>CM065813.1:75853357-77160857 GCA_033398695.1 Orobanche coerulescens | reverse complement strand
TCTTTCCAAGAATTTGGGGATGGAATTTTAGGAATTAAAGATAACAAAGAAGCATACGATTGAGTTAAATCTGCCCCCTAAAGAAATCAACCACCGCATCAAACACATCAAATTGAATGATATCCGAACACACTTGAAAGAATTTAGCATTAAAACCATCCGGCCCGGCAACACTCTCACTATCCATGTCAAAAATAACACCTCTCACCTCTTCCAACGAAGGAGTATCACAAAGCATATTATTATCAGAGATGTCAACACTTTTAGGAATGATGTCAAGCCTCACATTCTCCCACTCGGTGTTCTCTTTAGTGAAGCATTTTTCAAAATAATGGACCGCCGAGTTGACAATTTCCATAGGGTCAGAGAGGTTGGTACCATTATCAACACTATTATGGATAACGTTCATTTTCCTTTTCTTATTAACTATATCATGAAAGAATTTGCTATTTCTCTCCCCTTCCATAATCCATTTCGTTTGCGTTTTTTGTTTCCAAAACATCTCCTCAAGAGAAAGAGTCCAGAGAAGATTCTCATTTATTTTTTTAAGTTGTTCCTTATTGACATCGGAAGGATCATTGTCAAAATTGTCCTCCGCTTCGGCCGCATGGTTTTGAGCCTCGGCCACTTTTACAAAAATATTCCCAAACACACTCATATTCCAATCTTTAAGAGCAAGTTTGAGACGTGAAAGTTTTTTGGATAGTTTGGAAAGGCCCGTAAATGGAATAGGAATGGACCAAGAATCTCTAACCGCTTCCAAAAAATCATGGTGTTTAGTCCACATATTTTGGAAACGGAAGGAGGTAGGATGTTTAATAAAAGAGGAAGAAAATTCACAAAGAAGAGCATGATGGTCCGAAGTGTGTCTGGGGATGTGCCTAACAACACAATTATTAAATTTATTATACCACTCGGAGAAGAGAAAAATACGATCCAACCTTTGCCAAATAAAATTACTATACCAAGTGAAAGGAGAAGCCACATACCCTCCATCAGTGAGCTCACATTCAAGGATAGCATCCCTAAATTCCTCCATCTCCGACGGGATAGGTGGGTTCTCCCCTCTTTTTTCACAAGGATGGAGGACGATATTGAAATCACCGCCCACCATCCATGGAGTATGGACTTGACCAACTGAAATTAAATCCTCCCACAAATCCCGCCTCTCAATTTTCGTGTTCTTACCATACACCACCGATAACATAAAAGGGTCCGGGGAAGAATTATGGACAACCGTCGTATGGAGCATTTGGTCTGTGTTCTTAATAATAGAAATATTAGTGTTGATATCCGAAAAAATCCAAATATGATTATTCCGATTAGCAACAACTCTATCAAAACCAAATAATCTACAAAAATACGAAGTATTTAAATCCACTTTGGGCTCAATAAGAGCCAAAATATTAAGGCGATAATCTTTTTTAAAGAGTTTAACAATTTTTTGGGTAGACTCATTCCCAATACCTCTGACATACCAAATAATTAAATTAACCATTATAACGGGTTCGACGGGTGGACATTTTTGGGTTGTTAGAGCTAGAACTCGCTTTCTTAGATTTTTTAGATGGTTTAGGCACTTCCGGTTTTATCTCAACTTCAACCGGAAGTGCGAGCACAAGTTTCTTTTTAGTTTCCGATTGATTATATTCATTCCCTTCCGATAGGGACTGTTCAAACATGTCCTCCTTAGAGTCAAAAGACGGTTCCGAATTGCCCTCGTCAACAATGTCCTTAAATTCCCCAGACTCAGATTCATCATTCGAGGATAATTGATTCTAAATCAAGGGGAGTTTTATGGGATCTTGAGTAATGCCCCTACTGGTCTCACTAGCCTGTAGGGGCTGGGTTCCCGAGCTATTAGATGACTCATCACATTCATTAATCATCACATCATCAAGCATGTTATCATGTAAAACGGGGGGAGGGACATTCAAGGGTGATTAGTTTAGAGAAATACCTGCCCCAGTAAAGTGATCCAGCTTAAGGGCCGAAGGAGAATCAGGCCGAACAGCAGGAGCCTCAAATTGAGAATCACACAACGAATTATCACAAACATCCAACATGGCTGGGGGAGAATAGGGGAGGGAATTAACAGGACAGTCGCCAGCCAGTTTCGAGGGGAGGGATTCAACCAACACATTGACTGGACGGGATGCCGGGGTGGGTTTAATACATGAACCAGTCAAATAATTACTAGTACTAGAATTTCTAACAGCATCTATAACTTTAGTAATATCACAGTCCTTCGCCAGATTTTGGCCTTCTGTTTCCTCCTTATTTTCTAACACCGCAAACATATTTCTCGTATCCACCTGCGCTCCCTTATCCGAGTCCGAAGCTGTCATTTTTTCTGCAACATCTCCCAAACCAGCATTAGAGATATTAACCGGCCTAACAGATGGGCTAGTCCTTTATCATGAATAGTAATTATCGCATTCTTTAAACTGTTATTTTTCGAAGGGGACTTTAAATTTGTCTGGACAACGGGCACCCATTTTTCTTTTTCTATTTCTTTACTCTTCTCCAAATTGGTTTTGTTTTGAAATTTATTCTCAAACGTTTTGGGTTTCAAAGATGGATTTTTAATGTAACAAGCATCAATGTCATGACCAACATGTCGACAATGCCGGCAATACCAGGGTAATTTTTCATATTCGACTTCTAACTCAGTTAAAACACCATTACACTTGATGCCAACCGACTTAGGCAACACATCTGTGAGACTAATTTCAACACAAATTCGGGCAAATTGAAGTCTGTTCCTATTCAGAGTGTTCACATCTGCTTTAACAAATGTGCCAATAAGGGAACCAATAGTATGAAGAGCGCGTAAATCAAACCATTGGATTGGTAAGGCATAAATTTTAACCCAAATCGGAACTAAAGCTGGTTCATGTATAAAGTCAAAAAAAGGATCCCATTTGAATAATCGCATAGGATATCCGAGAATGTTGAACTCCCGTTTCAGCCATAATTTAGCACAAAAGTTATCATTTTGGAGATTCATAAGGACATGTTTGAAGTTTAAAAACTGGACTCTATAGGGACCAAATCCAGATTGTTGCAAGTGTCTAGATATGGCATCATTAGTCGGTTTCCCAAACAAAAACTTACCAATAAGTGCATTTTTATATATCCCCGATACCTGTTCACATTCCTCGGCCGAGAAAACAGCGGTCGGGATTTTACCGGAGAGTTCCACCTGACCCAGCCGAACATTCGAGGAAGGCCCTCTGTTGACGGCTTCGGCAAAAGAAACAGGGGTCGGAGACACACCCCCTCCTTTAACGACCAGCGGAAAGGAACCCACGCCAGCAACCCCCGCCGGGGTAGACCCCGGAGCGGCAACGACAGACCTTTTGGAAGAAGGAGCAACAGTATCAGAAGTAACCGGATCCACAAAGATCTCACCTTCTTCAACACCAGCCACAAGGGGCGGGACGGCAGGAGATTGGTATTTGAGCACACTGCCGGCGACCACCACCGCGTTCTCCAACAGGGCTTCCGGGACCGCAGCACCAGAGGAACCTACATCCGGACCACCGACAGCTGCAGCACCTGAACGAACAACAGGAACCACCAGGGGAGCAGATCCGGGAGGGACCACATCAGATTCCGATGGACCGACCAATTTTCTCCCCGATTTAGGGTTCGAGGATCTATTTTTTAGGAAGTTCGCCGTGAGATTGAACGGGAACTTCGGACAAAGAGAAACGCCATGCGCGCCTGGGTTTACTACAGCGGTAGAATAGTCCGCCTCCTTCACGGGGGGGTTTTCAAAGATCCCGTTTCCCACAGAGGGATTATCGGTAACATATTTTTTCTGTAGGTGAAGACTTTGAGAAGGGCCATCGTGAGATGATTCCTTTTTCCCACTGAAAGTGGGGTTTGTGTTTTCAAGAGAAGCAGCGTGAGATGTTTCATTTGTCTGACTCGTTTTTTCGGAGTGATTAATAATGTTATCAATAGAAAATGCATCTAGATCTGCGGGAGTAGTTGACTGGGGAGCCGTTTATCTGCCATAAAGGCAGTAGTATATTTAATAGCGAACTGCCGCACTAGGCGGCAGAAGAGAAAAATAAAAGAGACGTTATCAGATGAATATGATGATAACGTCCGAAAAATTCAAAAACACATGAAGAATGGATGAAGATTGTAGAGAGAAGGGAGAGAAAAAATCCTAGAGAGAGAAGCATTGAATTAGTTCATATTGACACATTGAATTCTGTTAGGCGTATTTTTATACGCTTACTTATCATTATTTTATAGTATTTCGGAGAGTGAAATCGTCTAAATGAGCTCTTAATGCCTTAATTTTGTATGATTGACAGGAAATTGAAGTCCGGAAGCTAAACCGAGGCAAAACGGGCGAAAACGGCAAAACTGGACTATGAGCCGCGGCACAAGGAAGCTGAGCCGCGGCACAGAAGACACCACCAAGGGCGAGTAACTGTACTCGTGCCGCGGCACAGCCTGTGTGAGCCGCGGCACAGTAGAATTAATTAACGCCCAGGCATTCAGCTGAAGGCGATGTGCCGCGGCACAGGTTTAGTGAGCCGCGGCACACTTGGCGGTTTGTGTATGCCCGCGCGGATTTTGAGCTGTTTCGAAGACAGTTTTTGACCGACTAATACGGACGCGATTTGCTGATGTGCTGAGCTATAAATAGGGTTTAAGACCCTAATTAAATCATCTTGGAATCTTTGGATCTTTAACCTTGGAGAGCTTAAGCTTGGAGACGGCAGAAGAAGAGGGAAGCAGAAGGATTCAAGGGCAGAAGGCGGAAGCTGAAGAACGGAGGAATCCACGCTTCATCTGCGTTTGAATTTTATGCTTTCGTTTATTTATTCTGTATTTTCAGTTTTTAGTATGTCAGGCTAAAGCCCTAATCTAGGGTTTTGATGAAACCTTTGTTTTGACGAATTGATTGAGATTATCCAATATATTACCTTTTTATTGAGTTTTCCCAATTATGTTTAATGCTTGCAATTATCTGGCCAATAGTTGTATTGATTTAATCATTTACTTCGAATCGGGAGAGGAGATTTGGTGAGGAACTATTGGTGAGGACCGTTTTATTCTGTGAGATAGGAATATACTCATAGGAACTACGTGGCCTTTAGGAGATTTCATGCTTTTTGCCTATCGACGAATTAATTCACCTAGGGATAGAGTGCGTTATTCGCCTTTAGATAAATCTATTGACCTCGGGAGAGGCGGTAGAATATATTAGCAATCTCCGCCTTCATTAAATTGGGAAAATTATTTATTACGGATAATCGAGAGTGAATTCGGATAAACTAAGGTGGATTCAGAACCCTAGACTTATTCATCATTTGATTTTTTTTATCCAAGATATTGTTTTCTACTGCTTAGTCTTTTAGTAATTCCTCTAGTTATTAATCGCAAAACCCAAATTCGATTGTTCAGATAAAATTGGAATACGAAAAAATCGGTAGTTAGAGATTCAATCCTCGTGGGAACGATACTCTACTTATCACTTTATTACTTGTAAACGATGACGTGCACTTGCGTGTAGGAAAAATCGCAACAAGTTTTTGGCGCCGTTGCCGGGGATTTGAAATTTTCTAATATCGATTTAAGTATTTCCAGTCTTAATTTGAACGTTTTATTTTTATTTTTGTGTATTTAATTTCGTTTATTTGTTTTTTCCTTTCAGGACCTTTCGTGTAGTGCATGAGAAGACTCGGTAACGAAGGCCTACTACCTTTGGACACCGAGCTCGAGCGCACTCTAAGAAGGAACAAAAAGGAGAAAAGAGAGTTGCAGACAACGGTCAATATGGCCGAGAATATCGAAGTCCAAGGAGGAGATAACCAAGTGCGGCAAGTTCAACCGGAACTAGCTCTTCTAGATTATGCCATGCCGCAGGTCAACGCTAATTTTTCGGGAATTCGGCGTCCCACTATCCAAGCTAATAATTTTGAGATCAAGCCTGCTATTATTCAGATGGTGCAGGCGAGCCAATTCTGTGGACTGCTGAATGACGACCCGAATACTCATATTGCTTCTTTCCTTGAGATATGCGACACGTTCAAGACTAATGGTGTCACCGACGATGCCATCCGATTGAGGCTTTTCCCTTTCTCTTTGAGGGATAAAGCAAAGTTTTGGTTAAATTCCTTACCGCCGGGGTCGATTACAACATGGGAGAGGTTAGCGCAAGCCTTCCTTGCCAAATTCTTCCCACCTGCTAAGACGGCGAGGTTGAGAAACGAAATAACCACTTTTGTCCAGTACAATATGGAATCGCTCCACGAGGCGTGGGAGCGATATAAAGATTTGCTACGAAGATGCCCTCATCACGGCATTCCTGATTGGCTTCAGCTTCATACGTTCTATAATGGTTTGAGTGCTTCTACACGCACTCTCGTGGATGCGGCCTCTGGTGGGACCTTCATGGGAAAATCTATGGCCGAGGCACACGTGCTTTTGGAAGATATGGCCGAAAACGCATACCAATGGCCATCAGAAAGATTGACACCGAAGAGAGTCATGGAAGTTTCAAGCAATGACCCGATTTCCACTTTGTCAGCTCAAGTCGCCGCTTTGACACAACAGCTCCAGGCATTTTCGCACGCACCAGCCCCCGTTACCATAGAGACATGCAATTGGTGTAACGGATCACATCCGAGCGCGGAATGTCAAGTTGGAAATCCGTTCGAGCAAAATCAGATGGAGCAGGCTAAATTTGTGGGAAGTGGGAATCGGCCGAATAACCCGTACTCCAATACTTATAATCCGGGGTGGCGCAATCATCCTAACTTTTCATGGAGAAACGGACAGAACTCACACCAGCCCCCGTTCGCCCAGAATCAACAGCAGCCCCCTCCCGCTCCCAAAGTGTCTCTCGAGGAAGCACTTACAAAATTGGCGGCAAATACGAGTCAATTTATGACTCGTACGGAAGCTACATTACAAAATCATTCTGCTTCCATTCGGAACTTGGAGGTCCAGCTGGGCCAAATTGCTAATGTGTTGACAGCTCGTCCGGAGGGAGCATTGCCGAGTACAATAGAGACAAATCCTAGAGAGAATCTAAACGCAATTATCTTGAGAAGCGGGAGAGAGGTGCTGGATCAGCCCGAGCGGGGTAAAGAGAAGAAGGAGATTGAGGAAGAGAAGGATTTAAAGCCAGAGGAGTCGAAGGATTTGAAGCCGGATAACTCGAAGACATGTGTCCCCCTGCCCGCTTCCGCAGACTACAAAGAAAGAAGGGCGGACAAACAATTTTCTAAGTTCCTTGATGTGTTCAAAAAGCTTCACATAAATATTCCGTTCGCCGACGCATTGGAACAGATGCCGAGTTATGTCAAGTTCATGAAAGAGATACTATCGAATAAGAGAAAGCTTGAGGAGTTTGAAACGGTCACCTTGACAGAGGAGTGCAGTGCAATTCTTCAAAAGAAGCTCCCACCTAAATTGAAAGATCCGGGAAGCTTCAACATACCGTGCACCATGGGGAATCTTTCATTTAATAAGGCACTATGCGATCTTGGTGCGAGTATCAACCTCATGACTCTATCGATTTTCAAAAAGCTGAATATTGGGGAAGCCAAGCCAACAACAGTCTCCTTACAATTAGCGGATCGATCGATAAAGTATCCGAGGGGAGTGATCGAGGATGTTTTAGTTAAAGTTGATAAGTTCATCTTTCCGGCCGATTTCATCGTACTCGACATGGAGGAAGATGAAAATATTCCAATCATCTTGGGACGACCATTTCTAGCGACGGGCCGAACCCTTATAGACGTGGAAAAGGGGGAGTTAACTCTGAGGGTCCAAGACGAGCAAGTTACTTTTCAAGTATTCAAATCGTTCCCATGTCCCGGAAGTGCTGATAAAGGGTCACAAATTGAAAGTGTGGATGTTGTTGAAAGAGGAAAGCACCGAAAACATCGTCGGTGGGAAAATCCAGATTTTGTGTTAAATGGTCCAAGTCTTAAGAAGGATGTAGAACGAGTGGCGTTCCTCGAACATGAGGAAAAATCTTTTGCAGTCTTGAGTGCGTTTGTGAAGGAGGAGAGTGAGCCGGAAGCCAAGCGGACAATTAGTCATGGAAAAACCGGGTGTTTCGGGAAGTTATTCACGTCGAAACCTTTTCGAAAACAACATTTGATGACCGAACCGAAAGTCGAACCGCTAATGACCAATGGTCATAATTTTAACAAAAATATGAACGGTTCGATGAACGGGGCGGAAACCAAATGAAGTTTGCGAAAGGCGAGCTAACGTTGTCCAATAGGTCCGGCTGAAGACTATAAACTTAGCGCTTCTCGGGAGGCAACCCGAGTTCGTAGTTGTAGATTTTTGCATTTCTTTATTTTTCTTGCATTCGTGATTCTTATTTTTTCTTCATTTTTGTGCTTCAATTTGCTTCTGCCTCTCGTTTTTAACGTCTTCTTCTCAAAATTTTGTGCAGGAAAGTTCCAGGGAAGAAACTGAAGTATGAGCCGCGGCACAAGTATTGTGAGCCGCGGCACACATCAATCGCAAGGGGAGGCTAAACCAACTGTACCCTGTGCCGCGGCACGGCATAAATGAGCCGCGGCACACTTGAGCAATGAGCCGCGGCACACGACAAAACGAGAACACAGGCAAAAGGGATTGTACCCTGTGCCGCGGCTCACTTTATCTGTGCCGCGGCACACTATGCGGAATCCGAAAGGCCAGGTAGCATATAACAAGCATTCGGCCGGCATTACCAGGTACGCCTTCCTTCCTTTCTTCTTCCCTCCCCAGCGCGCGACCGGCCGACCAAGTTCTTCCAGTTTTTTTCTACGATTTCTCTTGCAATCTTCAAAAGGTACGTTTTAATCTTTAATCTTTACTTGCTTATGGTTTATATTTGGAAGTTGTTTATGCTTTCAATGGATTGAACATGCTATTTTTCCTTCAAAAAGTTTTCGGATTGTTTAGAGAATAACAGGGTAGTTTTATCGAATTTTCATGGTTAAATCGGAATATCAATGAGTTGAATGTGTTGAGTTGATGATGATTGACTTATGTTTTGATTTTTGACGGTTGAATCGAGCTATAACTATGTTTATTCTTCAAGTAAACTTGTGCCCTCAAGGTGTTTGATAAATTGCCTAAGTGAAAAATTTTCTTTGGAAAAGCAATCTTTTGAATATGTCGTGCAACGTATACGTTTTGAATTTACAGCAAGCCCTACCCTTACATCCAGGTTAAACGTTTAAGTCCAAATTCATCCTTCTCTCACCTATGCGTTTTTGTTGAATTCAGAATTTCTGGCTGGACATCCTTAGCCGAGCATAGATCATTGTTATTATTTTTGCGTGAATAAACCCTCGTGTTGTACTTCTCAGGACTAATTATGGCGCGCACAAAGAAGCTGAGCAAGCGTGCTAGGACCGAGTCATCCCCTACTCGAGGGGAGACCTCTCGTGGTCGGGCCGAGGCGGAGGGGCACCAATTTTCGGACCCCGAAATTCACAAGATATTCAATGAAAAGATCCGGCCACGACCACTTATTCCAGAGAGGGGTTTAACTCCAGCTCCTCAGGACGGGGAATTGCTCACTATGATTGACGAGATGGGGTGGGCCAGATTTACCGCACCTCCCGAGCCAGCGATTATCTCGATCGTGCAGGAGTTTTACGCCAGTGCACTGCTGAAGCACATTCGGGCAGGGCATACGTTGCCGTCTTTAGAGTCTCGGACTCAGGTTGACGTCCGAGGGGTTACAGTTGACTTCTCCACGACTGCTATTTGGAGGCTTTTTGGGTTTCCGGTGGTTGACGAGTCAGCCTATGACCGAGTGATGACCAAATTTCACTAAGGAGGCCCCGCTTGAGACCATCAGACGGCCTGCATCGATCGGGAGCAATGAGCACAGAGTTCTTCCACTTTTCACTTCAGAGCTCGCGCCGCCCGGGCTCGGGCGTGCACAGCTTTATTTTATCTGCGCACGCATTGACCCCACCTCCCAGATCCGTACAGTCTTTCTCTCCCGCGCCCGGATACTTTTTGCTATCACTTCCGGGCTGCGTTTCGATGTGGCCCCCATCCTGGTCCGATCTATCTTCCAGAGTATCCAGGGGGGGCCAAGACGGGGTTGAAGCACCCCTCCCTCATCTGCGCTTTATGCCGGCAGTCGGGGCTGACGTGGTCAGACAACGAGCCGATGCTAGCCCCACAAGCCCCGATCGACCACCGCATCATATCACACTTCGATCAGTGGGGCGGAGCGCCGGCACACGCTCGGGGAAGAGGATTTCTGCTAGAGGAGGCCCACGAGGGATCCCCCGAGCCGCTTTTGTTGACGCATGGAGATGTCGGCCCTCAGCCCGACAGAGCGAGGTTGGAGGAGTTATTTGATGGGCTGCGGGAGGATTTGAGGAGGCAGAGAGAGGAGCAAAGAGAGGAGACGAGGAGAGAGAGAGATGAGATGAGGAGAGAGAGAGAGAGCTTGATGGCTGCCATGCGGGAGGAGGAGCGGGCGGAGCGGGAGAGTGTTGTAGCTGCCGCCAGAGCCGAGATGCGAGAGCAGGCCCGCCGGGCCAGCCGACGAGCAGCGAGGCGTCTTTCTGCGAGGGATGCTTATCATCAGGAGCACCTCGCCGCATGGACGGCCCACATCATACATCCCGACGGGCCATTTATTGCGCCCGCCCGGCCAGCCACACCACCCTCCTCACCGGACGATGCCGGCACCAGCTCCTGAGCAGACTGGAGGGGAGTACTTGACCTTTTACTTTTATTGCATATCATTTTTGTCCATTGAGGTCAATGTACGTCCTAAGTTTGGGGGGGATTTACTTTCAGTTTCTACATTCATTGCTGTACTTTATTTTATTGCTGTACGTTATTTCGTTGCACTTTTCATTTCTTTGCGTAAAATTTTTTTTAGATAGCCTTGCTTGTCGTAGTTTTTATTTATCCGTGAATTTTGCGTGCTTCTATTTGTGTGATACTGATGTTACGACACTGTTTTTCTCTCTGAAAAAGCGGTCGAGTTCTAGTCGAGTTGTAGTCAGTTATTTCTGTTCTGCTTAGTATTCATTTAGGTCCGAAATTTTTCGTGATTGTAGAGGTCTTGGCAGATAAGAGACGATACATACTTGTTTTAAAATCATCGTCAATACGTTTGGTTACATCTTCCGGATAGTGAGTCGTACTGTTTCTTTAGTCATTTTGGCACTTAGATTGAGTTTAGAGTCGGTCAGTTTTTCCCTAAAAGTCGAGATAATGTGTTCTATGAAGGGAAGTCTAGTAACCGGGGGTATTCGCGTGACCCGTTGTTTACTCTCGCGTAAAACGAAGACCCTGATTAGACTAGTGATGTAGATATTTCACATGTGCCTAGAAAAGGGAGCCTAGTAACTGGGGGTATTCGCGTGACCCGCTGTTTACTCTCGCGTAAAACGGCAACCTTGATTCGGACATGCGGAAATTATGTATTCGAGTTGTTTCTCCGCTGTAGACGGGAACTTAGTAACTAGAAGCATCCATGTGCCCCATGAGTGTCTTTTACGTCAAACGGTTTTCCAATACATGAGAATGGAAGTTCCACCCTAGGATTATCCCGATGAAACATCCCGAGATCCTAACCTAGTGGTCAACTCAAATCAAATTCTTGAGCATATATATAAGGGGATAATGTCCGAGGTTTATTTGTTATGAAACTCGTGAAAATTGTGCCTTTCGACTGTGGAACGGAACGAACTAGCTTGGTTGTGTTAGCCTTTCATATTGACGGTCGATTTGACTCACGTTTTGTTAATCTTTGAGCTGGATTTTCTTCATGAACGAGTGATTAGGACTGAATTTGATTACTTTGTGGAATCATTATTCTGAGTGCAGCTCGCTTTTATGACACTCGTATTATTTAGAGAGAATCACAGGATAGTATTGATTAGGTTGAACACTATGAGTTGCACGATGATTCACGACATTCTTTTATTGAATTTAATTCTTTTTGCTTGAGGACAAGCAAAGGCTTAAGTTTGGGGGTATTTGTTAGGCGTATTTTTATACGCTTATTTATCATTATTTTGTAGTATTCCGGAGAGTGAAATCGTCTAAATGAGCTTTTAATGCCTTAATTTTGTATGATTGACAGGAAATTGAAGTCCGGAAGCTAAACCGAGGCAAAACGGGCGAAAACGGCAAAACTGGACTATGAGCCGCGGCACAAGGAAGCTGAGCCGCAGACAGAAGACACCACCAAGGGCGAGTAACTGTACTCTGTGCCGCGGCACAGCCCAGGTGAGCCGCGGCACAGTAGAATTAATTAACGCCCAGGCATTCAGCTGAAGGCGATGTGCCGCGGCATAGGTTTAGTGAGCCGCGGCACACTTGGCGGTTTGTGTATGCCCGCGTGGATTTTGAGCTGTTTCGAAGCCAGTTTTCGACCGACTAATACGGACGCGATTTGCTGATGTGCTGAGCTATAAATAGGGTTTAAGACCCTAATTAAATCATCTTGGAATCTTTGGATCTTTAACCTTGGAGAGCTTAAGCTTGGAGACGGCAGAAGAAGAGGGAAGCAGAAGGATTCAAGGGCAGAAGGCGGAAGCTGAAGAACGGAGGAATCCGCGCTTCATCTGCGTTTGAATTTTATGCTTTCGTTTATTTATTCTGTATTTTCAGTTTTTAGTATGTCAGGCTAAAGCCCTAATCTAGGGTTTTGATGAAACCTTTGTTTTGACGAATTGATTGAGATTATCCAATATATTACCTTTTTATTGAGTTTTCCCAATTATGTTTAATGCTTGCAATTATCTGGCCAATAGTTGTATTGATTTAATCATTTACTTCGAATCGGGAGAGGAGATTTGGTGAGGAATTATTGGTGAGGACCGTTTTATTCTGAGAGATAGGAATATACTCATAGGAACTACGTGGCCTTTAGGAGATTTCATGCTTTTTGCCTATCGACGAATTAATTCACCTAGGGATAGAGTGCGTTATTCGCCTTTAGATAAATCTATTGACCTCGGGAGAGGCGGTAGAATATATTAGCAATCTCCGCCTTCATTAAATTGGGAAAATTATTTATTACGGATAATCGAGAGTGAATTCGGATAAACTAAGGTGGATTCAGAACCCTAGACTTATTCATCATTTGATTTCTTTTATCCAAGATATTGTTTTCTACTGCTTAGTCTTTTAGTAATTCCTCTAGTTATTAATCGCAAAACCCAAATTCGATTGTTCAGATAAAATTGGAATACGAAAAAATCGGTAGTTAGAGATTCAATCCTCGTGGGAACGATACTCTACTTATGACTTTATTACTTGTAAACGATGACGTGCACTTGCGTGTAGGAAAAATCGCAACAAATTCTGAATTAGTTCATCCTTTTTTTTTAAGAAAAACTTTATATAACTATAAAGGAAACAGCGGTGGAGCCAATCCCACCTACATGGCCACTAGATCAGACGATCGAGCTAATCAGATAAAAATTACAAAGGAATACATCATCTAGATCTAATGTAAGGGGTGCCCATCCTATCCAGATTGATAAGGCCTAAAACAAAACTCCTAATGCTATAGACTTCAAAAAATTCAAAATTGTGCTTCAAGCATCTTCATTCGCCAAAAAATCCACAACTGAGTTACCTTCGCGATAAATGTGGGTTATACGGACCTCCATTTTGTTCATAAGGTTGTGAGTGCGTTGGATCAAGTGTTGGGTGTGCCACGGGATCGCAGTGTTTTGGGTTATCATATCCAGGACAATAAGGGAATCAATTTTGACCCAAACTGTCCTAATGTTCCTATCATGACATAATTCGAGCCCCCCGCCATATGGCATAAGCTTCAGCATACGTATTTGTTTGATTTCCCAAGAATTCATGGAAGGTAAAAATGGGCCGGCCAAGGTGGTCCCTGACCACCCCCCCGGCGGCCGCGATCCCCGGGTTACCCTTGCTAGCCCCATCAGTATTTGGTTTTACAGAACCGGGAGGGGGTTTGAGCCAAATTACAACAAAAATTTTGGGTTTTTTTTTAACTTTACAGATATTAATATCAAAAAGGTCACAAAAAGCTGGAGCTCCCTTCGAGTTAATCTTGCCAAAACTCTTGATAGTAGAGACATACTTCCACACCCGGTTGGTGACACACTGAGCCGTAAAGGGGATGTTCCTGGAAGGTTTGTCATTCCTGGAGCACCATATGAACCCCAAAAATTAGGGCCGGAATGATATAAAAAATATGACACTTACCCACACCCTTAGAGAACCAATTAGATAACACAATATTGATGTTCTCCATATGCATGTGGTCAATTCCCGCAAAAGTAGAAAAGTTAGACCAAACCGTATAGGCAACTGGCCCTTTCAGGAAAAGATGGGATGTGGTCTCTTTTTTCTGACAACAGAAACAATCATCATTAGTAACAATAGTGCCTCTGTTACGCAGACCATCAGGGGTAGAGACCCAATTATGCAATAATCTGATGATGAAAAGAGAAATAGTAGGAGTTAAAGCATGGTTCCAAATTTTAGCAAAGATAGATGAAGAGTTTTGGGTTTTTCTAACAGCATTCCAGGTAGATTTAAAGGTGAATTTGCTATTAGACTCAAGTTTCCAGTGAGGTTTACAGCTGGACCCATGAGTAGGAAGGGCACTTATAAAATCCTTGATGTCACAAGGAAGAATGCCCTGAAACTTGCTGCAGTCCCACCCAGTTTCATCCCAAAGTTTGCTGACAGTTAAGTTGGATCTAGTACCAGGGTTGAATTTAGATAATGGGCTAAAAGAGCACCAATTGTCATGCCAGAAGGATAAATCCCCATTCCCCAAACTCCAATGAATCCATTGCTCAGCCTGATTTCTAACCTCACACATTCTTTTCCAGACAGTAGAGTCAAAGGGGTTGACTTTAACAATGGAGAGATGTAATCGTTTCCCATATTTTGCCTTAAGAGTGCTGGTCCAAATGTTAGTGGTGGTTCTAAACCGCCACCAGAGCTTAATTTCATAAGCTTTTATGATGTCATGGAGGTCTCTAAAGCCCATACCTCCTTCCTGATGAGTATAACACAATCTATTCCAAGAAGACCAGTGAAGTTTCTTAACATTCTCCCTAGACCCCCAAAGAAATCTGTTAAAACGTCTTTCAAGGTGTAAAATCACATTCTTGGGGGGCATGAGGACCTGGAGAATATAAAAGGAAATAGAATTGAGAGTAGTTTTAATTAGCTCCAATCTTCCCCCAGTAGTGAACACATGATGATTCCAAGACATGATTTTTTATGGATTTTAGTAATAATGTCCCTGTACATGTCAAAAGTTTGGTTGCCCTTCCACAAAGGGGCTCCCAGATAAGTAATGGGAAGGGAGGTAGGTTTAAAACCAGTACTAACATGAAAAGAATCAGCAAATAAGGGGGTGGGATTGTGGAGAATAAACTGACTTTTGTTGGAGTTCACAAGCTGGCCAGAAAGCTCCTCGTAATTATGCAAGCAATTGTTAAGTAAAATCTTTCCAAGATAGGTGACACTTCAATCATTCAAATGCCTTCATGATAGGTACTCAACACAGGAAACCAACAACAACCAAGACATGTTTGAGCCAATAACTGAAGAGGCATATATGAGACGGCGTCGCTGCTCGAGCAAGGATCCAACGTACTCATATAAACCAATCACCACTCACGCACCATACGTATACAATGCCCGAACATAAGGAATTATATGCCATCACGAAACATAATATACATCATGACAGCAAACAACAACTCACACCCAAGCATTGCCCCAATAGGCATGTAGGAAACAAATCACTAGCAGCACACATGATCATACCAGAACATGGTTTCAAATTCAAAAGAATTTCCAAAAACCAATGATGCTCATTCTTAACCAACATTCGACTTTGCCGAATGCACCCATTACCAATACCCACAAGGAGCAAACAACAAAACATAGCATCCAATCGAGCTCACCATCAAGAAACTTGATTATTTATTTCACCGAAGCAACACCAACCGCCCGATAGGAACACACCATCTTTAAATATTAGGGACAAGGGATCAATCAACCGACCGAGCATTTCAAGAGCAATGCTTTGACTCAAGAACATAGCACTCCACTCCGATGTCTTACCCAAACAAACAACCGTCTCACCATTCTCACCCGACCACCAATTAGGTTATCGAACGCCCACGTACCGGTACGTCATTTGCAAAGGCTACCCAACAAAGTAGCTCACTGAAATCTTGTTCGCAACATTGCCAAAAAAAAGGCCCACGAGCAAAAAGGGACCGCACTACCGAACCGACGGAGCATTTCACTAGCAATGCATCAACTCAAAGGACACCGCTCTCCACTACAATGTTATGCCCAAAGAAACGACCGCCTAACCGTGCTTGCCCGACCACCTAGGTTATCGAACACTCACGTACCGGTACGTCGCTCCCTGAGGCTACCCACTGAAGCAGCTAACTGAAATCTCGGTCGAATAATTACTAGGAAATGCCCACAAGCGATGGGGAATCGCTTTACCGAACCAACCGAGCAATTTGCTAACAATGCATCTAATCGCAGAACATGGCAGTCCACTACGATGTTTTGCCCCAACAAGTGACCGCCTCACCATGCTCGTCCGACGACCTAATAGGTTATCAAACGCCAACGTACCGGTACGTCGCTCACTGAGACTGCCCACCTAAGTAGCTTACCAGAATCCCGTTCGAGACAATGCCAGAAAAAGCCCACGAGCGGCGGAGGTGACCGCTCGACCGAACCAACCAACTCACAGACAACATCTCAAATAAAAAATCTAGCTTCTCTACTGCGATGTTTGCAAGCAAGCAACACCCGCACCATGCTCGCCCGACTACCAGGTAGGTTATCGAACGCCCACGTTAGAGATGCCGCTTACTCACACTACCTACCGGAGCAAGTCTCCGGAATCTTGTTCTCGACACTGCCGGAAAAATTTCTTGTGTGTGTTTCATGAGAGGGTGACTACTGGACTCGGCCCTTGGAAGTTACTCACAAGTAAGCAGCCAACTCACTAACACCCTCTCACACACCCTCCCCCTATAATAGGCTTAGAAGAATAATCCCTTACGAGTGCAGTAGATATTGAAAGGCTGGAGAACCCACTCCGAGTTTAAAGCTAATATAAGTTATTATAAATTAATTATTCTATAAGTTTATATTGATAAAAAAATATAAAACAATATATTTATACTATAATAAATTATTTCTAATTTTATAACTAATAAATAATTAAAAGATAACCAATAATTATTGAAAATATAAACAAAATTAATAAATAAATCAAAATATTAATTAAAAATTACGAAATAATAATTTTTACTTTTCAAATATATTTTGTTTATTTTATAATATTAACTAATTACTGAAATATTATTATTAATATAAAAATAACTAAATTATTTTTTTAATTTAGTTAAAATTACGGAATAATAGTTTCTATTTTTTAAATGTATTTTCTTTATTTTAAAATAATAATTAATTGCTACAAAATTATTAATAATATATAAAAATAAATTATTTATTTTTTAATTTAGTTAAAATTACGAAATAAGAGTAGTTATTTTTTAAAATATATCTTTATTTTAAAATATTAGGTAACTATTGTAAAATTATTTAATAATATATAAAAAATAAATAATTTTGAATTAAACTGATAGATAGTAATTAAGTAATCATCAAAAATAGTAGAGATATTTTTCAATCATGATTCTAGGCAGGAAGTATAGAATCAACTTAAGACATGACGTGCTAATAGCAGCAGACATCATCGATCGATAAGATTATTTTTGCATCAATAGTTTATCACATTACGCTCGCAATCGGCTTGGAAACCCCTTGATAATAAATAATTGGGACTCCGAGCAAGTGCATGCTCCGTCCACGGAACTTTTTATCCCGACTAAGTCGTGGTGCCTTCTCGAATTTCATTTTATTTGTAAACCCATCAGATGATAAACCGGGAGTTCGAGCCGGCACACAACCCACGGTCCGACTAAGTCGTGATGCCTTCTCGAATTTCATAATGTGCATGTGCACTATTGGAACTTCGAGATGGGCAACATGATTATTTTTTGCCGACCAAGTCGGGATGCCTTCCAAACTTTCATATTTTGCTTCTACACTCCTTGATAATAATAACCATTATTATCAACTGTAAACCCCTTGATAATAATAACCATTATTATCAATTGTAAACCCCTTGATAATAAACAATTGGGATTCCGGCACACAACCCACAGCCCTACGAAGTCATGATGCTTTCTCGAATTTCATATTGTGCTTGTGCACTAGTGGAACTCCAAGATCAAAACGAGATATTTTTTACCGACTCAGTCGGCTTGCCTTCCCGACTTTCATTTGTGCTTGTACGCTCCTTGATAATAATAACAATTGTGTGACGTGGCCGCCTCACTGCTGCCCCACGTCCCCGACCGCTTCCACGACCATGGCCGCGACCCTACCTCGGCCTCTCCCAGCATCCATACTGAAGATAAGAGGTAGCAATTGCAATTAGATGGTAAGTACGAGAGGAAAACAGTCACAATTCAAGAATCGAAAGTACGATACAAGGAAACAAGGAATCGAGTAAGGAAAACTTATGAGCACTGGAAGTACCGAGATCATGGCAGCGGGGTGACATTGTGCAAAACAAAACACAACTGGACCCAATTAACCGACAAGCCTAGGTATCCATAAACCTAGTGCTCTGATACCATTTTCTGTAATACCCCCAAGATATTCAGGATATATTACAGCGTCGTGGACCCCTACATGGGACCCACCAGGCTAGACATGAAAATACCGCTCGTCTAACCATCTCGGTTAGAGAGGAAACACACATCACTAAGATGAAAATAGAATAGAACACCCGGTATGACTGGCGGAACAATCATCACTAACAATCATAAATAACAATCACTGGTGTAAATCACAATCTGAGTAAAATGCCTAAGTACTCGCGAGTACTATATGTGAGTTTGTAATTTAGAAAACAACCACATCGAGAAGGACAACGAATAAAAGGAAATACAAAAGCACATGTCAACAACCCTGGCCACCACAATTAATCGTCGATCCACATCTCTGTGGACCCCTACCGAGACCCCGTCGGATCTAACCCGTAGTGGTTAAAAGCAAAGCTCGTTGATCCACGCCTCTGTGGACCCCTACCGAGACCCCGTCGGATCTAACCTGTAGTGAGCATACACACACACGTTACTCATGCAATACTACCATGCTAAGAGTGTAAGTTCATAAGAGTACTTGCCTCGATATTACGACGAAAAGACGGAAGGAGCAATTGTGGTTGTGAGTAATTGGACACACCGAACCTAGACGATTCATCAAACACCATCACAACCAATTCGACAAGAATAACAATAACGAAAGACACTTGAAACCCCACCTACGATTCATGTAAGTTCGTACAAAACAACGACGAGGACGGACCGCAACCAAACCTTCTTGATTTCACAATATTACGAAACTTACCATGAACTCGTAGGGAAAACTAGAATACCACTAAGATTAACTATATACATCAAGGATTAATCAACAACACAGAATGAAACGGTCATAAAATCGAAAATCCCCAAAATTCCCAAAAGTAGGGTTCTTAGAGAGTTTACCTTGGTTCGAAGATGAACAACGGATGATTAATGATAGATTGATGTTATGATGCTTGAATATACTTCTACAATGGAGTTTGGGTGAAAATCGGACGAACCCTAGCTTCCAAAGTCGTTCCCGTCGCGAAGAGAAGAGAGAAATATGAGAAATGAAGAAAAGTCAGCCGCTGCCATTTTATATACTGGCAGGTGTTATGGTCGTAACATCATCCATATACGGCCGTAACTCACGAACATTACGGCCATAAGTAAGTCGTTTTACGGCCGTAACTGGCCCCTGGAAGGAAACTAGACAATAAAACGAAGTGCACTTACGGCCGTAATACTCCCTGGTTACGGCCGTATCATCTCTTACGACTGTACCTCACAAATCTTTACGCCCATAAGTTTCCACTGGAACGCAAGCAGAAAAACGAAGTCTTGTTACGGCCGTACGAAGGCAAGCTTACGACCGTAACTATCAAGTCATACGGCCGTAACATCTCTGGCTTACAGCTGTAGATTGCTTGTGACAACAGGCCAGAATGAAGTAACTCCTCGACGAGGAATGATCGAGCATACTAATGTGTACCAACTGATACATTCACCATGAGTTAGAGGCGAAAACTAAAATGAAACACGATTCTGACTACCCCAGGGTTCGAAAACGACAAGGATAGTAATTACCCCATAACTTTGGGAAATTACAAAATGGCCCAAAATATCTGAGACACACGATACATGATCGAAACAACAAACGAAAGCTCACAACATGCATAACAACATGAGACGGAACTACGGCAACCCCAAAATGGCGGTTCCGAACAACGCTTACGAGAATCGAACGAAATAGCGATGGAAATGACATTAAACACAGAATTGAGTAAAACAAGTCCGAAACAAGCTCGGATGACAAAAAGTCCAATATTAAATATTCTCAAAATATCAATACGGTTACAAGCGAGTTGCTAAAAACGAAAAATACACCAAAAAAAGAAAATACCGGGAAAAGAAAAATGCAGATATTACACTTTCGTCCCTTCGTCCTCCTCCTCTACCTCGGTAGCCCCCAAACCTCCGCCTCATAGTTTCCTCCTCGAATTTGTTATGGGACTCATCATCATATCCTTCAAACTGAACTGGACTTCGTTGTATCGTTCGTTTCCCGTCGACTTTCTTGCCTTTTACAATTGTGGCAATAGTTTCTTCGGTCTTGTTTAGTCGAACATTCAAATCTGCTAGCATTTCCCGGATACTTTGTAACATATCCATTTGTTTATTAATTTCCGAATGTGACATTTCTTTTTTTTTCTTCCTTTTTTTTGCCCTTTTTTTTACTTTTTTTTTGCTCTCTTTTTTTTGTTGCTTTTTTTTCTTTTTTTGGGCCTTTCTTTTTTTTGCCATTTTTTTTCACACACACGAATTAATCCTCACAAGATCCTCACGTATATCGCTCGATCACTCAACGCTCGTGCATCACTCTTTTAAATTTTTTTACGTTTCTTGTCTTTATCACTCGGCTGTATATAAATGTCTCACAACTCACAAGGTGATTATATAGACGAGTATCGTGACAAGTTTTAATTTTACAGGGGCGGTAATCCGCACTCCAACTTTATATTTATTTTTATATTTCACAGTGGTGGTAGAATTATATCACTATGGTGGTAGAACCGACCTTTGTGATAAATAGGTATATATATATATACACTTTCTTTTGTATATTTTTTTTGTATACTTTTTTTTATATACTTTTTTTTGCATATTTTTTTTGTATACTTTTTTTTGCATATCTTCTTTTTGTATACTTTTTTTTTACACTAATGGTAATTTTTCTTATCATTAATTCAAGTCCCATATTACAAAGGAATGCAATAGCCAAATGCACCTAACACTCTCTCACATGGAGACATAATATATGAGACAAGATACCACAAATGTCTAAGTCAAAAATAAAGAAAAACAAAAGGAATCAAAATAATTTCAAAAGAGAGAAATTCTGGCCGCGGATTTCAAGGAGCTTGTATGATCGTGTCTTCCAGCAAATCTGATGAATCTTTTTTTTTCTTTTTTTTTTGATACCGAGGTTCCAAGCTTACACCTGACTAGTTCTCGGGATAACAGCCCCGGCCCCACAGTACTGCTACCAGTTAAATCGCGAGATATGTATCTGGCTCCCAGGTTCTTAAATATCCTCAACTACCGCGCACAAGGAGTCGTCCCCCAAGTGATTGCTCCATGCTGGTTCCCCCCAAATCCAACCGTAGGTTCCCACCGAGATCTGGCCTCCCACACTGCCGCTTGAAGCCCTCAATATTTAATTGTTCCACCAGCGTACCCCGGAGGGTTAGGCCCTAACCCTTAGTCAAAGACTAAGGGATCATTGGGCCTTGAGAAATTCAATTCCAAAGTGTTGCCACTAGGAATTGAACCCCTGACCTCCAACTAAATTGAAGGTCAGGGGGCCAACTGCGCCAAGGCAGTTGGTTAAATCTGATGAATCTTAATATCAACTTGTATGACTTTGTCTTAGCTTCACGTGGCCACTTGAATCGCCTCAATCTGACTCCGTACGAGTGAGTTATGACCAAAATACAAAAGAGGCGCAAATTTGTCTCACGCTCGGAAATTTCGGTCTTCTTTGCTCATCTTAGTCCTATTCCAACTCGATACTTTTGAGCCATTATATTAGGTATTATTATAACTCTATATATATATTACACGACTCGGTATAAAAATTAAAATACAATATAACAAAACTTCGAACTATCGATATTGACACACACCAATGCTCGATGACTCCATTTATTACACAAGACAAAGTTTAAATTATTGTTCGGTAAAATTGCTTACGCAATATAGCTTCAAGTTTTCGCCTTCGGCTATGCTCGTTATGAATTTAGTTTTCTCGACAATCAATAAGTTCAACGCGGCTTTAAGTCTCTTCGCCTTTGACCTCGTTATTGGTCCTTCCGGGACATGTAGTTCGTTACGTAATATGATGTCGGACTGGTTCACATCATAATCCTCATTTCTCTGTAGGAAGAACGTCATTTGGTCGTTATATGAAGATTGACATATAGGGTGCATGCTGTAGGATGCATTTATCAAAATACTTGGATATTTTATCCCAACATAAACTATAGTAAAATATGGAATACAAGCTATAATAAGAGTGTCCAAGCTAAGAGGCCAAAAGGCTAAACACATTGGAAGGATTCCAAAATGAAGGTGTGAGGCCCACTGAAGAGCTGATGGAATAGAACTAATGCTGGGGAATTCTGAAATGAGAGGCAAAATGGGAAGCCAGCTGAATAATCCGTAAAAGTTTAATCCTCTTATTGAGAATATTTATCGATGTGTTTGCATTCTCAATGGAGGACTTAGTGGGAATAAGCTCTCAGGGGTGTGTATTTTCTTATACTCCATCCGTCTTACTTAAAAAGAGTACAACCAATATATGATTTATTTGTTAAAGAAATAATACTCATTGTGTGCTTAAGTCTGTTAGTTCATGGGCTTTCCTAGTTAGGGTTTGGCTAAAGCCTGTTTGTATGTATTTCACCATATTTAAAGGGATCTCATTGATGGAATAATACACATTTTTTGCCCTACTTTCTGTCTCAAGTTATTTTCCCTTCAACACGTTATCAGCACGTAGTTCCCAACTGAGCAAATCCCGATTTTCTGAAAAAAAATCCCGGAAAAAAAAAACGAAAATCGTTTTTCGGCAGAAACACTAGCCGTCGGTCTTCTTCCCCAACCGACGCCGCCATCTACCCCAGGAACCCTAGCGGCCTGCATCCCCCCGGAACGCCACCCTCGACCGACGAACGGTCATCACCTCCCTCACGTCCGACGCGACTACCCCTTCCGCGACCGGTGTAATATCCGCAATTTCGAATTTCGGTAATTTTCTTTTTTCGGCGGAAGTCCGTTTTGACGACTCGCTCATGACCTTTCGTCATTTCGAGAATGATTAATTCTGCACTTTTTGTCATCCGAGTTCGTTTCGGTGTCGTTTTGTTGAGTTTCGTGTCCTTAATCGACTTTTTCACGTGGGAGTTCGACTTTGTAAAGTCACCATTAATTTTTGGTAACTCCAAAAATTCTAAATCTTTGCAATATTATAGAGCATCGAGTTAGCTTTCCAATGGTTCGAACGGTGAGTCAATCGGAGTCCGGACGAGAGAGTTATGGTCGTTTTAACTCACCCGCTCGTTATTGGCCGATCACTGTCGGCCGAACTCGGCCGTGTCGTCCGACACGGCCCGTGCCGTACTCGTCTGGAAATGCCGGAAGTTTCGTCTCAGACCCGACCGTGTCGTCCGCCCGACACGGCCGTGCTGCACTCGCCTGGAAATGCCGACCGATCGCTGACACGCCCGACCGTGTTCCAGACACGGCCGAGTCGTGCCGAAGTCGCCGCTTGACGGGTCACTTCGGAAGGCCCTCCGCGCCGCGACCGTGTCTAGCAGGACACGGTCGAGTCCCTCCCGGCCAATCGCGCCACGACCGTGTCGCGGACACGGCCGAGTCCGCTGCCTATAAAAGGCCCTGCAGACGTTTTTCTTGCCATTTTTCACCTTCTTCTTCTCCTATTCCGCAGCTGGGCGTGTTCTAAGCTTGAAGCCATGTTGTTTAACAACATATCCATGGAGTTTGGAGGTTCATATCATCAATCATCCGTCCTATAACATCCTCCGATCTACCGAATCAGGTCAGATTTCTTAGAAATCTAGTTTTGGGGAATTTGGGGGTTTTTGTTGTTTTCGTCCGATTAATCCGATTTAACTTAGGATTTTGATGGATTGATGATTATTTAGATGTATTATATCATTTCCTTTATTATTCCATGGTTAGATCGTATCGATTCGTTGTTTGAGTCGAGTTCTTGACCGACGCCTTGAAAGTGTCCGGTAAAATGTCTTAGAGGGGTTTTCGGGCGTTCTACGATTATTCTTCCTCGTATGATCGATGATTTATTGATTGTATGATGTTAGGGTCGTGTTTCTTGCGAAGAAACCGTGTTGAACCCTTTCGTTCGTCGTCGTCTTCCGTTTCGATAGCATTGGGCGTTTCGAAGCTTTCCGGTTGAGCCGTGTTCGTCGGAATACTCGCGTACCGATTTTGAGGCAAGTATCTTGCCCATACATTTCATATTTCTTAGGCATAATAATTGATAAATGATTTTATGCGAAATCCAATGTTTAATGAACGTTAAAAAGGATCGGTATGTTCTCGATAAATATTGTCTTTCAACGATAAATCGTATACTTCGTGAATGGATATGTTCTCGGAATATGTGTGTTAGTTTCGTACGTTGAGAGACGTTATGATCGCATTGACCATAATTGTTTGCCGAGGATTGTGCATTGAATTGTATATTTGTTCGGTGGGTATTCGACATGATGTGATGTTAGTCGTTACTCCTTTGAAAGGAGGTTGTGATGCTTAATGTTGCTTGTCTTGATAATCGACTATTGTTGTGTGCTTGTTGTATGTGATGTGCCTCCGGGTAGGATTGTTGAATCTCCGGGATCCATACTTGCTAGTATGGGTCGGGCGAAACCGTAGGGTTATCCAATACGGGTATGTCTTGCGGGGACTCCGAGGTTCGGGGCTTGCTAGCCCGATGCCGGGATAACTTGTGGGTTATCATCGGGTATGTCTTGCGGGGACTCCGAGGTTCGTGGCTTGTTAGCGCAATGCCGGGATAACTTATGGTTGTGGTTTGATTATGTGCTTGTAGTCACGTGATTGCGGTTACGGTGACATGTGATTTGATATGTTTTTCCTATTGGGTTATTCACTCGGGTTTGTTCTTCGGGAGCATCTGAGGTTCGTGGCTTGTTAGCACGGGACACGAATAATCCTTAGGAACATGTGATTTGTGATTTGGGTCGCAGACCCCGTGTTTTGTGAAATGGGTTGTGGACCCTGCGTATTGTTACCGGAACTTGAATTTTGGAAAATGACTTTTGGGCTGTGTCCCTAAACGTTGTTGAAAGGTTTGAGAATTCTTAAATCCCAATGTGTTTTCAAAACTCCCTAGATCGTAAAATGTTTTCACAAGATGTATATCGGGTTTACCCCTTGTTGTGTCAAGATTTAACACCTTCCGACCGGCGATCGCCTCCGAGGCCGAGCGACCGACTTACTGCCGAGCGGCCAAGGCAGATCAACCCAGCGGACATGCTAGACTGGCCAACCGAAGGTCCCAGGACAAGTCCCGGTGCCGAGCAATTGACCTCAGATACGATCATCTCTCGGCACTCGGCGACCGACTCCTGGCGACCGACATCTGGCGACCCTCTATCGGCATCCGCCGATCGACCCTTGGCGACCGACCCTTGGCGACCTCCGTCCACTGGCCGATGGCGACCTCGGATTATCAGCTAGGGACGATCGCCTCATGTCGGTCTCCACCGATGACCATCCAGTCGGCAAAGCCAAGTCTCAAAACTGACCCCACGTGCAGATCCACAAAAGGCGCTGACAAACCTGTCACCTACCTCACCTACCAACAGGGCCCAGACCTGTGAAAGGAGTTGGCGGACAAGACATGTGACTACAGCCTGGCGCCTGCTGCACCTACTGACGAAATCCGCCGAAAGTAACAAAGTGGGACCTCCTGTGACAGTACTTCCGGACGCGTGCCGGCTCCTCATTGGGCCACTCAGCTAGCTGCCGGCTGGATCTATGGACTTTTGGCAGGCAGCCCACGTGCCCTTTAGGACGATCGCCCTGTTACATTAAATGCCGAAAGGCGATCACCCACTAGGGGACAGGGCCCCTCAGCCTCTATATATACAAGGCAGCAGGCACTTGTAAAAGGGACCGAGATTCTGACTCTATGAACGGTCTGCACTCCCGCATTTCACACCATACAGAAGCAAAATACACACACTTGGCAAACATCCAACTCTTGGCAACAGTTATCTTTCGGTCTTACTTCTCCCGGCCTATCTCATCCAGCAGATTATCGGCGGGGACGAAGAACACCGAGCTTCGCTCAAGAGCCGGATTAACAGAGTCTTTTTACATTCATTGTATTTAGATTTCTATCATTAATACTTGTATCCACGAATATTCATATTAATAACATCTCGCGAGAGCATTCAAGCCCGGGCCTAACAAACCCGGCAAATCTTGTATTATTTATCTACTCTCGGAAGTGCTCCCGCAATTGTTGTTTGTTGTCCGTCTTCCAGCAGTATTAATCTTCGGATAAATATTTTGGGCAATAACAATTGGCGCTAGAGGAAGGGGATCCAACCCTCGATTTTTTATACTTACCGTTCCGAAGAATACTCACTGTTCTCGGGACAGATACTTGAAGTGACACTTACTGCACTTCAAAGAAATCCTTCAGAAATCATGTCTTCCGCCTCCGCGTCGAAGAAAGCCGCTGACCAGCCGGCCAAACCCCCTGTTCCGTCCCAGTCCGAGCCACAGCCGATGGTGGAAGGTAACCGCCGTGATCGAGACTCTCGATCCGTCCCTCGACGGCGGCCCAAGCCTCTCGCTCGATCGGTTCCGAACCAAGGAACAGATCGAAGGGGCCTTGGCCGTCCTACAGGAGCGACGGAGTGCTCTCGACGCGCTCCAGCCTACCGCCCTGCCTCTCGCCGAAGATCAGCGAAGCTCAAGGCACTACCGGCCGAGCAATCGCTGTGGAGCTGCCGCAAGAAGAGGCGCTGGCAATGGGCACCTCTGTCTTCGATCGCTCGGGCTGACTCCGACTCGCGGCCGGGCGCCCGGCCCGGCTACGAGACGACGGAGTTTGAGTCCGTCACCGTGAGCTCGGCCTACCCGACTCCCGTAAGGCGCCAGCTGCCGCTCCTCGCCGAATTGCCGAGGTCGGCGCGTGAGCCCGAGATCGGTACACGATCGCCTCGACTCATGCACCCAAAGCCGAGCGGAAAGCGACCAAGACACGCCGATCGCTCCGATCCAACGACAACTCGACGACATGAAGGCGCCTCGAATCTGTGGCAGCGCTAAGAAGACGATCGCCGCCAAGCGAGCCGCCACGATCAACATCGAGCTCGCCCCGTGCGGCATAAGATCGCTCCCGCAAACGCCCGTACGAGGGGCGATCGGACCCCAAGTGCACTCGAGGAAGTTCAACATCTACATGATCGGGTGTGGGGCATCCGACGCGACCGGATGCCGAATGTTCCTCCGACGCTGGACGACTCGCCACCGGTGGTACACTTCATTGCCGCCTCGGTCCATTGGCTCCTTTAACGAGCTGGCGCACGGCTTCACTGAGTACTTCGCCACCAGGGTCGTCCGGCCCGAAGGTCCCCTTCGCATGATGCAAATCAAGCAGGGAGAAGAAGAGTCCGACTCGAACTACATCGACCGAGTCGACGTAATCATCCTCAATGGCGAGCCCATAAGCGATGAGACCGCCCTCTACGCGGTCCTAGGAGGATTTCAGGGTTTTTCGCCTATGTTCAGGCATCTCACGAAGACCCAACCTACGACTCCACGCAGCCTTCCGGCAAGAGCCGCAGATTTTCCGGCCGTGCAAAGGTTTCTTCTTAGCCTCGTGAGCAGCATGATCGGCACACGGACGACGATCTCCCGCCCGATCGCCAATATCGACCTACGAATAAGCGATCGGGCACTGAGCGACGATCGCGCCTTCCGCCCGATCGCCGATCATCACGCTTACATCATCCGCACCGAGGACACGATCGCCATCTACGGCCCAAAGATATAACATGACGGACTAAGGCATAAGATCGCTCCACCGCACATCATAAAGCCATGGTCCCGGCAACGATGGAACCATTGCTTCGGCCATGCAAGGTCCCTTTCGCCAAGATCGCCCGCCTTCGTTTAAATACGAGGCCGGCGTAGTCCGAGGGCTCTCCAACATTAATCGGTGGACACATGCCACAATCCCCGTCTCAACGTACACCGCCGAGGTCGGCCATCTCCATGGCCGGCCGAGGTGGAAGCAGAGCTAACAAGCCGCGGCGTGGAGTTGATTCATCCGACGCCGCGCGCAAGGACTCCTCTAGACCGAGACCGCACGCCCTTCGTTTAAATACGAGGCGAGGCGCAGCCTAACGGAGGACCCTCATAATAAAGTGAGTCACGAGACACTCAATGTCTTCGCGCACCAAGACACGGTCATGGAGTCGGTCCATCGATCTCCGCGACTCTGCACGATTCCTCAAACAAAGCGAAACCACCAAGTTTCCATGGGGGATCGGCCAATGTTGTTTTTGCAGGTACAAGACCGAAAGATAGCTAAGCCAATCGACCATGGTAGCCCAAGTCCGAAATCGTAAGTCAGCTCAGCAAGATCGCCCGCCAGCAAGAACCACCTCGCCCCATGTCTTCAACATAGGAGCAAGCTGGGGGGCAATTGTTGTGTCAAGATTTAACACCTTCCGACCGGCGATCGCCTCCGAGGCCGAGCGACCGACTTACTGCCGAGCGGCCAAGGCAGATCAACCCAGCGGACATGCTAGACTGGCCAACCGAAGGTCCCAGGACAAGTCCCGGTGCCGAGCAATTGACCTCAGATACGATCATCTCTCGGCACTCGGCGACCGACTCCTGGCGACCGACATCTGGCGACCCTCTATCGGCATCCGCCGATCGACCCTTGGCGACCGACCCTTGGCGACCTCCGTCCACTGGCCGATGGCGACCTCGGATTATCAGCTAGGGACGATCGCCTCATGTCGGTCTCCACCGATGACCATCCAATGCAAAGCCAAGTCTCAAACCGACCCCACGTGCGAGATCCACAAAAGGCGCCGACAAACTGTCACCTACCTCACCTACCAACAGGCCTGCACTGCGAAAGGAGTTGGCGGACAAGACATGTGACTACACTGCGCCGCTTGCACCTATCGACGAAATCCGCCAAAGTAACAAAGTGGGACCTCCTGTGACAAGATTTCCTGGACGCGTGCCGGCTCCTCATTGGGCCACTCACCTAGCCGTACTGGATCTATGGACTTTTGGCAGGCAGCCCACGTGCCCTTTAGGACGATCGCCCCGTTACATTAAATGCCGAAAGGCGATCGCCCACTAGGGGACAGGGCCCCTCAGCCTCTATATATACAAGGCAGCAGGCACTTGTAAAAGGGACCGAGATTCTGACTCTCTGAACGGTCTGCACTCCCGCATTTCACACCATACAGAAGCAAAATACACACACTTGGCAAACATCCAACTCTTGGCAACAGTTATCTTTCGGTCTTACTTCTCCCGGCCTATCTCATCCAGCAGATTATCGGCGGGGACGAAGAACACCGAGCTTCGCTCAAGAGCCGGATTAACAGAGTCTTTTTACATTCATTGTATTTAGATTTCTCTCATTAATACTTGTATCCATGAATATTCGTATTAATAACATCTCGCGAGAGCATTCAAGCCCGGGCCTAACAAACCCGGCAAATCTTGTATTATTTATCTACTCTCGGAAGTGCTCCCGCAATTGTTGTTTGTTGTCCGTCTTCCAGCAGTATTAATCTTCGGATAAATATTTTGGGCAATAACACCCCTATCTTTCGATTTAACCGTTTTGATTAAGTGATTTACCTCGGGAAGTATGTTTATGATTAACATGTTCCGTGGAGTATGATATGTATGGCTCGTTTTCGTATTTTATACTTGCACTAGCAAAACAGTGGAGTTTTGCTAACCCCCGAGTATTCGGGGTGGATGTCTGTGCATTCGGGTTTTGGAGGCGAGCACGGGGTCGGCATGAAGGATGATGAAAGATGAACGATACTAATCACACGAGGACCGTTGATGTCGTATTGGTATAGTTGTACTTTATTTTCATTGCTATATTTTTCCGTTATGCGGGTGTGGTTGTATTTTGACCTGCGTGGGCATGAGTTGTATTCGAGTTGTATGTATTTATTGAAAGACCAAATCGGTCCATCGAGTCATTTTTGCCTTGAAGGCATTGTCGAGATGTTAAATGTTGTTACCACTGGTAGATCCTCGAGGAGAGGGTCTACGGCGTGTAATATCCCCGAGTGGATTGGGGGTGTTACAGAATGGTATCGGAGCTTAGGTTGTGGAAACCTAGGTTGTCGGGTCAGTGGTGTCTATCGAGTTTTTGTCTTGTCGGATTATGTCTGACTAAGTCGTGTCGCGACGCGTCGTCTGAGTTTGTTGGTCGTGATTAGTATCGTGGGCGATCATCATCTTCGTGCGACCTGTGCATGTAAGTCTCCCTTCTTTGTGTTGTGCCTCATGTGACATGAGCTATTTTATGATTATTTGTTAATTGATGGAATCCTCTTATGGATTTTTACTTCTTGATATGTGGTTATTTGACCCTCATATTTCGTTCATATGAGGAGTAGTGTTGCTCGATTGTGTATGTTGAACCGTATTTCTTTTATCCGCTGCGTGAGTTCTTTTGCAATGACTTTCGGTATTTTACCGACCGAGTTTTATTTCGAAAACCGATTCCCTTAACCGAGTTTTTGACGTTATGGCCTTGATCGCTTTGGCGAAATTCTTATAACGGTATTTAGTATTTTGTAAATGGCTTTCGTGAGTTTTTGAAATATTACCGTCATCGGCCTTTTTGGCGTTTTTGTGAATGGTTTTTAGCCTGGTGGGTTCCGGCGCGGGACCCACGGCGCTATATTGTTCCTTGTTATTACCTGAAATTTTTGGGCATTCTAGCCCATTGAATTATTTTTGAAAACCTTGAGTATCTTAGAAAATTAAAATTCGAGACGTACTTTTAAAACGAATTATTTTCTTGCGGTGTTTCAAGGTGTTTTCTAATGCCGCAATACATTTCAAAAATTTTCCGGTTGAGGACCAAAAATATTTTTTGAGATATTTTCAAATGCAGTTGCTTAGACCCAAGGGTCGAATATTTTTGAAAGTTTTTCACTAAAAGAAAGGTGTCCTCATTTTTGTTCAAACGCAAGATGACTTTCAAAGTCTCGATAGTGGTGTTTGTACTACTTTTTGTAAAATGATACTCAAGATCAACTGTTGTTTCCAAACTGTTTTCAAAAGGTGGTTTTTGTTTTTAAAACCTATCATTCCTGTTTGCGGACCGGAAATGCGTGTATGGTTTTCGAACTTTCGTTACGGTGTTAACCCCGAATTGTGATCGAATTGGTGCCATGAACGTCGAGGCGTTGCCACGCATTTGTTGTACTAGCCCTCTGTGAGAGGTGTGAACTGGTATTTACTGTTTGTCGCCTCGTGGTGATTTGCGTGTTGTCGCACGGGTGTGAGCTGTTGAAGCTTGAGTTTGTACGTTTGTGTGCATGTGTGATTGTTTCATGATGGTTGTAATTATGTGCTGGTTATCGTTCGGGCCGTTGAGATCGCCGAACGATACCATCGTTGCTGTAGTGTTTGTGTGTGTATTACTTTATGATGGTAATCGTTGTATATGGTATGTGTTATGATTCTTTGTTGTCCGAGTTGGCATCTCTGCTATGTTGTTTTGCGACGTTATGCCCCATTGTATCTAGCATTTGTATTTTCGGTATGCCGAGCCGAGGCGTTTCAATCGTGATGTGCTGGGGCATGCACGTGTAAATTGTCCTTCTCGTCAGTAACACATTTCAAGTGTGGACTCGAGGGACACCGAACTCAGTTTTGTGAATTGGCTACCGAGACTTTCGGAGTTCGCGCTTCAGCACAGTCATCGGAATCGGCTTTGAGAGGCCTTTGAAGGATGTTTCTGTCGGTTGCTTGTTGTGTTGTCGCCTTGATTTAGTGTTGTGAGTTTCGGGGAACGACACTTCTTTTAGAAGAGGTCGAGTGTAATACCCGTATTATTTTTGGACTTCTTCATTTTCTCTTTCTCCAGTCTATCGATTCGCTCGTGTTCGTTGACACTTTCTGAACTTGTTCCGTATTTCGGTTTCATCGCTCGAGCAGTGTGATCTTGTTTTTACATTTATCGCTGTGACTTTCCGAATTCGGTTCGATTCTTGTGAACCTTGTTCGGAAGTAACATCTTTTGGTTCTACTAGTTCTTTTATTCGAAGTGGACTGGATCTTGAACTTTTGTATTTTCGACTCTGTCGACTCGTTTATGTTCATTGACATTTTCTGAGCTTGTCCTGCCCCTTGCTTTTGTTGATCGAACGAGGGTGGTATTATTTCGGAATTACTCGTTCGTCGATGTGACTTTTCAATTGTTATTCTTTTTCCTGTGGATCTTATGCGAGTGTGCATCTTGTTGTTTTCACCGGATCTTGTTTTGTCTCGAGTCGAGATGTGAACCTTGGAGTTGTTGTTTGAATTTTATTGTCCTTCGTGATTCGAACATGATTGTTCGCTTTTGTTGTCTCGACCGTTGTGGTTCGGTCGTTTGTTTGTTCGGTTTTTGTCCTCGTTTCGTGATTGTTGAGCGTTCGGGCTCCTTCCTAATTCCCTTAAGTTTGGGAAATTAGTCTCGTTTTCGATCTTCCAACCCTTGGGCGGTGGAATTCCATATTTGTTCAGCGTTTGACCCGCGTTTAGATTGATGGACCGTCAGGTTGGTCAATCGTATTGATTTTCGTTCGTTGTGTTTTGTGATTGTTCGGATAATCGACTTGACTATATTATCCGTTTGATGACGCTTGTCATTTGTTGGTTTTATTGTATCCCTAACGGCGACATTGTGTTGGTCGTCGTGGAGCGTGTTTTCACGCCGTATGTCTCTTTGCGTTTCTTGCAGCGTTTCGCCGTTGGGCGCGAGTTTTCTATTTTTGTGTATCTCGTCGAGTTTTCCTGGCGGGTATATTGCTCCCCCCTACTTGTTTTAAGTTTCGGGACGAAACTTCTTTTAAGGAGGGTAGAATGTAATATCCGCAATTTCGAATTTCGGTAATTTTTTTTTTCGGCGGAAGTCCGTTTTGACGACTCGCTCATGACCTTTCGTCATTTCGAGAATGATTAATTCTGCACTTTTTGTCATCCGAGTTCGTTTCGGTGTCGTTTTGTTGAGTTCCGTGTCCTTAATCGACTTTTTCACGTGGGAGTTCGACTTTGTAAAGTCACCATTAATTTTTGGTAACTCCAAAAATTCTAAATCTTTGCAATATTATAGATCATCGAGTTAGCTTTCCAATGGTTCGAACGGTGAGTCAATCGGAGTCCGGACGAGAGAGTTATGGTCGTTTTAGCTCACCCGCTCGTTATTGGCCGATCACTGCCGAACTTCGGCCGTGTCGTCCGACACGGCCCGTGCCGTGCACTCGTCGGAAATGCCGGAAGTTTCGTCTCAGACCGACCGTGTCGTCCGACACGGCCTGCGTGCACTCGCCTGGAAATGCCGGAAGATCGCTGACACGCCCGACCGTGTTCCAGGACACGGTCGAGTCGTGCCGAGTCGCTGTCGGACGGGTCACTTTCGGAAGGCCCCTCCGCGCCGCGACCGTGTCTAGCAGGACACGGTCGAGTCCCTGCCGGTCAACTGCGCGCCACGACCGTGTCAGGCGGACACGGTCGAGTCTGTCAAGCCTATAAAAGGCCCTGCAGACGTTTTTCTTGCCATTTTTCACCTTCTTCTTCTCCTATTCCGCAGCTGGGCGTGTTCTAAGCTTGAAGCCATGTTGTTTAACAACATATCCATGGAGTTTGGAGGTTCATATCATCAAGCATCCGTCCTATAACATCCTCCGATCTACCGAATCAGGTCAGATTTCCTAGAAATCTAGTTTTGGGGAATTTGGGGGTTTTTGTTGTTTTCATCCGATTAATCCGATTTAACTTAGGATTTTGATGGATTGATGATTATTTAGATGTATTATATCATTTCCTTTATTATTCCATGGTTGGATCGTATCGATTCGTTGTTTGAGTCGAGTTCTTGACCGACGCCTTGAAAGTGTCCGGTAAAATGTCTTAGAGGGGTTTTCGGGCGTTCTACGATTATTCTTCCTCGTATGATCGATGATTTATTGATTGTATGATGTTAGGGTCGTGTTTCTTGCGAAGAAACCGTGTTGAACCCTTTCGTTCGTCGTCGTCTTCCGTTTCGATAGCATTGGGCGTTTCGAAGCTTTCCGGTTGAGCCGTGTTCGTCGGAATACTCGCGTACCGATTTTGAGGCAAGTATCTTGCCCATACATTTCATATTTCTTAGGCATAATTATTGATAAATGATTTTATGCGAAATCCAATGTTTAATGAACATTAAAAAGGATCGGTATGTTCTCGATAAATATTGTCTTTCAACGATAAATCGTATACTTCGTGAATGGATATGTTCTCGGAATATGTGTGCTAGTTTCGTACGTTGAGAGACGTTATGATCGCATTGACCATAATTGTTTGCCGAGGATTGTGCATTGAATTGTATATTTGTTCGGTGGGTATTCGACATGATGTGATGTTAGTCGTTACTCCTTTGAAAGGAGGTTGTGATGCTTAATGTTGCTTGTCTTGATAATCGACTATTGTTGTGTGCTTGTTGTATGTGATGTGCCTCCGGGTAGGATTGTTGAATCTCCGGGATCCATACTTGCTAGTATGGGTCGGGCGAAACCGTAGGGTTATCCAATACGGGTATGTCTTGCGGGGACTCCGAGGTTCGGGGCTTGCTAGCCCGATGCCAGGATAACTTGTGGGTTATCATCGGGTATGTCTTGCGGGGACTCCGAGGTTCGTGGCTTGTTAGCGCAATGCCGGGATAACTTATGGTTGTGATTTGATTATGTGCTTGTAGTCACGTGACTGCGGTTACGGTGACATGTGATTTGATATGTTTTTCCTATTGGGTTATTCACTCGGGTTTGTTCTTCGGGAGCATCTGAGGTTCGTGGCTTGTTAGCACGGGACACGAATAATCCTTAGGAACATGTGATTTGTGATTTGGGTCGCGGACCCCGTGTTTTGTGAAATGGGTTGTGGACCCTGCGTATTATTACCGGAACTTGAATTTTGGAAAATGACTTTTGGGCTGTGTCCCTAAACGTTGTTGAAAGGTTTGAGAATTCTTAAATCCCAATGTGTTTTCAAAACTCCCGAGATCGTAAAATGTTTTCACAAGATGTATATCGGGTTTACCCCTATCTTTCGATTTAACCGTTTTGATTAAGTGATTTACCTCGGGAAGTATGTTTATGATTAACATGTTCCGTGGAGTATGATATGTATGGCTCGTTTTCGTATTTTATACTTGCACTAGCAAAACAGTGGAGTTTTGCTAACCCCAGTATTCGGGGTGGATGTCTGTATTGCATTCGGGTTTTGGAGCAGAGCACGTGGTCGGCATGAAGGATGATGAAAGATGAACGATACTAATCACACGAGGACCCGTTGATGTCGTATTGGTATAGTTGTACTTTATTTTCCGCCGCTATATTTTTCCCATCAGACGGGTGTGGTTGTATTTTGACCCTGCAGGCATGAGTTGTATTCGAGTTGTATGTATTTATTGAAAGACCAAATCGGTCTCTTGAGTCATTTTTGCCTTGAAGGCATTGTCGAGATGTTAAATGTTGTTACCGGCTGGTAGATCCTCGAGGAGAGGGTCTACGGCGTGTAATATCCCCGAGTGGATTGGGGTGTTCTGAGAATGGTATCGGAGCTTAGGTTGTGGAAACCTAGCCGTCGGGTCGATGGTGTCTATCGAGTTTTTGTCTTGTCGGATTATGTCCGACTAAGTCGTGTCGCGACGCGTCGCCCGAGTTTGTTGGTCGTGATTAGTATCGTGGCGATCATCATCTTCGTGCGACTGTGCATGTAAGTCTCCTTCTTTGTGTTGTGCCTCATGTGACATGAGCTATTTTATGATTATTTGTTAATTGATGGAATCCTCTTATGGATTTTTACTTCTTGATATGTGGTTATTTGACCCTCATATTTCGTTCATATGAGGAGTAGTGTTGCTCGATTGTGTATGTTGAACCGTATTTCTTTTATCCGCTGCGTGAGTTCTTTTGCAATGACTTTCGGTATTTTACCGACCGAGTTTTATTTCGAAAACCGATTCCCTTAACCGAGTTTTTGGCGTTATGGCCTTGATCGCTTTGGCGAAATTCTTATGACGGTATTTAGTATTTTGTAAATGGATTTCGTGAGTTTTTGAAATATTACCGTCATCGGCCTTTTTGGCGTTTTTGTGAATGGTTTTTAGCCTGGTGGGTTCCGGCGCGGGACCCACGGCGCTATATTGTTCCTTGTTATTACCTGAAATTTTTGGGCATTCTAGCCCATTGAATTATTTTTGAAAACCTTGAGTATCTTAGAAAATTAAAATTCGAGACGTACTTTTAAAACGAATTATTTTCTTGCGGTGTTTCAAGGTGTTTTCTAATGCCGCAATACATTTCAAAAAATTTCCGGTTGAGGACCAAAAATATTTTTTGAGATATTTTCAAATGCAGTTGCTTAGACCCAAGGGTCGAATATTTTTGAAAGTTTTTCACTAAAAGAAAGGTGTCCTCATTTTTGTTCAAACGCAAGATGACTTTCAAAGTCTCGATAATGGTGTTTATACTACTTTTTGTAAAATGATACTCAAGATCAACTGTTGTTTCCAAACTGTTTTCAAAAGGTGGTTTTTGTTTTTAAAACCTATCATTCCTGTTTGCGGACCGGAAATGCGTGTATGGTTTTCGAACTTTCGTTACGGTGTTAACCCCGAATTGTGATCGAATTGGTGCCATGAACGTCGAGGCGTTGCCACGCATTTGTTGTACTAGCCCTCTGTGAGAGGTGTGAACTGGTATTTACTGTTTGTCGCCTCGTGGTGATTTGCGTGTTGTCGCACGGGTGTGAGCTGTTGAAGCTTGAGTTTGTACGTTTGTGTGCATGTGTGATTGTTTCATGATGGTTGTAATTATGTGCTGGTTATCGTTCGGGCCGTTGAGATCGCCGAACGATACCATCGTTGCTGTAGTGTTTGTGTGTGTATTACTTTATGATGGTAATCGTTGTATATGGTATGTGTTATGATTCTTTGTTGTGCTGAGTTGGCATCTCCGCTATGTTGTTTTGCGACGTTATGCCCCATTGTATCTAGCATTTGTATTTTCGGTATGCCGAGCCGAGGCGTTTCAATCGTGATGTGCTGGGGCATGCACGTGTAAATTGTCCTTCTCGTCAGTAACACATTTCAAGTGTGGACTCGAGGGACACCGAACTCGATTTTGTGAATTGCTACGAGACTTTCGGAGTTCGCGCTTCAGCACAGTCATCGGAATCGGCTTTGAGAGGCCTTTGAAGGATGTTTCTGTCGGTTGCTTGTTGTGTTGTCGCCTTGATTTAGTGTTGTGAGTTTCGGGGAACGACACTTCTTTTAGAAGAGGTCGAGTGTAATACCCGTATTATTTTTGGACTTCTTCATTTTCTCTTTCTCCAGTCTATCGATTCGCTCGTGTTCGTTGACACTTTCTGAACTTGTTCCGTATTTCGGTTTCATCGTTCGAACGAGCTGTGATCTTGTTTTTCTGTTTATCGCTGTGACTTTCCGAATTCGGTTCGATTCTTGTGAACCTTGTTCGGAAGTAACATCTTTTGGTTCTACTAGTTCTTTTATTCGAAGTGGACTGGATCTTGAACTTTTGTATTTTCGACTCTGTCGACTCGTTTATGTTCATTGACATTTTCTGAGCTTGTCCTGCCCCTTGCTTTTGTTGATCGAACGAGGGTGGTATTATTTCGGAATTACTCGTTCGTCGATGTGACTTTTCAATTGTTATTCCCTTTCCTGTGGATCTTATGCGAGTGTGCATCTTGTTGTTTTCACCGGATCTTGTTTTGTCTCGAGTCGAGATGTGAACCTTGGAGTTGTTGTTTGAATTTTATTGTCCTTCGTGATTCGAACATGATTGTTCGCTTTTGTTGTCTCGACCGTTGTGGTTCGGTCGTTTGTTTGTTCGGTTTTTGTCCTCGTTTCGTGATTGTTGAGCGTTCGGGCTCCTTCCTAATTCCCTTAAGTTTGGGAAATTAGTCTCGTTTTCGATCTTCCAACCCTTGGGCGGTGGAATTCCATATTTGTTCAGCGTTTGACCCGCGTTTAGATTGATGGACCGTCAGGTTGGTCAATCGTATTGATTTTCGTTCGTTGTGTTTTGTGATTGTTCGGATAATCGACTTGACTATATTATCCGTTTGATGACGCTTGTCATTTGTTGGTTTTATTGTATCCCTAACGGCGACATTGTGTTGGTCGTCGTGGAGCGTGTTTTCACGCCGTATGTCTCTTTGCGTTTCTTGCGGCGTTTCGCCGTTGGGCGCGAGTTTTCTATTTTTGTGTATCTCGTCGAGTTTTCTGGCGGGTATATTGCTCCCCTACTTGTTTTAAGTTTCGGGACGAAACTTCTTTTAAGGAGGGTAGAATGTAATATCCGCAATTTCAATTTCGGTAATTTTCTTTTTCGGCGGAAGTCCGTTTTGACGACTCGCTCATGACCTTTCGTCATTTCGAGAATGATTAATTCTGCACTTTTTGTCATCCGAGTTCGCTTTGTCGCTTTTGTTGAGTTCCGTGTCCTTAATCGACTTTTCACGTGGGAGTTCGACTTTGTAAAGTCACCATTAATTTTTGGTAACTCCAAAATTCTAAATCTTTGCAATATTATAGATCATCGAGTTAGCTTTCCAATGGTTCGAACGGTGAGTCAATCGAGTCCGGACGAGAGAGTTATGGTCGCTTTTAGCTCACCCGCTCGTTATTGGCCGATCACCGCTGGCCGAACTTCCGTGCCGTCCGACACGCCCGTGCACTGCCTCGGGAAATGCCGGAAGTTTCGCCTCAGACCCGACTGCAGCCGCCCGACACGGCCCGTGCTGCATTTCGCCTCGAAATGCCGGACCGATCGCTGACACGCCCGACCGTGTTCCAGACACGGCCGAGTCGTGCCGAGTCGCCGCTGACGGGTCACTGGAAGGCCCCTCCGCGCCGCGACCGTGTCTAGCAGGACACGGCCGAGTCCCCGCCGGTCAATCGCGCGCCACGACCGTGTCGGCGGACACGGCCGAGTCCGCTGCCTATAAAAGGCCATGCAGACGTTTTTCTTGCCATTTTTCACCTTCTTCTTCTCCTATTCCGCAGCTGGGCGTGTTCTAAGCTTGAAGCCATGTTGTTTAACAACATATCCATGGAGTTTGGAGGTTCATATCATCAATCATCCGTCCTATAACATCTTCCGATCTACCGAATCAGGTCAGATTTCCTAGAAATCTAGTTTTGGGGAATTTGGGGGTTTTTGTTGTTTTCATCCGATTAATCCGATTTAACTTAGGATTTTGATGGATTGATGATTATTTAGATGTATTATATCATTTCCTTTATTATTCCATGGTTGGATCGTATCGATTCGTTGTTTGAGTCGAGTTCTTGACCGACGCCTTGAAAGTGTCCGATAAAATGTCTTAGAGGGGTTTTCGGGCGTTCTACGATTATTCTTCCTCGTATGATCGATGATTTATTGATTGTATGATATTAGGGTCGTGTTTCTTGCGAAGAAACCGTGTTGAACCCTTTCGTTCGTCGTCGTCTTCCGTTTCGATAGCATTGGGCGCCAAGCTTTCCGCTGAGCCGTGTTCGTTTAATACTGCAGACCGATTTTGAGGCAAGTATCTTGCCCATACATTTCATATTTCTTAGGCATAATTATTGATAAATGATTTTATGCGAAATCCAATGTTTAATGAACGTTAAAAAGGATCGGTATGTTCTCGATAAATATTGTCTTTCAACGATAAATCGTATACTTCGTGAATGGATATGTTCTCGGAATATGTGTGTTAGTTTCGTACGTTGAGAGACGTTATGATCGCATTGACCATAATTGTTTGCCGAGGATTGTGCATTGAATTGTATATTTGTTCGGTGGGTATTCGACATGATGTGATGTTAGTCGTTACTCCTTTGAAAAGAGGTTGTGATGCTTAATGTTGCTTGTCTTGATAATCGACTATTGTTGTGTGCTTGTTGTATGTGATGTGCCTCCGGGTAGGATTGTTGAATCTCCGGGATCCATACTTGCTAGTATGGGTCGGGCGAAACCGTAGGGTTATCCAATACGGGTATGTCTTGCGGGGACTCCGAGGTTTGGGGCTTGCTAGCCCGATGCCGGGATAACTTGTGGGTTATCATCGGGTATGTCTTGCGGGGACTCCGAGGTTCGTGGCTTGTTAGCGCAATGCCGGGATAACTTATGGTTGTGGTTTGATTATGTGCTTGTAGTCACGTGACTGCGGTTACGGTGACATGTGATTTGATATGTTTTTCCTATTGGGTTATTCACTCGGGTTTGTTCTTCGGGAGCATCTGAGGTTCGTGGCTTGTTAGCACGGGACACGAATAATCCTTAGGAACATGTGATTTGTGATTTGGGTCGCGGACCCCGTGTTTTGTGAAATGGGTTGTGGACCCTGCGTATTGTTACCGGAACTTGAATTTTGGAAAATGACTTTTGGGCTGTGTCCCTAAACGTTTTTGAAAGGTTTGAGAATTCTTAAATCCCAATGTGTTTTCAAAACTCCCGAGATCGTAAAATGTTTTCACAAGATGTATATCGGGTTTACCCCTATCTTTCGATTTAACCGTTTTGATTAAGTGATTTACCTCGGGAAGTATGTTTATGATTAACATGTTCCGTGGAGTATGATATGTATGGCTCGTTTTCGTATTTTATACTTGCACTAGCAAAACAGTGGAGTTTTGCTAACCCCCGAGTATTCGGGGGGTGGATGTCTGTATTGCATTCAGGTTTTGGAGCAGAGCACAGGGTCGGCATGAAGGATGATGAAAGATGAACGATACTAATCACACGAGGACCCGTTGATGTCGTATTGGTATAGTTGTACTTTATTTTCCGCTGCTATATTTTTCCCGTTGTACGGGTGTGGTTGTATTTTGACCCCTGCGTGGGCATGAGTTGTATTCGAGTTGTATGTATTTATTGAAAGACCAAATCGATCTACTGAGTCATTTTTGCCTTGAAGGCATTGTCGAGATGTTAAATGTTGTTACCAGCCTGGTAGATCCTCGAGGAGAGGGTCTACGGCGTGTAATATCCCTGAGTGGATTGGGGGTGTTACAACCGGTCACCTTCCCCACCAGACCAGTTCGCCGCCCTCCCGCGACCCACCTCCAAAGTCGACCGCCCAGGCCCGTGTTCAGTCGCTCGCCCGTGTCCAGTCGACCGCCCAGGCCCATCTCCATCCGCCGGCTTTCAAACAGATCCGACCGCGACCTGCTCCGTTCTCAGTTAGCCCAACCCTTCTCTGGCCTCTGTCGCTGCTCGTTCCGACAAGCAGTCCGTTCGTCTCCCCAGTGACGTTTCGTCCCAAATCCAAGCCCAGAAATCGACCCGCTCGTCCAGCCTTCGGCCCGCCCGTCTCCCGCAGCCCACTTGTTCGTCCAGCGTCTGGCCAGTTTGCCCGACCCGGTTGCTGACCCGTCCCGACCCGCCAGCAGTCCCGTTTTTAATCTCTCCAGTCCGTTTTTCTGCCCCTATCCATACGAAATAAAGTACACAAATACGAACCCTACTATCTGCAATGTGCGAACTTACAAGTTTTTAATTACTATTGATTGCATATTATACTCCGAATTTATTTGTGACTATTAAATCAATTAAAAGCATGATGCATTAATAATTAAATTAAAAGAAATTGCTTATAACAACTTGAATTAAAATAAATTCACGTTGCATTAATAATTATTGCGGCATAAGACACCTATTTGACTGTATTTATACGTGTATAGATATATTCATAGGGCTATGTGATTATATCTATAATTATATATATACTTTGCATGCATCGTTAGTTATGGCATGTGTATTAGGTTCATCATTAGTAGAACCTAGAAGACTTATTTCTACTGTCCATATCAACTCGAACCGTGATAAAGTACTTTCATCGGTAACCCCAATAGCATCGAAAGTAATTTTGACCATATCTTGGTTCTGAAAAATAATAACCCTCCACATTATTGAAAATTTTATCATGAAAAGTACTCATGATATACTGTGAAAACTCATTTTCCTTTTTTCTTGTCTCAAGATGGCTGATCCAACTCGTCCTGAATTTGACATCTTGGACTCAGAAGGACTTGAGTACCACAGATAGGTTTCTGACGTAGAGACCACTTTTGTCGCTAAGGACTATAGTGCTACTATCTTTGAAAAAGCAGGCGAAGTACCGTCTGACAAAACCAAAGCTAGTGCATTAATGTTCCTTAGGCGACATATCGACCCGAGCCTAAGGTGGGAATATCTGCAGTTGAAATCCCCGAAAGAACTGTGGGATGCCCATAAGGGCCGTTTTGGGAACATCCACAATACCTTGCTCCCAGAGTTGACCGTGCAGTGGAATGAAATCCGCTTGCTTGATTATAAACGGATCAACGATTTCAACAAATATATGCTCCGTCTGAAGGCACGCCTTAACTTCTGTGGAAAGGACCTCACAGAAGATGATATGATTCAGAAAACTCTTTCCACTTTCCCTACTTCTGCCCTTATACTAGCGAACCAGTACAGGCTGGAGTATGACAATAAATGTATCACTACCTTCAATAAGCTTATCAACCTACGGCAAGTGGCTGAGAGGCACAATGAAGTATTAGTGAGCAACAATGACAGGCCGGCTAGGACAAAGAAAGTTGCCGAGGCCAACTACAAAGTAAAAGGTGGAAAGAACCCCAATGCACAGGGGACTGGTCATGGCAACCCCAAACCACAACGTGGAAAAAGGCGCAGTGGTCGAGGACGTCCTTACGTGATTGTGCAGTCCAAAATTTATATTTGTACATAAGAATAAAATTTGAAAAGTTAGTAACAAAAAACTTATCTCGTATATTTTACTCACCAATCCAACCATCTAAAAATATACGTATAATCTCTACAAGTGTTAAGGTGTTTATTACATTTGAACTAATTAGAGCTCGAAGATATCTTGCTACTACTAGTGAGTTGGTTTGTTTTTCGTCCTATCCATGTGACTTGGATGAATGTTAGGCCCTGTTCTTTTGGACTTAGTTTTCGATTTTCGATTCGATTCGATTCGATTCGATTCGATTCAGTCCATTCATTTGGGCCTTCACAAATTTCGCTTCTTCTTTTATTATTATTATTATTAATCTTAATTATTATTATTGTTATTATTACTAATAGTATTATTATTATCGTTGTTGTTGTTAATTACTATTATTATTATTTACCATTATTATTATTATTATTTACCCTTAATATATATTTGATTCGATTCGATTCAGTCCATTCGATTCGATTCGATTCGATTCGATTCGATTGATCCATTCGGGCCTGATTCGATTGATTCGATTGGCCTAATTCAGATTCATTCAGTCCAAAAGAACAGAGCCTTACTCCCTTATTTAAAATAGCACGTTTCTAGCTTGTTCATCGGGAAAGTAAAAATATTACAAAATATCACAACACTATAAAAATTATTAGAATGACCCTTCAACTTGTATCCATATATAATACATCACGTAATTAAATTGCTACTTGCAAGTATCTAAATACAATATATTTTATTGGAGACTGAGGTGTTAGATACCGGATAACTGGTATTAATCAAACCATTAATTACAACGATGTCATGCTTCAGTTATGTAATTATTTTATTTATTAAATTTTTATAATTAGTTTATAAATATTTTAGGGTATTACTAAACACCGCCCTAAATTACTAGACACCGCCCTTAAAAATTACCTTTTTGCCCATTTGACCATCTTTCAGTATTTCTACCCAACACATAATTCTTTACCAACACACAAGTTTTTCGAATTGAAATCTAGAAGCAATTTTTCATTTATTCTACCCAACACACAATCAAATATATATCGTCAATATCATCGACAACCACGAAAATGGGCGAAAATTCAGATTTGGAGGTGATTTTTCGGAGAAAATGATGCAGGCGTCTGAATATTCCACCTGACCCGTGGCACGGGCGTCCACAGATTCCGCCTGGACCATGGTACAGGCGTCTGCAACGGACGCTCGGTCCATGGTCTAGGCGTCTAGACCAAACGCCTGCACCATGGTCTGGGCATCCGAGACGCCTGTACCTTGGCCAAGCGTCCGCTCCATACGCCTCTGCCGTGGTCCAGGCGCAATTTCTGGACGTCTGGACGCTTTTTTTGCATGATTTGAAATTTTAGTACTAATATTATTGGTATTATTATTAATATTCTGTCAATTAAAATTTCAGGTTATATTGGAAGAATTTGAAGGTGACGGCGTTGATTATGTTGGAAAGTAAAACGCAGCGGAAGCGAAGTTTGGGAAAATATGATTATAGCGTTTTACGCATCTACGAGCATTAGATCTATTTAGGCATGCTAATTAATTAATTACTAAGACTAACAAGCAATTTAAATATTATTTATTATTTATTAATTAAATATGTTGATTAATTAAAATATCCTAATCTAGATCCAAGATCATAGGATATTACCTTTTGAAGCGGTTGGTTATTTCCTTCTTGATCGCCTTGTATTTCTACCTTCAGATCTTCTAGAGTATGATCCGCCTTGAACCGGACGTTGTGTGGGCAACGAGCTACCGGAACTTGCTTGGACACCTTATGGATCGGCCGAATCTACCTTGCCTCACAACTCTCGATTTTATTTTCTTCAAGTAATTCCGATATGTAGCAAGAATTAAAGTGTTATCTCAATTGTGGAATCAAAGACACAAGTCAAGATCCACAATTAAACACTTAGAAGAAAAATCGAAATTTCTTGTGTGTATGAAGCATGTGATCGGCCAAGCCCCATAAAGTCCTATTTATAGGCTCTTGGACTACTACTAGGGATCTAAAGGAGGATTATGGAAGGACTCCCAATTAATTCATCTTACCTTATTAGGACTCTTCCTAATATATGATGAATCAATTAATATCAACTTAGTCCACTAAAAGTTGATATTGCACTTCCTACCAAAATCCCAAATTACGAAATTGGGCTCCTTATTAAATATATTATTTCCGTGTTTAAGATATCGAATGTCCATTAATTAATTATAAGCTCTTGTGACTTTAATTAATTAATATCTTATCCAAGAGTAGTACCACTAACCTTATTATTATATCTAATTAAATCCACTGCAGGTTTAATATAATAATCATTATCGAGCTCCTCAAGGGGACATCATCAACCCGCACGAGTCGGGACACGATTTCTAGTAATAATAATAATTGTCGTATAAACAATATTATTGCCCAAGATACGAGGCTTATTGAGTCGATCATTTTGACTCTCACCTATGGTAAATCAAAGCAATAATTATTATAAATACACAATTAAATATTATATACTTAGAATTAAGAAATAATAATTATCCGAGATTTACGTTCTTCTTACAACAAGATGTAAGACACTATCTCACTTCGATCTGTTCAACGTATGCAAATACGCTAATGTATGCTAATAGTCAAGACCAACTATTCTCAAGCATACACTACAACCCTTTATATAATTTGTCTAATAATTATATAGGTTGTGAACTATTATATTATTTTATAAGGCACCGATAATGTGATCTTCCGTGTGACACCAACACACCACATTATCTACAATATAAAATAATTAGACATTTCATTTGCATAACCATAACGTGAATTAATATGCAAAACATGTGATTAAATATAATTAATATCCTCATAGGTAGTAATAGGGAAATTAGGTAATACAAGCATAAAGTATGCTTTGCAGTATACAATCCTAACGATCTCCCACTTATACTCAAAGCATGCTTTTAAGTATACTACTCTATTACATAGTCTCTCATTTCTCCCACTTATACTCAAAGCAATGCTGCCATACACCGTAATCCCATTCCTTCCACATGCCTTTCAAAACTTTTGAAGGTAGGCCTTTCGTGAAAGGGTCAGCAAGATTATCTTCCGATGCAACCCTGGCTACAACTACGTCTCCTTCCTTTACGAAGTGTCGTATGATGTGGTACTTGCGGTTGATATGTTTACTTGCGTGATGGGCTCGTGGTTCCCTCGAATTTGCGATCGCACCAGTATTATCACAATAGAGTGTAATACCCTCGGCAAATCGGGAATCACATCTAAGTCCTGCAGAAGTACTTTAGCCACATCGCCTCCTTGGCCGCCTCGTAGGCCGCCACGTACTCGGCTTCCATGGTAGAGTCCGAGATGCATTTCGCTTCACACTCCTCCAACTAATGGCTCCACCTCCCGTGCTAAACACATAACCCGAAGTAGACTTGGACTTTTCTTTGTCCGATGAAAATCTGAGTCAAGATAACCCACCTAAACAGGTCGTCTGATTGATATACAAGCATGTACTCCCTAGTCCTTCTCAGGTACTTGAGTATGTGTTTGACAGCAATCCAGTGTCCTGGTCCTGGGTTCGACTGATATCTAGCAGCCATGCCCACGACATGACAGATATCTGGTCTAGTGCAAAGCATAGCATACATGAGACTTCCCACAGCAGATGCATAAGGGACCATCTTCATGTCATCTATCTCCTTCTGTGTCTTAGGACACCTGTTCTTAGATAGTTGAATTCCATGTCTGTAAGGTAGAAAACCTTTCTTGGAATTCTCCATGCTAAACCGCTTCAGCACTGTATCGATATAGGATGCCTGGGATAAGCACAACATCCTTTTCTTCCGATCACGAAAGATCCTGATTCCAAGGATGTGTCCTGCTTCTCCTAGATCCTTCATATCGAACTGCTCAGATAGCCATACCCATACGTCCGACAATTCCTTCACGTTGTTTCCAATCAGAAGGATATCGTCTACATACAGTACAAGAAACACCAACACGTTTCCATCGCATTTCTTATACACACAACTCTCACTCGGACATTGGACGAATTCATATGACTGGACTACTTCGTCAAAACGAGTGTTCCAAGATCTAGATGCTTGCTTAAGTCCATAAATGGATTTCTTAAGTTTGCACACCAAGTGCTCTTCTCCTTTAGCAATGAATCCCTCTGCTTGGCGCATATAGATTTCCTTGTCTAGACTCCCATTCAAAAATACAGTCTTGACATCCATCTGCCAAATCTCCAGATCCAAATGCGCAGCTATAGCTAAAAGAATCCGGATTGACTTAAGCATGGCTACCGGCGAAAAGGTTTCATCATAATCGATACCCTCTTTCTGAGTGTAACCTTTTGCAACAAGCCTGGCTTTGAAGGTTTCAACCTTCCCGTCATGTCCCTTCTTTCGCTTGTAGACCCATTTACTCCCAATGGCTTGTACACCATCAGGTAGCTCTACTAGCTCCCACACTTGATTGGAATCCATAGATCCCATTTCTGATTCCATTGCTTCTTGCCAGGAGTCAGCATCTTTATCTTGGATTGCCTCCTTATAGGTCCAGGGAACCGATTCATCTTCGTCTGGGATTGAGTATGAAGACTTTCCCACGCCTATGAATCGTTCGGGCTGACGAACAACCCTCCCACTACGACGAGGCAAATCCTGAGTTGGTGTAAAAGTTTCAGAATCGATACGTGGTGCAGTGTTAGTTGGCGCTTGTACGATTGGTATAGTCGGAATCTCGCCTCGGCTCTTCCGAACTATTTCGCTCATGGGTTTGTGACTAATCATATAATCCTCTTCCGTAAATCGGGCATTGGTGCTAACAATGACCTTCGATCTGGGACTATAGTACAAGCCACCCTTCGCTTCCTTAGGGTATCCCACAAACACTCGTACTACATGCGAGATGCCAACTTATCACTTCCTTATTCAGCACATGTGCCGGAGTACCCCAAATCCGAACATGTCCTAGACTGGCTTACGCCCACTCCACGCCTGTGGGTGTTTTGGAACCGATTTGAAGGCACCAGTTTAGAATGTACGCCATTGTTTCTAAGGCGTATCCCCAAAACGAAATAGGTAAATCGAATAACTCATCATTGATCTAACTATTTCCAAAAGAGTCATATTCCTTCTTTCACCACTCCATTTTGTTGTGGAGTTCCCATGATGAGTCGGGACGAAATCCCTCATTCGCCAAGAAATCCAAAAACTCTCCACTAAGGTATTCGCCACCACGATCGATCGTAGTGACTTGATACTCTTCCCATGACGCTTCTCCATTTCAGCCTTGAAGTCTCCGAACTTGTCAAAAGCTTCGGACTTACGTCGCATCAAAAGATGTATCCATATCTCGAATAATCATCTATGAACGTGATGAAATATTCGAAACCTCCCTATCCTCGGATATTCATTGGACCACATACATCCGTATGAACCAATTCTAACACATCCCGAGCACGGTTTCCCTTGGTTTTAAAAACCCTTTTGGTCATCTTACCTTCCAGACAGGATTCACAAATTGGAAATGACTCAACTTGGAGATCATCCATGGGCCATCATCTACCAATCTTTGAATACTTCTAAGGTTTACATGTCCTAACCGTAAATACCACGAGATATGTTTGGTTTATGCTTGAAGGTTCTTTTCTCTTTTAGGTTTAGACAAAGAGTTAAGTGATTTATGCATAGGAGTTTGTGCGGATTAACAATATATAGTCCATCATTAAAAGTACCTCTGCAAATATATTCACCGCTTCTTTTCTTAATAATGGCATCATCATCAAAAGAAATCGAATAACCATCGCATTTTAATTTAGAAACCGAAATTAAATTCATTCTAAAATCTGTACTAATAATACATTATTCGAACTAATAATTTATCATTAATCTTCAACCGCACGACTCACCGCAATGTACCCATAAGCCCGGAATAATCGCCCATTGATGGTAATCTCGCCCGCACTAAGCCGCTTGGTTACACGAAAACCATGCGAGTCAAAGCAAACATGATCGGTGGAGCTGAATCAACTATCCACGAAGTGGAAGAACAAGTCGCCAAACATGTTTTGACTACTAGTGCACGAGACATACCTTTCTTAAGAGCAGGGCGATCCGCTTTAAAATGTCCTTTCCGACCGCACTTGTAGCACTTTCCCTTTGGCTTTTGTTCGCCTCGGGGTGAGGAGCCTTGCTTTTCACCTTGAGGGCTGCCACTTGCTACGCCAACCTGCTTCTTCTTCTTTCCCCATTTGGGTTTGGAAGAAGTAGCACCGGTTGCCGCAAGAATCGATGATAACCTTGTTTGAAGAGACCTTCACAGATGAAGCTCACGGAAGTTCCGCCAAACTATATGTCCTACGGTTCATATTGTAGTTGAGGCGAAACCGCTCAAAGCTTCTAGGTAAGCCGCCTAAGATAATATCGACTCGACTGCGTTTCCGCATCGATAGTAGCCCCCAATATGCTCGGCCTGCTCAAATGAGACATCATTTTTAGAACATGAACCCTCATCGAGTCCCTTCGGACATTTGGGTTGTCATCAATACCCTCATAGCATTTTGTCTAGCCGCCCGGTCGATGACCAAACATATCGGTGAGACTTTTCATCATTTCGGCCGAACCCATCGCTCGATGCCGATGCCGCAATACATTTGTCGGTGAAGCCAAAATGTAACAATGAGCCATCTCATCGACTTTTTCCATTTCGAATTCCGCCAACTCTTCGGGAGTGGCATCCGGTTCTGTTCTAGAGGGCTCTCCTCGATTAAGACAAACTTATGCCCTCAAGATCGGGACAATGTCAAGATTTCTTTTCCAATCGGCAAAGTTAGTGCCATCTAGTTTATTTTCTTTGAGAATAACAGCTAGTGGATTGAAAGACATCTGAGAATAAAAATTAAAAAAACATTCATCACATAATGCATAGCAAAATATATCGAAAAACCTCAAAAACACAATATATATGCTAGCAACCAACACCTCAAAAAATCCGCACATGCAAGCCACGATCGTGTGGACGTTTACACACACATTTTTCAAGTAGAGTTTTACGTCTTTAATTTCACTATCTAGTCAAATTACGTTATGACAAGTAAAATTAATAGTTGGTTCCTCTTGGCCATGTGTTAATTAACATAGACTCCGATGGGGAGCTTATTAATTAATACACCTAAGTGAACACCATAATTTAACATCCTTAAAATATTATCTTTTAAATAATAGTCCTACAGATGGAGAGGTCCTATCATAAAAAGTAATATTTACCTTATGTTATCATTTTGAAATTTAAAACTAGTGAACCTATAATTAGCACATCCGATATGGAGGAAGACTCTAATGTCAACGCGCATGCTAATTACTTCACAATTTAAATTAATTATGGAGGCCAATTTGATTTTATTTAAAATAAAAAAATCAATTTAATCACTTAGTTATTTTAGCCTTAAGGTTTTTAATTTTCTCGTCCTAACATGCAAGGAAACATATCACGCATACATCCATACATGCCATACATCAAAACAATAAAAACCAAAAATAAAGCATGGATAATTAAATTTATCCAATTATCATGGTCTTCTTCCTTGAGTTGAATCCGAGAAAATCTTGGCTCGATCTCTCCCATCAATCAAACATCTCGTCGCTTCTCCCGGTAGGGTCGTGGATTTTCAAAATTAAAATTTTACTTTTATGCAAAATTAATTACATAAAAAAATTTAATTTTAAATCCCGACTTCCCAATGGACGCAATAAACGTGAGCCCAGGACCAAAGCTGGGCGACCGGCTTGAACAATGGCCGGCCGGACAGTGCCGCAGCCAGCGGCCCTTTCGTCATTGCTCGCTGCCGACCTCTCATTGCTCAGCGGCACTATTGGCCATCGGCCAGCTTCGCCAAAGATCCGCGATCCGGTTGCTCTATTTCTTCGTGATCCGTCTTTTCGAATTCGATTACAATTTTATACGAAATAAAATACATCGAAATTACATCAAGATTACATGAAAAATAAAACCACCTAGAACTACCCGCGGATTTTCTCACGGAAAACCATTACATGCCTCAAAAACGGCCAAACCAACAATTGCATAATTAATAAAATAAATAAATAAATGCACCATTCATATAAACCATGATAATTGGATCATATCACTGCAAGAACACATCTAGCAAAATATTCCAACATCAAAATATATGAATATTTAAATTGCTATCAATTAATCACTAAAATTAATTAAAATAGCAAAAGCCTAAAAATCCGCCCGATACCAATTGTTGGAAAGTAAAACGCAATGGAGCGAAGTTTGGGAAAATATGATTATAGCGTTTACGCATCTACGAGCATTAGATCTATTTAGGCATGCTAATTAATTAATTACTAAGACTAACAAGCAATTTAAATATTATTTATTATTTATTAATTAAATATGTTGATTAATTAAAATATCCTAATCTAGATCCAAGATCATAGGATATTACCTTTTGAAGCGGTTGGTTATTTCCTTCTTGATCGCCTTGTATTTCTACCTTCAGATCTTCTAGAGTATGATCCGCCTTGAACCGGACGTTGTGTGGGCAACGAGCTACCGGAACTTGCTTGGACACCTTATGGATCGGACGAATCTACCTTGCCTCACAACTCTCGATTTTATTTTCTTCAAGTAATTCCGATATGTAGCAAGAATTAAAGTGTTATCTCAATTGTGGAATCAAAGACACAAGTCAAGATCCACAATTAAACACTTAGAAGAAAAATCGAAATTTCTTGTGTGTATGAAGCATGTGATCGGCCAAGCCCCATAAAGTCCTATTTATAGGCTCTTGGACTACTACTAGGGATCTAAAGGAGGATTATGGAAGGACTCCCAATTAATTCATCTTACCTTATTAGGACTCTTCCTAATATATGATGAATCAATTAATATCAACTTAGTCCACTAAAAAGTTGATATTGCACTTCCTACCAAAATCCCAAATTACGAAATTGGGCTCCTTATTAAATATATTATTTCTCGTGTTTAAGATATCGAATGTCCATTAATTAATTATAAGCTACTGACAGCTTTAATTAATTAATATCTTATCCAAGAGTAGTACCACTCGAACCTTATTATTATATCGGAATTAAATCCACCTGCAGGGTTTAATATAATAATCATTATCGAGCTCCTCAAGGGGACATCATCAACCCGCACGAGTCGGGACACGATTTCTAGTAATAATAATAATTGTCGTATAAACAATATTATTGCCCAAGATACGAGGCTTATTGAGTCGATCATTTTGACTCTCACCTATGGTAAATCAAAGCAATAATTATTATAAATACACAATTAAATATTATATACTTAGAATTAAGAAATAATAATTATCCGAGATTTACGTTCTTCTTACAATCGATCTGAAGACACTATCTCACTTCGATCTGTTCAACGTATGCAAATACGCTAATGTATGCTAATAGTCAAGACCAACTATTCTCAAGCATACACTACAACCCTTTATATAATTTGTCTAATAATTATATAGGTTGTGAACTATTATATTATTTTATAAGGCACCGATAATGTGATCTTCCGTGTGACACCAACACACCACATTATCTACAATATAAAATAATTAGACATTTCATTTGCATAACCATAACGTGAATTAATATGCAAAACATGTGATTAAATATAATTAATATCCTCATAGGTAGTAATAGGGAAATTAGGTAATACAAGCACAAAGTATGCTTTGCAGTATACAATCCTAACAGATTATAGTGGTTATTTCGTCAATGACGGAATATTCGATAGTGATTGTGATGCGATTGGTTGGGCGAAAAAAATTGCTCTTCAAATTGGTTTCGAGTTGATCATTTCGTCGTACAAGGATAAAGGAAAGAAAAGCTGTTGAGATGTAACCGTGGTGAACGGTACAGAGGGGTATTAAGAGATTTCGATGTCGCTACTCGAAAGGATACAAAGACGAAAGCATGCAAGTGTACATTTTAGATAAAGGCCGAACAATTGCATGACTTGAGTGGTTAAATAATCAGACCGATGTCTGGAAGTAAGGGTATGCACAATCACTCATTTATTGTATATCCGTAGGGGCATCGTCAAATGAGTGGACTGAGTAAATCGGCCAAACAAGTTGTTCGTGAGATGAGTGCTGCTCAAGCCAAGCCGTGTGCCATCTTGGCGGCCATTTATAATAAATTTCCCGAGGACAAACCGACAAGAAGACATATCTATAACTATAGAGACCACTTGATGAAGCATGATTTTGAAGAAAGAGATGTCGTCGGTCAGTTTCACCATTTGGTTGTGACGAATAACTACGTACATTGGACGCAGGCCGACCCGGATACAAATGCTGTTACCCACGTGTTCATGGCACATCCAACATCAATCAACTTAATCCGGACCTATAGATGGTTCATTGGCATGGATTCTACCTACAAAACGAATAAGTATAAGATGCCATTCCTCGAGATAGTCGGGATAACTCCATGTAACAAGAACTTCCTAATCGCCTATGCAATTATGAAAGATGAGACTGAATCGAGCTATGCGTGGGTGTTAGAGAAGTTGAAAATTTTGCTTGGGTTTGATGTTCATCCGACGGCTATTGTTACGGATCGCGAGTTGGGATTGATGCATCCTATTGGAGAGATATTTCCAGAGAGTGCCCACTTGCTTTGTACATGGCATATTAATAAGGATGTTGAAGACAAGGTCTAAAGAATTTGTGGAAAAGATAAAGAAATGGGCCAAAAGTTTAAAAATGGGAAATGGAAGAAAATTAAGGAAGCGGCGACCGAAGAGGAATACGATCAAGCGGTGCAACTCATGAAGGATACATGGAGATGGAATCCTAAAGTGATATCCTACGTTGAGGGTACATGGCTAAAATACAAGGAGATGTTCGTTGTTGCGTAGACGAATAAAGTGCTTCATTTTGGAAACACAACCACTTGTAGAGTAGAGAGTGCACATGCCGAGTTAAAGTAATGGCTTAACTCTTCCACCGGAGCCCTCAATACTGTCTGGACCAAAGTGAACCAGGAGATTGAATCACAACTAACGCATATCAGATATACACTTGAACAGTGTAGGTGTCGTACATGCGTGATGTACTCTGGTTTTCCATTCAACTACTTGCGCTGTCGTGTTTCCCATCATTGTCTGCGATTACTGTCGAATGAATTGACACGTATGAGAGAATTAAGTGATCAAGTATACCATTGTTGCAGTTGTGCACTCCAAACCACCCATCAGATTCCTTGTGCGTGTGAGCTCAAGAGAGTTATGGAATCGCGGACCCTATGTAGTGTTAATCGTCTTCACATATTTTGGCAAACACTTATTATTAGTGATGGTGTGGATACGACCGAATTTGTTGATCCTTCTACCGGTGCTGAATCGGAGGACCAGCGGTACTTCCAAGCCCTTGTCGATGAGGTCAGACGGAGCGATCATGCAGTTGTCCGTAACGTATCACTTATTATCCACGATCATCGTCACCCTGGTCAAACGCGTTACGTTGAACCACAAGTGAATACGGCAGTTAAAGGTCGACCAAGAGGAAGTTCATCGACTAGACGCGATCCTAGTGGTTGGGAGTATAGCCAAAGGGGTCGTGGCCGTTCCCGATCATCCAGTGGTCGTGGCCGCAGCTCTTCTGCATCAGTCCACAATGCCTCTTCATCGGGTATGAACAAATTTATTAATACTCGTGATACGTTTTTTAAGTTTGATATTGTTATGAGAATATGTAATATATTGAATATGGGTTTGCAGATGTAGACCGCCGAGTGGAGATAGGTAACTATCACCATATCGATAAGATACCGAGAATTATTTTACCGTTTGTAGAAGGTTATCTTGATGTCCCCGGAGACGGTAATTGTGGATTTCGTGTTATCGCCGACTACATATTTGGCGACCAAGATAAATGGCGTCTTGTACGTGTATGCATTGCAAATGAAATTATGGCTAACTGTACACTCTACCGATCGATCTACTATGATGGGATTGAACTTGGGGTTCGACGTATTACATGGGATGGTGGTGTGTGTGGATCGGATCATTGGATGGCTGTGGCTGAAGATTTATTCCCTACTATTTTCAATGCCGCCGTCATACTATTCGGATTCGGAAACGGTAGATCTTTATTTTTATGTCTCACTGTGCTGCCGTGAAAGCACCCTCAACGGCAACACGGCCTAGCCAGGAGATTGTCATTTAGGAGATACGTACAAACATTTTATTCGTCTAGATTTAATGCCCAATTTTTCTGTACCGCCCATAGTGACTAACTGGTTTAAATACCATGATAGTAGTGTTGGTGGCTGGGAGAATTTGTATACGAGCAGGAAAGAAAAATGGAATAGATTAGTCGGTATGATATAAAAATGAATTTATTGTATGTTCCTTAATTATTAAAACTTTCGTTTTTATTGATCGTGATAGTTGATTTTCGTTTTTGTTGATCGTGATAGTTAATTTTCGTTTTTGCTGATCGTGATAGTTGAGAGGAAAATTTTCGTTTTTGTATGCAGAACAGAAAAAACATCAAAATACCAAAAAATAAAAACGAAAGTGCCAATCAAAATACCATCATACGCGTCATACGCAAAGCAAACAAAATAGAAAATGTTACAGATGAAAAAAAATCAATTGGCCAAATGCCAATCCCTTATGTACTCCTCAAGCATCGTCTTCGCTTGCACCGCTTTGATGCAGGGGAAGGTGTTTGATCTGATCTTTAGGTAATCTAGGACAATCGACTCACCCACTGTAAAAAATATAGACAATATAATACAATGAGTAATGTATGATGAAATGAAACAAAGTGTAAAGTTAAACAACATACGTAATCGCTGCTAAAACGAGAAGGGATCACTGATCCAGGTGCAGCACCATCGTTCAGTAGCTGAGGGTGCGAATACCGATAATACCACTCAATGTAATCATCAGCGCATATAGCCTGATCATGAGTAGCAGCCTGATAGTCAGCGAGAGGAAGCCTGTACGCGCCCGGAAACATCATCCAAGCATCAGATGACATCCGAATGGGATACTCAACTCGGTACAATCTGCTCGACCATGCCCGAACCGCTTTCTCCGGTCTGGTGATCGGGAAAGGGATGGTCTGCACATAACCGAGCTGTCGTAATGCCCCACCAGGCATGTATGGCTCGATAATATCCCGATATCGTAGCCATCCAATGAATGTGGTCATCGGGACATCCCTCACTGAATCAGGGCCATAAGGCAACCACTGTATCTGTGTACATATAATCAACAAATTAAACAAGTCATCCACAAATGAATTGTGAGATTGTTAGAAGGAATCATTATACCTCTACGGCTGTCAACTGATCAATGCGGCGACGCAAAGGCTGGAGTCGGTGCTCGTCCTTACCCTCAGAACACTCCATATAGAAGCTCGATGCTGCGTGAAGTCAATAATCATATGCTCTCGATGAGGTCAGAAGCAGGGAAAATACTCATAAATCCAAGCCTGAACGAGGGTAAGACATCCACAAATACCCATGGAGTCACCGCGACTAGTGATACCGAGATGACGGTACATCAAAGCCAATGCGGCCAAACCCCATGAATACTGACCGGTCGTATCCATACCGTCCCTCACCTCCAATAAGCAGGACGGCCTAATCCGGTTACCACTCTTGTCAACAAACAAGGTGGATCCAAATAACAACCACATCCAAGCTACGGCCTGGTGCCCTCCACTCGACCTCCATCGCGGCATGGCCTGAAAATCGAGTCTATAAGTACGCCGCCACCCCCCAGTGAGTACTCAGTAGCTCCGACCGCGATACTCCAAGAACCTCCATCACATCCACCTGCAATTGTGTAGATGTTCTATCGGCATCAACCAATCGCTCCTCGACAGGAATGCGAAGGATCTGCCACACATCATGCAACATGATGGTCATATCTCCAAACGGCATGTGAAAAGAGTTCGTATCGGGCTGCCACCGCTCAACGAACGCAGAAATCAACGGGGAGTCAATGTGTCTGAACATGGCGTCCGTCAGGTGGGATAACCCAGTCCCACTAATCCGGCTCACTAAAGAGGGTGACATCACTGAGCGCCACTAACTCAAGCTCTGATAAGCAGCAGTCCTGGTGTGACACTTCAGCAAACCTCTCATCTCTCCAGTCCAGATATGCGCGGCGACATGCCCACCGAAACTCGGGATAACGCTGCCGTCGATAGGGCCACCAAGCATCTCCTCAGTAACCATCCATGATGTGTCATCCTCTGCCCTACGTCGTTTACTACTGGTAGACCCATAAGTGACAAACCTCCCGCCTCTCCCCGTCCGAACCCGGCACGAAAAGGAAGAAGAATCATCACCACCCTCGTTCATGTCCTGATCGTCGTCCTCGTCGTGCGAATAATACTCGCTCGAATCCTCAGTACCAAAGTCAGTATAAGGTACGTGCTTGAATCCCCTACGCTCTGCCTCCCGCTGTCTACGAACGGAAGCATCAACACCACGAGCTCTGGTGTGACGCGCTCCAGAACCCATCAACTATGTGACTAGCGGCATAGATTTGCCCGCTCCCCCTCTCATCTGCATTTAGCAAACAATACAACTAATGAGTAATAATCATACAAACAATACACATTATTTATTAATTGAAAATTTTATTTTTTTCCGAAAAAAATCTTGGGCGTCGGCCGGGACGCTGCACCAAGCGAGGGCGTGCAGTGACGCCACGACCATGGTGAGGGCGTTCGTCTCAGACGCCTTTTCCAGCACATAGGCGTCCGATCTGGACGCCTGTATACGGTTCAGACATCCGGCACAGGCGTCTATCCTAGGCTCGCGTCCGCCATGGGCGCTGTGCCATGGATAAAGTGGATCGGCGGGCGCTGTCTTATGGGCAGAGCCTCATCTGGGACGCCTGTGACAAAAAATCGACCGCGGTCTCCGTCGTGCACACCGACACGGCGGCCGGCGGCCAAAGTAGCATAAATCCAAAAAAAATATTTACCGGAGTTTTTCCTTTTCCGGTCATGGCGCCGGACGACAGCTGTGGTGGTTGGTGCGGCGGCGGGTGGTGGCTTCTTTAGAATAGGTCGAGAGAGAAAAAGTATCGAGAAGGTAGGATTACAAATCTGCTGAATATGAAGTAAGGGCAAAAATATAATATTATAGGGCGGTGACTAGTAATTTAGGGCGGTGTTTAGTAATCCAGATATTTTACTGTATATATTATATGTAGAGTACCCATTTTTCATTGGGCTAGAGAAAACATGGGCCGTACAAAAAATCCCGACTCATGGTAAAGAAATGTCCCATACTGTCTGGTCCATTAAAAACTCAACCTCTTATCTGCACAAATGAAATATGGACACCTGACTTTTTTTTCCTGACTAAAACAAAGCAAACATCCTAACCATTTTCTAATTTCCCAACGGAACACCCATTTGACAGCGAAAGAATGATGAAAATGAAGCCCGTTTACAACTAAATTTCAAATTAATCATCTAATTACCAGTAGATCTAATCCGCCATGTATTTAATCATATCTCGATCTGTGGTTTCCTCATTCAACTGAACCAAGAGATTGAAAATCGATTGATTCGGAGGGGAAAAGAATGACAGGAGCAGCGTCGGCGCTGTTCCTACTAGATATAAAGGGAAGGGTTCTGGTGTGGCGCGACTACCGTGGAGACGTCACTGCCGTGCAGGCTGAACGCTTCTTCACCAAACTAATTGAGAAAGAGGTTTATTTTATTTCACAATTTGATATCAGCTACTTTGAATGTGATCGATTCTTGTTTATGATAATTGGTTAGTTGCATTGCTCAATAAAAGCTGCTTCAATACTCGAAATTAAGACGAGTTTTTCTTTCCAAATTTGTAGCTAGATAACTGAGATATTTCTTCAATTATTGGGTTCATTCTGTTTTCGCTATTGATTTATATACCTTGTTAAATTTAGCTTTTTGGACGAGTTATTTTGGCGTAAAATTGAAAATTTTGAGTTGGAATACGGAGCTTTTATCTGTTCAAGCTGGGTAACATAATTTTTTTGTTATTGGATGTTGTTTCTGTAATATGTTTTAGTTCTGATTGAATTTTTCACGCGTTACTGTTGTGTACCTGGGAAGAAGAAAAATGGTTGTTCAAGGGTTTGAAATGTGTTTTCTTGCTCTGCGATCATGAAGTCGTTAATTTGGTTTTCTAGTCTGTTATAAATTATTCATGAATGGGTCCTTGAAATCATTTGTGCTGGTTATAAAGAAAAAACCCATAATATGCAGAAACTTTTCAATGGAGCATCTTATGCAGAAACTTCTGTTTTGGAAATGCATTCCACTGGGAAATGGCACTAACATAGTAAATGACAACTACTGAAACATCCTAGTGTAATTTAAATACTTTTATGTGCTTCTTGTGATTTTTGTCTATTACTTAATAATGTTTTTATTTGAATCTGGACAACTAATGAGTTTTCCATCTTATGGTGGTATAGGATGATCCAGAATCTCAAGATCCTGTTGTATATGATAATGGTGTCACATATATGTTTATACAACACAACAATGTGTTTCTCATGACTGCATCACGGCAGAATTGCAACGCTGCGAGCCTTCTTCTATTTCTACACCGTGTAGTTGATGTAAGCATTCTTGGCACTAGATGAATTGTGTTTTTGTCACACTGATTGATGATCTTACGAACTATTTGCATTTGCATTATAGTGAGTTTTCTTAATGATATTTTGATTGAAAATCTTCTGCAGGTCTTTAAGCACTACTTTGAAGTGTTAGAAGAGGAATCACTTCGAGATAATTTTGTTGTAGTGGTATGGGAATCTTGTACGCTTCTTTTCTGTTGGATTATTTAGATCTAGTTGTAGTATTTAACTGCTGGTGTCTTGTACTTCCCCAGTATGAGTTACTTGATGAAATTATGGACTTTGGATACCCACAATATACGGAAGCAAAAATTCTCAGTGAGTTCATAAAGACTGATGCTTATAGAATGGAAGTTACACAGAGGCCTCCAATGGCTGTCACCAATGCAGTGTCATGGCGCAGCGAAGGTATCCGATACAAGAAGAATGAAGTAAGTTTTTCTTAGCTTACCTTATTTTGTGTTTCTTAAGCACTGGATAACGACTTTTCGTGCTTGCCCAGGTCTTCCTTGATGTTGTGGAAAGTGTCAATATACTAGTAAATAGTAATGGCCAAATAATTAGGTCAGATGTTGTTGGTGCACTAAAGATGCGTACATACTTGAGGTTAGTTCACTACTTCTACTATTTGCTGCGATATTTGCTTCAGATAGCAGACACGACGCAAATAAGAGAACTTGAATAGCAAAAACAAGAATCAAGAGACAAATAATTCAATAATAATCAATGTCAATAGTAATAAGAAGATCATAATAGGATGATAAAAATTGCAGGTCTTGAGCCTTTTATATAGGCCAAGAGTCCTAATTAAACTAGGAACTATAATCCTACGAAATTACAAATTACTAAGTAAATTATAATAGGAAATTACCCAAACCACTTAATATTATCCTAATGTTTAGATCTCCATTCTTGATTCCCATCAGCTTCAAAGCAGGGAAAGAAGTGTAAGTCTTCTCTTTGTTTTGATTTCATAATGTTTCAAGGGCACATAAAAAGAATGCAACAATAGTTTTGCACTCAATATAAAATCTTCAATCTCATCTGGCTGTGTTTCTCTTGATGGTTTACCAACTGCTGTACTATTTTACCTTACAATGGGGGAAAGCTTGATGCTATGTTTAGGTCTAGTCTAGTGAGGAAAAGAGGAAAAAGGTGTATAGAGAGAAAGTTGCACCATTTTCTCACTAAAATCCAAAGGTCCAAGTGTGGCTTAGAGAAACTATGACACCATTTCTTGTATGTTACCCCCCCTCTTTTCTCGTGTATTCGATTTTTATCTTACTGAATAATTATGGTGGAAATGGCAGTTGATATGATGTTTCTTTTCTTCTTTTTTCCTTTTTTTTTTGGTTCTTTCCTTTCTTCAGAGGACAGTGGACGATTCCTTTGTATTGAAGTAGCTCCAAGAAATCTATCTTTTATTTTTCATGTTTAGCAAGAATATCAAGAGTTTTTCCGAGAAGGACCATATGCTAGTCATTTACTGAATGACAGTTAGAAAATGTGTTCCCTTGTAATATTTTGGGTTCATCTTGCGACCCGTAGTTAGTTCTTCACCATAATTGGCTTTAGATTATTAGTTTACATCTATATTTTGTTTAGTAAGATTCCATATTATATAATCATGAGAGCGTTTTGTTATATCTTCCTGTGCGTGCACTTAAGTGATGGAACCCGGATGCTCATTTTGGTTTCTTATATGTATTCATAAAGCAGACGAAGTCAAATTCCAGCTATTGGAAGTAGTATTTCAAATTTGCAATTAACTACAAGTCTGATAGAATTTGTAAATATGGCAGTGGTTTCCCTTAGGAATGCCAATATTACTTTATTTATGCAGTGGTATGCCTGAGTGCAAGCTTGGGCTGAACGACAGAGTTTTTCTGGAGGCACAAGGGCGTTCTGCTAAAGGAAAAGCCATTGATCTGGATGACATCAAGTTTCACCAGTATGGTCTTCCTTATTATGCTTAATATGTTATTGTTCAATCATGATTCCATGTGTAAGATTTTATTACATTGAGAAAATGTGTTGGGTATGATTTTTTAGATGTATATGCTCTCTCGCTATACCCCCCTGATAGCAACGTCGAGAGTGCGCCTACGCCGTGGAGAGTTTTCACGCGTGGGGCGCCGGCTATAGTGGATTATTAGTTATTAGTTTGTTGGGTGGGGCACCGACCCCAACATAGTTGGGATTAAGGTGCTGTTGATGATGATGATGATGAGTTTGTTGGGTTATTATTTGTGTTATTTCTGTTTACATTTAATTAAGTATTAAGTGTCTGGGCTTATTATTGCATGGGCTGTGTTCCTGCATGGGCCTTAAATTATTTAAATAGGTTTAGTAGGATTAGGGTTGAAGGAGCAGACATATTATTACTTTGTGGACAGCATCGCTGTAGGGCCTCATTTTGAGGGGCGTTCTTGAGTTATTGTTATTTTCTTTCTTCCCCAATCACCTTCACTCTATCAATTGGTCCGACCTGTCGGATCCGAAGATTGTCACTAAGGAGGAATTGAAGGAGCTAGAGAAGATGGTTTCTGATTTGCAGGAAACGGTGAAAGGCATGCTGGAATCCCAGGCTGCGACGAATTCCAAGAGGCTATTCTGGCCAGATTGCCCTTCCAGAAGGAAACCCTAATTGGAAGCGAAACTGAGAAACCAACAGGAAATTGATCGGGTGAGGAAATATCTCCGGTTCAGATGTTGCATAAGATGGATTTACTCTCCTTTGATGGTTCTGAACCAATGGTTTGATTGCTTGCGCCAACCAGTACTTCATCGTTCACGAAACACCCGCTGACCAGAAGCTGAAAATCGCTCTCATCGCGATGTCAGGGGCTGCCATGGCTTGGATACAACGTCGACGACCCCAGTTGGATTGGAAACATGTTATGCAGGAGCTGTTAGAGCGATTCGGGGATGACGCGCCATCAACATATATGAGGCTCTAATTACAATGAAACAGACAAGTTCTCTGGAGGACTATATTTCCTCCTTCGAGAGCCGCGTTCCCAATTACCGGAAGTGTCCGATGACCAATATATGGGTTTTTTCTTAGGAGGGATGAAGAAATATCTGCACGATCAAGTACAGGACAACACGATGACTTCATATTCGGCGGCGGTTTGCGCTGTTCGTCGGGTCGAGCGCACGTCCAAACCGTCCACCTTTCCGAAGTTCTGCATCTGTTCAGGGTCAATCGTCCACGTTCTCCGCAACAACGGCACCATCACACCTCAACACACATGGACATGGGTATCGTGGTAACCGGAATTCGCGAAAGATTTCCAATGAGGAGATACGAAAACATATAATTGCAGGCACCTGTTTTCGCTGTGGAGGCAAGTTTGGTCCTTTCCACCACTGCCCACCAAAGACGACTTTGAATGTTCTTTTCTGTGATGAGCCCAACGTCTTGGAAGAGGATGGCCCCCAGCTTGCACCAATGACATTGGAACAAGAGGATTCAGATACTCCCGACGAAGAGCCTCAAGTGCAGCTTTCTGAACTCACTTCTTTTGGCTTCGATGGACCTCAAACTTTGAAGCTAGATGATGAGATCATGGGTACGTGTTTGGTGCTTATGGTCGATAGTGGTGCCAGCCACTGTTTTATCTCAGAACGGCTCGTACAAAAACTTCAGCGCTCTATTTAGCATACCTCATCTCTGTCTGTCATATTAGGTGATGGCTCGAAGGTGCAAGCGAGTGGGCTCTGTAAGGAACTTCCTCTTTTATTGAATTCTGAATTATATCATATTTCGTACTATATGTTTACCCTCCATAGCGTGGACTTGATTTTGGGAGTGTCCTGGCTGGCAACGTTGGGCGAGGTTAAGGCGAACTGGGCTGATCCCTCTATGGAATTAAGTTACAATTACAGTGCCTCTGTGGCTATCCTACATTGGCTCGTAAGGCTTGTGCTTGTCATGAGCTATGCTCCCTTGAGCATGGCGACCAATGCTGGCTATTATGGTCGATGGCAGGGGAGTCGGTCATGGATCAGTTTGGAGTCTCCGAAGACCTATCAGAGGTGGCTAAGCGCAATCTCCACTATTCTTGCATCTTTTCCAACGGTGACTGCCAAACCAATGGGACTGCCTCCTCCCCGGGCAAACGATCATTAGATTGTGCTGCAGCCCGGTTCACAGCCCGTATCAGTACGGCCCTACCGTTATAACCACATAGAAAAGGATGAGATGGAGCGCCTCGTGGCAGAGATGCTCGCAGCAGGCATCATACAGCCTAACAACAACCCCTACTCGATCCCAGTGCTATTGGTTCGAAAGAAAGACGGCTCATGGCGTTTTTGTGTTGATTACCGGGAGCTGAATAAGCTTACTGTTCCTAATAAATACCCCATTCCGGTTTACTAGACGAATTGCATGGGGCACAGTGGTTCTCGAAGCTAGACTTGAGGTCCGGGTATCAGCAAATTCGAGTAGCGCAAGAGGATATCCCCAAAACGGCATTCAGAACGCATTCAGGCCACTCTGAGTTTTTATTTATGCTGTTCGGGCTTACGACGCTCTACCACCTTTCAAGGACTTATGAATGAAATTTTCAGGCTACACCTTCGCAAATTTGTCCTGGTCTTCTTCGACGATATACTTGTATATAGTCGATCATGGTTGGATCATCTAAAGCATCTTCGCCAAGTTTTCAGTATTCTCGACTCACTCTCCTTGTGTAAATCCAAAAAAATGTGTTCTGGGCAGACGCGAAGTGGAGTATTTGGGACATGTGGTGTGTAGCACAAATGTTCGGATGGATCCTGCCAAGGTCTCCGCTGTGCTACAATGGCCGACACCTATATATTTGCGAGGGTAGCGAGGATTCCTAGGTTTGACAGGGTATTATCGTCGTTTTATCCGCAATTACGGCAAGATTGCAGCCCCCTTGACCACCCTATTACGCAAGGAAGAGCAGAAAAAGGACTCCGGAAGCGAGCGCAGCATTTGAGGAACTCAAGCAGGACCTAACTTCAGCACCGTTTCTGAACATGCCCGACTTTTCACAGGAGTTTGTAATCGAATGTGACACATCTGGCAAGGGCATTGGAGCAATTTTAATGCAGATTAAGCTGCCAATCGCATATTTTAGCAAGAGTTTAACTGGGAAGTTGTTGTCCAAGTCGGCCTATGAGAAGAAATTGATGGCGTTGGTCTTAGCAGTTCAACATTGGCGACCGTACCTCTTGGGCCGCCGTTTTGTGATTAGAACAGATCAACGTTCTCTTCGACGTCTTTTATCGCAGCCACTCACTACCCCAACTCAGCAAAATTGGGCCGCCGAACTCTTGGGATATGACTTTTCTATTGTTTATAAGGAAGGAGGGCTAGATGGGACGGCGGATGCACTGTCACGCCGTGATGAAGTGAGTGAATTGTCAACAATCTCCCTACCTTCTTGGGTGGATTGGTCGTCCCTATAAGGAGACGTCCGAGTTGATACAGAGTTGAGTCGTATTGTACCAGCTCTAGAGGAGATTCGTCTAGCTTCGGCACACTATACTTTAATCCATGGCACACTATTCTATAAGGTCATACCATCAGCTTCTAATTGGATCCCTAAGCTATTGGTGGAATTCCATTGAACACCTATCGGGGGCACTCTGGTGCTTTTCGCACATATCGCCGGCTCGCTTCGAATGTGTACTGGCTAGGAATGATGCGTCGTGTCACCCAATTTGTTGCTGCTTGTGAGGTGTCAATGGAACAAATACGAGGCCAAGTCTCCGGCGGGGTTATTGACTCCATTACCTATTCCTTCAGCAATTTGGGAAGATATTAGCCTTGACTTCATTACGTGCTTACCTCGTCCGGGGGCGTTGATTGTGTTCTAGTTGTGGTTGACCGATTTTCAAAATATGGTCACTTTCTTGCATTATGTCACCCCTTTACTGCGAGAACCGTTGCCGAAATTTTTAAAAAGGAAGTGGTACGCCTTCATGACATTCCCTGATCAATTGTATCAGATAGAGATCCAATATTCTTTAGTTCATTTTGGCAGGAGTTATTTAAGAAGGCTGGCACTACTTTGCGCATGAGTTTTGCTTATCACCCGGAGACAGATGGCCAAACGGAAGTTTTGAATCGTTGTTTGGAGACTTACCTCCGTTGTTTCTCTTCGGAGCGGCCGAAGTTTTGGAGCAAGTGGGTAGCTTGGGCTGAGTTCTGCTATGATACGGGGTTCCATACTCCTGCAGGTTCAACCCCTTTTGAAGCATTTTATGGCAGGCCACCCCCTCAGCTCGCCAATTTCTTGCCCGACGAGATACGGTTGCAGGCCTTAGCCAAGTCATTGTGCACTCAAGACGAGATTTTATCTCATCTTCGGTATCACTTGGAGCGTGCACAGCAACGTATGGTAAGGGAGGCTAACAAACACCGCCGCGATGGAATTTGCAGTTGGGGACATGGTCTATCTTAAATTTCGGCCCTACTGTCAGTCTATTCTGTTTGCACTAGGGTTGTAAATGAATCGAATTGAAGCGAATACCACTGTATTCGATTCGTACTGTGAAGCTATTCGAGCTATTCGATTCGATTCGAAACTATCGCCGAATATTAAAAGTTGATTCGAATTCGATTCGATACGGATATTTGAATATATTCGATTTGATTCGAAATTCGAAATTCAATTTTTTTTTTGTATTTTTCCAATTGAATTATTTAAATATATAAATAAAAATAAAATATAATAAATATATAGTATATGATAAAAGTATATTTGATAAATATATAAAAAACTTATACATTTATATATATATGTATCAAGTATACATATATTATATATATATACATATATTATATATATATATACATATATATATATATATACACACACACACACACACATATAAACGCTCAAATATTCGAATCGAATACTGTTATATTTGTACTCGGATTCGAATATTATACGAATATAAAAAATGATTCTTATTCGAATCCGAATTCGAATTTCTTGAATTCGAATCAAGTTAAACGAATTCGAATCAAAGTAATTTGATTTGTTAACAACCCTAGTTTGCACCTTGCAATTGTAAGTTGACACCCCGTTTCTTTGGACCTTTTAAGGTCGAGGCGCGTGTCGGTGCAAGTGGCTTACCGGCTGCAGCTACCCTCAATTTCTAAAGTGTGCCCAGTATTTCATTTTTCATTATCGAAGAAAGCCGTGGGTTCTGTTCATGCTGCGGCTACCTTGCCCGATGAGTTGCCATCTGTGGACTGTGGACCTTCCTTATGAGCCTGACTTGGTGTTACAGTGTCCGGGTGGTCAAGAAGTTGAGCAGGTGCTGGTACAGTGGCATGGCTTTGGTGTGGAGGAGGCAAGTTGGTTAGATGTGGCGGATGTGCGTGGGCAATTTCCTAACTTCAGCCTGCCGCAAGGCTGTTTCTCCGGAAGGGGCAAGTGATAGCAACGTCGAGTGCGCCTACACCGTGGAGAGTTCACGCGTGGGGCGCGGGCTGTATTGTATTATTAATTATTAGTTTATTGGGTTATTATTTATGTGTTATTTCGGTTTGATTTAATTAAGTATCAAGTGTCTGGGCTTATTATTGCATGGCCGGTGTTCCTGCATGGCCCTTAAGTTATTTAATTAGGTTTAGTAGGATTAGGGTTGAAGGAGCAGACATACTATTACTTTGTGGAAGCATCGCTGTAGGGCCTCATTTTGAGGAGCGTTATTGAGTTATCGTTATTTTCTTTCTTCCACAATCACCTTGTCTCTATCACCCCCTCCCCCATTCCCGCAGTATGTCCAACTGTTCGTGTGTCTGTACTGTTCATTCACTTGTCTTCAAATCTTATTTGTTTCGGCTTATGGTTAATCTTTCAGGTGTGTGCGCTTGGCTCGATTTGAAAATGATCGTACAATATCCTTCATTCCTCCTGATGGATCCTTTGATCTTATGACTTACAGACTGAGCACTCAGGTGGTTTTGTAAATTTGACTTTTTGTCTTTGCCTTATGATGTGAAATCAAATGTCTGGACAGATTATGAACTTTTTGAATAGATTTTAGAAGCCTAGAATAACAACTCCCATAAAGAATATTAACTAGAATAAGAACATGAACTTGGATCAGCAAAGTTTGTTGTCCAGAACACACAAAACAGAAATAAGAACCCACTACTCTAATCTCTAAAGGAAATGAATCCACCAAGATTAAAGGGAAAGGGAAAACTTCACACCACCAAGATCAAAGATCTATAAAGGAAATGAAGATTTTGAAGAAAATAGAGGGTTAAACTCTCTCAATTTGTATTAATCAACTCTGCCTCTTACAATGGAGAACCTCTCAATATATATAGAGAGTTTTACACCTTTACCCCTAGACAAAAATAAATAAACAACAGTCGGAAATGTAAGGATAAAGTCAACCAATAAGAAAAACAAATCTGATCTGCACCAGTTGGATCCACTTCACCCCACCATTTGTCTTTTTCTGAAAAGCTGATTTTGGTCTTTTGTTACCCAAATCTGGTAGGAGTAGATATGCATGTGCATGTAATTAATTTATTGAAAGCATTTAATGATAGAAAAGACTTTAGGCCAGCCTTTGGAGCAAGGTGAATACTTTCTTGTAATTAGGATCACCTAATAAACTTCCAAAGTATGATAAAACCATCATGACTTGGTTTGAATTCATTAGAATTTCTTTATCGATAATTGGTTTGAATTCATTAGAATTTCTTTATCAACAATTGGTGGTTCGTTGCCTTCGGGTACACCCATATCATCCTCCCCCTCTAAATTGGGACTTGTCCTCAAGATAATCATCTTCAAAGTATGGCATTAGATCTCCAACATTAAAGGTGCTTGAAACAGAGACATCTCCCGAAAGTTCCACATTGTAAGCACTATCAAGAAAACGTTCTAACACCTTAAAAGGACCCTCGGCTCTTGTCATCAGCTTGTTCTTCCTTTTGGAGGGAAATCTTTCTTTTCTCAAGTCAACCCAAACTAAATCACCAGGTGCAAATGAGGGCTGCATGCGATTCTTGTTTGCTTTAGCCTTATACATCTCATTTGCCTTCTCAATTTTGGCTTTGACTTGTTCATGCAGCCTCTTGATCTCTCTTGCCTTAGTTTCAGCTTCAACACTTGCCTTAGGTTCAATAGAGAGAGGAATAAGATCAATAGGTGTGAGAGGGTTTACACCATAACAAATTTCAAATGGACTTTTGCCGGTTGAGTAATTTGGAGCTCGGTTGAATGCAAACTCAGCATGAGGAAGTTTGAGATCCCAATCTTTCAAAGTTTTCTTGAGCAACGTTCTTAGGAGCATCCCAACGGTCCTATTAGTCACTTCTGTTTGCCCATCAGTTTGTGGGTGGTGGGAAGTGCTAAATAGGAGCCTTGTGCCTAAGAGCTTCCATAAGGTCTTCCAAAAGTAGCTCAAGAACTTTGTGTCTCGATCCGATACAATAGTTCTTGGAATCCCATGAAGACGTACTATACCTTTGAAGAAGAGGGCTGCTATGATGGATGCATCATTAGTCTTGGTGCATGGTATGAAATGTGTCATTTTTGAGAAACGGTCAACGACTACCATGATAGAATCCTTCCCCCATTGAGTTCTTGGTAATGCTACAATGAAATCCATGCTTAAATCTTCCCAAAGGCTGATTTGGAGTAGGAAGAGGAGTGTATAAACCTTTGTGGAATGTAGACCTGGCTTGATGACATGTAGAACGACGAGTAATAAGAGCTTGAACATCTTTTATCATACAAGGCTAATAAAAATGCTCATTCGAGATCTCCAAAGTCTTAGTATTACCAAAGTGACCCGCCAAACCACCACCATGAGCTTCTCTAATCAACAAGTCCCAAATAGAGCCTTTGGAAATGCACAACGTGCCATTTTTGAAAAGAAACCCCTCTTGAATAATAATAAGGCCCTTTAGATGTATTTGGGAAAGAACATATAATAGAAGCAAAATCAGGGTCAGCTTCATATAACTCCTTGATAAACGAGAATCCAAGGACTCTAGCTTCCAAAATGGATAACATAGAGTGCCTCCTAGATAGAGCATCCGCCACCACATTTGAGGAACCAGCCTTGTGTTTAGATACAAAGGAGTACATTTGTAGAAATTCTACCCACTTTGCATGCCTCGGGTTGAGCTTATGCTGGCCATTAATGTACTTGAGAGCCTCGTGAACTGAAAACAGAACAAATTGCCTCGGTTTGAGGTAATGAGACCAATGATCGATAGCACGCACAATCGCATAGAACTCTTTATCATAAGTGCTGTAATTAAGTTTGGATCCATTGAGTTTCTCACTAAAATAGGCTACTGGACGCCAATACCGACACCACTTGCATCACATTCAAGCTCAAAAAGCATATCAAAGTTAGGTAAAGCAAGTATATTTGCTGAACTAAGCTTTTCTTTCAGAGATTCAAAAGCTTTTTGGGCAGATTTAGGCCAATCAAAAGTTCTCTTTTTAAGACAATCTGTGATAGGAGCAACAAGTGTGGAGAAATTTTTGATGAACCTTCTATAAAAAGAAGCTAAGCCATGAAAATTTCGTACCTCCGTGATGGAAGAGGGAGTAGGCCACGACTTAATTGCTTCCACCTTGGAAGGATCCATAGAGATTCCTTCTTTAGAAACCACATAATCAAGAAACACAACATTAGGCACCATGAAATCACATTTCTCCAACTTGCCATAGAGTTTGTTCTTCCTTAACTGCCCAAACACCTTTCTCAAACGATCAAGATGCCCTTCATGGGACTTTGAGTAAACAAGGATGTCATCAAAGTAGACCACAACAAATCTCCCAATAAGAGGTCTTAGGACTTCATTCATCAACCTCATGAAAGTACTTGGAGCATTAGACAAACCAAATGGCATAACAAACCATTCATAAAGACCTCCCTTGATTTTAAAGGCTGTTTTCCACTCATCTCCCTTGAAGAACCCTACCCATTTGCTCTTGGAGAGTCTCAATTTGCCTATCTTGAGGTTCATTCTGAGCTTCTTCAAGAGTCCGATTTCTGGGTATTGCCATTTTCAAAGTACCAGGACTCTAATTTGCTTAAAAATAGAGAAGATAAAGGTGGGTTGTAATTTGCTTAGAAATAAAGAAGATAAAGGTAAAACAGGGCAGAACCCAGGGCTCCCTAAATGAATGAACCTCGCGCTCCGATACCAAAATTTGATGTGAAATCAAATGTCTGGACAGATTATGAACTTTCTGGATAGATTTTGGAAGGTTAGAATAACAACTCCCATAAAGAATATTAACTAGAACAAGAACATGAACTTGGATCAGCAAAGTTCGCTGTCCAGAACTCACAAAACAGAACATAAATAAGAACCCACTACTCTAATCTCTAAAGGAAATGAATCCACTAAGATTAAAGGGAAAGGGAACACTCCACACCACCAAGATCAAAGATCTATAAAGGAAATGAAGATTTTGAAGAAAATAGAGGGTTAAACTCTCTCAATTTGTATTAATCAACTCTGCCTCTTACAATGGAGAACCTCTCAATATATATAGAGAGTTTTACACCGTTACCCCTAGACAAAAATAAATAAACAACAGCTGGAAATGTAAGGATAAAGTCAACCAATAAGAAAAACAAATCTGATCTGCACCAGCTGGATCCGCTTCACCACACCATTTGTCTTTCTATGAAAATGTGATTTTGGGCTTTTGTTATCCAAATCTGGTAGGAGCAGATATGCATGTGCATGTAACTAATTTATTGAAAGTATTTAATGATAGAAAAGACTTTAGGCCAGCCTTTGGAGCAAGGTGAATCCTTTCTTGTAATTAGGATCACCTAATAAACTTCCAAAGTATGATAAAGAAGGTAAGACCATCATGGCTTGGTTTGAATTCATTAGAATTTCTTTATCAACAATTGGTGGTTCGTTGCCTTCGGGTACACCCGTATCACCTTAGTTGCTCCTTTTCCAACTTGGTGTCGAAATTACCCTCTAGAGTATGGATTTACTTCTATGAATTTCTCAACTCAAGTAAAATGTTGAAAACATAAAATCTCACGGTAAATTGAGGAAGTCTACAAATTATTGAATTATTCTAATCTGGAATTTGACCGTTCTAGGAAAAGAATAAAAATGGCAAGAAATTGCAGGCTAATATCCTTTTAATATTGTGAAATGCTTGTTGAAAATGAGTTTATCTCTAAGAGCATAGATTTAATGTTTCTTTTAGGTAAAGCCTCTAATATGGGTAGAAGCTCAGGTCGAGAAACATTCTAGGAGCCGCATTGAGATTATGGTAAAAGCCAGGAGCCAGTTTAAGGAGCGCAGGTATGTCAAATATATGTGTTTGATTGCATTTGTAATGCGTAGCCATTATGTTATTCTCTGTTTTTTCTGGGCCAGAATTTATGGGTCTCGAAGTTCACTTATGAGTTAACCGGAATTTCAGCACTGCAACTAACGTCGAAATCGAGTTGCCTGTGCCGCCTGATGCTACAAATTCAAATGTTCGTACATCAATGGGATCTGCTTCTTATGCACCAGAAAATGATGCATTGGTTTGGAAAATAAAATCTTTTCCCGGTGGAAAGGTAGAAGTTGAGTGCCAACTTTTCTATTGATAGTTTGTGCTGTTGTTTGGTATATTTATTTTCTCGTTGATTTTCAGGAATATATGTTGAGAGCGGAGTTTAGGCTTCCTAGTATAACATCTGAGGAATCAGGTCCTGAGAGAAAGGCTCCTATTCGAGTGAAGTTTGAAATACCGTATTTTACTGTTTCAGGAATACAGGTGAGTCCTTAAATGGGTATTGTCTGCTAATACTTGTTTTTTACTGCCTCTTGTTCATAATAAGTGTCGTTCTCGCCTTTTGAGATGAAACTTTGACCATGAATAACTTTGTAATTATATAATAAATATTTATTAAAAAATGATATTATGAAATTATTTCAAAAAATGAATCCAAGAATATAATTTATATATTTATACGTACAATATATAAAACAAAATAAATGGTCAAACTCAAAGTTTAATATTGAAAAAGTCAAACGACATATATTCTGAATTGGAGGGAGTGTTTGTTAGTAGTACCATTTTAAGAAAATGACAGGCACGAGTACGGGAAACAACATATTTAAGAAAATGAGACATGGGTACTTGGAGATATGGCAAAGTGAAAAGTATATATACACATATTGTAATAAAAAAACAGAAAGTATACTTAAATTAAAAATAATATTGATGATTCATTAAAATTAGACAACAAACTACAAGTCTAATGGGTAATTCTAATACGTAATAACTAATGGAGAATCTCAAACATCTACAAGAGTGTCACCTCCTTCATCTACAAACAACATGAATGAAGAAGACGAATCCGTATGACTATAAAACCCTTGGCTGCTGTAATAAACATGAATTGAAAGAAAGTGGTATGGAGAGAACAGATAAGAACAAGTTGATGCTTTAAAAAAAAAAGAAGAAAGGGAGAGATCGTCAGAAACAGAAGAAGAATAGATTGGGATTTTGCGGTAAGAAAAATAGAAAGAGAGAATAGTTAGAGAGAGAGAGAAGAAGAATAGATTGGGATTTTGCTGTAAGAAAAATAGAAAGAAGAGAGAGAGGGAGGGAGGGGGAGAGGAAGGGAGGGAGAGGGAGGGAGGGTTTTAACTTTGACTAATAAACATTTTGCTCCTATTTCTTAAGTTTATAGAGAAAAACACCCAAAAAATTCTTATGTTAAAAAAGCCCAAGTATTATTACATTCTCCAAGAAGCAGTTCTTAAAACCGTCCTCAGCATAACCGTGTCTCCATTAAAAAAAAGAAAGAAAAAATAGAAGAAAGATGTGTCCCTGTGTATCTGGTACGTATCCCCTAGTGTCTGAACATATTTCACAGTTTTATAACATCCTCTTAGTAGAGGGAGGGAGGGAGGGAGGGAGGGCGGGAGGGAGGGGGGGGGAGAGAGAGAGAGAGAGAGAGAGAGAGAGAGAGAGAGAGAGAGAGAGAGAGAGAGAGAGAGAGAGAGAGAGAGAGAGAGAGAGAGAGAGAGAGAGAGAGAGAGAGAGGTGAATAGAAGGAATGAGAGGGAATATAAACCAAATTAGATTATTATAACCTTAATATATTTACTTTTATATTTTATCTTAAAAGTTAAGTAAGGGTATTTAAGTATTTACATAAATAAATTTTCCCTTTGGAGGGGAAGTAAAATGAAGAAAGGGAGGGGAAATGGATTAAAATTTTCCCTCCCCTCCCCTCTATTTTTATGAACCAAACAAGGAGTTTTAATTAAAATCCCTCCCCTCCCCTCCTCTCCAAATCCCTCCAACCAAACAGCCTCTTAGTAAAGAAGACACTGACAATTAAAAAATGTGGTGTCAATTTTGTAAATATAGAACAATCGTGTGCATGGTAGATAATAACACAAGGTGTAAGATATTATAGCATATAACGTATTATAGCGGTGTTAATCCTCGCATCAGAATAGAGGAAATGGTTATAGAATGTTTATGGAAAACCTGTCACTTCTTTCACGTATCTATACATGGTGCATCACTAAGCACACTTTTTATGTTGTAGCCTGCACGTGAAAAGATCACTGTATTCCTCTGTGTTTTTCACACTTACGAGGAAAGTGGGCTGGTTCCGATTTGAATTCTTTCAGACCGAGTCCAGCCCGGTCCAGAACCAGCCCAGTCCGCTTTTATTTATTATTTGTTAATATTTTAAATTATAATATGTAGTATAATAATATATAATTTTTATTTTTATAAAAATAATTTTCTTCTAACATAATTTTGAAAATATTTAATTTTTTTTTGAAGAAATCGACCGGCCCAGCCCGGGACTGGCCAGCGCATTGTACTACTAGGCGGTCTCGGTTCAGTATTTTCCAGCACCGCCACGATGCCATAATGGCACGGTTATCCACAAGTCTATAATTTAAAGGACATTGATCTTTTTTGGTAGTCATCGCAGTGTGCTCCCGAAAGACCACAGTACCCTTCCGTGTTTTTTTCCAAATCGAGCCCAGCCTACTACCCAGCCCATGAGTCATGTTTTAAAAGGCGCGAGGCAAGTTTGAGGCCCGACCTAGAACCGGCTCCGCCCACTTTTTATTTATTTATTATTTTTTTATATAATATCTAAACAACAACATTACCCCAAAGCCTCAACGGCTCCTGCAAAAAGCGGGGTAAGTGGGGATCAGACGTACGCAGCCTTACCCCTGTCTTAAACAGAGAGGCTGTTTCTGGATGATCCAATTGCTTCGAGAGTTGCATGGAATGACTAGTACTTCATTAGAAAAAGAAGTGCAGCCAGTTTAGTGAGTCATTTTGTTTTATTCCATTATAATCTAGAACCAAAGGATAAGTAGTCTTTGGCTCCATTGGAAACAATGGAAAATTATATAATATCTAAAATATATATATATATACACACATATATACTCCCTTCGTCCCACAAAATTGTGCTCATTTTGACTTTGACCGGTCTCCCCAAATACACCTTTGACCATTAATAATTTCAATTATATATGAGTAAAAATTATAAAAAAAATAATATTTGGAAAATACACATGAAGACAAATCAAATAAGTACTTACATTACTATAATTTTTTTATATATTGGTTGTAATTCATGGCCAAAGTTTATCAATGTTGACCAAAAAAAGTCAAAATGAGCACAGTTTTGTGGGACGGAGGGAGTATGTTTTTTTCAGAAAAAGATAAAAATTATATTTTATATAATATCTAAAGTATTTAAAAAATAATTTTTATCTTTTTTCTGAAAAAAACATATATATATATATATATATATATATATGTAAGGGATTGACTATGGTGGAAACACCCTTAATGGTGAAATCTAGAAACCAATTGCATTATTAAGTAATTTCATTGCATATTTGTTATTATTTGTTGCATCAAGCTGGTCGCTAGTATATGGCACAAATAATGCAATAAAAAATACATAAATGCATATAATTCTACTCATCTACAGCCGTTAGATCACTAATATCAATGGCCTACAAAAGTTTCTAGATTTCACAAGGTAATTAGTTTTCATATGATCTATTTCCTATATATATATATATATATATAGTGGCGCGTTCTATGCAGTACCAATATTAGATGCAGTACTTTACAGTACTAATTTATGCATGGTACCCGGACGGGCTCGCTAAAAGCCCATGGCTCGAACCGCCCAGCCCGCCTCTGTTTATTATTTTAACATATTTTAGATGTATAATATAGTGAAAAAGTATTTTTTTTCTTTTTTTTAGAAAATATAATGAACCGGTCCAGCCCAGGCCCGGCCCGGCCCAGTATACTACTGGGCTGGCCCAGTTCAGTATTTTACAGTACCGGCATCGTATCATTATGACACGGGTTATTCACTAGTTACCTTATATATCATGCGCATTGTTAGCAGGAGAATAACATTCAAAAAAGGTGGTGGCAATTGTAAATATAGAATAGCCAGCCCTTGCACCAGGAAAAATAAGTTAGTAGCCCCACTCTTTCCAGACGGCTAAGAAGCAAGAACAATTGTAAGGCTCTAATTATTTTCTCCGACTTCCAGTCGTGTTCTGTAAGCTGACATCACAAGGAATTATGTAATCTAGTTTCGATTCTTGAACGGCCTCTTATGGGGAACTTCTTACACTTTTTGGCATTTGGTGGTCTTCCTATTTATGAACTGTATAAAATTAGTTCTGTGGAACGTTGGTTTTATTGAGATCACAATACATGAATTGAGACAATACTGCATTATACGAACCTGGTTCAGTACGCAACATTAAGCTGGTTTTGCCCTTTCAAAGCACTGATTGAAATCCTCGATTTGTAGGTTCGATACTTGAAAATTATTGAGAAGAGTGGGTATCAAGCTCTTCCATGGGTGAGATACATTACAATGGCTGGTGAATATGAGCTAAGACTTAATTAAAGGTTCTGCTTAGCTCCTTATCCCATCATGCCGTGGCTCGGGCTGCTGAATTATTGAGTTAGACTGCTCTTCTCTCCTGCTTCTATCATGAGAAATTGTGATGGTTGTTGGCACATAAATTCTTTTTTTTCTCTTCCTTTTAGGCGTACTTTATTATGGAAAATGCACGTGTTGAATTGAGATAAATTTGTGCTTGTCTTGTACAAAATAAATTATTTCCATGTGAATTAAAAATTACCATATGAAGGTTGTAACTATTCGAACAGGTAAGTTCAATTGAGATGTATGATCATTGAGGCAATTTGATTTCAAGTCATTTGTCCCAATAGTTGTGTTGTTTCACTTGAAACATTTGGCGTCCTATAAATCCCTACTTTGATCATTTGTAATTTTCAAAAGAAGTTCGTTTCATTGATAAATTGGATTTTGGAAGCTCCAAAATATTCAAAGTGTTCAAAGATAAACAAACACACAAGAGCACAGATTTATGTGGTTCGACCAAGTTGACGTAGGAGATGGCAAACTCTATATTAAGATTTGAGAAGTTTACAAAACACTCATAGAACTTTTCTCAAGATCACCTCACGACTCACACAGAAGCTTAATAAGCTTAGAAAATTTGGGGATTTTTAGATGATTTACAAGTGAGGGATACATGGGTTTATATAGGTGAAATATGACCACTACTTCACCAACCAACCAACTCATCATAGCCTCCATTTTAGAAATTGTGAAGCTGCCTCCATGATCTTCAAAGATGGTGGGATTCTAGATGGTAGGTTTCTCGATGGAAGAGAGCCAATCATTCCAACAATTTCCACCTTGGCGAGCTTCCACAAACTGATGCTACCTCCAGTACATTCTTAGATGCGAGATGCGCCCTTAAGTGCCAGATAAATTGTTAAGTGCTAGATGCACCTTTAGGTGCTATATGCACCCATAAGCGCCAATAAATATTGATCAAATCCAAGCAGTATTGGAACTTGATTCCTGTAACCACTTTTGTCAACATGTCTGCAGGATTATCTGCAATTCCAATCTTCTGGAGTAGAACATCCCATTCTTTTACTATTTCTCGAACAAAGTGGTATCGAACATCGATATGCTTGGTGCGACTATGGTGGACTTGATTCTGTGCCAAAGAAATGGCACTTTAATTGTCACATAAGACTTCCATATTTTTTCTGAACAACTCCAAGGTCCTTGATCAAGTTGTGAAGCCAAATAGCTTCTTTGAATGCTTTTGTAATTGCCATATACTTCTCCTATGTAGTAGAGTAATTGTTGACTGTAGCGTTGATCTCCAGCTCAGTGGTCCTCCTGCCATGGTAAATACATAACCAGTTGTTGATCGACGTTTGTCAAGATCAGCAACATAATCAGAATCGACCTATCCAACTAGACGATTTTCAGTGGTATTTTTGAACTTCAGACCAATATCGATAGTACCCTGAATGTACCGTGGAATCCATTTCACTGCTTGCCAATGAGCTTTACCAGGATTGTGTATGTATCGGCTTATCATACTTACATCATGTGAAATATCAGGTCCTATACACACCATCGCATACATCAAAGCTCCTAGTGCATTTGTATATGGAACATTTTCCATCTGGCTTTTATCATCACTTGTGCTAGGAGACATTGATGCACTCAGTTTGAAAGTCGGGGCCAAAAGAGTACTCACAGGTTTAGTCTTTCCATCAATGTCAAACCTCTGGAGTACTTGCTTCAGATAGTGAGTGTGTTAAACATATTGTGTCTTTCATTCTATGAACTTTGAGCTCAACTGAGCCTTCAGCCTGCCTATCTCCACCTTGCTCTTAGATGCTATCAACATATCATCAACATATAAGAGCAAATAGACAAATGTACCATCTTGGAGTTTCTTCAAGTAAACACAGTGATCAAACTGCCTGCGTGTGTTCTTCTGTTTCTTCATGAAGTTGTCAAGCCGCTTGTACCGTTGTCTAGGTGACTGCTTCAAACTATAGAGTGACTTGCTCAACTTGCAAGCCCAGTTCTCACGTCCAGGAACTTTATATCCATCTGGTTGAGACATATAAATTTCCTTCTCCAAATTGCCATGTAAACTCAAGATCAAATTGTGCATCCAAATCTAGTAATAATCGAATATACAAATGTTTAACAACAGGTGAGAAACTTCATTGTAGTTTATTCCTTACTTTTGAGCATAGCCTTTCGCTACCAATCTAGCTTTGGACTTGATACTGTCTTTGCCAGGAGCGCCTTCCTTCTTAGCAAAGATCCATTTGTAGCCAATTGGTTTCTTGCCTTTTGGAAGCGGAACCAGTTCTCATGTATGATTCTGATGGAGTGATCGTATCTCATCATCCATCGCCATCTTCCACTTGTCATTTTCCATACTATAAATGGCTTCTTTGTAGTTGTATGGAATATCATCTCCGGTGATTGGAAGAGCATATGCCACAGTATCAGTATATCGAGCAGGTAACAAAATATTTCTTTTCGGTCTACTAGTGGCAATTGATTCTAGTTTTCTAATCTCAGGTGTTGATGTTGATTCTGGTTTTGATTCCTCCACCTCAACTGATCTTTCATTCTGATTGTCACACTCATTTTCAAGATGATTTACTGTTTGTTCTGGACTTGTTGAAATCTCAAACTCCAACTGATGAAGAGATTTCAAATTCTGATTCTCTTCCTTTGAAGTTGCTTGTTTCAGCATCACAAATTCGTCAAAGACAACGTCACAGCTTACTATGATCTTCTTTGACTCAGGATTCCATAGACAGAAAGCCTCGAGTCCTTCACTAAAGCCCATAAATATAGCTTTCTTGTCTCTAGGATCCAATTTTGAATCTTTCACATGGAAATATGCAGGACACCCAAATATATGTAGAGAGTTATAATCAGAAATCGGCTGTCCGGACCAGACTTCCTTTGGAGTTCAATGTTCTAAAAGGCGCTAGACGGTAGGCGGGCGGACGGGGACCTTCTAGCGCCTAGGCCTTGGAGGCGGCGCCTAGGCGGCTAGGCGCTAGGCGTTTTTTTTTTTTTTTTTTTTTATATTTTATTTATTATATATATGCATACAAAATGCATAATAATATTCTTTTAAAAAATTCTCTTGGAGAGGAATTTTTTATTATACTAAAATTTAATAAATAATAATTCAAGTTTAATTAAATGACATCAGTTTAATATATTTTAAAGTTTAACATTTTCTTTTTATACTATAAACAATAAAAAATTTACATGTACAATTTTATATCAACTAGCAAACAGGAAACCAAAAAAAAAAAGACAAACAACTCATACACACTATTTGGCCACATGAGTCTGAAGCCTTGACCAGAAGGCATGTGAGTCCGGGCCCAGATGGGGAACCAAACTTTTACGGTAATCAAGGCATTGACCTCTTACTAGTTTTTTCTTGCTTCCTTACTTCTGTTTTCTTCTTCTTTTTTCTATTCTTCTTTTCTTTTCTCCTCTCTTTCTTTCAGCTTCCACCGGTAAAGATGGCTTCTACTGGAAAAGATGGCTGAATCACTGCCTATAGCCCGCCTGGACCAGCCTGGACCCACCTCAGCCCGCCTAGAGCCCGCCTGGACCCGCCTCAGCCCGCCTACAGCCCGCCTGGACCCGCCTCAGCCCGCCTAGAGCCTCCTACCCGCCTGGCAGAACTGACTATGGGGTAGTCGGGGCGGAGGTCGGCCTTCTAGCGCCTAGGCGGCGCCTAGGCGGCCGCCTAGGCCGATTTTTAGAACAGTGTTGGAGTTTTACCATCAAGTGCTGATGCAGGGAGTCTGTTGACAATATATAAGAGGCATATGATAATGATTCTACCCAAACTGCCTTGCTCAATCCGGAGTGGGATAACATGCTGCGAACCTTTTCAACTAAGGTACGCATTCGCTCTCTACACAATTTTGTTGTGGTGTGCCTCATACAGTGAAATGCATGATTATCCCTTCATTCTCGCAAACATTTTGAAATGGATTTGACTTGTATCCTCCTCCTTTATCAGATCTAAAACTCTTAATCTTCTTGCCTATCTAGGTTTCAATCATTTTCTTCCATTTAAGAAAGATATCTAGAATTTCATCCTTGTGCTCCATGGTGTATACGTAGACATATCTTGAGAAATCATCAATAAAGGTAAAAAACCAACGTTTACCTCCCAATGAAGCATTCTGAGAAGGGCCCTAAACATCTATGTGCACATAGTCCACTGTTCCTTTGGTACGATGGATCGCAGTGCCAAACTTGACTCTCGTCTGCTTGCCAAAGACACAGTGTTCACAGAAAACAAGTTTTCCATGCTTGGCACCTTTCAATACACCTTGTTCTACCAAGTTCTGCAGAGCATTTTCTCCAAACATGCCCTAGGCGCATATGCCAGAGTCGGGAAGTATCAAATGAACCATCATCAGAATTGGTACAGACAGATGCTTTTCCAGTGATTCTTTGCCCATCAAGAAAATATTACTTTCCTCTTCGTGTACCCTTCATGACCAAAAGAGCTCCACATGTAACTTTCAAGACTCCACCCTCTATGATAATCTTGTAACAATTGGCGTCTAAGACTCCAACAGAGATCAGGTTTTTCTTTAGATCAGGAACATGTCTGACCTCTGTAAGCCGTCTTATTGTACCGTCATGCATCTCCAGGCATGCTGTTCATATGCCTTTTGTTTGACCGGCATTGTTTGTCATTTCCTATTAGTACAACTCCTCCATCAGATTCATCAAAACTTGAAAACCATCTTCGATTTGGACTCATATGATAGGAACATCCATAGTTTATAATCCATTTATCAGAAGGACTGTTTGAAGCTGAAACAGAAAATGCTGATTCTTCTTCATCATTAGCCTGTCATGCCACATTTGCAGTTGACTTGTCTTTGTTCGGACAGTCTTTCTTCCAATGACCTTTCTGGTGACAATAGACACACTCGTCCTTCGCAGGACGTCTGCTTGATGATTCTCGTTTTGACTTTGAGCGAGATCTGCCTTGCCCACCGGATCTTTTAGATTTTCTATTGTTCGTCCTGCCTGTGGATACCGTCAGTGCTTTAGATGTGGTGTCTTTGTGATCATGTTGATCCTTTCTCCGTCGTTGTTCATCAGAGCATCTGAAACATCGCTGAATTTAACCTCATCTTTACCATATAACAGAGTCGTGGTTAAATTGTCATATGATTATGGCAGGGAATTCAATAACAACAGCGCCATATCTTCATCACTAATTACAACGTCTAGATTCTGTAGATCAGCAAGAATCTTGTGGAAATTATTCAAGTGCTCAATCATAGGCATTCTCTTTTTATATTAGAAACGAAAGAGCTTCTTCTTCAGGTAGAGACGGTTCTCTATAATTTTTGTCATCTACTTGTCCTCCAGTTTCTTCCAGAGACTTGTTGATGATGTTTTATTCATGACAGAATACTTCTGGTCCTTTGCTAAGCACAGTCGGATTGTGCCACAAGCTTGGCGATTCACGAAATTCCAATCATCATCTAATATGTCTGAGAGCATGGATTTTAAAATAATATGAGATCCTTCCCGAAAAAGAAGATCAAGGACTTGGAATTGCCACATGTCAAAGTTGTTGGTGCCGTCAAATTTCTCCACCTCGAACTTTGCCTCGGACAACATGGTTCTCCTTATAGAACCGCTTGTGGACGTTTCATTGGAACTTGGAGATTTTTCAGGCTCCTCAATTTGATTTTTAGGATCTTGATCAGCCATTTGGAACTACCGCAAACAAAAAAAATGTTTATGGTCTACAAAGATGAGCAAAAAATTCAAAGAATATATTTTTCAATTTTCAAGGCCTGATTTTGAAAAAACTGAGATCACAGATGCGTTCAGAACGGTCCAATTAGCCGGAAATGGTCCGCTCCAAAAAAGTCAACCGGGGTGGTCAACAGTCAACAATGGACTGGTCAACAGTAAAACATCGAGTTGGTCTAAACAGTTGCGGGTCAATAGTAGACAAGAAGAATCGGGCTGACTGGGTTGAAACAGGCCGGGCTAAAACAATTCTCTTCTCCATTAAAAAGCTGCAGATTTTCAAAGTTTTGAGCAAAATTTTGACGGGCTACTACAGGCTTGTTATAACTCCGTTATACACACCGTTTGATTCGTTAGACTTCTGGAAGCAAGGGCTACCTTTTGGTGTATTCAAAAATCAGTTTTGAACATTTTGAATTTTTGGTGATTCTGACAGAACCTTGACTCCGATGCCAGTTTGTTGTGCCTGGAAGCTCCAAAATATTCAAAATGTTCAAAGATAAACAAACACACAAGAACATAGATTTACGTGATTCGGCGAAATTGCCTACGTCCACGGGAGATAGCAAACTCTATATTCAGATTTGAGAAGTTTACAAAACACTCAGAGAACTTCTCTCAGGATCACCACGCCACACATATACAGAAGGTTAATAAACTTAGAGAATTCAAGAATTTTTAGATGATTTACAAGTGAGGGATGCATGGGTTTATATTGGTGAGATATGGCCACTATTTCACCAACCAACCAACTCATCCTAGAATCCATTTTAGACATTGTAAAGCTACCTCCATGATCTTCAAATATGGTGGACTTCTAGATGGTCGGCTTCTAGATGGAAGAGAGCCAATCATTCCAACAATCTCCACCTTGGCGAGTTTCCACAAACTGATGCTACCTCCAGTACATCCTTAGATGCCAGATGCGCCCTTAAGCGCCAGATACACTGTTAAGTTCCAGATGCACCTTTAGGTTCCAGATGCACCCTTAAGCGCAACTCGGGAAATGTTGATCAAATCCAAGCAGTATTGGAACTTAATTCCTGTAACCACTTTTGTCAACATGTCTGCAGGATAAATAAAGTGGTATCGAACATCGATATGCTTGGTGTGGCTATGGTGGACTTGATTCTTATGCAAACAAATGGCACTTTGACTGTCACATAAGACTTTGATCAACTCCAAGGTCCTTGACCAAGTTGTGAAGCCAAATAGCTTATTTGAATGCTTCTGCAATTGCCATATAGCCTGCCTCTGTAGTAGATAAAGCAGTTGTTGACTGTAGCATTGATCGCTAGCTCACTGGTCCTCCTGCCATGGTAAATCCATAACCAGTTGTTGATTGACATTTGTCAAGATCACCAACATAATCAGAATCGACATACCCAACTAGACGATTTTCAGTGGTTTTTTTTGTTGGGTTGGTACCGCCGCTAGAAGGGGGTTGAATGGTGGTAGGAAGAGTAATGAACTCTTTTCGTGCGGAAGCGATTAACCAGAGTAAATAAGTGCGGAAAAGAAAGAACACAAGAAATTGTTCGAGAGGTTCGGCTATCAAAAATCCTACGTCCCCTACCTAGTGTGTCGATTAGGACTTTTCTTCACAACTGAATGCACTTTATAGTTCAGTACCAACTCTTTACAACAACACTTTCTAGATTAGTGCTTAACTTCAATTTCTTGATTTCCGGGCTCAAGAACAACCACATTAAATCACTCTTGTTTTAAGGCTACAAGATAACCTTAAAGATTACAAAGATAGATGCGAGTCCACTAACTCGTCTTACAAAATATTAGCTCAGATTGATACAAGAATGTATATAGAAGATTGTTAATACAATTCTTCTCGTGTCAAATATAGAATGAATTATCTCTCGCAGAATAATGGTGAATGAAAGCTTGAAGGATCAAGATAATTGCTTGATAATCTCAGGAAATTCTTGTGTATCTCAACACCTTGGAAGGCTTCTATTTATAGCACATTGAAGCCATTTTCTTGTTGGAATAGGAAACACTTGTAACGTACGTTATGTAGCATGTGTAACGTACGTAAGCTATTTAGCGTATGTAACGTCATATCCTTAGCGTATGTTATGGAACTCCAGAACTGGGCAGTTGCCATCTGTCCATCCTTTACGTACGTTATATTCAGCCGTTGCGTACGTAATAGGGTCTTTAGATAGCCATTGGATAAGATGACCTACTGCACGACGTCAACGCTTTAATCAACAGTCCAATTTTGAATTCAGCTTCAAACACCTAGCGGCCGTTATGAAGAATGCATTGCGTACGTTATATCAAATGCGACCGTTCAACTTTTTTGACTTTCCAGAAGATGTACAACAGTTTAATTTGACTGAATAGTATACGTTAAACGTTGCGTACATTAAGAATGTTTTGTAACGTAAGTTGTCCATCTACGTAACCTGCATTAAAACTCTTACAAACAAGTAAACATGAGAGTGATCATTACATACGTTACGCTATAAGGCTAGCGTACGTTATCTATGATTATTTTGTCTACAAACATATATCAAAATATATGAAACAAATATTGATCCAACAATATCCCTCTTTTTGATGATGACAAAATAATCTTTCATTTGTTTGTTTGAACTTTATTTTGAAAAACTCCCCCTGAGAGTAACTCCCCTTGAGTTTAGTAACAAGTTAAAAAACATTCAACAAATATTTGTTCTCCCCCTTTTTGTCATTAAAAAAAAGGATCGAAAGAGGTTTATAACAATCATTAAGAAACTTCATCTACAAGACAAATATCTCAAATGTTAGGAAACGTATTAAATAGATAAGCAACTTGTCCATCAAAACATCAAAATATCAAATAAGCAATCAAAATATCCAGACAATCAGAATATCCAAAGATACGAAATCATCAAACAATGTCCAAACACACAATGCATAAAAAGTGTATGAAAATGTATGTCGAAAAACTTCAATATTATCATAGAGAAGACGGAAACTAGTCCAGGTCGGCATCTGAAGGCTGGGGAGGTATGGCTATTCTAAAATGAGTGCATATATTCTCCAGCATAGCTTCGGACCGTCCGACTATGAGTTTAACTTCTTTCAAATCTTTCTCCAAATGACCAACACAGACTTCCAACCGAGATAAAGAAACAGCTCGGACACTCTGAGAAGTACCTGTCTGAGGCAATGGACCAAGAATATGATTCCTCTCTGTCCGAGGGCCTCTAGAAAAAATCCTATCCTCAAGTCTAGGTAAAGGACTACCGTCCAAAACATAATCGCCATCTCGGAGATAGGCAAAGTATACCTATCACATGTTCCTCGTCTGTAGGTATCTCATCACGCGAATGGTTCCTTCATGAACCATATTCCCTCTCGGAACTTCTATCCCATGTAGTCCTGAAAAGTCCACATTTTGTTTCTCGAAGATTTCAATCAAGATGGATCCAAACGGCGTCCCAGACTTTCTTTGTCTATCCTTCCTTACATATCCTTTCTTGTGGAAGATCGAGCCTTTTTCAACAAACCATTTCATCACGATTCTAGCAAAGTTAACCTGATGATCCTTCAATATATGATAGATGATCTCCATGTCGATGTTTACCATTTTTTGCTGAGCGTTCACTTTTGGCATGAAACAACGAGTTATGGCATCATGAAGAAAACGAACATTCAAAACAAAATCATTATTCTCAAATTTATCGGAATTGACTTCAAGTACCGCTTGACATTTCAGAAAAACGGTAAGTTCATTCAGATTATCACTTTCATCATCCGAGAAATCATCACCAGTATCATCATTTGACGCAAACGACCCATTACAAATAACGCCTTCATTTGGGAGACCAAAAAATTTAGAAAGTTTTACGGCATAAAAGGAAATGGGTTTTTCACGAACAAGAGAGTAAACTACGACGAAACCATCAACATTAAATCTTGTGGAAAAATTGGCATAAAATTCTCTTACTAAATTTTCATAAATCGGTCGAGCATGACTAACAAATATCTAGATTCCCAGCATATTAAAGAATTCATCTAGCTTTATTCCAATAGCTTTCAACGAATCAAAATCAAAATGATGACTCGGAGTTACCTCTTCGTCAATAAGGATCTCGTTGAAAACCATTTCTGCCTGGGGATTCACAAATCGGCTTGGTTCGGTAGGGTTGGAAGTTGATTCTTATCTTTCCTTCTTTCCGGCGTGAGTGTTCGTCATGATTATGCAGGGAAATCAATCGGGTGAGGAAATGGTTTTTTTTTTCCGGAGAATATCGGAATTAGGTTTGGATGATTTTGGATTTGTGAGGAATGAGGGGAAAAACGGGTTGTAAGTTACTGGAAATAAGTGGTAACGTACGTTACGTTCTGTAGCGGCTGTAAATTAATATGTATTACGTACGTAATACCTGAGAGTAGCGGCCGTAATGAAAGTTCCAGGAGCTTGTGCCTCTAATCTGCAATGTTATAGCGTACATAATGGAGTAAGCAGAACATATGTTAGGTCCTTTAATGTACGTAAAATTTATGAGTAGCGTACGCTATAAAGGCTGGTGGATTCCAACTGATAGCGGCCGTAATGTCTAGCGTATAGAGGCCGTTGGGTTGACCAAATGAACAGTAACTATCTTCTGATGATATTGATGTGTTTAACATGACCAATTTGCTTTATATGAAGATATGCAAATTAAAAATGATCAACATGTCCCATTCCCAAATTTAACCTCAAAAATTCAAAAGATTCTCCGGGTAGTAGTTTTGTAAAAAAGTCTGCCAATTGTTCATTTATTCCTACAAATTGGAGACGCACATTTCCATTTTGGACATGATCACGAATAAAATGATGACGAATTCCAATGTGTTTTGTCCTACTATGCAAAATGGGATTTTTACTCAAATTTATGACGCTTGTATTGTCACAAAAAATTGGAGTATTTTTAAGAGTAATGCCATAATCTTGTAATTGATTTTTAACCCACAAAACTTGTGTACATGCACTTCCAGCAGCCACATATTCGGCTTCAGCTGTGGAAGTAGCCACACTAGTCTGTTTCTTACTACATTAAATTAAACAAGACCCCATGAAATGACAAGTCCCGCTGGTACATTTTCTGTCAATTTTGCATCCACCAAAATCAGCACCACTATATGCAAAAAGTTCAAAATCAATACTTGACGGATACCATAAGCCCAAACCAATAGAATCTTTTAAATAACGAAAAATTCTTTTGCAAGCAATAAATGCGATTCCTTATGATTCGCCTGAAATCTATCACAAAGACACGTTGCAAACATAATATAGGGTCTAGAGGCAGTTAAATAAAGCAGTGATCCTATCATACCTCGACATTGCTTCTGGCCAACAGATTTACCTGTCTCATCTTTATCAAGCTTAAGTGAGGATGACATGGGTGTTGAGATTTCTTTGCATCCTTCCAATTTGAACTTCTTTAGTAGCTCGTTGACGTATTTAGTTTGATGAATAAATATTCCGCCTTCGAGTTGTTTTATTTGAAGTCCGAGAAACAATTTTAACTCATGCATCATGCTCATTTCGAATCCTCCTTTCATTAGATTTGCAAATTCTTGGGACAGAGAATCGTTAGTAGCACCAAATACAATATCATCAACATATATTTGACATATAAGCATATCGTTACCAAAAGTCTTGACAAATAAGTTATTATCTACATGTCCTCTAATATAGCCGTTAGAGATAAGAAAAGTACTTGGCCTTTCATACCATGCTCTCGGCGCTTGACTCAATCCATAGAGAGCTTTATGGAGCTTATACACGAAATCCGAGTGATCATAATCTTCAAAACCAGGAGGTTGCTTGACATAGACCTCCTCCTGGATAACACCATTTAGAAATGCGCGTTTTACATCCATTTGATAAAGTTTTATCTTTTTATACGAAGCAAAGGCGCATAACAGGCTAATAACCTCAAGTGGGGCAACAGGAGCGAAAGTTTCTTCATAATCCAATCCTTTTCCTTGGTTGTATCCTTGAGCGACCTTTATTTTTAACTCGGAGACCATTATCATCTGTTTTTACTTTATGAACCCATTTTGTACCGATGATAGTTTTGTTTACCGGTGCCGTAACCAAATCCCATACTTTATTTATTTCGAATTGATTGAGCTCCTCTTGCATAGTGACCGCCCAATTTTCGCCATTAATGGCTTCATCAATATTCTTTGGTTCCATGAGAGAAATAAATGCAATATTATTCAAGCAATCATTCACATTTCTCCTTATTTGCACACCTTTATTGATTTTACCAAGAATTTGCTCCATATGATGATCTTTTACATTTGCCCATTCCTCAAGAAGATTATATCGATTTTCCTCATGCTTTTCCGGGTTGATGTCAAGCTTCTCTAATTCCTTCGATGCTTCGGACACTTCTTTTGCTGGAAATATACCCGGATCATCATAAAAAACAACCTTTCTCGGGGGGTAAAGCTGTATCATCGAATTTTATATGAATGGACTCTTCTACTGAGCCTCTTATATAGTTAAAACACGATAAGCCTTACTATTGAGTAAATATCCAAAGAAAATACCAATATCGGATTTAGAATCAAATTTCCCCAGATTATCCTCACCATTGTTGTGAATAAAAACTTTACAACCAAACAGATGAAAATAGGATAAATTTGGATTTTTACATTTGAATATTTCGTATGGAGTCATCATCTTGTTTCTCCGAAGATGAACTCGATTTATCACATAACAGACTGTATTGACAGCTTCAGCCCAGAAATACTTTGGTAGCCCATACTCATTTAGCATTGTTCGACTCATTTCTTCTAGAGAGTATTTTTTCCTCTCGACAACTCCATTTTATTAGGGTGTTCAGGATGCTGAAAAATTATGCCCAATACCATATTTATCCCACCAATCTTCAAAATCATTTGAGTCAAATTCTCCACCGTGACCGGTTCTGATGGCGATAGTTGGCAAATCTTTTTCCTTCTGAATAAGCTTGAACCACTTAACAAATTCGTTAAAAGCATCGTTTTTATTTGCTAAAAATTTTACCCAAGTACATCTTGAGAAATCATCAACAAGCACCATTGGATAAGGTTTACCATTCAAGCTAGCATGCCGAGATGGACCAATTAAATCCATATGAACTCATTCAAGAATACGGCTAGTGGAAATTTCCATTTTGGGTTTAAACGAGCCTCTTGTATGTTTACCTTTAATACAAGCTTCACAAATGTGGTCTTTTCTGAAATTTAGTTTTGGTAGACCACGGACAATATCATTTCTGGCTAATTTAGAAATAAGCGGTAAAGAGGCGTGCCCCAATTTTCAATGCCAAATAGTGGCGTTTTCATCGTATGTGATTAAACATTTTTCATTAAACAATGATTGATCTTGAAGATCAACAATATAAATATTACCATATCTAAGTCCAATAAAGACAATTTGATCTTTTCTCATTGCAGTAAAATAGGTGATTTCAAAAATTAATTTGAGTCCAGTATCACATAATTAGGAAACACTTAGAAGATTATAACAAAGGCCATCAACAAAAAGAACATTCTCTATAGTTGGTAGAGGATTCTTACCTTTTTTACCTATGCATTTGATTTTACCCTTTTTCTTATCACCAAAGGTGACACATCCTTGATCTTCTTTCTTGAGCTCCGTAAAAAGATGCTCGTTTCCACTCATGTGGTTAGAACATCCACTATCAATGTACCATTTATTTGATTGTGTTGTTGTCCTTTCTTGTACATACAAAAATAATTTTCTTTCGTTTTATAGGTACCAAGGCTAATTTGGGTCCTGTTGAGTTAGACATATAAACTTTGTTTGGAACTATAGTTCCTTTAGGTACCCATATTTGTTTAACCTTAATAGTTCGTCTAGAGCTCGTACAGTCATATGTCCATTTTTCAAACATTTCGGACATGACGAGATTCCCATTAAATTCTTCCAGTTCGTCGAAGTTCTATCTAAGGACTTTTTCATTGGAAATGAATTATATCCAAGTCCTTGTTTTGAAAGAGAAAAACTTTGAATAGATAAGAATTGCTCAAATTTCTCATTCCCACACGAGAATTTTCTGATATAAAGTTTGAGTTCGTTCTGAGTGTTGTGTAAATCATCTCTCAGATTTTTCTCGTTTTTTAGACAAGATGTATGATCAAGAGAAATGTCTTTATTCAAAATATTTTATTTTTCATCTTCAAGAGATTTTATTTTCTTTCTCAAATCTTTATTTATTATACAAACTTTTTCATACTCATTATTTAAAGATTCGAAGGCATCAAGAAGTTTTTCATGAGATGAATCACTTACCTCGCTTTCTATGTCGTTGTCGATAGATTTGTGAGCTATTAGAGCTAGATTGTTTTTAACTTGTGATTCTTCATCATCTTCATCGTCACTCGATGTTGAAACATATACCTCTCTCTTTTTGAATTATTCATGAGGAGGTTTGGATGAGCTCATGGGAGAAGCAGCACTACAGTCCTTTGCATAATACCCTGGGACCACATCTTCGACAAGTATTGTCGAACTTTTTGTTTTGAGGGAAATGATTCCTTTTAGATTCATCCCTAGGTTCCCATTGTAACACCCCCGATGTATTCAGGAATATTATAGCGCCGTAAATCCTTTACGTAAGAATTTACAAGGCTGAAGAAATGAAAAGAACATAACAATACCAACAAACAACAGCAGTGGAAATAAAATACAACACGAGTCCGAAAACAATACTGAAAGACAAACGTCAAACAGTAAATATTAATACATGACCAAATCCAACATTAAAAACGACCACGTACTCGAGTACTTTACTGAAAACAACACAAACATACGACAAAGTAATCCGGCCATAACATCACTCTGTACCCTCGTCGTCATGCCGCTCTAGTGGTTGTTTTCCCACTCTACTGAACCCTGAACACAAATAAATGTTCACCCCCGAAGGGGTTTGCACAACGATGCTAGTACAAGTACGATAATTATATAACAATGATTTATTGTACAATCCCTGAACAATAACATCAACAGTATCAACAATAATCACGACAAGCCTCTCCAATGAGAAACAGTAATAATGTACAACATATCATATCAATATCAACATACTCATGGTATTCTAACGATCCAGTGAACATAGCTATAGATTCCCATGATGATCCCGTCGGACCAACGCATGGTGGAAATACCTATCCAATGATCCAACGCACACAGCTATAGATTCCCATGATGATCCCGTCGGAACAACGCATGGTGGACAAACAATCACAACACATATACACAATACAACAATCAACATAATCGACATCAATACGACTAACTGTAATTAAAGTACTTGCCTTAGAAAGGTGGCAAGAGACAAATACTCCAACGACTCCAACAAACTCGAAGGCCGCTCCTTCGACTAATTGTTTGCAAACCTCGAACCTTACAAATAAGAAACATAACGACAACTCAACTTTAAGTAACAATTTAAACGTACGAACATCTAACGTCCTAAACTATGGCCAGAAGCTGCCGACACTACGGATCCTGTCTGATTCTCTTCACAACGGACGTAACGTACGTTAAGTCTGTGCCTCAGCATACGTAAGCTCCTATGCCTAGCGTACACTAAGCTTGTATCTGACAAAGTTCTCTGATCAGGCAACTTGTCTCACCTGATGCCATAACGTACGTAAAGCATGATAATGTAACGTACGTTAAGTCTGTGCCTTAGCGTACGCAAGCTCCTATGCCTAGCGTACACTAAGCTTGTATTTGACAAGGTTCTCTATTCAGGCGACTTGTCTCATGTGATGACATAACGTACGTAAAGCATGATACTTAACGTATGTTATGCTTATGAACACATTGAGGTACAAATACTGGTGTCTACGATTTCAATGATATTCATCAAACCGATATAATTCTATACTTCAATCTTCATTCATGGTTCAGTCATTCATACAACTCGTATCAAAGGTATGATCAAACGAATACTAACATATTTTCGAAGGAAGATGAAACAACTGTGTTCTAGGTTCAATTCGACTATACTTAACATCATTAATCCATTATAACCAAGAATATATCGAAGTTTAGCCAATCAAACACCTCTTACGAAAATACGAAACATTCTTGGTGAAACTCCTAGAATTCATCTTCTTGAATACTTTGATTCTAGGTGATGATAATAACAAGTCTTGATCATTTCGAAAACATTATCCAATGTAAGTTTACAATCTCAGAAAACTTCTCCCTACTTGTTCAACATAACGAGGCTCGGACTATAATTCTCTTAACAATGGTAAACCTAAGCATAATCATATCAACTTCCTTAAACATGGTGTTCGGTCAAGTAAGTCATCCATGGAATCTAATAATCTCAGTAGCATGTTCATAACATTCTTAAGAACACGAATTCAAGGTTAGAGAAGGCATAACAATCCTTAATATGAAGAAAACGTCAAGGCAATCGGTAGAATCCAACACCGGATGTTTGAGCACCAATCCAAGATGTCTTACTTCTTCAACAACCAAGTAGAGAGGCCAATATACTAGTTTTGTAAGGTTGGAAGCTCTGGGGAGAGGTAAGGTTCGGATAAAATGAGTGAAAGAATGAAATGGGGTAATGTCCTATTTATAAAACTCAGATCGTTACGTACGTTAGCCTCATGGTATTACGTACGTTATGCCCTTAACGTACGCTATCTGAAATATTTAGCGTGTGCTATCGTCCAACAGTATCTACTGTCTCATTCCTGACCTTCTTAACGTACGTTAATCCTTACCTGTTACGTACATAATGAGCTATGAGTAGCGTATGCTATCTCGGTCCTTTAGCGTATGTTAATCCCCGTTGACCTGCGTTTTTCAAAAAGCTATCCAGGCCACGCGGGGAATCTTATCCTTGTCCCCGTCCTAAGGTGGCCCATGTGCCGACCAACCCTATCTTCCTGAGTGTACCTTACGTACGCTATGCTTCGTTCATAGCGTACGCTAACGTCAGTCCATAACGTATGTTAAGATCATCAGCTAGCGTACGTTATGACGTAGTTGCATGCATAAATTTGCAACTTCTTCCTTCTATGATCATGACTGTTTGCAATACATACGGGAGAAATCACACTTCGATTATAGATACCACAAAGTCTAATAATACAAGGTTCAATTACAGATAAAAATACTCAACAATTATCCGGATATTACATACTCACCCTCTAAAAAGGAGTTTCGTCCCGAAATTTAAGACAATAATAATTCTGGGTATCTAGATTTCATACTGTTCTCTGCCTCCCAAGTGGCTTCTTCAACTCCGTGTCGCGATCATTGAACTTTAACCAAAGTGATTGGTTTATTCCTCAATTGTTTGACTCGACTCTCGAGTATCTTGATTGGTTTCTCTTCGAACGTGCCATCCTTAGCGACTTCGATCTCGCTGAAATCAATTACATGACTGGGATCTATGATGTTTTTCCGTAACTGAGACACGTGAAACACATTATGAACATGACTCAGTGACGGCGGTAAGGCCAACCTATACGCCAACTCCCCAACTCTCTCAAGAATCTCGAATGGTCTGATATATCTCGGACTCAGCTTTCCTTTCCTCCCGAAATGAAAAATACCCCGAGTAGGAGAAACCTTTAAAAGCATGTGGTCCCCAATTCCAAATTCAAACGGGCGACGGCGCATGTCTGCATAAGATTTCTGCCGACTCTGGCAGTCAACAGCCTTTCACGAATCAAGGCTACCTTCTCTCGAGTCTGTACTATCAACTCTGGTTCCGTCCCGATCAAGTCTGATGAATCATCCCAACACATGGGTGATCTACATATCCTCCCGTATAACGCTTCAAAAGGTGCCATCTTAATGTAAGCATGCCAACTATTGTTGTAAGTGAATTCAATCAACGGTAGATGAACTTCCCACTCAGTCGACCAATATAGGGCACAAGCTCTCAGCGTGTCTTCCACTGTTTGAATAGTCCTCTCGGACTATCCGTCTGTCTGCGGATGATAGGCTGTGCTAAAGTTTAGCTTGGTTCCTAAGGCTCTATGAACCACTTTACAAAAGTGTGACACGAAGCGACCATCTAGGTCATAAATAATAGTCTTCGGCGTACCATGCAATCGGACTATCTCCGCAATAAACACTCGTGCCAACCTCTCTAGTCCCCAAGTATCCTTAATGCCCAGAAAATGATCCGATTTGGTTAAACGATCAACTATTATCCAAATCATGTTCATCCATGTTCTGGTCCTCGGCATATTAGTGATAAAGTCCATCGATATATCTTCCCACTTCCATTTAGGAATTGGAAGTGGTTTCAACATTCCGGCGGGTCGTTGATGTTAGATCTTAACCCACTGACAAGTTAAACACTTTGAGACATATTTCGCCACATCTTTCTTCATATTGCCCCACCAAAAATTCTGCTTCAAATCCTTATACATCTTACTGGTGCCCGGGTGAATAGAATAGGGCGTACTGTGAGCTTCCTTCATGATTGTCTGCTTCAAGACATCAACATAGGGAACAAAAAGTCGACTCTAGAATCTTAGAACTCCATCATCATGAATCACAAACCCCGGGGCCTTACCCTTGCTCACTTCATCACGTAATCGAATCATCAGAGGGTCATCTAATTGCTTAGATTTGATTTCTTCGGTGAACGACGAAGTTAATTCCATCACACACAGTTGCCCTTGGACTCCTTGCAACCACACTTCAATTCCCTCACGAATCAACTCTCGTTGAATGCTGGACTGGGAGGTGAGAGACTCCAACATCCGAATAGAAATGGGTTTGCGGCTTAGTGCATCGGCCACTATGTTTGCTTTGCCTGGGTGATAAAGAATCTCCAAATCATAGTCTTTAATCAATTCTAGCCATTTCCTCTGCCACATGTTTGGCTCTTTCTGACTAAAGATGTATTTGAGACTCTTATGATCTGTGAAGATCTGACAGTGAGTCCCGTATAAATAATGTCTCCATATCTTCAAGGCGAAAAAAATAGCTGCCAACTCCAAATCATGAGTTGGATAATTTACTTTATATGGTTTCAACTGTCTTGGAGCGTAGGCGATCACCTTCTCATTCTACATCAATACACATCCGAGACCTTGGTTTGAAGCGTCACTGTAAACTATGAACCCTTCAGTTCCTTGAGGTAGTGCTAAAATTGGTGCCGTCATCAATCTCTTCTTCAATTCATTAAAACTGGCCTGACACATATCGTTCCAACCAATTTTGGGTTTTAGGAAGCAATCGAGTAAGTGGGCGGGCAATTTTGGAAAACCCTTCCACGAACCAACGATAATACCCAGCAAGTCCTAAGAAACTCCTGACTTCCTTCATGTTCTTAGGAGACTTCCAATCCAAGATTGCCTCGACTTTCTGGGGATCTACTAGGACTCCTTCCGCTGATACCACATGACCGAGGAACATCATTTCCTTTAGCCAAAATTCGCACTTAGAAAGTTTGGCATATAACTGTGATCCGTAAGTGCTGCGCGTGCTCTTCCGGACTCTTCGAATAAACCAGAATATCATCGATAAATACTACTACGAATTTGTCCAAATACGCTATGAACACTCGATTCATTAACTGCATAAACACAGCAGGTGCGTTAGTGAGACCAAACGGCATCACCACAAATTCATAGTGTCCATAACGCGTTCTGAAAGCTGACTTCAGAACATCGGATTCCTTAATCCTCAACTGATGATATCCTGATCTCAAACCGTTCTTGGAAAATACTGTCGCTCCTTGCAACTGGTCAAACAAATCATCAATCCGTGGCAACGGGTACTTGTTCTTGATCGTCATCTTGTTCAGCTCCCGATAATCAATACATAATCGAAGTGATCCATCTTTCTTTCGGACAAAAAGAACTGGTGCACCCTAGGGTGAAACGCTTGTCTGAATATGGCCTTTGTCCAGTAAATCTTCCAATTGCTTCTTCAATTCATACATTTCGGTAGGTGCCGTATGATACGGCGCCTTAGAAATCGGTGTAGCTCCTGGTTCTAGCTCGATGGTAAACTCTACATCTCGTCGTGGAGGTAGTCCAGGTAAATCTTCAGGGAACACGTCCGGAAATTCACTCACAACAGGAGTGGATGAAAGCTCTACTTTCCCGTCTTCTTTCTTCATTGCGTTACACCAGTATCCAGCACAGCCCTGTTTTAGCAGTTTGACGGCTTTTATCGCTTTGATCACTTTTCCTGAGCTTCCTGGTCTCCATCCCTCGAATAGTAATATGGAACCATCTTCGGATATCATCGAGATATTCCTCTTTTAGTAGTTCACAATAGCTCCATATCGATTAAGCCAATCGTCTCAGAGAATCAGATCGTCTCCTTGCATCTCTATCACAATCAGATTTGAGGGCCACTCTCTGCCTCCAATTGATACAGGAAAATCTCTAGTTTTTAAGATCCCTATAATTCTCTCTCCACTCGGTAAACCCACAACATAAGACTCACATTTATGAAAACAAGAAATGTTCAAACGATTAACACAAGACAATGATATAAACGAATGTGTAGCCCTTGTATCGAACAAAACACTAACTGGTTATGAAAGGATCTGAACGGTACCTGACGCAACAGCGGCATCCTGATCGTTTGCCCTCCTAATCTCATAAAGGCGTGGGGGAACGGATCCAGCACTCGATGCTCATTTTCGATCGAACTGTCCTCTGCCTCGTCCTCGACCAAAACCCTGGGGTAGTTGGACACTATGCTGCGTCTGCGGAACAGTTGCTTCCTTCTGAGCCGACTGCGAAGTACGAGCTCCATTAAACTTAGTGGTATCCCTTCAGAACATTGCACGATGACCCTCCTATCCGCAATAATAACATGTCACTGGAGAACGAAAACAATCACGCCAAAGGTGTCCTGGGCGGCCACAATTAAAACAGCTTTTGACCACTTCTGTTGGTGTTGATAGTGATCTGAAGTTCTTTCCGCCTTTTGATGGGTGCGAGGACCTCTTAAACGAATGAAAGGATGACTGGACCTTACGGGGCCCACTACTCTTGTGCTCTGTGAAACTACCAAAGACTTTCTGCTTCTTGGACTCCGAGAACTTTTCCATAGCTGCTTCTTTCATTTCATATGCCAGGGCTTTGTCTTGGTACTGGCGGAGAATGGTGCATTCAAAACCTGACATGTACCTCTGTATTTCCGGCTTCATTCTCATATTAAAGTGAATCATCATTTCTGCATCGGTTCTGACCAGGTGTCGAACAAACTCCAGCTGCTAATTAAACGTTTTAATCGCCAGAGCTACCGGCACATCCGACGGCTGCGCAGAGAAAAATTCCCGAACTTTAGCTTCCCTCACCGGACGAGGGCAGTACTGAGCTTCCATCATGAATTTGAACTCTTTCCAACCGGCATCATGATCAACAGGTCTTATGGCTTCCCACCATTCAGACGCTTCTCCTGTCAGAAAGTACTGGGCAATGGGAGCTCTCTGGTCGTCTAGGCAGTTAATCCCTGCGAATACTTTCTCTAGTTCTCTCAACCACTGGTCCCACGTTGGTGTCTCAGAAAATCCATCGAATTTTGGCGGGTGCATCTTCGCCACCTCTTGTAACCACCTGTCTCCCCAATTTCCCAAGTCTGGGATGCCTTATGTCTTTATCCTGGCTACAATCCTACCGCTACTTGCATCCTGTCTACCACTTGAGCAAATTGAGTCATCTGGTTGACCACCTGACAAAGGATGTCGGGAACGGCAGTATTTGCATTTGTCTCCACTATCTGTTCTCGTTCATTATTGATAGACTCCTACTGTTCGCCAGAATTGGAGTGAACCTGATTTGATAGCGAATTAGGAACAGAAGGTGAAGCTTCTCTCTCAGCGTTCCTACATCCGCGTCCACGACCGCGACCACGTCCACGTCCTCCCCTCAACATATTGTAAGCATAAACACTCAATAAACAGGGAAATAATATCATACTGATGTTCAAGTATAAAAAGGTACAACATGTAAAGGACAAGATAGAGTTTAGGAAACTTACAACCACCGCTCCACGAAGATGTAGGTAGTACAGTGATGTTATGCGCGTCCGGTTACCTCAAAAGACATATACGACCCCTATTTAACCCAACGGACAAGATATCCATAATATTAGCTCCGATACCATATTTTGTAACACCCCCGATGTATTCAGGAATATTACAGCGCCGTAAATTCTTTATGTAAGAATTTACAAGGCTGAAGAAATGAAAAGACAATAACAATACAAACAAACAACGCTAGCGGAAATAAAATACAACACGAGTCTGAAAACAGTACTGAAAGACAAACGTCAATCAGTAAATATTAATACATGACCAAATCCAACATCACAAACGACCACGTACTCGAGTACTTTATTGAAAACAACACAAACATACGACAAAGTAATCCGGCCATAACATCACTCTGTACCCTCATCGTCATGTCTAGTGGTTGTTTTCCCGCTCTCCTAGACCCTGAACACAAACAAATGTTCACCCACGAAGGGGTTAGCACAAGGATGCTAGTACAAGTACAATAATTATACAACAATGATTTATTCAATAATATCTGAACAATAACATCAACAATATCAACAATAATCACGACAAGTCTCTCCAACGAGAAACAGTAACAATGTACAACGTATCATATAAATATCAACATACTCGTGGTATTCCAACGATCCAGTGCACACAGCTATAGATTCCCATGATGATCCCGTCGGACCAACGCATGGTGGAAATACCTATCCAACAATCTAGCGCACACAGCTATAGATTCCCATGATGATCCCGTCAGAACAATGCATGGTGTACAAACAATCGCAACACATATACACAATACAACAATCAACATAATCGACATCAAAACGACTAACTGTAATTAAAGTACTTGCCTTAGAAAGGTGGCAAGAGATAAATACTCCAACGACTCCAACAAACTCGAAGGCCGCTCCTTCGACTGATCGTTCGCAAACCTCGAACCTTACAAATAGGAAACATAACGACAACTCAACTTTATGTAACAATTTAAATGTACGAACATCTAACGTACTAAACTATGGCCGAAAGCTGCCGACACTACGGATCCTATCCGATTCTCTTCATAACGGACGTAACGTACGTTAAGTCTGTGCCTTACCGTATGTAATCTCCTATCCCTAGCATACGCTACGCTTGTATCTGACAAAGTTCTCTAATCAGGCGACTTGTCTCACCTGATGCCATAACGTACGTAAAGTATGATAACATAACATACGTTAAGTCTGTGCCTTAGCGAACACAAGCTCTTATGCCTAGCGTACGCTAAGCTTGTATTTTACAAGGTTCTCTGATCATGCGACTTGTCTCACCTGATGCCATAACGTACGTAAAGCATGATACTTAACGTACGTTGTGCTTATGAACACATTGAGGTACAAATGCTGGTGTCTATAATTTCAAGGATATTCATCAAACCGATATAATTCTATACTTCAATCTTCAATCATGGTTCGGTCATTCATACAACTCATATCAAAGGTATGATCAAACGAATACTAACATATTTTCGAAGGAAGATGAAACAACCGTGTTCTAGGTTTAATTCGATTATCCTTAACATCATTAATCCATTCTAATCAAGAATATATCGAAGTTTAGCCAATCAACACCTCTTACAAAAATATGAAACGTTCTTGGTGAAACTCCTAGAATTTATATTCTTGAATACTTTGATTCTAGGTGATGATAATAACAAGTCTTGATCATTTCGAAAACATTATCCAATGTAAGTTTACAATCTCAGAAAACTTCTCCCTACTTGTTTAACATAACAAGGCTCGGACTATAATGCTCTTAACAATGGTAAACCTAAGCATAATCATATCAACTTCCTTAAACATGGTGTTCGGTCAAGTAAGTCATCCATGGAATCTAATAATCTCAGTAGCATGTTCATAACATTCTTAAGAACACGAATTCAAGGTTAGAGAAAGCATTAACATACCTTAATATGAAGAAAACGTCAAGGCAATTGGTAGAATCCAACACCGGATGTTTGAGCACCAATCCAAGATGTCTTACTTCTTCAACAACCAAGTAGAGAGGCCAATATACTAGTTTTGTAAGGTTGGAAGCTCTGGGGAGAGGTAAGCCTCGGATAAAATGAGTGAAAGAATAAAATAGGGTAATGTCCTATTTATAAAACTCAGATCGTTACGTACGTTAGCCTCACGATATTACGTATGTTATGCCCTTAACGTACGCTATCTGAAATATTTAGTGTGCGCTATCGTCTGACAGTAGCTACTGTCTCATTCCTGACCTTCTTAACGTACGTTAATCCTTACCTATTACGTACGTAATGAGCTATGAGTAGCGTACGCTATCTCGGTCTTTTAGCGTACGTTAATCCCCATTGACCTATTTTTTTCCAAAAGCTGTCCGGGCCACGCGGGGAATCTTATCCTTGTCCCCGTCCCAAGGTGGCCCATGTGCCGACCAACCCTATATTCCTGACTGTATGTTACGTACGCTATGCTTCATTCATAGCATACGCTATCCTCAGTCCATAACATACGTTAAGATCATCAGCTAGCGTACGTTATGACGTAGCTGCTGTAACACCCCCAAATCCCATTGGGTCATTACAGTGCCGTGGACCCCCACACCAGGTGATCCACCAGGCGAACACGACTAAAATACAACAACCTGTCCAAAATAGGAAACCACAGACCCTACTATGACGTCCGACATACTATTCCGATATGGAATTTCAACGACAAGGATGGGCCTACATGGCCAAAATAAAATACAACAACATACACGAGCCTTGCTCGGATAATACAAAACGACAACGACTAAACAAAATGGGAGTACTCCAACTGTCTGACCAACATGAACACCAAAATATCTCGGACTAGTATCGCTCGAATGCCTCGTCGCCTTCGTCATGCCCCTGTGTCTCAACTCTCTCCTCGCAAGTACCTAAAACATGAAAACATGTTCCGCCCCCACGGGGTCAGTCATCCAGTATAATGAATATCAAGTATATGCACAACATGATATGCATCCAAAGGCAGAATAAACAGTTCAACAATGGTAGTACGAGATGCTCACAAACCAAAGTAAGAATCGAGCATTCGTGGAATATTATGCCCACGGCATACGATCAATACCTGCTCAATAGGTTAGAACATATGTGCCCAACGGCGAATCATCAATATAGAACACAACAATACATTACCTGAAGGTAAATCAATCCAACGCTGAAATAAATAGGGATCACAATGCCCGAAGACTCCAACGGAAATACCGATACATCACAATGGCCTGAAAGCCCTCAGCCGAAGCTGCCAAAATATCACGATGGCCTGAAAGCCGAACAGCCCGAAGCTGCCAAAATATCATGATGGCCTGAAAGCCGAACAACCCGAAGCTGCCAAAATATCACGATGGCCTGAAAGCCGAACAGCCCGAAGCTGTAAATCATCACAATACAGATCTCAAAGAAACAAACATGACTGTCGAACATACCCCTCAGGCGTATGAACGCTCAATCACAAAACATCAAACTCATCCAATACTATGGACGATCAAAGTTTATGGCTCAAAAGATGGACATCACAGTACGCCCGATCCGGAAATGTGTCCGTGCACATGTCCGCCCCGTATATGGAATCCAGAATATACGTAGGACAATGTACCTAATTAGCCTCACGAAACTACGTCCCGTGTGCACAGTCCAACGCGGAATAATATCCGCCGATGACTATATGTGCCTGGCTAAAAATCCTACACAATAACCAATCGGAACGCAGATATGATTCCGGATATGTCACGATACAACATGACAACGAAACTCAAAGGATAACACATCCAAAACAAATCATACGACTCACCAAGTGAACGGTGACACACGAATAATGAAAGATCGACACGACCGACAATATTCGAAACAACCATCCTAGGATCAAAATCCCTAAGGACCGATTAACACGAGCAACGATCACAACACAACAGTTCGGGAAATCCTCAACTTTCAACGATCACAAAATTATCGAGTTCACAAGAATAATAGTGTGCTGCCTTGAATCGGTCAACACGACAATAATAATTCAACGGATGGGAATTATCGTTGATAATCCCAATTCAATACTTCGATTACCGTAGAATGGCCAATCGATAACAATTATACAACGGATGGGAATTATCTTATTGAAAACGGGTGGAAATTATCTTTGATAATCCCAATTCAATATATCGATTACCGTTAGGGCGGACAATCGATAATAATTATACAACGGATGGGAATTATCTTTGATAATCCCAATTCAATATATCGATAACCTTCAGAACGGTTAACCGATAACAATTGTACAACGGATGTCTCGGCACCTTTAATCGGTTACCGATGACGAAGATGATAATCGAATACGTCAATGCCTTCAATCGGCCAAAACGACATCAATAGAAAAACACTGATATCAATAACGACGATTCACAAAAAAATATCTTGATGGAACATCAATCAATAACAACAATCGATACGTCGATACCGCGAACCGGCTATCCACAACAATATCTCAAAGGAACATCAATCAACAATAACAATCGATATGTCGATACCGCGAACCGGCTATCGACAACAATATTATCAACAAGTACCGCAATGCCTTGGATCGGCCATTTACGAACAACAATAATATTTGGCATAACTTGCCGAAGGGTATCGTATCAAACAATCCCCTGATATCAACAAAATCACAAAGAGACCAAGTCTCGAAATGATACACACATTCATACACATACATGATAACATTAATCTCATTGACCAGTACAAGTATAAAACTTGCCTCAAACCGAAGGCGAGAAAGTCCTTCCACGATCAACGTCCTACCACGAATCGATCAACGCGTCCTCCGACAATCACAAGCACTCGAACAACCTTGAATGAAATACAATTCATTCGATAACACGATATCGACCGAAAACAACACAATAGATAATTCCGATTCCAACACGAACACATACTATACTCGTATTAATCCGTAAACATACGTATATATATAATATATATTACATATATATATAATAATACATATACAATACAACTCACAATATCTATATATATATAAAAATATATATATACTTACTGCACATAATATCACACACACATCACAATTTGCATATATATATATATATATATATATATATATATATATATATATATATATATATATATATATATATATATATATACAACACACACCACACAACAGTACACTATATATATATATATATAACACACCACTGCACCAAACACACACACACACATATATATATATATATATATAACAGCTTTATATATACATTATATATATATATACACAAAACACACAACACACACACACAAAAATCACGAAGCACACCCACATACCAACTAACAAAACACATACATAAAAACTAACCGGAAGAGTCGATCGGCCAGGTCCGAAAAACTCCCATGCCGGAAATCGGCCGCCGGAAAAATGACCCGCCGGACTTCGTCCAACTCCGGCCCGTTTCCGTCTATGGCCGGTTTTCACCCGACTCCGCCTGCAACTCCTCGCCGGAAGTATGTCAAAACTCCGTTCCGCCATCCGTTTCGGACAAAAACCACCTCCGGTCGCCGGAATCAACGGAACCGCATCCATGGCCGGAAACCATGAAGACGCCGGACGCCCGAGCTCCGCCTCGCCGAAAAAAAAATGCCGGAACAGTTCAGATCGACCGAATTTATAATGTCTCCCGATCCGGAAATTCCGATCGGCCGCCGCCGAGCTCCAGTCGCCGCCAGAGATGAAGAAGCCGCTGCCCGCCCGTCCTCAAGCTCCATCTCGCCGGAAAAAATGGAGAAGTCGGCCGCCCGTCCTCAAGCTCCACCTTGCCGGAAAAAAAATGACGGAGAGAGAAGAAGAGAGGGAGGACGAGATGGCAGCAAGAAGAAAGAAGAAGAAAAAAAAAAAAAAAGGGAGAGGGAAGGTGGCGAGGGAGGGAGAGAGAGATGATGAGGTGATGATGATTGTGGGAGAGAAAATAATGCATTGAGTATATATTATATATATATATAAAGTGAGATGCAGGGAGAGAATAAGAGAAGGTGGGAGTGATAATATATATATAAATGATACCCTAAAGATACCCTCGCCCCGAAAGTTGACTACGAGGAAAGTTCCCACCATCTACCACGCATTACGTACGTAACCTCAGGGCGTAACGTATGCAATCGCAACAAATTAGCGTACGTAATGCTACACAGGTAGCGTACGCTATGGCTATAAACTTAGCCAAAATTCCAAACTCGCCAAACAACAACCAAACGACGAAACCCAACCGACGACCAGAATAAATATTTCGATCCCGAAATATTTTAATACAATATACATTGTATTGGTCCAAACAACAACACTTGTACAATTCCAAATGAATACGTACAACTCAACAGTAACACACACAAAAAAAAAAAATTTACCCCCGGATATTACAGCTGCATGCATGAATTTGCAACTTCTTCCTACTATGATCATGACTGTTTGGAATACGAATACGGGAGAAATCACACTTCGATTATAGATACCACAAAGTCTAATAATACAAGGTTCAATTACATATAAAAATACTCAACATTATCCGGATATTACACCCGTGACATAACTTTTCGTCGCCTCTGTAAGAGATTTTTGATTTTTTTGATGTTTTTGGCATAGAAAGCAGTTTCTTCATCACCTTATTCGATAGGCTCATCTTCCGGATCACTATATTCTTTAGCTTTAAAGGCAATCGGTCTTTCTCGTTCTTTGGGTTTTGGCTTAGAGTTTCGAGATTTAATGACAATCTCATAATTGATTAGGGATCCAATAAGAGAAGTGAATTCCATATTGTTAAGGTCTTTTGACTCCATAATAGCCGTTACCGTAGCATCCCATTCTCTGGGTAGTGATCTTATGATCTTTTTAGCTTTATCACTACTTGAGAATGGTTTGTCAAATGAGGCTAGCCAGTTTGTAATATCAGAAAAGCAGTCAAGCATGGTAGTAATGCTTTCTTCTTCTTCTTCTTCTTTCATTGTGAATAGTTCATAATCGTGAAGAAGCATATTAATTTTTGTCTCTTTAACTTAACTCGTACCTTCATGAGTGTTATCAAGCATCTTCCAAATCTCTTTGGCCATTTCGCAAGATGAGATCCTGTTGAGATCTTCGGGATTAAGAGCACAGTAAAGAAGTTGAGTGGCTTTACTATTGAAGTGATCATTCTTCTAATCGGTTTCATCGTACTCTTCAAAGCTTTTTAGAGAATCGTCGGTTTTCATTGGAATCGTTGGACCAAGAGTGTGAATTTCCAAATCTCAATATCATGAGCCTGGATGAAGATGGACATTTTCTTCTTCCAAGTCATAAAGTTTGAACCTTCGAAGAAGGGAGGGAGATTAAGAGCGTTACCTTCAAGCGAAGTATGAATGTAGGCCATATCTGGATCTTTTCTCTAGAGGGTGTTAGACCGGTGAAAAAGAGAACGCTCCGATACCAATTGTTGGGTTGGTACCGCCAATAGAAGGGGGGTTGAATAGTGGTAGGAATAGTAATGAACTCTTTTCGTGCGGAAGCAATTAATCGGAGTAAAATAAGTGCGGAAAAGAAAGAACACATGAAATTGTTCGAGAGGTTCGGCTATGAAAAAGACTACGTCTCATACCTAGTGTGTCGACTAGGACTTTTCTTCACAACTGAAAGCACTTTATAGTTCAGTGCCAACTCTTTACAATAGCACTTTCTAGATTAATGCTTGACTTGAATTTCTTGATTTCCGGGCTCAAGAACAACCACACTAAACCACTCTTGTTTTAAGGCTACAAGACAACCTCACATATTACAAAGATAGATGCGAGTACAAATGTCCCATCTATCTGTCGGACAAGAATCCTTTGAACTTCTTTATCTTCATTTCCCTATCGTATTCGGGCTTTCTCTTCTTAGAAGGAAGTTCGCATCAGACGTGAAAGACCTAGGCGCCGTTAAGTCCTTGCTCTGGTAAGACCAGGTAAACCATATCCAAGTTAGAGTGAAAAACGAGTCATTGCTCTTTTTATCACACCTTTTCGAACAGAGTCACTGCTTTCCTTCTGCTGCTAGAGAAGCGGGGTTCCAGCCAAGCAGAAAAGACTCTGCAAGACCAACTCTGCCCAATAGCTCAGATTGATACAAGAATGTATATAGAATATTGTTAATACAATTCTTCTCGTATCAGATATGGTATGAATTATCTCTCACAAAATAATGGTGAATGAAAGCTTGAAGGAGTAAGATAATTGCTTGATAATCTCAGGAAATTCTTGTGTACTCTTGTGTATCTCAACACCTTGGAAGGCTTCTATTTATAGCACATTGAAGCCATTTTCCCGTTGGAATAGGAAACACTTGTAACGTACGTTATGCAGCATGTGTAACATACGTAAGCCATTTAGCGTACGTAACGTCATCTCCTTAGCTTACGTTATGGAACTCCAGAACTGGGCAGTAGCCTTCTGTCCATCTTTTACGTACGTTATATTCAGTCGTTGCGTACGTGATAGGGTCTTTAGATGGCCGTTGGATAAGATGACCTACTGCATGACATCAATGTAACACCCCTAGAGCCGACCGGGAATATTACAGCGCCGTGGGCCCCGAGATGGAACCCACAAGGCTAAAAGAAATTTTCGCAAACATTTACAAACGCCCAAGAGGCTAACGACGGTATTATCTTTAAAATATTCGAAAACTTTATAAAATCTATTTATCAAAACCGTCGTGAAATCTCGTTTTGAAAAGGACAAGGCCTGAAATGCCAGAACTCAACAGTTTAGAAAATGATTTCCAAAGTAACTCAAATTACCAGAAACGAAAGGTCATTTAAAAATACTCACGCAGCGGAAAAGACAAACAACTTAAAATACTCTAGCAGCGGAATACAACGACTGATCAGAAACTCAATACACAAATACATGTCCTAGCCAGTATCCTCCGGGAAGTTCATCTCTCCACGACCGCTACAAGCTTGATAATCCAAGAACCTAAAAAGAAAGCCCACGACGGGATCAGCCATAATATCCAATAATGATAACCGTCACATCACACTAATAATTACATACCAATGAAATTACTAAGTCAGAATACAACCAATGTAATCTTACCGTCATAACTTTACCAAAGTTCACATTTCGTACTGTATCTCACCAGTACCCAAGGTTCTCAAAACATCATCACAACTCACTGTTACGAAATCTACTAACTCTGTCCAACCCAAATCCGTCAGATAACATCATCACATCTCAACACGATAATCGATTGTCCATCAAAAGACAATTACCAGAGGAAACACAAAACATACCTCGAGATACGAAATACCATTACCATCACGTCAGTCTAATCCGAGATCAGATCAACACAACATACGGACATGGTCCTAACACAAGACCTACAAATGCATACTCATATGACAACGTCAATATGATCATAACAATAACGACAATGTATACTTATGGCAAACCCATAACATACATATGCACAACAATACATATGGTAATCCAACGATCCAGCGCACACAACTATAGATTCCCATGATGATCCCGTCGGACCAACGCATGGTGGCATTACCTGTCCAGCGATCCAGCGCACACAGCTATAGATTCCCATGATGATCCCGTCGGACCAACACATGGTGGACATATGACAACAATGCACAACTGCACAAAACAACCGTGCACAGTACACGACAACAATAATGCACAAATGCATGACAACAACGATACACGAATGTATCACGACATGATCGACACAAATGATAGAAATGATTAAAATACTTGCTCCGAGTCCTTCGAGAGCAATCTCGATATCTAAACCATCACCAACCATTATTATGAATATTCACCGATCCAAAACATCACGGACGGTAGATAATTCACGTTTTCGTCAATACCATGATGTATCCTCGATAACAAGTATACCAACGACAATTGTAAATCATATACATTATGATTTAAATTCCCAAAACTCGAATACAACCTATAACCCCAAATCTCCTGTGATTACGATTTATAAACATTGCTATACGAATTATAAACGAATGAAACTGAAACCATTCATTAAATATTATAAACTGAGCAAGTAATAACTTGCCTCGATACCGATACGATGGTGATGAAGCCGCTACCAGTCGCAATGCCTTCGTCTACGAGCTCCTCGGCCCCGACCAACGCAATTCACGAACGTACTCGAACATGACCGCAACATATGGTTCTAATCACCGATCAATAATCTCAACCTATCGAAGTAATCAAATAACACATATCCGATAACAATTAACAACCGACATGACCAACCAAATCATCTCAACGATTCAACGATACCTCGATCATACAGAAAACCGAACCATACAACTCAAACCAATCAAACACGAATTCAAAACAACAATACGATTCCACATTCCATCTTAAATACGCTTACAAGTTTTCCTCCTTGTATATTCATAATGAAACCAATTACCCATTATCATCATCAATCCGTACAATCCGATTAATTATAGATAATCATATTCCAAGATTTCCACAACTTATTCCGAAATCACATTCAAAGTCCCCAAACGGCATAATCCGATGTGTTCTAACATATAAACAATCCTTATTCACAATTCAAGGTGTACGTAATCATGTTCTTCAACATATACACTTCTCATAACATCATGGATTACAATAAACTATCAAGAACATCGAGATTACTACGATTCCATAATCATAACGACATAATCAAGGTATTTGATAAACAATTCATTATCTTCCCTTAACAAAATTCCCATAATTACCAAGAATAATCATAACACAATCAATTCCATCACCATTCATACGAAAACGTGTAGAATTTCCCAAGTTCTACTCATTGAGGCATTTCATCGAACACTATGAAGGCATAATCCAATTCAATCATTTTAACGAAGAAATACTCGAATTTGTTCCACAAAACTTCAAGAGTATTGAATGATTACGAGATTACAACAAAGTTCCATCAATAATCTGAACCAAAACGAATCAAATCGGCCAAAACACCAAGAAACTCCAAGAATATCCAAAAACAAGTGTTTAGGTGTTCTTACCTTCGATCCGGGTGGAAGATGATGTTAATCCATGATTCCAACTTCCAAAACATGTTGCTACATGATGTTCTTACTCAAATCCATCAACTTTGCTGAAGAAATCGTGAAAGAAACGAAGAAAAATGAAAAATGATAAGGATGACTCGGTCGGGCCTTATATAGGCGAGACTGCCGGTACCTTACGACGTAATCGGCCACCGCCTTACGTACGTAAATCGGCCATGGCACGCTCGCGCCCGATCATTCGGCACCCTTACGTGCGTAACGGCACTGGATTACGTCGTGGCGGCCCTTACGGCCGTAACCGGCCACTGCCTTACGTACGTAATCGGCCAGTCCTAGCCATCCCTGCGAGTCACTGCCGACCGTGATCGGCCACTACAGGTCCTCTCGGCCACGACTCGGCCAGCCGCCCCGTAACGTACGTAACACTTATTCCGTTGCGTACGTTACACGTACGTTGACTTGCTACAGTATTATACTCGCATTACGTACGTAATACACCCTGTATAACGTACGTAACTCCATCCGTTGACTCACCTGTCCACATCTGCGCCGAATGCCGCCGACACCGGGCCCAACTGTCCGATTCCTATTGTTACGTACGTAATGTCTCGGCCATAACGTACGTAACTCTTGTGATTTAGCGTACGTAGGTCTTCAACATCAGCGTACGCTAAGTATTCTATACTTAGCCAATTTCAATCAATTACCTTTGTCTCGACATACCGAAAACACATATACACTTACTAAATACATATCTGAATCCAATAACATTCTTATACGATATACTCTATGTCGAAAGTACGATAACACGATACACGATATCCTCAATGCAATCATCGACGGATACGACAATTATACCAATACTGACATCTCAGTCCTTTATTTATTTTATCCATACTGTACAGATTCCACGCTGTACAATATGACTCGGATAAAATAATATCAAACAACAGTAGTAGAAATTTCGGATATTACAATCAACGCTTTAATCAATGGTCCAATTTTGAATTCAACTTCAAACACCTAGCGGTCGTTATGTAGCACGCATTGCGTATGTTATATCAAATGCGATCGTTCAACTTTGTTGACTTTCCAGAAGATGTACAACAGTTTAATTTGATTGAATAGCGTACGTTAAACGTTGCGTATGTTAATAATGCTTTGTAACGTAAGTTGTCCATCTACGTAACCTGCATTAAAACTCTTACAAACAAGTAAACATGAGAGTGATCATTACGTACGTTACACTGTAAGGCTAGCGTAGATTATCTATGATTATTTTGTCTACAAACATATCTTCAAAATATATGAAACAAATATCGATCCAACATTTTTGAACATCAGACCAATATCCACAGTACCATGAATTTACCGTAGAATCCATTTCACTGCTTGCTAATGACCTTTACCAGGATTGTGCATGTATCAGCTTATCATACTTACAACATGTGAAATATCAGGTCTTGTACACACCATCGCATACATCAAATCTCCTACTGCATTTGCATATGGAACATTTTCCATCTGGATTTTTACATCACTTGTGGTAGGAGATACTGATGCACTCAGTTTGACTGTTGTTGTTAACCCCGACAATCCCATCATCGTCCTCCTCTTCACCACCCACTTATTCCTCTCTCCACTCCGGCATCTAATTTTGTTCGTAAATAGTGTTCATACATAGGCTAGAAGATGATTGAACCGAACAATATTTGAGTTTTTAAATGAAGACGTGTTGATCAATATGAAATTAACATAAACACTGTTATTTTAGTTAAGAAATATTAATTAATAGTCGGAAGTCATGTTTACAAAACAAAAACCACCAATCATATAGTGAACAATCAAAATACAAAATCCCCAACTCACATTGGTCTATCAGACTCGCATAACAAATAATTAAGATGAATATCGATTGAATAATTGACGAATCCACGTATATAATTGTTGTGATGATCGATTTAGGATGAATAGATGATTGCATGAACAATTATTAACGGATCTGAGTCTGACGGGCGACAGTGAATGACCGTGTGTGAGTATCAAGTTGCGAGTACTAGGTCTGTGACTTGTTCTGCAGGCCTAGGCAAGATGATATGTAATTTTGTCCGTAAATGGTGTCCATACACGGACTAGAATGTGATTGAACTGAACAATTTGAGTTTCTAAATGAAGATATGTTGATCAATATGAAATTAACATAAACACTGAATATTAATTAATAGTCAGAAGTCATGTTTAGAAAACAAAAACCACCAATCATATACTGAACAATCAAAACGACACTATACGAGCCGCAGAATAACTAGAGCTCGCAATATGCAAAAATTTTGGAATCCAATTTCTGGTCCTCCTACGAAGACGACAATATTATACATATACTCTATGAAACAAATCTTTTGAAAATGAGAGGGCGAGTTACGTTTCGCACAAAATTCATAAATATTATTCTTTTATCAGAAAAGGAAGTTTTTATTTCATACGTCGATTTTAAAACTGTTTTCGAATAATGCATAAAAAAATTTATGTTTTTAAAATTTTAAAGATATCGTGACTAATTTGAAATATTTCAAGAATTTAATTTGAGATTTAAATACCAAATGTTTAAAATCTTTCCTCTTCTATCAAATGCTTGACCGCAAAGATTTTTCACCGAAATATGTGACTGTTTGATATGACGATTTTTTAGATTGTAGGATTTCACAATGTTTCGAAATTTCAAAACACAACTTTAAAACTTTCGTGCAGCGGATAAAATTAATATTTAAGAATTTATTCTTATGAAATATGGAAATCATAATGTAACCAATTTTCAAAAATACTCAACATAATCATTATCACCCGGACTGTACACACACACACATTTATTTTTAAAGCAATAATGCCACAAATAAGTTTCGTCCCCTCGATCAAGGCTAACCCAATTAGCGTAACATAATCACAACACACATATGAAAGGACTTATAGTCGAGAGACTTACCATCTCCATATGCCAGTATGCACAAGTTCCTCAAACATATAAGGGAAAGAAAAATAATGGACACAGTTCGAAGGAGTACAAACAGGTTACCCTGGTTTCTCGCAGGTCTCTTGATAGAATCAGAAATCAATGGGCACGACTCCAATAGAATACAGTTCACAAGAGATCTTTTATCTCAATACGAAGTTTAAACAGGCTCAAAAAGGAGGCTAAATCATGTTTAGAAAAAAAATTAAGGATCAGAGAGACTTACAGCATAGACAGCACGAGGTGGCAGCAAACCGGTGACATCATAAACAGACGACTCACTCAACTTTAACAAACCCAAAACACCAACAACCTAGGTATCCATAAAAATAAGCTCTGATACCATATTCTGTAATACCCTCGTGATATAAGGATATATTACAGCATCGTAGATTCTTTTTGGAGAACCTACGAGGCTTAGACCGACATAAAACCACATCTTTACAATTTAAAACCAAGACATTCATAAACATTAACAATACTCGACTTTAAACCATATACATCACAACACCAAACGATACACTGTTCCGGGGAACCACGACTGATATAACAACATCACCAAAAAAACTGAACAACATACCATACATATGACATGATGGTACTCGCGCGAGTACAAAACAAAACACGACTTCATTTAACAATCGATGACCACAGACTCAAAATGGTACATGATATCAATACTGCTCACCAAGCTCGTGTCCGCCCTGTGCTGCCTCGTCATTAAGACCAGTACCTGAATACACAAAAATGTATCCCCCCCAAAGGGGTCAGCAAATAGCCGGTATAATTATTTGATACATGATTATGTATAACGTGCAATAAATATAGGGCTGAGTATAGTAAAAATACCAGAGAAAAGAATAACCATCATTTACCAATGTCTCAACAGTATCGTGACAGCGGCAGTATAACCCACATCATTATTCTGGAATAATATGCGTATCATCATTACAACACAACATCCCGAGCTGTACTGGCCCTGTATCTCACGCGAGAATACACACCCCAGGGAGTCCTCTTCAGGCCCTCTCTGGTTGTACAACTCCGCCGAGTGATCCGTAGGGAACGCGGCCTAGCGGATCTCAGGGGACCCTCACTGATTTTAACTCAGTTCACACACACTCAGTAACCACATGGCATAAACCAAATTTCACAGAAATCACAGTCCGATGCCACATACTTTGACGACGTCAGTTGCAAATCATCAAATCATTTGCGATATCTCCAAATCATTTTCAACAAAATATTTATGAAATGTCATCATCTCGATATAATTTAGAGAGATCAGCCCTTGACATTTTTGAAGAACCTTTCCAGTTTCTTTTCTAAAAGCCTTTTGAAAATCCTTTTTAAACATCCCATAAATATATTTTTTTCAAACCTCAAAACTCATTTATTTGTTTGTAAAATATTCCCAAAAATCTTTAAAAATATCAATAAACATTAGTTAAATTCAGAACACAAATAATTCAATTCCAAAAATACATTTATACAATTTAAATTGCAAGATAATACATAAATATGATCAAATACTCGCCGGGAATTCGACGGTTTAACTAGTTTGTTAAAACTTGGACAGGAGGCTATGAAACCTAATTTTCGAACCTAAAATGATCAATATAGCAAGATGCATATCAGAGCTACTGATTCTAATCAATATAACACTTGAAATCCGAAACCATTCTCTAAGGGGATTTTTATCGAACACCTAGCGGACATTTTGTGTATAAGAAATGATATGGTTGAAGAATTCGATCTCTAGCCCGCTAGAATCGATGAAAACCACTTAATAACATCTAAGAATCCAAGAACATCTAGAGCCATCATAGAAACAAGAACTAATAAAAATTATTTGAAAGAACTTGAAGAACTCCAAACCATATACCTTGATTAAACCAAGAAATGGATGATTCTTCTAAAACGAACTTGATATCTTGATTCTACCACGTTAGAGACATGCTCATGTATCAAATTTGAGTTCAAGGCTGAAGTTTTATGGTCAGGGACGAAGTGAGGTCGAGATAAGGTGGTGTAATGCACCAGAAATCAGCCAACGGTTATTTATAGCCCTTTAAGTCGGTTTTAAGGGCATTTCGGTAATTTGCCTCGGAGAAGATTGATGCCTTTGTCTTATTTCAATCATAACTTGCTCGTATGGACTCCAAATAACTCTCTATTTGAACCATTGGAAAGCTAATTCAATAATACATAATTCTGCAGAACTGTAGAATTTTTGGGTTTTTCTAAAATTTATAGTGACTGATCAAAGTCAGTCCCTGCGCATAGCACTATCCAGAAATATCTACTCTTGGTCCTATTAACACCCTTTTGGTACTTCATTCATATTTTGAATATTTCTATGGTGTAATACTCTAACTAAGAGTTGTAAATCTCTAGATTCATCGAATGATCCAATCACAGTATTATACCGAAACGTTATCAACATACGGTAACAATAGAAACATATAACGATATTGTAAATTCTATTATGTAGTGATAATAGAGTTGCGGTAAAACGGAACAACAACGATATTAGAACAATACAAAAGATTACGTAAGTTCAACAAACGGACTAACGAATCCACAAATAAAAACAGGTCAATGATTTGAAATTATTTAGGGATAAAAATCCAGGGTATTACATTCTACCCCTCTTAAAATAAGTTTAGTCCCGAAACTTAAAATAGAGAGCGGGAGAACAAACAAGGACAAATAACTACTTCGCTCAGCCTCAAAACATCACGAACGTTGCGCGAACGTGAGAATCCTAGAAATGTAATGAGTTAACTAAGCAAGTATCTAGTACATGAGTCGAGGCGATAAACACACATATGAACACGAGGAGTCGAAGCGGAGGGGTATGAGTTTGAAGATAAATGCTCCAAGAGTCAAGTATAATCACAAAATAGCTCAACCGTTCTAAAACCACGCTTCGAGCTTAAGTAACAACATCCAAGCTAATATCTCGTCTAAGAATGTTAATTGCACTAGTAGGAGCAATTGTTTCGAATGACGTTGGCAAAGATCAACTCAAATGTGGGAAGATTACAATAATCCACGGAATTAAAAAATCAGCTCCGAAATTCATTCGGAGGATGGTAAGTTGAGTAGGACAAGGTAGTTTAGATTGTCGAGAGGATCACAAACGAGTCATTAACAATGTAAAGTCGCTCAACACATAATTACTAAGAAAAGTACGGGTAATACATTCCCCTTTTACAAGATCTCAATTTTAAATGGCCAAATATTTTTAAAGAGGATGAATACTTTGACAGAAAATTTTTAACTTTCAAAAGTGTTTGCTCGGCTTCGGTAAACGTGTTCCAAAGATAATACTCCCCAATAGTATGAAAACGTACTTGGAACTAATTTGAAATTTAAAATATGGGGTCACATGTCCGTTTATATAAATCCCTTTTTAAAATATAGTGGTTGAATCATTTATTTCACAATATGTACATTCACCATAAAAACACATTTTTACAAGTCAAGATTAAGGAAAATAGTTTTCACAAAGCTCACGCGAAATGACATTAGAAAACTTGAGGAACGAAATAAAAAGTTCGAAATTGCATCATGCAGCTGTAAATAATTGCCGGCTCGAATAACACAAGGTATCTTTGCTTGAAGATACCTATGCCCTTAGAATATTTGAACACGCCAATTAAAAGGTCTAAATAATTCTCAATATACCCAAACTTGCTGAAAGAACTTATCAAGATCTCTCCGTCTTATAATTCAGAAATCTCAATATTAAACTAGTTTGATAAAAATTCTAGCGCCTTTTGTAAACCACCGACAAAATTTTATTTCTCAAAAACCTCAAAACCACTTTAAAATATATATCCATATCATGGACCTTTAAATTTCACGAACTATCAAAACCATATTTCTTAAATTTGCCCAAATCCACCTTTTATTAAAATATAAAATTATTAGTTTCCCCATTTTTAAAATACTCATAAGAGTTTTTATTCAAAATAACAAAATGTCGATGTATACCAAGAAGAAGTTTCGACCATGAAACTTAGAACAACAAGAGTTGAAAACGTAAAATAATGAAATGAGGGACAACCAGAGATACGATGGTCGGGAGCGGCAATGATTACAAAATCTTCACTCACCAACGTTAGGCTCTTCAAGAGGAGAATAAGTAGGGGTTCAAGACACCCTACAGTCATTTGTTTTGCTCCGCCCGGAGATTATCACACAATACCGCATCCGATGACCTTTACACCCGTACTGGTAACAAGTCAAGGGTGGAGAGAGACAATTAGTACAAACATGCCTATGAACGTTGCAGTTGAAGCACTTCCCCATCTTATAGATAGGCAACAATGTCACCCTGGAATTCCCAGTGTTCGTAGCTAATCGCGAGGACGATGCGTTCGAAGGTTGTGGGGGTTTGGGAACCTTAGTTCCTTTGCCATCCGAGAATTTCCCAGATGTCCTCAGCCTCTTCGCGTCGCTCGAAGGCTCAGCCACTGAGAAGACTTCATAGGACATCGTCTAATCCCGGTATTCCTACACCGTATCACGAATTGTTGTTGTACGAATTGCATCACCGCTTCTACAACCATCATCACATCCACATCCGTCAAGGTTCGACATACTAATACATGTAATTAATACTCAGCACAACTAAATAAACAATCGCATAATAACACCACCGTTGTCCACACAGGGTTCGATCAACATTCCCGAATGCCCAAAATAAGCAACACTGAAATAACAAAGAATTCGGGAAACATGCGTACTATGTACGAATTCGAGTGTTCTTATTATATCTGAAAACGACACTATACGAGCCGCAGAATAATTAGAGCTCGCAGTGTGCAAAAATTTTGGAATCCAATTTCTGGTCCTCCTACGAGGATGACAATATTCTACATGTACTCTATGAAACAAATCTTTTGAAAATGAGAGGGCGAGTTACATTTCGCACAAAATTCATAAATATTGTTCTTTTATCAGAAGAGGAAGTTTATATTTCATACGTCGATTTTAAAACTGTTTTCGAATAATGCATAAAATAATTTATGTTTTTAATTTAAAGATATCATGACTAATTTGAAATATTTCAAGAATTTAATTTGAGATTTAAATACCAAAAGTTTAAAATATTTCCTCTTCTATCAAATGTTTGGCCGAAAAGATTTTTTACCGAAATATGTGACCGTTTGATATGACGATTTTTTAAATTGTAGGATTTCACAATGTTTCAAAATTTCAAGGCACAACTTTAAAACGTTCGTGAAGCGGATAAAATTAATATTTAAGAATTTATTCTTATGAAATATGTAAATCATAACGTAACCGGTTTTCAAAACTCAACATAATCATTATCACCCGGACTGTACACGCACACACATTTATTTTTAAAGCAATAATGCCACAAATAAGTTCCTTCCACTTGGTCAAGGTTAACTCAATTAGCGTAACATAATCACAACGCACATATGAAAGGACTTACAGTCGAGAGACTTACCATCTCCATACACCAGTATGCACAAGTTCCTCAAACGTATAAGGGAAAGAAAAATAATGGACACAGTTCGAAGGAGTACAAACAGGTTACCCTGGTTTCTAGCAGGTCTCTTGATAGAATCAGAAATCAATGGGCACGACTACAATAGGATACAGTTCACAAGAGATCTCTTATCTCAATACGAAGTTCAAACAGGCTCAGAAAGGAGGCTAAAACAGGTTTAGAAAAGGAAATTAAGGATCAGAGAGACTTACAGCGTAGACAGCACGAGGTGGCAGCAAACCAATGACATCATAAACAAACAACCGACTCAACTTTAACAAACCCAAAACACCAACAGCCTAGGTATCCATAAATATAAGCTCTGATACCATATTCTATAACACCCCCGTGATATATGGAGATATTACAGCGTCGTAGATTCTTTCTGGAGAACCTACCAGGCTTAGACCGACACAAAACTACATCTTTACAATTTAAAACCAAGACATTCATACACATTAACAATACTCGACTTTAGACCATATACATCACAACACCAAATGATACACTATTCCGGGGAACCATGACTGATACAACAACATCAGCAAAACAACTGAAAAACATACCATACATATGACATGATGGTACTCGCGCGAGTACAAAATAAAACACGACTTCATTTAACAATCGATGACCACAGACTCAAAATGGTACATGATATCACTGTTGCCCACCAAGCTCGTGTCCGCCCTGTGCTGCCTCGCCATTAAGACCAGTACCTGAATACACAAAATTATATCGACCCCCGAAGGGGTCAGCAAATATCCGGTACGAGTATTTGATACATGAGTATGTATAATGTGCAATAAATATATGGCTGAGTATAGTAAAAATACCAGAGAAAAGAATAACCATCATTTACCAACGTCTCAACAGTATCGTGACAGCGGCAGTATAACCCACGTCATTATTCCGGAATAATACACGTGTCATCATTACAACACAACCTCCCGAGCTGTACTGGCCCTGTATCTCACGCGAGAATACACGCCCCAGGTGTAACACCCCAAACTAGGAGGATAATACAGTGCCGTAGATCCCCAACTGGGACCCACCAGGCAATTGAAAATGAATGAATTATACAGGATAAATGTAGTACCGAACTACATTACAACAATAATTACTCCGATGAGGAGTTTAGTTACAACACACCAGGACAATACCGAATACTAGTGTATTTTATATGAAGATAAAATACACCACACTGGATGAAACGGAGTATTCAAATGAAAGTCTGCAGCGGAAAATAAAGGACAATAACATGAATAACTGAAAGATCGGGGCCCCCTACTAGTATCACTAGGACTCCTCGACATCAACCTGCTATTCCCGTGCGTTTGCCTTTCCACGACCTGAAAAACAAAATCCCCAGTCGGGGTCAGTTAAACAGAACAACAATCCTCAAGAGTTGAAATTACACAATCATGAATTAGCTGAAGTTATGAAATATTCTTAATTATGAATTACGCTGAAGAGGAGTATCATAGTACGCCCGTAATGTTCTGTGCAAGTGTACAACATCCGTCCGTGTACCTAATTAGTCTCACGAGACAATATGACCCGTGTGCACGGTCTAATGTATCGGTGAACCCAATACAATAACCATCGTGTGCCCGACTAAAAATTCCACACAGCCACACCCGGCCACGCAATATGAACCCAGAAGGTCATATGAACGAGAATGACCATAATGAATATCAATGAATAATAATTAGACAAGGCCAAGAATGACTCACCGAGATGAGAGTAATAATGAAATGAATGATAGCTCAACGAAAAGATTGGAACCGTCGTTCCTTATGACTGAAGTGATTAATTGACAATAACAAGTTTTAATATGATTAATACAATGATGAATGAGTTATGATTATGAATGATCAACAACAAAAGGTATGAATATCCTTTTAACCGAGTAAGAATTAACTTACACAACACCGGTGACAATTATCCTTCCACGAACAATGTCCTAATTGAGATATCGGTCGCTCGAACAACCTTGAACAATTCAATAACCAACAATCCGATTAATATACGTACAAACATGAATATAACGAACTCAACACGTCGATACGACTAAACCAAGTCCATTGAGGCATTAAATCAAACACGTTGCGTCCAAACTCCGATTGTTTACAATCAAACCTCAATATACCAATACCAAATCCACCAAGAAGTGTTTCAAACCAACAAAACATCTTCAATACGATTAATTATCCACAACGAATATCCAAAAACGTGATTATAACAACAATTAGTCGAAAATCTCCAAATCCAACTCGATATTCAAAGTGTTCTTGAATAATCCCTCAATAATCCAATGAATCCTTATACAAACTCATAATCATACACATATCCCTTCATATAACATGATTATAACGTCCAAAACATCATATCTCAACACAAAATCGAAATCCAAGATGTTGAAGAAATTACCTCTAGAAGATCCAACCACTTCGATCCGAAGAACACGAGTTAAAACGAGTATCCGAGCTATATGATCGAATGGAAATGAAGAAACTCAAGTACACAAGTGTTTGATGAAGGAAGAATCCCTTTCCCCAAGCTCTCTCTCGGACAAAAGGAAGAAGAAAGTGAAAATGAAGAAAATGAGGAAAAAGTGTCGGCCAAACTATAAATCTGCCGGAAGTTACGGCCGTAACTCGGCCCTCTTACGGCCGTAACTTTCCAAGTCAACGGCCTTACGGCCGTAATCGCCAACTCATACGGCCGTAACTCGGCTTCGTCAAGCTGCCCGACAGACTTACGGCGTAATCGCTCTGAGTTACGGCGTAACCCGCTCGTAAAAATACCCGTCGGCGACCTTACGGCCGTACCGCACACCTTACGGCCGTAACTCGGATGATACGGCCGTATCCGGCCAACCTTACGGGCGTAACCCGCCTTCGTCAAAAATGGCGGACATCCTTCCCGCAACGTACGGCCGTATCCGGCCAAGTCTTACGGCCGTACTGCCTCGACTTACGGCCGTATGCCGCAACCCTACGGCCGTAAGTCACCCTTGGTCGACAACACCGAAATATACGAACACCACTTAAGGCCTTATCTCATATTCCTTACGGCCGTAACTCAACTTCGGCCAAAATGCAGGTAGCTCTTTGGATCACTTACGGCCGTAGAGCCCGACCTTACGGCGTACCGCCGACTTACGGCCGTAGCCCGAACCTTACGGCCGTAACTCGATCTTTGGCCAAGGTGAATCAATCCGATAATTCCGATTCCTCGCTACGGTGATGAATGATCCGACATAACATACGAATGTGGAAGTGAACAAGTCTAACACGATCCAAAGATGATACTCCAAAGACAAGGCTATCAATCACAATGAAAATGATCATACTCCGTCTCGATCTAAAAACGGAGATAAAATGACGATCGATGGCGATATACGATTACAACATGCCAACATTGAACGCAAAGAGTGATTCATGAATGATGAGTGATTATTAATGAGTGAAAATTCTTGAGTGATAATTACGGTGATAATTACCGAGTGGTACAGAATGAATTATAGCCGGGTATTACATACTCCCCCTTAAAAAGAGTTTCGTCCCGAAACTAAGGTTCAAACAACTCGGGATAACTCCCCGCATACTCTCCTCGGTTTCCCAAGTGGCCTCTTCGACTCCGTGTCTAGACCATTGAAACTTAACCAAAGGAATCGCCTTATTCCTCAAGCTGTTTGATTTGCCGCTCCAACACTCGTATGGGGCTCTTCTCATACGAATGATCATCTGCGATCTCGATTTCGTCGAATCAAGTATGTGCGAGACGTGAAACACATTATGAATTCGCCCAACAACGGAGATAGGGCCAATCGATAAGTTAACTCGCTTACTCGATTCAAAATCTCACACGGTCCAATGAATCTCGAACTCAACTTCCCCGTTTTCCGAAGCGGAGAATACCTCGACTCGGGGATACCTTGACCAAAAGCAGGATCACCGTCTCGAACTCTAGTGGTCGATGACGATTACGCATATGATTTACGCCGACTCGGCGGTCAGCAGACGTCTCCCGATCAAAGCTACCTTCTCACGGGCGGCTAATAAGCATATCGGGCTCGGTCGATTGATTACGATGGGCCGTCCCAACACAAGGAGATCGACAACGACGGCCGTACCAGGCCTCGTAAGGTGCTACCTTCATCGTAGCATGCTAACTAAAGCATGCGTGAACACAAACAACGATGGTGGGCTTCCCAATCCTCGCTAATCGAGGACGCATGCCCTCAACATGTCCTCCAATGTCCGAAAAGTCCTCTCGATTGTCCGTCGGATTGAGGATGAAAAAAGCGGTAATGAGATTCATTTGAGTTCCCATAGCACGATGAACTGATTTCCAAAATGGGACACGAATCGTCCGTCACGATCGAAACGATCTTGTTAGGGGTACCGTGAAGTCTCATTATTTCCTTGATGAACAATCGCCGTCTCTCGGGACCCCACATATTCTTGATTTCAAGGAAATTAGCTAATTAGTAAAGTAGTCCGCGATCGCTCGGATCGTATTCATGCCACGACGACTCGTCGGCAACTCGTGATGAATTCCATAGAAATGTCTTCCCACTTCCATTCTGGAATAGGGAGCGGTATCAGCATACTCGCCGGTCGCTGATGTTCCATATTGACTTGCTGATAGGCTAAACATCTCGAAACAAATTCGCGACTTCTCGCTTCATATTACTCCACCAGAAATTTCGTTTCAAGTCCTTGTACATCTTACTAGACCCCGGATGAACCGGATATGGGGTAGCATGAGCTTCTCTCAAGATTGAGTTTTTCAACTCATCATTCACGATACGCACAACCGATTCTCAAATCTCAAGAGTCCATCTTCGTGGACCACAAATCCAGGGCTTTCCCTGTACCACATCCTCGCGGATGATCAACAAAATGAATCAACCCCGATTCTCCCCGATTTCCTTCTCAAGAGATGATGAAATCTCTAACATACAAGCTGTTCTGAACTCGCTGAAGCCGGACCTCGATCTCGGGTCTAAGGAATTCTGCTGAAGTTCCTTCGAATCGTTAAACGAGCAAGCATCTGCTCTAGAACGGACTTACGACTCAAGGCGTCAGCGACAACATTCGCCTTGCCCGGGTGGCAAAGGACCTCGATATCATAATCTTTGATTAGTTCCAACCACCGCCTCTGTCACACATTTAACTCCTTGTGAGTATATATATACTTCATCTCTTGTGATTGGTGAATAACTGACAGGTGACGCCATAAAGGTAATGACGCCAAATTTCCAACGCGAAAACCACGGTTGCTAGCTACAGTCGTGGGTTGAATAATTAATCAACTAATCCGAGGAAACATCGGATTTACTTAACATCTTTCGGAGGTTGCCAATCTCGGACAGCCTCCATCTTCTGAGGGTCGACATGAACTCTGTCAGATGAAATTACATGCCCGAGAAAGTCATTTCGGACCTCCAGAACTCACACTTGGAAAACTTTCCATAAAGTTGCTCTCGTCTCATCACGTCGAGAACCTGATGAAGATGAACCTCGTGTTCCTCTCGGCTACGAGAATAAATCCAAATGTCGTCGATGAAGACAACAACAAACTGATCCAAAAAGTCGATGAAAACCCGATTCATTAACTCCATGAATAACGCAGGTGCATTAGTTAGCCCGAACGACATAACTACGAACCCATAATGACCATAGCGTGTTCGAAACGCCGTCCTCGCGATATCCGACTCTCGAATCCGCAACTGGTGATATTTAGATCTTAAGTCGATCCTGGAAGATACTGAAGCTCCCTGAAGTTGATCTAAAAGATTATCATTACGGGTAAGGGTACTAATCTTGATCATCACCCTGTTCAACTCTTGATAATTTATACACACACGAGACAAGCCATCCTTCTCCTTGACAGATCACACTGGTGCTCCTCACGGGGACGCAAACGGTCGGCGATAACCTTTCTCGAACTACTCCTCAAGTTGAGTCTTTCACTCCTGCATTCTGGTCGGGGCCATCCGATACGGTGCCTTCGATTAAGGGGACGTACCGGCTCCAACTCACGCCTCGAACTCCACTACTCTATGTGAAGACAACCAAATAACTCAAATGCGGAAATACGTCGTCAATCGATGACAATGATACCACAAATGATCGAACATTTCGATTCCCTAGAATGGTCAATCGATAAAAAGTGATACAATGAATGTTTGAATAATTCGATTGCCTTAGAAAGGCCAATCGATGAAAATGACACAATGAATGATTGAATAGCTCGATTGCCTTAGAAAGGTCGATCGATGAAAATGACGCAAATGAATGATTGAATAACTCGATTGCCTTAGAAAGGTCAATCGATGAAAATGATACAATGAATGATTGAATGACTCGATTGTCTTAGAAAGGCTAATCGATGAAAATGATATAATGAATGATTGAATAGATCGATTGCGGAATCTCTCTGCTTCCGCCCTAATAATAATTCTACTGGAACAACGGGGATTACTCCCCTGAAGTACACATTCGACAACCAACGACGGAAAGATAGCGACCAAACGCTAACAAACATTAAGGATAGTATCAAAACGATCAACCCAACTAACACCGAAAATTACATCGTCCTAAGATAAAATTCACCACGATTAGGTCCATCAATCAATCGCGGTCACTAAGCTTACTTCGGTATGATTCCGAAAATTCTTCCATCGCCAGGTAGACCGATGGTATGAGGTCCACAAGCAATAGGACTATCCCAAAATAAGTCTATTACAACATGATTCGAAAATGAATGAATGCGGTGTACCAGAATCAAAAGGTACACACAAGTTGAAATAAAATTACGAGTATACATGAAATCATTCGGTCCACCGGATCGTCGATCCTCCCCATCATATGAATGCAGGACTTGCGGCCCCGAACCGGACGCTCCGTCCGATAAATACGAGCTCCAACTCTATTTGCTTCCATTGTCTTAAGCAGCGTTGACAAAGTAGTCGATTCTCAAACGCTGATTGCTTGGGGCTCGAGATGCCGCGGGCGACTTGGAGTCCTTTTGGAAAAAATGGGCCTTATGCCCAGAATTCCCACAATTATGACATGTGATAGACGGCGTCGTACACCTAGTACTGAAATGGCCCGGCGCCCCACAGTTGAAACAGATGATGGCCGAATCGACTGTCGGGCCGAGATCCGCAGGATTAGGTGCCGTAGGAGGTCGCTCGAAGCGATAGGACCATACGAGGTTTCTTGGAGGTTGACCGACCGCTCTCGGACCGATTACGCTTCGTTGATTTCCTGCTGACAAATGAAGGTTGTTGTTCAGCACTTTCCTTAGCAGCTGGCTCATACGGGAGAGTTCTCTCGATTAATCCGGCCAGAGTGGCGCAATGATGATTGAGCAACTGCACATGGGTCATCATGGACTGCACAAAAGTGAGTGGATCAACCCGAACATCTTCTGATCGAGCCGAGTCCTGGGCACGATTTCCCGGCAGCGAGTGATTATTCCTCGGGTTTCGGCCCGCACCGCGGCCTCTTCCCGTGCATCCCCTGACAGCTCTGTCCATACTGAAGTAGGAAGGTCGCAAAATGATTATATTACCCGCATGATTATCATGTTATGATTACGTCATGAGATGATGAAAATGAGTATACATGCTCTAACTTAGTGATTATATGAATGATTTACTGAAGTGACATGATTATCTGAGGAAATTCTTGAAATGATTATCCTGAATAACTTAACAAGATTAAAAATATGATCATCCAGATCGACAACCGAGTAATGAAATGAATTGAGTAATAAATGAATTAACAAGATCGTCCCGATCATTAATCGAGTAATGAAATGAATTAAGTGATTAATGAGTTAACATGATCGCCCTAATCACAATGAATGATGATGTTTGAGGATTGTTAAATGATGAATGATGAATGAATAACTATTGCCAGAAATTATACCATGGCGTTAGAAATCTTACGCTTCTTAGGTTCGATTGGCTCGGCATTTGCACAGTCACACGTGACGCGAAAGTCCAATGATACTAGTCTCGATGACGATGATTTCAAATGAGACATGACTCGGAAGGTAGTATTCAAAACTGGCTCCGATACCAACTCGTAACACCCCAAACTAGGAGGATAATACAAGGCCGTAGATCCCCAACCTGGGACCCACTGTGCAATTGAAAATGAATGAATTATACAGATAAATGTAGTACCGAACTACATTACAACAATAATTATTCTGATGAGGAGTTTAGTTACAACACACCAGACAATATCAATACTAGTGTATTTTATATGAAGATAAAATACACCACACCGGATGAAACGGAGTATTCAAATGAAAGTCTGCATGGAAAATAAAGGACAATAACATGAATAATCAAAGATCGGGGCCCCTAATAGTATCACTGGACTCCTCGACATCAACTCGCTATTCCCGTGCGTTTGCCTTGCCACGACTGAAAAACAAAATCAAATGGGAGTCGATTAAACAGAACAACAATCCTCAAGAGTTGAAATTACACAATCATGAATTAACTGAAGTTATGAAATATTCTTAATTATGAATTACGCTGAAGAGGAGTATCATAGTACGCCCGTAATGTTCTGTGCAAGTGTACAACATCCGTCCGTGTACCTAATTAGTCTCACGAGACAATATGACCCGTGTGCACGGTCTAATGTATCGGTAAACCCAATACAATAACCATCGTGTGCCCGACTAAAAATTCCACACAGCCACACCCGGCCACGCAATATGAACCCAGAAGGTCATATGAACGAGAATGACCATAATGAATATCAATGAATAATAATTAGACAAGGCCAAGAATGACTCACCGAGATGAGAGTAATAATGAAATGAATGATAGCTCAACGAAAAGATTGGAACCGTCGTTCCTTATGACTGAAGTGATTAATTGACAATAACAAGTTTTAATATGATTAATACAATGATGAATGAGTTATTATTATGAATGATCAACAACAAAAGGTATGAATATCCTTTTAACCGAGTAAGAATTAACTTACACAACACCGGTGACAATTATCCTTCCACGAACAATGTCCTAATTGAGATATCGGTCGCTCGAACAACCTTGAACAATTCAATAACCAACAATCCGATTAATATACGTAAACATGAATATAACGAACTCAACACGTCGATACGACTAAACCAAGTCCATTGAGGCATTAAATCAAACACGTTGCCCAAACTCCGATTGTTTACAATCAAACCTCAATATACCAATACCAAATCCCCCAAGAAGTGTTTCAAACCAACAAAACATCTTCAATACGATTAATTATCCACAACGAATATCCAAAAACGTGATTATAACAACAATTAGTCAAAAATCTCCAAATCCAACTCGATATTCAAAGTGTTCTTGAATAATCCCTCAATAATCCAATGAATCCTTATACAAACTCATAATCATACACATATCCCTTCATATAACATGATTATAACGTCCAAAACATCATATCTCAACACAAAATCGAAATCCAAGATGTTGAAGAAATTACCTCTAGAAGATCCAACCACTTCGATCCGAAGAACACGAGTTAAAACGAGTATCCGAGCTATATGATCGAATGGAAATGAAGAAACTCAAGTACACAAGTGTTTGATGAAGGAAGAATCCCTTTCCCCAAGCTCTCTCTCGGACAAAAAGGAAGAAGAAAGTGAAAATGAAGAAAATGAGGAAAAAGTGTCCCGGCCAAACTATAAATACTGCCGGAAGTTACGGCCGTAACTCGGCCCTCTTACGGCCGTAACTTTCCAAGTCAACGGCCTTACGGCCGTAACCGGCCAACTCATACGGCCGTAACTCGGCTTCGTCCGAAAGCCTGCCGACAGACTTACGGCCGTAACCGCTCCTGAGTTACGGGCGTAACCCGCCTACGTCAAAACACCCGTCGACAGCCTTACGGCCGTACCGCACACCTTACGGCCGTAACTCGGATGATACGGCCGTATCCGGCCAACCTTACGGGCGTAACCCGCCTTCGTCAAAAATGGCCAGACATCCTTCCTGCAACGTACGGCCGTATCCGGCCAAGTCTTACGGCCGTACCTGCCTCGACTTACGGCCGTATGCCGCAACCCTTACGGCCGTAAGTCACCCTTGGTCGACAACACCCGAAATATACGAACACCACTTACGGCCGTATCTCATCTTCCTTACGGCCGTAACTCACCTTCGGCCAAAATGCCTGGGTAGCCTGCTGGATCACTTACGGCCGTAACCGACCAGCCTTACGGCCGTACCCGCTGACTTACGGCCGTAGCCCAGAACCTTACGGCCGTAACTCGATGCTGGCCAAGGTGAATCAATCCGATAATTCCGATTCCTCGCTACGACTGATGAATGATCCGACATAACATACGAATGTGGAAGTGAACAAGTCTAACACGATCCAAAGATGATACTCCCAGTACAAGGCTATCAATCACAATGAAAATGATCATACTCCCGTCTCGATCTAAAAACGGAGATAAAATGACGATCGGTAACTGATATACGATTACAACATGCCAACATTGAACGCAAAAGAGTGATTCATGAATGATGAGTGATTATTAATGAGTGAAAATTACTGAGTGATAATTACAGACTGATAATTACTGAGTGGTACAGAATGAATTATAGCCGGGTATTACACCAGGGAGTCCTCGTCAGGTCCTCTCTGGTTGTACAACTTCACCGAGTGATCCGTAGGGAACGCGGCCTAGCGGATCCCAGCGGACCCTCACTAGTTTTAACTCGGTTCACACACACTTAGTAACCACATGACACAACCCACATTTCACAGAAATCACTGTCTGATGCCACATACTTTGACGACGCCAGTTTCAAATCATCAAACGTTACAACTATACTTTTCAATCACAATCAAAGACGATATCTCCAAATCATTTGCTACAAAATATTTATGAAATGTCATCATCTCGATATAATTTAGGGAGATCAGCCCTTGACATTTTTGAAGAACCATTTCCAGTTTCTTTTCGAAAAGCCTTTTGAAAATCCTTTTTAAACATCGTTCATAAATAGATTTTTTTTTCAAACCTCAAAACTCATTTATTTGTTTTGAAAATATTCCCAAAAATATTTCAAAATATAAATAAACATTAGAGAAATTCATAATACAAATAATTTAATTCCAAAAACACACTTATATACTTTACATTGCAAGATAATACATAAACATAGTCAAATACTCGCCTGGATTCGACGGTTTAACTAGTTCGGTAAAACTCGGACAGGAGGCTATCAAACCCAATTTTAGAACCTAAGATGATCAATATAGCAAGATGCATATCGGAGCTACAGATTCTAGTCAATATAACACTTGAAATCCGAAACCATACTCTAAGGGGATTTTTATCGAACACCTAGCGGGTATTTTGTGTATAAGAAATTATATGATTGAAGAATTCGATCTCTACCCCGCTAGAATCGATGAAAACCACTCAATAACATCTAAGAATACAAGAACATCTAAGAACCATCCTAGAAACGAGAACTAATAAAAATCATTTGAAAGAACTTGAAGAACTCCAACCCACATACCTTGATTCAACCAAGAAATGGATGATTCTTCTAAAACGGACTTGATATCTTGATTCTACCATGTTAGAAACATGCTCATGTCTCAAATTTGAGTTCAAGGCTGAATTTTTATGGTCAGGGATGAAGTGTGGTCGAGCGAAGCTGCTGGAATGCACTAGAAATCAGCCAAGGGTTATTTATAGCCCTTTAAGTCAGTTTTAAGGGCATTTCAGTAATTTGCATCGCAGAAGATTGATACCCTTGTCTTATTTCAATCATAACTTGCTCGTCCGGAATCCAAATAACTCGCTGTTTGAACCATTCGAAATCTAATTCAATAATCTATAATTCTGAAACTTTAGAATTTTTAGATTTTTCTAGAATTTATAGTGACTGATCAAAGTCAGTCCCTGCGCACAGCACTATCCGGAAATATCTACTCTTGATTCTATTAACACTCTTTTGGTAATTCATTCATATTTTGAATATTTCTATGGTGTAATACTCTAAATAAGAGTTGTAAGTCTCTAGATTGATCAAACGATCTCGTCATAGTATTACACTGGAACGTTATCAACATACGGTAACAATAGTACCATATAACGATATTTCAAATTCTATTATGTAGTGATAATAGAGTTATGGTAAAATGAAACAACAAGGATAATAGAACAATATGAAAGATTGCATAAGTTCAACAAACGGACAAAAGAATCCACAAAAAAAAAACAGGTCAAGGATTCAAAGTTATTTAGGGAAAAAAATCTAGGGTATTACAGTCAACTGTAAACTATATTGCGGAAGAACAGCTAACTATAAAATGGAACAGTAAATATGTATGTAGCAGTTAATTATGATGATAAAGCACTAAATCACAAAATCACTTATAGTAGTTTCAGAGGTGGGTTAATCCTGTACTAGTCCACTTCTATCCAAACTAGTTGGAGATGAATTCACTATAACTTTTAACCAATGAAATTAATGTTACAATGAATTCTTTTACAACATCTTCTAACCGGTGGAAACCCATGGCCATTGCAACTCCCTTTGGCTGCCTAGCACCTCTTGATCGAAAATGTAGATACCTCAATAACTCGCAAGATATCTATCACCTTCTAATCAAGAATCCGTGGATGTGTTTACAACCTTGAACTTCTAAGAACCTCGTTCAAAGAAGTACCCCGTGCTCGTACTTTCAGACAAGAGTGTTGTCTTCACCAACTTAAGAGCTTATCTGAATATGACTTTAGAATCTAGCTCTTCACGATGTTATAGAATTGATTTGATTTCTTTGATTGCTTTGTTCACTTGTAAGTATTGTTACTTTGCTCAATCTTTCTTCAGATATTTATAGTACGATCCTGGAGCTTCTTCATAGCCATTGCATCATGTAACAATTCTGTCCGTTGAAGAGTGGAATTTATCGTTTATCTTGCTCATTACGTTGCACGGCATGTCTCTTTCTTCAAATCTGATCGTTTGAAGGTGTACTTCCCGTTGCTGCTTTTCTTGATTGCTATAATTGGAAAGTCTTCTGGGTGCTAATCTTTAGGAATAAAATATTCCTTAACTTTCGGGAATCAATCACTTTGTCCCTTGCTTTTTAGGTCCGCATGTGTCGTGCTGTTATTTTTGAATTTTCAACATTTGCTGACATGGACTGAGCTGCTATTCAGATACACATACTTGGATGCAGTACTGGTTTGGTCAACCTCCTCTGATATTTAGTTTTCCCGAAAACCTCGACTGATAAAAACTCGCCTGTGGTCAACCCTCAGCTGATATTACTGTTTGACCGGAAACTCGTCTGCTTCTAGTTGGACTAAGAACTCGCCTGATATTTTCTATGTCCGAAAGCACGGCTGATAATAAATTCGCTTGGGGTCAAACTTCTCTGATATGTTGTGTTGACCAGAACTCGTCTGAAAATATCTCGCCTGATACTTATATTGGTCAAACCTCTCTAATATTTCGTATTGACCATAACTCGCCTGATACTTATTTTGGTCAAACCTATCTGAGATTTCTGTTGACCAAAACTCGCCTGGTAGTATCTCGCCTGATATCTTGTCAGTTCTATACTTAGCCGAATTTCTATATGATCAATATGATCAACACTTAACTTAATCTTTTTAAGGCCTATAGAAGATACTCATTAGGATCTTCTTTACAATGCCAAGTATATACATTTGAATTAATCATGAATACAGGGATGACATCATCAAAATCTAAAATAATATTCCTGACAAATTATCCCTATTTTAATGATGGCAAAACTTTAATGTTCACATGTAAACAAGTCTGCACATAATAAAAGGTAAAGTGCAAAACAATCACTCAGTCTTTTTGAGACAACTAGTGGTTGTCTTTCAAGTTGACTATTATAAGCTTTTAGTATTACATATTACAATACAGTCTTTGAATGAAAATTACAAGTAAATTGAAAATTACAAGTAAATTTACAAAACTTTATCTCCCTCTTCCTCTTCCTATGGTTCTGGTTGGAAGGAGTGACTTCAATGGCTTTGCTCCTATGGGTTTCTGCACTACTAGAACTAACCCATTTTTCTTCTTGACTATTAACGAAGCAAAATCTTGATCTTCAGAGGAAGTATATTGGTTATTTATGCATAGATTCTTTATCTCCCTCTTAAGTGCTTCATCATCCAGCTTCCCATTTAAGTCAATTGGCGGATCTTGTGGTCTGAAGTCACGGATTATAGGATAGGCATTGAATGTTTCTTCAGCAACCCTTTTCAAAATTTCCCGCAGATTTGGATAATTGATCTCCATGAAGTTAATGAAGATTTTTTGAGGAGTCAGGCTCTTGGAGGATTTCCCAGATGTAGTATTTTTCTATGAACCGTTTCTTGAAAATCCCACATTTATTTGTGGCTTCTACTGGAAGGAACCCCTCAACTTCAAACAGTTTTTTTCCTTCCCAATGAAGTGGTACAACTGTTTCCTGTCCAGTTCTTCTTTTCTTGACTGTTGGTGCTTCAGATGATGCAACAACATTTTTTTAGTTTCAAGGTTGAAGTCACAGTTTGGATCAAGGGTAGTGCCTCCTGCCTTTTCTTAGTTCTCAACTCTTCTCTCATCTCTTCCCTCTTTTTGCCAGCATCAAGAATCTTTGCCAGCTGCTCCACCACCTTCTGCATGAAGTCTGCCATGCCAAGAGGCATACTTGGAGATGAAGGTGGTGCGGAGGGATCCTTCTTGTTGAGGATGGAGTCCATCTTTTCATGCAAGGACAGCAGTTCAGGTTTCACCTTGGTTGCCAGGAGTTTAGCAACAGTTTCTTCCACTATTGATCTGACTAGCTCATGGATGTTTGAAGGCAGCTGGATTTCATGTGCCTTTTCATGGGCAGTGTTTTCTGCTGAGCTCTGCTCTGTAGCTGACTTCCGAGCAGTAGATTTTTCAGATGTAATCCTCTTGTCAGCTGCTTCTCTATCAGATGGGGTTTTGTCTGGTTCCCGTGATTCATCATCTGTTATGGGCTGATGTGAGCTGGAGGCCTGATCAGGTGCATTATGATCATGGTCCTCATCATCCTTGCTCTTTTCATTTCCTTCTTCTCCTTTTTCTTCTTCTTCTTCTTTATTTTTAACTTCTTCCTTCCTCTCTTTTTCTTTTTTAATCTCCTTTTTAACTTTTTCTTTTTTTTCTTCCTTTTCTTCCTTCTCCTTCTCCTCTTCTTTATTTTCAACTGCTTCTTCCCTTCTCTTCTCAATTATTTATGTTTCTCCTTCTTCTTTCTTTTCTCCTACCTCATCAGATTTCTCCTTATCATCCAAGGTTTTTCCTTGTGCTACTCCTTCCATCACATTAAGGATGAACTGGTCCTAATTTTGTTTAAAATTTGAAATGAACCGGTTCTCACCTAATCACAACCTCACATCTGTCTCATGACAGAAGGCCATGATGAGATGTTTTGTGACTGTGAGGTGATCCCATCCACTTCTCGCAACAAACTCTCTTAGTTGAGGGAAGCTAAAAGTTTTCAACTCCTTCAATTCCTCATAAATTTTGACAAAAGAATACTTGAGAACTTGTTGTCTTACCAATTTTAGTTGAGCTTTGGTAAGATTCAAGGGGTTGTTATCCTTGAGATTGAAGGAGTATCCAGTATTTTGCTCCTCAATAATTTCTTCGGCCTCCTCTTCTTCAGTGATATACTTAGAAGATTTAGGAGTGGGACTACTTGAAGGATTAGCTCAGAAGTGTAAGTTGATTGTGCTTCAGGTGATGCGAGTTCAGGTAAGATGGCTACCTGCATTTCTTCTGAGGACTCTGATGAATAATCCACCAATCCTTTCTGTCTTTTATGGGAGAGTTCAGGTGAGGTTGAAATGTAGACAACTTCTTCTTTTTCAGGTTAGTTCCTCTTTTTGAAGAACTTGGAAATAGGAGTGTTGTCACTATCCAATTCATCTACATGTGTGACTTCATGTGCAGGTGAGGTTTTAGGTACAGGTGGAATGACATCATCTGCATGTGTGATGACTTCGACTGCAGGTGCGGATGGGATCTCCTATGTGGTTTTTTCAGGTGAGATTCGAGCAGGAATCTCAACTGTGTCTTTGGCAGCTGCATCTGATGCAACCTCATCTGAGTCTTAGTATCCTCTATACTCGGATGTTCCAGATGTAATTTTCTCAAGTAATTCGGCCGCTGTGGGTTTGTTCTCTGCAAGTTTCTCCTTTGCAGCTTGGTCCAGGTGACCAAGTCTCTTGCTCATGTGAAGTTTTGTGCCTTGCATCTGGCCTTTCCAAGGAATTACAGAATCCAACTAATCTGGGTTCCAAAAGCTAACTTTTGAATGAATTTCTTGTTCTCAGAATCCCAACTCATCTTGTTGACTTCTCAGACTAACTGCCTGTAGATGTAGTCATGCTAGTTAATCCTTTGCCTCTGAATTAAAGCTCCCATGATAGTGTACTTTGAAGATGACAGTTGATCAAAGCTCTCTGTCATGCCCATAACTATCTTGTTGGTGATGTCCAGAATGTATTTATATTCTCTTTTGAGATCTCCTTTCTTGGAAGTAAATTTGATTTTCATTGGCTGGTCCAGCGTCTTGATCTCCTCCCAAATATCAATTGGGTTTTGTTTTAGGGCCTCCACGACAATGCTCCTATTCTCCATTTTGAATGCGTCTGCTATGATTTGATTGCTTATGGTGATTTGTTCTCCAAAGATCGATCTCTCGATGCCGTACTCCGTGACCTGGGCTTCTTTGTAAAAGCAAATAACAACTTCTTTGAACAACTGAGAAGGATTAATGTTCGAGAAGTGGTAGATGACGTTTTTTCATCATCTGAATCAGATGTGCCATCAGTACGGATTTGTTTATTTTCAGGAGTCCAGCAAAATCTACGACTATACTGAAGATGATTTGCTCTTCACCATATTGAGGTTGATGCCTTTGAAGTATGAGGTTGAATCCATTTCTGCAATTATTTTCGAAAGTATTTAGTGTAATGAATATTCAGAAAAAATTTTGCTTTGAAAAACTAGGGTTCTAGAGCTTGAAGACGATAAGGTTTTGTGAAATGATTTCGATCGTCTTAAATAGCCACTCGAAGAGATGTTTTTGAAATTTAATAATTAAATAAAAGTGTGGCGGTTTTGAGTGATTGATTGGACATCGTGGTCTAGACGTGGAGGTATTGTGGTCGCGTGATTTTACCCACGTGTAATAAAATTGAGGATTTAAAGAGATACAAAACTTAGCTGGTTGACTCTTTGACTTCTGATCAGCTAGCTTTTATTCGTCTATCCTTTTATCAGATAGCTCTTCTCATCTGGTCTGATCAGATGGCTTTTCGTCATCTAGTGTGATCAGATAGCTTTTCCTCGTCTGTTCTCCGGATTAGGTGATGTTCCTTGTCTGGATCAAGTCAGGTGACTTCTCGTCATCTGTTCTGATCAGGTGATTTTCCTCGTCTGTTTCAGGACAGATGACTTTTCTTATCTGGTTTTTAGCTATGCACTAGACTCGGAGTCTAGTAGTCCAAGACCCTGCTTAGTTCCAGAAACCTTTCTTCTGGTAAAGGCTTTGTGAATAAATTAGAAATTTGGTACTCAATGTTGACTCTTTCCACTCTTACTCTTTTGTTGAGCACATGGTCTCTGATGAAGTGATGTTTGACATCTATGTTCTTTGTTCTCGAATATACAACCGGATTGTTTGTTATAGCAATTGAGCTATTGTTGTCACACCAGATAGGAACTTCATTTGCTATGATGTTGTTGTCCCTTAGCTGTTGTCTGATCCATAGAATTTGCGCACAACAGCTACCTGCAGCTAGGTATTCCTACTCAGTTGTGGATATTGAGTTGGACACCTGCTTCTTACTAAACAAGATATTAGTCTAGTTCCAAGGAATTGGCACGTTCCACTGGTGCTTTTCCTGTTGATCTTGCATCCTGCAAAGTCAGCATCTGATTATCCTGATAATTCAAAGTTGTCATCCTTACCATAATCCAACATTGATTGTAGACTTAAGGTATCTGATTATCCTTTTTGCTGCTTCCTGGTGTAACACCCCCAAAACCATCCGGGATATTACAGCGCCGTGGGTCCCGCGCCGGAACCCACCAGGCTAAAAACCGTTTACAAAACCAATTCAAAAGCGACAAAAGGCCGATGACGGTAATATTTTAAATACTCAAATATTTTCAAAAGCATAATTTTGAAATACCGTCATAAAATACCATTTGAAAATACAAGGCGAAGTGCCAAATCTCAACAGTTCAAAATGTACGTTAAGACGCCGCTTAAACGTACCGATAAAATAATTTGGGAAAAAGAGTGTGACAAAAATAACCCAAGTTCGTAAAGTGCCAAAAGGGCCATTTAAAAATACACACACGCAGCGGATAAAGATACCGAAAAGCTATTTTGAAATATACACATGCAGCGGATAAAAACACAGTTTAAAATACACATTTGCTGCGGAAATGAATAACCAGAAAAGAATACTCAATTCTCCGAAAACAAGCCACAGCCAGTATCACATCGGGAAGCTCATCCCTTCACGACCGCTACTAGCTCGATCTCCGAGTACATAAAAATAAAGCCCACGACGGGGTCAACCACAATACTCAATAATGATACCGATCACATCATCATAAATAATTACATACCAATGTAATAATATAGTAAGACTACTACCAAAGTAATCTTACCGTTATAACCTTATCAATCCATAATAATCCAATCCTTACCATAATCCACATTTCGCATCCTCGAATGACGAAATGAACTTAACAACAATTATCTGTATTGAATTTCAAAAATACCAACAGTCCTCAAAACATCATCATAACTCATAATCATGAAATAATTCATCCGTGCCAAATCCTGTCCATCGGATTACACAATCAAAACTCAACCTGGATAAACCAACAGTACACAACATATCTGTAGATCAACTACCATATGATAATGATAACAAATCCCGAACATCGACGTACAGTCTGAATGCTTATACGATCAATAACAATGATCAACCAATACATCACTGAGAATATAATCGACATGATAGCTCCAATACAACCAATAAAGGATCAACGATAACCGAGAGTACCATCAACATGATAACTCCGACACGATCAACAAAGGATCAACAATAACCGAGAATACCATCAACATGATAACTCCGACATGATCAACAAAAGATCAACAATAACCGAGAATACCATCAACAAGGTAAACTCCAAATGATCAACAATAATGGATCTCAAGAAATAACTCCGACTGTCGAACATACCCCTCGGGCGTATGAACAACCAGTCACAAACCGTCGAACATACCCAACCATAAATGGAGGATGAACGACCAAACAATATGGCTCAAAGATGGACGTCATAGTACGCCCGATCCGGAAATGTGTCCGTGCACAAGCCACCCCGGGTATTGATCACATACACGTGTGGTCTTGTACCTAATTAGCCTCACGAACTACGTCTCGTGTGCACGGTTCAATGTGGAAATATCAACACATAACCATCATGTGCCCGGCTAAAAATCCTACACAATAACCAATCGGCACGCAGATATGACTCCAGATATGTCACGATGCAACATGACAACGAAACTCAAAGAAACACATATCCAATAAGGATTAAAAGACTCACCGAAGTGAACAACAATAGACTGACAATGAAAAGTCGACATGACTAATCAATATCCAAAACATCAATCCTGGGATCATCATCCCCAAATGAATGACCAACACGATCTACGATCTCAATACAATAGTCCTGGGATCAACATCCCTCAACGAATAACCGATACGAAACTCATTACACGAAACCTCAACATACACAACAACTCAACATACTAATTATCCACATAACTGAACAAATACTTAGATTACCTCGAAGCCGAAGACAACATCTTTTCCACGAACAACATTCCTGAACGAATACATAGTTATACAAATAATCTCAAATAAGGTACCATCTATTCAATACCAATAACCCTTTATCCCGATACTTATGTCATCACGATAACTATCCTCGATATCCGATATTCTATATCCTTGACAAAAAATAACTCACGTCTTCCCTGAACACAATTAAATCATATACCTTATGATTTAATACAACCAGAGCACGATATACAAACCATTATCCCGACAACTTACATTTCTAACAACATTGCTATACGAATTATAAATGAAATGAAAACGAAACCATTCATCAAATATTATAAACTGAACAAGTATAAACTTGCCTCGATACCGATACCACGAAGTCGTTACCAAAATCCATTGCCTTTGTCTACGAGCTCCTTCGCCCCGACCAAAAGCAATCTACGAACTCTTTAGCCTCAACCGCAACTCAACGGTCATAATCCACGATCAAAACATATCAACCTATTGCAATAACCGATTAACACACATTCGATAAAAATCAATAACCGACATACTCAACCAGCAAACTCAACGGTTCAACGAAACCTCGATCATATACATAATACCAAATAATCCAACTCAACAAATACGAACCCATATCCACGATACAAGCCGTAACTCGATGATCACAAATATCAATCAATAACCAATCAACAAACACAACGGTTCTACAAAATCCCGATTAAGCACAAATCCGAACAACCAAATCAATCGATCACGAATTCAAAACCACAATACGATTCCACAATCCGAATATCATATCCATAATCTATTTAAACCAACAAGGGTCCAACATTACCGATTCCAAATTCAATCTTAAATACGGATACAAGTTTCCTCCTTGTAACTTCATAATATAAACCAATTACCGATTATCATCATCAATCCGGACGATCCGATTAATTCAACATTATAGACAATCATACTCCAAGAGTTTCAAATAATTCCATTATCCGAATTGAACACTTATTCAATGAGTATGAATTTCCAAATTCAAACATGAATAATAATTCTCATCAAACTCGAAATCATATTCGTATTCCTATACGAATATTGTACCAAGATACATAACTTAGTTCTAAATGTGAATATTCCATATTCATATCCAAAACACCAACACTTTAAAACGTATTCATCAAATCAATGATCAATTCATCTCGACATTAAGGATTTTATAACATATTCGATTCCAACTTCAACTCCAAATACGAAGACAAAACTCCTTCTTGTTCATACTTGTAAATTCGTAGAAAAAAATTTACCGATTATTATCGTGAATAATCAAATTCCAAAATTATCCGAAATCCTTCCAAAATCATAACATGTAACTCAAGAGTTCTTTAAGAACACGAATTATCCAAATTCACGTTCATAATCCATAAAACAACATAACTCGATGTTTTCTAACATCTAAACAACCCTTAATCATAATTCAAGGTGTATATAATCATGTCCTTCAACATAAACTTCTCATAACATCATGAATCGCAACAAACCACCAAGAACATCGAGAATACCACGATTCCATAATCATAACGACATAATCAAGGCATTTGATCACCAATTCATTATCTTCCTTTAACAAAATTCCCATAAATACCAAGAATCATCACAACAATATCATTTCGACCATCATTCATACGAAAACGTGTAGAATTTTCCAAGTTCTACTCATTGAGACATTTCATCGAACACTTTGAAGGCATAGTCCAATTCAATAGATTATTCAAAGGAATACTCGATTTCGATCCACAAAACTTCAAGAACAACGAATAATCTCAAGAATACAACAAGATTCCATCAATAATCTGAGTTAAAACGAATCAAATCGGCCAAGACATCAAGAAACTTCAAAAATATCCAAAACCAAGTGTTTAGGTGTTCTTCCCTTCGATCCGGGTGGAAGATGATGTTAATCCATGATTCCAACTTCCAAAACATGTTGTTATAAGTTGCTCATACTCAAATCCATCAATTCTTGCCGAAGGAATCGCGAAAAAACGAAGAAAAAAGTGAAAATGTCGAAGTGACCCGGTCCAGGCCTTAAATAGCCGGACACTGCCGGACGCTTACGTACGTAACCGGCCGGGCCCTTACGTACGTAACCGGCCATGGCCGAAGTCTCTGCCTAGAAATTCCGGCATTGTTACGTACGTAACCGGCCGAGGCTTACGTACGTAACGGTCCCTTACGGCCGTAACCGGTCGGTACCTTACGTACGTTATCGGCCAGTCCTAGCCCCCAGCGAGTCACTGCCGACCGCGATCGGCCATCCATGCGAGTCACTGCCGACCATGCTCGGCCATTCCAACCAGTCACGACCGGCCATGCTCGGCCATCCAGGTCATCTCGGCCACGACTCGGCCAGCCGCCCCGTAACGTACGTAACACTTATTCCGTTGCGTACGTAATATGTACGTTGACTTGCTACAGTATAATACTCGTATTACGTACGTAATACACCCTGTATAACGTACGTAACTCCATCCGTTGACTCACCTGTCCACATCTGCGCCGAAAGCTGCCGACCACGGGCCCCACTGTCCGATTCCTCTTGTTACGTACGTTATGTACACTATATAACGTACGTAAGCTCCAAGGCTTAACGTACGTAATGGCTTTTATACTTGGCCAAAAATCCAACTGTTCCTGTCCGACGTCTCGACGTACGAAATACAAACATACGGCATACTGAATACAGATACTGAATCCAAAAATATTCTCATATGGTATACCTGATATCCAAATCAGTTCAACCTCATACAACATATCCTGAATATATCTGTCAATCCAAAAACGATAATCACACTAGTATAACTGTCTCGGTTCTCAATTTATTTTATCCATACTGTATAGATACCAAACTATACAGTATATCTCAGATAAAATAACGCGAAAAATTTATACTGAAAATCCGGGTATTACATACTACCCCCCTTAAAATAAGTTTCGTCCTCGAAACTTGCAACCAGTCACCAACAACAGATAAATCCAAAATTTTCCAACTCATCACAAAATAATCAATCGTCGCCACAAGCGAACAACCAAAACGATATACTTACAGGTGAGTGAAGCCGATGATCTCCCGTGATACTAGCACACGACTACCACATGAAGTCTCAAAACAATACCAACACACGCTAATATCACACATAGCAGTTTGAAAAGATCTCAAAAATTTTGGAAACTCCAAAAATCGATTCGACTCAAAAGTCAGAAAACTCATTTTCAAAAATCACGCTACTACCGTACCGGTAGAGCCACATAACACACACGCCTGGGTTTCACAAAACCCAAGCTCCGATACCATCTTCTGTAACTGTAATATCCGCAATTTTCAATTTTCGGTAAATTTCTTTTTTCGGCCGGAGTCCGTTTTGACGACTCTCTCATGACCGTTTCGTCATTCTGAGAATGATTAATTCTACACTTTTTGTCATCCGAGTTCGTTTCGGTGTTGTTTTGTTGAGTTCTGTACTTTTTAGCGACTTTTCCGCACTTGAGTTCGATTCTTGCGAATCTCGTCCGAAACTGCTGTTTCGAGTTTCCCGCAAGTCCGTTTAACTTTGTTAGACGTGTTGTGAACTTCGGTTTGGTTATTCGATCACGTATCGTGATTTCCGGGCATTTTGGGCCATTTTGTAATTTCTTGAAAGTTACGGGTATCCATATCTGTATTTGTCGTCTTGACCCTTTTCTTGGTCGCGTATGATTAATTATTGCATTATGTTTTCATCTCGAGTCGTTGATGTCGTCCACGAACTTTTCGTCGTGTTTGTTCCGTGCGTTTTCGGAAATCGAGGCATCGGGTCGTGGCGGCTGAGCAGCTGGCCGGACCGGTGCGGCACTGTCGGAGTCTTGAGCAGGCAGCGGCGAGCCGCGAGACCGGCGTAAGCGCACGCTATGGCCGGGGCGCTGCGCGCTAGCTCAGCGATGTAAGCGCACGCTGCCGAGTCGGCCAGCGTACGCTATCGGGCACGGGCGGAGGATTACGAGGTTCGGACTCGGTCAGGATCGGCGGGTAGCGCACGCCATCGTCGGTCGTAGCGCGCGCTAGGCGGGGGTAGCGACGCCACGGCCGACTAGCGTCGTTACTGGTGAGTTTGTTAGTCCGGTGGCTCTTTGTGCCAGTCGGCTAGCGCGCAGGCTTCCGGCCGTAGCGCACGCTAGTGGGGGTCGGGCGGTCGAGTCATGGTCGGCAGAATTTGTCGGTGGTGCCGGGTCATGCGGGCCATGGCCGAGAGTTCTCGGCCGATACTGGCCGATAGCGCACGCTAGGCCGGGAAGGCTAGCGCACGCTAGTTCCGGCCCAGTATATAAATGACAGACCAGCGACTTTCTCCGTCATTTTTCATTTCATTTCTCTTCGGTCCGCGGCTGGGGTTTCGGAGGAGACAAAACCATGTTGTTGAACAACAAATCCATGAAGTTTCTGAGTTTATATCACCGATCAATCGTCCTATAACATCCTTCGATCCAGCGAATCAAGGTTAGATCTTTAGAACCCTACTTTTGGGTAGATTTGGGGGTTTTCGCGTTTTTGTCCGATTCGTTCCGTTTTGTCGATTAATTCATGATGAATATGATTAATCTTGTTGGTATTCTTAGTTTCCCTACGGATTCATGGTATATTTCGTGATTTTTACGGAATCGAGAGGGTTTGGTTGTGGTCCGCCCTCGTGGTTGTTTATATACGAATATACATGAATCGTAGGCGGGTTTTCGGGTGTATTCCAATTCCGTATTCATTTAGAAATGGTTGTGATTGTATTCTTCGAATCGTTAGGTTCGGTTTCATTGGTTCCTAGCGTTCGTCGGTGACTTTCCTTTCCGTTCGTTGCGTCGTCAATAATTCAAGGCAAGTATTTTTGGAAACCTTTAAGCTTAACATGAAATGGTGATGTATATTACTTGTGTGTAACTCACCTCGTGTTGGCCCGACGGGGTCAAGGAGGGAAATCTATGCTGCCGCCCTGGATTTCACGAGTTTCGTACCGCTAGCCAACTCGGGAGGGTCCTTGTGAGGCCTCGAGTGAGAATGTATGCTGCCGCCCTGTTCTCACGGCATAGCGTGTGCGTGGTTTTGTTTTTCTGAAATTGTAGCCAACTCGGGAGGGTCCCTGTGAGGCCTCGAGTGAGAATGTATGCTGCCGCCCTGTTCTCAAGGCTAATTGTGGACTGTATGTTTTCCGGAAAAGACATGTCTAGTTTTGGTATTTGAAATGATATTGGTGCATGTACTATGAAATGTGTAAGCGATTGGTTTGCCTTGAATACTTGTACTAGCGTAATTGCTAACCCCTTTGGGGACCCGTTGTCGGGGAAATTCTTGTTATGGATTTCAGGTTATGTTCAGCCAGACGAGCGGGTGCTGGGATGGTACGAGGATGTCGGCCAAGGTTGTTGACATGTGCAATTGAGTCTTGTTATTTCCTACTGTCTCTTTTGATGTGGATGTTTTCCAAATTGTAAACTTATAGATTGTACTCGCGAGTACTTAGGCTTTTCCTTTCGGATTGTGTTTGGACTTCGTTGGAGTTACCGTATTTGTCGGTTGATGTTTATTATGCCGGTTGTACCGGACGTGTTGTTTTATGTTCTTGTTGTTAACAATTGTTTCCTTGCTAACCGAGACGGTTAGTCGAGAGGTGTTTTCTTGTGTTAGCCTGGTGGATCCCATGTAGGGGTCCACGGCGCTGTAATACACCTCAAATATCTTGGGGGTGTTACAGAAAATGGTATCAGAGCTCTAGGTTTATGGATACCTAGGCTTGTTGGTTATTTGGGTCTAGTATGTTTTGTTTTGCACATTGTCACACCGCTGCCGGCATCTCAGTACATCCAGTGCTCGTAAGTTTTCCTTACTCGATTCTCTTGTTTTCTCGTATTGAAATTCCACTTCTTGAATTGTGATTGCCTCTCTCGTACTTATCGTCGAGTTGTTTTTCGATCCATCCGGTTTGTGTACTTTTGATTCTAGTATTGCGCCGTCCTTTGTCTCTCTAGAGTATATGCGCCGTTCTGGGCTTGACCGTTTGTCGTTTTGCGAGCCTTCCATCGCTAAACTTCCTAGCATTGGTGGGATCGTTGGTGATCGAAAGATCCGAGTTTTGCTCCGTGGTATATTGTGAGAGGGCTTGACTCTCTAGTCTTTTGTTGTATGATGGAATCTGTGTTTGGTAATTGCGATATACTAAATGTATGTTGAGCCGAATGTACCGATGAGTTGGACACCGAAGGGTGAAGTATGATGTAGAAGTTTTGAACATTGATATGTTCCGGTATAGGTATTGATGGCAGAGTTTGTTGAGAAACTCACATAGCTGGTTTCGACATACGTCCAAATCGGTGATCTTTGGTTACGCTGTTAAACTTGAAGAGATAGTTTGACATATGCTTGGAATTAGTATTCCCGAGTTGCACTTGTTGAACTGGTGATTTTTGAATGCTGTATATGCGTGTGTTCGGAAATTGTTAGTACTAGGCTAATTATTGTTATTTACAACCAATGTGTTTCTATTAATAATAATACATGCGGCGTGCCTGCTTGAAAATCTCTGAGACATGATCGTATTGTGGGTTTTTGAAAAGTGACATGAATTTGGGCGAGCCAGCCTTGTATTTTCAAATAAAACCTTGTGTCGGTGTTTAAAGGTCGTGTATAAAAGTGTTTTAGGACATTTTATAAAATGCTACCGCCGTTAAGCCCTTGTCATGTTTGAAAGGGGTCTTGAAAACGATTTTTAACTTATCTGTTTTATTTTCGAATAATTAGAGTATACGATTTTAAAAATCAGATTAGCCTGAGGAAACCTAGGCTGTCGAGTCAAGTTGTGTTGGTTGAGTTTTGTCTCGTCGGATTTTGTCTGACTTAGTCGCATCGCGACGCGTCGTTTGAGATCATTGGTCGTGATTAGTATTGAGGGACGATCGTCACTTATGTGCGACCTATGGATGTAAAACTCCCTTCCTTGTGTTGTGCCTCGTGTGACACAAGTTATTTGTATGATTAGTCGATTGAATGATGGAATCCTTCTGTGGATTTTGATTTCACGATATGTGTTTATTAGACTCTCGTATTTGGTTTATACGAGGAGTGTCGTCTCTGCTGATGTATTTTCGTACTGTATTTTATCCGCTGCGTGAGTTCTTTCAGACGGCTTTCGGTATTTTGCAAACTGAGTTTTATTTCGTAAAACCGATTCCCTAAATCAAGTTTTGGCATTTTGGCCTTGAACATTTTATGATGGTTTGACAAATGATTTTGTGAGCTTTGGAAAAATATTACCGTCATTGGTCTTTTTAGCATTTTCGAAATGAGATGGGAAATTGTGCTTAGCCTGGTAAACCCGTGTGAGAAAGGTTTACGTCATGTAATTTTTCTGATATGTTATGTTGTCTCTGTGGGTCGTTAGCGCACGCTACGCTTTGCGGCTAGCGCGCGCAAGAGTGCGTGGGTAGCACGCTAAGGGGAGGATAGCGCACGCTACCTGGTAGTTCAGGGCAGTCCAGGAGCTACTGGACTGGGTCTGAAGTTCTCGTTAGCGCACGCTAACACTTGGGGTTAGCGCACGCTAACAGTGTATTTTTGGTCAGGAGTTTTGTTTGGTGCCGTGATAGCGCACGCTAACCTTAATGATTAGCGCACGCTAATTGTGTCCAGTATAAATACTGGACACCAGTCTAGAAGTTGCATTTTTCTTCATTTCTTCTTCTTCCTCCATGAGTTTGAGACGTAGCGACTCGGTTTCGCATCTGGGCTGATTTTTCTTCCATCCAAAGGTGTTTTGGAGTATCCTAGATGATTTTTAACATCATCTAATCCATTGTTCTTCGCCTAATCTGAGTATTTTCTTGAATCCCTAGAGTTGACTTTTTGGAGTTTTGTTCTTGATATCGTTTTCCATTCAGTTTTGATAAACCGATTGTTGTTTTAACGATGTTGTTAAACATATCCTGAGGATTGTATGTCACTGTCGTGATTTTGAGCGATTTGATGCGTGTGATATGATGTGTTTAAGTAAATGTTGATACATGCGAATTTTGGGCATTTTGGCCTATTGTACTTCTGAAAAACCTTGAGTATCTTAGAAAATAAACCTCGAGACGTACTTTTAAAATAAATTATTTTCTCACAGTGCTCTCAAGATGCCTACTAGTGCCACGCTATGTTTCAAAAATTATTCTACTTTGAGGATCAAAGTATTTTGAAATATTTCTAATGATTTAGAAATGCATTCGCTTAGACCCGAAGGTCGAATATAGCTGAAAAGTTTTAATTTAACGAAAGGTGTCTTCTTTTTTTTTCAAACGCAAGATGATTTTTTTTAAGTCTCGATGACGATGTTTGTACTACTTTTTGATATATGATACTCAAGATCAACTGGTGCTTGCAAGTTATTTTCAAAAGATGGTTTTCGTTTTCAAAACCTATCATTCCTATTTGTGGTCCGGGAATATATGTGTGATGTTCGTGCTCTCGTTAGGGTGTTAACCCCCGAGTTGTTGTTGAATTGGTGGTGTGAGCGTTGAGTCGTTCGCCACACAGTTGTCGTGGTAGCCTCTGCGAGGGGTGTGATATTGGTATTGGATGTTGTCGCCTCGTAGCGGTTTATGCGTTATCGCATATATGCGAGCTGTTAGAGATCGGGTTGGTATGATTGTGTGCATCGGTGATTGTTCCGCGTTGTGTCGATTGCTTGTTATATTGTTACCTTGGTTCTGTTGTTGTGAGTTTCGGGGGCGAGGTCAAAGGTAATACCCGTACTATTTTGACTTCTATATCTTCTCTTTCTCCAGTCTATCGATTCGCTCGTGTTCATTGATACCTTCTGAACTTGTTCTATACCTTGGTTTCATCATTCGAACGAGCTATAATCTGATTTTGAGTCGATCTGGTTATCGCTGTGACTTTTCCGAATTCGGTTCGACTATTGTAAACCTTGTTCGGAAGTAACATCTTTTGGTTCTAATAGTTCTTTTATTCAAGTGGATCGGATTTTGAACTTCTGTATTTTTGGCTCTATCAACTCGTTTATGCTCGTTAACATTTCTGAACTTTCCCTATCCCTTGCTTTTGTTGATCGAACGAGGGTGGTATTGTTTCGGAATAACTCGTTTGTCGTTGTGGCTTTTCAATCGCTATTCCCTTTCCTGTGGATATTGTGGGATATTACAGTAACACTCCCAAAACCATCCGGGATATTACAGCGCCGTGGGTCCCGCGCCGGAACCCACCAGGCTAAAAACCGTTTACAAAACCAATTCAAAAGCGCCAAAAGGCCGATGACGGTAATATTTTAAATACTCAAATATTTTCAAAAGCATAATTTTGAAATACCATCATAAAATACCATTTGAAAATACAAGGCGAAGTGCCAAATCTCAACAGTTCAAAATGTACGTTAAGACGCCGCTTAAACGTACCGATAAAATAATTTGGGAAAAAGAGTTTGACGAAAATAACCCAAGTTCGTAAAGTGCCAAAAGGGCCATTTAAAAATATACACACGCGGCGGATAAAGATACCGAAAAGCTATTTTGAAATATACACATGCAGCGGATAAAAACACAGTTTAAAATACACATTTGCAGCGGAAATGAATAACCAGAAAAGAATACTCAATTCTCCGAAAACAAGCCACAGCCAGTATCACATCGGGAAGCTCATCCCTTCACGACCGCTACTAGCTCGATCTCCGAGTACCTAAAAATAAAGCCCACGACGGGGTCAACCACAATACTCAATAATGATACCGATCACATCATCATAAATAATTACATACCAATGTAATAATATAGTAAGACTACTACCAAAGTAATCTTACCGTTATAACCTTACCAATCCATAATAATCCAATCCTTACCATAATCCACATTTCGCATCCTCGAATGACGAAATGAACTTAACAACAATTATCTGTATTGAATTTCAAAAATACCAACAGTCCTCAAAACATCATCATAACTCATAATCATGAAATAATTCATCCGTGCCAAATCCTGTCCATCGGATTACACAATCAAAACTCAACCTGGATAAACCAACAGTACACAACATATATGTAGATCAACTACCATATGATAATGATAACAAATCCCGAACATCGACGTACAGTCTGAATGCTTATAGGATCAATAACAATGATCAACCAATACATCACTGAGAATATCATCGACATGATAGCTCCAATACAACCAATAAAGGATCAACGATAACCGAGAGTACCATCAACATGATAACTCCGACACGATCAACAAAGGATCAACAATAACCGAGAATACCATCAACATGATAACTCCGACACGATCAACAAAAGATCAACAATAACCGAGAATACCATCAACAAGGTAAACTCCAAATGATCAACAATAATGGATCTCAAGAAATAACTCCGACTGTCGAACATACCCCTCGGGCGTATGAACAACCAGTCACAAACCGTCGAACATACCCAACCATAAATGGAGGATGAACGACCAAACAATATGGCTCAAAGATGGACGTCATAGTACGCCCGATCCGGAAATGTGTCCGTGCACAAGCCACCCCGGGTATTGATCACATACACGTGTGGTCTTGTACCTAATTAGCCTCACGAACTACGTCTCGTGTGCACGGTTCAATGTGGAAATATCAACACATAACCATCATGTGCCCGGCTAAAAATCCTACACAATAACCAATTGGCACGCAGATATGACTCCAGATATGTCACGATGCAACATGACAACGAAACTCAAAGAAACACATATCCAATAAGGATTAAAAGACTCACCGAAGTGAACAACAATAGACTGACAATGAAAAGTCGACATGACTAATCAATATCCAAAACATCAATCCTGGGATCATCATCCCCAAATGAATGACCAACACGATCTACGATCCCAATACAATAGTCCTTGGATCAACATCCCTCAACGAATAACCGATACGAAACTCATTACACGAAACCTCAACATACACAACAACTCAACATACTAATTATCCACATAACTGAACAAATACTTAGATTACCTCGAAGCCGAAGACAACATCTTTTCCACGAACAACATTCCTGAACGAATACATAGTTATACAAATAATCTCAAATAAGGTACCATCCATTCAATACCAATAACCCTTTATCCCGATACTTATGTCATCACGTTAACTATCCTCGATATCCGATATTCTATATCCTTGACCAAAAATAACTCACGTCTTCCCTGAACACAATTAAATCATATACCTTATGATTTAATACAACCAGAGCACGATATACAAACCATTATCCCGACAACTTACATTTCTAACAACATTGCTATACGAATTATAAATGAAATGAAAATGAAACCATTCATCAAATATTATAAACTGAACAAGTATAAACTTGCCTCGATACCGATACCACGAAGTCGTTACCAAAATCCATTGCCTTTGTCTACGAGCTCCTTCGCCCCGACCAAAAGCAATCTACGAACTCTTTAGCCTCAACCGCAACTCAACGGTCATAATCCACGATCAAAACATATCAACCTATTGCAATAACCGATTAACACACATTCGATAAAAATCAATAACCGACATACTCAACCAAAGAAACTCAACGGTTCAACGAAACCTCGATCATATACATAATACCAAATAATCCAACTCAACAAATACGAACCCATATCCACGATACAAGCCGTAACTCGATGATCACAAATATCAATCAATAACCAATCAACAAACACAATGGTTCTACAAAATCCCGATTAAGCACAAATCCGAACAATCAAATCAATCGATCACGAATTCAAAACCACAATATGATTCCACAATCCGAATATCATATCCATAATCTATTTAAACCAACAAGGGTCCAACATTACCGATTCCAAATTCAATCTTAAATACGGATACAGGTTTCCTCCTTGTAAATTCATAATATAAACCAATTACCGATTATCATCATCAATCCGGACGATCCGATTAATTCAACATTATAGACAATCATACTCCAAGAGTTTCAAATAATTCCATTATCCGAATTGAACACTTATTCAATGAGTATGAATTTCCAAATTCAATCATGAATAATAATTCTCATCAAACTCGAAATCATATTCGTATTCCTATACGAATATTGTACCAAGATACATAACTTAGTTCTAAATGTGAATATTCCATATTCATATCCAAAACACCAACACTTTAAAACGTATTCATCAAATCAATGCTCAATTCATCTCGACATTAAGGATTTTATAACATATTCGATTCCAACTTCAACTCCAAATACGAAGACAAAACTCCTTCTTGTTCATACTTGTAAATTCGTAGAAAAAAATTTACCGATTATTATCGTGAATAATCAAATTCCAAAATTATCCGAAATCCTTCCAAAATCATAACATGTAACTCAAGAGTTCTTTAAGAACACGAATTATCCAAATTCACGTTCATAATCCATAAAACAACATAACTCGATGTTTTCTAACATCTAAACAACCCTTAATCATAATTCAAGGTGTATATAATCATGTCCTTCAACATAAACTTCTCATAACATCATGAATCGCAACAAACCACCAAGAACATCGAGAATACCACGATTCCATAATCATAACGACATAATCAAGGCATTTGATCACCAATTCATTATCTTCCTTTAACAAAATTCCCATAAATACCAAGAATCATCACAACAATATCATTTCGACCATCATTCATACGAAAACGTGTAGAATTTTCCAAGTTCTACTCATTGAGACATTTCATCGAACACTTTGAAGGCATAGTCCAATTCAATAGATTATTCAAAGGAATACTTGATTTCGATCCACAAAACTTCAAGAACAACGAATAATCTCAAGAATACAACAAGATTCCATCAATAATCTGAGTTAAAACGAATCAAATCGGCCAAGACATCAAGAAACTTCAAAATTATCCAAAACCAAGTGTTTAGGTATTCTTACCTTCGATCCGGGTGGAAGATGATGTTAATCCATGATTCCAACTTCCAAAACATGTTGTTATAAGTTGCTCATACTCAAATCCATCAATTCTTGCCGAAGGAATCGCGAAAAAATGAAGAAAAAAGTGAAAATGTCGAAGTGACCGGTCAGTGCCTTAAATAGCCGGACATCACGGACGCTTACGACGTAACCGCCGGGCCCTTACGCACGAATCGCCATGGCGAAGTTCGCCGAAATGTCGGCATCGTTAAATGCACGTAATCGGCCGAGGCTTACGACGTAACGGTCCCTTACGGCCAGAATCGGTCGGTACCTTTACGACGTTATCGGCGATCCTAGCCCCGGTAGTCACCGCGACCGCGATCGGCCATCCATGCAGTCACCGCCGACCATGCTCGGCCATTCCAACGAGTCACGACCGCCATGCTCGGCCATCCAGTCATCTCGGCCACGACGGCCGCCGCCCCGTAACGTCGTAACACTTATTCCGTTGCGTACGTAATATGTACGTTGACTTGCTACAGTATAATACTCGTATTACGTCGTAATACACCTGTATAACGTCGTAACTCCATCCGTTGACTCACTGTCCACATCTGCGCGAAAGCCGACCACGGGCCCCACTGCCCGATTCCTCTTGTTACGTACGTTATGTACACTATATAACGTCGTAAGCTAACACATTTTACGTACGTATGCTCCAAGGCTTAACGACGTAATCGCTTTATACTTAGCCAAAATCCAATCGTTCATGTCCGACGCCTCGACGCATTTAAATACAAACATACGGCATACTGAATACACATACTGAATCCAAAAATATTCTCATACGGTATACCTGATATCCAAATCAGTTCAACCTCATACAACATATCCTGAATATATCTGTTAATCCAAAAACGATAATCACACTAGTATAACTGTCTCGGTTCTCAATTTATTTTATCCATACTGTATAGATACCAAACTATACAGTATATCTCAGATAAAATAACGCGAAAAATTTATACTGAAAATCCGGGTATTACACCTGGTGAGACTGCTTTGGTTGGATTGAAATCTTGCACACACTCCTACTGCATATGAAATGTCAGGTCTGCTTGCAGTGAGGTATAGTATCGATCTAATTAGTTCTCTATAGTGGGTTGGATCTACTGGAATACCTCCTTCATATGCATCAATTTGTAGGGATGTGCTCATTGATACTCTTAGGGGTTTGGCTGAGTCCATACCAAAACTTATGATCAGATCCCTTGTGTACTTTGCTTGGTTGATGAATATTTCAGTGTCAACTTGTTTGACTTTCAAACTAAGAAAGAAATTTAGTTTGCCCATCATACTTATCTCAAATTCTCCTTGCATGAGATTTTAGAACTTTTCACATAGCTCAGGGTTGGTTGAGCCAAATATAATGTCATCAACATATACTTGAACTAGTAGTATGTGGTCTTCATGTTCAATTCTGAAGAGAGTTTTGTCCACCTTCCCTTTGCAAAATTTATTTTTCTCTAGAAATTCGGATAGAGTTTCATACCAGGATCTTGGTGCCTGCTTGAGTCCATATAGAGATTTTAGAAGCTTGTATTTTTTTTAAAGAAAAAACCTCCATTGTGGGCGGGGGGTTGAGGCGGGACCCACCAACCTATGATATAAAAAAAATATCAAGAGTACAAGCAATCAATCCTGAATTATGACCAAAAATAGGCCATAATCCGGATACTAAATCTAAAAAACGAAGTGTTAACGGCCCACTAAAGAAATACAAGGTGCACCACTAAAGGTGTGGGCTAATGTGCGGACCGATAGGTAAAAAATCACTTCCGAGGGGGTTGCTCAACATATACTACTTCTTCTAGTACTCTATTGAGAAATGCACTTTTCAAGTCCATTTGGTTGACTTCAGAATGTTTTAATGTTGTATATGCAAGGAATAGTCTGATTGCTTATAGTCTTGCTACTGGTGCATATGTTTCCTCAAAATCTATGCCTTCACATTGAGCATATCCTTTTGCAACTAATCTGGCTTTATTCCTAACAATAGCTCCATCTTCATCACACTTGTTTTTGTACACCCATTTGGTCCCTATGACTTTCTTGTGATCTGGTCTGTCTGTTAGTTCCCACACCTTGTTCCTCTCTATTTGGTTTAGTTCTTCTTGCATTGCAATCACCCATGTGTAGTCATCAAGGGCTTGATCTGTTGTTTTTTGCACCATTTGAGACATGAAGCAAGAAAACATTGCCATTCCTACTGGTTCTGTGGATTTCCTGGTTTTGACTCCATCCGTTAGGTTCCCAATAATTTGTTTAATGGGGTGATCCTTTAGCCATTTTGGAGTTTCATCTTCATCTTCAGCCTTTGGAAGTTGATCTTCAGGCTTTGTTCCCCCTGATGAGTTGCTTAGAGGAACTGTGTCTGACTCTTCATCAGCTTGGATTTGATAATCTGCAGTTGCATTAGGTTCAGCTAGGGTTTTATCAGCTGTGGTTGGATCAGTTGTGGTTGGATCAGCTGTGGTTGGATCAGCCACGGTTGGAGATCCTGTCTGATTTGCAGTTGGGTCTTCTTCAGTTGTGTCCATCATTCCAGTGTCATTGATGATGACTTCTTCCAGGGAGGTGGTTTTGAGATTTTTCTCAATTTATTCCACATGTTTTCTGTACTCAACAGTAGATTCATCAAAGACAATATGAGGTGTTTCTTCCACAACTAATGTTCTTTTGTGAAATACTATGTATGCCTTGCTTATTTGAGAATATCCCATAAAGAGACCATCATCGGTTTTAGCATCAAAGACATTCAGTTGGGTTTTACTATTGTTGTGGATGAAACACTTACAACCAAAAACATGAAAATATGCAACGGTTGGTATTCTGACATTCCAAACCTCATAGGGAGTTTTGCCGTGTCTCCCTACTATCATACTCTTATTATGTGTATGGCATGATGTGTTGACAGCTTCAGCCCAGAACCTCTTTGGCAGGTCAGTTTCAGCAATCATTGACCTGGATGCTTCTTTCAGCTACACCATTTTGTTGTGGTGTTCTTGCGGCAGAGACTTCATGCTGGATTCCATTCTAATCACAATATTCAGTGATAGCTTTGTTGAGGAATTCTCCTCATCTGTCCTATGGGATCTTTATGATGGAGAGGGATTTCTCATTTTGAATCTTTCTTAGCAGCTCAGGTAGCTTGGTTAGAGTTTCAATCTTCTTGTAGAGAAACACTATCCAAGTGTATCTTAAGTAGTCATCCACAACTACTAAGGCATGCTTCCTTCCACTCAGAGTTCTTGGCTTATAGAACCAAATAAATCCATGTAAAGTAGGTCCAAAATTGTAATACCCGGTTGTAATTCATTCATTTTCATTCAGTAATTATCAGTCTTTAATTGTCAGTCAGTGTATTTTCACTCAATTATAATCATTCATCAATCATGTTCATTCACCGTGTTCACCGTTCGGAAAAACTTCGAGTTGTGTATCGTTATTGTTCATTGTTTCAACTTTCCTCATATGAGTTCGACTTTGTTAGATCACCATTAATTTTTGGTAACTCCAAAAATTCTAAATCTTTGCCATATTATAGAGCATCGAGTTAGCTTTCCAATGGTTCAAACGGTGAGTCAATCGGAGTCCGGACGAGAGAGTTATGGTCGTTTTAGCTCACCCGCTCATTTTTCAGCTTTTGGCCGATCACTGCCGACCGGACTCGGTCGTGTCGTCCGACACGGCCCGTGCTGTACTCGTCCGGAAATGCCGAAGTCTCTGCCCACAGGACTCGACCGTGTCGCCTGGCACGGCCGAGTCGAACTCTTCCGGATAAGCCAGAACCGACTGCCCAGATGCCCGACCGTGTCCCAGGACACGGTCGAGTCATGCCGAGTCAGCCGCCGACGGGTCACTATCGGCAGCCCTCGCGCGCCGCGACCGTGTCAGCGAGACACGGTCGAGTCCTCGCCGGTTGTGCGACACGACCGTGCCGATCGGCACGGGCCGTGTCCGGCAGGCGATCAACCCTATAAATTCGTTTTTTGAGCATTTCAGCTCATTTCTTTCCCTTTTCTTCACCTACAACCGAGAGAGAGAGAGCTTGAGGGAGGGTTTTTCTTTCACAAATCATTTGAGTGTTTGATTTTCTTCATCTCCTTTCGATCGTGAAGCTTGGATACTCGAGTAAACTCGTGCTCTTCGGATCGAAGTGGTTGGATCTTCAAGAGGTAATTCCTTCAACACCTTGGACTTCGATTTTGTGTTGAGATATGATGTTTTGGACGTTATAATCATGTTATATGAAGGGATATGTATATGATTATGAGTTTGTATAAGGATTCATTGGATTATTGAAGGATTATTCAAGAACACCTTGAATATCGGGTTGAAATTGGGGGTTTTCGATTAATTGTCGTTATAATCACGTTTTCGGATATTCATTTTGGATTATTGATCATTCGGAAGATGTTTGTTGGTTTGAAACACTTCTTGGGGGAATTTATAGTGGCTTATTGAGATTTGATTGTAAACAACCGGAGTTTGGCCACAACGTATTCGATATAATGCCCCAATGAACTTAGTTTAATCGTATCGACGTTTTGAGTTCGTTATATTCGTGTTTAATTCGTATATTGAACGAGTTGTTGGATATTGTATAATTCAAGGTTTTCGAGCGATCGATATCTCAATTAGGACGTCGTTCGTGGAAGGATAATTGTCACCGGTGTTGTATAAGTTAATTCTTACTCGGTTAAAAGGATATTCATCCCTTTTGTTGTTGTTCATTTATAATCATAACTCATTCATCATTATATTAACCGTATCAAAACTTGTTGTTATCAATTAATCATTTCAGTCATAAGGAACGACGGTTCCAATCTTTTCATTGAGCTGTCATTTATTTCATTACCATTCCACCTCGGTGAGTCATTATTCATTTTCGATGTCACTTTTGTTATATCGTGGCATTCCGGGTCATACTGGCGTGCCGGTTGGTATGTGTAGGATTTTCATGTCGGGCACATTTATGTCGTGTGTTGGTTGTTGGCCTCACATTGGACTGTGCACACGAGTCTTAGTGTCTCGTGAGACTGATTAGGTACAAGACCACACGTGTATTCGATCGATACTCGTTGGTGGCTTGTGCACGGACACATTTCCATCCCGGGCGTAGTGTGGCGCCACCCCTTTGAGCCGTACTGTTAGTTGATTCATATAGCATGTTTGATTGCGTATGTTTCGGCTGTGGATATTTCATAATTTCGGATATAATCATGATTGTGTATTTTCAACCCTTAAGGATTGTTGTTCTTTGTAATCGACCCGTTTGGGGATTTTGTTTTTCGTGTCTTGGCAAGGCAAAAGTACGGGAGAACACGCCGACGCCGAGGAGTCCAGTGATACTAGTAGGGGCCCCGATCTTTCATTATTCATGTTATTGTCCTTTATTTTCCGCCGCAGACTTTCATTTGAATACTCCGTTTCATTGGTGTTGTGTATTTTATCTTCATATAAAATACACTAGTATTCGTATTGTCTGGTGTGTTGTAACTAAACTCCTCATCGGAGTAATTATTGTTGTAATGTAGTTCGGTACTACATTTATCTTGTGTAATTCATTCATTTTCATTTGCACGGTGGGTCCCGGTTGGGGATCTACGACCTTTGTAATATCCGCCTAGTTTGGGGTGTTACGAGTTGGTATCGGAGCGAGGTTTTCAATACTACCTTCCGAGTCATGACTCATTTGAAATCAACGACATCCGACTACTATCATTGTACTTACGCGTCACGTGTGACTCGTGCAGATGCCGAGCCAATCGACCAAAGAACTGTAAGACTTCTAACGCCATGGTATAATTTCTGGCAATAGTCATTCATTCATCATTCATCAATTAACAATCCTCAAACATCATCATTCATTATGATCAGGACGATCATATTAACTCATTAATCACTTAATTCATTTCAATACTCAGTTAATGATCAGGACGATCATATTAACTCATTAATCACTTAATTCATTTCATTACTCAGTTAATGATCAGGACGATCATGTTAACTCATTAATTACTCAATTCATTTCATTACTCAGTTGTCGATTTGGATGGTCATATTATCAATCTTATTAAGTTATTCAAGATAATCATTTCAAGAATTTTATCAGATAATCATGTCACTTCAGTAAATCATTCATATAATCACTAAGTTAGAGCATGTATACTCATTTTCATCATCTCATGACATAATCATAACGTGATAATCATGCGGGGAAATATAATCATTATGCGACCTTCCTACTTCAGTATGGAGAGAGCTGTCAGGGGATGCATGGGGAGAGGCCGCGGTGCGGACCGAAACCCGAGAAATAATCACTCGCTGCCGGGAAATCGTGCCAAGGACTCGGCTCGATCAGAAGATGTTCGGGTTGATCCACTCACTTTTATGCAGGCCATGATGACCCATGTGCAGTTGCTCAATCATCATTGCGCCACTCTGACCGGATTAATCGAGAGAACTCTCCCGTATAAGCCAGCTGCTAAGGAGAGTGCTGAACAACAACCTTCATTTGTCAGCAAGAAATCAACGAAGCGTAATCAATCCGAAGGCGGTCAGTCAACCTTCAAGAAGCCTCGTGTGAGTCCTATCGTTTCTGAGCGACCTCTACGGCGCATAATCGTGCGGGATCTCATTCCCGAGCGCCGATTCGGCCATCACTGCTTTGGCTTGAACGTCGGGTCATTTCAACACTGAGTGTCTGAAACCGTCTATCACGTGCTATAATTGTGGGAATTTTGGGCATAAGGCCCGTTTTTGCCGAAAGGACTCCAAGTCGGCTCCGGCGGCATCTCAGGCCCCGAAGCAACCAGCGTTTCAGAATCAGACTGCTTTGTCATCGTCGTTTAAGACAATGGAAGCAAATAGAGTTGGAGCTCGTATTTATCAGACGAGAGCGTCCGGTTCGGGGGCCGACAAGTCCCAGATTCATATGATGAGGAGGATCGACGATCCGGTGGCTCGAATGATTTCAGGTATACTCGTAATTTTATTTCAACTTGTGTGTACCTTTTGATGCTGGTACACCGCATTCATTCATTTTCGAATCATGCTTGAATAGACTTATTTCGGGATAGTCCTATTGCTTGCGGACCTCATACCATTGGTCTACCTGACGATGGAAGAATTTTCGGAATCATACCGAATTAAGCTTAATGACCGCGATTGGTTGATGGATCTAATCGTGGTGAATTTATCTTAGGACGATGTAATTTTCGGTATTAGTTGGTTTGATCGTCTTGATACTATCCTCAGTGTTTGTTAGCGTTTGGTCGCTATCTTTCCGTCGTTGGTTGTTGAATGTGTGCTTCAGGGAAGTAATCCCCGTTGTTCCAGAAGAAGTATTATTATGACGAAAGCAGAGAAATTCCGCAATCGAACTATTCAATCATTCATTGTATCATTTTCATCGATTGGCCTTTCTAGGGCAATCGAGTTATTCAATCATTCATTGCATCATTTCCATCGATTGGCCTTTCTAAGACAATCGAGTCATTCAATCATTCATTGTATCATTTTCATCGATTAACCTTTCAAAGGCAATCGAGTTATTCAAACATTCATTGTATCATCTTCATCGATTGGCCTTTCTAAGACAATCGAGTTGTTCAATCATTATTGGTATCTCTTTTTATCGATTGACCATTCTAGGACAATCGAAATGTTCAATCATTCGTGATATCATTGTCATCGATTGACGATGTATTTCCAGACGAGTTATCTGGTTGCCTTCACATAGAGTAGGGGAATTCAGGAGTGAGTGGGAGCCGGTACGTCCCCTTTATCGAAGGCACCGTATCGGATGGCCCCGACCAGAATGCAGGAGTTGAAGATTCAACTTGAGGAGTAGTTCGAGAAAGGTTATCTCCGACCGATTGCGTCCCCGTGAGGAGCACCAGTGTGATCTGTCAAGGAGAAGGATGGCTCGTCTCGTGTATGTATTAATTACCAGGAGTTGAACAGGGTGATGATCAAGAGTAGTATCCCTTACCCGTATTGATGATCTTTTAGATCAACTTCAGGGAGCCTCAGTATTTTCCAGGATCGACTTAAGATCTGGATATCACCAGTTGCGGATTCGAGAGTCGGATATCACGAGGACAACATTTTGTACACGCTATGGTCATTATGAGTTCGTAGTTATGCCGTTCGGGCTAACTATTGCACCTGCGGTATTCATGGAGTTAATGAATCGGGTTTTTATCGACTTTTGGATCAGTTTGTTGTTGTCTTCATCGACGACATTTTGATTTATTCTCGTAGCCGAGAGGAACACGAGGTTCATCTTCATCAGGTTCTCGACGTGTTGAGACGAGAGCAACTTTATGGAAAGTTTTCCAAATGTGAGTTCTGGAGGTCCGAAGTGACTTTCTCGGGCATGTAATTTCATCTGACAGAGTTCGTGTCGACCCTCAGAAGACGGAGACTATCCGAGATTGGCAACCTCCAAAAGATATTAAGTAAATCCGATGTTTTCCTCGGATTAGCTGGTTAATTATCCAACCCACGGCCGGAGCTAGCAACCGTGGTTTTCACGTTGGAAATTTGGCATCGTTACCTTTATGGCATCACCTGTCAGATCTTCACCAATCACAAGAGTTGAAGTATATATTTACTCACAAGGAGTTAAATATGCGATAGAGGCGGTGGTTGGAACTAATCAAAGATTTTGATATCGAGATCCTTTACCACCCGGGCAAGGCGAACGTTGTCGCCGACGCCTTGAGTCGTAAGTCCGTTCAGGAGCAGATGATTGCTCGTTTAACAGTTCAGAAGGAGCTTCAGCAGGAATTCCTTAGACCCAAGATCGAGGTCTGGCTTCAGCGAGTTCAAGGACAGCTTTGTATGTTAGAGATTTCATCGTCACTTGAGGAGGTAATCAGAGAGAATCAGAGTTCAGACCCTTCATTGTTGCGCATCCGTGAAGATGTGGCTCAGGGGAAAGCCCCTGGATTCGTGGTCCACGAGGATGGACTTTTGAGTTTTAAGAACCGGTTGTGCGTACCGGCGAATGACGAGTTAAAAAACTCTATTTTGAGAGAAGCTCATGCTACCCCTTATTCTGTTCATCCGGGGTCCAGCAAGATGTACAAGGACTTGAAACAAAATTACTGGTGGAGTAATATGAAGCGAGAAGTCGCAGAATTTGTTTCGAGATGCTTAACCTGTCAACAAGTTAAGATTGAACATCAGCGACCGGCGGGTATGCTGAAACCTCTCCCTATTCCGGAGTGAAAGTGGGAAGACATTTCTATGGATTTCATCACGAGTTTGCCGACGAGTCGTCGTGGCATGAATGCGATCTGGGTGATTGTGGACCGCTTAACTAAATCATCTCATTTCCTTGAGATCAAGGATACATGGGGTATCGAGAGACTTGCCCAGTTATTCATCAAAGAGATAGTGAGACTACACGGTATTCCTAAAAGTATCGTTTCCGATCGTGACGGACGATTTGTATCCCATTTTTTTGGAAATCAGTTCATCATGCTATGGGAACTCATCTTAATCTCAGTACTGCCTTTCATCCTCAGTCCGACGGACAATCAAAGAGAACTATTCAGACATTAGAGGACATGTTGAGGGCATGCGTCCTCGATTGGAAAGACGATTGGGAAGCCCAACTACCATTGATCGAATTCACGTATAATAATAGTTGGCATGCTTCGATTAAGATGGCACCTTACGAGGCCTTGTACGGTCGTCGTTGTCGATCTCCTTTGTGTTGAGATGACTTGTCAGAATCAATCGGCACCGAGCCCGATATGCTTATAGCCGCCCGGGAGAAGGTAGCTTTGATCAAGAGTCGTATGTTGACAGCTCAGAGTCGACAGAAATCGTATGCGGATAATCGTCGTCGACCACTAGAGTTCGAGACGGGTGACCATGTTTTGGTCAAGGTATCCCCGAGTCGAGGTATTTTCCGTTTCGGAAAACGGGGGAAGTTGAGTCCGAGATTCATTGGACCGTTTGAAATTTTGGATCGAGTAGGCGAGTTAGCTTATCGATTGGCTTTACCTCCGGCTTTGAGCCGAATTCATAATGTGTTTCATGTCTCTCAGTTGCGAAAGTATGTTTCCGACCCAAGTCACATACTTCAGTTCGACGAAATTCATAATGTGTTTCGAAATGTGTTTCCGAATTCATAATGTGTTTCCGAATTCATAATGTGTTTCCGAATTCATAATGTGTTTCGAAATCGAGGTCGCCGACGACCATTCTTATGAGGAGCGTCCTATACGAGTCTTAGAGTGGCGAATCAAACAGTTGAGAAATAAGTTGATTCCTTTGGTCAAGATTCAGTGGTCCAGACACGGAGTCGAATAGGCTACTTGGGAAACCGAGGATAGTATGCGGGAGAGTTATCCCGAGTTGTTTGACCCTTAGTTTCGGGGACGAAACTCTTTTAAGGGGGGGTGTATGTAATACCCGATTGTAATTCATTCATTTTCATTCAGTAATTATCAGTCTGTAATTGTCACTCAGTGTATTTTCACTCAATTATAATCATTCATCAATCATGTTCATTCACCGTGTTCACCGTTCGGAAAAACTTCGAGTTGTGTATCGTTATTGTTCATTGTTTCAACTTTCCTCATATGAGTTCGACTTTGTTAGATCACCATTAATTTTTGGTAACTCCAAAAATTCTAAATCTTTGCAATATTATAGAGCATCTAGTTAGCTTTCCAATGGTTCAAACGGTGAGTCAATCGGAGTCCGGACGAGAGAGTTATGGTCGTTTTAGCTCACCTGCTCATTTTTCAGCTTTTGGCCGATCACTGCCGACCGGACTCGGTCGTGTCGTCCGACACGGCCCGTGCTGTACTCGTCCGGAAATGCCGAAGTCTCTGCCCACAGGACTCGACCATGTCGCCTGGCACGGCCGAGTCGAACTCTTCCGGATAAGCCAGAACCGACTGCCCAGACGCCCGACCGTGTCCCAAGACACGGTCAAGTCATGCCGAGTCGCTGTCGGACGGGTCACTATCGGCAGGCCCACCGTGCCGCGACCGTGTCAAGCAGGACACGGTCGAGTCCCTGTCGGCCAGTTGTGCGACACGACCGTGCCGATCGGCACGGGCCGTGTCCGGCAGGGCAGTCAACCCCTATAAATTCACTTTTTGAGCATTTCAGCTCATTTCTTTCCCTTTTCTTCACCACAACCGAGAGAGAGAGAGCTTGAGGGAGGGTCTTTCCTTCACAAATCATTTCAGTGTTTGATTTTCTTCATCTCCTTTCGATCGTGAAGCTTGGATACTCGATTAAACTCGTGCTCTTCGGATCGAAGTGGTTGGATCTTCAAGAGGTAATTCCTTCAACACCTTGGACTTCGATTTTGTGTTGAGATATGATGTTTTGGACGTTATAATCATGTTATATGAAGGGATATGTATATGATTATGAGTTTGTATAAGGATTCATTGGATTATTGAAGGATTATTCAAGAACACCTTGAATATCGGGTTGAAATTGGGGGTTTTCGATTAATTGTCGTTATAATCACGTTTTCGGATATTCATTTTGGATTATTGATCATTCGGAAGATGTTTGTCGGTTTGAAACACTTCTTGGGGGAATTGATAGTGGCTTATTGAGATTTGATTGTAAACAACCGGAGTTTGGCCACAACGTATTCGATATAATGCCCCAATGAACTTAGTTTAATCGTATCGACGTTTTGAGTTCGTTATATTCGTGTTTAATTCATATATTGAACGAGTTGTTGGATATTGTATAATTCAAGGTTGTTCGAGCGATCGATATCTCAATTAGGACGTCGTTCGTGGAAGGATAATTGTCACCGGTGTTGTGTAAGTTAATTCTTACTCGGTTAAAAGGATATTCATCCCTTTTGTTGTTGTTCATTCATAATCATAACTCATTCATCATTATATTAACCGTATCAAAACTTGTTGTTATCAATTAATCATTTTAGTCATAAGGAACGACGGTTCCAATCTTTTCATTGAGCTGTCATTTATTTCATTACCATTCCACCTCGGTGAGTCATTATTCATTTTCGATGTCACTTTTGTTATATCGTGGCATTCCGGGTCATACTGGCCTGCCGGTTGGTATGTGTAGGATTTTCATGTCGGGCACATTTATGTCGTGTGTTGGTTGTTGGCATCACATTGGACTGTGCGCACGAGTCTTAGTGTCTCGTGAGACTGATTAGGTACAAGACCACACGTGTATTCGATCGATACTCGTTGGTGGCTTGTGCACGGACACATTTCCATCCCGGGCGTAGTGTGGCGCCACCCCTTTGAGCCGTACTGTTAGTTGATTCATATAGCATGTTTGATTGCGTATGTTTCGACAGGATATTTCATAATTTCAGATATAATCATGATTGTGTATTTTCAACCCTTAAGGATTGTTGTTCTTTGTAACTGACCCCGTTTGGGGATTTTGTTTTTCAGGTCTTGGCAAGGCAAAAGTACGGGGAGAACACGCTGACGTCGAGGAGTCCCAGTGATACTAGTAGGGGGCCCCGATCTTTCAGTTATTCATGTTATTGTCCTTTATTTTCCGCTGCAGACTTTCATTTGAATACTCCGTTTCATTCAGTGTTGTGTATTTTATCTTCATATAAAATACACTAGTATTCGGTATTGTCCTGGTGTGTTGTAACTAAACTCCTCATCGGAGTAATTATTGTTGTAATGTAGTTCGGTACTACATTTATCTTGTGTAATTGATTCATTTTCATTTACCTGGTGGGTCCCAGTTGGGGATCTACGGCACTGTAATATCCGCCTAGTTTGGGGTGTTACAAAAATCCTGTTGGTGAGAGTGGTAGGCTGAATTGATTTGAAAGATGCTTTGGTTGGCTTTCCCTTCTGGCATGCATCACATAGAGTCTCTTTCTTGAATACTTCGGTTGGAAGTCCTAACCAGGTTTTGAGAACTTATTTTGTTGATGGATTTGAAGTTCAGGTGACACAGTCTTTTGTGCCAGAGCCATCTATTTTCAGCTATTGTTCTCGATATAAAATAGGTATTATGAGTGCCTGTATTCCGATCCATCATGTAGACATCCCTTCTTCTGTATCCTTGTAGTTTCACTTCTCTAGATAGGATATAAATTACCATGCATTTCCAAATAGTGAAGACTTCTAGGTTCTTTTCATCACGGAACTGGCTTATGCTCAATAGGTTGTATTTGAGCCCTTTGACATACTGCACTTTTGTGATGGTTATGTCTCCTCTATGCAGCTCCCCATAACCTTTTGTTTGACCTTGAGAGCTATCTCCAAAGGTTACATATAGACCTCTTTCTTTAATGTAATTTGACATAACCTTCTTATTTTTTGTCATGTGCCTTGAGCATCCCGAGTCCATAAACCATTCTTCATCTCCTACTATTGAATTTGAGGTGACATGATGGTAGTCCTTCCACCTTTTCTGCAATCAGACAAGCAGAGATTTAGGTACCCAAATTTGAGTGGGTCCTTTAGGGTTAGTGGATTTCCTGGAGAATTGATTTCTCTTGGGGTTTTGAAAATGATGTTGGCTATTCCTATAGGGTGCATAGTGTCTTGGTCTATATCCTTGATTTGGTTTGTATATAGGATATGACTGATAGTGGTTTTTGTCATGCCCCACACTGGGGTTGGACGAGAACGCGACAGTTAACGTAATAAATAACATTTGTGATTAAGAAATTTCAGTAAGCATACAAGTGCCAGATCTCAGCCCGGTGAACTAAGTCTGGTTATTCGATAGAAGAAACATTCATGAGTACAGCAGAATTATTATATCAAGTGCAAAAGAGTACATCGGAAATCAAAATACATTTTGACACAGGAAATAAAAGAAGCGTTAAAGAGTATCCTAATTTCCTATGTCTTGGAAATACTTTGAGGACAGTCTTCAGTGGTCGTCAGCATCTGTCTCTTCTTCCTCTTGATTCTCTTCATCTAGCGGGGTTTTAGAAAACAATTCAAAATGGGGTGAGAATAATGGATTCTCAGTGAGTTGAGGTTTGATGTTTAATGAGTTTATTAGTTGATAAACATTATTTTTCTCCCACTTTTGAAAAATAGTGTTGTTTAAAAATTGGTGCAAGTTTTAAAAAAGAATATTATGAATTATGACATGAATGTACAGTCAATCTCCGTATATTGCGGTTGAGTATGAAGAATGCACGAAGTCAAGCGTCCAATGAGTATTTATCTTTGGGAGGTCGTCTACATGACTAATCCCTTAGCCTCCTTATAACGTCTTAGACCATTATCACTATTTGACCTTTGACTATCGCCTCGACCTTTGGTTTGATAACCGTAGCCTTGGGCGTTTGTCGGACCAGCACTATAATATTGGCATTTGAGCTTTATCGCTCTCATGCTTGGTGACATGCTGCCTTATCTCTTATCTGGGCTCGATATGTCCTTCGCTTGGGTCTATGCCTAGATCATATCATAATCGCAACTATACCCGAATTCTACGATCTAGTCACCTTAGGATCACTCCGTCCTTCCGTTTCAAGGGAATAGGATACGACGGTAGCTTTGCCTAGAACCGCAGCCACGCTGCTTTATTCATGACTTAGACTAACCGCCCCTCATGCATATAAATAGAAAAAGGGACTCTAGAGGTACTTGTACGGACTCTAGCGGTGGCTTCCGCCTGAAGGTCGTAGCACTTAGCTCCGCACAGCACTTACTCCCGATTTCTATTGAATAACAATTATTGTCGTGATTAACGATGATTATGCATATTATAAGATATCAATATGATTATTTGATAATAAATGGACTTGGGTAACTAGAGGAATTAGTTCAACCGGTTGATGATTAGATTGCTATTGTGCGAATCTTAGCATAATCTTATAATATACTCATAAACTTGAATAGTTAGGTACGGATTGGTTATATGTCCGGAAATTGCGAACTTTATTGCGAAAAGTCCGTTATGATATAAGAATTGAAGGTCAGAAGTCGCATGAAAGTTTACCTTTTGAAAATTATAATTCTGCCCTTCCGTCTTTTAAGTACTATCATTATTATTTTTACTATAATTCTATAAATTTGGATAATTCGGTACGGATTGATTATACGTCCGAAAATTACGAACTTTATTGAGAAAAGTCCATTATGATATGAGTATTGAAGGTCAGAAGTCGTATGAAAGTTTACCTTTCGAAAATTACAATTCTACCCTTCCGTCTTTTAAGTACTATCATTATTATTTTTACTATAATTGTATGGATTTGGATCATTCGGTACGGATTGATTATACGTCCGAAAATTACGAACTTTATTTTTGATATATTAAGACTTACTTTTAGGACATAAGACCAGAATTATGGACTTTAACAATTTTACCCCAAATTTATCTTATTTAAACTATTTTAGTTTATCCTTCGAACTTAGGTTCGAATTATCAAATCTCCCGGTGACTAATTATGCTCTTACCATAGTCCAATATATATACTCATATGTTTTTGGGATTTTAATCCCCAAAGGTCAGATTTGTCATATTCAACCAAAATTTCCATCAATGAATTAATTTGCACATATAATCAAAATATGACGAACTAAAATTCAACAAATATCAAGACCATTACATGCATGGTAATGAATGTTAATCAAGTATAGATATCTAAAGTTTTAATACTTACATGCACCATATATTTAACTTGTATAAATTTTGAATAAGAGAAAAGAAGGAAAACAACTTTACCCACCTTGATTTCTTGGAGTTGTGTAGGAAATTAGGTATTAGGCTAGTCGAATCAACCTTCCTTTGATCTCTCCTATTTTCGGACAACATATATACCATGAGAGTTTATGATAGGACATGGTTTAAGTTAGTTCATGTAGGATATACATTTTTGTATGTATTTATATGTTAGTATATAAAATGATGAACTTACCTTCTTGAGTTTGGGCTTTTCTTCTTATTCTCTTCTTCTTTCTTTCCTTCTATTTTTTCTTCTTCTTCTTCTTCTTCTTCTTCTTCTTGGCTTCGGCCTACCCTCCCTCTCTTTCTAATTTTCTGATTTTGCTTTGCATGTGAAATAAGGTGATAGTGTTGTATATTTTAAGTGTTTAAAAAGAGGTGGTCAAGGCATGGGGAAAGGGAGCACAAGACACAAGGTTGTGTCTTGCATGAGGAGGACATGAAGACTCTAGATGTCCTCCCCCTCTCCACTTGGCCACCCACTTTGTGTGTGTGTGTGTTGTGTGCATGTATATATATATATATATATATTGTATTTTAAGTGTGTAGAATGTTAATATAATTAGTTGGGTATTTGTTTAATTGTAAATGGATTAAGTAGTTGGGTTGGGCCTTCAATTATAAATTCAAGACTTAGGAATTTTATTAAGTTGGGTTTAAGTCCATTAGTGAGTTTATATTAGTAAATGTTGGTACACATAGCCCACTAGGTGAACCAATATTCTACTTTAACTTTCAATTAATTTATTATTTACGAAACAATCAAGTAAAATTAAAATGAAACTAGAAGTAGATTACATTATATTATAACAAATATTATTGAAATACATCATGATATAATAAACCCTGCATGTAGTGAGCTATCGAATTTAGGGGGTTCTACATCCTCCCCTCCTTAGAAGAATTTGGTCCCCAAATTCCTTCTTGAACAACTCGGGATATGATTTCTTCATTTCTTCTTCAGCTTCCCATGTAGCGTATTCCTCTCTATTGTGATTTGTCCAGACGACCTTGACCAATAGTATCTTCTTGTCTCTTAGTTCGTGTACTTGTTGATCCACGATCCTAATCAGCTTCTCGATATAAGTTAAATCTTCTTTGATTGGTGGTATGTCATGCGTGATGACATGTTCAGGATCTGGATGATATTTCTTCAATCTTGAGATATGAAATACGTTGTGCATTCCAACAAGATCGTTTGGTAGCTCGAGACGATATGCTAATTTTCCAATTCGTTCTAGGATTGTGAAAGGTCCGACATATCTAGGGCTAAACTTCCCTCCCTTCTTTGGGTTGATCAATCCCTTACGTGGTGATAAACGAAGGAATACTTTGTCGCCTGTGTCGAATTCTAAATCTCTTCTCCTCTGGTCTGCATAACTCTTCTGTCGGCTCTGAGCAGTGCGAATTTGATCCCGAATGATTTGAACCTTATCCATGGCATCTTCTGCTAGATCAACTTTTGGTATCGGGTTTCGGTTCTGCTTAGTCCTTGGTGTCCATCGGTCGTCAATCTCCCAATGTACTGAAACTTAATGTCGTCCCAAGTTCTTGATGAAGGCTCTTGCAGAATATGGAGACAAATCTGGGGTCATCTGACACAATGTCTACAGGTACTCCATGTAATCTAACGATTTCTCGGATATAAGTCCTTACTAGCTTCTGCAGACTATCATTCTTTCTTACGGGTAGGAAGTGAGTTGACTTTGTAAGTCTATCCACGACTACCCAGATTGTGTTATATCCTCCATTGGTTGTTTGTAGATACATCACGAAGTCCATCGTAATTAGTTCCCATTTCCATTCGGGAATCTTGAGTGGTTGTAGCAATCCTGATGGTCTCTGGTGTTCAGCCTTCACTCTTTGGTAGGTTAAACACCTTGCTACGAATTCTGCAACTTGGTTCTTCATATCCACCCACCAGTAGTATTTCTTTAGATCCTTAGACATCTTATTACCACCTGGATGAATTGTATACCGAGAGCAGTGAGCCTCTACTAAAATTTTCTTCTTGAGTTCATAATTATCGGGAACATATATACGATGTTTAAATTTTAGTGTTCCATCTCCCGACATGCTAAACTCAGATTTCTTACCTTGAGCGACCCTTTCCTTAAGTTTACACAATTTCCCGTCTTGTGTCTGTGCTTCTTGGATATTCTTAAGTAAGTCCGGTGTCATTAACAAATTAGCGAATAAAACTTGTGTCTTAGCCTGCCTTGGTTTCCATTGGATTATTTCTCTTAGGGCCTTCCATTCTCTTATCATGAGTCTAGCCACACTCGCTTTCCTACTTAAGGCGTCTGCTACGACATTGCCCTTGCCCGGATGATGCTGAATGGTGAGGTTATAATCCTCAAGAAGTTCTATCCATCGTCTCTGTCTTAGATTCAACTCCTTCTGAGAGAACAATTATTTGAGACTCTTGTGGTTGGTAAAGATGGTGAATGTAGCTCCATACAGGTAGTGTCTCCATTTCTTCAAAGCAAACATTATTGCTGCTAGTTCAAGGTCATGGGTCGGATAATTCATCTTGTGGATTTTCAGCTTTCGTGATGCATAAGCCACAACCTTGTCGTTTTGCATCAGTACAACTCCTAATCCTTCCTTTGATGCATCGCTGTAAACCACAAATCCTTCACTCCCTTAGGGAAGTGTTAGTACAGGTGCAGTAGTGAGTTTTCTCTTGAGTTCTTGGAAGATCAACTCACACTTATCGTTCCACTCAAATTTGATGTGCTTTTGTGTCAGTCTTGTGAGTGGTCCTGCGATTTTAGAGAAGTCTTTAATGAATTTGTGGTAGTAACCTGCAAGTCCAACAAGCTTCGTATCTCCGTGACTGTTTCTGGCCTCTTCCAGTCCAGAATAGTCTCCACCTTTGATGGATCTACTGCGACTCCATCTCCAGATATTATGTATCCTAAAAACGCTACCTCTCTTAACCAGAATTCACACTTGCTGAATTTGGCGTACAATTTATGCTTCCTTAGTGTCTCTAGTACCAATCTTAGGTGAGTTTCGTGATCTTGATCTGACTTGGAATAAATGAGTATGTCGTCAATAAATATCACTACGAATTAATCCAGATATGGTTGGAATACGCGGTGCATTAAATCCATAAATGTAGCCGGCACATTGGTCAATCCAAAAGGCATTACCATGAATTCTTAATGACCATACCTAGTTTGAAAGGCAGTCTTCGGTATGTCATTCTCTTTGATCCTCAATTGGTAATATCCTTGTTGAAGATCGAACTTTGAGTAAACTGTTGCTCCTTGTAGTTGGTCGAATAATTTGTCGATCCGGGGAAGTGGATACTTGTTCTTAACAGTAATATTGTTAAGTTCTCGGTAATCGATGCACAATCTTAGTATGCCATCTTTCTTCTTTACGAATAGCACTGGTGCTCCCCAAGGAGATATACTCAGTCGGAAAAATCCAACCTCTAGCAATTTTTGCAACTGAACCTTCAGTTCTTGCAGTTCCAGTGGGGCCATTCGATATGGCGTTCTAGCCACAGGTGCCTTTCCCGGCAAGATATCAATGCTGAATTCAACTTCCCTATCTGGAGGTAGAGAAGTAAGTTCCGTGGGGAAAATATCACGGTATTCTGATACTACTGGTGTAGCTTCAATCTCCATTTTACTCTTGGGTTTGTTAATGACAAAAGCCAAATATCCCGTTGCTCCCTTCGAGATGGCCTTTCTCGCCTTCGTGGCTGATATGATTGGGGCCTAGTTAATTCTAGCATCCCCGTGTAGTTCAACTACTGGGTGATTGGGTTTGCAGAATCGAACTATTTTAGAATGGCATTCAAGCTGTGTAAAGTGTTTAGATAGCCAATCCATCCCAAGTATGAGGTCATACTCAAGTATAGGGAGAAGAATTAGGTCGGCAGGAAAACAGTGACCTTTAATGATCACTTCACAATCTCTAAATACTAAATCTGTTACTCGGCTCGCACCCATAGGTGTGGATACTTCTAAGCTTATGGGTAGTGACTCCATGTCAACATTCAGTTTTTGTGCAGAATGAGGTGCAACAAAAGAATGTGATGATCTTGGATCTAACAATGCATGAGCAGAGTGTGATAGAGTTGGTTGTTGATTGGGAGTTTGTTGATGAATTAAGTTAATATGTAGAATTGGGGTGTTTATTAATTGACAATCATGGTTTTTTTTACAAATTCTAGAATTATCAAATAATGTAGAAAGCATAATTGAATTCAATTATATGTGGCTTAACCGCCAATCATATATTTCAAGTTTGTACGGCACTCAGGCCTAAATATTCCAGTATCAAAACATCAAAACCTCATAAGGTTACATAAACATTCTCAAACATAGGGCTATCTAATTATCATCCGAGTGCATGCTCGTGTCTTCTTCGGGGTCCTCTTTCGGATCTTCCTCCAGTTCCTCTTCTGGATCTTCAGCTTCAAACTCACGAAATTGAGGGTCGGCAATCGGGGATGCTCGTGATGAGATCCCAATTTTATTAGTGGAGTTAGGAAAAAGGTCGATCACGGCTCCTAACTTGGACTTCACCATAGCTTAGAATTTTTCATGCTCGTGGCGTTCAGACAAGATTTGCTCCTCCAGCATTTGCATCTTGTGGGGTTGCTGAAACTTTCTGGCTGCGGAGCTTGGCGATTGTTCGGATGTCTACTGACGATTGGGTTTTCAGGTGATGCGCTCTCTCTTCCAGCTCTTCATATGCTTGTCTCTTCTTTTCTAGCAACTGAAACAGCTCGTCTCTCTGATCACGATACGCCTTCACATCTTGAAAAATACGTGCAATTACGGACCTCAAATTCTGGATTTCTCTTTCAGCCAAAACAACTGTGTTGAGAATGGGCCTAGCGACACTCTCAATCTGACTAAGGGCCTGTCAAAGATAATCTTCAGAGATTGTCACCGGCGGAGTAGGCGTATCCTCATTTTCATGGGTCACAACCTTCTTGTCTGTGGGGTCCATCTAGTTAACAAAATAAACTAAGTCGGTATCTCGCAAAATCTAATATCCAATATAAACTCTATTAAGCATGAATAATCATTAAGGCAGTGAACTTAATGATTCAACAAATGCTTATATGATACTAAAGACAAAGGAACAATAATACTCCATTTTGAGAAAGTAATGAAGTTTAGAGGAGTTTAAAGGAACTTCATCAATTTCGAATGAACAGTGATATGACCTTGAGAAATGGATAAGTGAAATAAACTATATCCGTTTCAAGAATTCAATAGAAGGATTGATTCAATCGAGGAAATGCCGTGGATACTTAATCAAGTACATTGGCCAATGACTTAGGAATTTTGAATTTGACTATGCATATTCCAAATGAATAGCGACAAGTCGAAAGAGATCTTAATGAGAGTTGACTCGAAAGATCTACCTTAGATCTCAGTCCTATGGTTCACTTCGTCCTAGGTGGAATTCCCATCTAAGTCCGAAGAATCTTATCCTGGTAAGCTCGATGTAAGTGTCCTTCTTACAAACCGAGCTCCGATACCACTCCTCTCACGGCCCACACCGGGGTTGGATGAGAACGCGACAGTTAACGTAATAAATAATATTTGTGATTAAGAAATTTCAGAAAGCATACAAGTGCCAGGTCTCAGCGCGGTGAACTAAGTCTAGTTATTCGATAGAAGAAACATTCATGAGTACAGCAGAATTATTACATCAAGTGTAAAAGAGTACATCGGAAATCAAAATACATTTTGACACAGGAAGTAAAAGAAGCGTTAAATCAGTATCCTAATTTCCTATGTCTTGGCAATACTTTGAGGACGGTCTTCAGTGGTCGTCAGCATCTGTCTCTTCTTCCTCTTGATTCTCTTCATCTAGTGGGGTTTTAGAAAACAATTCAAAATGGGGTGAAAATAATGGATTCTCAGTGAGTTGGGGTTTGATGTTTAATGAGTTTAATAGTTAATAAACATTATTTTTCTCCCACTTTTGAAAAATAGTGTTGTTTAAAAATTGGTGCAAGTTTTCAAAAAGAATATTATGAATTATGACATGAATGTACAGTCAATCTCCGTAGATTGCGGTTGAGTATGAAGAATGCACGGCGTCGAGTGCCCAATGAGTATTTAGCTTTGGGAGGTCATCTACATGACTAATCCCTTAGCCTACTTATAATGTCTTAGACCATTATCAGTGTTTGACCTTTGACTATCGCCATGACCTTTGGTTTGATAACCGTAGCCTTGGGCATTTGTCGGACCAGCACTATAACATTGGCCTTTGAGCTTTATCGCTCTCATTCTTGGTGACGTGCTGCCTTATCTCTTATCTGGGCTCGATATGTCCTTAGCTTGGGTCTATGCCCGTATCATATCATAATCGCGACTATACCCGAATTCTATGACTCAGTCACCTTATGATCACTCCGTCCTTCGGCTTCAAGGGAATGGGACATTTGCCTAGAACCGTAGCCACGCTGCTCGATTCATGATTTAGACTAACTGCCCCTCATCTATATAAATAGAAAAAGGGACTCTAGAGGTACTCGTACGGACTCTAGCGGTGGCTTCCGCCCAAAGGTCGTAGCACTTAGCTCCGCACAGCACTTACTCCCGATTATTATTGAATAACAATTATTGTCGTGATTAATGACGATTATGCATATTATACGATATCAATATGATTATTTGATAATAAATGGACGTGGGTAAACTATAGGAATTAGTTCAACCGGTTGATGATTAGATTGCTATTGTACGAGTCTTAGCATAATCTTATAATAAACTCATAAACATGAATAGTTCGGCACGGATTGGTTATACGTCCGAAAATTGCGAACTTTATTGCAAAAAGTCCGTTATGATATGAGAATTGAAGGTCAGAAGTCGCATGAAAGTTTACCTTTCGGAAATTACAATTCCGCCCTTCCGTCTTTTAAGTACTATCATTATTATTTTTACTATAATTGTATGAATTTGGATAATTCGGTATGAATTGATTATATGTCCGAAATTACGAACTTTATTGCGAAAAGTCCGTTATGATATGAGGATTGAAGGTCAGAAGTCGCATGAAAGTTTACCTTTCAGAAATTACAATTCTGCCCTTCCGTCTTTTAAGTACTATCATTATTATTTTTACTATAATTGTATGGATTTGGATCATTCGCTACGGATTGATTATACGTCCAAAAATTACGAACTTTATTTTTGATATATTAAGACTTACTTTTAGGACATAAGACCAGAATTATGGATTTTAACAAATTTACCCCAAATTTATCTTATTTAAACAATTTTAGTTTATCCTTCGAACTTAGGTTCGAATTATCAAATCTTCTGGTGACTAATTATCCTCTTACCACAGTCCAATATATATACTCATATGTTTTTGGAATTTTAATTCCCAAAGGTCAGATTTGTCATATTCAACCAAAATTTCTATCAATGAATTAATTTGCACATATAATCAAAATATGACGAACTAAAATTCAACAAATATCAAGACCATTACATGCATGGTAATGAATGTTAATCAAGTATAGATATCTAAAGTTTTAATACTTGCATGCACCATATATTTAACTTGTATAAATTTTGAATAAGAGAAAAGAAGGAAAACAACTTTACCTACCTCGATTTCTTGGAGTTGTGTAGGAAATTAGGTATTAGCTAGGCTAGTCGAATCAACCTTCATTTGATCTCTCCTATTTTCGGCCAACATGTATACCATGAGAGTTTATGATAGGACATGGTTTAAGTTAGTTCATGTAGGATATACATTTTTGTATGTATTTATATGTTAGTATATAAAATGATGAACTTACCTTCTTTAGTTTGGGCCTTTCTTCTTCTTCTCTTCTTCTTTCTTTTCTTCTCATTTTTTTTTCTTCTTCTTCTTCTTCTTGGCTTCGGCCTACCCTCCCTCTCTTTCTAATTTTCATATTTTGCTTTGCATGTGAAATAAGGTGATAGTGTTGTATATTTTAAGTATTTAAAAAGAGGTGGTCAAGGCATGGGGAAAGGGAGCACAAGACACAAGGTTGTGTCTTGCATGAGGAGGACATGAAGACTGTAGATGTCCTCTCCCTCTCTACTTAGCCGCCCACTTTGTGTGTGTGTGTGTGTGTGTGTGTGTGTGTGTTGTTGTATATATATTTTTTTATATTTTAAGTGTGTAGAATGTTAATATAATTAGTTGGGTATTTGTTTAATTATAAATGGATTAAGTAGTTGGGTTGGTCCTTCAATTATAAATTCAAGACTTAGGAATTTTATTAAGTTATGTTTGAGTCCATTAGTGAGTTTATATTAGTAAATGTTGGTATACATATCCCATTAGGTGAACCATTATTCTACTTTAACTTTCAGTTAATTTATTATTTACGAAATAATCAAGTAAAATTAAAATGAAACTAGATGTAGATTACATTATATTATGACAAATTTTATTGAAATACATCATGATATAATAAACCATGCATGTAGTGAGCAATCGAATTTAGGGGGTTCTACAGTTTTGGTGTGGGCCATTTCTAAATCTTGGTTGAGATCAGTTATTAAAATTTTGGGGTCTCCACACCAGGTAATTTTCAAAGCTTGGATTACCTTGAGATTTCCATTTACCTCTCCCATTGTGAAATCTGTTTTGTGGGAGCCTTTGGTAATAAGCAGAGTAATGTTTTGACTGTTGATGCTGTTTTGGCCTTTGGCTAGTCTTTTGTCTAGGTGGTTGTCTTGTGAATCTTGACTGGTGCCTATACTGTTGACTGGGTTGCTGCATCTTTTTAAATACAGGTTTATTTGTAGTCTCAGCAGTCTGAACAATTGTCTCTCCCTTGATGAAGGTGGTTTTTGAACTAGAGGGAGTATTTGGGTCATATCCGAGGCCTGATTTTAAATAAAGTGGCCTCTAGTTTATACGCAAGCCATCTAAGTTATATATGTTTAAGGATGTTATTTCTTTAGCCTGTGTATTACTCAGCTATGCCAGTTTAGAAAACTCAGATTTATTATGAGCAAGTGCAACTGATTTTTCACTGTTTAAAGCAGTCAGCCTTTTGATCTCAGCTGTGGTAATTTCAGCTGAGTTTTTTAAATTTTTATCAGTCTGTCTTTCAAGCTCCGATATGTCTAGGATGAGTTTGTCAAAATCATTTTCAGCTGCCTATTCTCATCCTTCAGCTGTGTATTTTGTTCTGTCACAGTTAAGTGTGCACTTTTTAATATCTCAAAATCTTTAAAGAGCTGATTTACAGATTTGTGAAGATCAATAACTTCAGACATGTCTAAGCTGATATTGTCTGAAGTTGGAGGTTTAGATGTTACCTCTTCATCATCTAGGTTTGTCATTAAGTAGTTGTAGTCATCATCAGAGAAGAATCCACCGCTTGATTCTACACCAATGAGCGCTTTTATTTTGTCATCCCTCTTGCCTACTTCCTTCTTGTCTTCATCATTTTTGAGATCAGGACAATCAAATTGGATGTGCCCTGTTTTGTTGCAATTATAGCATTCAAATTTCCAGTTTCCAGCTTTCTTGTTCCTCCTTGGGTTCTCCTTATAGTTCTTCTTGTATTTGGAGTAGTTCTTCCTAAAATTGCTGAATCTTTGTATGATGAATGCCATTTCTTCCTCAAAGTTTAGAGGACTTAGAGGATTCGCTTCAGATAGATTATTTACAGGGGACTCATCTGCAAATGCAATGCCTTTCTCAGCTAGCTCATAGATGATGAGTAGGGCAGCTCGAACTCATAGGCCTTCAGGTCAGAGAACAACTCCGGGATCTTTATTTTATTTAGATCCTTTAATTCTCTCATGTCCAGAGCCTTCATACTCCATTCTGGATTGAGAGATCTTAGAACTTTCAGAGCCATCTCCTTATTGCCATATGTCTTTCCCAGGGAGTTTATCTCATTGATGATTTCTGTGAATCTTGTATTCATTGATCAATGGTTTCACTAGTCTTCATTTTGAAATTGTCAAATTTCTGAGTAGCTATTGACAATTTATTCTCCTTGATAAGCCGTATTCCTTCACACATTACACCTAATGTGTCCCATACCTCTTTTGCATTCTTGCAATTCTTGATTTTCACCATTGTGGCTTTATCAAGGGTCTGGTATAATACATCTCTGGCCCGATTGTCAATATTGGCCAGCTTTCTTTCTTCATGGGACATCTCTGTTCTCTTCTTGGGAATCTGCTTTAGTTTCCTAGCTGCTATCTTCTCATATGTACTGTCTTTCAGAAAGATGAAGGGTCCATCCTCTATGATACACCACATGTCATCATGGATGGATGATATATGTGCCTGCATTCTTATCTTCCATAAGTCATATTCATCTACAGAGAATATAAGTAATCTAGAATGCATATGTTGCATGTGTTCCATCTATGAGAGATTAAAATATATATATATGCTCAAATATATATGGATCTGGTTCGGTAAAATTAAACCAACCTCTCTGATACCACTTGTAGGTCACAGATACTCAGAGTACAGTCTATAGGGGGTGAATAGACTGTTTAAAATCTTTTGCTAAATTCAAAGGTTTAGAAAACACAGCTGTAGTGAGATCAGGTGGTATTACTCTTCTGATTAGGTAACTTTTGTCAGCTGTAAACTATATTGCGGAAGAACAGCTAACTGTAAAATGGAACACTGAATATGTATGCAGCAGTTAAGTATGATGATAAAGCAGTAAATCACACAATCACTTATAGTGGTTTCAGGGGTGGGGTAATCCTCTAGTAGTCCACTTCTCTCCAAACCAGTTAGAGATAAATTCACTATAACTTTCAACCAGTGAAATTAATGTTACAATGAATTCTGTTACAACAGCTTCCAACAAGTGGAAGCCCATGGTCGTTGCAACTCCCTTTGGCTGCCTAACACCTCTTGATTGAAATCCCGTGGATGCCTCAATAACTCTCAAGTTGTCTATAACCTTCCAATCAAGAACCCGTGGATGTGTTTACAACCTTGAACTTCTAAGAACATCGTTCAAAGAAGTACCCCGTACTCGTACTTTAAGATACAAGTGTTGTCTTCTCCAACTTAAGAGCTTCTCTGAATATGACTTTAGAATCTAGCTCTTCAATATGCTATAGATTTTCTTTGATTGCTTTGTTCGCTTGTAAGTACTGTTCGCATCTTACTTTGCTCAATTTTTCTTCAGATATTTATAGTACCGTCCTTGAGCTTCTTCATAGCCATTGTATCTTGTAACAATTCTGTCCATTGGAGAGTGGACTTCATTATTTATCTTCCTCATTACTTTGCACGGCTTGCCTCTTTCTTCAGATCTGACCGTTTGAAGATGTACTTCCCATTGCCGTTTTTCTTGATTACTATAATTGGAAATTCTTCCGGGCGCTAATCTTTAGGAATAAATTTTTCCTTAACTTCCGAGAATAAATCGCTTTGTCCCTTGCTTTTTATGTCTGCATGTGTCTTGCCATTATTGTTGACTTTTCAACATTTGCTGATCTAGACTGAGCTTCTATTCAAATACACATACTTGGCTGCAGTACCGGTTTGGTCAACCTCCTCTGATATTTAGTTTGATCAAAAACCTAGACTGATAAAAACTCGCATGTGGTCAACCCTCAACTGATACTACTATTTGACTGAAAACTCGTCTGCTTCCAGTTGGAGTAAAAACTCACCTGATATTTTTTATGTCTGAAAGCGCGATTGATAATAAGCTCGCCTAGGGTCAAACTTCTCTGATATGTTGTGTTGACCAGAACTCGTCTGAAATATATCGCCTGATACTTATGTTGGTCAAACCTCTATGATATTGTAATATCCGCAATTTCGAATTTCAGTAATTTTCTTTTTTTAGCGGAAGTTCGTTTTGACGACTCTCTCCTGACCGTTTCGTCATTCCGAGAATGATTAATTCTGCACTTTTTGTCATCCGAGTTCGTTTCGGTGTCGTTTTGTTGAGTTCCGTGTCCTTAATCGACTTTTTCACGTGGGAGTTTGACTTTGTAAAGTCACCATTAATTCTTGGAAACTCAAAAAATTCTGAATCTTTGCAACATTATAGAGCATCAAGTTAGATTTCCAATGGTTCAAACGGTGAGTCAATCGAAGTCCAGACGAAGGAGTTATGGTCGAAATAGCCAAGACTGCACGATGTGCCTTTTTGGTGTTGAAGGGGGCTGTACCGTGTGCCGCGGCACACTCAGGCTGTGCCGCGGCACTAAGCTGATTCCTGGGCGTTTTTGGTGGCCCTGGGCCGCGGCACACTTGTCCTGTGCCGCGGCACACGGGCTTTTTCTGCGTTTTTTAGCAGATTTTCGAGGAGAAAACTTTATTTTTCTCCTCTCTTCTTCCTCCTTCCATCTAGGGCGATTTATGGGCGATTTTTGGGCGATTTGAGTGCTCCCAAACTTGTAGAGATCATCCACCTCAAGTCTTGTTGTATATTTTCGGCCTCTACTTGAATCCTTCATCCAAATCAAGGTATTTTTGGCTTGAACCCTTGTTTTTGTAGATTTGGGGATTTTCCTTTTTGATTTCGATTCCAATCCGTTTTTAATCAATTAATTGTTGTATAAACGTTGTTTTGAACTTGTTCTACGGATTGGATACTCGTATCTTTGGTTCGTTCAACCCGAGGGGTGATTTCTTTGTTCTTGAAGGGTCTTGAACATTTAATGTTCGATTAAATGTTCGAATGAGTTCCCTTTGATAGTTTGTTGGGATTTCCGTTGTTTTCGGCCTTGATTCTCATCGTAATCATGTTTTATTATTCCTTACGGAGGATTATAGGTGCTCGATGATTCCGATGTTGAATTCCATTGGTGATTGATGATTCATGTGGTGTTTTCCCATAGTAATTTCGGTGCTATCGCGTTCTAGATAGTGTTCGGGAATTTGAGGGCTACCCGGCCGTATCCGTTCACTTTTCCATTGCTCGTGATATCGAGGCAAGTACCTTGCCCATACTTTTCTCGTTTTAGGGATATGATGATCGGTGGTCGTCTTGGTGTGTTTGTTTGGTTATTTGAAATGAAGTTTCAAAAGATTTCGGTTTGGCCTCGTCAAAGGCTTTCTTTCAAAATGCGTGTGTGTTTTGTGAATGGCGTGTTTTGGGAATTGATTATGATTTGATTATTTTGAACGTTGAAGGATTTGACGATGATACTCCTATTGTTTAAAGTTATGGAATCGTGTATTCCGTATTTAATCTTGTTATTGTGTTTTGAAGAGTTTGATAATGGTGTCGAGTTAATGGCCATCTCTAGTGAGTATTCTTAATGAACTTACATTCTTAGCATGTTAGTTTTGCATGAGTAATGTGTGTGTGTGTATGCTCACTACGGGTTAGATCCGACGGGGTCTCGGTAGGGGTCCACAGAGACGTGGATCGACGAGCTTGCTTTTAACCACTACGGGTTAGATCCGACGGGGTCTCGGTAGGGGTCCACAGAGACGTGGATCGACGGTTAATTGTGGTGCATTTTACAAATGTGACTTATTTATGGCATTTCCGGAAATGAGTGCTTTCGAACGGTTTTCATGATTGCATGCATTGACTAAGTGTGTAAGAGGTAAGTTGTTCGTTTGGCCTACTTGGCTAGGATGGCTCTAGAGTATTTTGACGTTTATGTTAAATCCTTTATTTGTGGATTTTGATGTTGGGAGACGAACCTTGTGGTCGTTCTTGTGTACTGTGAGTTGATGAGATTTGGGGCTAAAATCCCAATGGTCTTGTAAAAGTCATTTTACGGATTTGGGGCTAAAATCCCAACGGTTTGGTAAAGGTCGTTTTTCGGAAAGTAAACCTTTGGGGCGGTGACCCCTTTCGTATTTTGGGTTTTTGAAAAGTAGGATTTGATAATCTTAAATCATTTTCTATTAAAACTCCCGATGGTATTTCAAATCATTTTATAGATTGTTTCCCTTGATATTTTGATCTTGAAATTTTGGGAAAGTCTTTACTCAAACTCTCACCTCGGGAAGTGTTCATCTTGTTGTATTTGAACCTTTGAGGATTCCGAATTATTATCGTTCGTGGAATGTGAATTGTATGGCTCGTATTTGCACTTTGTTCTTGCACTAGCAAAACAGTGGAGTTTTGCTAACCCCGAGTATTCGGGGTGGATGTCTATTTTGCATTCGGGTTTTGGAGCATAACACAGGGTCGGCACGAAGGATGATGAAAGATGAACGATACTAATCACACGAGGATCCGTTGATGTCGTATTGGTCTAGTTGTATTTTCTTTTCATTGCGATATCTTTTCCCATATGCGGGAGTTTATTGTACTTTGACCCCTGCGTGGGTATATGTTGTAATTGAGTTGTATATTTTCATTGAAAGACCAAATCGGTCTACTGAGTCATTTAGCCTTGAAGGCATTGTCGAGATGTTAAATGTTGTTACCAGCCTGGTAGATCTTCGAGGAGAGGGTCTACGGCGTGTAATATCCCTGAGTGGATTTGGGGTGTTACATAAATGGTATCAGAGCTTAGGTTGTGGAAACCTAGGCTGTCGGGTCAGTGGTGTCTATTGAGTTTTGTCTCGTCGGATTTAGTCTGACTGAGTCGTGTCGCGACGCGTCGTTTGAGTTGTTGGTCGTGGTTAGTATCGTGGGGCGATCATCATCTTCGTGCGACCGGTGGAAGTAAGTCTCCCTTCTTTGTGTTATGCCTCGTGTGACACGAGCTATTTTTATGATTATTTGTTAAGTGATGGAATCCTTATGTGGATTTTGATTTCACGATATGTATTTAATCGACTCTCGTATTTGATTTATACGAGGAGTGTAACGCTTGTGATGTCTTTTTATTGTTGTTTTTGTCCGTTCTTGATGATTTTCGAATCGATTTGCACGTTTTACAAGTTCTCTTGTGGAAGCTTTGTGCTTATACACGTTCGACTTGTTCACTAGCCGATCTGGTAGGGTCTTTAGAGGCCTCGAATGGGGCAGTGGTTTTGTTACGAATGTGGTTATTTGACTCTAATATTTTGTTCTTATGAGGAGTAGTGTTCTTTGGATTGTGCATGTTGAATCGTATTTCTTTTATCCATTGCGTGAGTTCTTTTGTAATGACTTTCGGTATTTTACCGATCGAGTTTTATTTCGATAACCGCTTCCCTTAACCGAGTTTTTGGCATTATGGCCTTGACCGCTTTGTGAAATTCTTATGACGGTATTTAGTATTTTGTAAATGGCTTTCGTGAGTTTTGAAATATTACCGTCATCACCTTTTTGGCATTTTTGTAAATGGTTTTTAGCACAGGGTTCCGTCGCGGGACCCACAGCTATGATGTTCCGTGTGATTACGAAATTTTTGGGCATTCTAGCCTTTTTGGCATCATCCTTTTTGGCATTGAATTATTTTCGAAAACTTGAGTATCTTAGAAATAAATTTCGAGACATATTTTTTTTCAAATGAGTTATTTTCTTGTGGTACATCCAGGTGCCACAATATATTTCAAAAATTTTCTGCCTCGAGGACCAAAATGTTTTGAGATATTTTCAATGTTTTAGAAACACTTTTATTTAGACCCGAGGGTCGAATATTCTGAAAGTTTTCACTAAGAGAAAGTGTCCTCATTTTTTATCAAATGCGAAACGGTTCTCCAAAGTCTCGATAACGATGTTTCACGTTTGTACTTTTTGAAAGGTGATACTCAAGATCAATCGGTGTTCTTCTAAATTATTTTCAAAATGAGGTTTTCGTTTTTAAAACCTATCCATTCCCGTTTGAGGGATGGGTATATATGTATGATGTTCGCGTTGTCATTTTGATGTTTGCTCCCGAGTATGACCGAATTGGCGGTGTGAGCGTTGAGTCGTTTTCCACACATTTGTTGTGTTAGCCCCTTGTGAGAGATGGGATGTTGGTGTTGAATATTGTCGCCTCGTGGTGATTTCTGCATTGTCGCGCATGTGCGAGCTGTTAGAGCTTGGGTTGGTATGGTCGTGTGCATCGGTGATCGTTCCGTTATGTGTCGGTTGTTTAATGCCTTGTTACCTTGCTCCTGTTTTTGTGAATTTCGTGGATGAGGTCGGGGGTAATACCCGTACTATTTTGACTTCTGTATTTTCTCTTTCTCCAGTCTATCGATTCGCTCATGTTCGTTGAAACTTTATGAAATTGTTCTGTATTTCGGTTTCATCGTCCGAGCAAGCTGATCTTGTTGTGGGTCGATCTGGTTATCGTTGTGACTTTTTCGAGTTCGGTTCGATTCTTGTGAACCTTGTTCGGAAGTGACATCATCTGGTTCTATTAATTCTTTTATTCGAAGTGGATCGGATTTGGAACTCTTGTGTTTTCGACTCTGTCGACTCGTTTATGTTCGTTGACATTTTCTGAGCTTGTCCTGCCCCTTGCTTTTGTTGATCGGACAAGTGCGGTATTGTTTCGGAATAACTCGTTTGTTGTTGTGACTTTTCAATTTCTATTCCCTTTCATGTGGATCTTATGTGAATGCATACGTTGTTGTTTTCACCGGATCATATATTGTCTCGAGTCGAGATGTGAACCTTGGAGTTGTTGTTTGAATTTTATTGTTCTTCGTGATTCGAACATGATTGTTCGCTTTTTGTTGTCTTGACCGTTGTGGTTTGGTCGTTTGTTTGTTCGGTTTTTGTCCTCGTTTCGTGATCGTTGAGCATTCAGGCTCCTTCCTAATTCCCTTAAGTTTGGGAAATTAGTCTCGTTTTCGATCTTCCAACCCCTGGGCGGTGGAATTCCGTATTTGTCCAGCGATTGGCTCGCGTTTTGATTGATGTACCGTTGGGTTGGTCAATCGTATTGATTTTCGTTCGTTGTGTTTTGTGATTGTTCGGATAATTGACTTGATTGTATTATCCATTTGATGACGCTTGTCACTTGTTGGTTTTATTATATCCTTAACGGCGACGTTGTGTTGATCGTCGTGGAGCATGTTTTCACGCCGTATATTCCTTGTGTTGCTTGTAACGTTTCGCCGATGGGCATAAGTTACGCGTTTCCTTGCATATCTCGTTGAGTTTTCCTGGCGGGATATTGCTTCTCCCTACTTGTTTTAAGTTTCGGGACGAAACTTCTTTTAAGGAGGGTAGAATGTAATATCCGCAATTTCGAATTTCGGTAATTTTCTTTTTTCGGCGGAAGTTCGTTTTGACAACTCTCTCCTGACCGTTTCGTCATTCCGAGAATGATTAATTCTGCACTTTTTGTCATCCGAGTTCGTTTCGGTGTCGTTTTGTTGAGTTCCGTGTCCTTAATCGACTTTTTCACGTGGGAGTTTGACTTTGTAAAGTCACCATTAATTCTTGGAAACTCCACAAATTCTGAATCTTTGCAACATTATAGAGCATCAAGTTAGCTTTCCAATGGTTCAAACGGTGAGTCAATCGGAGTCCATACGAAGGAGTTATGGTCGAAATAGCCAAGACTGCACGATGTGCCTTTTTGGTGTTGAAGGGGGCTGTACCGTGTGCCGCGGCACACTCAGGCTGTGCCGCGGCACTAAGCTGATTCCTAGGCGTTTTTGGTGGCCCTGGGCCGCAGCACACTTGTCCTGTGCCGCGGCACACGGGCTTTTTCTGCGTTTTTTAGCAGATTTTCGAAGAGAAAACTTCATTTTTCTCCTCTCTTCTTCCTCCTTCCATCTAGGGCGATTTATCGGCGATTTTTGGGCGATTTGAGTGCTCCCAAACTTGTAGAGATCATCCACCTCAAGTCTTGTTGTAGATTTTCGGCCTCTACTTGAATCCTTCATCCAAATCAAGGTATTTTTGGCTTGAACCCTTGTTTTTGTAGATTTGGGGATTTTCCTTTTTGATTTCGATTCCAATCCGTTTTTAATCAATTAATTGTTGTATAAACGTTGTTTTGAACTTGTTCTACGGATTGGATACTCGTATCTTTGGTTCGTTCAACCCGAGGGGTGATTTCTTTGTTCTCGAAGGGTTTTGAACATTTAATGTTCGATTAAATGTTCGAATGAGTTCCCTTTGATAGTTTGTTGGGATTTCCGTTGTTTTCGGCCTTGATTCTCATCGTAATCATGTTTTATTATTCCTTACGGAGGATTATAGGTGCTCGATGATTCCGATGTTGAATTCCGTTGGTGATTGATGATTCATGTGGTGTTTTCCCATAGTAATTTCGGTGCTATCGCGTTCTAGATAGTGTTCGGGAATTTGAGGGCTACCCGGCCGTATCCATTCACTTTTCCATTGCTCGTGATATCGAGGCAAGTACCTTGCCCATACTTTTCTCGTTTTAGGGATATGATGATCGGTGGTCGTCTTGGTGTGTTTGTTTGGTTATTTGAAATGAAGTTTCAAAAGATTTCGGTTTGGCCTCGTCAAAGGCTTTCTTTCAAAATGCGTGTGTGTTTTGTGAACGGCGTGTTTTGGGAATTGATTATGATTTGATTATTTTGAACGTTGAAGGATTTGACGATGATACTCCTATTGTTTAAAGTTATGGAATCGTGTATTCCGTATTTAATCTTGTTATTGTGTTTTGAAGAGTTTGATAATGGTGTCGAGTTAATGGCCATCTCTAATGAGTATTCTTAATGAACTTACATTCTTAGCATGTTAGTTTTGCATGAGTAATGTGTGTGTGTATGCTCACTACGGGTTAGATCTGACGGGGTCTCGGTAGGGGTCCACAGAGACGTGGATCGACGAGCTTGCTTTTAACCACTACGGGTTAGATCCGACGGGGTCTCGGTAGGGGTCCACAGAGACGTGGATCGACGGTTAATTGTGGTGCATTTTACAAATGTGACTTATTTATGGCATTTCCGGAAATGAGTGCTTTCGAACGGTTTTCATGATTGCATGCATTGACTAAGTGTGTAAGAGGTAAGTTGTTCGTTTGGCCTACTTGGCTAGGATGGCTCTAGAGTATTTTGACGTTTATGTTAAATCCTTTATTTGTGGATTTTGATGTTGGGAGACGAACCTTGTGGTCGTTCTTGTGTACTGTGAGTTGATGAGATTTGGGGCTAAAATCCCAATGGTCTTGTAAAAGTCATTTTACGGATTTGGGGCTAAAATCCCAACGGTTTGGTAAAGGTTGTTTTTCGGAAAGTAAACCTTTGGGGCGGTGACCCCTTTCGTATTTTGGGTTTTTGAAAAGTAGGATTTGATAATCTTAAATCATTTTCTATTAAAACTCCCGATGGTATTTCAAATCATTTTATAGATTGTTTCCCTTGATATTTTGATCTTGAAATTTTGGGAAAGTCTTTACTCAAACTCTCGCCTCGGGAAGTGTTCATCTTGTTGTATTTGAACCTTTGAGGATTCCGAATTATTATCGTTCGTGGAATGTGAATTGTATGGCTCGTATTTGCACTTTGTTCTTGCACTAGCAAAACAGTGGAGTTTTGCTAACCCCCAAGTATTCGGGGGGTGGATGTCTATTTTTGCATTCAGGTTTTGGAGCATAACACAGGGTCGGCACGAAGGATGATGAAAGATGAACGATACTAATCACACGAGGATCCGTTGATGTCGTATTGGTCTAGTTGTATTTTCTTTTCATTGCAGTATCTTTTCCCGTATGCGGGAGTTTATTGTACTTTGACCCCTGCGTGGGTATATGTTGTAATTGAGTTGTATATTTTCATTGAAAGACCAAATCGGTCTACTGAGTCATTTAGCCTTGAAGGCATTGTCGAGATGTTAAATGTTGTTACCAGCCTGGTAGATCTTCGAGGAGAGGGTCTACGGCGTGTAATATCCCTGAGTGGATTGGGGGTGTTACAGATATTTCGTGTTGACCAAAACTCGCCTGATAGTATCTCGCCTGATACTTATTTTGATCAAACCTCTCTGAGATTTCTGTTGACCAAAACTCGCCTGATAGTATCTCGCCTGATTTCTTGGCAGTTCTATACTTAGCCAAATTTCTATATGATCAACACTTAAACTTAATCTTTTTAAGGCCTATAGAAGATACCCATTAGGTTCTTCTTTACAATGCCAAGTACATACATTTGAATTAATCATGAATACGGGGAAGACATCATCAAAATCTAAAATAATATTCCTAACATGGACTGGCTAGCTAAATATTGTGCAAATGTCGATTGTAATAAGAAGATTGTAGCCTTTCAACCAGTAAATGGAGGACATTTTATTTTTAGAGGTAATTCGCATTCATGCTCTTTACCAATTATAAGTGCATTGAAAGCTACGAAGATGTTAAATAAGAGATGTACTGGCTATTTGGCTAATATTTTGGATACTTCCCTTGAAATGGAATTGAAGTCTGAAGAAGTAGATGTGGTGAGAGAATTTCCTGAGGCGTTTCCAGATGGCCTGTTGCCACCATATCGGTAAATTGAGTTTGCAATTGATGTTATTCTAGTGACTACCCTCATTTCCAAAGCCCTATACAAAATGGCACCGACAGAATTGAAAGAATTATAAGTTCAACTACAAGAATTACTTGATAAGGGATTTATCCATCCTAGTTGTTCACCTTTGGGATCGCCCGTCTTATTTGTGAAAAAGAAAGATGGCACATTGCGATTATGCATGGACTATAGAGAACTGAACAAAGTGACCATCAAGAACAAGTATACTCTTCCAAGAATAGATTATTTATTTGATCAGTTGCAAGGAGCGTGAGTGTTCTCAAAGATTGATTTGCATTCCGAATATGATCAACTGAAGGTCAGAGAAGAAGATATCCAAAAGACAGCATTTGAAATACAATACAGTCATTATGAATTTTTAGTGATGCCTTTTGGTTTGACAAATGCTTCTGCAGCATTTGTGGATCTAATGAACCAGGTAGTCAAAGAGCTCTTTGATAATTTGTGTTGGTGTTTATCGACGATATACTTATCTATTCACATGATAGAGATAAGCATAAAGGACACCTCATAATTTTGCTTCAAATTCTCAAAGAAAAATAATTGTATGCTAAATTTAAGAAATGTGAAGTATGGATAGAACAAGTTTAATTTTTAGGGCATGTGGTATTCAAGGATGGAATTTCAGTTGATCCAAACAAGTTAGAGGTATTGAGTAACTGGCCAACACCAACGAACGTATAAGAGGTTCGGAGTTTCTTAGGACTAGCCGATTACTGCTGAAGGTTTGTACAAGGATTCTAAAAGATTGCAACCACATTGACAATGTTAACAAGGAATGTGAAGTTTGCTTGGACAGATGCTTGTGAGGAAAGTTTCCAAGAATTGGACAGTAGATTAACTAGAGCTCTTGTCTTTGCCACTCCTATGGGAACTGGTGGGTTTGTAGTTTATATCGATGTTTCTAATAATGTGTTAGGTGTTGTATTGATGCAATATGGGAAGGTAATAGCCTATGCCTCCAGGCAATTAAAAGAGTATGAAAACAATTATCCATTATTATTAGAACTTGATGTTGTTGTCTTCGCACTAAAAATTTAGAGACATTACCTGTATGGTAAAAAGTGCGAAATCTATACAGACCACAAAAGTTTAAAATAATTCTTCACACAGAAAGGGTTGAATATGCGACAACAGAGATGGTTATAATTTGTGAAAGACTATGATTGTATGATCAACTATCATCCCGGTAAGGCAAATGTGGTCGCAGGTGCATTAAGTATAAAGTCTATGTCTTCCTTCCATATCATGCACAAGCCACTATTTTTAAACTTGCAAAAACTAGAATCGGAAATTATGCCCAAAAGGAAGATGTGTTCATTATCAACACTTATATTGGAACCTGCACTTCATGACATGATCAAAGAAACCCAGAATGTGGATCAGTATATAGGCAGATTGAGGGAAAAAGTAGATGCTGACAAATTACCAAACTTCTCAGCCTCTGATGATAAAACTTTACGATATAAAAGGAGATTGTGCATGCTAGCCGAAGCAACCATCATAGGGGATATTTTGAAGGAAGCCCATTCCAGTCCTGATTCAATACATCCAGGTAGAACACAAATGTACAAAGACTTGCAGCAACATTATTGGTGGCTTGACATGAAGAAAGATATTGCCAAATTCGTGGCCGAATGTCTAACTTGCCAGCATATCAAAACTGAACATCGAAGACCAGCAGGATTGTTGAAGCCTTTACTAATTTAGAAATGGAAATTGGAACACATTACAATGGATTTTGTGCTTGGGCTACCAAGGATTCAAAGTGGGTATAATTCGATATGGGTGATTGTTGATAGATTGACCAAGTCTTCTCATTTACTTCGAGTGAAATCCACATATAATATGGATCGATATGCTCAGTATTATATTAAGAAGATATTCCGGCTACACGGCGTGCCAGTTATCTGATAGGGGACCTAAATTAACATTTGCATTTTGGAAGAGTTTACATAATGCAATGGATACGAAGCTTGCATTCAGGACAACATTTCATCCAGAATGTGTCGGACATTCACAAATGGTTCAAATACTTGAAGATATATTGAGAGCATGCATACTGGATTTCAAGGGCAATTGGGACACAAAGTTTCCATTGGTAGAGTTCACCTACAACAATAGTTACCAATCTACAATTGGGATGTCACCTTGTAAAGCACTGTATGGGGGAAAATGCAGATCTCCCATACAAAGGGATGAAGTTGGAGAAAGAAGTCTACTAGGTCCAGAAATAATCCTTAATCTTCCCCTTTTTGTTATCACCAAAGGTTACATGTCCTTGTTCTTGATATTCGAGTTCTTCGAATAGCTCTTTGGTGACACACATGTGCCTCGAACAACCACTATCTATATACCACTTACTTTTCTTTGAATATGGTACAAGGTAGGTCTATTTCAACGGTCTTGCCTTTATTTTGAAGTTTTGAGTTTTCGAGTTCTAACGCCTTTATTTTTCTTTTCAAAGACATATTTAATTTGACCATTTCATTGTATTCCACGTTCAATGACTCAAAAGCATTTAATAATTCATTGTCATGATGTGTTTCTTGAGAATCACAAAAATCAAATAAATCATAATCATAATTTGGTTTAGAGCGTACCAAGATATCATTTTCCAAATCAAGTGCCATAAATGCGAGATTTGCATCTAATGATCTTTCGATTTCTTCCTCGTAGTCACTCCAAGAAACAATTACGACTTCCTTATTTTTGAATCTTTCATTTTGAGGTTTGAAAGTAGATCCTCGGCCTTTGGCATAATATCCACTAGCTAGTATCTCAGGAGATCGTCGACTTTGTGCATTGGTAAGTATGCTGTTGTGGTTATTTTATAGTGATGATTGATCATTGTCGTGATGGTTTTGGGATATTTTGGGTTGAACGGTATGTTTGTTTGTTTTTATGATGGCTTGCAAGTTTCGAGGCCGAAACTTATTTTAAGTGGTGTAGAATGTAATATCCGGAATTTCTACTACTGTTGTTTAATATTATTTTATCCGAGTTATGTTGTACAGCGTGGAATCTGTATAGTATGGATAAAATAATGAAGAACTGAGATGTCAGTATTGGTATAATTGTCGTATTTGGTAGATAATTACAATTGAGAATATCGTGTATCAGGTTATCGCACTTTTGATATTGGGTATATCGTATGAGAATATTATTGGATTCAGTATTTGTGTTCAGTGTGTCGTATGTTCATTTTTGGTATGTCGAGACGTTGGACATAAATTGCGGGAAATGGCTAAGTGTAGTATTATTAGCGCACGTTAATATGTATTGCTAGCGCACGCTATCGTGCAGGTTTAGCGCACGCTAATGGTAAAAGATAGCGCATGCTAGTTCAGAACAGATCAAAGGGAATCTATGTGTGGACCCGGTCACTTTTGGCACATGTGCCGACGAAGTCAACTGATGTTTGTCGTAAATCATTAGCGCACACTAATGCCTATTGTTAGCGCACGCTAATATCAGATCGGTCAATAGGGAATCTCGGCTTTATTGGTTTCTTTCGGCATGTGGGGTCACGAGCATATTCGGAGTAGGTGCGGACTGTAGTAAGTCAACTTCGGATAGCGCACGCTAAGGGCAAAGGACTTGCGTACGCTAGACAGTGTAAGTTATGTACGCTAATGCATGGTCATTACGTACGCAAGCACATGTACGAAGCCAGATAGTGGCCTCTGGACCGCGATAGCGCACGCTAACAAAGTCAGTTAGCGCATGTTATGGCTGTTGCGCACGCTAAACATGAGATGTTAGCGCACGCTAGTAATGTATTCTATATAAGGGGACAGACGGGTTTTGAGATGCATTTAGTCCATTCTTTCTCCTTCAGTCGATAGAGAGAGCTTTGGGAGGTTCTTGAGGTTCCTAAACACGGTTAGAGGATGATCTTTAACAATATTAAGATGGAGAGCATGGATTCAAGCCTTGTTCTTCAAGTTATTCATGATTCTTGGAATGGAGTCAAGTGTTCTTATTCTTGGTTCATCCAATCCAGGTAATTTTCGTATCCTTTTGATGGTGGTTCATTTTTCTTGGATGATTACATGTGAGGAGCATGTTGGATAATCAGATGATGATGTTATATGAGATTCAATGGAATTTTGATAAGAATTTCGGATGTTAGTTAAGATTCTTCATACTATAAGGATGTTGATTCATTTAACCCGATCTAAGATGGATTTCTGAATCTTGGTAATTATATTGGTCGATTTAGATGAGATGAATCATGATACTAGGTTGAATTCCAGATTGAGTATGATATGATCCTTGTTATCGATTTGATTTGATTCTTGATGTTATTATTGATATATGGACATTGATACGATCCTTGTGATAGTTATGGTGTCGTTTATCTTCAAAAGATATGGAGATTTATGTCTCCCTTCATTCGGATTCGCAGTCGCAAGACGTTAGTCGATGCTTGGAATGCATGCCATTGTACAGCATTAGCGAACGCTAATCTTACTAGCTAGCGCACGCTAACGGGAGCAACTTAGCGCACACTACGTTATGCGTTTAACGTGCGCCAAGTAGGCAGACAGTGCAGTATTTTTGTGTTGTGATTATGAATTCGTGATGGTTTGATTTGGTTTGTTCTGACTGCGTTTATTCGAGGTTTTGTTGAACCGTTGAGTTCGATTGGTTGGTTTTGTCGGTTGTTGATTATTATCGGACGTGCTGTCATTTGATTATTGCATTAGGTTGTGATAATTGATCGTGGATTACGACTGTTGTGTTGCTTTTGATCGGGGCTGAGGAGCTCGTAGACAAAGGCAATGTGTTCCGTAGCATCTTCGTGATATCGGTATCGAGGCAAGTTATTACTTGCTCAGTTATAATATTTAATGAATGGTTTCAGTTTCATTTCGTTTTTAATGCATATAGCGATGATTATTATTGTGAACTCAGGGTATTTGGATTGTATATCGTTCTTCCAATTCTGGGAGGTAAATCATAATGTATATGCTTTATCTCAGTTATGGGTATGTTCGGGTATCGAGGTTACGTTGTGATAAAAACGAGGATATGAGTATCTTTGGTCCATGGTACATTTTGGATCGCAGGGCATCGAGGATAATCGCCAGTGATGATTTGACATCGAGATTGCTCCTGAAGGACTCGGGACAAGTATCTTAGTTTTGATTTTGGTTTAGTGTTGATGGTGTTGATCATGCAGGTTGTCTTTCATATTGCTGAATGGTCGTCCTAGTTGTTTTGTCATAATGTCGTTCATGTTATTGGGTCCTGTGTTGTTCATGTCGAAGAACATATTGATTTGCATATGTGTATTGTTTATGTTGTTTATGTTGTGTTGATCCGTTGGGATCGTGTGATCTATGCTTAGGGCGCTGGATCAGATGTCCACCTCGTTATGGTCCGACGGGATCATCTTGGGATCTATGCTGAGGGCGCTGGATCGTTGGAGTACCCAGTGTTATGTTGATGGAATCATATGGATTTGCATCGTTGGTTTTGCATATGTTGTTGTGTATATGTATATTGTTGGTTATCCACCTCGTGTTCATCTGGTAGGATCATCTTGGGACCTATGCTGACTGCGCTGGGTCATGGGATTTCCATTGAGTATACACTGTTGATATTGTTTTGAGCATATTGACGTTGTCATATGAGTATGCATATGTAGGTCTTGTGTTAAGACCATGTCCCTGTGTGGTATTTATCCGACCTCGGATTTGACTGACATGATTGTCGTGGCATTTCATATCTTGAGGTATATTCCGTATTTTCCCTTGGTATTTGTCTTTTGATGGACAATCGGTTGTCGTCCTGGGATTTGATGATGCTATCCAATGGATCGTATTGGTCAGAACTGGTATATTTCCGTATCATGGGTTGGTGATGATAGTTTGAGGATCTTGAGTATTGTTTGAGGTACAATACAGATATTATGTTCGAATTTATTGGTTAATCAAGTACAAGATGTGAAATGTGATAATTGTTATTCTGTCGAGAATTATTCGAGTATGTAAGGTTACTATGATAAGATTACATTGGTCGTATTCTTATTTTGTATTCTCATTGGTATGTAATTATTAATGTGATGTGACGGTTATCATTGTTGGATATTATGCCTGACCCCGTCGTGGGCTTTCTTTTTAGGTTCTTGAAATATCGAGCTTGTAGCGGTCGTGGAGAGATGAGCTTCCCGGAGGATACTGGCTAGGACATGTTTTTGTATTGAGTTTCCTGATCAGTTGCTGTATTTCCGCTGCTAGAGTACTTTTAACTATTGTCTTTTCCGTTGCATGAGTATTTTGAAATGACCTTTTGTTTCTGGTAATTTGAGTTACTTTGGAAATCTCTTTTCTAAACTATTGAGTTTCGGCCGTTTGGCCTTGCCCTTTTCGAAATGAGATTTTTACGACGGTTTTGTTAAATGGGTTTTGTATAGTTTTCAAATGTTTTTTAAAGGAGTACCGTCGTTAGTCTCTTGGGCGTTTGTTAACGTTTGCGAAAATATCCTTCAGCCTTGTTGGTTCCATATCGGGGCCCACGGCGCTGTAATATTCCCGGTCGACTCTGGGGGTGTTATAGGTTTGGAGCCTCTGGATTTAAGAACAATCTCGTAATTAATAAGTGACCCGATGAGGGCACTAAATTCAAGCTTGCTGAGATCTTTAGATTCCATGATTGCGGTAACTGTAGCATCCCATTCACGAGGTAATGAGCGAAGAATTTTCTTAGCCTTGTCGTTACTTGAGATAGGTCTTCCAAAATATGCAACACCATTTGTTATAGCTGAAAATCGATCCAACATATTTGTGATCGTTTCCTCATCTTTCATGGAAAAGAGTTCGTAATCATGAAGCAGCATGTTAATTTTGGTCTCCTTGACTTGATTGGTTCCTTCATGAGTGACTTCGAGAATTCCCCAAATTTCCTCTGCACTTTCATATGAGGATATCTTGTTGAGTTCTTTGGGATTGAGAACACAGTATAAGAGTTGAGTGGCACGAGTATTAATATGTGTGTTCTTCCAATCTTCGTCGTTAAAATCATCAAAATTTTTAAGCGAACCATCTTTCTTCTTGGCGATATTGGACCAAGAGCAATGATTTTCCAGATTTCAATGTCGTAAGCTTGAACAAATATAGCCATCTTCTTTTTTTCATGTCATGGAGTTGGAGCCGTCAAAGAAAGGAAGGCGTTTTAGAGCATTACCTTCGATTTGGCCTAATAGAGCCATTTGCGGATCTTTTTCTCTAAGGTGTTTAAACCTTTTAAAAGAGACCCGCTCCGATACCAATTGAAGAGTGAAAAATACCACTAGAAGGAGGGTTGAATAGTGGTGTTGCAGATAAATAAAATTTCTCGAGAGATTAAAAGTAATGCGGAAAATAAATGACACCAGATTTATAGAGGTGCGGCAACTTGCCTACGTGTTCTTTCCGTTTCCTTTTTCTATTGACTTAAGGAGCAACCACACTTCACTTTGCCTCGTCTTCTATTGGTTCGGGCACAACCGATACAAATTGCCTGTCTTCTATTGGTCCAAGCACAACCAACTATAATTGTTACACTACATTTTCTAGTATTCTATCGGGACTAGAATAACCTCACTTTGAATCTAAGAATTAAATCCTAACAATGCCAGATCACTGATCTTAATAACACCAGATTGAACTTCCTAACTCAACTCGTGAAAGAGCGATGCGACACTCTATCACAATGAAAAAGACACAGTATATGATATGGAAAATTAAGTACAATGCTTTGTATCTTCTTCGTACACAACTTAATGAAATAAACTTGCTTGAAGATGATAATAACTTGAGCTCATAATGTATTCTTGGTAGCTTGAAGTTGTGTGTGTCCATCCATTCCAAATGTGATGGTATTTATAAGCATTTTCAGCCTTATAACCGTTACTGATTTAAGGAGTTTAACGTGCGCTAACTCTTATGCGTTGCGTGTGCTAGCGGCTTAGTCAACGAACTTTTCTTCCGACATTGACATGGAACGGGCTTGTCTCTTAATGTCTCTTTTCAACGGATAAATTTTAAACTTAGCGTGTGCTGATAATCATTACTAGTGTGCGCTAGACGTTTAAGACATGCTTTCCAGATTTGAGCGAGATTCTTGTGTTGACTTTGTTGATTCAACGGTTGAATGACTAACGGTAGTATTTTGAACAGTTAGCGTGCGCTAACATATAGTGGATAGAGTGCGCTAATGGTCTTCAGGTAGCGTGCATTAGTCTTCATTATAGCGTGCGTTACCTGTTGCTTCATTTAAACTTCAGAGCTTTCTGTCTCGGATACACTAACAGGTAGCGTGCGTAATTATATCCCGTAGCGTGCGTTACTCCTTCTCATAGCGTGCACAAAAATCTTCTTAGCGTGCGTTACCTGTTGTTCCTTTTTTAGTCCAGAACTCACTGTCCTTACTGTCTTGTTTAAACATGAAACCAATAGTGTGCGCTAGGTATTTATTTGCGTGCGTTAGTTGATCTATATAGCGTGCGCTAATATTTGTAGGTTGCGTGCGCTAAGCATCAGGTGAGATTTCAGGTGACTCTGCAGGTGACTTTCTGACTTCAGGTGACCTTCTGTTAGCGTGCGCTATCACAGATGGGTAGCGTGCGCTATGCATTGAGTTTGTCTTCAATGTGATTCAGCTGTTTAGTTGAATTTCGTTAAATATTTTGAAAACGTTCATCATCAAAATAATTTGTTCAACAAATCCCAATTTACGAAATCGGGCTCCTTATTTAAATATATTATTTTCCTTGTTTAAGCTATCGAATGTTCATTAATTAATTTAAGCTACTGTCAGCTTTAATTAATTTAATATCTTATCCAAGAGTAGTACCACTCGAACCTTATTATTATATCTGAATTAAATCTACCTGCAGGATTTAATATAATTATTATCGGGCTCCTCAAGGGGACATCATCAACCCGCACGAGTCGGGACATAATTTCTAGTTATAATAATAATTGTCATATAAATAATAATATTCCCAAAATACGAAGCTTATTGAGTCAGTCATTTTGACTCTCACCCATGGTAAATCAAAACAATAAATATTATAAATACATAATTAAATATTATATACTTAGAATTAAGAAATAAAAATTTTTCGAGATTTACGTTCTTCTTACAGTCAGTACAGAAGACAGTATCTCACTTCGATCCTGTTCAACGTATGCAAATACGCTAATGCATGCTAATAGTCAAGACCAACTAATCTCAAGCATACACTACAACCTTTTATATAGTTTGTCGAATAATTATATAGGTTGTGAACTACTCCCTCCGTCCGCCACTCATGTGCAATAATTTCCTTTTTCGTCCGTCCGCAACCAATGTGCATTGTTTATTTTTGGCAAATTTCTTTACCACAAGTGGGGCCCTTACTCCACTAATAACACATCCTACCAACTAAGTGAACTGAAATATTAAAACCCGTGCCGGTCAAAACAATGCACATGGTTGGTGGACGGAGGGGGTATTATATTATTTTATAAGGCACCGATAATGTGATCTTCCGTGTGACACCAACACACCACATTATCTACAATATAAAATAATTAGATATTTCATTTGCATAACCATAACGTGAATAAATATGCAAAACATGTGATTAAATGTAATAAGTATAAAAAATTCACTTGTCATAGTAGCATACGAAAGTAGGACATTCAATATATATTGTTTGGGCCCTGAACTCTAGTGGGCCTAATGCGGTTGCTCTGCCGGCACTGGGCTAGGGCCACCCATGCTCCTAGTAATTAATCGTATTAGAAAACAATATGTATAACAATAATTATTATTTCAATTACAAGAACAAAATAATAATAAGAATACTAGTAATACTAAAATAAACATTTGTAATAATTGCTAAATATAATATTATTGATAATATAAATAACAATAATAATTTATAATATTGATTTCAAAACTAATTGAATTGAATAGAATTGAAATGGAGTTTGTTAAATTAAATTACATTGGACTGGACTGTTTAAGTCGAAAAAATAGAGACTAACTGAGTTAGCTAGTTTTTCAAAATATTAATTGTTCAACAGCTAATTTATTCTTTCATCAACCAGCAGCTACTAGTTCCGATTATAACTTATCAAATCAACTATTTTCCAAACAAAAATTCTTGTACCTGGACTTAACTAATTTAAAATTATGATTTCATGTTCCACACTAATATCATAAATATATAAGTGTCATTCCTCTCGTATAATGGAAAATGAGGTGGGACACTATTGTGGTGTATGAAATATGATCCCCTAAAACAATGAACTTGGTCCATTGACCATCAATTTGAATGTAAAATCAGTAGTGAAGTGAATATTAAGGGTTTAAATTCTGTCTTCATTAAAAATGCTCCCCGGAGTATATGGATGATGATGAAAATTTAGAAGACTTCATATTAAATATTATTCATGTGGGTTCAATCTGAGAGAAGGATTATTATTTTTTTCACTTAGGAAGATTAATTAAACATCAACAGAACCCGACAAAATGCTGACCAATTCATATACATCTCATAATCTATTGTGATGGTAGTAATACGGAACCAGAATAATCGCTTTCAAATATAAATAAATGTAAGCTTAGAAGATGAGTTATAAAAAACATAATATATATATATATATATATATATATGTTCCCGTGAGATGCCACTAAACTTTTACGAGAAATTCAAACTTGCCTAATAAATTAAACAAGACTAATCATGACCCCCCTTTGAGCTCATTTTTAATTGCAAAATTATCCATAAGAGCGGCGACAATGTGGATTTCCATGTGTAAAATCCAAGATCAACCAACCGCACACACCCGTGCCTTGCCTTCGGATGATGATGTTTGGGTCAAAAATTATGAACAAAGATACAGTCAAAACCCAGAAAAAAAAATAAAAAGATTTAGCACTTCATGCCAATCCGCACCGCCATATTACACTCCTTAATTGCCAGCAAAATCCAGGGAAGATCACGACCACGAGCTTCTGTCAAGTAATAATATAGCAGTATAGTATTATTTCTTGGGAGATTGAATTAACATTATCTTGTTACATTGTTTTCTATTCAAACTATATATGGTACACGCCTAAATTAAGCCAGCTATTGTTAACAATGTTTTTCGTAATTTAAAGAAAAAGAAAAATATTCTCAAAAAAAAAAGAAAAAGAAAAATGATGAGAATAATGTGAACACAATAAAAAGAAAGTTAACCAAAGAATTAGAATGTCATGTAGAATGCCTTTATTTTCTCCAAAAATGCATAATATAAAGTCCATATATCAGTGTTGTGAAGCGTCACTCGGACTACAATCCGAATGTAGAATCTTGGATCATAACCTTTAAAATGTAACAAAACCACTTACTACTTTATAACATGCACACCAAATCTGAAATGTAATAAGTGTGATTTTTTTGTTGCTTTAATCAACCGGCACGATAAATATATATTATATTTAAATATAATATTTTTTATATACTAAATAAAGATACGTTGAGTTTAATTGACTGCTTGTCATGCTACACTTGTCACATGACTCAATTTAGAGTTAAATTGACTGCTTCTTATATTTAGCAATCATACGTGAGTCTAAATGACCATTTCTCATACTTCTTTTCAAAACAATCGTGCATCTTCTGTTTCCTAATATTGGTCTTATTTATCAAAAATATATTTTAACTTAATTAAGGTTAGTGACGCTCCTGCTTTTTTCAAGATAAATGTTATTCTTGTTCTTAATACCTAGAGTTGTCGTTTATAAATTAGAGTATTTTTTTTTCATTGGGTGATTCTCAACGAATCCACGATCGTTTTCTTTTTCTTCTCAAACATGGAACGATTAGAATTTCAAAACAATTAAATAAAGTAAGTTTTACTTAAGAAAAAAAGGATTAAATCATTAAATGTAATTATCTTATATTTAGCATTCAAAATAACTTGGTGGTTGATTGAATTTAATGTTCCGAGACTAGTTTACTGATTTTACTAACTCTTAGAGACATCTTCATGAGATATATGAACGGTTTACTTTCAATAATAACATTCGAGTCGCTAGAGTTAATTATTAGAAGAATAAATAATTATAATATTTTAAATACGATTAGATAAATATTTTAATTATCTCATAGTTTCAAACTTTAAAAAAATGGAAAACTCATAGGGGAGAAGAAAAAAATTATTTGATTTTCTTATTGCAGCAATAACTAACTTAAATTCCATTAACGATAATTTCACTTTTGTATGTTTTTTGTCATGGTGAGACGTCTCTCATTTAAATTATATCTGCCAAGCCTCGTGTTTAGTTAGGGGAAAATATTTTTTTAGGCCCATAACTTTGGCCTAGTTGGATTATAAGGATATTATCTTTTCGTGCCTGGAGAAGAAGGACATTAATTTTAAAAAGTGGGAAAACAATGACAATTAAGCCCGAAGGAGGTCCGATTGGGCTTAATTGTCCTTGTTTTCCCACTTTTTAAAATTAATGTCCTTCTTCTCGAGGCCCGAAAAACTAATATCCTTATAACCCAACTAGCCAAAGCTACTACTAAAAATATTTCATTGCTCGTAATAACTCATCTAACATGAAAATTAAATATATTCTTAAAAAATGTAGTATTAAGAATTACAAGTTTTAAGTTTTAACCGAACTGTATTTAGGGCTAGTTCATAGCATAGGTTAATAAAATTAGCTAGTGAGTCCGCTAAATATTAATACAGACATAATTTTAATATTTTATATTTATATTTAATTTATCCCTTACAATAAAATAAAATTAAATTTACTCATTTTTTGTTGTGTATCACGATCGTTTTGAAATATTTTTTTCTAGTGTATGTAGTATTTAATTAAATTTAAAAAAATTTATTTCTAGTTAATTTTTTTAAAAATAATTATTACTTAAAATAAAATTTGAATTTAATTAGTTCTTAGAAATCATGGTTTAAACTGAAACCAAACCAAAAAATAAAAATCGAATAAAATCACACCGAATTTAAATAATTTAGTTTTATTTATAAAAATGAACACACCAAACCGAACTAAATCTATTCGTGGTCACTTTTAATCAAAAAAAATATTTCTCACTGAGTTAGTATTTTTTCTAAAATACCTTTTTATTTTGTAGAAAGTTTAAAAACACTTCAAATCTATTTATAGTGTTTAGAAGAGTTGGAGAAAAAATATTTTTGTTAAAACATCAATTATGTATTTTTGTTAATAGTATTGTTGAGTTATTTAAAACGGTCATGTGAAGAAAACGGATGCTCCTGTGAACATCAAGATCTTTAAATAAAAAGTTATTTAAAAATAAAAGAAAAGAACATTTTGATATCTCCTCCGTCCAAAAAAATATTTAGAATTCTCTTAATTTTTATATTTATATCGCAATATATGAGCTAAAAAAATAAATTTAAAAATATTATTGATTAATTTATCAAAAAAATATTTCAATTATTTATAATTTTTTAAATCAAATCAATAAATTTTATTATAAAATCAAATTTAATCGAGTTAACCAATTCGATTAGTTTAATTTATTTTACCCCATCTAAAGAATTTTTCAAATTGATTTAATATAAATAAAAAAAACTCTATCAATATTATTTTTAACTATATCAAAATATTCATGTTTTTACATATTTTTTATTGCTGTTAATTAGTTGATGCTTACTAATTTTTAAATTTTATACTTAAAACTTAAAATTTGAGTACATTTCGGTTATTAAGATTCTAATGATGTGTAATTATTAAAAATTTAAATATTTTTATTTTTAAAAATATATTTCAAAATAATTGAAATAAAAATATTAATAAACTTATAATAATTGAAAATATAAATGGTAAAATAAATAAAAAAGTAATTTATAAACTTTAGAAATAAAAAGTAATTTAGAAACTTTAGAAATAAATGGTAGTGTCAAAAGGACATGAGCTTTTCGAGCCTGGAGAAGGACATTAATTTTAAAAAGTGGGAAAACAAGGACAATTAAGCCCAATCGGACTTCCTTCGGGCTTAATTGTCCTTGTTTTCCCACTTTTTAAAATTAATTTCCTTCTTCTCCAGGCCCGAAAAGATAATATCCTTATAACTCAACTAGACCAAAGTTACGGGCCTAAAAAAATATTTTTTCCTGTTTAGTTATGATCAGTATTATGTTGTCTTATCAAGAGTGAGGGCAAGAAAGACTTTGAAATTATGTGTTGGTTCTGTGACAAAAGTGTTGTAATCACAGAAGAATAAATATTGTAATTTATAGTGAAACGTTTTATAAATTTTAAACCGAAAGTTTGCATGCATTAACGTGTGAATTTTTTTATTTATGTGATTCCCTTCGTCCTTTTATTATCACAATTTTTTTACTACTATACTATCTATACTCTCCGTTTTCTCGATCTTTTTGTAATATATATAAACATATAGTCATGTGAGATTTGTTAAATTCGTTGAAATATGTTTTTAAAATATCAATTTCTATAGTTTTCAGGTTTGTATCCAGTCGTACGACACATGAGCAACATAGGCGCTGGTTTTTGCTGTATGGTTAGCAATTCTAGCACGGAAATGGCACGCTGAGGGGAACTCTACGAGTTGTGCCGATAAATCCCCGAGTACTCGATGGACAATAATTGGTCGAAAGGAAATTTGGAATAAACTCGGAGAAACTTGCCAATTGTAATTAATGATAATCAACGTGAAAAAAATTAAGAGTTTTGGTGTTGTAAACTAATATTTATTTAATTGCAATTTGAAGCAGAAAAACCGAGGAATAAGAGAAAAAAAAAAAGACAACTTAGGAAGAGCGCAAGATGTTCCCCGCAATAGTTTATCACCCCTCCTTCTTGATAATCGCGAGCTGAGAAACGAGATGAGTACAATTAGAAATTAGATCTGCTACACTACCGTTTAAAGCCCTCAGAATAAAAAAACCATAAACATAAATCCTTAAATGTTTTTATCCGCAGAGAGACTCGAATTGGGTCTCCCACTTGAAGTGGAGGACCCATGACCAGTGAACAAGACCACGAGTTACATTTCCTTAGTTAGTAACCCCTCTAATTTCATATTATTTTTGTTAGAATGATTGACTCTCTTTCATCTAGAAGCCTACCATCTAGAAGCCCACCATCTTTGAAGATTGTGGAAGTAGCTTCACAATGTCTAAAATGGAGGTTGGGATGAGTTGGTTGTTTGGTGAAATAGTGGCAATATATTTCACCTATATAAACCAATGCATCATTACTTGTAAATCATCTAAAAATCCCTGAATTCTCTAAGCTTATTAAGCTTCTGTATATGTGTGGTGAGTAGACCTGACAATTCGTTCGTGTCGTGTATTTTCGTGTCGTGTACTTTCGTATTTCGTGTACCAAAAACACAAACCCATACACGACACTAAATAAATTCGTGTCATGTCATGTCGTGTACCGCGCAAATTCGTGTCGCTTCGTGTCGTGTTTTCGTGTCAGGCACATTATATAAAATAAATATTAAAATATTATAAAAATAATGATTTTATTATTTTAATATTATTTTTATAGGTTTTAGTAGACAAAATGAAACGAATGGCAACGAAAAGACGAATGTTTACACGAAATTTATGAAAGTTCACATTATATTTTCAAATTTTAAAGTTTAGTATAGACAGAATCCATAAAATCTATATTTTTATTGAAATAAATATAAAAAATTATATTTATTTATTTATTTATTTATTTATTTCGTGTACCTCGTGTCGTGTCGTGTACCCTAAGGGTAAACACAAAACCGACACTAAATCTCGGTTGTGTACTTTCGTGTTCGTGTATTTTCGTGTCGTGTACTCAAAATGCAAACCCAAACACTAAATTTTCGTGTCGTTTTCGTGTCGTGTTTTCGTGTCGTGTGGTAAATTGCCGGGTCTAGTGGTGAGGTGATCCTGGGAGAAGTTCTTTGAGTGTTTTGTAAACTTTTCAAATCTGAATATAGAGTTTGCTATCTCCTCTGGACGTAAGCAATTTTTCCGAACCACGTAAATCTGTGTTCTTGTGTGTGTTTGTTTATCTTTGAACACCTTGAATCTTTTGGAGCTTCCGGGCATAACAAACTGGCATCGGAGCCAAGGTTCTATCAAAATCACCAAAAATTCAAAATATTCAAAACTATTTTTTCACATACACTAAAAGGTAGCCCTTGTTTCCAGGAATCCAACGAATCAAACAGTGTGTAGAACGGAGTTAAAACAAGCATGTAGGAGCCTCCCAAAGTTTTGCTCAAGACTTTCAAAATCTGCAGCTTTTTAACGGAGAAGAGAACTATTTCAGCCCGACCCGTCTCAGCCTAGCCAGCTCGATTCTGCTTGTCTACTGTTGGCCCGCAACTGTTAGGACCAACCCGATGTTTTACTGTTGACCAGTCCACTGTTGATTGTTGACCGAGCCAACCAGTTGATCGTTGAACACCCTGGTTGACTTTTTTGGAGCGGACCATTTCTGGATAATTGGACCGTTTCAGATGCATCTTTGATCTCAGTTTTTTTCAAAATCAGGCCTTGCGAAGTCCTTGATCTTCTTTTTCGGGAAGGATCTCATATTGCTTTAGAACCCATGCTCTCAGACATGTCAGGTGAAGATTGGAATTTCGTGAATTGCCAAGCTTGTGGCACAATCCGACTGTGCTTAGCAAAGGACCAGAAGTATTTTGTCATGAAGGAAACATCTGCAACCTAGAGGACAAGTACATAACAAAAGGCATAGAGAACCATCTCCACCTGAAGAAGAAGTTGTTTCGTTTCCAATACGAAAAGGGAAAGCCTATGATTGAGAACTTGAATAATTTTAACAATATTATTGCTGATCTACAGAATCTAGACGTTGTAATTAGTGACGAAGATATGGCGTTGTTGTTATTGAATTCCCTGCCAGAATCCTATGATCATTTAACCACGACTCTGTTATATGGTAAAGATGAGATTAAATTCAGCGATGTTTCAAATGCTCTGGTGAAAAATGAATATCGGATGAAGGATCCACATGATCACAAAGACACCACATCTGAAGCACTGACGGTATCCAGAGGCAGGACAAACTATAGAAAATCTAAAAGATCCTGTGGGCAAGGTATATCTCGCTCAGAGTCAAAAGGAGAATCATCAAGTAGACGTCCTGCGAAGGACGAGTGTGATTATTGTCACAACAAAGGCCATTGGAAGAAAGATTGTCCGAACAAAGACAAGTCAACTGCAAATGTGGCACGAAAAGCTAATGATGAAGAAGAATCGGCATTTTCCGTTTCAGCTTCAAGCAGTCCTTCTGAATAATGGATTATAGACTCTGGATGTTCCTATCATATGAGTCCAAATCGAATATGGTTTTCAAGTTTTGATGGATTTGATGGAGGAGTTGTATTAATGGAAAATTACAATGCCTGTCAAACAAAAGGCATAGGAACAACATGCCTGGAGATGCATGGGTACAATAAGACGACTTACAGAGGTCAGGCATGTAACATCGCCAATCCACTCAGGGATATTACACGCCATAGACCCCCTTTTTCCGCAAGGATCTACCAGACAGGAGTCTACAAAATAAAACCAACACGTGGTCAACTCGACCAAAACATAAAACCGTAGACCGATTAGGTCTCTCAAAACATAACATAGAAGTACAATTGATAAACCACAATACAACTCGATCACAAGTTACACAACATGTCCATCCCCTTACGGATGACAAAGAAACTAGAAATAAACACTCAGACCGGCAGATCACTGACGGAAAATCGACTACAACTATGACTAGTATCGCTGCTTTACATCATCCTCCAAGCTGATCCTGTGGTTGCTCTCTCCAATCAGGACACCTGAAAATAAATATAAAATAGTCCCCAACGAGGGGTTAGCGATGGAAATCACTAGCAAGTAACCAAGCTATAAAGTTATACATCAAGAATACAATCGTTATGAAAATAACGTTTTAACAAGGTAGTAACACGATCCCCGAGTCTAAATTCCTTTCGAAACAGTTTTCTTTAGGAAGGATCATAAGAATGACTCCACAACACATTTAAGAGAATAATTGGAGACTTTAGAGGTCTCAGTGTAAAATTATGAAAGATTTATAATTCTTCTTTTCAAAAGAGTTTACGAAATACGTCGAAATGATTCTATTCACAACCAAGTCTCAACGACTAATTAATAATACAAGTACGTCTGGGTGCCAAGGTCCAAATATTCACAAAACAAGCACGAGAACCGCCTAGAACTGGGGCTAAACCACTGGTCCCATCCGAGGCCTCTATGGACCCTCCCGGACTGGCTATCTAAACAATCTCGAACACACCCATAAGTTATCTTGACACCGCACTCGCAAGTGACGGTTCTCGGAGCCCCTCTCCAGACCTCCCTGATTAGATAACCTTATGGACATATCATGAAAACTAGTCGTACTCGCAAGCACGCGCCGCCGGAGGCCTCACAGGTCCCTACCCTGGTAACATCACTCAAACACGCCCATAAGTTATCGTGACACCGCACTCGCTAGTGACGATTGTCGGATCCCCATCCAGACTTACCTGATTCGATAATCTTATGGTCATAACATATCAACAGGCCGTACTCGCAAGCACGCGCCGCCGGTTATGGGTCCCTGCCCGGGTAACATCTCAATTCACCAAGATACACAACAACAAAGGTACAATATTCACCACCACCGCAAGCACGTAAAATATAAGTTAACGCATCATACACCTCCACAAAAGTAACACATGCACATGACAACCTCATTCAGGAAAAATGCTAACAAGCGAATAATGCAAATATTCCACGATTCCACAATTTCTCAGATAACTACTCATTTCTAGCATCCGTTTTAAGCAAAATACAACATGAAATGGTTGTTATCATTCTACATGAAACTCAAGTTTACGTTCGTATTTACTTTCATAGACACATACTCATTTAAAAGTAAGTTACGGTTCAATGTTCAATCACTAACAAGTCCACGTTAAATTCACGACAAATCACATTCTCAAAGTATAAAGAATATAGACGAGATACTCGCCTCAAGTCCAAAATGCGAAGCAACGGTAAAGCTCGACCGGAAACCCTTGATGAGGACGACAACGAATGGAAGGGTTCGATATGAGCTCTCCGCAAAGAACTCGATCCTAACATCATATCATTAATAAATCAACGATCGTACAAGAAAGAATAATCGTAGAACGCCCGAAACCCCTCTATGACATTCTATCGGACACCTTCAAGGCGTCGATTATGAACTCATCAAAACGACGAATCCTTAGTAATCAAACCATGGTACAACAAGGAAATTGGTAGAATACAACTTAATAATCAATAATCCATCACTAATCTAGGTTATTACGGATCAAACGGACGAAATCAAACAAAATCCCCAATTTCCCCAAAACTAGATTTTTAGGAAATCTAAACTGGATTCGGTCGATGGGAGGAGGTTATGGGATGATTAATCGACGTTATCAACTCAAGAACTACGTGGATTGATAGTTTAACATCATATCTTCGTGTTCTTCAAGCCCCAGCTGCGGAAAGGAAAGAATAGAAATGAGAAAATGAGTGTAAACCTGACTGCTCGATCATATAAATACTGCCCAGCGACGCACGAGCAGGAACGCACGAGCGGCCAGTCGTGCGCCGGGTCGTGCGCGCCACTGCCAGGAGTCTACCGAGACGCACGAGCACCTGCTCGTGCATGTGCAGTCAGGACCGCACGAGCGCAGGGTCGTGCACCCAGTTCGTGCGCCATGCTCGTTTGCACCTGGCAGGTCCCTGCCGCACCTGGACGGCCAGTGCCCAGCCGCCATGACTCGACGACTCAAATTTCCAAAAACGTACGGAACAAACATGACGAATAGTACAACAATCAAAACACGAGTTAAGCACTAAACAAACACATGGTTCTGAAAACTCGAAGGTTGAAAGGACGATACGAAGGCAGACACCCCAAAACTTTGGAAAATTACAAAATGGCCCAAACGTCCGAAAATCACGATACGTGCTCAAATAACCAAACCGAAGTTCAAAACACGTTTAACAAAGTTAAATGAACTTACGGGAAATATGAAGCGACAGTTTCGAACGAGATTCACAAGAATCGAACTCAAGTGCGGAAAAGTCGCTAAGAAGCACGGAACTCAACAAAACGACACCGAAACGAACTCGGATGTCAAAAGGTGCAGAATTAATCATTCTTAGAATGACGAAATGGTCACAAACGAGTCACTAATATGGACTTCTGCCAAAAAACGAAAATTACCGAAAATCAAAAATTGCGGATATTACAAGGCATGTTCCTGATCTAAGAAGAACCTGATCTCTGTTGGAGTCTTAGACTCCAATGGTTACAAGATTACCATAGGAGGTAGAGTCTTGAAAGTAACATGTGGAGCTCTTTTGGTCATGAAGGGTACACGAAAAGGAAATTTATATTTGCTTGATGGACAAAGAATCACTGGAAAAGCATCTGTATGTACCAGTTCTGATGATGATTCATCTGATACTTCTCGACTCTAGCATATGCGCTTAGGGCTTGTTGGAGAAAAAGCTCTGCAGAACTTGGTAAAACAAGGTGTATTGAAAGGTGCCAAGAGTGGAAAACTTGTTTCTATGAACACTGTGTCTTTGGCAAGCAAATGAGAGTCAAGTTTGGCACTGCGATCCATCGTACCAAAGGAACACTGGACTATGTGCACACAGATGTTTGGAGGCCTTCTCAGAATGCTTCATTGGGAGGTAAATGTAGGTTTGTTACCTTTATTGATGATTTCTCAAGATATGTCTGGGTATACACCATGAAGCACAAGGATGAAGTTCTGGATATCTTTCTTAAATGGAAGAAAATAATTGAAATCCAGACAGGCAAGAAGATTAAGAGGCTTAGATATCATAAAGGATGAGAATACAAGTCAAATCCATTTCAAAATGTTTGCGAAAATGAAGGGATAATCATACATTTCACTGTATGAGGCACACCACAATAAAATTATGTAGCGGAATGAATGCGTACCTTAGTTAACAAGGTTCGGGGCATGTTATCCCTATCCGTATTGAGCAAGGCATTTTGGGCAGAAGCATTATCATATGCCTCTTATATTGTCAAAAGACTCCCTGCATCACTTGATGGAAAAACTCCAAAGGAAGTCTGGTCGAGACGGCCCGTTTCTGATTATAAGTCTCTACATATATTTTGGTGTCCCGCATATTTCCATGTGAAAGATTCAAAATAGGATCCTAGAGACAAGAAAGCTATATTTATGAGCTTTAGTTAAGGAGTCAAGGCTTTCCGTCTATGGAATCTGAGTCGAAGAAGACCATAGTAAGCGCGATGTTGTCTTTCATGAATCTGTGATGCTGAAACAAGCAACTTTAAAGGAAGAGAATCAGAATTAATTCAAAATCTCTTCAGCAGGTGGAGTTTGAGATTTGAACAAGTCCAGAACAAACGAAAAATCATCTTGAAGATGAGTCTGACAATAAGAATGAAAGCTCAGTTGAGGTGGAGGAATCATAACCAGAATCAACACCACCACCTGAGATTAGAATACCAGAATTAATTGCCACTAGTAGACTGAAAATAAATATTCAGTTACCTGCTCGATATATTGATATTGTGGCATATGCTCTTCCAATCACCGGAGATGATCTTCCATACAACTACAAAGAAGCCATTCATTGTATGGAAAATGACAAGTGGAAGATGGTGATGGATGATGAGATACAATCACTCCATCAGAATCAGACTTGGAAACTAGTTCCGCTTCCAAAAGGCAAGAAACCAATTGGCTGCAAATGGATCTTTCCTAAGAAGGAAGACGCTCTTGGCAAAGACAGTATCAGGTTTAAAGCTAGATTGGTAGCGAAAGTCTATGCTCAAAAGGAAGGAATATACTACAATGAAGTTTTCTCACCTATTGTTAAACATTCATCTATTCAATATTACTAGCTTAAGTTACATAGTTTGATCTTGAGTTAGCTCAACTCGATGTCAAAACTGCATTTTTGCATGGCAATTTGGAGGAGGAAATTTATATATCCCAACCAGATGGATATAAAGTTCCAGGACGTGAGAACTAGGCTTTCAGGTTGAGCAAGTCATTCTATGGTTTGATGTAGTCACGTAGAAAATGGTACAAATGGTTTGACAACTTCACGAAGAAACAGTAGTATACTCGCAGCCAGTTTGATCACTGTGTTTACTTGAAGAAACTCCAAGATGGTACATTTGTATATTTGCTCTTATATGTTGGTGATATGTTGATAGCATCTAAGAGCAAGGTGGAGATAGACATGTAACACCCCCAATTCGCTCAGGGATATTACACGCCGTAAAACCTTTCCTCAAGGATCTACCAGGCTGGTAACAACATAGAACAACTCAACAATGCCTTTAAGGCTAAAATGTCTCAGTAGACCGATTTGGTCTTTCAATAAATACATACAACTCAAACTCATTACATGCCCACGCAGGGGTCGAATACAACACACTCCCGTACAACGGGAAAGAATACTGCAGCGGAAAATAAACTATAACTAAACCAATGACATCATACGGATCCTCGTGTGATTAGTATCGTTGATCTTTCATCATCCTTCGTGCCGACCATGTGTTATGCTCCCAAACCTGAATGCAAAAACAGACATCCAGCTCCCGAATACTCGGGGGTTAGCAAAACTCCACTGTTTTGCTAGTGCAAGAACAAAGTGCAAATACGAGCCATATAATTCAAATTCCAAGAATAACAATAACCAGGAATCCTCAAAGTTCCAAACGTAACGAAAAGCACTTCCCTAGGCATGAGTTTGGTAAAACATTCCAAAACTGAAAGATCACAAATCAAGGGAAACAATTTATAAAACAGTTTAAAATGCCATCGAGAGTTTTAATAGAAAACAATTTAGGATTTCTGAATCCTTCTCTTTCCAAAAATCAACAGGGGTCATAGCCCAAAGGTTTTGTTTTCGCAAATAGAAAACCGACAACAATTCACAGGGCCAGAGCCCAACATCACGTGTCCTCGACGGACATAAAAATCAACACAACGTAATCACGCACGCGCATCGCCTAGGACCGGGACGAAGCCACAAATCCCACTCGAGGCCTTGAAGGACCCTCCCGAGCTGGCTAGCGAAACAAATCACACACATCTCACGGTTGGATCAATCGCTTGTTGCATCCTGGCCACATGATCGCATGCCATGTGCCACCGTAGATTATCTTTGGCGCTCACGGTTGGATCAATCACTTGTTGCATCCTGGCCATATGATCGCATGCCATGTGCCACCGTAGTTTTTATTAGGCTCTCACGGTTGGACCAATCGCTTGTTGCATCCTGGCCACATGATCGCATTCCATGTGCCACCGTAGGCCCCGACCACATCCATACATTCACACACAGCACAATACAACACATATATTCAAACAATTCACCCAGAGGCATCAAACACTTAGCAAAACACCACGTCAAACCACAACGCACCGAAATGAAATAATATACGTCCACACGCAATACCAAGTGCAACATCAACACCAAACATATCCATAGAATTCACATAGTTATTCACAAACCACACCATTCACAAAACACACGCGTTTTGAAAGCAAGCCTTTAACAAGGCTAAACCGAATCTTTTGAAAGTTCAATTCAAATGACCAAACAACCACATTTAGACGATCACTAATCATCATATCCATAAAACAAGAATTATATGGACAAGGTACTTGCCTCAAAATTGGCATGCAAGTATCCCGACGAACACGGCTCAACCGGAAAGCTTCGAAACGCCCGATGCTTTCGAAAAGGAAAACGACAACGAACGGAACGGTTCAACTTGGTTTCTTCGCAAGAAACTCGACCCTAACAATATATAATTAATAATTCAATGATCATACGAGGAGGAATAATCGTAGAACGTCCGAAAACCCCTCTAAGACATTCAAGAACTCGACCAAAACAACGAATCGATACGATCCAACCATGGAATAACAAGGTAAATGATATAATACATCTAAATAATCATCAATCCATCATAATCCTAAGTTAAATCGAATTAAACGGATGAAAACAACCAAAACACCCAAATTCCCCAAAACTAGATTTCTAGGAAATCTGACCTGATTCGGTAGATCGGAGGATGTTATAGGATTGATGATTGATGATATGAACTCCAAGACTTCATGTATTTATTGTCCAACAACATCTCTACATGATCAACACACCCCCAGCCGCGGAAGAGAAGAAAAACGAGTGAGAAATGGCTGAAGAAAACGTCTGCTGGCCTTAAATAGGCTGACTGCCGGCCGCCTTACGTACGTAACCGGCCATGGCCGAACTCGCTGCCTAGAAATGCCGGAAACGTTACGTACGTTACCGGCCAGGGCCTTACGTACGTAACCGGCCTTACGTACGTAACTGCCGAGCACTACCGGCCGTAACTCGGCCAGTGCCGGCCTGGGCCCAGACTGCCCGGCCATGACTCGGCCGGGGCCAACTCCGACGGCCCGAACGACCCCGAAACCCGAACCTAAATACGAATCGAAGATACGGTTATGAAGTACTCGCAAAGACGAATTCGAGCACTAAGGGAACACACGATTCCGACCACCCGAAGGCTCGAAATTCGACAATGGAAAGTAATTATCCCAAACTTTGGGAAATTACGAAAATGGCCCAAAACGCCCGAAAATCACGATACGTGATCGAAACACCAAGCCAAAGCTCGAAACATGAATAATAACATTAAATGAACTTACGAGAAACTCGAAACAACAGTTTCGGACGAGATTCGCAAGAATCGAACTCAAGTGCGGAAAAGTCGCCAAAAAGCACGGAACTCAACAAAACGACACTGAAACGAGCTCGGATGACAAAAAGTGCAGAATTAATCATTCTCGAAATGACGAAACGGTCATGAGCGAGTCGTCAAAACGGACTTTCTCCGAAAAAAAAAGAAATTACCGGAAATCGAAATTACGGGTATTACATTCTACCCTCCTTAAAAAGAACTTTCGTCCCGAAACTTAAAACAAGTAGGGAGAAGCAATATCCCCGCCAGGAAAACTCGACGAGATACACAAAAACTGAAAACTCGCGCCCGACGGCGAAACGTTGCAAGAAATGCAAAGAGACATACGACGTGAAAACACGCTCCACGATGACCAACACAACGCCACCGATAGAGACATAATAAAACCAACAAGTGACAAGCGTCATCAAACAGATAATACAATCAATTCGATTATCCTAACAATCGCAAAACACAACGAATGAAAATCAACACGATTGACCAACCTAACGATACATCAATCAACACGCGAGCCAATTGCTGAACAAATACGGAATTCCACCGCCCAAGGGTTGGGAGATCGAAAACGAGACTAATTTCCCGAACATAAGGAAATTAGGAAGGAGTCTTGAATGTTCAACAATCACGAAACGAGATCAACAAAAACCGAACAATCAAACGATCGAACCACAACGATCGAGACAACAAAAATCGAACACTCATGTTCGAATCACGAAGAACAATAAAATTCAAACAACAATTCCAAGGTTCGCATCTCGACTCGAGACAATATATGATCCGGTGAAAACAACAAGATGTGCATTCACATAAGATCCACAGGAAAGGGAATATCAATTGAAACATCACAACGACAAACGAGTTATTCCGAAACAATACCACACTCGTTCGATCAACAAAAGCAAGGGGCCGGACAAGCTCAGAAAATGTCAACGAACATAAACGAGTCGACAGAGTCGTAAATACAGATGTTCAAAATCCGATCCACTTCGAATAAAAGAACTAGTAGAACCAAAGGATGTTACTTCCGAACAAAGTTCACAAGAATCGAACCGAACTCGAAAAAGTTACAGCGATAACCAGATCGACCCAAAACAAGATCACAGCTCATTCGAACGATGAAACCGAAATACAGAACAAGTTCAGAAAGTATCAACGAACACGAGCGAGTCGATAGACATGAGAAAGAGGAAATGCGGAAGTCAAAATGATACGGGCATTACATTCGACCTCTTATAAAAGAAATGTCGTTCCCGCAACTCACAACAACTGGAGTAAGGTGACAACAAAAAAAGCAAACGACAGAAACATCTCCCATGGGCCTCTCAGAGCTGATCCTCATATCTGTACTGATGTTCGCGCCCCGAAAGATTCGGAACCCAACTCGCAAAACTGGATCCTGTGTCTCTCAGGTCCGCACTTGAAAAGCGTTACTGATGAGAAGGACAATTTGCACGTACATGTCCCCGGCACAATACGTTCGAAATGCCTCGGCTCGGCATATCGAAAATACAGATGCTAGATACAATGGAACATAACACCGCAAAACAACATACCGGAGATGCCAACTCAGCATAACATACCAACGTATACAAAAATCACAACAACGGCATCGTTCGAAGATTACAACGGCCCGAACGATAGCCAGCACACAATCATAAACATCATGAAACAATCACCAATGTGCATAAACGCACAAAAATCCAAGCTTTAACAGCTCACATAGGTGCGATAACACGCAAGCCACCACGAAATGACAACATTAAAGATCATCATCACACCTCCCACAACGGGCTAACAAAACATATGCGTGGCGAACGACTCAACGTTCACACCACCAATTCAATCACAATTCGGAGGGCTAACACCCTAACAACAATACCAACATCGTACACGCCTTCTCCGACCACAAGCAGGAAATGATGGGTTTTAAAAACGAAAACCACCTTTTGAAAATAATTTCAAAAAAAAAACCGGTTGATCTTGAGTATCACCTTTCAAAAAAAAAAGTACAAACGTGAAACATCGTTATCGAGACTTTGGAGAACCATTTCGCATTTGATAAAAATGAGGACACTTTCTCTCAGTGAAAAACATTCAGAATATTCGACCCTCGGGTCTAAGTAAAAATGTTTTTCAAATATTGAAAATATCTCAAAACTTTTTGGTCCTCGAGGTAGAAGAATTTTGAAATATATTGTGGCACCTTGGATGTACCACGAGAAAATAATTCATTTTAAAAGTACGTCTCGAAATTTAATTTCTAAGATACTCAAGGTTTTCAAAGATAATTCAATGGGCTAGAATGCCCAAAAATTTAAGGTAATTACACGGAACATTATAGCGCCGTGGGTCCCACGCCGGAACCCATCAGGATAAAACCATTTACAAAATCGCCAAAAAGGCCGATGACGGTAATATTTCAAAAACTCACAAAAGCCATTTACAAAATACTAAATACCCTCATAAGAATTTTGCCAAAATGATCAAGGCCATAATGCCAAAAACTTGATTAAGGGAATTGGTTTTCGAAATAAAACTCAGTCGGTAAAATACCGAAAGCCATTACAAAAGAACTCACGCAGCAGATAAAAGAAATAAAGTCAAACATCCACAATCCAGCAATACTACTCCTCATATGAACGAAATATGAGGGTCAAATAACCACATATCAAGAAATCAAAATCCATAAGAGGATTTCGTCACTTAACAAATAATCATAAAAATGGCTCGTGTCACACGAGGCACAACACAAAGAAGGGAGACTTACATTCACAGGTCGTACGAAGATGATGATCGCCCCACGATACTAATCACGACCAACAAACTCAGACGACGCGTCGCGACACGACTCAGTCAGATAAAATCCGACGAGACAAAACTCAATGAACACCATCGACCCGGCTAGGTTTCCACACCCTAAGCTCCGATACCATTTATGTAACACCCCCAATCCGCTCAGGGATATTACACGGCGTAGAACCTTTCCTCAAGGATCTACCAGGCTGGTAACAACATAGAACAACTCAACAATGCCTTTAAGGCTAAAATGACTCAGTAGACCGATTTGGTCTTTCAATAAATACATACAACTCAAACTCATTACATGCCCACGCAGGGGTCGAATACAACACACTCCTGTACAACGGGAAAGAATACTGCAGCGGAAAATAAACTATAACTAAACCAATGACATCATACGGATCCTCGTGTGATTAGTATCGTTCATCTTTCATCATCCTTCGTGCCGACCATGTGTTATGCTCCCAAACCTGAATGCAAAAACAGACATCCACCCCGAATACTCGGGGGTTAGTAAACTCCTTTGTTTTGCTAATGCAAGAACAAAGTGCAAATACGAGCCATATAATTCAAATTCCAAGAATAACAAGAACTGTGAATCCTCAAAGTTCCAAACGTAACGAAAAGCACTTCCCGAGGCATGAGTTTGGTAAAACATTCCAAAACCGAAAGATCACAAATCAAGGGAAACAATTTATAAAACAGTTTAAAATGCCATCGAGAGTTTTAATAGAAAACAATTTAGGATTTCCGAATCCTTCTCTTTCGAAAAATCAACAGGGGTCACAGCCCAAAGGTTTTGTTTTCGCAAATAGAAAACCGACAACAATTCACAGGGCCAGAGCCCAACATCACGTGTCCTCGACGGACATAAAAATCAACACAACGTAATCACGCACGCGCATCGCCTAGGACCGGGACGAAGCCACAAATCCCACTCGAGGCCTCGAAGGACCCTCCAGGCGGCTAGCGAAACAAATCACACACATCTCACGGTTGGATCAATCGCTTGTTGCATCCTGGCCACATGATCGCATGCCATGTGCCACCGTAGATTATCTTTGGCGCTCACGGTTGGATCAATCACTTGTTGCATCCTGGCCACATGATCGCATGTCATGTGCCACCGTAGTTTTTATTAGGCTCTCACGGTTGGACCAATCGCTTGTTGCATCCTGGCCACATGATCGCATGCCATGTGCCACCGTAGGCCCCACCCACATCCATACATTCACACACACTACCAAACTTCGCACTTTAGCCGACGACTCAGTTTGCCGTCGGCTAAAGGGTTTTAGCCGACGACTTGGCGGAGGTCGTCGGATAAATGTCGAAATAGTCGTCGGCTATATTAAAGAGGTTTAGCCGACGACCGAGATAACGTTTAGCCAACCGAAAAAAAAATAATATACTTTAGCCGACGACCTAGATCTAGGTCGTCGGCTAAACTCCTTCCGATAAAAATAATATTGTAATGGTTTAGCCGACGACCTAGATCGAGGTCGTCGGCTAATCACTTTTAAAAAAAATAATATACTTTAGCCGACGACCTGGATCTAGGTCGTCGGCTAAACTCCTTCCGAAAAAAAATAATATTGTAATGGTTTAGCCGGCGACCTAGATCGAGGTCGGCGGCTAAACACATTTTTTAAAAAAAAAATAATATACTTTAGCCGACGACCTAGATCTAGATCGTCGGCTAAACTCCTTCCGAAAAAAAATAATATTGTAATGGTTTAGCCAGCGAGCTAGTTCGAGGGCGGCGGCTAAACACTTTTCGAAAAAAAAATAATATACTTTAGGCGACGACAGAGATCTAGGTCGTCGCCTAAACTCCTTCACAAAAAAAAATAATGTAATGGTTTAGCCGACGACCTAGATCGAGGTCGGCGGCTAAACATTTTTTCTGAAGAAAAAAAAATAATATACTTTAGCCGACGACCTAGATCTAGGTCGTCGGCTAAACTTCTTCCAAAAAAAAATAATATTGTCCTGGTTAAGCCGACGACCTAGATCGAGGTCGGCTAAACATTTTTATGAAGAAAAAAATAATATACTTTAGCCGACGACCTAGATCTAGGTCGTGGCTAAACCTCCAAGTGAAAATTATTTATAGTTCGGGAACACCAACCCAATCTTGCCCCTCTCCCGCTAAAGAGCACATTTCTATTCCCGATCACGCCGGTTATTCCCGAAAAAACCTAGTGAGTTGCAACTTTTAGTTGTGCTAATGGAGTGTGAAGGTTTCTCTAGGTTGTTATAATCACCATTTCGATTAAGGTATGTATTTTATTGTATTTTTTATTGTGATTTCGAAACTTTGTATTATTCATGTTACATTCGATAGCTTTTATGTAAAACGATTAAGTTTTATGATGATAATCATTATGATTAATTGTTTGTTGTGATTTCATTTATAATTTGAACAATATTAGTTAGTTGGATTAATATTGGAAAATGTATACATTTTCAGGATGGACAAGAGTTGGATTGGGTTACGAAAATGGGATCCAAGTGTAATGGATGGGATGAAGCAGTTTATGAGATTTGTAATAGAGCACGACAGTGGTAATACGTTGCACTACTGTCCATGTAATAAATGTAGATGTCGCAGTGATATGTTTCGTTTTCCATTTGATGAGGTCTGGGAACACCTAAAGAAGAATGGTTTTTGGAGTAAATATACATGTTGGATATACCACGGTGAAGCACCGAATTCTGTTATTCCGTATGATCACGGACAATTTAGTGGTAACGACGGGTTTACCGATCCGAAGAGGAGGTTGATTGATGATGTGTTTGGTTTTTCCGAGACGTTTGTACCAACTGAGCAAATCCCACGACCTCAGACCGTTGCCTTGCAATCTGCTGGGTTGACAGTACAATAAGCTAATTCAACTCCAACAGACCCCTCTATACCTGTGGTGTAACATGACTGTTCTTGATTGTGTCATGGAAACGATGAGATTAAAGGTGGAAAACAAATCATCCATCAAGTCTGTAGATGATTACTTGGAGCTTACGAGTAATATGCTTCCACAGGGCATCATCTTCCTAATACATATTCAAAAATGAGACGAATTTTGAAAGATCTTGGTCTTTCCTACATTAAGATCCACGTCTGCATGTATGATTGTGTTCTATTCTGGGGGCATCCTAATGAAGACCTCACGAGATGTCCTGTATGTGATACAGAGAGATATAGGATCACTCCTTCTGGAAAAGAGAAATCGGTGAAGGTACTTTGGTATTTTCCACTGAAGGACAGGTTGGAACGGCTTTTTATGTCTCCTCACACGGCAAAAGCAATGAGATGGCATGCCGAGCCGTGCACTAATGACAGGGATACTATGATACACCCTTCAGATGGAGAAGCGTGGAAGCATATAGATAGGGAGTATCCGATTTTTTCTTCAGAAATCCGAAATGTGAGGCTCGGGATTGCATCTGATGGTTTCAACCCTTTTGGTAACATGAGTCTTTCATATACCATATGGCCTGTTGTAGTGATTCCTTACAATCTTCCTCCGTGGATGTGTATGCGAAAGGAGTATAATATGTTGACCTTGTTAGTCCTGGGGCCGGGATATCCGGGAAAGTGTATCGATGTGTATATGAGACCTTTGATAGAGGAGCTGAAATTGTTGTGGGAGCAAGGTCATCCCATGTACGACAGTTATTCGTCCGAGACATTCTACTTGCACGCCATGTGTATCGGCACTATTAGTGATTTTCCTGCATATGGAATGCTGTCTGGATCTGTTATTAGCGGATATAGAGGTTGTCCAGTGTGTTTGAATGCAGATTGTGCTAGGTACCACTGTAGGAAAGTTATCCGAATGCGTCATCGGATATGGCTTGAGAGGGAGCATGAGTGGCGTATGGATGCTGCAGTATTTGATGGCACTGTAGAAATGGGCGAGCCACCACGATAGTGGACAGGTGATGAAATACTATCAATTCTTAATGAGTACAATTTTGGTCAGCTTAGCAACCATCCTGATGTGATTGCAGCAACCCCTGAAAGGCCCGACAGGTATAAGTATTGGTCGCACAAAAGTATATTCTGGGAATTGTCTTACTGGTCCAAGTTACTGATAAGGAACTTCTTGGATGTCATGCACATTGAAAAGAATGTTTGCGAAAGTGTGGTTGGGACAACCTTAGGTTGGGATGGAAAGACCAAAGACGGGCCAAAAGCACGCAAAGGTTTGGAAGAAATGAGCATAAGAAAACATTTGTGGTTGAAAACTGTCAAGGGAAAACAAAAATGCCTAAGGCAGCTTACACCATCAACTGCGAGCGAAGAACCGAGATATTTCTTTGGATAAAGGCGCTAGGTATCCTAGGGTATCTTTGGAAATATAGGAAGATGTGTTAATTTCAGGGAGAACAAGTTAACTCGTTTGAAGAGTCATGATTGTCATATTCTACTCCAACGCCTATTTCCGGTATTTATTCGACCGTACTTACCAAAACAGGTGGTCGAGCCGTGTGTTGCATTGTCAAGATTTTTCCAGAAATTATGTACGAGAGAAGTCAAGAGATCTGATTTGCGTAAAATGCAAGATGAGATCATCTATATCTTGTGCAAGTTTGAGCGAATATTTCCTCCAAACTTTTTTGACCTCATGCCTCACCTCATGATCCAACTTCCCAGGCAGTTATTGGTCACTGGTCCAGTGCACTACACGTGGATGTACCCTGTTGAAAGGTAACATAATTTTGTATGATATATATATATATTGACAAATTAAGTATGATTTTTAACACAATGACAATATTATAGGCAACTCGGTGATTACAAAGACTCCGTGGCCAATAAGTCTGCACCAGAAGGATGCATTGCAGAATCTTACCTTGCGTCGGAGTGTATTACGCATATCAAGTTGTATTTGGGCACCTTCGAGCCCCCTTCCCGCTCTATTCCAGCAGATAAAATACAATTCAATCTTTCTATCATATCCACTGAGGTTGACGTCTATGGGAGCTTTCCAGGAAGACAATTAGACCCGTACGAGTCACGAATTGCACATTGGTGGATATTGCTCAATTGTCGAAGTTGATCTTGGAAAGACATCCACTTGTCATGCGATATGGTGTGAGGTGACACTAGATTCCACAATGACACTTTTGCCGACTATTTTGGAGAATGGGTACGTATACATTCAGTTGCTATTGCATTTTGGACTTAATATTTTTTTTACATAAAAAGTTTATTTACGACAGATGACACACATACAAGATGACGGACACCCTAACTGGTCGCGTGAACTTATGCTTCTTTCTATGAAGCCGGTTATGTCAAGAATTTATTCGATGGCCAAAGTCAACGGTGTCACATTCGTATGCCTTGAGAGAGACCAAAAAAGAAGATGTCAAAATTCTGGGGTTATGATAGATGGTGGATATTACGGTGTTCTTTTGGAAGTGGTAGAACTAATTTACGGGGAAGGCATGACAATTTACTTGTTTAAGTGTCGATGGTACGACACCAGTCTTGGAACCGATATGCAAGACGACTACGGACTGTTATCTGTTGACACTTCCACTTCATGGTATGAAAGTGATCCTTTTGTATTTGCTACATCAGCAAAGTCGGTGTATTATTTGGACGACTTGGTGAAAAAGGGCACATGGAAGGTAGTGAACGTTGTGACAACGAGGAATATTTTTAGTGCTGCTACACTGGGAGAAACAACAGGTACTGATGACGATGATGCTTATCAAGAGCCAAGCAATGACCCCAGCTAAAACGGTCGTCGGCTAAACCCCAGCAATGACCCGACCGTGTTAGACAACACGGTCGGGTCAGTCATACAGTGTGTTTTCCCATTCTGGGAAGGTGCGACACGGCCCGTGTCCCCTGACACGATCGACCAATGTTTTTTAAAAAAAAAATTAAACTTTAGCCGACGACTTATAAGAAGGTCGTCGTCTAAACTCCCGACCGTGTCCATCGATACAGCCCGTGTCGCACCCGCCCAGAAATTGAAAACACACTGTTTGCTTGCCCGACCGTGTTGTCTAACACGGTCGGGTCATTGCTGGGTTTAGCCGACGACCGTCTTATAAGTCGTTGGCTAAAGTGTAATTTTTTTTTTACAAAACTTTAGCCGACGACGTAGATCTTGTCGTCGGCTAAACCCCCACCTTTTATACGTTTCTAGTACCTCCCTTTTGTTATTTTCTTCTTCTGGTTTAGTCGTCGCCCGTCGCCCGTCGCCCGCCGATCGTCACCCAGCCCCAACCGCCCATCACCTAGCCGCCCGTCACCTAGCCCCCGTCCCGCCGATCGTCACCCAGCCGATCGTCCCGTCGCCCGTCTTCTGGTTTAGCCGATCGTCCGCCCGCCAGCCCGCCAGCCCTCCGCCCGCCAGCCCGCCCGCCCGACGCCCTCCGCCCGTCGCCCGCCAGCCCGGCCGCGGTAACCCTTGTCTTTTTTTTTTGTTGAATTTATTGTATTTGTTTGATGAATTTGATTAAATTATGTGATGAATTAGATAAATTGTTTAATGAGTTGTGAAGCAATTTTTGATGAATTTAGTATTTTCAATATTTTGTGTTTAATGAGTTGTGAATTTGATGAATTTGTTTGAGGAGGAAGGGATTGTATAGCCGGCGTTAATCGAAAGATTAACGTGGTATGGCATTGATAATTACTGTTGTGTTGAATTGTGAATTTATTGAATTTGTTTAGATTATTTGATGAATTTGTTTAGAAATATTTGATGAATTTGTTTGAGGAGGAAGGAATTTTATAGCCGGCGTTAATCGAAAGATTAACGTGGTATGGCATTGATAATTACTGTTGTGTTGAGTTGTGAATTTGATTTATTTGTTTAGATTATGGATAGAATAAAGAAAGCGTTGGGGAAGAAGTCGACAAAGAGTTCCGCAGCCTCTAGTAAGGCGGATCCCGGTACACTATACATATCTCAGAGCAGCGTTCGTGCCCGCCAGATACTAGAAGCTACCGGCATTAGCGCTGACGATTTTTATAGGCCGACAGATGAGCCCGCTGCACTAGCGCGGCATTTATCCTTTCAGACACCACGGCCGACCCCCTCGCAGTCGGAGACTCGTATGCCTCCCATCCACCGACCCACGTCTAGCCCTCACACATCAGCAGATGTACGGAGTTCCTCGTCCGCGGTGCCCCACGGTCCGCCGCCGACTCTATTCATGCCTCCGATGGTTCCGACTATTTCAGAGGTCGATGAGACGGGAGCCCGAGTTCCCGTTCGATTGATTAGCCCTGACGAGGCGTACGTCTACGAGTCTTGGCCAGACAACATGTTTTGGCGGAGTTGTCGGGTTTCGAAGACAGCGTACGAGGAGATAGAGAGGGAGAAGGAGAAGGGGAAAAATGTAGTCGAGGAGGAGAAGAAAATGAAGAAGACTCGTGGCCCGGCCAAAGTGCAGCGCTCGACTCAAATGCGTAAGTAAGCATGGCCATTATGAGATTCTTCTAGGCAGACACGGCCGGCCGGTGATGTCTTGACACTGCGGCGTCATATAGCCGTAATGTTGGCTTTGTCATTTGGGACGAGTTCCGTTTTGTGGCCCGATTGGGGGACGTGCGCGATGCGTGAAGGATGCTTTGAATAATGCTATGTCGGTAAGTTAATAAATATTTAATAAGTGTTTTTCAATCAACACGTAGTTCTTGAAAATGCAATATGCGATGTTTTTAAATTATTGCGTATTTATGTTGTTCATAGGTGTGGTTTGTCATTCCCGACTCTCTACTACGTACTTGGTGTGACGAGTTGCAGTCTACCAAGTAAGTCATTTTAATTTATTTTGTATCTACATTGTTTGCGTAATTTTTTTTTCTTACGAATGATATATGTTGTGCAACGTGTGTTGTAGGTACAAATCTTGAAAAAATGAGATGCACATGTTCTGGACAGCCTGGGGTGATACTCGAGAGGCTACCCCGGAAGAATTCAAGTTCCGGGAGTACGAGTGGAAGTGTCTACGCGCCCATTTTCGCGACCCAGAGTTCATGGTATGACTAAAATATCCTCATTTCATTCTTCCTCTTTCAGATTTTATTTTTTTGAATTCTAAATATAAACTCCATTTTTTTAAAATAATGTTTCAGAATATAAAAAATACTTGAAGTTCCGTTTTTTTTAAATTAGAAAAAATTGGAACTTCATGTATTTTTTTAAAATTCTGGAATATTATTAATATTAAAAAATCGGAATTTTTTATTCAAAAGTGGAAATAAATTATTTTAATAAAAATAAAAATCTGAATATTGTATTTTATTTATTAAAAAAATGCTAGTATTTCATAAAAAATAATAATATTTCAGTTTTTATTTTTTTGGAATTCTAAATATAAACTCGGTTCTAAATAATATTTTTTGAAGGCGACTCGCTTGACCAACACGACCAATCGTGCTGGTATGACCGACCATCACAGTCTGGGTTCTCGGTCGTTAGCCAGAGTTGCGCACGAGGCCATTTCTTCTGATTCGTTGGACGCATTTGCCTACGTGACTCAGAAAGCATTTCCGAACCGTCCCGAGGGGCATGTAAGTCTTTTTTTATTTTATTTTAATAATAAAATAAATGCCTTTGTATCATACTTTTATTGATATTCAAATATTTATTTTCATATTAACTTAGGAGCGTGTGCGGGAGGAGTCTCAGAGGATGCTTGCTGAGATTGCTCGGGAGCAGTATCCGGACTTAGCGGAGACTGACCTCGATTCTGCCATTGGACAGATCGATCAGGCCGATCCTTATGTTCGCGCTAGGGTGTGGGGTACTGTCTACCCTCCTAGAGGTAGTCGGTACCGCACTAAGATGATGGGAGCCGAGGGTCACCATGTATTGAAAGATACCCCCGGCTTCCAGTGCCCTCGCGGACGGGATGCACGGACTGCCTATCTCGAGGAGCAGTTGAGGGCGGAGAGGGAGCTCCGAGCTGAGAATGAAAGGAGGACTCAGACGCGGTTACATGAGAGCGAGCTGAGGACTGAGTCGCGGTTAGAGAGTTTCCAGAGACAGCAGCAGGCCATGATGGACTATATGATGACGCTGACTCAGACCATTACTCAGGCTGGACTGCAGGCACCTGCTCCACCGCCTTCTCTCTTCGGACAGACCCCATCTTCACAGCCTCCTGACGGATCTAGGGGATGGTGGTAATCCTTCTACTACTACATATCGGCATTTAGATGATTTTGGCAGTGGATTGTAGTTGTATTGTTGTAGTACTCTTGTATATTTATATTTGTGTTACAATTGTGTAAGTGATTTTATCGACGCTACTAGTATGTTGATGAAATTAATGTTCTTGAATGTCTTGTGCGTTGTGATGCATATAATGTTGGGCATATTATTAATGGTATTAGTTGAATGTGTTGCGCGTTGATTGTTGTTGATAATGAGAGCTGCTGTATAAAAATTGCAGGTGCAAAAAATACAGGTTTTGGGATCCCAAAATCTGAATTAAATTTTTTTTTTTAAAAAAAGGGTTTTAGCCGACGACATATAAGACGGTCGTCGGCTAAAGTAAAGGGTTTTAGCCGACGACCTATAAGACGTTCGTCGGCTAAAGTAATTTATTTTTTTTTTAAAAAAAGGGTTTTAGCCGACGACCTATAAGACGGTCGTCGGCTAAAATAATTTTTTTTTTTTAAAAATGGTTTTAGCCGACGACATATAAGACGGTCGTCGGCTAAACTCTATTTTTTTTAAAAAAAAAACGATTTTAGCCGACCGTCTCGTTAAGGTCGTCGGCTAATTTTTTTTTTCCAACAGGTTTAACCGACGACCGTGTAGTAGTGGTCGGCTAATTTTGGAACTTTAGCCGACGACTGCACAAAAGTCGTCGGCTAAACCTTGGCCGACGAATATCGGCCGATGGTTTTTTAGCCGACGGCTGGCATGATTAGCCGACGACTTTGGGGTTTAGCCGACCACTTTAAGTCGTCGGCTAAAGTCTGATTTTTGGTAGTGACAGCACAATACAACACATATATTCAAACAATTCACCCAGAGGCATCAAACACTTAGCAAAACACCACGTCAAACCACAACGCACCGAAATGAAATAATATACGTCCACACGCAATACCAAGTGCAACATCAACACCAAACATATCCATAGAATTCACATAGTTATTCACAAACCACACCATTCACAAAACACACGCGTTTTGAAAGCAAGCCTTTAACAAGGCTAAACTGAATCTTTTGAAAGTTCAATTCAAACGACCAAACAACCACATTTAGACGATCACTAATCATCATATCCATAAAACAAGAATTATATGGACAAGGTACTTGCCTCAAAATCGGCACGCAAGTATCCCGACGAACACGGCTCAACCGGAAAGCTTCGAAACGCCTGATGCTTTCGAAAAGGAAAACGACAACGAACGGAAGGGCTCAACTTGGTTTCTTCGCAAGAAACTCGACCCTAAAAATATATAATTAATAAATCAATGATCATACGAGGAGCAATAATCGTAGAACGTTCGAAAACCCCTCTAAGACATTCTACCGGACACCTTCAAGGCGTCGATCAGGAACTAGACCAAAACAACGAATCGATACGATCCAACCATGGAATAACAAGGTAAATGATATAATACATCTAAATAATCATCAATCCATCATAATCCTAAGTTAATCGGATTAAATGGATGAAAACAACCAAAACACCCAAATTCCCCAAAACTAGATTTCTAGGAAATCTGGCCTGATTCGGTAGATCGGAGGATGTTATAGGATTGATGATTGATGATATGAACTCCAAGACTTCATGTATTTTGTTGCTACCCAAAATATTATCCGGAGATAGATATTGCTGGAATGGATGGATAGCAAACAAATGCGAGAACACTTCCGTGAGAAAGATAAATAACACAAGATTTGCCGGGGTTTTTAGTCCCGGGCTTGAATGCTCTCGCGAGATATTATTAATACTAATATTCGGGGATACAAGTACTAATGTAAGAATACAATTACAATGAGTGTAAAGATTCTTGTTATCTTAGCTAGTGAGCGTGTAGATTGCCGGAAGAACCAGATGTGATGCTCTGTGAGTTCTTGTAACAAAGGAGATGAACAGTCGCGGCGGTGAGAGATCGACAGTGTCTCACGACGAGTATTAGCTGGATGCTTGAGCTCCTGGGCTTATGAATCTCTTGGAATCTGTCTTGTGGAGACTTCCGGCTTCTGCCGATCGTCTTCTGGATGAGGGATTCGGAGAGAGAAGTCCTGAGATGGATTCCGGCGAGAAAGCAGGGAGCTTGATGGTATGTGTGTTCTTCTGTATTTCCGTGAATGGATTCGGAATATAGGTGAATGAATTCGGAACCTTTTTCCAGTAGGAGGAGGTTCTCTATTTATAGGACTTGGATATGCCGGGCGATCGCCTTTGCTGTATTATAATAATCGGGCGATCGTCTTTTAGCACATGGGCTTGTTCCCTTAAAGTCCGCGGCTGCTGCTGGCAGCCAACTGTACGGTCCAATGGGGAGCTTGCACGCGTCCTGAGTTGCTATCATGGGCGGTCCCACTTTGTAACTTTCGGCGCGCTTGTCGGTTGGTAAAGCCATCCTAGTCAGAGACAGCTGTTGGTGGTCAATGATCCGTGAAACGCGGATCTTGTCTCGGGTCTGCACATGGGTGCTGTTCTGAGATCCAATCTTCATAGACTTTACCGGGCGATCATCTCTGATCGGGGCGTAGGCCGATTGTCCTTAGCCGGACACTAGAGCCGATCGCCAGATGCCAAAGGGCGATCGCCTTGGGAGTCGATCGCTAGGTACCTGATGGTGGTCTGGTATCTTCGATTAGGCGAGCTAGACATGGTTTGACTGGTGTTGAATCGGTCGCTCGGCCTTATAGTCGATCGCCTGTCGGGATGAATAAATATTGACACAACAATTGCCCCCAAGCTCGCTCCTATATTGTAAACGTGGGGTGAGGTGGTTCTCTTGGCGATCGATGAACTTTTGACGAGCGACTCTGCGTTTAACTGAACTGGCGATCGCCTTTGAGCTGATAGATTCAGAGTTTGGACGACCTGGTTGGCCGCTAAACTGCGCGGGAAATGGCAATGGGCGTGGAAAAGTCTCCGTGCACGTGTCGGGCTTCTGTTGGAGGACATCAACGGTCATTAATGACCCCTCGACTGACGCGTCCTTGAAAAGACGCGTGCGCGGGTCTCGAGGGAGTCATTAAATGCGACGTTTGAGATCCGACCCCTGAGATTTTCCCTTATTGCAAACGAGTCCCTGCCATCTCCTATAAAAGGGCGCAGTGTTGCAGTCTTCATTCTCACGCGCACTTACTGGAGAAAGAAGGACTTGCTGAATATTTTTCTGATGATCTTAGTGCCGATCGTCGTTCGATATCATCTTTGGGTAAGAAAAAATCCTTTCCTCCTTTCTTTCTTTGAGAATGGCCGGAACGTCATCATCACATGGAGTGGGTACCAGTTCCGCCGCCGGGATATCGACTGTCCGGGGAGGACCTTCTTCTGACTTCCACCTGGAGACGGCCGCTGAGGCTATTCGGGCCGGAATCGACCCTGCTGAAATCGAGGCTTTATTTAATGAAGCCGATGTCGCTAAGGAAGCGGCCGCTGAAGACAGACAATCGCAGATAGAGAGAGATCTGGCGATTAGGGCCTACTGGGAGCATCATAGCGCTTTCGGACGGGCCTATAAGGCTTTTGCTGAGATTATGGAGAAGTTGGCCGGTCCGTCTCCGAGATTCGAATTCCGGGGTTACTCGGTTGCCTACCCCTATCAACTTCCCAAATGGTCGCAGTACCGGGCTGCGCAGCGATCTTTGTGGTCGCTTGGCCAAATCCGGAGTTCGGCGACCAGGAAAGATCTGACCGTCTGTAGGACGAGGTTCCATGTTCCTTCAGATGTGGATATATTCGCGCCGGCGGAGAATGAGCGAGCCGATCAGCCTCCGATTGGTATGGTCGCCGTGAATGAGGCGATTATGGAGGTCGGGCTGCGCTTCCCTCTATCTTTTGCTGTCTCCCACCGGCTGGCCGCTTGGAACGTGGCGCCACTTGGTGGCCGACGCAGCAGCTCCAAATTATCTGCACTCTCACTCTTTTTGGCGGTCACCGCCTGTACCGCCTCCCATCGCCGTCGGAGATGAACCATTTGTTCAAGCTGATGGCTCAGAAAGGGTCGGTCGGAGGTTACCATATTCAGGGCCGATCTGGTCGGGTAATCCTCGGAGTCCCGAATAAGGCGCGGGGCGATACGACGAAGTGGTTCTGGGTCGCCGGCGCGTGGAGGGCTTCTGCGAGCGACAATCCTTCGGGCGAGCTGGAGATCCCTACTGAGTTTCGGGAGAGGAATCCCGGTATGGGTTTAGACTCTCCCTTCGTTCGGATGCGTTTTGAACTGATCTAATTTGATTTTGGTTTTGTAGGTTTTCACATTCCGGCGGTTGAGGAGCTGCCCTTTGATTTCCTGGTTGTCTGGGAGCGGATACGGAGCTTGTCGGACGACGATCTTGAGGCTATCCGGATCAATAAGGAGAGCCGTTGGTTGTCGGCTCGGCTATTCCGCTTCCCGAGACATCTCTCGGTACCAGGTATGAGTTTCTGCGACCTTCACTTTCTAGGTGATCGCCTTACTTGAGGAAAATATCTAACTGTTGATCGATCGTTTTAACTGTAGAGGTTCGCTTTCCTCGCTTTTTGGAGCCCCCGCCGGAGATCGCCATGTCGAATCCTGGAGTTCTAGGCCGTCTCCGCCACAAGAAGTCGTCTCGGGCCCCACCTGTTGCGCTGCCAATTGTTCCGGAGGCGGAGCCTCGTGTGGAGACGATCGTGGCTGAGGAGGGAGTTCCGGAGGAGGGGCTCCGAACGAATCGCAAAAGGCCGAGGCCGGAAGAATCTCCGGTTCCTTCCCCCGCCAATGAGGTGCCGATCGCCGCGCCTCCGATCACCGTTATCCCTCCGGAGAATGAGCCGCCCTATACGGCTTTTATGCGAGAGATGGCGATCGCTGACGCATAGAATCCTCGAGGGAAACCGTACTTCGGTCGTGACCCCGAGAGGGCTGAGAGGTAGATTCCATTTTTGGGTTGAAACTTGCATTTGCGTAGGAGTTGTGTTAACTTTGTTGTATTGATGTAGGATCCGTCGCACAGATCCGTCTTACCCGCCGATGGTGTTGGATTTCTTAGCCAGCCGATCTCCTCGCCAGTCCTGTGACATCTCGTAATACGTCAGCAAGGCCGCTTCTGCTCTGCCTAAGGCCTGGACGACCGATCTGGATGCGATCGCTTGTCAGCGATCGGGGAGTACGATGCAGGCTGTTCTCGCCCTTTCTCTCCAGACGGCGACCATGGCTGTCCAGGCTGCGCAGGAGTTTGAGGGGCGACCTTCCACTATTTGCCTGCAGGCGGATCTCAAGGCGGCTAGGAAAGAGAACTCCGAGTTTGCCGATAAGATCGTGGTGATGGAGAAGGACTCTTTGGAGGCAGCCAAGCGGGCGAGCCAAGAGCTTGAGCTGGCGAGGAAGGAAACCGAGTTTTCTCGTTTGGCGGTTGACCAATTTCGGGACAAGATGCTGAATGCCGTCTGGGCGCAGAAGGTTGCTGAGGAGGAGGCTGCTCGTCAGAAGGAGACGATCGCTCGGTTGACTAGCGAGCTGGCGGAGTCGAGGGAGAAGGTTGCTGCGAGGGAGGCCGAGCTCCAAGGGTCGCAATAGGCGATGGCGGAGCTGAAAAGAGAGGTAGAGGCGACCAAGGCTGATCCCTTTCAAAACTTGGAGTTTGTCAGCGAGTTCGCCTATTATATGGCGTTCGCCGACTCGATCCGAGCAGCTAAGAAAGGAGGTTTGGAGGTCGGCCCCCTAGCTGAGAACTTCAAGGCGTATGCGTTGGAGCATCCTCTCCATCCTGCTTTCTCCTTGCCGATTTTGGATCTCTCGGAGCTTGGCGTGGATCTGAGCTGGTATCCGACTCCGGCGAACATCGTTCATCCTGACGATCTGGAGGACGGTGAGGTCGCTTCGAAAACTGGGGAAGGACCACAGGTCGAGCCGACGGATGAAGACGAAGGCCAGGCGGAGGCCTGAGACTCTTTGCTCTTGCTTGCTTGTTTTAGCTTTTTGTCTTGTAGTTTTGTAGTTTTCTCTTTGTAGCATTTTGGTCTTCAGGCGACCATGTATTTTGATCCTTCAAGTAATGAAATGAATGTTTGATTTTCTGACTTATCACTTGAATGATTGTTATTTTTGAGTCTTTGTTTGACTTTGTACAAATGTGTGAGGGGAGATCGTTGCGAGGGTGGTTCCAAATGAATTGATAAACTCATAAAGATAACTTTTACAACAAATTCGATCACTGCACAGCATCTGAAAAATGACGATCTCCGTATATGGTTGAATAGGGACGATCGTCGTATAGGTAGTCCGCACTCTTCCCCCTTGTTTTTATTCACTTAGTGGAAGTAAGGGGATGAAAATAATTCGTTGAGTGAGCGGTCTTCAACTTTGTCGAATCCTCGAGGACGATCGTCCGTCTTGAGGAACCGTGTACGATCGCGGAGTTCGATGGACCGACTCCCTGATCATGTCTTGATGCGCGAAGACATTGAGTGTCTCGTGACTCACTTTATTATGAGGGTCCTCTGTTAGGCTGCGCCTCGCCTCGTATTTAAACGAAGGGCGTGCGGTCTCGGTCTAGAGGAGTCCTTGCGCGGGGTAGCGTCGGATGATTCAACTCCACGCCCGCGGCTTGTTTAGCTCTGCTTCCACCTCGGGTCGCCATGACGATGGCGACCCTCGACGGTGTACGTTGAGACGGGGGTAGTGACGCGTCGCATTGTCCGGGTTCACCACGTTAAATGATGAACCTTTGAGGGCGAGCGATCGTGTCCACTGATTAATTTTGGAGGGCCCTCAGACTACGCCGGCCTCGTATTTAAACGAAGGGCGGGCGATCTTGGCCCAAAGGGACCTTGCATGGCCTAAGCAGTCGGTTCCATCGACCACCAGGACCATGGCTGCACTCTTCCACCTTGGATCGTCATGTAGATGCCGACCTTCGACGGTGTACGTTGTGCGGGGGAGGCGATCTCATGCCTTAGTCCATCATGTTAGATGGTGAAATGTAGATGGCGAGCGAGTCCTCCAGTTTCTTAAATAAGGAGGGAGATCGGGGAGACTTCCGAGGTCCCCTTATCTTTATTGAAGCATGTAGATACGGTCGCCGAGGTTGATCCAGGGGTCGGCTCGTATGAGCTTTCCAACCTGTTTTGTGTTCGACTCGGACGATCGTGTATAGAGATTGGTAGGGGCTTCGGCTAAGCCAATAAGCTGTCCAACTTGCCTTCCTCGAACAATCTCCAGAGCTGTTTGAGGAGGTCGCGACATTGGTTGGTGCTGTGGCCGGGACTCTTATGGTAGGCACAATACTGATTGTTGTCCAGGTGACCATGGTCCCTTATCGCCTTTGGCTTTTTGAGCTTTTCGTGCCCCTTGATGGCATAGAAAATATGTGCCGGAGTTCGGTTGAATGTATGGAGGAGATGGACTTCCATGTCCTCGAAGGCCTTGAGATATCCGGGTGGCTTGGCGATCGCCTTCTTTACTTTGGCGATCGCTATCTTTGGACAGGAGGTGGCGTTTCCACCTAGGTGGAGGGTGAGTAGCCTTTGCCTGGCCAGAAAGTTGGCAGCCTTAGCGCGGAAGATCGCGTAGGTTGGGGGAATATCCTTGGTGATATGTCTAAACATGGGAGAATGACCGTAGAATCCCCCCATGACCGAAAATAGAGCGAGCTCGTCACTGACGGGTTCGCCGGTGAGGATGATTTCGTCTACTCGGTCGATGTAATCTGCGTCGGTTTCGTCTTTCCCCTGCCTGATATTCATCACGCGGTGGGGGCCTTCTGGTCTGACGACCTTGGTGGCGAAGTATGATGTGAAGTCATTCGCCAGTTTCTTAAAGGAGGTGATTGATCGTGGTGGTAGTGAGGCGTACCACCTATGGGCCAGCTCGCCCAATGTTAGCGGGAAGATCCGGCACTTAGTTGCATCAGATGCCCCACACCCAGTCATGTAGATTCGGAATTTACTCAGGTGGGTTTCGGGGTCCGATCTCCCTTCATACAGAGGTGTTTTGGGAGGAGCGATCGTTGGTTGCACGGGGGCAAGCTCGATGTGGACCGCGAGTGGCTCGGTCGGCCTGGTGATCTTTCTACTGGCGCTTGCCCCAGTGTCCAAGAGTGCTTTCATCTCGTCGAGCTGGCGTTATATAGCGGCCATCACCGTGGCCTGGCTGCTCGCGGCTCGACGCTCGGAGCGGGTGCCGAGGCGATTGAGTACTGATCCCCTGGCGATCGGGACGGGAGTCAGATGGCTGACCTGCGTTCGGCTGTGAGGTGGGTAGGCCGAACTCCTGGTGACGGATTCGGATTCCGTCTTTTCGTGGTTGGAAACAGAATGCCCCGGTCGCCAGGATGGGTCGCGCCCCAAGCGATTGAATACGGATCCGTCCGGTCGTGCGAGAGCCTTTTCTCGCGAATTGGGGCTTTCTGACGATCGCTCGCTCAGTAGCCCATTGAATTTCCGTTTTCCCATGCGGCGGACGATCGAGGGAGTTGTCGCGGGCGACGCGCATGCTCTCCGTCGCTCCTCTAGGATGGCCATAGCCTCCTCGATCTGTTCCTCGGTTTGGAACTAATTGAGTGAGAGGTTGGGGCCATCTCTCGGGTGCGGGATCGAGAGTCTCGCGTTGCTGCGGCTTCCCCCTGTCGTCGGCTGGGGTTCGGATTGAGCCGGGATATGGTGTCCGGAGGTTCGGAGAGCGGCTCTCTTCGATGTACCCGCGGATGTCATGATTCTGAAGGTTTTCTTTGAAGCGCAGTGAGTGTCACTTCAAGTATATGCTCCGAGAACAGTGAGTGTTCTTCGGGATGGTAGGAATGAAAATTTGAGGGTTAGATCCCCTTCCTCTACCGCCAATTGTTGCTACCCAAAATATTATCCGGAGATAGATATTGCTGGAATGGATGGATAGCAAACAAATGCGAGAACACTTCCGTGAGAAAGATAAATAACACAAGATTTGCCGGGGTTGTTAGTCCCGGGCTTGAATGCTCTCGCGAGATATTATTAATACTAATATTCGGGGATACAAGTACTAATGTAAGAATACAATTACAATGAGTGTAAAGATTCTTGTTATCTTAGCTAGTGAGCGTGTAGATTGCCGGAAGAACCAGATGTGATGCTCTGTGAGTTCTTGTAACAAAGGAGATGAACAGTCGCGGCGGTGAGAGATCGACAGTGTCTCACGGCGAGTATTAGCTGGATGCTTGAGCTCCTGGGCTTATGAATCTCTTGGAATCTATCTTGTGGAGACTTCCGGCTTCTGCCGATCGTCTTCTGGATGAGGGATTCAGAGAGAGAAGTCCTGAGATGGATTCCGGCGAGAAAGCAGGGAGCTTGATGGTATGTGTGTTCTTCTGTATTTCCGTGAATGGATTCGGAATGTAGGTGAATGAATTCGGAACCTTTTTCCAGTAGGAGGAGGGTCTCTATTTATAGGACTTGGATATTCCGGGCGATCGCCTTTGATGTATTATAATAATTGGGCGATCGTCTTTTAGCACATGGGCTTGTTCCCTTAAAGTCCGCGGCTGCTTTGGCGTATTTATCTGATCGATGGGAGCTTGCACGCGTCCTGAGTTGCTGTCATGGGCGGTCCCACTTTGTAACTTTCGGCGCGCTTGTCGGTTGGTGAAGCCGTCCTAGTCAGAGACAGCTGTTGGCGGTCAATGATCCGTGAAACACGGATCTTGTCTCGGGTCTGCACATGGGTGCTGTTCTGAGATCCAGTCTTCGTAGACTTTACCGGGCGATCGTCTCTGATCGGGGCGTAGGCCGATTGTCCTTAGACGGACACTAGAGCCGATCGCCAGATGCCAAAGGGCGATCACCTTGGGAGTCGATCGCTAGGTACCTGATGGTGGTCTGGTATCTTCGATTAGGCGAGCTAGACATAGTTTTACTAGTGTTGACTCGGTCGCTCGACCTTATAGTCGATCGCCTGTCGGGATGAATAAATCTTGACACAACATATTTATTGTCCAACAACATCTCTACATGATCAACACACCCCCAGCCGCGGAAGAGAAGAAAAACGAGTGAGAAATGGCTGAAGAAAACGTCTGCTGGCCTTAAATAGGCTGACTGCCGGCAGCCTTACGTACGTAACCGGCCATGGCTTACGTACGTAACCGGCCATGGCCGAACTCGCTGCCTAGAAATGCCGGAAACATTACGTACGTTACAGGCCAGGGCCTTACGTACGTAACCGGCCTTACGTACGTAACCGCCAAGCACTACTGGCCGTAACTCGGCCAGTGCCGGCCTGGGCCCAGACTGCCCGGCCATGACTCGGCCGGGGCCAACTCCGACAGCCCGAACGACCCCAAAATCCGAACCTGAATACGAATCGAAGATACGGTTACGAAGTACTCGCAAAGAAGAATTCGAGCACTAAGGGGACACACGATTTTGACCGCCCGAAGGCTCGAAATTCGACAACGGAAAGTAATTACCCCAAACTTTGAGAAATTACAAAAATGGCCCAAAACGCCAGAAAATCACGATACGTGATCGAAACACCAAGCCAAAGCTCGAAACATGAATAATAACATTAAATGAACTTACGGGAAACTCGAAACAACTGTTTCGGACGAGATTCGCAAGAATTGAACTCAAGTGCGGAAAAGTCACCAAAAAGCACGGAACTCAACAAAACGACACCGAAACGAGCTCGGATGACAAAAAGTGCAGAATTAATCATTCTCGGAATGACGAAACGGTCATGAGCGATTCGTCAAAACGGACTTTCTCTGAAAAAAAGAATTACCGGAAATCGAAATTACGGGTATTACAAGACATACTGAAGGCTCAGTTGAGCTTAGAGTTCGAGATGAAGGATCTTGGATAGGCCAAGAAAATACTTGGAATCGAAATCAAGAGAGATATAATGAAAGGCACAATCTGTTTAACACATACTCAGAATCTGAAGCAAGTACTTCAGGTCACATAGCACCAATAACCAACACACCCCTGATTGAGTAATTTCACTGCTTTCATCATATCAATGACTCTTCCGAAATGGCTGGGATTACCCCCCTGAAATACACACTCGACTCCATCGTCTGAAACAATAGTGATCATATGCTTACGGACACTAAGGATGGCATCGTGACGATCCATCCAATCAATACCCAAAATAACGTCGTCTTTAGATAAATCTACCACGATTAGGTCCGCCAACCAAACGCGGCCATTTAGCTGAATCGGACAATTCTTAACTTCACAATTTTCGATAATTCTTCTACCGTCTGGTAGACCAATGACATAATGTTCACAACTAGTAGCACTATCCAGGTGTAGTCTACTCAAACATGACTCGGAAATGAATGAATGTGATGCGCCAGTATCAAAAAGGATACACACAAGTTGAGATAAAATTTCGAGTGTACTTGAGATCATTCGAGCCTCCGGATCGTCGGTCCTCTTCATCTCGTAAATTCGGGGGTTGCTAGTCCCTGAACCGAATGCTCCCGTCTGATAAGTATGGGCTCCGCCTTTATTTGCTCCCTTCGTTTTAAACGATGCTGACTGAGTAGCCTAATTCTGAACTGCTGACTGCTTCGGGGTCCGAGATGACGTCGGAGCTCCCTTCATATTCAAAAATTCATGATGTGTTCCATTGTTCCTTATTAAAGGCACATGTTGGTCCTACTCCCACTGACAGTGGCCAACTTCCCTCTGACTCATTAGGGAACCATCCCATACTTTACCCTTTGACCATCCTGGATTCCAGAGTTGTTATGGTGGCTGGAAATTTGCAGCAGCAAGTACTAGTGCAGCGGTCTGGGCTATCTCCTGATGAAGCTTCATGGGAAGACTGGGATAATCTACGAGCTGTTTACAACCTTGAGGACTGCTAGAAATAAAACACAATGGAAGCGAAGTAGGGTAAGCTTAACAAAAGCATTTTATGCATCCACGAGCACAAAATCTATTTAGGCATGCTAATTAATTAACTACTAAGATTAATAAGCAATTTAAATATTATATATTATTTATTAATAAATATGTTGGTAAATCGAATATCCTAATCTAGATCAAAGATCATAAGATATTAACTTTGAATCATGGTGGTTGCTTTTCTTCTTGATATCCTTGTATTTCTACCTTTAGATCTTCTAGAGTATGATCCGCCTTAATCCGGACGTTGTGTGGGCAACGAGCTACCGAATCTTACTTGGACAAATACGGATCAAATGAAATCTATTTCTCACAACTCTCGATTTTCTTTTCTTCAAGTAATTCCGATATGTAGCAAGAATTAAAGTGTTATCTCAATTGTGAAATCAAAGATACAAGTCAAGATCCACGGTTAAACACTAAGTAGAAAAAATCAAAATACCTTGTGTATAATCAAGTCAATTCGTCCAAACCCCCATATGTCCCTATTTATAGGCTTTTGGACTACTCTAGGGATCTTTAGGAGTCTTAGGGTTAAGACTCCTTGTGCAACCCAACTTTCCATATTAATCACTTTCCTAATATGGTTGAGTTCACTAATATCAATTCAATCCACTAAATAATTAATATTGCACTTCCAACCAAAAGCCCAATTTACGAAATCTGACTCCTTATTTAAATATGTTATTCCCCGTGTTTAAGATATCGAATGTCCATTAATTAATTTAAGCTACTGACAGCTTTAATTAATTAATATCTTATCTAAGAGTAGTACCACTCGAACCTTATTATTATATCGGAATTAAATCCACATGCAGAGTTTAATATAATAATTATCGAGTCGTGACATCATCAACCCGCACGAGTCGGGACACGATTTCTAGTTATAATAATAATTATCATATAAATAATATTATTGCCCAAGATACGAAGCTTATTGAGTCAATCATTTTGACTCTCACCCATTGTAAATCAAAGCAATAAATATTATAAATACACAATTACATATTATATACTTAGAATTAAGAAATAATAATTATCCGGGATTTACGTTCTTCTTACAGTCAGTACAGAAGACACTATCTCACTTTGATCATGTTCAACGTATGTAAATACGCTAATGCATGCTAATAGTCAAGACCAACTAATCTCAAGCATACACTACAACCTTTCATATAATTTGTCTAATAATTATATAGATTGTGAACTATTATATTATTTTATAAGCCACCAATAATATGATCTTCTGTGTGACACCAACACACCACATATACATTATAAAATAATTAGACATTTCATTTGTATAACCATAACGCGAACAAATATGCAAAACATGTAAATGTAATTAATGTTTTCATAGGTAGTTACAGGAAAAATAAGGTAATACAACCCTAACAATCTCCTACTTATACTCAAAGTATGCTTTTAAGTATACTACTCTAGTACATAGTCTCTCATTTCTCCCACGTATAGTCAAAGCAATGCTGGCATACATCGTAATCCCATTCCTTCCACGTGCCTTTCAAAAATTTTTGAGGTTAGGCTTTTCGTGAAAGGATCAGCAAGATTATCTTCTGATGCAACCCTAGATACAACTACGCCTCCTTCCTTTACGAAGTGTCGTATGATGTGGTACTTGAGGTTGATATGTATACTTGCCTTGTGGGCTCGTGGTTTCCTCGAATTTGCGACTGCACCAGTATTATCACAATAAAATATAATACCCTTTGGCAAATCGAGAATCACATCTAAGTCCTGCAGGAAGTACTTGAGTCATACTGCCTCAGAGGTTGCCACGTACTCGGCTTCTATGGTAGAGTTCGAGATGCATTTATACTTCACACTCCTCCAACTAATGGCTCCACCTCCTATGATAAACACATAACCTGAAGTAAACTTCGACTTTTCATTGTTTGATGAAAAATCTGAGTCAGTATAACCCACTGGACATAGGTCGTATGATTGATATACTAGCATATACTCCCTAGTCCTTCTCAGGTACTTGAGTATATGCCTAACAGCAATTCAGTGTCCTGGTCCTGGGTTCGACTGATATCTAGAAACCATGCCTACGGCATGATAGATATCTGGTCTAGTGTAAAGCATAACATACATGAGGCTTCCCACAGCTGACGCATAAGGGATCAGCTTCATGTCATCTATCTCTTTTGTGTCTTGGGACAGATATCCTTAAATAGTTGAATTCCATGCTTGTAAGGTAGAAAACCTTTCTTGGAACTCTCCATGCTAAACCTGTTTTAGCACTGTATCAATATAGGATGCCTGAGATAAGCACAACATCCTTTTCTTTCGATCACAAAAGATCCTGATTCCAAGGATGTGTCCTGCTTCTCCCAAATCCTTCATATTGGACTGCTCAGATAGCTATACCCGTACGCCCGATAATTCCTTCATGTTGTTTCCAATCAAAAGGATATAATCTACATACAGTATAAGAACCACCTGTAACACCCCAAACTAGGCGGATATTACAGTGCTGTGGACCCCCGATTAGGATCCACCAGGCCAATGAAAATTAATGAATTAAATAATAAAATTATAGTACCGAACCACATTATATCATAAATTACTCCGATGAGGAGTTTCATTATAACAAACCCAAGATAATACCGAATACATGTATATCTTATATGAAGATAAAATACACAACACTGAATGAAACGGAGTATCCAAATGGAAATCTGCAGCGGAAAAATAAATGACAACAACATGAATGACTGAAAGGATTGGGGGCCCCTACTAGTATCACTGGGACTCCTCTCCGTCAACGTTCTATTCCCGTGCTTTTGCCTTGCCATGACCTGAAAACAATATCTCCAAATGGGGTCAGTTACACAGAACAACAATCCTCAAGGGTTGAAAAATACACAATCATGATATATCTTTAGTTATGAAATATCCTTAGTTATGATTTAAGCTGAAGAGGAGCATCATAGTACGCCCGTAATGTCCTGTGCAAGTGTACAAGACGAGTGCCCGTACACGTAATACCCGTAATTTCGATTTTCGGTAATTTCTTTTTTCGGAGGAAGTCCGTTTTGATGACTCGCCCATGACCATTTCGTCATTCTGAGAATGATTAATTCTGCACTTTTTGTCATCCGAGTTCGTTTCGGTATCGTTTTGTTGAGTTCCGAGCTTTTTAGCGACTTTTCCGCACTTGAGTTCGATTCTTGCGAATCTCGTTCGAAACTGCTGTTTCGAGTTTCCCGTAAGTCCGTTTAACTTTGTTAGATGTGTTATGAACTTCGGTTTGGTTATTCGATCACGTATCGTAATTTTCGGACGTTTTGGGCCATTTTCATAATTTCCCAAAGTTTTGGGTAATTACTTCCGTTGTCGAATTCCGAGCCTTCAGGTGGTCGGAATTGTGTGTTCTCTTAGCTCTTAGATTCGTCTTTGCGAGTACGTCGTAACCGTATCTTCGATTCGTATTCAGGTTCGGGTTTCGGGGTCGTTCGGGCCGTCGGAGTTGGCCCCGGCCGAGTCATGGCCGGGCAATCTGGGCCCAGGCCGGCACTAGCCGAGTTACGGCCGGTAGTGCTCGGCAGTTACTTCTGGCCGAGCAGGCCGTACCGTGGGCCGCGGCACATGCCGGCAGGGCCGCGGCACACTCGTGTTGCATTTTTCGGCCAAACCGTCTGTACCTTGTGCCGCGGCACATGTCGGCCGGGCCGCGGCACACTGCCGATCACTGGGCGCAGTTTTGGCCCTGTGCCGCGGCACACTTCGGCTGGGCCGCGGCACACTGTGCAGTCAGCCTATTTAAGGCCCTGCAGTCGTTTTTTGGGCCATTTTTCTCCTTCTTCTCCTTCTCTTCCGCGGCTGAGGGTATGCTCATCATGGAGCCATGTTGTTTAACAACAAATCCATGAAGTTCTTGAGGTTATATCATCAATCAATCATCCGTTATCATCCTTTGATCCAGCGAATCAAGGTAATCTTCCTTAGAACCCTAATTTCGTGAATTTGGGGGTTTTTGCATTTTTGTCCGATTCGTTCCGTGTTGTTGATTAATTCATGATGGGTATGATTAATCTTGGTGGTATTATTGTGTTTAACATCATTTAATCCATTGTTCTTCGTCGAATCGAAGTATATTTCTTGATTTCCTTCGAATTGACTTTTTGGGGGTTTTGTCCTCGATCTCGTTTTTCATCCGTTTTTGATGGATCGATTATGGTTAAATGATGTTGTTAAACATATTCTATGGATTGTATATCCATATTTCAACTTGGAATTCCGTTTTCGTGTTTTGTCGGGACGAATCGTGTTCTTGACCATTTTGGGAAAAACACTTGAACATTCATCATTCGTTCTTTGAATTCAACGGCTTTGAGTCATGCTATGTAATTCATTTTCATTGTTGTTATTGTCCTCTGTAGTTTATTATCGCGAGTTGGCGTTCGGTGTAGTCGGCGGGTTCGTAGTCGTTTCGTGCCAACCTACTCCGGTCGATTCTCCGCGTTGTGGTTGTTCAAGGCAAGTACCTTGTCCATACTATTCTTGTTTTGTGAATATGATAATTGGTGATCGTCTTGGTGTGTTTGTTTATTTGTTTGAAACGAGTTTTCAAAAGATTTGGCTAGCCATGTTAAAGGCTCACTTTCAAAACGCGTGTGTTTTGTGAATGGTGTAGTTTGTAAATGACTATGTGATTTCTATGGATATGTTTGGTGTTGATGTTGCACTTGGTATTGCGTGTGGACATATATTATTTCATTTCGGTGCGTTGTGTTTTGACGAGGTGTTTTGCTAAGTGTTTGATACCTCTGAATGAATTGTTTGGATATCTTTGTTGCATTGTGCTATGTGTGTGATTTGTTTAGCTATCCAGCTCGGGAGGGTCCTTCGAGGCCTCGGGCGGGATCAATGGTATTACCCTGTTCCTAAGGCGATGCTTGGTGTGATATGTTATTTAGTGAATGTATTTTACTCACCTCGGGGGGTCCGAAAGGATCACGGAGGGAATTCCAATGGGTTGAGTCCGGGATTCACGAGTGAAAGACTTCACAGGTTGGTGTTTATTTAGTGAATGTATTTTACTCACCTCGGGGGGTCCGACGGGATCACGGAGGGAATTCCAATGGGTTGAGTCCGGGATTCACGAGTGAAAGACTTCACAGGTTGGTGTTTCTTTAATGAATGTATTTTACTCACCTCGGGGGGTCCGACGGGATCACAGAGGGATTTCCATTGGGTTGAGTCCGGGAATCACGAGTAAAAACTTCACGAGTTGGTATTGATTTTATGTCCGTCGAGGACACGTGACTTGGGTTTTGGCCCTGTGAACTTTTTTCGGTTTTCTATTTGCGAAAACAAAACCTTTGGGGTGTGACCCCTGTTGATTTTGGAAAGATAAGGATTTGATAATCCTAAATTGTTTTCTATTAAAACTCTCGATGGCATTTTAAACTGTTTCATAAATCGTTTCCCTTTAATTGTGGTCTTTCGGTTTTGGAATGTCTTACTCAAATTCTTACCTCGGGAAGTATTCGTTTCGTTGTATTTTAATCTTTGAGGATTTCTGATTATTGTTATTCTTGGAATTTGAATTGTATGGCTCGTATTTTTGCACTTGTACTTGCACTAGCAAAATAGTGGAGTTTTACTAACCCCCGAGTATTCGGGGGGTGGATGTCTGTATTGCATTCAGGTTTTGGAGCATAGCACAGGGTCAGCATGAAGGATGATGAAAGATGAACGATAATAATCACACGAGGATCCGTATGAGGTCATTGGTTTAGTTATATTTTATTTTCCGCTGCAGTGTTCTTTCCCGTTGTACGGGAGTGTTTGTATTCGACCCCTGCGTGGGTATGTAATGAGTTTGAGTTGTATGTATTTATTGAAAGACCAAATCGGTCTACTGAGTCATTTTAGCCTTAAAGGTATTTTCTGAGATGTTCTATGTTGTTATCAGCCTGGTAGATCCTTGAGGAAAGGTCTACAACGTGTAATATCTCTGAGTGGATTGGGGTGTTACATAAATGGTATCAGAGCTTAGGTTGTGGAAACCTAGGCGGTCGGGTCAGTGGTGTCTATTGAGTTTTGTCTCGTCGGATTTTGTCCGATCGAAATGTGTCGCGACGCCGTTGCCCGAGTTTGTTGGTCGTGATTAGTATCGTGGGGCGATCATCATCTTCGTGCGACCTGTGGCTGTAAGTCTCCCTTCTTTGTGTTGTGCCTCATGTGACACGAGCTATTTTTATGATTGTTTGTTCAGTGACGGAATCCTCTTATGGATTTTGATTTCGTAATATGTGGTTATTTGACTCTAATATTTCGTTCATATGAGGAGTAGTGTTGCTGGATTGTGCATGTTAAACTGTATTTCTTTTATCCGCTGCGTGAGTTTTTTTGTAATGACTTTCGGTATTTTACCGACTGAATTTTATTTCGAAAACCGATTCCCTTAACCGAGTTTTTGGCATTATGGCCTTGATCATTTTGGCGAAATTCTTATGACGGTATTTAGTATTTTGTAAATGGCTTTTGTGAGTTTTTGAAATATTACCGTCATCGGCCTTTTTGGCGTTTTTCTAAATGGTTTTTAGCCTGGTGGGTTCCGGCGCAGGACCCACGGCGCTATAATGTTCCGTGTAATTACCTGAAATTTTTGGGCATTCTAGCCCATTGAATTATCTTTGAAAACCTTGAGTATCTTAGAAAATAAATTTCGAGACGTACTTTTAAAATGAATTATTTTCTCGCGGTACTTTCAAGGTGCCTTCTAGTGCCGCAATATGTTTCAAAATTATTCCAATTGAGGACCAAAATATTTTGAGATATTTTCAATTATTTTTAGAAATGCAGTTGCTTAGACCCAAGTGTCGAATATTCTGAAAGTTTTTACTAAGAGAAAGTGTCCTCATTTTTATCTAATGTGAAATGGTTCTCCAAAGTCTCGATAACGATGTCTCACGTTTGTACTTTTTTTTGAAAGGTGATACTCAAGATCAACCGGTGTACTTCTAAAATTATTTTCAAAATGAGGTTTTCATTTTTAAAACCTATCCATTCCCGTTTAAGGGCTGGGTATGTATGTATGATGTTCGCGTTCTTATTATGATGTTTGCTCCGAGTATGATCGAATTGGCGGTGTGAGCATTGAGTCTCTTTACACACATTTGTTGTGTTAGCCCTCTGTGAGAGGTGGGATGTTGGTGTTGAATATTGTCGCCTCGTGGTGATTTCTGCGTTGTCGCGCATGTGCGAGCTGTTAGAGCTTGGTTTGGTATGGCCGTGTGCATCGGTAATCGTTCCGTTATGTGTCGGTTGTTTAATGTCTTGTTACCTTGCTCCTGTTTTTGTGAATTTCGTGGATGAGGTCGGGGGTAATACCTGTACTATTTTGACGTCTGTATTTTCTCTTTCTCCAGTCTATCGATTCGCTCATGTTCGTTGATACCTTATGAACTTGTTCTGTATTTCGATTTCATCGTCCGAACGAACTGCGATCTTGTTGTGGGTCGATCTAGTTATCGCTGTGACTTTTTCGAGTTCGGTTCGATTCTTGTGAACCTTGTTCGGAAGTGACATCATTTGGTTCTATTAACTCTTCTATTCGACGTGGATCAGATTTTGAATTTCTGTATTTTCGACTCTGTCGACTCGTTTATGTTCGTTGACATTTTCTGAACTTTCCCTATCCCTTGCTTTTGTTGATCGAACGAGGGTGGTATTGTTTCGAAATAACTCATTTGTCGTTGTGACTTTTCAATCGCTATTCCCTTTCCTGTGGATCTTATGGGAATGCATGTCTTGTTGTTCTCACCAGATCATCCTGGGAGTTGTTGTTTGAATTTTATTATCCTTCGTGTTTCGGGCATGATTGTTCGATTTTTGTTGTCTCGGTCGTTTGTTTGTTCGGTTTTTGTTCTCGTTTCGTGATTGTTGAGCGTTCAAGACTCCTTCCTAATTTCCTTATGTTCGGGAAATTAGTCTCGTTTTCGATCTTCCAACCCTTGTGCGGTGGAATTCCGTATTTTTTCAGCGATTGGCTCGCGTGTTGATTATCTGTTTGATGACGCTTGTCACTTGTTGGTTTTATTGTGTCTCTAACGGCGACGTTGTGTTGGTCGTCGTGGAGCGTGTTTTCACGCCGTATATTCCTTTGCGTTGCTTGTAACGTTTCGCCGATGGGCGTAAGTTACGCGCTTCTTGTGTATCTCGTTGAGTTTTTCCTAGCAGGATATTTCTTCTCCCTACTTGTTTTAAGTTTCAGGACGAAACTTCTTTTAAGGAGGGTAGAATGTAATACCGGTAATTTCGATTTACGGTAATTTCTTTTTTTCGGCGGAAGTCCGTTTTGACGACTCGCCCATGACCGTTTCGTCATTATGAGAATGATTAATTCTGCACTTTTTGTGAACCGAGTTCGTTTCGGTATCGTTTTGTTGAGTTCCGAGCTTTTTAGCGACTTTTCTGCACTTGAGTTCGAATCTTGCGAATCTCGTTCGAAACTGCTGTTTCGAGTTTCCCGTAAGTCCGTTTAACTTTGTTAGATGTGTTATGAACTTCGGTTTGGTTATTCGACCACGTATCGTGATTTTCGGACGTTTTGGGCCATTTTCGTAATTTCCCAAAGTTTTGGGTAATTACTTCAGTTGTCGAATTCCGAGCCTTCGGGTGGTCGGAATTGTGTGTTATCGTAGCTCTTAGATTCGTCTTTGCGAGTACGTCGTAACCGTATCTTCGATTCGTATTCAGGTTCGGGTTTCGGGGTCGTTCGGGCCGTCGGAGTTGGCCCCGGCCGAGTCATGGCCGGGCAAGGCCGGGCCAGGCATCGCCGAGTTACGGCCGTAGTGCTCAGCGATTACTCGCCGAGCAGGCCGTACCGTGGGCCGCGGCACATGCCGGCAGGGCCGCGGCACAATCGTGTTGCATTTTTCGGCCAAACCGTCTGTACCTTGTGCCGCGGCACATGTCGGCCGGGCCGCGGCACACTGCCGATCACTGGGCGCAATTTTGGCCATGTGCCGCGGCACACTTCGGCTGGGCCGCGGCACACTGTGCAGTCAGCTTATTTAAGGCCATGCAGTCATTTTTTTGGGCTATTTTTCTCCTTCTTCTCCTTCTCTTCCGCGACTGAGGGTATGCTCATCATGGAGCCATGTTGTTTAACAACAAATCCATGAAGTTCTTGAGGTTATATCATCAATCAATCATCCGTTATCATCCTTTGATCCAGCGAATCAAGGTAATCTTCCTTAGAACCCTAATTTCGTGAATTTGGGGGTTTTTGCATTTTTGTCCGATTCGTTCCGTGTTGTTGATTAATTCATGATGAGTATGATTAATCTTGGTAGTATTATTGTGTTTAACATCATTTAATCCATTGTTCTTCATCGAATCGAAGTATATTTCTTGATTTCCTTCGAATCGACTTTTTGGGGGATTTATCCTCGATCTCGTTTTTCATCCATTTTTGATGGATCGATTATGGTTAAATGATGTTGTTAAACATATTCTATGGATTGTATATCCATATTTCAACTTGGAATTCCGTTTTCGTGTTTTGTCGGGACGAATCGTGTTCTTGACCATTTTGGGGAAAACACTTGAACATTCGTCGTTCGTTCTTTGAATTCAACGGCTTTGAGTCATGCTATGGAATTCATTTTCATTGTTGTTATTGTCCTCCGTAGTTTATTATCGCGAGTTGGCGTTCGGTGGAGTCGGCGGGTTCGTAGTCGGTTCGTGCCAACCTACTCCGGTCGATTCTCCGCGTTGTGGTTGTTCAAGGCAAGTACCTTGTTCATACTATTCTTGTTTTGTGAATATGATAATTGGTGATCATCTTGGTGTGTTTGTTTATTTGTTTGAAACGAGTTTTCAAAAGATTTGGCTAGCCATGTTAAAGGCTCACTTTCAAAACGCGTGTGTTTTGTGAATGGTGTAGTTTGTAAATGACTATGTGATTTCTATGGATATGTTTGGTGTTGATGTAGCACTTGGTATTGCGTGTGGATGTATATTATTTCATTTCGGTGCATTGTGGTTTGACGAGGTGTTTTGCTAAGTGTTTGATACCTCTGAATGAATTGTTTGGATATCTTTGTTGCATTGTGCTATGTGTGTGATTTGTTTAGCTAGCCAGCACGGGAGGGTCCTTTGAGGCCTCGGGTGGGATTAATGGTATTAGCCTATTCCCAAGGCGATGGTTGGTGTGATATGTTATTTAGTGAATGTATTTTACTCACCTCGGGGGGTCCGACGGGATCACGGAGGGAATTCCAATGGGTTGAGTCCGGGATTCACGAGTGAAAGACTTCACAGGTTGGTGTTTATTTAGTGAATGTATTTTACTAACCTCGGGGGGTCCGACGGGATCACGGAGGGAATTCCAATGGGTTGAGTCCGGGATTCACGAGTGAAAGACTTCAGAGGTTGGTGTTTCTTTAGTGAATGTATTTTACTCACCTCGGGGGGTCCGACGGGATCACGGAGGGATTTCCAATGGGTTGAGTCCGGGAATCACGAGTAAAAACTTCACGACTTGGTATTGATTTTATGTCCATCGAGGACACGTGACTTGGGTTTTGGCCCTGTGAACTTTTGTCGGTTTTGTATTTGCGAAAACAAAACCTTTGGGCTGTGATCCCTGTTGATTTTGGAAAGATAAGGATTTGATAATCCTAAATTGTTTTCTATTAAAACTCTCGATGGCATTTTAAACTGTTTCATAAATCGTTTCCCTTTAATTGTGGTCTTTCGGTTTTGGAATGTCTTACTCAAATTCTTGCCTCGGGAAGTATTCGTTTCGTTGTATTTTAATCTTTGAGGATTTCTGATTATTGTTATTCTTGGAACTTGAATTGTATGGCTCGTATTTTTGCACTTGTACTTGCACTAGCAAAACAGTGGAGTTTTGCTAACCCCCGAGTATTCGGGGGGTGGATGTCTGTATTGCATTCAGGTTTTGGAGCATAGCACAGGGTCAGCATGAAGGATGATGAAAGATGAACGATACTAATCACACGAGGATCCGTATGAGGTCATTGGTTTAGTTATAGTTTATTTTCCGCTGCAGTGTTCTTTCCCGTTGTACGGGAGTGTTTGTATTCGACCCCTGCGTGGGTATGTAATGAGTTTGAGTTGTATGTATTTATTGAAAGACCAAATCGGTCTACTGAGTCATTTTAGCCTTAAAGGCATTTTTTGAGATGTTCTATGTTGTTATCAGCCTGGTAGATCCTTGAGGAAAGGTCTACGGCGTGTAATATCCCTGAGTGGATTGAGGGTGTTACAGTACACACTAGTCCTTGTACCTAATTAGTCTCACGAAGGTAAACGTTACCGTGGGCACAGTCCAATGTATCGGTGACCCAATACATGACCATCGCGTGCTCGACTAAAAATTCCACACATCCGCACCCGGACACGCAATATGAACCCAGAAGGTCATATGAACGAGAATGACCATAATGAATATCAATGAATAATAATCCAACAAGGTCAAGAATGACTCACCGATATGAAAATAATAGTGAAGTGAATGATAGCTCAATGAAATGATTGGAACCGTCGTTCCTCGTGAATGAAGTGATTATTCGACAATTACAAGTCTCAATACGGTTAATACAATTATGAATGAGTTATGAATATGAATGAATCAACAACAAAAGGAATGAATATCCTTTTAACCGAGTAAGAATTAACTTACTCAACACCGGTGACAATTGTCCTTCCATGAACAACGTCCTAAATGAGATGTCGGTCGCTCGAACAATCTTGAATAACACAATTTCCAACAATCCGTTCAACATGCGAATCAAACACGATGATAACTAACTCAAAACGTCGATACGACTAAACCAAGCTCATTGGGGCATTATATCAAACACGTTGTGACCAAACTTCGATTGTTTACAATCAATACTCAATTATACCAACATCAAATCCCCAAGAAGTGTTTCAAACCAACAAAACATCTTCAATACGATCAATAATCCAAAATGAATATCCATATTCGTGATTTCAACAACAATTAATCGAAAACCCCCAAATCCAACTCAATATTCAAAGTGTTCTTGAATAACCTTTCCATAATCCAATGAATATTCATACACACTCGTAATCATACGTACATCTCTTCATACAACATGATTATAACGTCCAAAACATCATATCTCAACACAAAATGGAAATCCAAGATGTTGAAGAATATTACCTTTGAAGATCCAAGCACTTCGATCCGATGAAAATGTGTTAAATCGACTATCCAAGCTTCCCAAACGAATGAAGATGATGAAAGTCGAACACCCTTATGATTGATGATGAAAAATATCTCCCTCAAGCTCTCTCTCTCGGAACAAAGTGAATAAAATGAGAAAATGAGTAAAAAGTCCCGACCAAGTCCTTATAAACTGCCGGAAGTTACGGCCATAACTCGGCCTACTTATGGCCGTAACATCCCATGTCAACGGCCTTACGGCCGTAACTACCGGCTAAATGACGGCCAGAATCGGCTTCGTCCAGAAACTGCCGACAGCCATACGGCCGTACCTGCACCTGACTTACGGGCGTAACTCGCCCTCGTCCAAAACACCTGCCGACATTCATACGGCCGTACCCGCACACCTTACGGGCGTAACTCGACTGATACGGCCATATCCGGCCAAACTTACGGGCGTATGACCCCTTTGTCGAAACTGACCAGACACCCTGCCTGCAAAGTACGGTCGTATCCGGCCAAGCCTTACCGCCGTACCTGCCTCATCTTACGGCTGTATGCCGCAACCCTTACGGACATAAGTCCTTCTCGTCCGACACATCCTGAAAAATACGAACACCCCTTATGGACGTAACCTGTCCATCTTACGGCCGTATCTCGCCTTCGGCCAAAAATGCCTGGACACCCTGCTCGACACGTACGGACGTAACCGGTCAAGCTTTACGGCCGTACCTGCTCAACTTACGGCCGTATGCCGCAACCCCTACGGCCGTAAGTCCCATTCATCCAGAATGGCCTGAAAACAACGAACGCCTGTTACGGCCGTATTCGACAATCCTTACGGCCGTAACTCGTTGCTGGACAAGATGAAAATCCGACAACTCCGATTTCTCATTACGATTGATGAATGATCCGACATACCATACGTATGCGAAAGTGAACAAGTCCAACACATGCCAAAGATGATACTTCTAATACAAGGATACCAATCACGATGATAATAATAATACTCCCGTTCCGACACTCAAGCGGAGATGAAATGACGATCGGTAACTGATGCACGGTTACAACATGCCAACAATGAACGCAAATGAATGAATCATGAATGATGAGTGATTATTAATGAGTGAAAATTACTGAGTGACACATACTGACTGATAATTACTGAATGATAATGAATGAATTACAACCGGGTATTACATACTCCCCCCTTAAAAAGAGTTTCGTCCCCGAAACTAAGGGTCAAACAACTCGGGATAACTCTCCCACATACTCTCATTGGTTTCCCAAGTAGCCTCTTCGACTCCGTGTCTAGACCACTGAATCTTGACCAAAGGAATCGTCTTGTTCCTCAACTGTTTGATTCGCCGCTCTAACACTCGTATTGGACGCTCCTCATACGAATGATCATCCGCGATCTTGATCGTCGAACTGAAGTATGTGGCTCGGGTCGGAAACATACTTCCGCAACTGAGAGACGTGAAACACATTATGAATTCGGCTCAACGCCGGATATAAAGCCAATCGATAAGCCAGACTGCCTACTCGATCCAAAGTCTCAAACGGTCCGATGAATCTCGGACTCAACTTTCCCTATTTTCCGAAATGGAAAATACCTCGACTCGGGGATACCTTGACCAACACGTGGTCACCTGTCTCGAACTCTAGTGGTCGACGACGATTATCTGCATATGATTTCTGTCGACTCTGAGCTGTCAACAAATGACTCCTGATCAAAGCTACCTTCTCACGGGCGGCTATAAGCATATCGGGCTCGGTGCCGACTGATTCTGATAAGTCATCCCAACACAAAGGAGATCGACAATGACGACCGTACAAGGCCTCGTAAGGTGCCATCTTAATCGAAGCGTGCCAGCTATTATTATACATGAACTCAATCAACGGTAGTTGGGCTTCCCAATCGTCTTTCCAATCGAGGACGCATGCCCTCAACATGTCCTCCAATGTCTAAATAGTCCTCTCTGATTGTCCGTCGGACTGAGGATGAAAAGCGGTACTGAGATTAAGCTGAGTTGCCATAGCACGATGAACTGATTTCCAAAATATGACACAAATCGTCCGTCACGATCGGAAACAATAATCTTAGGAGTACCATGCAATCTCACTATCTATTTGATGAACAACTGGGCCAGTCTCTCGGGACCCCACGTATCCTTAATCTCAAGGAAATTAGCTAACTTAGTTAAACAGTCCACAATTACCCAGATTGTATTCATGCCACGACGACTCGTCGGCAAACTCGTGATGAAGTCCAAGGAAATATCTTCCCACTTCCACTCTGGAATAGGGAGCGGTTTCAGCATACCTGCCGGTCGCTGATGTTCTATCTTGACTTGCTGACAGATCAAACATCTCGAAACAAATTCCGTGACTTCTCGTTTCATATTACTCAACCAGTAATTTTATTTCAAGTCCTTGAATATCTTGCTGGACCCCAGATGAAAGGAAAATGGGGTAGCATGAGCTTCTCTCAAAATCAAGTTTTTCAACTCGTCATCCGCCGGTGCACATAACCGATTCTTGAATCGCAAAAGTCCATCCTCGTGGACCACAAATCCAGGGGCTTTCCCCTGAACCACATCCTCTTGGATGCGTAACAATGATGGGTCTAAACCCTGATTTACTCTGATTGCCTCCTCAAGTGGCGATGAAATCTTTAACATGCAAAGTTGCCCTTGCACTCGCTGAAGCCAGACCTCGATCTCGGGTCTAAGGGATTCCTGCTGAAGCTCCTTCTGAACTGTTAAACGAGCAAGCATTTGCTCCTGAACGGACTTACGACTCAATGCATCGGCAACCACGTTTGCCTTACCTGGGTGGTACAGGATCTCGATATCATAATCTTTGATTAGTTCCAACCACCGCCTCTGTCGCCTATTTAACTCCTTCTGAGTAAATATATACTTCAAGCTCTTATGATCAGTGTATATCTGACAGGTGACGCCATAAAGGTAATGACGCCAAATCTTCAATGCGAAAACCACGGCTGCTAGTTCCAGGTCGTGGGTCGGATAATTAACCTCGTAAGGTCTCAATTGCCGTGAAGCATAGGCAATAGCCTTCCCATTCTGCATTAATACACATCCGAGACCGTGTCCGGACGCGTCACTATAAATCACGAATCCTTCCGTCCCTTATGGCAAGGAAAGTACAGGTGCTGAAATTAACCGGCTCTTGAGTTCCTCAAAACTCCGCTGACACGCGTCGGACCACGCGTATTTCTTATCCTTTCGCAAAAGGTTCGTTATTGGTTGAGCGATTTAGAAAATCCTTCCACAAACCGCCGTTAATAACCGATTAATCCGAGAAAGCTTCGGATTTCCTTAAAGTTCTTCGGAGGTAACTAAGCTTGGATAGCCTCCGTCTTCTGAGGATCGACACGTACACCGTCTGATGAAATTACATGCCCGAGAAACGACACTTCGGACATCCAGAACTCATATTTGGAAAACTTTCTATAAAGTTGCTCTCGTCTCAACACGTCGAGAACCTGATGAAGGTGAAGCTCGTGCTCCTCCCGGTCACGAGAATAAATTAAAATGGCATCAATGAAGACAACCACAAACTGATCCAAAAAAAAATTGATGAAAACCCGATTCATTGAGTCCATGAATACCGCAGAAGCATTAGATAACCCAAACGGCAATACCACGAACTCATAATGACCATAGCGTGTTTGAAATGCCGTCCTCGCGATATCCGACTCTCGAATTCGCAACTGATGACATCCAGATCTTAAGTCGATCTTGGAAAAATACTGAAGTTCCCTGAAGTTGATCTAAGAGATCATCAATACGGGGTAGAGGATACTAATCTTGATCATCACCCTGTTCAATTCGTGATAATTAATACACACACGAAATGAACCATCCTTCTCCTTGGCAGATAACACTGGTGCTCCCCACGGGGACGCACTCGGTCGGAGATAACCTTTCTCGAACAATTCCTCAAGTTGAATCTTCAACTCCTGCATTTCGGCCGGGTCCATCCGATATGGTGCCTTCGAAAATGGGGGCGTACCAGGCTCCAACTCTATTGTGAATTCCACATCCCTCGGTGGAGGTAAACCAGGTAGCTCGTCTGGGAGTACATCGTCAATCGATAACAATGATACCACGAATGATTGAACATCTCGATTGCCATAGAACGGTCAATCGATGACAATGATACAGTGAATGATTGAACACATCAATTGCCTTAGAACGGTCAATCGATGAAAATGATACAATGAATAATTGAACACTTCGATTGCCTTAGAACGGCCAATCTATGAAAATGATACAATGAATGATTGAACACTTCGATTGCCTTGGAACGGCCAATCGATGAAAATGATACAATGAATGATTGAACACCTAGATTGAGTAATTTCACTGCTTCCATCATATTAATAATTCTTCTGGAACAACGGGGATTACCTCCCTGAAATACACACTCGGCTCCAATGACTGAAATGATAGTGACCACATGCTTACGAACACTGAGGATGGTATCATGACGATCTATCTAATTAACACCCAATATTACATCGTCCTTAGGTAAGTCCTCCACGATGAGGTCCGCCAACCAATTGCGGTCAATAAGGTTAATTCGGTATGATTTTCGAAAATTCTTCTACCGCCAGGTAGACCAATGATATAAGGTCCACAATCAATAGGACTATCCAAATTAAGTCTATTCAAACATGATTCAGAAATGAATGAATGCGGTGCACCAGTATCAAAAGGGTACACACAGGTTGAGATAAAATTACGAGTATACTTGAGATCATTCGGGCCTCCGGATCGTCGGTCCTCTTCATCGTGTGAATCCGGGACTTGCCGGCCCCCGAACCGGACACTCCCGTCTGATATATATGAGCTCCGCCTTTATTCGCTTCCATCGTCTTAAACGACGCTGACAGAACAGTCTGATTCTGAATCGTTGATTGCTTCGGGGCCTGAGATGCCGCCGGAGCCGGCTTGGAGTCCTTTCGGCAAAAACAGGCCTTATGTCCAACAATCCCACAGTTATGGCACGTGATAGACGGTTTCAGACACTTAGTGCTGTAATGACCCGACGCTCCACAGTTGAAATAGGTGATGGCCGAACTGGCCGCTCGGGACTGAGATCCTGCACGATTAGGCGCCGTAGGAGGTCGCTCAGAAACATTAGGGCCCGCACGAGGCTTCTTGAAGGTTGACTGAACGCCTTCGAACTGATTACGCTTTGTTGATTTCTTGCTGACAGATGAAGGTTGTTGCTCAGCAATTTCCTTAGCAGCAGGTTCATACGGGAGAGTTCTCTCAATTAATTTGGCCAGAGTGGCGCAGTGATGATTAAGCAATTGCATATGGGTCATCATGACCTGCATAAAAGTGAGTGGATCAACCCGAACATCTTCTGATCGAGCCGAGTCCTGGGTACGATTTCCCGACAGTGAGTGATTATTTCCCGGGTTTCGGCCCGCACCGCGGCCTCTCCCCGTGCATCCCCTAACATCTCTCTCCATACTGAAGTAGGAAGGTCGCATGATAATCATAGATCTTGTATGAGTACCGCATTATGATTTACGTCATGAAATGATGAAAATGAGCATACGCGTTCTAACACAGTGATTACATGAATGATTAACTGAGGTGACATGATTATCAGATGAAATTCTTGAAATGATTATCTTGAACAAGTTAACAAGATTAATGATATGATCTTCCAGATCAACAACTGAGTAATGAAATGAATTGAGTGATTAATGAGTTAACATGATCGTCCTGATCAAAATGAAAATGATGTTTGAGGATTGTTAACTGATGAATTATGACTGAATGATTATTGCCAGAAATTATACCATGGCGTTAGAAGTCTTACAGTTCCTTCGGTCTGATTGGCTCGGCATTTGCACAGGTCACACGTGACGCAAAAGTCCAATGATACTAGTTTGATGACGATGATTTCAAATGAGACATGAATCGGAAGGTAGTATTCAAAACCACGCTCCGATACCAACTCTGTAACACCCCAAACTAGGAGGATATTACAGTGCCGTGGACCCCCGACTGGGATCCACCAGGCGAATGAAAATTAATGAATTAAATAATATAATTGTAGTACCGAACCACATTATATCATAAATTACTCCGATGAGGAGTTTCATTATAACACACCCAAGATAATACCGAATACATGTATATTTTATATGAAGATAAAATACACAACACTGAATGAAACGGAGTATCCAAATGGAAATCTCCAGCGGAAAAATAAATGACGACAACATGAATGACTGAAAGGATTGGGGCCCCCTACTAGTATCACTGGGACTCCTCGCCGTCAACGTTCTATTCCCTTGCTTTTGCCTTGCCATGACCTGAAAACAATATCCCCAAATGGGGTCAGTTACACAGAACAACAATTCTCAAGGGTTGAAAAATACACAATCATGATATATGTTTAGTTATGAAATATCCTTATTTATGATTTAAGCTTAAGAGGAGCATCATAGTATGCCCGTAATGTTCTGTGCAAGTGTACAAGACGAGTGCCCGGACACACTAGTCCTTGTACCTAATTAGTCTCACGGAGGTAAATGTTACCGTGTGCACAGTCTAATGTATCGGTGACCCAATACATGACCATCGCGTGCTCGACTAAAAATTCCACACATCCGCACCCGGCCACGCAATATGAACCCAGAAGGTCATATGAACGAGAATGACCATAATGAATATCAATGAATAATAATCCAACAAGGTCAAGAATGACTCACCGATATGAAAATAATAGTGAAGTGAATGATAGCTCAATGAAATGCTTGGAACTGTCGTTCCTCGTGAATGAAGTGATTATTTGACAATTACAAGTCTCAATACGGTGAATACAATTATGAATGAGTTCTGAATATGAATGAACCAACAACAAAAGGAATGAATATCCTTTTAACCGAGTAAGAATTAACTTACTCAACACCGGTGACAATTGTCCTTCCACGAACAACGTCCTAAATGAGATGTCGGTCGCTCGAACAACCTTTAATAACACAATTTCCAACAATCCGTTCAACATACGAATCAAACATGATGATAACAAACTCAAAATGTCAATACGACTAAACCAAGCTCATTGGGGCATTATATCAAACACGTTGTGACCAAACTTCGATTGTTTACAATCAATCCTCAATTATACCAACATCAAATCCCCAAGAAGTGTTTCAAACCAACAAAACATCTTCAATACGATCAATAATCCAAAATGAATATCCAAATTCGTGATTTCAACAACAATTAATCGAAAACCCCCAAATCCAACTCAATATTCAAAGTGTTCTTGAATAACCTTTCCATAATCCAATAAATATTCATACACACTCGAAATCATACGTACATATCTTCATACAACATGATTATAATGTCCAAAACATCATATCTCAACACAAAATCGAAATCCAAGATGTTGAAGAATATTACCTTTGAAGATCCAAGCACTTCGATCTGATGAAAACGTGTTAAATCGACTATCCAAGCTTCCCAAACGAATGGAGATGATGAAAATCGAACACCCTTATGATTGATGATGAAAAATATCTCCCTCAAGCTCTCTCTCTCGGAACAAAGGGAAGAAAATGAGAAAATGAGTAAAAAGTCCCGACCAAGTCCTAATAAACTGCCGGAAGTTACGGCCGTAACTCAACCTACTTACGGCCGTAACATCCCAGGTCAACGGCCTTACGGCCATAACCAGCCAGCTCTTACGGCCGTAACTCGACTTCGTCCAGAAACTGCCAACAGCCATACAGCCGTAGCCGCACCTGACTTACGGGCATAACTCGCCCTCGTCCAAAACACCTGCCGACATCCATACGGCCGTACCTGTACACCTTACGGGCATAACTCGACCGATACGGCCGTATCCGGCCAAACTTACGGGCGTATGACCCCTTCGTCGAAACTGGCCAGACACCCTGCCTGCAAAGTACGACCGTATCCGGCCAAGCCTTATGGCCGTACCTGCCTCATCTTACGGCCGTATGCCGCAACCCTTACGGACGTAAGTCCTTCTCGTCCGACACATCCTGAAAAATACGAACACCCCTTACGGCCGTAACCTGCCCATCTTACGACCGTATCTAGCCTTCGTCCAAAAATGCCTGGACACCCTGCTCGACACGTACGGCCATAACCGGCCAAGCCTTACGGTCGTACCTGCTCAACTTACAGACGTATGCCGCAACCCTTACGGCCGTAAGTCCTGTTCGTCCAGAATGGCCTGAAAACAACGAATGCCTGTTACGTCCGTATCCGACAATCCTTACGGCCGTAACTTGTTGCTGGACAAGATGAAAATCCGACAACTCCGATTTCTCGTTATGATTGATGAATGATCCAACATACCATACGTATGCGAAAGTGAACAAGTCCAACACATGCCAAAGATGATACTTCCAATACAAGGTTACCAATCACGATGATAATAATAATACTACCGTTCCGACACTAAAGCGGAGATGAAATGATGATCGGTAACTGATGCACGGTTACAACATGCCAACAATGAACGCAAATGAATGAATCATGAATGATGAGTGATTATTAATGAGTGAAAATTACCGAGTGACACATACTGACTGATAATTACTGAATGATAATGAATGAATTACAGCCGGGTATTACACCACCAACACATTTACATCACATTTCTTATACACACAACTCGTACTCGGACATTGGACGAATCTATATGACTGGAGTACCTCGTCAATCGAGTGTTCCAAGATCTAGATGCTTGCTTAAGTCCATAAATGTATCTCTTAAGCTTACACACTAAGTGCTCTTCTCCTTCAGCAATGAATCCCTCTGGTTGGCGCATGTAGATTTCTTTGTCTAGACTCCCATTCAAGAATGAAATCTTGGCATCCATTTGCCAAATTTCCAGATCCAAATGCGCAGCTATAGCTAAAAGAATCCGAATTGACTTAAGCATGGCTACCAGCGAAAAGGTTTCATCATAATCGATACCCTCTTTCTGAGTGTAACCTTTTGCTACAAGCGTCGCTTTGAAGGTTTCAACCTTCCCATCACCTCCTTTCTTTCGCTTGTATACCCACTTACTTCCAATAGATTGTACCCCATCAGGTAGTTCTACTAGCTCCCACACTAGATTGGAATCTATAGATCCCCCATCAGGAGTCAACATCTTTATCTTGGACTGCCTCCTTATAGGTCCAGGGATCTGATTTATTTTCGCCTGGGATTGAGTCCAAAGATTGTCCCACACCTATGAATCGTTCTGGTTGACGAACAACCCTCCCACTACGACGAGGCAAATCCTGAGTTGGTGTGAAAGTCTCAAAATCAATACGTGATGCAGTCTTAGTTGGCGCTTGTATGATATGTATAGACAGAGTCTCGCCCCTCAACTCTTCCAGAATTATTTCGCTCATGGGCTTGTGACTAATCATATAATCTTCTTCCAAGAATCGGGCATTGCTGCTAACAATGACCTTCTGATCCTGGGGATTATAAATCTAGCCACCCTCTGTTTCCTTAGGATATCCTACAAACACTCGTACATCTATACAAGATGCCATCTTTTCAACTTCCTTATTCAGCACATATGCTGGAGTACCCCAAATCCAAACGTGTTCTAGACTTGGCTTTCGCCCACTCCACAATTCTGTGGGTGTTTTTGGAACTGATTTCGAAGGGACTAGGATTAGAATGTACACCGCTATTTCCAATGCATACCCCAGTTAAATCCGATTAACTCATCATTAATCTAACCATTTCTAAAGGAGTTCTGTTTCTTCTCTCAGTAACACCATTTTGTTGTGGAGTTCCTGCGCAGTGAGTTGGGATGAAATCCCCTCATTTGCCAAGAAATCTAAAAACTCTCCACTAAGGTATTCTCCATCACGATCAGATCATAGTGACTTGATACTCTTCCCATGACGCTTCTCCATTTCAGCCTTAAAGTCTCTGAACTTGTTAAAGACTTCAGACTTACGTCGCATCAAATAGATATATCCATATCTCGAATAATCATTTATAAACGTGATGAAGTATTTGAAACCACCCCTAGACCGTATATTCATTGGACCACATACATCCATATGAACCAATTTTAACACATTCTGAGCATGGTTTTCCTTGGTCTTAAAAACCCTTTTGGTCTTTTTACCTTCCAGATAGGATTCACAAATTGGAAATGACTCAACTTGGAGGTCATCCAATGGGCCATCATCTATCAATCTTTGAATCCTTCTAAGCTTTACATGACCTAACCGTAAATGCCACCGATATGTTTGGTTTATGCTCGAAGGTTCTTTTCTCTTTTTAAGTTTAGACAAAGAGTTAAGCGGGGTTTGTTAGCCACTAGGTATACAACAAACAGCTTAGAAAGTAAGAGTACAATAAGCTATATGATTTTCGAGGTTAATTACGTAGCAGAAGTCTGTAGGGTGAGTTGTTGTAAATACAGCAACTGGGTGATCTCCTGTTTGCTTTATGCGTACAGGGTTTTACAATGTATACTTATAAATCACAATAGAATGAAAACAGTAATGACGAAAATTAAATAACACACAGTTTAAAGTAGTTCGAGGTTAACCCCTCTACGTCCACTAGTCCTCCACACAAGAGTAAAAAATTTATTAAAATCACTACGTACACAACTACATGACTTTAACTAAACTTGTCTCTGTATCGTTCACACAGGTTGATACAGGGACTGTAGCTTTGGGCCGTTCACACAGATTGACTTAAGCTCTTTTGACTTGCTTCTTATTACACAGATCGAATCTTCATCTTTAATACTATATTCTTCCCACACATGACGGAATATGCAAGGATCCTTAGTCCACACAGGGCTAATGATAATCTCAACGGTAAGGGTAAAAAAACAGATCTCAATCAGCAGCTTTATCTTTGATGAACATTTGATGTATGCTGTGCTGTTTGCGTTGAGGACTTAGTCTATTTTTTCGCTTGAATACCGTTGTATACTCATGAAATATACTTCTCTTGTTATCGCTAGAATGTCAGAGTAATCTGTCAGAGAGTGCGCGATAATGAATGACTTGTGTATGTAAGTCCTCTTGCTTGGGGCTATTTATAACTTTGGAATTATATTCGTTATAAATATAGTCATTGTTGGTTGGTGATGTTGACATCTGTCTCTTGATTGGAGGCGGCTTAATGTTTGAATTAAAGCAGATCACATTTAATGCTTTTGACATTGTTTCTATCTTTGCATTAAATGGTCTTCAGAGCGTTCAGACTTGTCTCTCCGGCTGCATGAAATGTTGTCTTATCAGCATTAAGTGCTGCTTTAACCGTGAATATATTATTAATAAACAATGTTTATGTCACAATGGTTAAAACTTTTTATGATCGGTGTTGTTGGATGTGTTTTACTTTTTCAAAGTAAAACACCTTCAGACTGTATGCTGTATCCAACACAATAAGTTCGTTTGCTGTATGAGGCAGACTCTGTAGGATGGATTTTAGAAAATCTCTTTGCTGTATGGACGGGCTGTATAGAGAGTCCAAATAGCTTTCATACTTTAACGGCATTCTGACTTCTTAAGACATCTTTGTTGTATGTTGATCAAAACAGGAATGTTTATCCCAATAATTTCCCACTTTTTGATAATACCAAAACTTCCTCTAGATATCTTCTACAGAGAAGCTGTCTTCAAGTCTTCTGCCCGATTGATCTGATCTTCAATACTTAGTCTAGAAATATGAACTGCTCGTCGGCAAGATCTAAAATGAAAGATCCTACATGTTTAAGTGTATTACAACTTAACTTATGATTGGCTCGTAGGCATAATCTTACAATGTATAATCTAGTTGGAATACAACTTAATCTATGAACTACTCGCAGATAAGTTCTTACAGCTTTGTTACTTAACAAGTTTTATCTTGTTTAAACATATCAAAATTTCGTAATCAAACAGTAAAATTATTAAGCATAGATTACGAGCTGTAATCTCACAAAAAAACAAACATTATTGATATGAATGGGAAAATTACAAGTTCTTGAGAAGATAAAAGCTAAACAAATACATAATGCGATGGTAAGCTTATAGAAGGAACAGATACAGCGAAAAAGAAAATAGGTTAGCCCCTCTGCTGAGAATGCCTGCAAGGTCTCCGGTCAGGATAATTCCATGTCCCTTTCCACCAGTTGACTAGGGAGTCATCGCCTTGATCCCTATAGATACTCCTTCCGTCAGCGGATTTATCGAACGCGAGTATCCAGTCTTCCTGGTGGGTGAGCTGCTCACCCTTCTGGTGCCTTGACTTTATCAGCATTTGCAGAGGGAGTCTTTCCTTCTGCTAACAACCTCGAGAATTCATTTGCGGCATCCTGCAGCATATTGAATCAATTGAAGAGGGTAGTGTAACACCCTCAGAGCCATCCGGGAATATTACAGCGCCGTGGGCCTCGAGACGGAATCCACAAGGCTAAAAGATATTTTTACGAACATTTCAAGTATGCCTAAGCGGCAATGACGGTAACATCTTTTCAAAATATGCAAAGGCTTTAAGAAAAGTCAATTTAGCAATACCGTCGAAAATCTCATTTGAATGTACAAGGCCAAAACGCCAAAGTTCAACCGTTTCAAAAGTATACTTTAAGCCATCACTTGTAAGTACCGACAAAATAGTTTAGAAAATGATTTTCCAAAGTAACTTAAGTTGCCAAATACCGAAAAGCCATTTAAAAATACTCACGCAGCGGAAAAGAGAAACAGTTAAAAAGACTCTAGTAGCAGAATACAACATCTAATCAAAGTACTCGATTCCCAAACACATGCCATAGCCAGTATCCTCCGGGAAGTTCATCTCTCCACAACTGCCACAATGATAACGATCACATCACGTCAATAATTGCTTACCAATGAAAATACTAAGTAAGAATACTACCAATGTAATCTGACCGTCTAACTTTCCAATTCGTGATAATCCTCATCAAAACAACCTCACCATATTCCACATCTCGTATTTCTCAAAAACACACTGGATCATAACAAACATTTGTACTGTATCTCAGACAATATCCAAGATTCTCAAAACATCATCATAACTCACTGATACGAAATATACCAACTTTGACCAATCCAGTCCGTCAGATAACATCCTCAAATCTCAACACGAAAATCAATTGTCCATCAAAATACAAGTACCAAGAAGGAAATACGGAACATACCTCAAGATACGCACTGCCTCGACAAATCATATCAGTCTAATCCGAGATCAGATCAATACACATATGGACATGGTCCTGACATAAGACCTACAAATGCATACTCATATGACAACGTCAATATGCTCACAATAATAACAACAATGTATACTCAGTGGGAATCCGATGATCCAGCACACACAGCATAGATCCCAAGATGATCCTGTTAGATCAACACGAGGTGGATAACCAACAATATACATATGCATAACAACAACACATGGGTAATCTAATGATCCAGCGCCCTTAACATAGATCTCAAGATGATCCCGTCGGACCAACACGAGGTGGAAAACCCGTCCAATGATCCAGCGCCCTCAGCATAGATCCCAAGATGATCCCGTCAGACCAACACGAGATGGACAACTGATCCATCGCCCTCAGCATAGATCACACGATCCCATCGTATCAATACAACATATACAATACAACTATACATACACTATGCAAATCAATATGTTCATCAACATGAACAACATATGAGTCCATAACATGAACGAAATTATGACAAATCAGATTGGATGACCTCATGTTGCATGATAAAAATCATCAACATTAAACCAAAATCAAATTAAGATACTTGCCCCGAGTCCTTCGAGAGCAATCTCGATGTCAAAACCACCACCGACGATTATCCTCAATGTTCGATGATTCAAAATACCACGGACCATAGATAACTCATATCCTCATAATGTACCCTCGATAAGCAAGTATACCAATAACGAATGTAAATCATATACCTTATGATTTAATTCCCAAAACAGAAAACGACGTACAACCCCAATCTCCAGAGTCCACGATAATAATCATTGCTATATGCATTATAAACAAAATGAAACTGAAACCATTCATTAAATATATAGACTGAGCAAGTAATAACTTGCCTCGATACAGACACAACGATGATGAAGCCGTTACCAATTCCTTGCCTTCGTCTATATGCTCCTCGGCCCCGGCCAAAAAATCCTCGATCAACAAACCTAACGGTTCCACAATATCGCGATTAAACACACATATCATCATCTTCTTCGACATGCATTTTTCATAACACCAAGAATCACAACAATAATATCATAATCATCATCGTACGAAGTAAACAACGACAACAACATCAAGAATCCAAAATGAAGAAGGTAATTACATCAACATATATTTTTATCACGATCCAAAACCAATGCAATCGTATCAATACCCATATATCAACAACAAGACCCAATAATCCATCTTACGAGCATGTTTGAATGAATCGCAACTCTTACAACATGAATAACCTTAATCGATATCTTCAATATCTTGTCACAATTCGATTTATTTATGTATAACATCATAATAACAATAAGGTAGATCAACATGCTTCCTAACATGTAAGCATCATTTCAAACTCGAACTATAATCAGAGGAATACGAATGTTACCTGATATTGAAGAACTACGATGAAGAACAATCGAACTCCTTTCAATAATCATTATCAACACTAAGAACAACTCCAATCTATGCTCCATAAGCTCATAACCGAGTTAGAAGAGCCAAAAATCGGCCTCGGAGTGTTGAAGGACGAAGAAACAAGGTGGAACTTCTCAAAATGGCAAAATGATGGAGTCTCACATATATATAAGCTTTCAGGCATTACGTACATTACATGAAACTCTTAACATACGTAACACCCTTTAGATTCCTTATCCGACCTCGATAGCGTACGTAACGACAACCCAGAAGTTACTGCCTCATTTCGTACCTTGTATTACGTACGTAACACCTGTGTTGTAGCGTACGTAACACAGAGTTGACTTGCTACAGTAATATACCCATTTAACGTACATAATGTACCACTCATAACGCACGTTAACTCGGAGTTGACTTCTCCTGTCCACATCTACGCCGAAAGTTGCCGACACTTCGGACCCTGTATGATTCTCTTCATAACGTAGGTTATACACTCAAAGTAACATACGTTACTGCTGTGTCTTAACGTACGTAAGCACCTATGCTTAACGTACGTTATGCTTGTATTTAGATAAAGTCCTCTGATCAGACGACAGCATCTCACCTGATGATTTAACGTCGTAATGCATGAGATATAACGTACGTTACTCTTACCAAGTTAACGTACGTAAGCTCCTAAGCTTAACGTACGTAATGGCTTCTGAACTTAGCCAAAAATAGCTGCTCCTGCCTGTCGTCTCAACATACTAAATACGTATACCCGACATACTGAATACATATACTCGTCCCAATGATATACCCGATATCAGAATTAAAAAACCCGATACACGATGTATTTAAATGCAATTGTCGACCAAGTACGGAGATTATACCAATACAGATGTCTTAGTCCTTCAATTATTTTATCCATACTGTACAGATTCCACAATGTACAACATAACTCGGATAAAATAACATTAAACAACCATAGTAGAAATTTAGGATATTACATACTACACCACTTAAAATAAGTTTCATCCTCGAAACTTGTAATCGTAATCAACAGCTCAACCAAGATATCTAAAATCATCACGACACCGATGAATCATCATTTGTTGGAACAATATTTTTTAAATCATTTTATACATTTTGATGATGAGTTATTTAACCAAAATTTACTTAACATATTTTTCCTTCATTTAACGTACGTAAACAACCCTTCTATAACATACGTAACACTTACAGTTTTTGTAAGTAATTCTATACAGGTAACGTACGTAACACACTCAGTATAACATACGTAACATTTGAACATTCTGCCCGTTGCAAAAAGTCATTAGCCGTTACAACAAGTCTTCACATTCAACGGATCTCTGACTGGAAGTTAACATACGTAAGACTCTCTTATGTAACGTACGTAATGGATTTGATCAGATGTCACTGGACTATTTCTCACAGTTCGTTACGGCCACTACTCAAGATATATAACGTATGTAGAAGACATAACGTACGTAAACCAGGCTGCATAACGTACGTAAGCTGTGCAGCTGTTCCAACGGGAAATTTAGATCATGAAGGCTATAAATAGCACACTTCAAGGATTTGGAAAACATACAAGTTATCTGAGCTTACAAGCATACTCAAGCTATTTCAAGCAAATATTTCGAGAGATATACATATTCCATATTGTGATACGAGAATATTTGCTCTATTATTTCTAATCTACATTCTTGTATCAAAGAGTGATATATCTTGTAAATTCGAGTTCCTACTCGCAATTGTTTTACTGTAAAGGTTATCTTGTACCCGAAAAAACATGAGAGTTTTAGTGAGGTGGTTCTTGAGCCCGAAAATCAATAAATTGTAAGAGTTGGCACTAAACTAGAAAGTGCATTCTATGTTTCTAAGAAAAGTCCTAGTCAATAAAACTAGGTAGGGGACGTAGGCTTCGTTAATAGCCGAACCTCTCGAACAATTTCTTGTGTTCTTTCTTTTATGCATTTTACTTGCTCCAATATTTTAGCTTCCGCACAAAAAGAGTTCAAAACTCTTATCCGCACTATTCAACCCCCCTTCTAGTGGCGTTACCAATCTAACAATTGGTATCGGAGTGGTCTCTTTATCACCGGATTAACACCCTCTAGAGAAAAGATCCAGAAATGGCCTTTATCCACTCCTCCCTTGAAGGCAATGCTCTCAATCGCCCTCCCTTCTTCGATGGCTCAAACTTTATAACATGGAAGAAGAAAATGTCCATCTTCATCCGAGCTCATGACATCGAAATATGGAAGGTCATTGATCTTGGACCTACTACTCCTAAGAATCCAGATGGCTCGATCAAAAGCTTTGAAGAATATGACAATGCTGACTGGAAGAACGATCACTTCAATAGTAAAGATACTCAACTGCTTTACTGTGCTCTCAACCTAGAGGATCACAACATAATATCTTCTTGCGAGACGGCTAAAGATATTTGGAAAATGCTCGAAATTACCCATGAAGGTACGAGTCAAGTGAAGGAAACAAAAATCAATATGCTTCTTCACGATTATGAACTCTTCACTATGAAAGAAGAAGAAAGCATTACTACTATGTTTGACCGCTTCTCGGCTATCACAAATGGGTTAAGCTTCCTTTAGGAAACCTATATCAAGTAGTGATAAAGCCAAGAAAATCCTTCGATCTCTACCAAGAGAATGGGACGCTACTGTTACGGCTAACATGGAGTCGAAAGATCTCAACTCCATTGAATTCAGCGCTCTCATTGGATCTCTCATCAATTACGAGATTGTCATTAAATCTCGAAGTTCGAAACCAAAGCCCAAAGAGAGAGAAAGGACGATCGCCTTCAAAGCAAAAGAAGATAGCGATCTTGAAGATGAACCTATCGAAGAAGAGGATGAAGAAACCGCCTTTTGTGCCAAAAACATAAAGAAATTCAAAAATCTTCTACAAAGGCGCCGGAGGGACATCAAACAAGAACCAAGGGATGAATCCAAGAAGACTCACTTCCCACAAAATAAAAGGTTTGACAATACTTGTCGTAGGTGCAGCGTTCTAGGCCATTTTGCTAAAGATTGTCGTGCTGCTGCTCCAATGAGTTCATCTAAACCACCTCACGAAAAGTTCAAAAAGAAGGAAGTCTATGTCGCTACATGGAGCGATGATGAGGATGATGAACCTCAAGTTCAAACAAATCTTGCTCTAATGGCCCGCGCATCCGAAGATAGCGATGAAGAAGTCGAGGTTAGTGATTCTTCTCATGAAGAACTTCTTGATGCTTTCGAATCTTTAAACAATGAATACGAAAAAGTTTGCAATAGTAATAAATATTTGAAAAAGAAAATAAAATCTCTTGAAAGTGAAAATTCAAAATTATTGAAAAACAAGGATGTATCAATTGATCATACAAATTGTTTGGAAACCGAGAAAATTCTGAGAGATGATTTACACAAAACTCAGAAAGAATTGAAACTTTATGTTAGAAAATTCTCGTGTGGTAATGACAAATTCGAGCAACTATTATTTGGTCAAAAATTTTCTCTTTCAAAACAAGGACTTGGGTATAATTCATTTCCAATGAAAAAGTCCTTAGAAATTACCACGAAAGATCCGGACACTTTAAAAACGGGAATTCCATCATGTCCAAAATGTTTAAAACCAGGACATACCGAAACATACTGTAGAAGTTCTAGACGAACTATAAGGGTCAAGCAAATTTGGGTACCAAAAGGGACCGTTGTTAAAAATCAAGTTTTTATGTCCAACTCCTCAGGACCAAAATTAGCCTGGGTACCTATAAAACGGAAGAAAATTGTTTTTGTAGGTACAAGCAAGGAAGACAACATTATCAAATAAATGGTATGTTGATAGTGTATGTTCAAATCACATGAGTGGGAATGAACATCTCTTCACGGAGCTGAAAAAGGAAGATCGTGGCTGTGTAACCTTTGGCGATAATAAAAAAGGGCCAAAAAAAGGGACAGATAAGATCGGTAAGAAACCTTTACCTACCATTGAAAATGTTCTATTTGTTGATGGTCTTTGCCATAATCTTTTAAGTGTTTTCCAACTTTGTGACACCGGTCTTAAATTAATTTTTGAAAGTACGCATTGCACTGCAATGAGAAAAGACCAAATTGTTTTTATTGGATTACGTTATGGAAATATTTATATTATTGATATCCAAGATGAATCTTCTTTCAATGAAAAATGTTTACTTTCATACGATGAAAATGCCGTTATTTGGCACCGAAAATTGGGACATGCCTCTTTACCACTTGTTTCAAAATTGGCCAAAAACGATATTGTCCGTGGTCTACCAAAATTAAATTTCAGAAAAGACCACATCTGTGAGGCCTGTATTAAAGGTAAACATGCTAGAGGCTCGTTTAAACCAAAAATGGAAATTTCCACTAGTCGCATTCTTGAATTAATTCATATGGATTTGATTGGTCAGTCACGACATGTTAGCCTAACAGGTAAACTTTATACTTTAGTTCTTGTCGATGATTTTTGAGATTTACTTGAGTAAAATTCTTGGCAAATAAAGATGATGCATTTAACGAATTTGTTAAGTGGTGTAAGGTTACCCAGAAGGAAAAAGAATTACCAATTATCGCCATCCGAACCGATCATGGTGTAGAATTTGATTCTAATATTTTTGAAGATTGGTGCGATAATTATGGTATTGGGCACAATTTTTCGGCACCTCGGACACCTCAACAAAATGGAGTTGTCGAGAGGAAGAATCGCTCTCTAGAAGAAATGAGCCGGACAATGCTCAATGAATATGGTCTTCCTAAATATTTCTGGGCCGAAGCCGTTAACACCACCTGTTATGTTATTAATCGAGTCCAACTCAGGAGGAACAAAATGATGACTCCATATGAGATATTTAAAGGCAAAAAGCCCAATTTATCTTATTTCCACCCATTTGGTTGTAAAGTATTTATTCATAATAATGGTAAGGATAATTTGGGTAAATTTGATTTAAAATCAGATATTGGAATATTTCTTGGTTATTCAACTAACAGTAAAGTGTATCGTGTATTTAATTGTAGAAGAGGCTCGGTACAAGAGTCAATTCATGTAAAATTCGATGATACAGTTTTACCCCCGAGAAAGGTTGTTTTTGATGATGATGCCGGTATGGTTCCGGCTAAAGAAGTGTCAGAAGTATCAAAGGAGTTGGGGAAGCTCGACATAAGCTCGGACAAGCAGGAGGAGAATACTTACAACCTTCCTAAAGATTGGGCAAATGTGAATGACCATCCGATGGAACAAATTCTCGGAAAAATCGATGAAGGTGTACGAACTAGGAGAAATATAAATGATTGTATTAACAATATTGTGTTTATTTCTTTCACAGAACCAAAGAATATCGATGAAGCCATAAATGACGAGAATTGGGCTATTGCTATGCAAGAAGAGCTAAACCAATTTGAAATAAATAATGTTTGGGAATTAGTTCCGGCACCGGTAGACAAATCAATCATTGGTACCAAATGGGTTCATAAAATTAAAACCGATGATGATGGTCTCCCAATTAAAAATAAATCGAGATTGGTCGCCCAAGGTTATAATCAAGAAGAAGGCTTGGATTATGAAGAAACATTTGCTCCTGTTGCTCGTCTTGAGGCAATTCGTCTTCTCTGCGCCTTTTCCGCATACAAGAAAATCAAACTCCATCAAATGGATGTAAAAAGTGTGTTCCTAAATGGAATCATCCAGGAGGAGGTGTATGTCAAGCAACTGCCGGGTTTTGAAGATTATGATCATCCAGATCATGTGTACAAGCTCCATAAAGCTCTCTATGGATTAAAACAAGCTCCGAGAGCATGGTATGATTGTTTAAGCACTTTTCTTATTTCAAATGGGTATAAAAGAGGTAATGTTGATAATACCCTATTTATTAAGAATTTAGGTGATGATATGCTTATTTGTCAAATTTATGTGGACAACATTGTTTTTGGTGCAACTAACGAATCCTTGTCCCAAGAATTTTCAAATTTTATGAAGGGAGAGTTCGAAATGAGCATGATGGGAGAGTGGAAAAACTTTCTCGGACTCCAAATTAGGCAACTCAATGACGGAATATTCATTCACCAATCCAAGTACGTCAATGAGCTCCTAAAGAAATTTAAGATGGAAGATTGCAAAGAAATATCTACTCCTATGTCTTCCACTCTTAAACTCAACAAAGATGAAAAAGGTAAGTCTGTTGACCAAAAACAGTATCGAGATATGATCGGCTCTTTACTTTATTTAACTGCATCTAGACCCGATATAATGTTTGCTACTTGCTTATGTGCTCATTTTCAAGCGAATCCTAAAGAATCACATTTCATTGCATGCAAAAGTATTTTTCGGTATTTAAAATATACTGCTGGGTTAGGTCTGTGGTATCCTTCTAGCATTGATTTTCAACTTTTTGCATATAGTGATGCCAATTTCGGTGGATGTAAAATTGATAGAAAAAGTACCACCGGAACTTGTCATTTTATGAGTTCATGTTTGATTTCATGGGGGAGTAAGAAACAGACTAGTGTCGCTACTTCCACAGCTGAAGCAGAATATGTAGCTGCGGGAAGTACATGTGCACAAGTCCTTTGGATCAAAAATCAATTACTCGATTATGGCATTGAGCTTAAAAATACTCCTATTTTTGTGACAATACAAGTGCCATTAATTTAAGCAAAAATCCCATTTTGCATAGCAGGACAAAACATATAGAAATTCGTCACCATTTTATTCGTGACCATGTCCAAAACGGGAATGTGCGTCTCCAATTTGTTGGTACTAATGAACAATTGGCGGATATTTTTACAAAACCATTACCCGAAGAAGCTTTCAATTTTATACGCATAAACTTAGGAATGGGACATGTTGATCATTTTTAAGGTTTGCATATTCATATTTACATTAAATGGTCAGTAAAAATGGGACATCATCGAAAGAAAAACACTGCTCATTTGGTCATGCTTACGGACGTTAAGGCGGGTATATTACGTACGTAATAGGACATTACGTAACAGGTGTTTAGGCAACGTACGTAACGGTCTTCAGGTTTTAGTACAGAGAATTCGGGATTTTTCGCTACGTACATTAATTACACGGTATAACGTACGTAAGAGACTTTTTACCCTGCTACTTAAAAACCCCATTCGACAGTTTCCTATTCATTTCATCCTATCCCTAAATCAACTGCGACGAACCCTACCCTTCTCCTCACAAATTTCGACCAAGCTCTCGTAAATTCCATTAATCTCTATCAATGGCACCCAGAACTGGCAAAAAACGCAGAGGAGAGACATCTCAATCTTCTTTTTTAACCCCTGGAGAACCAAGTTTCAGGAATGCCCAAGCCGAAAAAATCTTCAATGAAGTGCTTATCGACGAAGAGGTAACTCCGAGTCATCACTTTGATTTTAAATCTCTGAACTCTATTGGTATTGGGATCGAAGAATTTTTCGACATGCTCGGTATCAACCATTTTGTAAGTCTCGCTCGACCTATTTTTGTGGATTGCGTAAAAGAATTCTACGCAAATTGTTTCTTGACTTATGATTCTGACGGTTTAGCCGTAGTTAACTTTCTCGTCCGTGGTAAACCAATTTTATTCGATGCTGCTAAATTATCCGAACTCTTTGGTCTCCCTAATGAGGGATTTTGTTGTAAAGGAGAATTTGCCGCTCCTGATGAAGTGATTGATAGTTTTGAAGACGATGAAAATTATGGTGTTCATGAGTCTAAGGTCCGAGATTTTTTAACGGACAAAGCCGTAATTGATGTTCATTCGGGACATTTTGAAAATAATGATTTCGGGATAAATATTCATTTGACTCACGATGCTATCACTTGTTGTCTCATGCCTAAAGTGAATGCTCAGCATCGTCTCGTAAACATAGACATGGAAATCATTTATCATGTCTGGAAGGATCATCAGGTTAATTTTGCTTCAATCGTACTCAAGTGGTTTGTGGAAAAATGACTAATCTTCCACAAAAAGAGCTATGCCAAGGTCGATCGACAAAGGAAATTCGGAATTCCGTTTGGATCAATTTTGACTGAAATATTCGAGAACACCAGAGTCGATCTCACAGGGCTTCACAGGGTCCCCATCCCGAGGGGGAGCCTCATTACCGAAGGGACCATCCGAACCATGAGGTATCTCCGTACGAGAAACCGTGGGTGGATTTACTTCGCGTACACCAGGGATGACGATCGCCTAGTTGATGGTGGTGTCCTTCCGAGACGGGAGGATAGGATCACGTCTCGAGGGATTGCTCATACTCGGCCTCGTCCTTCGTCTCAGCTCGGCCCTTCTCGCTCGAGACAAGAAATCTCCTCATCCAAGATGGTTGCTCGAATGGATAAATTAGAGAAAGAGATGAGCGAGATAAAACTTATGGTCAAAAGCATTTGCACTCATTTCGGGATCCCTCCGACACCTCCGGAAGCCGGCCTTGATTAGAGGATTTTCTTTCCTATGATGATGTTTCCATTTGGTTGTTTGACCAAACATTTCATGCATATTTGCTGTCATAAACTATTACTCTCTTTATTTTTAATGAATGTGTATGTTGTTTTGACTATTTCTATTCCTATGTATTACTACTCGTGGTTATTCATTAATATTCGTTGTGTTGAAATTCGTTGACTATTTTATGTTTCGCTTGCTTTTACAGGATCTCTCGACTTTTCGTTAATGACAAAAAGGGGGAGAAAAATATGTCTCGTTTTTGAAATAACCCTTGTTCGATTTAGGGGGAGTCTTACTCAGGGGGAGAGTTTCTTAAAAATTTTTCCGATCTTCCAAAACTCATCTTTTTCAAAAACTCCCATACATAAATTTTGTCATCATCAAAAAGGGGAGATTGTTGGAACAATATTTTTTAAATCATTTTATACATTTTGATGATGAGTTATTTAACCAAAATTTACTTAACATATTTTTCCTTCATTTAACGTACGTAAACAACCCTTCTATAAAGTACGTAACACTTACAGTTTTTGCAAGTAATTTTATACAGGTAACGTACGTAACACACTCAGTATAACGTACATAACGTTTGAACATTCTGCCCGTTGCAAAAAGTCATTAGCCGTTACAAGAAGTCTTCACATTCAACGTATCTCTGACTGGAAGTTAACGTACGTAAGCCTCTCTTACGTAAAGTACGTAATGGATTTTAGCGGATGTCACTGGACTATTTCTCACAGTTCGTTACGGCCGCTACTCAAGCTATATAACGTACGTAACTGTTCCAATGGGAAATTTAGCTCATGAAGGCTATAAATAGCACACTTCAAGGATTTGGAAAACATACAAGTTATCTGAGCTTACAAGCATACTCAAGCTATTTCAAGCAAATATTTCGAGAGATATACATATTCCATATTGTGATGTGAGAAGATTTGCTCTATTATTTCTAATCTACATTCTTGTATCAAAGAGTGATATATCTTGTAAAGTCGAGTTCCTACTCGCAATTGTTTTACTATAAAGGTTATCTTGTACCCGGAAAAACAAGAGAGTTTTAGTGAGGTTGTTCTTGAGCCCGGAAATCAAGAAATTGTAAGAGTTGGCACTAAACTAGAAAGTGCATTCTAAGTTTCTAAGAAAGTCCTAGTCGATAAAACTAGGTAGGGGATGTAGGCTTCGTTAATAGCCGAACCTCTCGAACAATTTCTTGTGTTCTTTCTTTTCCGCATTTTACTTACTCCGATATTTTAGCTTCCGCACAAAAAGAGTTCAAAACTCTTATCCGCACTATTCAACCCCCCTTCTAGTGGCGGTACCAATCTAGCATCATTATTAATGAATAACCAAAACAGTATACTTACAAATGCGTCAAGTCGATGATCTCCTGCGATACTAGCAAATGACTCCCCTTCAAAGCCTCAACATGCTTGCAATCACAATTTCACACATTTCAACAAAATACACACTTATAACTCAATTATGGAATAATCTATCCGTGTCAAAGCCTGTCTGCCTGATCGCACAATCAAGTCCCAATCCTGATAAACACCAATAATACACGATACATCTGTGAAACAATTGCACAAAACAATGGCAACAAATCCCAAATCGTCGACACAAAGTCTGAACGCTCATACAATCAATAAAAATGATCAACCAATGAATTAACCGAGAATACCATTGACATGATAAACTCCAATACGACCAACCAAAGGTCAAAACACAACCGAGAATATCATCAACATGATAAACTCCAATATGACCAAGCAAAGGTCAAAACACAACCGAGAATATCATCAACATGATAAACTCCAATACTACCAACGAAGGATCAACAATAACTGAGAATACCCTCACATGGTAAGCTCCAACACGATCAACACAGAACCATAGAGATGGATATGTGAAAGAATAAAATTCTCAAAATGTTACACAAATCACATACACTGGACCTCAAAGACACACCCGACTGTTGAACATACCCCTTGGGCGTATGAACAACCAGTCACAAACCGTTGAGCATACCCAATCGTATATGGAGTGGGAACGACCAATCAATATCCAAAACAGCCATCCTGGGGTTACCATTCCTAAATATACACTTACTAAGAAATCACTCAGAATTCACATGCGAAGAAAAAGAATCAGTTGCCTCAAAAGTCAAAAATCACTATAGCAAAATCACGCTACTACCATACAAATAGAGCCACATAGCACATATGCCCCGGTTTCACAAAACCCGAAGCTCCTCTTGTACTGAATCTACAACACGCAATATATTTCTTTTATCTGATCAACCAACCGGTCATCCTGGATAGCCAACTACCATACTGAAGTTCGAATCTCTTTTCATCGTACCATCGATGTGTTATCCAGTTTGTGAGTCTTATTCAGAACTCCATCAGGATATGCATTATTCAATACGTTTGTACGTACACTAATTACATTTTCAAAACAGCTTGAAATCATATAATCTTGTCAAACAATTTCTGAAAGTTCTTTCAAGTATTTCAAAAACTCAAAATATATATTTTTATAAGACCACGAAATCAATTTTGGAAAAGTTAAACCGGCTCGCTTGTGTCAAGTTCTTGATGACAATTCTTTTCAAATACACTCGATTAAATAAAATGAATTATGCAAATGATTGACCACATCCATACTCCTATATACCAATTCAGCTCGTCACCAATTCCACTGACATTCGGTCGGAAAGCCACACGATAGAATCCAAAATCTTATTATAGAGACTTTCTTAAAATCACATTTTCCACATATGACTTGCTCGATCGACCAGTATTCCATTCTGCAACACCTCAACTATGCCATGATAAAACATGTTTTTGAAGACATCAATTATGTCTCTCAAAATAAATTTAAGAAAATACATTTTCATGACAGCGAGCAAAATAATTTATTTAAAATATATCATCTTGAAAAGTATCATTTTCATATGTTCAAAAATAGTTTCATGTATCTCAAAAGAACTAGAGTGACAATATATTCCCCTCAACAATCCACAATATCTCTCCCGAGTACGTAATTCCATTTTCCAAGTTTACCCGACATATTGGCTTCCTATAATCATAGTTCCTCAAGATCACTGGTTGTGTCCCCACTATTATATTCTGCTACTTCATACTGTAACACATGATATCCTTCTGAATCTCAAAACACATCAACTTATAACTACAAATAATTTCAATACAATCCAAAAATCAAAATACCTACAGATCGTGAAGCCGACGAGTCCCTGTGATACTGGCACATGTCTCAACTCTAGAAAATACTTGATACAGATATTTTCAAAACATACATTTTGCAAGATCAGTTCAACTCGAGAACACAACACATCTCTTTCCAAAGAATCACGTTAATACCATTTGGAAAAGTTTACAACAACCACAGTACCACACCGGTAAATCACATAACACACAAGCACGAGTGATCAATAAAAACCCAAAACTCTAACACTTGTCAACCGACAACTCGAATGACATGACAAAAACATGACTCGACTCGACCCGACAGCCTAGGTTTTCACAACCTAAGCTCTGATACCATATTCTATAACACCCCCAGAGCCATCCGGGAATATTACAGCGCTTTGGGCCCCGAGACGGAACCCACAAGGCTAAAAGACATTTTTACAAATATTTCAAGTATGCCTAAGCAACGATGACGGTAACATCTTTTCAAAATATGCAAAGGCTTTAAGAAAAGTCCATTTATCAATACCGTCGAAAAATCTCATTTGAATGTACAAGGCCAAAATGCCAAAGTTCAACAGTTTCGAAGGTATACTTTAACCATCAATTGCAAGTGCAGATAAAATAGTTTAGAAAACGATTTTCCAAAGTAACTTAAGTTGCCAGATACCAAAAAGCCATTTAAAAATACTCACACAGTGGAAAAGACAAACAGTTAAAAATACTCTAGCAGCAGAATACAACAACTAATCAAAGTACTCGATTCCCAAACACATGCCATAGCCAGTATCCTTCAGGAAGATCATCTCTTCACAATCTCTACAATCTCGATATCCTAAGAACCTAAAAACAAAGCCCACGATGGGGTCAGCCATAATACTCAAAAATGATAACGATCACATCACGTCAATAATTGCATACCAATGAAAATACTAAGTAAGAATACTACCAATGTAATCTTACCGTCATAACTTTACAATTCGTGATAATTCTCATTAAAACAACCTCACCATATTCCACATCTCGTATTTCTCAAAAACACACTGGATCGTACACAAACATTTGTACTGTATCTCAGACAATATCCAAGATTCTCAAAACATCATCATAACTCACTGATACGAAATATACCAACTTTGACCAATCCAGTCCATCAGATAACATCCTCAAATCTCAACACGAAAATCAATTGTCCATCAAAAGACAAGTACCAAGGAGGAAATACGGAACATACCTCAAGATATGCACTGCCACGACAAATCATATCAGTCTAATTCGAGATCAGATCAATACACATACGGACATGGTCCTAACACAAGACCGACAAATGCATACTCATATGACAACATCAATATGCTCACAACAATAACAACAATGTATACTAAGTGGGAATCTGATGATCCAGTGCACACAGCATAGATCCCAAGATGATCCTGTTAGATCAACACGAGATGGATAATCAACAATATACATATGCATAACAACAACACATGGGTAATCCAATGATCCAGCACCCTCAGCATAGATCTCAAGATGATCTCGTCGGACCAACACGGGGTGGAAAACACGTCCAATGATCCAGCGCCCTCAGCATAGATCCCAAGATGATCCCGTTAGACCAACACGAGGTAGACAACTGATCCAGCGCCCTCAGCATAGATCACACGATCCCATCGGATCAATACAACTATGCATACACATATGCAAATCAATATGTTCATCAACATGAACAACATGTGAATCCATAACATGAACGATATTATGACAAATCAACTTAGACGACCTCATGTTCAATAACATGAATGACAATATGCATGATCAAAATCATCAACATTAAACCAAAATCAAATTAAGATACTTGCCCTGCGTCCTTCGAGAGAAATCTCGATGTCAAAACCATCACCGACGATTATCCTCAATGTTCTATGATTCAAAATACCACGGACCATAGATAACTCATATCCTCATAATGTACCCTCGATAAAGCAAGTATACAAATAAGGAATGTAAATCATATACCTTATGATTTAATTCCCAAAATCAGAAAACAACGTACAACCCCAATCTCTAGAGTCCACGATAATAATCATTGCTATATGCATTATAAACAAAATGAAACTGAAACCATTCATTAAATATATAAACTGAGCAAGTAATAACTTTCCTCGATACCGACACAACTATGATGAAGCCATTGCCAATTCCTTGCCTTCGTCTACAAGCTCCTCGGCCCCGGCCAAAGCGAATCCTCGAACATACTCGAACTCAACCGCAGCATATTATTCTAGTCAACGATCAATTATCCAAACCTATTGAGGTAATCAATTAACAACAAGTTCGATAACAATCAACAACCGACATAACCAACTAATCAAACTCAACGGTTCAACGATATCTCGATAATACATAAATCCGAACAACCCAAATCAATCAATCATGAATCCATAACCACAATACATTTCCATAATCCGATAAACATACCAACAATCAATATAACCGATCAACAAACCCAACGGTTCCACAATATCGCGATTAAACACACATATCATCATCTTCTTCGACATGCATTATTCATAATACCAATAATCACAGCAATAATACCATAATCGTCATCATACGATGTAAACAACAACAATAACATAAAGAATCCAAAATGAAGAAGGTAATTACATCAACATATTATTTCATCACGATCCAAAACCACTGCAATCGTATCAATACCCATATATCAACAACAAGACCCGATAATCCATCTTACGAGCATGTTTGAATGAATCGCAACTCTTACAACATGAATAACCTTAATCGATATCTTCAATCTCTTGTCACAATTCCGTTTACTCATGTATAACATCATAATAACAATAAGGTAGATCAACATGCTTCCTAACATGTAAACATCATTCCAAACTCGAACTATAATCAGAGGAATATGAATGTTACCTGATATTGAAGAACTACGATGAAGAATAATCGACCTCCTTCCAATAATCATTATCAACTCTAAGAACAACTCCAATCTATGCTCCCCAAGCTCATAACCGAGTTAGAAGAGCCCAAAATCGGCCTCGGAGGGTTGAAGGTCGAAGAAACAAGGTGGAACTTCTCAAACTGGCAAAATGACGGAGTCTCACATATATATAAACTTTCAGGCATTACGTACGTTACATGAAACTCTTAACGTACGTAACACCCTTTACGTACGTTATCCAATCTCGATAGCGTACGTAACGACAACCCAGAAGTTACTGCCTCATTTCGTACCTTGTATTACGTACATAACACTTGTGCCGTAGCGTACGTAACACAGAGTTGACTTGTTACAGTAATATACCCATTTAACGTACATAATGTACCACTCATAACGTACATTAACTCGGAGTTGACATCTCCTGTCCTAATCTGTGCCGAAAGTTGCCAACACTTCGGACCCTGTCTGATTATCTTCATAATGTAGGTTATATACTCAACATAACGTACATTACTGTTGTGTCTTAACGTACATAAGTACCTATGCTTAACGTACGTTATGCTGGCATTTAGACAAAGTCCTCCTATCAGACGACTGCATCTCACCTGATGCTTTAACATACGTAATTCATGAGACATGACGTACGTTACTCTTACCAACTAAACGTACGTAAGCTTTTAAACTTAACATACGTAATGGCTTCTGAACTTGGCCAAAAATAACTGCTCCTGCCTGTCGTCTCTGTTGTGCGGCGATTAATACGCCTCGATGGCGATCGGCATAATGATCTGAGAGCCAATCATAGAAGACATACTCTGGGCAAACACCCATCAGTCGGCACCCAAGACGATCGTCTTTTGGTATCTGGCGATCATCTTTGATATCCGACCATAGACGATCATCTCGTGCCACGTATGAATCCAACATCCGTCAAAGTCGTCAAAGACCGAATCTTGGACGGAGACCCACGTACAAATCCACAAAAGGCGCCGCAAGATAAGGCCTTTGACCCTAGCCTGTCACCTACCTCACCTACCGACAGGCCCACCGAAAGGTACAAAGTGGGTCCTCCCCGGACAGCGACTCAGGACGCGTGCAGGATTTCCATTGGCTCGCACAGCTGGCTGCCAGCAGCAGCCTCGGACTTTAAGGGAACAGCCCCATGTGACAGGACGATCGCCCACCTTATTATAATATAGAAAACGGCGGTCGCCCGCAATCGCCGGAGAGGTCCCAACAACCTTGTCTCCTATAAATAGGAGGCTTACAACAGTGGCCTAGCATGATCGTGAATACAGTGAAAAACGCACAGAGAGAGGATAAAGACTCATCTGGCAATTACTTACACATTCATAGTGATATTCATACACACTTACAAAACATCTAAAGCAAGAACTCACAGAGCTTCATATCTGGTTCTTCCGGCAATCTACACGCTCTACATCTTAGATAACTAGAAGTCTTTACACTCATTGTAATATATTCTAACATTAATATTTGCACTCCAAAGTATCCATATTAATAACATCTCGTGAGAGCATTCAAGCCCGGGATTAACAACCCCGGCAAACCTTGTGTTATTTATTTTCCCACGGAAGTATTCTTGCATTTGTTTGTTACTCGATCATTCCAGCAACATTATCTCCGGATAATATTTTGGGTAACAACAATTGGCACTAGAGGAAGGGGATCTAAACCTTCATTTTTATTCCTACCATCTCGAAGAACACTCACTGTTCTCCGGGATATATACTTGAAGATACACTCACTGCTCTTCAAAGAAAGATTTCAGAAAAATGACGTCGGCAACAACCTCCAAAAGAGCCATCCTGTGATCTGCCGGACATCTCATTCCGGCCCAGACCGAATCCCAGCCTACGGCAGAAGGTGACCGCGGCGACGCTAGACTCTCACTCCCGCCCCTGAGGGATGGTCCCAGCCTCTCACTCGATCAGTTCCAGACCGCGGAACAGATTGAGGAGGCTATAGCCATCCTCAGGGAGCAACGGAGGGCATGCGACTCGTCCACCATTACTCCATCAGCCATCCGCCGAGCAGGCAAGCGGAAGCTCAAGGGGATATATGTTGAGAAATCGACAAAAAGCCTTGAGCCGCAGGAAAAGGCTCTCGTAAGGCAGGACGACTCCGTCTTCAGCCGTCTAGGGAGTGATCCCTTGTGGCGCCCCGGGCGTTCAGGCCCCAGCCGGGAGGCATCGGAGTCTGAATCCGTCACCAGGAGTTCAGCATATCCGACTCCCAGAAGACAAGCCGGTCAATGGGCCCCCGCTCGCCCAAGAACTGAGCCCGATGGCGGAGAACTCATCATCTACCCTGGGGCCAGGGGATCAGTACATGATCGCCTTGGCTCACGCTCCGGGAGCCAATCAGCGAGCAGTCAGGCTACGGCGATGGCCTCCATGCAGCGCCAGCTCGACGAAATGAAGTGCTTCTAGAAACTGGGGCAGGCGCCAGGAGATTGATTGCTGGACCAAGTGAGCCACTCGCGGTCCAAATCGAGCTCGCCACAGTTCAACCGAAGATCTCTCCCCCACAAACACCTCTGTATGAGGGGAGATCGGATCCAGAGACCCATTTGAGCAAATTCTGGATTTACATGACCGGATGCGGAGCATCAAATGTGACGAAGTGCCGAATGTTCCCACAGGTGGTACATCTCACTACCACCTCACTCAATCAATTGCTTTGAGAAGCTGGCGAACGACTTCACGTCGTACTTCGCCGCCAAAGTTGCTCGCCCAGAAGGCCCCCACCGCATGATGAAAATCAGGCAGGGGAAGGACGAGCCCGATGAAGATTACATCGACCGGGTGGATGAAATAGTCCTCACCGGCGAGCCCATTAGCGACGAGCTCGCTCTCTACTCAGTCCTAGGGGGATTCTACGGCCACTCGCCCATGTTCAGGCACCTCACAAAAGACATCCCCTCGACGTACTCGATCTTCCGCGTCAGGGCCGCTGATTTCCTGGCCAGGCAGAGGATGCTCACCCTCCGCTTAGGCGAGGGATCTACCGGAGAAGGGAAGGTGCCATCCCACGTCCAGAAGAAGGCGGTCGCCAAACCCAGAAAGGCGGTCGCAAAGCCGCCTGGTGAGTTCAAAGCCTTCGAGGATGTGGAGGTTCACCTCCTCCGCAACCTCAACTTATCTCCGGCCCACATCTTTAACGCTATCAAGGGGCGCGAGTGGCTTAACAAGCCAAAGCCGATAAGGGACCACAGTCATCTAGAACGAAGCAAATTTTATGCCTACCACAAGAGTCCCGGCCACAACACCAGCCAGTGCCGCGACCTCCTCAGACAACTCTGGCGACTGTTTGAGGAAGGCAAATTGGACAACTTGGTCACCAAGCCAGAACCTCGGACAGAGAGGACTGGAGGGCGCGAGCAACGACAAAACGATGGAATCCCTCCCAATCCGGTCACCAGGATCGACCAAAACGAGCCGGAATATTCCGACGAATCAATTCCTCCGATCAACCCTGGCGGCCGGATCAATATGCTCCAGGCAGGAGGTGGAAACCTCGGGGGCCTTTCCCCAGTTTCCACCATATCGAACAGAAAGCGAAAGGCCGAACTGAGGGCATTCCCCGGGGTCCATGTCGTGGTACCCCCCGAACCGACCATCTCCAAACACGCGCTCATCACTTTCTCCAATAAGGATAGGGAGGGAGTGCAGTGCCCCAAAGAGGATGCATTGGTGATCTCTTCGTGTATCCTTGGGAAAATGGTCGATCGCGTGCTGGTTGACAATGGGAGCTTCTGCAATATCATATTTAAATCCGCTCTTGACCAGCTCGGCAACCTAACAAAGTTCATCAAGCCGTTCGACACCGTGCTCCAAGGGTTCGGCGACAGCACAGTCCAAGCCTATGGAAGGATCAAGCTCTTTGTCGAGCTAATATGCTACTACGATCCCAAGGTTAGGATTACTAGGAACCTAAATTTTGTAATCATAGATAGGACCAGCATCTATAATGGGTTCCTAGGTCGTCCATTTCTAGAAACCTTTGACGCGGTCGCCTCTTGTTTCTTTTACTGTATCAAATTCCCCACTGCCGATGGGACGGTCGGTACTGTAAAAGGAGATCAGCTAATGGCAAAGAAATGTTTGAATTACTCCTATGTTGTAACTTCTTTCAATACTTCCCATGTTGTGTGTAACATTGAAATGATCGACAATCAACCCATGGAGTTCGACGAGCCAAGCACATCGCACCAACTCGACTCAGAGGACGCCATCTCATATCTATTAATGGACGACATCGCGCCAAGGATCGGTTTCGAGCCAAGTCTCGACATCGATCCAAGGATCGAGTCCGGAAGTCGTTACAAACGAGAGGCGACCGTCCCCGTCGAAGAGTTGGAGAGTATAACGATAGATCCGGCTCGCCCGGAGCGGGAAATATAGATCGGCGCAAGCGTTGGTCTTGAGTTAAAGGAAGATCTGATCAACTTACTACGTAAGAACATCGGAGTCTTTGCCTGGTCGCATCAAGATATGGTTGGCATAAGTCCTGAACACGCTTGCCACTATCTAAAGATCGACCCAGCCAGGAAGCCTGTTCACCAGAAATGTAGGAAATTCGGTCCTGAGAAGTACGCAGCACTCGACATAGAATTCAAAAAGCTACTCGATAATAATCTAATCAGGGTAGCTACAGACGAGCCACAGTGGGTCGCCAATGCGGTGCTCGTCAAAAAGCCGAACAGCTCCTGGAGGTTATGCATCGACTTCACCGACCTCAACGCGGCATGCCCAAAAGACCACTTTCCGATGCCTCATATTGATCACTTGGTCGATAGTACAACAGGTTTCGAAATGATGTCGTTCATGGATGCCTTCGCCGGATACCATCAAATCCCAATGGCGGAGAAAGACATAAAGCACACATCTTTCCACACGGAAAAAGACATATACTTTTGGGTCCGAATGTTGTTCGGTTTGAAGAACGCAGGGGCAACCTACCAGTGACTAGTCAACGGAATGTTCGCCAATCAGATCGGCAAGACCATGGAGGTCTACATTGACGACATCGTGGTCAAAAGCCTCAAGAAGGAAGACCACCTCAATGACCTTGCCGAGACGTTCGCCATCCTCGAGAAGTTCAACATGAAACTGAACCCCAAGAAATGCAACTTCGGGGTGAGCTCCGGAAAATTCCTGGGGCATATCGTGAGCCAAAGGGGGATCGAGGCGAACCCCACCAAGATTCAGGCGATCCTCGACATGCAGGAGCCACGGAATGTCAAGTAGGTGCAACGCCTCACGGGTTGTCTGGCTGTCCTCAACCGTTTCATATCTCGACTCGGGGATAAAAGCAAGCCTTTCTTCGCGACCACAAAGAACAAGAAGTTCGCATGGACGAAGGAGAGTCAAATAGCATTCGCCAAAATCAAGTAGTATTTATCTAACCCCCAGATCTCGGCAAAGCCGATCCCCGGCGATAAACTATTCCTTTACCTGGCGGCCTCGGAGGTCGCACTGAGTGCTGTTTTGGTGCGAGCGGAGGGACAAGTCCACTTGCCGATCTACTTCATTAGTCAAGCGCTCCACGACGCGGAAACGCGATACACACCTCTGGAGAAGATCGCCTACGCTCTAGTCATGAGTGTTCGCAAGCTAAGAGCCTACTTCTTCGAACATCAGGTGGAGGTTCTGACAACTCTCCCTCTAAGGCAAGTTTTACACCGACCGGACACCAGCGGGCGACTACTCAAGTGGTCACTGGAGATCTCCCAATACGGTATCACATATGCTCCTCGCACAGCGATCAAAGGCCAGGCTCTGGCAGACTTCGTGGTAGAATTACATTCCCTCACAGTCCGACCCAGATCGGCCGCCCTGCCTGGAAGCTGTACGTTGATGGCTCGGCGACCAACTCGCGAGCAGGGGCAGGGATTGTCCTCATTAGCCCTAACGGACAAAGTTTCACAAATGCCGTGAGTTTCGGGTTTCGTGCGACCAACAATGAAGCCGAGCACGAAGCCTTGGTAGGCGGGCTCGATCTAGCCCTCGCCCTTGATGTTCATCGCCTCCATATCTTCATGGACTCCCTCTTGGTCGTGAACCAAGTCAAGGGTGAATATGAGGCGCGCGGCGAACAGATGGTCAAATACCAAGAATTGGTCGCCGAAATGTGCACGAAATTTGAGGAAGTGCTAATCGAACAAGTCCCGAGAGAGCATAATTCCCAGGATGATGCCCTATCCAAGCTAGCGTCATTAGATGGGGCAGCCGATTTCTCTAACATCCAAATCACAAAATCGGCAAAACCAGCAATCGACAAAAACCTGATTACCACGGTCACCGTCGCCGAGGAGAACTGGATGACTCCTTTCATTAAATACTTAAAGGACGGGACGGTCCCCGAAGATCGTATCAGAGCTCGCCAGCTCCAACTCCGTGCAACCAGATACACCCTACTGGACGACCGGCTTTACAAGCGAGCTTTCAGCCTTCCCCTCCTCAAGTGCGTCACGCCGGAGGAAGGCCGGCTCGTTTTAGCCGAGATCCATGACGGGATCTATGGAAACCATACCGGCGGGCGAGCTCTCATTCATAAAACAACCAGGCAAGGTTTTTTCTGGCCTACACTACAAAAAGACGCGATCGCCTATGCCAGATCGTGTCACAGGTGTCAAGTGATGGGCCTAAACATCAAGCTCTCCCCCGAGCAGCTCACCTCAATGTACAGCCCATGGCCATTCACCCAATGGGGCATCGACCTCATAGGTCCCTTGCCGACGGCGCCAGGGGGCTGTAAGTTTGCCATCGCAGGGGTCGATTATTTCACTAAACAGGTTGAGGCCGAACCACTTAACAAGATCGGCCAAGAACAAGTAATTAAGTTCATTTGGAAGAATATCATATGCCGATTCGGCCTGCCCCAGGTAATAATCTCTGACAATGGAAAGCAGTTCGACGACTTAGAAGTCATGCAATTCTGCGAGAAGTGGGGAATCAAAAAATTGTTCTCGGCCCCCTACCACCCTCAGAAGAACGGGCAGGTAGAAGCCGTAAACAAAATCCTCAAACACACAATTAAAGCACGACTCGAGTCTAGGCAAGGACGATGGGCGAGCGAGCTCCCATATGTTTTGTGGTCTTATCGAACGATGACCTAAAATTCAATTGGCGAAACCCCATTCGCCCTCGCCTTCGGGACAGAAGCGGTGATCCCCTCCGAGATCGCCGTCCTCAGCCACCGAACCGAACAAGAGATTACGACAGACAATGATGTGGCCCGGCGGATTGACCTTGACATGCTCGAAGAATAACGAATGACCTCAGAAATGAGGAACACAGTCCACAAAAGGAGATCCGAGGAGTTCTTCAATTCGAAGGTCAAGGAAAGACGGTTCCAAGTGGGCGATCTCGTCCTCAAAAAGGTCCAGACCCACACTGGAGTCCTTGGCCCAAATTGGGAAGGCCCCTTCAGGGTATCTAAATAGCTAAGTGGGGGAGCCTACGAACTTGAACATCCTGACGGCACTCCGGACCAATATCCCTGGAACGCCATACATTTAAAGAAATACTACCCGTGAAAACTCTGTATTCAGTTTCAGTTACCCAATGTACAAAGAAGTATAATGATATTTTCCCATCCCATCTATATGATTCACCTCGACAAAAACAAATAGCTGAAAATAGGACGGCTCACTCGCCCTACAAGAGGACATCGTCTAAACCTGACAGACCTATACAAGTGATCGTCCCTCCAAGCACAATGTATACCATCGAGGGTCGTCAGTCAACCTGGAGATCCGAGGTAGAAGTAGTGCAGCCGTGGGCCTGGAGGTCGATGGAACCGACAGCTTCGTCCATGCAAGGTTCCTTTAGGCTGCGATCGTTTGCCCTTCGTGTAAATACGAGGCGGGCATAGCCGAAGGACACTCCAAACTAATCCGTGGACACGTTCGCGCGCCCTCAAAGTACTTCATCTAACATGATGTACCCAGACAAGGCGGCGCGTCCCTACCCCATCACAACGTATACCATCGAGGGTCACCATCTAACATGCCGACCCGAGGTAGAAAAGTGCTAACAAGCCACGGACGTGGAGTCGAATAAACCGACGACACCCTGTGCAAGGATTTCTCCAGACCAAGACCGCTCGTCTTTCGTTTAAATACAAGGCGGGCGCAGCCTAACGGAGGACCTTAACAAAAAAGTGAGTCGCGGGACAGTCCCTCGCACATAAAGACACGGCTATGGAGGTCGGTCCATCGAACTCCGCGACCGTTCACGGTTCCTCAGAGTCAGCAAAACTGAAGATAGCTCACCAAACATACTATTTTTGTTCCCTTACTTACAATAAGTAAACAAAAACAAGGGGCAAGGAAGTGGAGCTAGTCCTAAATGCGATCGGGAGGAAGGGACCGTACCCGACGGCTTCATTCAAACACACGCAGGTCGATCGGTTTTGTTCGACAATATTTACAAGTAAGAATTCCCAAGCATGTAAATACATTCGACATTCAAACAATAGATCAGGCGAACAAGGCATCAGAAGCAATTATATACACACTTGTATAAATTCGCATGCAAACATTCAAAGGCGATCGTACTTACAAAGAATCAGATGCGAAAAAGGAGTATTTTATTCAAATCAAGAAATTCGTACAAATACAATCCCGAAGGCAATACAAGAAAAAGCAGAAAATTACAAAGCGAAGGAAGATAAAAATCGCTCAGGCTCCCCCCGGCTGGTCTTCGCCCCCAGGTGGCGGATCGGCACGCGCTCCCTCATCGGCCTCAGGATAAATGAGTTTATCCAGGAAAGGATACCAACTCAAGTCGATCCCCAGGTTGGTGAGGTCGAGGATCGGCAGGGAAAATTCCGGATGCAAAGGGTGCTCGAGTGCATAGGCCTTGAAGCTCTACATCATAGGACCGATCTCGATCCCTACATTCTTGGCGGCTCGGACAGCATCGACGTAGGCTATATAGTAGGCGAACTCGCCGACGAGTACCACATTAAGGTAGGGATCGGTCTCGATCGCCTTGATCTGCCCTTTCAAATCTGAGGTCGCCTTCTTAGCATCCGCTAGCTCGACCACCTTGGCGGCCAGTTCTCCCTTTGCTTTCTCCAGCTCTCCCTTCGTCGTCTCTAGCTCGCTGTTGAGCCGATCCACCGTCGCCTTCAGCCCGATCGCCTCCTCTTGCGAGGCCGAATGCATCCGGCGAGCTTCCGTCGCCTGGTCGCGGAACCGATCGGCTACCTCCTTAGACTGGCTAAGCTCCTGCTTCATCCGATCAAGGTCATGCTTGGCTCGTTTGGCCGCCTCTAAGTGCTCCTTCTCCATGGCCGCTATCCGATTGGCGAAGTCGGCGTTTTGGCTCCAAGCGGCCTCAAGATCTTGATGGAGGCGAGCATTAGAGGGTCGCCCCTCATAATCCTTGACGGCTTGGACGACCATCGTCGCCGCCTGGAGAGTCAGGGCGATGGTCGCGTGCATGGCATCTCCAGACCGCCGATGAGCAATCGCGTCGAGGTCGGTCATACAAGCCTTAGGCAGAGAGGTGATGGCCTTGGAGACGTAAGAAGGGACATCAAGGGACTTTTGCGGAGGCTTGCTCGCCAGGAAATCCAGCACCATCGGCGAGACGTCCGGATCAGCAAGACGGATCCTGCAACACAAACAAAAAGAAACAAAGGAGTTAGTATATACCTTACACAAATTTCCTAACTCGGAAAGATCAAACCGGTCTTACCTGTTGACCAACTCGGGGTCGCGGCCAAAATAGGGCTTGCCCCGAGGAGTTTCAGCTTCGGCGATCGCCGCAGCCTTCAAGAACCCGGCCGAGGGCCTGGAGCCAGACCCCTCCACCACCGGAACAGCAGAGATAGGTGGAGCGGCAACCGGCGGCTCCAAGATAGTTACGTCCGCCTCAGCTGTCGGCAGGGACCCCTCCGGCCTCCGCCTCTTGCGGTTGCGCTGGAGTTGTTCTTCCTCCTGAATTTCCGGCTCGACGACCGGCACCACAGCGGGCCTCACCGTAGGGACGGGGCGAGACGTCGTCGCAGGGACACGACCCATTTTCTTTCCCTGGTGAAGACGACCGATGAGACCGGGGTTAGACATTGCTATCTCTTGCGGTGGTTCGGTGTAGCGGGGAAAATGAATCTCTGTCAAGGAAGGAATTCAGACAAGTTAAACATCTACTTCAATTAGACGATCGTCATGCAGGAAAGAGGAAATAAAAATCCATACCCGGGGCCTTCAGGTGGCGAGGGTATCGAAACAGTCGAGCTCCCAACCGATGGAGTTCGTGACTGACTTAGTTAACGTCGATGTAGGAGTCCGGCAAGGCGCATATTTGCTCCTAGACGATCAAGAAATCAAAAGGGAGATCGCCGATCGCTGGAACAAGGGATCCTGCAAAAACAAAAACAAATTAGATCAGTTCAAAGTATGTCCAAATAAAGGGAGAGTTGAAACCCTTACTTGGATTCCTCTCCCGAAAATTGGTGGGGATATCCAACTCTTCCTCCGGCGTATCGCTCGATGCCGACCTCCATGCACCGCCGACCCAGCACCACTTTGCCAGGTCGCCCCGAACCTTGTTCGGCACCCCAAGGACCACCCTACCCAGGCGACCCTGGATATGGTAACCTCCGACCAATCCCTTCTGCGCGGTCAGCTTGAAAAGATAATTCATCTCCAGCGCATAAGGCAGACGAAACAGCCGATGACCGCCGAAAAATGTCAAGGTGCTGATAATCTGCAGCCAGGCGTTCGACGTCAACTGGAGCGGAACCACATTCCAGGCGATTAGCAAATTCGACACGGCGAACGGCAAGGGGAACCGCAATCCGGCCGCCAGGGTCATTTCATTTATGGCGACCATACCCTCGGGAGGTTGGTCGGCACGTTCGTTCTCTGAGGGCACGTGCAATGAAACATCAGAAGGAATGTGATATTTCGCCCTCCAGCGACTCAAGTCTTTCCGGGTTGCCGAACTCCGGATCTGACCGAGAGTCCACCGAAAAGGGCCAGCGGCCCGAAACGCCGTCCGCTTCACATGCTCATAGGGGTGGGCGGCGGAATACGCTTCGAAATCAAATTCTGGACAGGGTCCGGCGATCCCCTCCATAAGCTTAGCAAAATCCATATAGGCGGGGCCGAATATGTTATTCTGTTCCCAAGACAGCCGTACCATTTCAACTTCATCAACCGGCGAGCCCCCCTGCTCCGCCGCAGCCACTGACCTCGCCACTTCGGCCTCATTGAAGAGCTCTTCAAGTTCCGCGGGTGCAATCCCCGCACGAATAGCCTCGACGGTCGTTCCCATGTGAAGACCCACAGGAATTTCCTCCCGGTAAGGCGAAGCCGCGGCGGCGGAGGTGCTACCGGCCTCGAATGTTTTAGATCCTCCAGACATGTTCTTAAAGTAAAGGGGGAGAGAAGGTTTGCGTTCTTACCTAAAACGAAGGACGGTCGGCACAAGGATCTTCGAAAAAATTCTGCAGAGTCTCGACTAAAAAGCAAGGATGCGTGAAGAGTGGAAATGAAGTAACCCTAGCCCATTTTATAGGCGGGAGCAGGGGTCTCTGTGCAAATAGGCGAAATCCTGAGGGCTGGAGTGCAACCGTCGGGGGGGGGGGGGGACACATTAAATGTAGCCCTCGAAATCCGCGTACGCGTCTTTTCGAGGGCACACCAGGCGACAAGTCTGACAAAACCGTCGGACTCCCCCAATGGTAGTGCGACGCGTGTCCTTGCAACGTTTCGAGAGCCCGCCTCCATTTCCCGCTATTTCCAGCGCATATGGAGATTGCCCGGGTTTCGAAATCTAATCATCCAAGCAACGATCGTCCTTGACATAAAAAAACGAGCCAATCGTCTAAACACTGGCGATCGCCAACAGTGCCACCTCACCCCGTGTCTTCAACATCGAAGCGAGATGGGGGGCAATTGTTGTGCGGCGATTAATACGCCTCGATGGCGATCGGCATAATGATCTGAGAGCCAATCATAGAAGACATACTCTGGGCAAACACCTAGCAGTCGGCACCCACGGCGATCGTCTTTTGGTATCTGGCGATTGTCTTTGATATCCGACCATAGACGATCGTCTCGTGCCACGTATGAATCCAACATCCATCAAAGTCGTCAAAGACCAAATCTTGGACGGAGACCCACGTGCAGATCCACAAAAGGCGCCGCAAGATGAGGCCTTTGACCCCAGCCTGTCACCTTCCTTACCTACCGACAGGCCCGCCGAAAGGTACAAAGTGGGTCCTCCCCGGACAGTGACTCAGGACGCGTGCAGGCTTCCCATTGGCTCGCACAGCTGGCTGCCAGCAGCAGCCTCGAACTTTAAGGGAACAGCCCCACGTGACGGGACGATCGCCCACCTTATTATAATATAGAAAACAACGGTCGCCCGTGATCGCCGGATAGGTCCTAGAAACCTTGTCTCCTATAAATAGGAGGCTTACAACAGTGGCCTAGCATGATCGTGAATACAGTGAAAAATGCACAGAGAGAGGATAAAGACTCATCGGCAATTACTTACACATTCATAGTGATATTTATACACACTTACAGAACATCTAAAGCAAGAACTCATAGAGCTTCATATCTGGTTCTTCCGGAAATCTACACGCTCTACAGCTTAGATAACTAGAAGTGTTTACACTCATTGTAATAGATTCTAACATTAATATTTGTACTCCAAAGTATCCATATTAATAACATCTCGCGAGAGCATTCAAGCCCGGGATTAACAACCCCGACAAACCTTGTGTTATTTATTTTCCCACGGAAGTGTTCTCGCATTTGTTTGATACTCTATCATTCCAGCAACATTATCTCCGGATAATATTTTGGGTAACAACAGTCTCAACATACCGAATATGTATACCCGACATACTGAATACATATCCTCGTCCCAATGATATACCCGATATCAGAATTAAAACAACCTGATACACGATGTCTTCAAATGCAATTGTCGACCAAGTACGATGATTATACCAAAACAGATGTCTTAGTCCTTCATATATTTTATCGATACTGTATAGATTCCACAATGTACAACATAACTCAGATAAAATAACAATAAAAAAACCATAGTAGAAATTTAGGATATTACAGGTAGACTCCCTGATGAGCGTACAGAAGTATCTCATAAGTTCATTTTTCTTCTAATTCTTCAGATCATCGGCTGAAGGCTGTCAGTCAGTGGGCAGCAAAATCTCGGCAGGCTTTCGCATATTATTCTTTCAGGGGGTCAAGAGCCAGATACCCTGTATCCTCTTGAAGCTTGACTAGACCTGGGAGGCTAGTCTGCCAATAGCAGTGGCAACACTATCTTCCAATGCTACTTCCATCTCTCTCTCTCTCTCTCTCTCTCTCATCCCCATCTCCGGCTAGCTCTCTAGCTTCTTCTTCCTTTTTGACATCATCAATATATGATACCTTTGAATGAATCCCCTGCAGGAGCTTCATGGACTCGTCCTGTTTAGTTGTCAGATTATTGACTTTCTCAACTAGAGTACCAAGCACCAGAAACATATCGTCTATTTTGTGATCGTGCTCAGTCAGTCTAGATCCGGTCTCTTGAAGGACAGCAACCGTCTTAGCCTCGGCAATCTTGAGCTTTTCCTATTCTTTCCTTAGGAATTTCTCCTAATGCTGCTTGAGTTGATTTAGCGTTGGCCACAATGCGTTCGGCATTAGGCAGACGTCGTCAACATTGTTGATTGCAGATTTCAGTTTGGGGAGCTCATCTTGGGCAGTTTATCTTATCCAATCGAGTTCCTTTACGATGTCATACAGTGCCTTTACTGCATCTTGCAGGAACACTGTTTGTCGACCAAGGGCTTGGAGTTGCGCGATGCGGGCTTTGGTGCGCAGGGAGTCGGGGTGTGCAATCTTGGAATCCTCGGGCTCTTCAAGTTTATGGAGAACCACATGATGACGAGACCGTCGTGGTCTGTCTTCTGGTAAGAAACCATCATCAGAATCCGATTTAGAGTTAACTGAGGTGGGAGATGCAGGAGCATATGGAGCATAATATTCATAAGCAGGGGCTTCGGAAGCGGGAGCTTCAGGAGTGGAAGCTTCGAAAGTAGGTGCACCAAATTCAGTCTCAGATACATGAGGGACTGATTCCTCCTGATGGGATTGTTCGTATGTATTCGGAAGTACATGAGGGACTGAATCCTCCTGCCGACTCTCCACTTCCGCCTGATCCGAAAGAGGGACTGAATCCTCCTGGCGGATGGCACGAGCGGCCTATTAAGGTTGCGGAACAGGCTAGGCATCCTGTTAGGGAGCAGCTTGCTCTTCAGTGGTGATAGGAGGGACTGAGTCCTCCTGTTGTTGGTCATGAGTAGCTTCCTGTTGGCAGGGGAGGGGACTGGTGTCTGTCCGATGTCCCCTGACCCTATAGGTTCTGGTGATTGGCCATCTCATGTTCCCTGACCTCTTCACGACTGATCCTTAGACTGGCCTATAGGGCATTGTCGTCAGGTTCAGAGTGGTGGCTGGTAGATGGAGCTTTGTCACGAGACTGTGACTTCCCTTTCGGTCTAGCCTTCTCTTTCGCCTTGAAATATTCAGAGATTAGATCCTGGCAGAAGTTATCCTCCCAGCGGATCAAGGCCTCGACGTTCTGGGTGTACGTCACCTCCAGAGCATGTAATTCCTCATCCTTCCAGCCGGGCCAGTAGTACAAGGTGTCGTAAGGGGCGGCCCTATAGGACTTCCATATTTTAAAGCGTTCATACGCTTACTCTATTTGTACTTGGAGGAGAGTATTATTTATTATTTCAGAGGGGGAGGGACTTCGATAGTAGTTGGATCTACCATTCGTATGGGATCCACAATAGGTATGGGAGCCTGTTTCGGAGAGGGATCCGGAATAGGGGATGGTACCCTGTGAGAAGAGGGACTCCGTACAGGGGTGGGTACCTTGTTAGGAGTAGCGGATTTTGGCTCCGAAGGAGTAGCCGAGTCGCCGGAACCCTCCAACTTGGCAAACAGTTGATCATCCATCATAGCCGCCACAGACTCGGGATATGCTGTTTTTGCAGCAACTGTTTCTCTATAGGGGTTGCGCCCTATGGGATTGATTCATCAGTAGCAGTAGGAACATCTACAGTGATCGTTGTAGTCGTTGTAGCCTCGATTTTAGAAGACTTCTTTGCCTTCTTCTTCTTCTTCTTCTTCTTCTTCTTCTTCTCTACAGCATGAGGTGACCGGCTGTCAGAAACACTCCTCTTCCTTTTCTTTTCCTCGGTCAAGATTCTCAGTGACGTCCCTCAGGTCACTTGAGATCGGCATGCTATGAGGTTGTGAATGTTTAGCAATCAAGGGCGATTTTCTGAATACAATGGTTTTCATTCCACCAATGAATTTTTTGGGGCCAATCTTCTTGGCATCGGTAGATTGTTTGACTCCGCGGAGAGTAAGGATATAATTCAGGACGAGGCCAGATGATTTCTTCGCATTTTCAGGTTTGGCAGCCTCCTCCTCTATCCTTTTCAGCAGAATTTGACACCAGTTGACCTTTTCACTGGACATGATGGTGATCATCATTATGATGCATAGGTTGGTGCACATATCGAAAGCTCCTGCCCGATTTTCAACTATCCGGCAGCAGAAATCGTGAAGGTACATGTAGGGAAGATAGAAATTCTTCTTGTGGCATGAGGGGTGCACATTCTTCGCATCCTCATCGCCAGTGAATAGCTTCCATTAGGCAGATAGAAAACTCTCAGACCCGAAGGTCTCGAACTCTTCCATTTTCAGGTCATCCGACGGCAGCCTGTATAGTTTTTCCAACAAATCTTTATTCACAGAGACCTGAATCCCTTAAACAGTTGCAGATATCTCAGAAATTTCTCCTCCTTTTCTCTCTGAGGCGAATATTTGAATGAGGCATCCAAATAAAATTCCTCTACTATGTGCTCATCGTACAACTCGACGTGGTGGCTCGGAAGGCGGTATAGCCATTGCTGTTTCACACGTGAAATGACCACCTCCATTCCTATGAAGTTTTTTCCTTCGAGATGGCTTCTCTATATCACCACAGACCTATAGAAGATGCGTCCGTCGATGATAGATCCTCTTTTCTTCATGGAAGGGAAGAAATCTGGGAAGTCGACATTCTTGCAGAAAAAGGGTGAAGAGACGGGGAAATATTGAAGAAATTAGAAAGTATGTAAACTATTTTGCTTGAGACTCGTTTAAATTTGCAGAAAGCGTGAAGAGTCTAATGGAGCAAAATATAGTCCTTTTATAGAGTGCATGGAAGATTAGAGTTTCATATAGTGAACGACCAGATTTAAGGGATGTGAACCATTTTATTAAATGGATTCAGAGTAACTTGAATGTCTTATCCATCTGTTTTTGAAATGATAACCGGTACCACTTCTGACATTTCGTCCTCCCTTTTGCACGAAACAACAGCTTTGAATTTATTAAAAATCACGGTATTTGAGGTATTGAAGTCCAGGTGTCTTTAAAAAATTTAAAGGATAAAATGTTTGAAGTATAAACAGGGCATGTGGACTTAAAATGTTTTTAATACGAATAGAGTTGTAATATAATATTAATTGACATCCTACAGTGTATGTGATGTATCCACGAATCACTACAACGTTCCCCCTTAAAAGGTACATATAAGATTCAATTCTTACACCAATATTTAGATTAATATTGTATTCAAGGGTCGTATTGTATTCCTCCTTAATTAATTCACAGGTCAGCTGTAGGAAGATTTCATGCCTTTTATGTCCTACAGTACTATTTGACTTGCTCTAAGTGTACAATTAATGAAAGTGGATACTGTATTCTTGGGTCTTACAACATTCCTCCTCAATTGATGAGTAAAAGCGCAAAAACTTACAGGGAGTCAGGCTGTAACATTCCTAATTCTCGACGAAGCATATATAATCTGGTTGTGCTGAGAGGTTTTGTAAAGATGTCGGCCAATTAAATGTGTGTATGAATCTTCTCGATCCGGACATCCTTATTCTCAACATGAATCATGATGAAGTGATGCTTCATATCAATATGCTTAGATTGCGAGTGCAATACAGGGTTGTGCGTTATTGCAATTGTACTCGTGCTATCACACATGATTGGAGTCTCTCTGGCACTAATTCCATAATCTTGTAACTGTTGTTGCATCCAAAGAATCTGCATACATCAACTACCAGTGGCATAGTATTCCGACTCAGCTGTAGAAAGCGAGTTGGCCAATTGCTTCTTACTGAACCATGACACAAGTCTAGGTCCAAGAAAGTGACAATTACCACTTGTACTCTTCCTATCCAACTTACAGCCTCTGAGATCCGAGTCACTGTAGCCAACCAAATTGAATCCTTCTTCCTTAGGATACCACAGTCCTACATCAACTGTTCCTTTCACGTACTTAAGGATTTATTTGGCTATTGTGAAGGGTGACTCCTTAGGTGCTACTTGATACCGTGAACACACCTCTTACAGCAAACTGGATATCGGGCCTGCTAACGGTTAGGTACATGAGTGAGCCAATAAGTTTCCTGTATAGTGATTGATCAACCGACTTTATAGCTTCGACAGCAATAATTTGCGTGGAAGTGCTCATGGGGGTTGACGAGGACTCGGAGTTATTCATTCTAAACTTGTTGAGTAGCTCCTTACTGTACTTCTCCTGGTTGATGAAGATTCCTGTAGGCAATTGCTTCACCTGTAATCCTAGGAAATAACTAAGTTCTAACATCATACTCAGTTCAATTTCACTTTGCATGAGATGAAAGAACCTTTGACATAAAGCAAGGCTAGTAGAACTAAATATAATATCATTGACATATATTTGTACCATTAACAGGTCATCTCCTTCCTGTATTTTAAATAGAGTTTTGTCCAAAACACCTTTCTCAAATCTATTGTTTGTAAGGTACAGGAACATGATTTCATAGCAAGCTCTAGGTGCTTTCGTAAGAGTGCTTTCTGTATCCTGTATACTAAATCTTCGCCTTCCATATTGACAAACCCTCGTGGTTGTTCAATATAAACTTCTTCGGCGAGGTCTCCATTTAGGAATGCGCTCTTAACGTCCATTTTATATATTATAAAGCTCTTATAGGCGGAAAAAGCTAGGAATATCTTGATGGCTTATAGTCTGGCTACAGGGCAAATGTCTTTAGCCTTGTGCGACCAGACGTGATTTATTTCTAAAAACAAGTCCATTCTCATCCTTCTTGTTTCTAAATACCCATTTGGTTCCAATTACAACTTGATGTTCTGGCCTGGGTACTAGATACCATATATTGTTTCTTTCGAAACCATTAAGCTCTTCTTCCCTAGAAGTTATCCAGTGAGAATTATTCAAAGCTTCATTGGTTGAAATAGGTTCTGATTGATCTAAGAATACAGCTAAGGTGCACATAGCTGATCTCCTAAGTTCAACTTGAGATTTCCATACAGGAAATGGAGATTTCCCAGAATCGCTCTCTTCTTGCGCACACAGTACAGTTCCTTGTAAGCATGTCCAAGGGTCAAGGATCGACCCGGACCCGGCGGGAACCTGTCCCGACCCGGACCCACTGGGGCACGGGTTATACGGGTCAAGGGTCGTATGGGTTGCGGGTTAGAGTTAGGTTCGACCTAATTCCTACCCGCTGACCCGGAACACGACCCGCCACTGACCCGCCGGGTCGACCCGGCGGGTCGACCCTTTTTTGAAAAAAAGTCGTTGGCTTTATGTACTACAGGCTGTACTGTACAGCCTTTACACTTTAGTAGTACATGCCCGGCCCCACCCACACCATGTATGCAGACTTTTTTTAGAATAGAGCTGTTGGCTCTTGCTGGCAGCAACGGTACTGCACTGCACTCTGCAGTGCAGATTTTTTTTTAATTTATAAAAAATACATATTTTTTCCTATAAATTCCCAAAATCCAATTCATTCATCTCACACCAATTCATACAATAATCTATTTATAGTCTTATACTCTATCATAATCTCAAGTTTACAATTTTTAATTCTCAAGTTTACAAATTCAAATTATTCTCATAATGTCAAACCGAAGATGTAACAAATTAACAATTGTATTTCAAAAAATAATTTTTATATTACGGATAAAAAAAATCTGACCGAGTCCCGCTGACCCGGCGGGTTGTCTTTATTTCCGGGTTAGGGTTCGGGTCCCCCTTATTGGACCCGACGACCCAGCGGGTCGGACCCGCCACTGGGTCCGACCTGTGGACATGCCTAGTTCCTTGTGTACTCTGTATTCTTCTTCCGGTAGATACACCAGCGTCAATATCTCATATAATTAACTCTTTTGGGTGATCTCTCAACCATCTCCTGTCAGGTTCTAGTTCGGCATCCCATACTGTATCTTGTGGTGCTGTAGTTTCAGCTTCAGCTTGCACAGCATCGACTTCGACTACTTCTGATCTTACAGCTGCGGGATTAATCTATAAGTCTACGATAGGCTCTATAGGAGTTTGAGGGTCATTAATGGAGAGTGTTCGAATATTCTGGGTTAACTCTTCTACTCCTGTAGGATCAAAGTGTGGTTCATCAAACATTACGTGAACAGATTCCTCTATTGTCAGCTTTCTTTTGTTAAAGACACTTAAAGCTTTGCTGACAGAGGAGTATTCTACAAATATCCCTGCATCCGACTTTTCGTCAAAGGTCATGAGTTGATCTTTCCCATTATTCAGAACGTAACATCTGCATCCAAATATATGAAAGTACGCAACGAGTGGAGTTTTATTATTCCATACCTCATAGGCTGTTTTGTTGTGAAGCTTGTTGATGATACAACGGCTTTGTGTATAGCACGCTGTATTGGTTGTTTCACCCCAGAACCATTGTGGCAACCTGATAGCGGCAATCATGGTTCTTGTTGCTCCTTTGAGTGTTCTATTCTTTCCCTCGACAACACCATTTTGCTGAGGAGTCCGGGCTGCTGAGTATTCGTGCAGTATTCTTTTCCACACAGTATTGCTCTATAAAGCTGTTTGGTATAATTTTGTTAGTATTTTTATTAGAATATTATATATATATTTCTACTGTAATACTCGGTTGCGAATTTATTTATTATCATTCAGTAATTGTCACTCAGTAATTTTCACTCATTAATAATCATTCATCATTCATATTCATCTATTTGCTTTCACCATTCGGTGTAATTTTGAATCGTGTATCAGTTATCATTCGTCATTCAACTATGTCCGAGATTCGAGACGAGAATATTATCATTATCATCGTGATTGGTAGCCTTCTGTTGGAAGTATCGTTTATTGCATACTATTGGACTTAACCATACTCATGCACGTTATGTATGTCGGATCATTCATCATTCGTAACGAGAAGGCGGAATTGTTGCATTATTGCTCCAGCAGAGAGTTACGGCCGTAACTGATGTTACATTACGGCCGTAACATGCGTTCGTTGGTTTAAGTATGTTTTTGATGAAGCCAACTTACGGCCATAAGTTTTCTAGGATACGACCGTAAGAAATGATCTTTGTGCTCTGGGTGTTGTCGACAAAGTGTTGTTACGCCCGTAAATGGTCGAAGTGTTACGGATGCAAGGCCGGGAGTTTAGACATTATTGTTGTTTTTTCGAAGGCTACTTACGGCCAAAAGGGAGTTTTTGGTACGGCCCTAAGTCGAGAAGATTGGACGGTATGGTTTTTCGATGAGGTGAAGTTACGCCCGTAAGAGGGTTTTGTTACGGCCGTAAGGCCTTTGACTTGGGTTGGTTACGGCCTGTGCAGTATTTAAAGAGTTGGACGGGTCTTTTACCCTCATTTATTCATTTTTCACTTGAGTCCGAGAGAGAGGTGCTTGGGAGAGGATTTTTCTTCATCAAAACACTTGTGTATTCATGTTCTAACCATCTACTTTTGATTGTGGAGCTTGGAAAGTCTATTAACACGAGTTTCAATGGATTGAAGAGTTTGGATCTTCAAAGATAATTTCTTCAAAACCTAGATTTCGATTTTGAGATGGAGTATGGTGTCTTGGATGTTATAATCATGATATGTGAAGGGATATACATATGATTATGAGTTTATATGAATTATCATTGGATTGTTGGAGGATTATTCAAGAACACTCTGAATGTTGATTTTGGAATTGGGGGTTTCGATTAGATGTTGTTGAAATCTCGAATTGTGTATTCCTTTTGGATTATTGATTGTATTGAGGATGTTTTGGTGGATTGAATCACTCATTGGAGGCTTGGTATCGATATAATTGAGTTTGGTTGTAAACAATTGAAGATTGTTTACAATGTGTTTGTTAAAGTGCCCCAATGAGTTTGGGTTCGTTGTATCGACTTCTTGAGCTAGTTATGATCATAATGGATACGTATATTAATCGATTTGTTGGTAATTATGTTATTCAATGTTGTTCGAGGGACCGATAATTCCATTAAGGACGTTTATTCAGGGAAGGGCATTTCATCACCGGTATTGAGGCAAGTTAATTCTTGCTCAGTTAAAAGGATAATTATTCCTTTCGTCGTTGTTCATTCATACATATATTTCGTTCATAGTATATCAATCATGTTGAGACATGTAATTATCAAACTAATCATTCAATTCACGAGGAACGACGGTTCCAATCATTTCATTTGAGCTATCACTCATTACGTCATTATTTCACCCCAGTGAGTCATTCTTGGCCCTTGTCGGATTTCTATTCATTATTATTCATCATGGTTACTTTTGTTCTTGTGACCTTCCAGGATCATATTGCGTTGCTCGGTGGTATATGTGTGGAATTTTAACTCGGGCACACGATGGTCATGTATTATGTGGGTAATACGATACATTGGACCGTGCACACGGTAACGTGCCTCCGTGAGACTAATTAGGCCAAGTGCATGTGTATATGCGGGATTTTGGACACTCGGCTACTTGTACACTTGCACGTCCCATCTCGGGCATACTATGATGCCCCTCTTTCAGACCTGATTTCATAATTAAGATATGTGATTATTGTATTTGTTCAACTCTTGAGGATTGTTGCTCTGTGTAACTGACCCCGTTGGGGATGTTGTCTTTAGGTCATGGCAAGTCAAAGGCATGGGAAGAGCACGGTGACGGCGAGGAGTTCCAGTGATACTAGTAAGGGGACCAGTCTTCCCAGTTATTCATTTTTCTTTCATATGTATTTTCCGCTGCAGTTCCGTTTGGGTTATCATTTTCATTTGGTGTTGTATATTTCATCTTCATATGAAATATATAAGTATTCTGTATTCCTGGGTGTATTGTACTTGAGACTCCTCATCGGAGTGTTTGATAATATAACGTGGTGCGGTACTACAGTCATATTATTTAATTCATCATACTTCATTCGCCTGGTGGGTCCCAGTTGGGGGTCCACGGCACTGTGATAGCCACCTAGTTTGGGGGTGTTACAGAGTTGGTATCGGAGAGTGGTTTTGAATACTACTATCCGAGTCATGTCTCATTGATAATCATCATTCACCAGACTAGTATCATTGGACTTTCGCATCACGTGTGCCCTGTGCAAGCACCAAACCCTCAGACCAAAAGGACGGTATGATTTCTGACGCCATGGTATAATTTATGGCAATAAGAATCAACTCATTCATCAGTCAACAATCCTCAATCATCATTTCCTTTTCGATATTGTCGATCATGTTAACTCATTAACTAGTCAATCTCATTGCTTAACTATTGATCTTGTGGATCGTGTTATCAATCTGGTTAACTTGTTCGGGATAATCATATCAGGAATTTCATCAGATAATCATGTTACCTCGGTTGATCTTTCATGTGATCTTATCATATTCCGGCATAATGTCGACGATCATTTTACTGCATTATTAATGCGTTCATTGTGTTAGAGCGTGTATATTCATTATTATCATTCCATAACGTAATCATAATGCGATATTCATGCAAGATCTATAATTATCATGTGACTTTCCTACTTCAGTATGGATAGAGCTGTCAGAGGACGCAGGGGAAGAGGCCGCGGTGCAGACTGAAACCCGGGAGCACACGTGAATACCCGTGCGAACGCGAGGGATGTCTTTAGTTCAACAGACAGTGACGCTGCCAACTCAGCTGGCGATGCTACTCAGTCACCGGGAGATAACTATTCACTGTCAGGAAGTCGTACCCAAGATGCAGCCCAATCAGAAGGTGTTCGGGTTGACCCATTCATATTTATGCAGGGCATGATGGCCCAGATGACTCAGATGGCACGTCTGATATAGATGATGCAGAATTCAACCACTAAGACTCGGAAGGCTCCTCCACTGTCACCTCAGAGGCAAGAGAGGAGTGTGAGCAGTATAATTGGCGACATCTCTCGCCAAAGGCCACCTACTTTTGAGGGCTCATCTGAGCTGGCGGATATTATTTACTGGCTTGAACATTTCGAGAAGCTATTTGCTATGGTGGAGTGTCCCGAAGGGCACAAAGTTTCAGTTGCGGCTTTCTATCTGGGTAAGAGCGCTCACTCATGGTGGCTATCTTTGAAGCACACCGACGGATCTTGCACTTGGGACCAGTTTAAGACCCTCATGTTGGAAAGATACTTTCCGGACCCACTCAGGGATGCTAAGTTATCGGAATTACTCATTCCCGATCCCTCAGTGGAAGTAGATGTTCTCGCCATCACCGAGAAGTTTCAGGAGCTACTTCCCTTTGCCTCATCCATTATCCACTCCGAGGCGGATAAAATCAAGTACTTCAGTAAGAGGTTGAAACCATGTATGCAGATGCAATTGCTTAATCATCATTGCACCATCCTGGCCGAATCCATCGAGAAACCTCTTACTTATGAGCTTACTGCTAAGGAAATTGCTAAGCAACAATCTTCATCTGCTGGTAAAAAATTGAAGAGTCATAATCAGTTCGAAGGTAGTCGGACAACCTTCAAGAAGCCTCGCACGGGCTCTACTTTTTCTGAGCAACCTCCGATGGTGCCTAAACCTGCGGAATCTCAGTCCCGAGCAGCCAGTTCATCCATCACCTGTTTCAACTGTGGAGAACAGGGTCATTATAGCACTAAGTGTCCGAGACAAACTATCACGTGTAACCTCTATGGGATTGCCGGGCATAAGGCCCGTTTCTGCCGAAGAGATTCTGCACTGGCCCGATGGCATCTCGGACTCCCGGCGATCGGTTGTTCAATCGTGCCACTACCCGCGTGCTTAAGACGAAGAGAGCAAATAAAGGCGGATCCAATAATCATCAGACATGAGTATCCGGTTTAGGGACTGGCAAGCCCCAAATTTACGAAATGAAGAGGACCGACGATCCGGAGGCCCGAATGATGTCAGGTACACTCGAAATTCTATCTCAACCTGTGTGTACCCTTTTCGATACTGGCACATCACATTCATTTATTTCCGAGTCATGTTTGAGTTGACTACACCTGGATAGTGCTACTAGTTGCGAACCTTATGTCATTGGTCTACCAGAGGGTAGAAGAATTATTGGAAATCGTATAGTTGAGAATTGTCCGATTCAGCTTAATGTCTGTGAATGGTTGGTGGACCTAATCGTGGTAGACTTACCTAAGGACGACGTAATTTTGGGTATTTATTGGATGGATCGTCATGATGCCATCCTTAGTATCCGTAAGCGTATGGTCACTATTATTTCAGACAATGGAGTCGAGTGTGTATTTCAGTGGGGTAACCCTAGCCGTTCCAGAAGAGTTATTAATATGATGAAAGCAGTGAAATTACTCAATCAGGGGTGTGTCGGTTATTGATATTATATGACCAAGACCGAGAAATCATCAGTGATGTTGGCAGATATCCCTGTAGTGAGAGACTACGCCGATGTGTTTCCATACGAGTTACCTGGTTTACCTCCACATAGAGATGTGGAATTCACGATAGAGGTGGAGCCTGGTACGTCCCCAATATCGAAAGCACCGTATTGTATGTCCCCAACCGAAATGTAGGAATTGAAGAATCAACTAGAGGAATTGACTGAGAAAGGTTATATCCGACCGAGTGCATCCATGTGGGGAGCACTAGTGTTATTTGTCAAGAAGAAAGATGGTTCTTTTCGATTATGCATTGATTATCGGGAATTGAACAGGGTGACGATCAAGAATAAATACTCCCTACCCCGCATTGATGATCTCTTAGATCAGCTCCAGGGAGCTTTACTATTTTCCAAGATCGATTTAAGATCTGGGTATCATCAGTTGTGAATTAGAGAGTCGGATATCGCAAGAATGGCGTTTCGAACACGCTATGGGCACTATGAGTTTGTAGTGATGCCGTTTGGGTTAACTAATGCATGATTGCTGGGATTCGCGTAGTATGGTTTTCAAATCCGATCAATTTTAAAATTTGTAAAACCTCGGAGTATTTCCAAGGTGTCGAACCCAAGGGAATTGATGTGTCGAAAATAAAGGAAGTAACTCTACTCAAAATTTGACTGTTATTTAGGAATCCGAAATATTGGTTTGTTTCTAATTATCTAAATTTAAAAATCGAAAAATAAAAATTAAATAAAAGATGAAATATCTAAATTAAGCAAATTAAGCAAATTAGCAAGATAAAATCACAAGTCGAAAGGTAATTGATCCTAGGGTAGTATCATCTAATTGAGTTCACACAATCCATTCACTTGATTCCTTTTCCCCAAATTTTAATTCAATCCTAGAAATAATCACTCAATCAATCTAGAATTCCGATCAAGGCAACCTAGAAAGATAGTTAATCTAAACCCTTTTCCCCGCCAGGGCTCAAAGAATTTAAATCACTTAAAAAGCGCCAACTTATTTATCTATGGTTTATCTTTCTCCGTCAGGTCTCAAGATAAAATCATATTGTGCATCAAGTATTTCTACTAATCAATTACTCCTTCCGGACAAAATTAATTAGCTAACATCCATCGATTAAGGGCCCTTTAATCTAACATGAGATTTAACACAACTTGAACACAAGCCTAGGATGAAAGGTCAAAAGGTAATCAAAGGAACATCATGTGAACATCAATTAAAATTACTAACCCTAGAATCAATCAATGAATTAGCCAGACATACTTGAAATTAAACAAGAAATTGATGAAGAATGCATATTATTAATATGAAAAGAGAGATTACAACCCTTACGGATGAACTCCGAGTCTTCAATCTCCGAAAAACAATAATAATTCTGCTCTCCAAAAAGTTCTTGTATCCCAAGAATTAATCTTGCTAAAAAGATGTAAAAATCTGCTAAAGATAATAATAGATGCAAAGGGCTGATGAAATATGGTGAAAAGATTGATAAAAGATCGTAAAACTAGGTCTAAAAAGAGGTTTATATAGCCTAAGGGGGTTAAAATCCCGGTTAGCCCTAATCTAGGAAACAAAAACTATCCAAAAGAGTCGTAATTCGTCAAAACACGAGAGTCCGCTGGGCAGCATATCGGCCTGGCCTATCGGCCGATAGGCTGGCCGATAGTTAGTTCGTCGATCTCTTCACTCGGTAGGGCAGGAACTCCTTTCGGACGGGTCTATCGGCCGAGAGGCTGGCCGATAGGGTGGTCTGTCTTTCGCAAAAATCCGTTTCTTCGTCCGTTTGACTCGACTCTCGGTCCTTTGTCTCGTTTTGGGTCCTTTTGGCTCTAAAAACCTGCAAACACACTAAAACCAACCCAAACGCATAATACGGCTCGACTAATCATAAATAAGCCAAATACGAGCACATTAATCACGAAACGAGATAAAAACCTAGTATAAAATCCTAGAAAAATGTGGTAAAATTACCACTTATCAAACCCCCCCAAACTTAAGCCTTGTTCGTCCCGAACAACAAAAAGAAAAGAAAAAAGAAAGTCGTGAATCATCGTTCAACTCATAGTGTTCAACCTAATCAATACTATCCTGTAATTCTCTCTAAATAATCCGAGTGTCGTAGAAGCGAGCTGCACTCGGAATAATGATTCCGCAAAGTAGACAAGTTCAGTCCTAATCTTTCGTTCATGAAGAAAATCCAGCTCAAAGATTTACAAAACGTGAGTCAAATCGACCGTCAATATGAAGGGCTAAAATAAACAAGCTAGTTCGTCCCGTTACACAGTCTAGTGGCACATTTTTCACGAGTTTCATAAGAAATAAACCTCGGGCAGTATTCTCTTATATATATGTTCAAGAATTTGATTCGAGTTGACCACTAGGTTAGGATCTCGGGATGTTTCATCGGGGTAATCCTAGGGTGGAACTTCCATTCTCATGTATTAGGAAACTGTTTGACGTAAAAGACACTCATGGGGCACATGGATGCTTCTAGTTACTAAGTTCCCGTCTACAGCGGAGAAACAACTCGAATATATAATTATTGCATGTCCGAATCAAGGTCGCCGTTTTACGCGAGAGTAAACAGCGGGTCACGCGAATACCCCCGGTTACTAGGTTTCCTATCCTTGGCACATGTGAAATATCTAAATCACTAGTCTAATCAGAGTCGTCGTTTTACGCGAGGGTAAACAACGGGTCACGCGAATGCCCCCGGTTACTAGACTTCCCTTCATAGAACAACATTATCTCAACTTTTGGGAAAAACTGACCGACACTAAACTCAATCTAAGTGCCAACACGACTAAAGAAACAGTACGACTCACTATCCGGAAGATGTAACCAAACGTATTGACGGTGATTTTAAAACAAGTATGTATCGTCTCTTATCTGCCAAGACCTCTACAATCACGAAAAATTTTGGACCTAAATGAATACTATGCAACACAGAAATTACTGACTACAACTCGACTAAAACTCGACCGTTTCTTCAGAGAGAAAAACAGTGTCGTAACATCGGCATTCACACAAATAGAAGCACGAAAAATTCACTAATAAAGAAAAACTAAGACAAGCAAGGCTATCTAAAACAAACAACAAAAAGCAAATAAAAGCAAACACGAAATCTAAAAAAAAAAAAAAAAAAAAAACTACTACGACCTACAAAAAATAGAAACTAGCAAACACACCAAACGAAAATGAAAATAAAAATCTAAAAAAAACTAAGCAAACAAAAGCCAAATCCACGCAACACCAATATGAGAAGCACAAATAAAAACAACGGGCACCAACACAAGCAAATAATGATACAAGGCAAACAAGGTACTCACACGTAAAGAAATTAACAAAGCCCCACTTCTCCCCCCCCCCCCCCCCCCCAAACTTATTCCGCATCCCAAAGGAGGAATAAGTTTGAAAAGAGAAAGGAGTGGCTTTGTTAACGGAGTACCTGATCACCGTGGCGGAAATTCATCAAGTCTAACAAAAGCCCCCAAACAGTGGATCCCCAATTCGAAATTCATCAAAACTCAAAAGGAATCCGTCAAAGTGTTTCAAAACTCATATCGGGCGGGATATCGGTCGATAGGGTCTGCCTATCGACCACTGCTTGTAACATTAAATTTTTTTTTTCAATTTTCCTCAGCCTATCGGCCGGGCCTATCGGTCGATAGGCTCGTCCGATAGGATTGTCTGTCTCAAAAATTTTTTCAACTTTTTCTGGTTCGCAAACTTGGTCCCGTTTTCGCTTGGATATGGCGATTAAAGACCTGAAAGTATTCAAAACTCGGCGTGCATGGATTAGAACTTAACAAAACTAACAAAGCTACTACGAAACTAGAAACTACAAAAATCACGCAAACGAAAAATCGAAAATAAACGAATAAAACGAACTAATATACATACGTTGGGTTACCTCCCAACAAGTGCTACGTTTAACGCCTTGACTAGACGATACCTCATTCATTCCGGGTCTTCAGCGACAACTCCCCCTTGAACGGGTTTGTTGATATCAAGATAGCATACGTTCCTCTCATTAGACCGACTCTCGTTCGCCTCCAACATTCGAACATACTCTGGCGAATCTTCGGAAATTTCATCAACATCAGAATGTGAGTAAATGGAGTGTGAAATGCAATGCTCCAACAAGTCGGACGGGGGTGGCATAATAGACTCAATTTCATAACATTCCTCGGGCGCATCATCGGGCTTCTTCATCGCGTCATAGATGGAAATTTTCAGATTTTGATCATTAACCCGGAAAGTAAGATCACCCTCTTGAACGTCGATAAGTGCTCTCCCCGTCGCTAGAAATGGTCTCCCAAAGATCAATGGTTGATTCTCGTCCTCGGGCATATCCAGAACTACGAAATCGGCCGGGAAGACTAAGTGTTGGACTCTAACTAACACATCCTCCACAATTCCCCTCAGATAAGCGATCAGTCCGCCATGAGTAGAGAAATGGTAGTCGGCTTCATCTCCCCAATCTGCAACTTCTTAAAGATGGATAGAGGCATAAGATTGATGCTTGCCCCGAGATCACACAAGCCATTACGGAACGTTTGGTCGCCAATCTTGCATGTCAAAGTAAAACGTCCCGGATCCTTCTGCTTGAGCGGAAGCTTGTTTTGAATGATAGCGCTACACTCCTCTATCAAATTTATTGTTTCAAACTTCCCCAACTTCCTCTTGCTTGCCACAGCGTCTTTCAAGAATTTAACGTACCCCGGCATGTCTCTCAAAGCGTCCAGAAGTGGAATGTTGATATTCACCTTCTGAAACATGTCGATAAATCGTTGAAGCTTTTCATCATGTCTCGACTTGGCCAATCGCTGTGGAAATGGAGCTTTAACCTCAAAATCTTTCACATTCGAACTTCCAGGGACCTTTCGGCCGATAGGGGGGTCGATAGGCTTAACCGGCGTGCATTCAGGTATCGGTTGGGCTATCGGTGACAGGCTGGCCGATAGGTTCTGCTGTGTTTCAACTGCCTTCTCGTTCTCGGCTCCCGTTTCTAGTACATCCTTGTTTCCAGATTCCTCAACTTCAGCCCCATGATTAATGTACCTTGTCCCACTCCGAAGCTCGATTGCGTTGCATTGTTGCGTCTTTGGGTTGGTCTCGGTGCTGCTCGGAAAATGCCCCGGCTTATGAAATCCGGCTTGGGCGTTCGCCATTTGACTCATTTGGGTCTCCACCATCGACATCTGCTTTGTCAAGGCTATCACTGAGTTTCCAATAGATGTCACACTATGCTCGAGAGCCCCGAACCTCTTGTCTACTTTATAAATAAAATCTTTTTGACTTGCCTCCAACCGTTCCAACATCTCTTCCATCGGTGTCTTAGCAATCGGCTCTTGAATAACCCCGTTCTTCACGTTAAATCCCGGTGGTGGCTGGAGAGCATTGTTCGGATTGGCATAGGAGAAATTAGGGTGGTTTCGATTGTTCGGGTAATAGTTCCCCATATTTCCCCCTTGCCGGAAGTTTCCTCCTTGCACGTAATTTGCATCCTCTTCAATTGCAATAGGCTCGTTTAGCGCTTCAAAAACTGCATTGACTCCCAAAGTCTTCTTTTTTAGCATCTCAAGCTCTTTTTGTTGTTTTTCAAATTTTGCCTTCAAATCACCGTAGGCGTCCTCGTCACCGGATGGAACTTTTCTTCTCGTCATCTTCCTATCGGTCACCTCCTCGTAATCATTGTTGACCACTAGCTCAATGAGATTCTTGGCCTCTTCATAATCGTTAGCAAGAAATCCCCCTTTCGATGAATAGTCCAACTCTCTTCTAGCCTTCCTCATCAAACCCCGATAAAACCGAATATAGATTTCCTCCTTGTCAATTCCATGCTGTGGGCATTTGCGAAGTAGCTTCTTAAATCGGATCCATGCCTCGTATAAGTATTCATCCTCATATTGCTCGAATTCCAAGATATCATTGATTTGTTTTTGCACCTTCGAGGGAGGATAGAACTGTGCTAAGAACAACCGAGTCATCTCTCTCCAAGTACCAATTTCCTTCCGATCTAGGCTCTTGTACCAATCTAGCGCATCGTCTTCTAAAGAGAACCGGAATAGGCAGAGCTTAATGACATCCGGAGGCACTCCGTTTTGCTTGATGGTGGCACATATGTCCAAAAACGACTCAAGATGAGCGTTTGGATCTTCATTAACTCCTCCTCCGTATGTTTGAGACTTCACTGTAGCTATGAGGGACGGCTTAAGCTCGAAGTTGTTGGGATCAATCTTTCCCCAACCTCCTTCTTGATAATCGTCCAGCTTAGGTCGAAAGCGGGCATTCAAAGGGATCTTCTCGGGACGAGCGAGTTCTCGTGGTGGGTCAACAATGACGGCCATGGTATCAACGAAAGGTATAGAAAGAGTCTCGGTTCTCGCTTCTTGCTTCTTCCTCCTCAAAGACTTCTCGATTTCCGGATTCAAAGGAAATAAGTCCTTTCCTTGGGATCTTGTGATCATGCACCGCCTACAAAGAAGAGAAAACAAGATGTGAGGAAACGAGATCGAATATTAATAATAAAAGTAAACTACCTAAAGTAACAATCTCTTCTTTTTCGAATTATCCCCTTAAGTTTTCTATCAATTCCCGACAACGGCGCCAAAAATTGATCGCTGGGATTCGCGTAGTATGGTTTTCAAATCCGATCAATTTTAAAATTTGTAAAACCTCGGAGTATTTCCAAGGTGTCGAACCCAAGGGAATTGATGTGTCGAAAATAAAGGAAGTAACTCTACTCAAAAATTGGTATTATTTAGGAATCAAATATTGGTTTGTTTCTAATTATCTAAATTTAAAAATCGAAAAATAAAAATTAAATAAAAGATGAAATATCTAAATTAAGCAAATTAAGCAAATTAGCAAGATAAAATCACAAGTCGAAAGGTAATTGATCCTAGGGTAGTATCATCTAATTGAGTTCACACAATCCATTCACTTGATTCCTTTTCCCCAAATTTTAATTCAATCCTAGAAATAATCACTCAATCAATCTAGAATTCCGATCAAGGCAACCTAGAAAGATAGTTAATCTAAACCCTTTTCCCCGCCAGGGCTCAAAGAATTTAAATCACTTAAAAAGCGCCAACTTATTTATCTATGGTTTATCTTTCTCCGTCAGGTCTCAAGATAAAATCATATTGTGCATCAAGTATTTCCACTAATCAATTACTCCTTAGGACAAAATCAATTAGCTAACATCCATCGATTAAGGGCCCTTTAATCTAACATGAGATTTAACACAACTTGAACACAAGCCTAGGATGAAAGGTCAAAAGGTAATCAAAGGAACATCATGTGAACATCAATTAAAATTACTAACCCTAGAATCAATCAATGAATTAGCCAGACATACTTGAAATTAAACAAGAAATTGATGAAGAATGCATATTATTAATATGAAAAGAGAGATTACAACCCTTACGGATGAACTCCGAGTCTTCAATCTCCGAAAAACAATAATAATTCTGCTCTCCAAAAAGTTCTTGTATCCCAAGAATTAATCTTGCTAAAAAGATGTAAAAATCTGCTAAAGATAATAATAGATGCAAATGGCTGATGAAATATGGTGAAAAGATTGATAAAAGATCGTAAAACTAGGTCTAAAAAGAGGTTTATATAGCCTAAGGGGGTTAAAATCCCGGTTAGCCCTAATCTAGGAAACAAAAACTATCCAAAAGAGTCGTAATTCGTCAAAACACGAGAGTCCGCTGGGCAGCATATCGGCCTGGCCTATCGGCCGATAAGCTGGCCGATAGTTGGTTCGTCGATCTCTTCACTCGGTAGGGCAGGAACTCCTTTCGGACGGGTCTATCGGCCGAGAGGCTGGCCGATAGGGTGGTCTGTCTTTCGCAAAAATCCGTTTCTTCGTCCGTTTGACTCGACTCTCGGTCCTTTGTCTCGTTTTGGGTCCTTTTGGCTCTAAAAACCTGCAAACACACTAAAACCAACCCAAACGCGTAATACGGCTCGACTAATCATAAATAAGCCAAATACGAGCACATTAATCACGAAACGAGATAAAAACCTAGTATAAAATCCTAGAAAAATGTGGTAAAATTACCACTTATCAATGCACCTGCAGTATTCATGGAGTTGATGAATCGAGTTTTCATCGACTATTTAGATCAGTTCGTGGTTGTTTTCATAGATGACATTCTGATTTATTCTCGTAACCAAGAGGAGCACGAACTTCACCTTCATCAGGTTCTCGAAGTGTTGATACGAGAGCAACTCTATGGAAATTCCAAATGTGAGTTCTGGATGTCTGAGGTGACGTTTCTCGGACATGTGATTTCATTAGATGGGGTATGTGTCAACCCTCAGAAGACGGAGGCTATCCGAGATTGGCAACCTCCGAAGAATGTTAAGGAAATCCGAAGCTTTCTCGGATTAGCAGGCTATACTGGCGATTTGTGGATGGGTTTTCTAAAATCGCTCAACCTATGACGAGCCTTTTATGAAAGGATAAGAAATACATGTGGTCTGACGCGTGTCAGCAGAGTTTTGAGGAACTCAAGAGCCATCTAATTTCAGCGCCTGTCTTTTCTTTACCACAAGGGACGGAAGGATTCATGATTTATAGTGACGCGTCCGGACACGATCTTGAATGTGTATTAATGCAGAATGGGAAAGTGATTGCCTATGCTTCACGACAACTAAGACCTTATGAGGTCCAATATCTGACCCACGACCTGGAGCTAGCGGTCGTGGTATTCGCATCGAAGATTTGGCGCCATTATCTTTATGGCGTCACCTATTAGATTATTACCGATCATAAGAGTTTAAAGTATATATTTACTCATAAGGAGTTAAACATGCGACAGAGACAGTGGTTAGAACTAATTAAAGATTCTGATATTAAGATACAATACCACCCGGGTAAGGCGAACGTCGTCGCCGACGCCTTGAGTCGTAAGCTCGTTCAAGAGAAAATGCTTGCTCGTTTGACTGTTCAGAAGGAACTTCAACAAGAGTTTCTAAGGCCTGAGATCGAGGTATGGTTACAGCAAGTACAAGGGAAACTTTGCATGCTAGAGATTTCATCGCCACTGGAGGAGGCGATCAGAACGAAAGAGGGTTCAGACCCATTTTTGTTGCGCATTCGAGAGGATGTGGCTCAAGGGAAAGTCCCTGGATTTGTGGTCCACGAGGATGGACTTTTGCGATTTAAGAACCGGTTATGCATTCCGGTGGATGACGAGTTGAAAAGCTCTATTTTGAGAGAGGCTCATGCTACCCCGTATTCCATCCACCCAGGGTGTTGCAAGTTGTACAAAGACATGAAACAAAATTATTGGTGGATTAATATGAGGCGAGAAGTCACAGAATTTGTTTCGAGATGTTTGACCTGTCAGCAAGTCAATATAGAACATCAGCGACCGACGGGTATGCTGAAACCGCTTCATATCCCAGAATGGAAATGGGAGGATATTTCAATGGACTTCATCACGAGTTTGCCAATGAGTCTTCGTGGAATGAATATGATTTAGGTAATTGTGGACCGTTTAACTAAGTCAGCTCATTTCCTTGAGATCAAGGATACGTGGGGTCCCGAGAGACTTATCCAGTTGTTCATTAAAGAGATCGTGAGATTTCATGGTACTCCTAAGAGTATCGTTTTTGATCGTGACGGGAGATTCATGTCACATTTTTGGAAATCCGTTCATCGTTCCATGGGAACTCAACTAAATTTCAGCACAGTTTTTCATCCTCAGTCCGACGGACAATCAGAGCGAACTATTCAGACGTTGGAGGACATGTTGAGGGCATGTGTTCTAGATTGGAAAGATGATTGGGAAGCCCAACTATTGTTTATTGAGTTCACATACAATAACAGTTGGCATGCATCGATTAAGATGGCGCCTTACGAGGCCTTATACGGTCGTCGTTGTCGATCTCCCTTGTGTTGGGATGACTTATCATAATTAATCGGCATTGAGCCCAATATGCTAGTATCCGTCCGCGAGAAGGTAGATTTGATCAGGAGTCGTTTGTTGACCACTCAGAGTCGACAAAAATGATATGTGGAGAATCTTCGTCGACCATTAGAGTTCGAGGCAGGTGACCACGTTTTGGTCAAGGTATCCCTGAGTCGAGGTATTTTCCATTTCGGGAAGAGGGGAAAGTTGAGGGCGAGATTCATCGGACCATTTGAAAATTTTTGATCGAGTAGCCAGTCTAGCTTATCGATTGGCTTTACCTCCGACTTTGAGCCGAGTTCATAATGTGTTTCACGTCTCTCAGTTTCGAAAGTATGTTGCCGACCTGAGTCACATACTTCAGTTCGATGAAATTGATATCGCGGATGGTCATACGTATGAGTAGCATCCTGTACGAGTCTTAGAGCGACGAATCAAACAGTTGAGAAACAAGGCGATTCCTTTGGTTAAAATTCAGTGGTCTAGACACGGAGTCGAAGAGGCTACTTGGGAGACCGAGGATAGTATGTGGGAGAGTTATCCCGAATTGTTTGACCCTTAGTTTCGAGGACGAAACTCTTTTTAAGAGGGGGGGTATGTAATACCTGGTTGCGAATTCATTTATTATCATTCAGTAATTATCACTCAGTAATTTTCACACATTAATAATCATTCATCATTCATATTCATTCATTTGTGTTCACCGTTCGGCATAATTTTGAATCATGTATTAGTTATCATTCGTCATTCAACTCTGTCTGAGATTCGAGATGAGAATATTATCATTATCATCGTGGTTGGTAGCCTTGTGTTGGAAGTATCGTTTATTGCATACTATTGGACTTAACCATACTCATGTACGTTATGTATGTCGGATCATTCATCATTCGTAACGAGAAGGCGGAATTGTTGCATTATTGCTCTAGTATAGAGTTACGGCTGTAACTGATGTTACATTATGGCCATAACATGCGTTCGTTGGTTTAAGGATGCTTTTGACGAAGCCAACTTACGGCCGTAAGTTTTGCAGGATACGGCCGTAAGAAATGATCTTTGTATTTTGGGTGTTGTTGACGAAGTGTTGTTATGCCCGTAAATGGTCAAAGTGTTACGGCCGTAAGTCCGGGAGTTTGGACATTATTGTTGTTTCGCCGAAAGCTACTTACGGCAGTAAGGGAGTTTTTGTTACGGCCGTAAGTCGAGAAGATTGGATGGTATGATTTTTCGACGAGGCGAAGTTATGCCCGTAAGAGTGTTTTGTTATGGCCGTAAGGACATTGAATTGGGTTGGTTACGACCGCAATATGGAGAGTTACGGCCGTAACTCTGTGCAGTATTTAAAGAGTTGTACGGGTCTTTTACCCTCATTTCTTCATTTCTTTACTTGAGTCCGAGAGAGAGGTGCTTGGTAGAGGATTTTTTCTTCATCAAAACACTTTTGTATTCATGTTCTAACCATCTACTTTCGATTGTGTAGCTTGGAAAGTCGATTAACACGAGTTTCGATGGATCAAAAAGTTTGGATCTTCAAAGCTAATTTCTTCAAAACCTAGATTTCGATTTTGAGATGGAGTATGATGTCTTGGATGTTATAATCATGATATGTGAAGGGATATACATATGAATATGAGTTTTGATGAATTATCATTGGATTGTTGGAGGATTTTTCAAGAACACTTTGAATGTTGATTTTGGAATTGGGGGTTCCGATTAGATGTTGTTGAAATCTCGAATTGTGTATTCCTTTTGGATTATTGATTGTATTGAGGATGTTTTGTTGGATTGAATCACTCATTGGAGTCTTGGTATCGATATAATTGAGTTTGGTTGTAAACAATTGAATATTGTGTACAACGTGTTTGTTAAAATGCCCCAATGAGTTTGGATTCGTTGTATAGACTTCTTGACTTGGTTATGATCATAATGGATACGTATATTAAGCGATTTGTTGGTAATTATGTTATTCAAGGTTGTTCGAGCGACCAATAATTCCATTAAGGATGTTTGTTCGGGGAAGGACATTTCATCACCGGTATTGAGGTAAGTTAATTCTTGCTCAGATAAAAGGATAATTATTCCTTTCGTTGTTGTTCATTCATACATATAATTCATTCATAGTATATCAATCATGTTGAGACTTGTAATTATCAAACTAATCATTCAATTCACGAGGAACGACGGTTCGAATCATTTCATTTGAGCTATCACTCACTGCGTCATTATTTCACCCCGGTGAGTCATTCTTGGCACTTGTCGGATTTCTATTCATTATTATTCATCATGGTTACTTTTGTTCTTGTGACCTTTTGGGATCATATTACATTGTCGGGTGGTATATGTGTGGAATTTTTAGTCGGGCACGCGATGGTCATGTATTATGCGGGTAATCCGATACATTGGACCGTGCACATGGTAACGTGCCTCCGTGAGACTAATTAGGCCAAGTGTGTGTATATATGTGGGATTCCAGACACTCGGCTACTTGTGCACTTGCACGTACCATCTCGGGCGTACTATGATGCTCCTCTTTCAGACCTGATTTCATAACTAAGATATGTGATTATTGTATTTGTTCAACTCTTGAGGATTATTGTTCTGTGTAACTGACCCCTTTGGGGATGTTGTCTTTAGGTCATGGCAAGGCAAAGGCACGGGAAGAGCACAGTGACAACGAGGAGTTCCAGTGATACTAGTAGGGGGCTCAGTCTTCCCAGTTATTCATGTTTCTTTCATATGTATTTTCCGCTGCAGTTCCGTTTGGGTTTTCATTTTCATTTGGTGTTGTATATTTCATCTTCATATGAAATATATAAGTATTCTGTATTCCTGGGTGTATTGTACTTGAGACTCCTCATCGGAGTGTTTTATAATATAATGTGGTGCGGTACTACAGTCATATTATTTAATTCATCGTATTTCATTCGCCTGGTGGGTCCCAGTTGGGGTCCACGACACTGTGATAGCCGCCTAGTTTAGGGGTGTTACATTTGTATTTTGTGTGATAATTTATATTATTTTTCATGTGTTCATTATTTTACTTCTAGTATATTTTTTAGTGATTACGTGTAGTTTTTGTTATATTAATGAGAATTAAATTTTATCTGCAGATTAGCACACCGGGTGAATACATATCTTTCATTTTAGGGGCGATATTTTCAAAGATTCTGAATATATTCATGAGTGGTCTCGTTTTATTCATCTCGCCGATACGATCATTTTAATAAAAAGTTCATTCGAATCCGAGTTCGTATGAAGAAGTTATGGCCGTTCGAAGTTTTTGGAGGAAAAATAAAATTCGCGGACCACTAATACCAAGACAAGTGGTGGAACCAGATTTGTCGGATGATGTTAGCATGATGTCACAGCACATTCCAACCGAGTCCCACGTCACTGCACAAGTGTACGGACCATCCAATAAGAAACTGCCACATGTCATGCCACGTTAGTCGAACACACGCCTGGCACACAAGAGCCAATAGCACGACGCCACGTGTAATGCAACGTTAGCAGGACACTTGCCTGCCACACGCTCCTCCACCGTGGCAAAAGAAGACCAGCCGCACAACCAGCGCGTGAGATACACGCGCCAGCTCAGAGCCGTCCGATTTGCGCGTGTATCTCACGCGCGGGTGGAAAATTTTGCCACGTCAGAGATGAAGTGGCGGATCATATTGTATTATTTCTTTTTCTTTTTTCTTTTTCTTTTTTCTTTCTTTCGTTTCTTCTTCCTTCCTTCTTCTTTCCTTTCCCTTATCTGTACTGATTGATTTCGAACGATGCAAAAATAATTGAAGGGATAAGATTTGTTGAGGGAGTTGATTCTCCCCCCACAGGACCGTTGGCCCCTCGGTTCTGTAGGAGATAAACGAGGGATGTGCCCTAGTGACCAGAATCTGAGCGAGAGGACCCACGATACGATTCCCAAAGACAAACCCCACAACAAGGTGAGGAAACTGCACCACACGAGAATCGAACCGCGGTTGTCGGGGATGATATCCCACGTCATCTCAGCCTTAACCACTAGGCTATGCCCCTGGCATCTTTCATTTTTGAATTATTCAGGCGAGGTTGATGTACTGCTATAAATAACAGTACACTCTCAATAGAAAAAGAGAGCAACAAGGTAGTAGAGAGAGTAGAGAGCAGAAATAGTACGTAGCACAATGTAATACATAACACATATCAGTTTTTATATTTTAGTTTTTGTATTTATACTTTATATAATTATACTGTAATACACATAAATAAATACTGCACCTCAAATTATATTCCAAATAAAGCTTAGTTAATATTATTTTTATCAGATAAAATTCACCTTTATGTTTTTATTTATAATTATAATTTTGTAATTTAAGTTCGTACATTATATTCAAGCTGCTTGGATCATTTGGCGTATTGAGATAAGTCTCTTTCTATCAGTTTCAGCATTTTCCTTTCAGTTTAATTTATCTACATCAAGTAAGTTTTTTAAATTTCTGCTGTATTTATTCTGAATATGTCAATATTTATTTGTCTCGTAATTTTACCTGTCAATATGAATATGACCTAAATTTTATATTCTAGGGTTAGGATGACTTAATTAAACACTCGAGCTTATATTAAATTTATTAATGTGCCTTCTTTAATTTAAATTGATATGATTCATAAATATAAAAATAGAGACCGGAAGGAAATATTTTTGTAAATCTAAATTTAACAGACAAAAGTTAATTATTAATCCGAAAGGTACTATTTAACCCAAGGAACTAAATATGAATCCGAAAGGTATTATTAGTTGGATTAAGTAATTAGATTATTTAAATAAAAACTTCTATTAAAGTGATTCGTGAATACGAAAGTTATCGAATTATTTTTCTGAAGATGTAATATTTATCATTAAATCCCACAGTTACAAATTGATATATTGGTCGAGTTATTTATTTAATAGTCTGAATCCCTATAATCTTTATTATAAAAAACAACACAATTCTACATTAAAGTCATTTTATTCTTACTACCTTCTCTTATTTAAATTGTTGTAATTAAAGTTCTTAAATAGATTTATTTCCTGTATTTATATTTCTGCAAATTAGCTAAAATAAAAAAATCCATTATTTAGAATGTTTAGTTATTATTATTTTGAGAATTTATAATTATTGTAATTTTAACAAACAAAAACGATCCTCAATTGAAACGGCCATGGTAACTCATCAATACTACAAACGCCTCGTATACTTGCGAGTCGCTATTTTTACATGTACATTTTGAGCGGAACAAAAGCGCTTTGTTAATTCAGTACCTCTATCGGAACGAATGGACATGATACCCAACCCTTTCCCATTCTGAATCTTTCTCAGGTGCTCAGGCAATTTCAATGTGGTTTCTTTCTTCTTTCTCAGAAAGATTGTCCAAGCATACCTAGAAAAATCATCAACAATAACGAGACAGTATTTCTTACTTCCCAAACTTGTAGCATATCCAGAACGCTGTGGGTGGACATGTGTGATTTGCTTTTCAGGATGGTTTTGCCTTGTTTCCCTTTATGACAGGGTCCACAGACGCTATCTTTATGGAATGACACATCGAGTAAACCTCTAACCATTCCCTGTATAGCGATTTTGTTGATCTTCTTGAAGTTAATATGTGACATCCTCTTGTGCCATAGCCAGCTTTGATCTGCAGTGCCTTTGGCAACAAAACAAGAGACAGTGGAGCTCATGGGCTTCCAGTCAGCAATATACATATTACTTGACCGGCTTCCTGTGAGGACGATTTCTTTGGTCTTGATGTCCTTCACTCTAAAGTGGTCTACATAGAATTTCACCGGCAACTGTTTGTCATAGAACTGGCTAATACTAAGTAGATTGAAATGTAGGCCTTCAACATAGGCTACATCAATGACTTTGAAGTTTCCTACAAGCAGGGTTGCCTTCCCTCTTGTTCTTCCTTTGGACTTGTCACCGAAGCACACCTTTGGACCGCGACCTTCTACATAATCTGACAGTTTGGTTACATCTCTTGTCATGTGCCATTAACATCCACTGTCAAAGTACCATATGTCCTTTCCTTTGATATCCTGTAATAAAAGAGATTAAGTAGATTTAGGTCCCTTTGATTGTTGGGTCCATATGTGTTAGTGCCTTTTGGTGCCCAAATTTGCCTGACAACAATATGTTTGTTGTAGGTTACCTTTTGTCTAGTTTTGCAGTATCTACATGGGCTGGCACGTAGTCGTTGTAACTTTTATAATTATGCATGTTAAGTTTAGGATTATGATTCCAGTACGATTGCCGTATAAGAGGTGGATCCATTTTATTAGATCTTACAGCTTGTCTTCTGGGTCTCCAGTTGGATTCCCAGAGTTGTTGTTGATGCTGCATGATGACCTGCTTTCTCGATGGATAATGGGGCTCCTGTATCCAATATCTAGGCCCACTATACTGTTGATAGTACTGCAGTGTTTTCCTTTGATATTTGGATACAGTCTTCTATCTAGATGGCTATTGGCGCTTTTGATATGCTCGGGGAGCATGCTGTTGATTACGCCTTACAGGTCTAGGAGGCTGAGGCTTCCTCTGTTTGTGATATGAGATTGGTAGAGGAATCGTAGCCTCTACTGTGCGAAGGGAAGTTGTAGCTTTTTCAGGACTTGGAGTCTCTTCGGGAACGAGAATGGGTTACACACCCTGACGATTTCTGTACTAGTTTTTCCCTTATTGGAGAATGAGTTAAACCCTAAGCCACTTTTATCATGAGCATGTTGCCCAGTGCTTAGAATTTCTTCCATCCGTTTAGATGATTTCTCGAATGATTTTAGGATGGTCTCTAATTCTTGTTCTCGCTTCTCGAGAGTTTTTACTTTGGATTCGAGCAAAGAAAAATCATTTGTCTTGATCTCATTATGAGACTTAGTCTCGTGGGCAAGTTGATGATTGCTTTCCATGAGTTTTTCAAGTGTGACCTTGCTGTTTTCGCAATCAATAGTCATATTTTCATAGTTGTTTGTCAGCAAGTCATTTTCATCTTTTATCTCTAAATTTTATATTTCGAGCTGTATGTTTTCTCGTTTTAAAGTCTCATGGGCCTTTTGAATGTTTTTGAATTCATTCCACATCTTTTCAAAAGTATGTGATGTATTTATAGGAATAGATGAATTTGAACTTCATCATCGCTATCCTCATTATCCTGTATTTATTTGGCCATAAAGCACATATATGCTTTATCTTCAATCTCATCGTCGGAGGACTCACTGTCAGTGATTGCCTTAAGGCACTCCTCGGTCTTGTTCGATGCTGGCGAGTCTTCTGATTCACCAATCAGGGCCTTGAGCTTGTTTTTCCATACGCACCTTCTTTCGTCCTTTTCTTGTTGCTCATTTCTGGCAACTTTTGCACTTTCGGGTGTGGACATTTATTTGCATAATGTCCAGGTTTTCTGCAATTGTAGCATAAGTTAGAATCACCCGAGGAAGGATATTCGGAGCTTACCTTGTGAAAAGGATTGGGCCATTTCATCTTGTGATAGGATATCATCATCACTATCAACAGTCTTGTGTGTGGATTTGGAGATGCTGGATGCAGAGCTGTGTCTTGTAATAATCGTACCTTTTTGTGGTTATAATTATGAATGCATGAACTTTGTGGTTTGGTTCGTAATTTTTTTTTCGAATATTGGTATCATCTGTTTGATTCGAGATTGAGCCTATATGTTGTGTTTCTTGTTAGTATTCCGCTAATATTCGTTATCGTTGTGTCGAACCGCTTGTATTACTTATGCAAACCAGGATTAGCGTACGCTAATTTATATGGGTAGCGTACGCAACGGAAGTTGCAGGCTAGCGCGCGCTACTCAAGGAAGTTACACACGCTAACGGCAGCATGGGGCAGTCCAAAGAGCACTGGATTGGGACTAAAAATCGAGCTAGCGCAGGCTAATGAATTTTATTAATGTACGCTAGAGGAGCGAGTTAGCGCACGCTACCGCCGGAAGGATAGTGCACGCTAACCGGCAACATGGGACAGTCCAGAGGGCACTGGACTAGGACAAGAATCGAGCTAGCGCACGCTAAGGCAACATAGTAGCGCACACTAGGGGAGCAGTGCACGCTACCGTTGGGTGATAACACGCGCTAAGTGGCCCGGACAGTAAGGACAGTGAGGTCTGGACTTTGTCCAGGCCAACAGGTAACGTGCGCTAAGACGGTCGTTGCGTGCGCTAACTCATCGGTCGTTGCGTGCGCTAACTCGTCGGTCGTAGCGCACGCTAGTCGGTCGTAACGCACGATACCGGGATGGACAGAAGGGTTTCTGAACAGGGCAGAAGGTTCTGGACTTAGACTGGACACCAGATAGCACACGCTAAGGCGGAGGCTGCGCACGCTAACTCGATTGAGTAGCTCACGCTGTCGGATGTGGTGCACACCAACTTGGCTGGGCAGAAGGGTTTGGGCTGCACACCTAGGCCGATAGCGCACGCTATTCGGTAAGCATTAGCGCGCGCTAGGGCGCACTTATATAAATACGTGTGTTGCGGTCAACACTTGTCATTTTTCACCTTCTTTCCTCTTCTTCGAGCTTCTAGACGACTCCAGGGCTGTGTAGGCGAGGGTTTCGGCAGAGCACGGTTGAAACTCAAATCTTTTCAACTTCAAGTAAAGATCTATCAATCCTACATTATCTTCACCAAGGAATTGAGGTAATCCTTCCGTATAACCCTAACGTTGGGGAAATTTGGGGGTTTTGGGGATCTCGTTTCTCCAACCGTTTTAGCTCCCAATTTATGATGGATTATAGTTGAAAATAGTTGCATAAGTATGATTTCATGATTTCCTCAAGGTTTTGTGGATTGATTCCAAATTTTATTTGGTAAATCGAGCAAAACCCGTTATGCCCTCGTAGTGCTCGATTAAATGGTCCTAAGGGTAGAACTTAGGATGGGTTTTAGTTTTATCCAACAAATTGAAAATGATTTAGCCTCATTGTTTGTTAGGAGCGGGATTTGGAAGATAGTTCGGACCGTAGCCTTGTTCGTTGTTCCTTTGAGAGTAAGAAAGTCCAGGCAAGTACTTTATTGCATTAGTTTATGGCATGCTTTTCTGTGATGATTTAGTGAATGATGAGAGTTGAAAGGTTATTCTCGGGTACTCTCACTCGGGGATTGACTCGACGGGGTCACACGGGGACCTGGTGGCTTAGCGGCTGGACCGGGTCACGAGAGATACTTTGAGTGGACATCCTCACCTGGGGTTGCTCGACGGGGCTCATAGGGACTTGGTGGCTTGAGGGCCGGACCGGGTCGCGAGGATCGTCGGAGTGTTTTTACTGATGATCGATATTGATATTCCGGAATATCGCGAATTGAACTGTTTTGGATTTTGAAACATTTTGGAAATGCCTGTGGATTAAAATAATTGTAATACTGTACTTGCACTAGCGGTTGTGGCTAACCCCATCGTTGGGGTGGAATGTTTTGTACATTTCAGGTATTCTCGAGGGACAGGAGCCCCCACGTGGCGCACACGGAGTTGACAAGCACACTGGATGCTAGAGAGCTCGTATCAGTCGTTGTATTTGTGATGTTTGAGTCAGTTTTATATACTGTATTATTGTTGATTTTGAGTTGTACTTTGTCGTGTAATGTTTGCGTTCAGTGGCTGATCTTGAATATACTATTTTAGCCGCGGTCGAGGCCTAACTCGTGTTTTGTATCCCTTGTTGGACTGTTATGCCGTGGTTATTATGTATTGGATTGTGGTTTAATCCTGTGTGTCGTCAGCCTGGCGGGACCTTTGTGTGTCCTGCGGCATGTAATAACCCAAAGTGAAATTGGGGTGTTACATTTATGGTATCGGAGCCTAGGTTTTGGGAATACCTAGGCCTTTGGTCAATTGGGTTGTCAAGACATAAGAGTCGTATAAACTGATCGAGCTCAACACCGTGTGTTGCTGTCGAGCCGTGTGACCCATGGTGGTAAGACTCCTTAACTCTCTTTGTGCCTTGTCACTTTCATAGTAGAGTAGAATTAAATTCCTTGGATTGTAAACTGTTCTGATAATTTTAATCCTTCTATATCTCAATATGTTGAGAGGCCGTGGTGGACGTGGCGGATGTGGATGCGGCAGAGGCCGTGGTCTTTGTACCGCTAACGAATCTGGCACACATTCTAATGATGCATCTAATTCGGCATCCCATACGGAGCCGAACACCGCTTCTCTGAATCCGAGCGGTCAGCCAGATCCTACTGTTAGTCAAGAACCATCGGCTGACACTAATGTGAATGCCGGCATAGCTGCTATACTCCAGCAGGTAGCAGCACAATTAGTTAAGTTGAATGAGTCCGGGCATCATGATCAACCGACAGATGAGAGTAAATGGCTTCAGGGAGTGATGAAAATGCAACCTCCTCGTTTTACTGGTGCGTCTGATACGTTGGGCTGGGAAGGATGGTTGTTTCAGTTTGGCAGGATTTTTGACGCCGTTGCGTGCCCCGAAGAGAGACGGGTCCCTATTGTACAGTATTTCCTTGACAAGGAGGCTGCGGATTGGTGGGAAGCTGCGAAACCTACGGATCGTGTGGCCACTTGGGCCGAGTTTAAAGCTGCGATAGAGGAAGAGTATTGTCCTTGGCCTATTAAAGAAAAACGACTTGCAGATTTCTTTACGGCAACACCTCAAAATGTACCTGTTACCGAGGCCATTGTTACATATAATCAGCAACTGAATCATGTTCGTCAGCAAGTAAGGACCGAAGCGGATAAAATCCGTTACTTTGATTTGAGAATGAAGCCCAGGATTCGTGAGGCTATGGCGGGTTTCAGATGCATTACGTTGAAGGAATATCAGGATCGTGCTTTGGCTATCGAGATGGTCATTTCTGCATCAAGGTCGGGTACCAAGATAAAGAAGCCGAAGACGACTGGTGGTTTTTCGGAAAATAAGAGTGGTGGATTTCACAAATCTCAAGCTTCTCACTCCACTATCGGGAAGTCTGTTCAGCAAGCCAGTAGTGCTCCGAGTTCAAGACCGGGCCTGTAACACCCCGAGATATTCGGAATAATTACAGCGCCGTAAACCCTTTAGGTAAGGATTTACAAGGCTAAATTTAAAAAGAGTGTAAATATAATCCAATCGTACAACTGAAGTTCAATTACAGATTTGATTCAACCGATCAAATGAGTTAACTTATACAACCATATCGAAAGGACATTATTAAAACAGACGTACTCGAGTACTAAATAGACCAAGGAGACAAATCACAATAACAATAAACATCAACCACATCACCGAGCCATTTCATCGTCTCCGATGCTTGTGGTTGCCTCCCCGCTCCTCGGCTACCTGAACATCAAAACAATGTCCACCCCCGAAGGGGTTAGCAAAACAATGCTAGTACAAATATCATAATACAATAAATCATCAATGCATCATAAAACATGCAAAATGGACTTCCGCCACCGGAATCTAACGATGCGAATCCTCATGATTCCATCAACACAATACAGGGTAATCCAGCGATCCAGCGCCCTTGGTATAGATCCCCATGATGATCCCGTCGGACCAACGCATGGTGGAAAACCCGTCCAACGATCCAGCGCCCTCAGCATAGATCCCCATGATGATCCCGTCGGACCAACGCATGGTGGACATTCGATCCAGCGCCCTCAGCATAGATCCTCATGATCCCCTCGGATCATTTATACCATAAATCAATCAACTATGCATTCACATATGCATTTCAATATGTTCATCAATACGAACAATTAACAACGAATATCATGAGAATTTTCAGAAATACATCTCATATTCAACAATATGAACAATACCACAAGCATGATCAAAGTTTCAATATAACTCGAACTCGACATATGATACTTGCCTCGAAACGAAACACTTCGATGATCCCAACACACTCAAAGGCCGCCTCCTTCAATCAACGTAACAAGCTCGAACCTTAACAAAAGGAATGATATACAAATCATCTCAAGTCGAACGATGGCCTAACAATTCGTTCTACGGCCCAAAAGTTCAAAATAAACAATCTGCCTGGACTGCTTAGCGTGCGCTACGTACTCTACGTAACGTGCGCTAAGCCTGCCTGTTAGCGTACGCTATCGTATAAGCCTAGCGTACGCTAGCCACGGACTGACAGATGACTCGGCTGACATCGTAACGTACGTTACGTACGTATCGTGCGTTAACTGAACCCCGATAGCGCACGTTAATTTACAAGTGTTAGCGTGCGCTAACCTTGCATGGCAGAATACTGCTAACAGAAAACTGGATTGAAAGGTGATGAACTCATGAATTCTATGGTGATAATACAAGTTATCCTCGGGCACATCATGCTAATAAGGTTTGTGGAAGTTCTATGATTATGAGATACAAATATACGGATAATCATCTCAACATCATAATTCATTTTAGATCTTCAAGAGATATTCTAAGTTCCGTTCGTCCTACGTTCCAAAACCCATGATTCCAACGTGTAAAACGTAACAATCTAGGTAATATCCGATTACTGATCGTAAATCGATTTGAAAATGCTTAGGAGTCCATATACTAAGATGGTTCAAAGGTTCATACGATAAATAGTGTCGATACGTCAAAAGTATCCTTCTAACATGTGATGACTGATTTTAATGAAATAACTGGCTATCAAAACATGATCAGACGTCCTTAAGGACATTACTAACATCGGTGAAGAATCACCTACCTCAACGTGAATAAGAACACGGAGGAAATCGAAGCAATCCAACACCGAAGGCTTGAACACCAATCTCCAACGTTGTACGATCTTCAATCACGAGCTAGGGTGTTGATATGGAGTGTTTAGGATGAAGGAAGTTATGTTCTAAGTGTAAGAATTCGGGTAATGGGAGAAGAAAGAACTGAAATCACGAATAGGATGATGTCCTATTTATAAGAAATGGCTATTAGCGCGCGCTAGACCCTGCTCGTAGCGTGCGCTAACGGCTCACTGACTTAACTGTATTCAGCACTTAGCGTGCGCTACGCATATACCTGTAGCGTGCGCTAAGACGTTGACTTGGCTTTTCCCGAAAGCCGTCCAAGTTCATCCCGACACGATCCGACAGGAGTCCCCCGGCCAGATCTCACCTACCGCACGTCTCAATCAAATTGACCACACATAGCGTGCGCTAGTAATCCTTTGTAGGTGCGCTATTTAGTCTATGTTAGCATACGCTACACATAGCCGATAGCGTGCGCTACATGCGCAGAATTACAATTTGTAAATCACATACATGAAATCATACGCTCGACAACATCGGATTATGAAATGCGGAGAATAATACTCAGATCAAGTACAACGATTACAATATCACAAGTTCCAAATACAAGTCAGAAATCTCGGGTATTACATCCTTCCTCCCTAAAAAGAAGTTTCGTCCCGAAACTTAAGATGAAAAAAACTCTGGATATCTAGCCTTCATACTGTCCTCCGTTTCCCAAGTGGCCTCCTCGACTCCGTGTCGTGACCATTGTACTTTAACCAAGTGTATTGGTTTATTCCTCAATTGTTTGATCCGGCTCTCAAGTATCTTGATTGGTCTCTCTTCGAAGGTGCCATCATTAGCTATCTCGATCTCGTCGAAATCAATGACGGATCGGGTCCGGTACATACTTCCGCAATTGGGATACGTGAAACACATTGTGAACATGACTCAGCGATGGCGGTAAGGCCAACCTGTATGCTAAATCTCCAACTCTCTCGAGGATCTCAAATGGTCCGATATATCTCGGACTAAGCTTGCCTCTCTTCCCAAAACGGAAAATCCCTCGTGTAGGAGACACCTTCAATAGCACATGGTCCCCAGCATCGAACTCTAGAGGGCGACGACGTATATCTGCATAAGATTTCTGTCGACTCTGGGCAGTCAACAATCTTTCTCGAATCAAAGCTACCTTCTCTTGAGTCTGAATAATCAATTCCGGTTCCGTCCCGATCAAATCCGAAGAATCATCCCAACACAGGGGTGATCGACATATTCTTCCGTACAAAGCTTCAAATGGTGCCATTTTGATAGAAGCATGCCAACTATTATTATAAGTGAATTCAATCAAGGGCAAGTGAACTTCCCAATCAGTTGACCAATCTAATGCACAAGCTCTAAGCATGTCTTCTACTGTTTGTATAGTCCTTTCGGACTGACCGTCCGTTTGGGGATGATAAGACATGCTAAAGTTGAGCTCAGTCCCCAAAGCCTTGTGAACTACTTTCCAGAAGTGTGACACGAAACGGCCATCTCGATCCGAAATAATGGTCTTCGGCGTCCCATGCAATCTGACTATCTCCGCAATAAATACTCGCGCCAATCTCTCGGGTCCCCATGTATCTTTAATTCCTAGGAAATGAGCCGACTTGGTTAGTCGATCAACTACAACCCAAATCATGTTCATTCATGTTCTAGTCCTTGGCATACTGGTGATGAAATCCATCGAGATGTCCTCTCACTGCCATTCAGGGATTGGAAGCGGCTTTAACATTCCGACAGGTCGCTGATGTTCAATCTTAACCTGCTGACAAGTCAAACACTTCGAAACATACTCTGCTACGTCCTTCTTCATATTCCCCCACCAGAAGTTTTGCTTTAAATCCTTATACATCTTCTCACGCTCGGGTGAATAGAATAGGCGCGCTATGAGCTTCCTTCAAAATTGTCCGTCTCAAATCATCATCCTCGAACGCAAAGTCGACTCAAATCTCGTAACTCCATCGTCTTGTATCACGAATCCCGGGCTTTTCCTTCTTTACTTCATCACATAATCGAAGGGTCGAGAATCGCTCAACCGCTTAGATTTGATCTCTCGACTAGTGATGAAGTCGGTTCCATCACATACTGCTGCCTCGATTCCTGGTGCCCATACTTCAATCCCTTCGCGGATCAGTTCTCGTTGAATGCTGGTTTGGGACGTAAGAGCTTCCAACACTCGAATAGAAACAGGTTTTCGGATCAATGCATCGGCTACTACGTTTGCTTTCCCCGGATGATAGAGAATATCCAAGTCGTAATCCTTGATCAATTCCAGCCACCTTCTCTGCCTCATGTTTAATTCTTTCTGACTGAAAATGTACTTGAGGCTCTTATGATCTGTAAAGATCTGACAATGAGTGCCGTACAAATAATGACGCCAAATTTTCAAGGCAAAGACCACCGCTGCTAGCTCCAAATCGTGAGTCGGGTAATTAACCTCATATGGTTTCAATTGCCGAGAAGCATAAGCAATCACCTTATCCTTTTGCATCAACACACAACCCAGACCCTGATTCGAAGCGTCGCTGTATACCATGAACCCATCAGTTCCATCTGGCAATGCTAAAATAGGTGCTGTCGTCGGTCTCTTCTTAAGCTCATCAAAACCAGCCTGGCATTTCTCATCCCACTTAAACTTTTGAGTTTTCTGCAACAGCTGAGTGAGCGGACGAGAGATCTTGGAAAATCCCTCTACAAAGCGCCGATAATATCCAGCAAGTCCTAAGAAACTCCGGACTTCTTTCACATTATTAGGAGCTTCCCATTCCAAGATTGCTTCGACTTTCTTCGGGTCCACCTGAACTCCGTCAGCTGATATCACATGCCCAAGGAAAGTTACTTCCCTAAGCCAGAACTCGCATTTTGAAAGCTTTGCATACAGCTGTTCCTTCCTCAAGGTGCTCAAAACCACACGCAGATGTTCGGCATGCTCCTCTGCGTCCTTTGAATATCAAGATGTCGTCTATGAAGGCGACCACAAATTTATCCAAGTATTCCAAGAATACCCGATTCATCAATTGCATGAATACCGCAGGAGCATTGGTAAGTCCAAATGGCATTACTACAAATTCATAATGCCCGCATCGATCCAAAGCGCATTTGGTATATCTGATTCCTTAATTCTCAACTGGTGGTATCCTGATCGCAAGTCAATCTTCGAGAATACCCTTGCCCCTTGCAGTTGATCAAACAAGTCGTCAATCCGAGGTATATGATACTTATTCTTGATTGTCATCTTGTTGAGCTCCCTGTAATCAATACACAGTCGGAGGGATCCGTCTTTCTTCCGGACAAAGAGAACGGGCGCTCCCCAAGGAGAAAAGCTCGGTTGAATATAACCCTTCTGTAATAATTCCTCCAGTTGTTTCTTGAGTTCATACATCTCGGTTGGCGCCATGCGGTATGGTGCTCTGGAAATAGGAGCTGCTCCAGGCTCTAATTCGATAGTGAATTCCACTTCTCTCTGCGGAGGTAACCCCGGTAGTTCGTCAAGAAATACATCTGAGAACTCATTCACAACTGAAATAGACGAGAGCTCTACTCCTTCCTCTTTTCTCATGGCATAACACCAAAGGCGGTGACATCCCTGCTTCAGTAATTTCACGGCTTTCATTGCTCGGATCAATTTTCCCGAGCTTCCTGGTCTTCATACTCGGAATAAGTGTTCAGATCCGTCATCAGCAATGATAGAAATGACTCTCTCTCGGTAATTCATAATAGCTCCATAATGGTTGAGCCAATCATCTCCGAGAATTAAATCGTCACCGCAGATGTCAACTACAATAAGATTCGATAGCCAATCTCTCCCTCCTATAGTTACTGGAAAATCTCTAGCCTCTAGGGTTCCCACGATCCTCTCTCCACTCGGCAAACCCACAACATAAGGTTCGCAATCAAATAAGCACGTGATTTTCAAACGATTTACACAGTTCAAAGATACAAAAAAATGTGTAGCTCCGGAATCGAATAAAACACTAACTGGTTGTAAAAGGATCTGAATTGTACCTGATGCAACAGTAGTGTTCTCATCATCAGATTTCCTCATTTCGTACAGGCGCGGAGGAACGGACCCAGCACTGGATGTCTCTCTCTTCCCAACGTTCTGCTGCTGAAATCCACTCTGCTGCGTCTGGTTCACACTCGTATCCTTTGGAACTGGAGCTGGAGTGCGAGCACCAAAAGATCGGGTTGCATTCCCACAAAAGGTTGCGCGATGTCCTTCCTGTCCACACTCGAAACAGGTCACAGCAGGCGCGAAACAATCACGTCGAACATGTCCCGCTTTGCCACAGTTATAACACTTCTTCCCTGCGTCTGAAACAGTTGGTGCTGCCCGGAACTTCTTTCTACCTCGAGAAGGATGCGGAGGTCTCCTGGATGAATGAAAAGAGGACTGACCCCTGTGAGGCCCGCTACTCTTATTCTCCGTGAAGTTGCCAGACACCTTCTGTTTCTTTGCTTCCGTCGATTTCTCTACTGCTGCCTCCTTCATATCATAGGCCAACGCCTTGTCCTGATACTGTCGCAAGGTGGTACAATCAAATCCGGACATATATTGCTGAATTTCCGGCTTCATTCGCATGTCAAAATGGAAAATCCTTTCCGCATCGGTCCTGACCAAGTGGCGCACATAAGTCAGTTGGTGATTAAAGGTCTTAATCACGTCCGTCACAGATGCTTCCGAATTTTGTGGTGAGAAAAACTCCCGAACTCGGGCTTCTCTAACTAGGCGAGGACAATACTGCGCCTCCATCATCAATTTGAATTCCGTCTAGTCAACATTGTGCTCCTCCGGTCGAATGGCCTCCCACCAGTCGAAAGCCTCCCCTGTCAAAAGATACTGGGCGACTGGAACCTTCCTATCGTTGGGACAGTTAATCCCTGCAAAAATCTTCTCTAATTCCTTCAGCCAGTGATCCCAAGAAAGCGTCTCGGCAGAACCGTCAAATTTCGGAGGGTGCAATTTAATCACTTCGGTAAGCCATCTATCTCCTCGATTTTCCACGTTATGCTGCTGTCCCATCGCCGTCTGCATGCGATCCACAACTTGAGCAAACTGGTTTATCTGGGAAACCACTGCCAAGCACTCCCGCACATTAGGATCTGCATTATTATTTGCCGATCCTCGCATCCCCTAATGGGAATCCGTTCGACTAGCGGTTATCTCTGGGGTAGATACCGACTCTTCTTGTCTCGCATTTCCACGTCCGCGTCCACGACCGCGTCCGCGTCCACGACCTCCTCTCAACATACTGTAAACATAAATACTCAATATCCAGGGCAAACTTTCTAAAAGTACATCCATCAATGTTCACAAAACATGAATAAAATAAAACGGTAGTATTTGAGATTTAGGAACTTACAACCACGGTCCACACGACGATGCTGGCTCAGCAGTGATGTTACGAACGACCAATAATCAAATAACGTAAACTGACCCAACTAACCCGACTGCCAAGATATCCATGAATATTAGCTCCGATACCATATTCTGTAACACCCCGAGATATTCGGAATAATTACAGCGCCGTAAACCCTTTCGGTAAGGATTTACGTGGGTAAATTTAAAAAGAGTGTAAATATAATCCAATCGTACAACTGAAGTTCAATTACATATTTGATTCAACCGATCAAATGAGTTAACTTATACAACCATATCGAAAGGACATTATTAAAACAGACGTACTCGAGTACTAAATAGACCAAGGAGACAAATCACAATAACAATAAACATCAACCACATCACCGAGCCATTTCATCGTCCTGTCGGTACTGTGGTTGCCTCCCCGCTCCTCGGCTACCTGAACATCAAAACAATGTCCACCCCCGAAGGGGTTAGCAAAACAATGCTAGTACAAGTATCATAATACAATAAATCATCAATGCATCATAAAACATGCAAAATGGACTTCCGCCACCAGAATCCAACGATGTGAATCCTCATGATTCCATCAACACAATACAGGGTAATCCAGCGATCCAGCGCCCTTGGTATAGATCCCCATGATGATCCCGTCGGACCAGCGCATGGTGGAAAACCCGTCCAACGATCCAGCGCCCTCAGCATAGATCCCCATGATGATCCCGTCGGACCAACGCATGGTGGACATTCGATCCAGCGCCCTCAGCATAGATCCTCATGATCCCCTCGGATCATTTATACCATAAATCAATCAACTATGCATACACATATGCATTTCAATATGTTCATCAATACGAACAATTAACAACGAATATCGCGAGAATTTTCAGAAATACATCTCATATTCAACAATATGAACAATACCACAACCATGATCAAAGTTTCAATATAACTCGAACTCGACATATGATACTTGCCTCGAAAATGGCAAGAACGAAACACTTCGATGATCCCAACACACTCGAAGGCCGCCTCCTTCGATCAACGTAACAAGCTCGAACCTTAACAAAAGGAATGATATACAAATCATCTCAAGTCGAACGATGGCCTAACAATTCATTCTACGGCCCAAAAGTTCAAAATAAACAATGCTCGATCATGAAGCGGCGCTACGTACTCTACGTAACGTGCGCTAAGCCTGCCTGTTAGCGTACGCTATCGTATAAGCCTAGTGTACGCTAGCCACGGACTGACAGATGACTCGGCTGACATCGTAACGTACGTTACATACGTATCGTGCGTTAACTGAACCCCGATAGCGCACGTTAATTTACAAGTGTTAGCGTGCGCTAACCTTGCATGGCAGAATACTGCTAACAGAAAACTGGATTGAAAGGTGATGAACTCATGAATTCTATGGTGATAATACAAGTTATCCTCGGGCACATCATGCTAATAAGGTTTGTGGAAGTTCTATGATTATGAGATACAAATATACGGATAATCATCTCAACATCATAATTCATTTTAGATATTCAAGAGATATTCTAAGTTCCGTTCGTCCTACGTTCCAAAACCCATGATTCCAACGTGTAAAATGTAACAATCTAGGTAATATCCAATTACTGATCGTAAATCGATTTGAAAATGCTTAGGAGTCCATATACTAAGATGGTTCAAAGGTTCATACGATAAATAGTGCCGATACGTCAAAAGTATCCTTCTAACATGTGATGATTGATTATAACGAAATAACTGGCTATCAAAACATGATCAGACGTCCTTAAGGACATTACTAACATCGGTGAAGAATCACCTACCTCAAAGTGAAAAAGAACACGGAGGAAATCGAAGCAATCCAACACCGAAGGCTTGAACACCAATCTCCAACGTTGTACGATCTTCAATCACGAGCTAGGGTGTTGATATGGAGTGTTTAGGATGAAGGAAGTTATGTTCTAAGTGTAAGAATTCGGGTAATGGGAGAAGAAAGAACTGAAATCACGAATAGGATGCTGTCCTATTTATAAGAAATGGCTATTAGCGCGCGCTAGACCCTGATCGTAGCGTGCGCTAATGGCTCACTGACTTAACTGTATTCAGCACTTAGCGTGCGCTACGCATATACCTGTAGCGTGCGCTAAGGCGTTGACTTGGCTTTTCCCGAAAGCCGTCCAGGTTCATCCCGACACGATCCGACAGGGGTCCCCCGGCCAGATCTCACCTACCGCACGTCTCAATCAAATTGACCACACATAGCGTGCGCTAGTAATCCTTTGTAGCGTGCGCTATTTAGTCTATGTTAGCGTACGCTACACATAGCCGATAGCGTGCGCTACATGCGCAGAATTACAATTTGTAAATCACATACATGAAATCATACGCTCGACAACATCGGATTATGAAATGCGGAGAATAATACTCAGATCAAGTACAACGATTACAATATCACAAGTTCCAAATACAAGTCAGAAATCTCGGGTATTACAGGGCCAATCTTCTGCTTTTAGTAGAGGACAATGTTTCAATTGTAATCAAACCGGCCATCAGTGTCGAGAGTGTCCACTTCCTCCCGTTATTTGTTTCACATGCGGTCAAGCCGGTCATCGGGCGGCTCATTGCGAGGCTGCCACTAGATTTGTTAAACAGCAGAGTTCGGCACCAACTCCGAGTGTGTGTAACACCCCAAGATATTCGGAGTATGTTACAGCGCCGTGGACCCCTACATGGGACCCACCAGGCTACAACAAGCGGGTACCTCTCGACTAACCATCTCGGTTAGCGAGGATACACAATCAAATAATACATCATGTGAAAAATACACCCGAAGCAACCGACGGAATGAGCAACCATCGTCAATGTAGCAATTTAAAATAATACAACACTGGGTTTGAATTGAAAAAGCCTAAGTACTCGCGAGTACAATCTATCAGTTTATAAATATAGAAGACAACCAAATCGAAGTGGACAAAAGAAATAAGTAAACCCAAGTGCACATGTCAACGACCCTGGCCAGCATCCTCGTACTGTCCTAGCGCTCGCTCGTCCGGATGATCATAACTTGAAATCCATAACAAGAATTTCCCCAAAACGGGTCCCCAAAGGGGTTAGCAATTACGCTAGTACAAGTAATCAAGGCAAACCAATCGCTTACACATTTCATAGTATAATGCACCAAAACAACAATTTCAAGGACCAAAACGAGACATGTCTTTTCCGGAAACAAACAGTCAAATAATCAATTTGCCTAGGACCAGGACGCCACCATGAATCCCACCCGAGGCCTCTAAGGACCCTCCCGAGCTGGCCACTTTATAAAACAAGTCACGCACAGGCATCGCCTAGGACCAGGACGCCACCATGAATCCCACCCGAGGCCTCTAAGGACCCTCCCGAGCTGGCTAGCAAAACAAGCTCGTGAATCCAGAGTGAAGTCATAGACTCCCCCGAGGCCCCGTCGGACCCTCCCAGGGTGAGCATAGTACACACAATATACATTACCATTTCACGTTAAGCATAAAGGTTTCCAAAAAATACTTGCCTTGAATTATTGACGACGTAACGAATGGAAGGATAATCATCAATGAACGCTAAGAATCAACAGAACCGAACCTAACGATTCGAAGAACATAATTACAACCAACTCTAGACGAATACGGAAATGGAATACACCCAAAAACCCGCCTACGATTCATGTATATTCGCACAAAAATGACAACGAGGGCGGACCACCACCAAACCCTCTCGATTTCGCAAAACCATGAAAATATACCATGAATCCGTAGGGAAACTAAGAATACCAACAAGATTAATCATATTCATCAAGAATCCACCAACAAAACGGAACGGATCGGAAGAAAATCCCAAAATCCCCAAATCGCCCAAAAGTATGGTTCTAAGAGATTTACCTTGGATTGATGATGAAGAACACAAGTAGGTGTTGTTAATCTACTTCACAAACTCAAGGTAGAGGATGCCTGAAATTATCGAAGGGAAGAATCGCTCGGAAATCGTCTGGAGGTGTTCTGCGTCGCGGGGAGAGAAGAAATGAAGATGATGCGTTCATCTGGGTCAACTCCCTGGTTTATATAGCCAGGGAGTGTTAGCGCGCGCTAATCCTCAAGGTTAGCGTGCGCTAACGGGATAAAATTACAGGCCAAAATAGTTAGCGTCCAGTCCAGTAGCCAGACTTCTGGCCGTTAGCGTGCGCTACTCGAAACGTAGCGTGCGCTAACAACCACACGGTAGCGCGCGCTATCGACCAATAGTGTGCGCTACCTGGGCATCAGCCGAGTCCAGAAGCTAACTGCCCAAAACTCACCTGACCCGTTAGCGTGCGCTACCATACGAGCGTAGCGTGCACTAACTGGCACCTGACCGAGTTCAGTAGTAAACTGTCCAGTACTGGATGCTCACGCTAGCGCACGCTACCGGGCATCATCAGCATGCGCTAGCCTCTCGACATTAGCGTGCGCTAGTCTACGTAGCGTGCGCTAATACGCCAGTCCAGAAGGCTGGAAAAATAGCACTGCCACTCCTAGGTCTAACTCGCTAGCGCGCGCTACGAAACAAACGTAGCGTGCGCTACTAAGGGACCCCTAGCGTGCGCTATGCAGAAAAACAGCGTGCGCTAGGTATGAAATATGAATGGTCCAAAACACCGGAAGGTGAACGAAACATCAAACGGAACATCTCAACAGGCATCATAACATAGAATGGATCCACGGCAACCCCGAAACGGCGGTTCCACACAACAATAACGGGAATAAAATCCATAGATAATAGGAGAGATACACTGAAAGATACACGAGGGTCACTACTATCGAGAAATACGCCGAAAAAGAAAAAAATACAAGGGGCAGAAAAAATGCGGATATTACAGTGTGAACCCGGGGACTACATCTAATCAGCCGCAACAGACTTTGGGACGTGAAAGAGGTCGAGGCCGGTTGGATCGTCAAGCTGCATCGAGTGTGGGTTCGGTACAGCCAAGAGTGTACCAGATGAGGCGTGCGGACGACGCAGAGGCTCCGGTAGCTGCAGGTATCACGCAAATACTTTCTCAACCTGTATCGGTATTATTTGATTCGGGAGCTACCCATTCGTTCATTGCTTTGGATTGTGTGAAACGTTTGGGTTTTTGGTGTTTGAGTGAGTGCGAACCATTCGTAGTAAGTACTCCTAGTGGAGAGCGTTTGATTGGGAACCACGAGATTAAAAATTGTCTCGTGCATATCGGGAGTTGAGATTGGCCTTCAGACCTCATTGTGGTAGATCTGAAAGGAGAGGACGTAATTCTGGGAGATGATTGGTTAAATCGTCATGGTGGTATCATGAACTACCGAACGTGAACTATTTCTATAATAGCGGAAGATGGTGTCGAGCACACTTTCTTGGGTCATAAATCGGGTAGTTCAGGTGGGGTGATTTCCGCCGTTAAGGCGATAAAATTGTTGAAACAAGACTGTATTGGTTATTGGTGTTACGCCATGAGCACAAATGATGGTGAAGCCGATTTATTGTCAATTCTAGTTGTGAATGAATACCCAGATGTATTTCCAGATGATCTACCAGGATTACCTTCGTCTATAGAGGTGGAGTTTCCTATTGATCTTGTGCCAAGCGCATCACCTATTTCCCGAGCATCGTATCGTATGGCACCCTCCGAGATGCTATAACTGAAGACACAATTGGGTGAGCTTCTGGATAAAGGGTACATTCGACCTAGCGCATCACCTTGGGGTGCGCCGGTCCTCTTCGTTAAGAAGAAGGACGGATCGTTCCGTCTATGCATTGAGTATCGGGAATTGAATAAGTTAACCATTAAGAACAAATATCCTTTACCTCGGATAGAGGACTTGTTCGACCAACTTCAGGGTGCCACAGTTTTCTCTAAAATTGATTTGCGATTGGGTATTACTAGCTGAGGATTCGGGATTCTGACATTCCGAAGACTGCCTTCCGTACTCGGTACGGCCATTATGAATTTGTGGTTATACCATTTGGCCTAACCAAAGCTCCTGCCGTGTTTATGCAGTTGATGAACAAAGTTTTCATTGACTATCTTGATAAATTTGTGGTCGTTTTCATTGATGATATTCTTGTCTACTCCCGGAATGAGGAAGATCATGCTGAACATCTCCGAATGGTGTTGAACACTTTGAGAATGGAGAAACTTTATGCTAAATTCTCAAAGTGCGAATTCTGGATTAAAGAGGTGACATTTCTTGGTCATGTAATTTCGGTTGATGGAGTTCGGGTGGATCCCCAAATGATAGCGGCCATTGTTGAGTGGGAACCCCCTAGGAATGTGAAGTAGACCAGAAGTTTTCTAGGGCTGGCCGGATATTATCACAGATTCGTCGAGGGATTTTCAAAAATCGCTCGACCACTTACTCAATTGCTCCAGAAATCTCAAAAATTCGAGTGGACAGACGAGAGGCAAAATAGTTTTGATGAACTTAAATGACGATTAACCTCGGCGCCCGTGTTATCGTTACCTCAGGGCACCGATGATTTTGAAGTGTAAAATGATGCTTCCGGACTTGGTTTGGGTTGTGTTTTGATGCAGAGAGGTAGAGTAATTTCATATGCGTCCCGACAATTGAAACCATATGAAATAAATTACCCTACCCATGATCTGGAGTTATCGGCGGTTGTATTCGCGCTAAAAATTTGGAGGCATTATCTTTATGGCTCTTCGTGTAAAATCTACACGGATCACAAAAGTCTAAAATATATATTTAGCCAAAAGGAGCTAAATATGAGACAACGTCGATGGTTGGAGCTGATTAAGGATTACGATCTTGAAATATTATATCATCCAGGAAAAGCTAATGTGGTAGCGGACACATTGAGTCGGAAACCCGTAGCCCTCCAAATGCTGAGTATGCTTACATCTCAACAAGAGACCCGTCGAGACATAATTGGGCAAGGTATAGATATTTAGCTTCAGAAAGTTCAAGGCCAATTATGTACTTTGGAGATCACGTCGTCTTTGGTCAACGAAATCAAGTCGAAGCAATTTGAGGATACGTTACTAGTATAGCTAAGAAAAGATGTGATGGGAGGAAAAGCTCCCGGATTTATGATTCAGGACGATGGTGTTTTAAGGTTTAGAGGTAGACTTTGTATACCTGCAGACGTCGAGCTTAAGCAGACCATATTGAGGGAAGCGCACACTACACCGTATTCTCTTCACCCCGGTACAAGCAAAATGTATAAGGACGTGAAGAATAACTATTGGTGGAGAAATATGAAAAATGATGTTGAAGAGTTCGTGTCGAAATGCTTGACGTGTCAACAAGTCAAGATTGAACATCAACGGCCAGTGGGGTTGCTTAAATCGCTACCAATCCCAGAATGGAAATGGGAGGATATAACGATGGATTTTGTCACCAATATGCCGAGTACGCGAACAGGGATGAACATGATTTGGGTTATTGTCGATCGACTAACCAAGTCAGCTCACTTTCTGGGAATTAAGAATAATTGGGGGCCCGAGAAACTAGCTCGTGTATTCATCGCGGAAATTGTAAGATTACATGGGACTCCTAAGAGCATTACTTCTGATCGAGATGGTAGATTTGTGTCGCACTTTTGGCAATCCGTTCACCGAGATTTAGGGACGGAACTGAGGCTCAGTACATCGTACCATCCTCAGACTGATGGGCAGTCTGAACAGACAATTCAGACCCCTGAGGACATGCTGCGAGCATGTGCCCTAAATTGGAAGCATGATTGGGAACCGCACTTGCCACTAATCGAATTTGCCTACAATAATAGCTGGCATGCGTCGATTAAGATGGCACCATTTGAGGCTCTATATGGACGGAAATGTAAGTCACCATTGTGTTGGGATGATTCTTCTGAACTGATTGGAACGGAGCCGGATATGTTAGTGCAGACCCGGGAAAAGATCGCTTTGATTCGCGAGAGGATTTTGGCCGCCCAAAGCCGACAGAAGTCATATGCCGATAATCGACGTCGATCGCTAGAGTTCGAAGTCGGCAATCATGTGTTGATAAAATTATCGCCAACCCGGGGAGTCTATCGCTTTGGGAAGAAGGGTAAACTCAGTCCGAGATATGTTGGGCCATTCGAGATTACAGAACGAATTGGTGAACTTGCTTACCGCGTGGGCCTTCCGCCCTCACTGAGTCATGTGCATAATGTATTTCGTGTTTTGCAGTTGAGGAAATACGTACCAGACCCTAAACATATCATTGATTTTGGAGAGATTGAATTGAATTCCGATATCACCTTTGAGGAAAAACCAATCCAGATTTTGGAGCGTCGGGTAAAACAACTTAAGCGTAAAGTTATCCCTTTGGTTAAAGTACAATGGTCGAGGCATGGATCGAAAGAATCCACGTGGGAGACAGAAGAGCAAATGAATTCTAGATACCCCGAATTATTCACTTCGTAAGTTTCGGGACGAAACTTATTCTTAGGGGGAGAGAATGTAATAATCGTACCTTTTTCTGGTTATAATTATGAATGCATGAACTTTGTGGTTTGGTTCGTAATTTTTTTTTCGAATATTGGTATCATGCGTTTGATTCGAGATTGAGCCTATATGTTGTGTTTCTTGTTAGTATTCCGCTAATATTCGTTATCGTTGTGTCAAACCGCTTGTATTGCTTCTGCAAACCAGGATTAGCGTACGCTAATATATATGGGTAGCGTACGCAACGGAAGTTGCAGGCTAGCGCGCGCTACTACAGGAAGTTACACACGCTAACGACAGCATGGGGCAGTCCAGAGAGCACTGGACTGGGACTAAAAATCGAGCTAGCGCACGCTAATGCATTTTATTAACGTACGCAAGAGGAGCGAGTTAGCGCACGCTACCGCCGGAAGGATAGCGCACGCTAACCGACAGCATGGGACAGTCCAGAGGGCACTGGACTGGGACAAGAATCGAGCTAGTGCACGCTAAGGCAACATAGTAGTGCACGCTAGGGGAGCAGGTAGCGCACGCCACCGTTGGGTGATAACGCGCGCTAAGTGGCCCGGACAGTAAGGACAGTGAGGTCTGGACTTTGGCCAGACCAACAGGTAACGTGCGCTAAGACGGTCGTTGCGTGCGCTAACTCGTCGGTCGTAGCGCACGCTAGTCGGTCGTAATGCACGCTACCGGGATGGACAGAAGGGTTTCTGAACATGGCAGAAGGTTTTGGACTTAGACTGGACACCAGATAGCGCACGCTAAGGTGGAGGCTTCGCGCGCTAACTCGGCGGTACAGCACACGCTAACTCGATTGAGTAGCGCACGCTGTCGGATGTGGTGCACACCAACTCGGATGGGCAGAAGGGTCTGGGCTGCATACCTAGGCCGATAGCGCATGCTATTCGGTAAGCGTTAGCGCGCGCTAGGGCGCACTTATATAAATACGTGTGTTGCGGTCAACACTGGTCATTTTTCACCTTCTTTCCTCTTCTTCGAGCTTCTAGACGACTCTAGGGCTGTGTAGGCGAGGTTTTCGGCAGATTACGGTTGAAACTCAAATATTTTCAACTTCAAGTAAAGATCTATAAATCCTACATCATCTTCACCAAGGAATTGAGGTAATCCTTCCGTAGAACCCTAACTTTGGGGAAATTTGGAGGTTTTGGGGATCTCGTTTCTCCAACTATTTTAGCTCCCAATTTATGATGGATTATAGTTGAAAATAGTTGCATAAGTATGATTTCATGATTTCCTCAAGGTTTTGTGGATTGATTCCAAATCTTCTTTGGTAAATCGAGCAAAACCCGTTATGCCCTCGTAGTGCTCGATTAAATGGTCCTAAGGGTAGAACTTAGGATGGGTTTTAGTGTTTTCCAACAAATTGTAAATGATATAGCCTCAATGTTTGTTAGGAGCGGAATTTGGAAGATAGTTCGGACCGTAGCCTTGTTCGTTGTTCCTTTGAGAGTAAGAAAGTCCAGACAAGTACTTTATTGCATTAGTTTATGGCATGCATTTATGTGATGATTTAGTGAATGATGAGAGTTGAAAGGTTATTCTCGGGTATTCTCACACGGGGATTGACTCGATGGGGTCACACGGGGACCTGGTGGCCTAGCGGCTGGACCGGGTCACCAGAGATACTTTGAGTGGACATCCTCACCTGGGGTTGCTCGACGGGGCTCACAGGGACCTGGTGGCTTGAGGGCCGGACCGGGTCGCGAGGATCGTCGGAGTGTTTTTACTGATGATCGATATTGATATTCCGGAATATCGCGAATTGAACTGTTTTGGATTTTGAAACATTTTGGAACTGTGGATTAAGATAATTGTAATATTGTACTTGCACTAGCGGTTGTGGCTAACCCCATCGTTGGGGTGGAATGTTTTGTACATTTCAGGTATTCTCGAGGGATAGGAGCCCCCATGTGGCGCACACGGAGTTGACAAGCACACTGGATGCTAGAGAGCTCGTATCAGTCGTTGTATTTGTGATGTTTTAGTAAGTTTTATATACTATATTATTGTTGATTTTGAGTTGTACTATGTCGTGTAATGTTTGCGTTCAGTGACTGATGTTGAATATACTATTTTGGCCGCGGCCGAGGCCTAACTCGTGTTTTGTATCCCTTGTTGGACTGTTATGTCGTGGTTATTATGTATTGGATTGTGGTTTAATCCTGTGTGTCGTCAGCCTGGCGGGACCTTTGTGTGTCCTGCGGCATGTAATAACCCAAAGTGAAATTAGGGTGTTACATTTATGGTATCGGAGCCTAGGTTTCGGGAATACCTAGGCCTTTGGTCAATTGGGTTGTCAAGTTATAAGAGTCCTATAAACTGATCGAGCTCAACACCGTGTGTTGCTGTCGAGTCGTGTGACCCATGGTGGTAAGACTCCTTAACTCTCTTTGTGCCTTGTCACTTTCATAGTAGAGTAGAATTAAATTCCTTGGATTGTGAACTGTTCTGATAATTTTAATCCTTCTATATCTCAGTATGTTGAGAGGCTGTGGTGGACGTGGCGGACGTGGATGCGGCAGAGGCCGTGGTCTTGGTACCGCTAACGAATCTGGCACACATTCTAATGATGCATCTGATTCGGCATCCCATACGGAGCCGAACACCGCTTCTCTGAATCCGAGCGGTCAGCCAGATCCTACTGTAAGTCAAGAACCATCGGCTGACACTAATGTGAATGCCGGCATAGCTGCTATACTCCAGCAGGTAGCAGCACAATTAGTCAAGTTGAATGAGTCCGGGCATCATGATCAACCGACAGATGAGAGTAAATGGATTCAGGGAGTGATGAAAATGCAACCTCCTCGTTTTACTGGTGCGTCTGATACGTTGGGCTAGGAAGGATGGTTGTTTCAGTTTGGCAGGATTTTTGACGCCGTTGCATGCCCCGAAGAGAGACGGGTCCTTATTGAACAGTATTTCCTTGACAAGGAGGCTGCGGATTGGTGGGAAGCTGCGAAACCTACGGATCGTGTGGCCACTTGGGCCGAGTTTAAAGCTGCGATAGAGGAAGAGTATTGTTCTTGGCCTATTAAAGAAAAACAAATTGCAGTTTTCTTAACGGCAACACCTCAAGATGTACCTGTCACCGAGGCCATTGTTACGTATAATCAGCAACTGAATCATGTTCGTGAGCAAGTAAGGACCGAAGCGGATAAAATCCGTTACTTTGATTTGATAATGAAGCCTAGGATTCGTGAGGCTATGGCGGGTTTCAGATGCATTACGTTGAAGGAATATCAGGATCGTGCTTTGGCTATCGAGATGGTCATTTCTGCGTCAAGATCGGGTACCGAGATAAAGAAGCCGAAGACGACTGGTGGTTTTTCGGGAATTAAGAGTGGTGGATTTCACAAATCTCAAGCTTCTCACTCCACTATCGGGAAGTCTATTCAGCAAGCTAGTATTGCTCCGAGTTCAAGACCGGTCCAGTCTTCTGCTTTTAGTAGAGGACAATGTTTCAATTTTAATCAAACAGGCCATCAGTGTCGAGAGTGTCCACTTCCTCCCGTTATTTGTTTCACATGAGGTCAATCCGGTCATCGGGCGGCTCATTGCGAGGCTGCCACTAGATTTGTTAAACAGCAGAGTTCGGCACCAACTCCGAGTGTGAACCCGGGGACTACATCTAATCAGCCGCAACAGACTTTGGGACATAGAAGAGGTCGAGGCCGGTTGGATCGTCAAGCTGCATCGAGTGTGGGTTCGGTACAGCCAAAAGTGTACCAGATGAGGCGTGCGGACGACACAGAGGCTCCGGTAGCTGCAGGTATCACGCAAATACTTTCTCAACCTGTATCGGTATTATTTGATTCGGGAGCTACCCATTCTTTCATTGCTTTTGATTGTGTGAAACGTTTGGGTTTTGGGTGTTTGAGTGAGTGCGAACCATTCGTAGTAAGTACTCCTAGTGGAGAGCGTTTGATTGGGAACCAAGAGATTAAAAATTGTCTTGTGCATATCGGGAGTCGAGATTGGCCTTCAGACCTCATTGTGGTAGATCTGAAAGGAGAGGACGTAATTCTAGGAGATGATTGGTTAAATCGTCATGGTGCTATCATGAACTACCGAACGTGAACTATTTCTATAATAGCGGAAGATGGTGTCGAGCACACTTTCTGGGGTCGTAAACCGGGTAGTTCAGGTGGGGTGATTTCTGCCGTTAAGGCGATAAAATTGTTGAAACAAGACTGTATTGGTTATTGGTGTTACGCCATGAGCACAGATGATGGTGAAGCTGATTTAAACTGTTTTGATATTGATATTCCGGAATATCGCGAATTGAACTGTTTTGGATTTTGAAACATTTTGGAAATGCTTGTCGATTAAAATAATTGTAATATTGTACTTGCACTAGCGGTTGTGGCTAACCCCATCGTTGGGGTGGAATGTTTTGTACATTTCAGGTATTCTCGAGGGACAGGAGCCCCCATGTGGCGCACACGGAGTTGACAAGCACATTGGATGCTAGAGAGCTCGTATCAGTCGTTGTATTTGTGATGTTTGAGTCAGTTTTATATACTGTATTATTGTTGATTTTGAGTTGTACTATGTCGTGTAGTGTTTGCGTTCAGTGACTGATGTTGAATATACTATTTTGGCCGTGGCCGAGGCCTAACTCGTGTTTTGTATCCCTTGTTGGACTGTTATGTCGTGGTTATTATGTATTGGATTGTGGTTTAATCCTGTGTGTCGTCAGCCTGGCGGGACCTTTGTGTGTCCTGCGGCATGTAATAACCCAAAGTGAAATTGGGGTGTTACATTTATGGTATCGGAGCCTAGGTTTCGGGAATACCTAGGCCTTTGGTCAATTGGGTTGTCAAGTCATAAGAGTCCTATAAACTGATCGAGCTCAACACCGTGTGTTGCTGTCGAGCCGTGTGACCCATGGTGGTAAGACTCCTTAACTCTCTTTGTGCCTTGTCACTTTCATAGTAGAGTAGAATTAAATTCCTTGGATTGTGAACTGTTCTGATAATTTTAATCCTTCTATATCTCAGTATGTTGAGAGGCCGTGGTGGACGTGGCGGACGTGGACGCGGCAGAGGCCGTGGTCTTGGTACCGCTAACGAATCTGGCACACATTATAATGATGCATCTGATTCGGCATCCCATACGGAGCCGAACACCGCTTCTCTGAATCCGAGCGGTCAGCCAGATCCTACTGTAAGTCAAGAACCATCGGCTGACACTAGTGTGAATGCCGGCATAGCTGCTATACTCCAGCAGGTAGCAGCACAATTAGTCAAGTTGAATGAGTCCGGGCATCATGATCAACCGACAGATGAGAGTAAATGGCTTCAGGGAGTGATGAAAATGCAACCTCCTCGCTTTCTCAAAAGGCCCGATACGTTGGGCTGGGAAGGATGGTTGTTTCAGTTTGTCAGGATTTTTGACGCCGTTGCATGCCCCGAAGAGAGACGGGTCCCTATTGTACAGTATTTCCTTGACAAGGAGGCTGCGGATTGGTGGGAATCTGCGAAACCTACGGATCGTGTGGCCACTTGGGCCGAGTTTAAAGCTGCGATAGAGGAAGAGTATTGTCCTGGGCCTATTAAAGAAAAATGAATTGCAGATTTCTTTACGGCAACACCTCAAGATGTACCTGTCACCGAGGCCATTGTTACGTATAATCAGCAACTGAATCATGTTCGTGAGCAAGTAAGGACCGAAGTGGATAAAATCCGTTACTTTGATTTGAGAATGAATCCTAGGATTCGTGAGGCTATGGCGGGTTTCAGATGCATTACGTTGAAGGAATATCAGGATCGTGCTTTGGCTATCGAGATGGTCATTTCTGCGTCAAGATCGGGTACCGAGATAAAGAAGCCGAAGACGACTGGTGGTTTTTTGGGAAATAAGAGTGGTGGATTTCACAAATCTCAAGCTTCTCACTCCACTATCGGGAAGTCTATTCAGCAAGCTAGTAGTGCTCCGAGTTCAAGACCGGGCCAGTCTTCTGCTTTTAGTAGAGGACAATGTTTCAATTGTAATCAAGCAGGCCATCAGTGTCGAGAGTGTCCACTTCCTCCCGTTATTTGTTTCACATGCGGTCAATCCGGTCATCGGGCGGCTCATTGCGAGGCTGCCACTAGATTTGTTAAACAGCAGAGTTCGGCACCAACTCCGAGTGTGAAACCGGGGACTACATCTAATCAGCCGCAACAGACTTTGGGACATGGAAGAGGTCGAGGCCGGTTGGATCGTCAAGCTGCATCGAGTGTGGGTTCGGTACAGCCAAAAGTGTACCAGAATAGGCGTGCGGACGACACAGAGGCTCCGGTAGTTGCAGTATCACGCAAATACTTTCTCAACCTGTATCGGTATTATTTGATTCGGGAGCTACCCATTCGTTCATTGCTTTTGATTGTGGGAAACGTTTGGGTTTTGGGTGTTTGAGTGAGTGCGAACCATTCGTAGTAAGTACTCCTAGTGGAGAGCGTTTGATTGGGAACCAAGAGATTAAAAATTGTCTTGTGCATATCGGGAGTCGAGATTGGCCTTCAGACCTCATTGTGGTAGATCTGAAAGGAGAGGACGTACTTCTGGGAGATGATTGGTTAAATCGTCATGGTGCTATCATGAACTACCGAACGTGAACTATTTCTATAATAGCGGAAGATGGTGTCGAGCACACTTTCTGGGGTCATAAACCGGGTAGTTCAGGTGGGGTGATTTCTGCCGTTAAGGCGATAAAATTGTTGAAACAAGACTGTATTGGTTATTGGTGTTACGCCATGAGCACAAATGACGGTGAAGCCGATTTAAACTGTTTTGATATTGATATTCCGGAATATCGCGAATTGAACTGTTTTGGATTTTGAAACATTTTGGAAATGCCTGTGGATTAAAATAATTATAATACTATACTTGCATTAGTGGTTGTGGCTAACCCCATCATTGGGGTGGAATCTTTTGTACATTTCAGGTATTCTTGAGGGACAGGATCCCCCATGTGGCGCACACGGAGTTGACAAGCACACTGGATGCTAGAGAGCTCGTATCAGTCGTTGTATTTGTGATGTTTGAGTCAGTTTTATATACTGTATTATTGTTGATTTTGAGTTGTACTTTGTCGTGTAATGTTTGAATTCAGTGACTGATGTTGAAATATACTATTTTGGCCGCGGCCGAGGCCTAACTCGTGTTTTGTATCCCTTGTTGGACTGTTATGTCGTGGTTATTATGTATTGGATTGTGGTTTAATCCTGTGTGTCGTCAGCCTGGCGAGACCTTTGTGTGTCCTGCGGCGTGTAATAACCCAAAGTGAAATTGGGGTGTTACATGTCTCGTGTCGGATACAGCAGCTAGTGTTTTAGTCTTGACAGGTGACTCTTCGGCATTTTCTCTCCTGTCAATATCATACTCAAAGGCTTGAGGTCAGAGAAGAGGTTAAATGTAGAAATATCATTAAGGTTACAGGATACATGCATAGCTGGAGTCTTAATGTCCCATCCGGCAGGGAGAGATCTAAAGATTTTTAATTTTTTCTCCTTTTGGGTATACACTTTACCCAATGCTTCAACTTCACCAACAATGACAGTAAATCTGAGGTCAAGCTCCTCAAGCGTTTCAGAAGATTTTATTTCAAAGGATTTGAATTGCTGAATAAGTTTGGAAATTTTATTTTCTTTCGAGAGATCAGTGCCCTCGCAAATCATCTTGAGTTTTTCCCAGATTTCCTTAGTTGCCTTACAACTTCTTACCTTTGAGAATGTGCCTTTGTCGAGAGTAAAAAATAGCGCATTCTTGGCGATGTTGTCCTGATTATCTCACTTGCGCTCATCAGCCGTCCACTGATCGCACTCTTTCTCGAGCATCTCGGCGTAAATCATTTCCTCGTGCATGGCCGCAAGATGGGCTTCCATCCTGATTCTCCAGTCATCAAACTCATTAATCGAAACATAGGGATGTTGTTTATCATAGATGAGTCCATTTTATACATGAAATGATGAAAGTCTAAAACGAAGTTTTCATAAGTTGTACGGTTTTTGAAGTTAATTGCATAGCGGAAGTATGTAGGATGAGTTGCTGTAAATACAGCAACTGGGTGATCTCCTGTTTCCTTGAAGTGTTGGGATAAAAAAAAACCCTGTATCGATGATGTTGGGTTAAACAAACCATGTATCGATCGTATTGTCACAATGTTTTGACAATATGCCAAATCCTGAATACCGCCAATAGCTGTATCGAAAAGCTGATCAAGCATCAACCTGTATCGAAGACTTCTCGCAGTCCCAACCCTACAGTAAATCTATCATACAACAAAGAGTCCCGCAAAGCTAAGTATGCAAGCTGTCTCGAAATATCAATCCAGCGATCCTTCCATACAGCCCTCAAACAGGACAAGAAGGAATCTTCAGTATTCGCTAGAAGTCAAGTCCCATTTGATAAAGAAGTATTTAAATACTAAAGGATAAAGTATTTAAATACTGTAAGTCATCAGAAGATCTTCAAATCCCGCAATATCCAGATCTCAGTCAAATATCAAATTGTCGCAGAATCTTGCTCGACGGATATATTTCAAACGGATATATTTCAGAGGCTATATATATCTCTAGAGTTTGAAGATCATGATCTACAGAAATATACAGAATATTCACGACTTACAAACGAACAAAGCTTACAAGAAATATTCAGAGCAAAACATATCTCCCTGAGCTTTCTGCTATTCTGATAGAAGAGATATACAGTGCTCAAACCTTGAACAACACATTATCAGCTTAAAGCCCAGAAATTCATAGTTGTTGTTCAAACCTTGTTTTATCTTTGAACAAACTCATATCAGCCCTGTGTGGACTGAAGAATCCTTGCTACTCCCAAACTGTGTGTGACGGACTTGCATTGATGAAGACGAAGCTTCAGAACTGTGTGTGAAGAAGCTAATCAAGTGTTAGCTCAAACCAATCTGTGTGAACGGTTGAAAGATAAGATCTTTATATCAATCTGTGTGAACGATATATTGATTAGGTGTTGTTATAATTACGTAGTTGTGTACGCAGTAATTATAATAAACTTTTTACTCCTGTGTGGAGGACCAGTGGACGTAGAGAGGTTTACCTCGAACCACTTTAAATATTGTGTTATTTACCTTCTGCCTTTATTGTTTTATTAACCGTGATTATTTAAGTATACACTACACACTGAGTTGCTGTATCCTCAGCAACTTACTGTATTAAAAACTTCCGCTACGCACTCAGATTTAAAAACCGTACAGCTTGTTGTTTGAAACACTTTCCAAGTTGTATCCAGTATACTTAGTGGCCAACAAGTGGTATCGGAGCGGTTGATTCTAAAAAGAATCAGTCGTATTTTTAACCTAATCAGATCCAAAGTCACTTATTTTTATAAAATAGTCTTTTTCATTCCTACATTCTCATATGGATACATCAATGATCAACAAAGTTCCTATGTTCTCTATTAATGAGTTTGATGATTGGAGAATCAGGATGGAGGCTCATCTTGCAGCAATGCACGAAGAGATGATTTTTGTTAAACAGGATGGCCCCATCAAGATAATGAAGGTAAATCCGGCCCCTAGGATTGAAGGCCAAGCTCATGCTGAGATGTTTGAAAAAGAGGGCGAACAATGGACTTCTGACGACAGAAAGCGCGCCAACCTAGACAATGTTGCGAAGAATGCGCTGTTTGTCACCCTTGAAAAAGGCATATTCTTTAAGGTAAAGAGCTATAAATCAGCCAAGGATATCTGGGATAAACTCAAGTTGATTTGTGAGGGAATTGAGCTCTCAAAAGAAAACAAGATTTCCAAATTAACTCAGCAATTTAAATCTTTTGAAATGAAACCAACTGAAACACTTGAGGAACTTGACCTCAGATTCACTGGAATTGTTGGTGTACTTGAAGCTTTGGGCAAAATTTATACTCAAAGGGAGAAAAACTTAAAGATTTTCAGATCTCTCCCTACCCGAATGGACATTAAGACCACAGCTATGCGTGTGTCTTGTAACCTTAGTGAAATATCTACCTTTGATCTCTTTTCTGACCTCAAAGCATTTGAGTACGATATAGACAGGAGAGAGAAAGCTGAAGAATCTCCTGCTAGGACTACAGCCCTAGCCTCTATATCTAACTGTCGACACAGCATGCCCAGCCCATCAAAGCTAAATTACAAGAATGCTGACAACGACGACGATATCCTATCACAAGATGAAATGGCGCTCCTCATGCACAAGTTCAAAAAGTTCATCAAACAGTCTGGAAAGACTCCCTACAGGCCTAAGCCTGCTCACAAGGTAAGTACTGAATCTTCCTCTGGTGACGCTAACCTATTCTATAATTGCAGGAAACTAGGACATATGCAAACAAATGTCCTCATCCCAAAGTTCAAATGTTGCCGGAAGCCGAGCAACAAGAGAGGGATGAACGAAGACGTGCTTGGAAAAACAAGCTCAAGGCACTGATAGGAGAATCAGAAGCCTCCCCCACCCCATCCAAATCTGAAGAATGTCTTCAGGTAGTCACTGAAAGTGACTCATATGATGATGAATTGGAAGATAATGCATATATGTGCTTTATGGCAAAAGACATTCCGGAAGAAGAAGATAGCGATGATGAGGTAAGCTCAACCTCAATTATTCTAGCAAATACATCGCATACTTTCGAAAACATGATGAATGAATTTAAGAACATTCAAAAAGCCCACGAGACATTGAAAAATGAAAACATTCAGCTTCAACTTTCCAACATATAGCTGAAAGAAGAAAACGACTTGTTGAAGATAAACTATGAAAATATGTCAATTGATTGTGAAAACAGTAAGGTCGAGCATGAAAAACTCGTGGAGAGCAATCATCAACTTGCTCATGAACTAAGTGAGACTAAGTTTCAAAATAGAAGCAAGACAAATGATTTTGTTCTATTTCAAGCAAAATTTAATACTCTCGAAAAGAGAGAAAGCGAACTTGAGACCATTCTGAAATCTTTCGAGAAATCATCTAAAAGAATGGAAGAAATTCTAAGCACTAGGCAATATGCTCATGATAAAAGTGGCTTAGGATACAGCTCATTTTCTAACAAAGGGAAAACTAGTACTATGTTCGTCAAGAGTGTGGAACACATTCCTGTATCGGAAGAAACTCCAAGTCCTGTGAAGGAACCTGCTGCACCGCGAAAAGCAAAGGCTGCCATTCCGCCCCCGCAATCCTATTCGAGACAGTGGAATCATAAGCCATTCCAACCTGTAAGGTGCACGCAACAGCATGCTCCCCGAGCATATCAACAGTGCCAACAGCCGTTCAGAAAGAAGGCTGTATCCAAATACCAAAGGCCCGCATGGCAGTACTTTCAGTACAGCACGCCTAGGTACTGGATACAGGAGCCTCATTACCCATCAAGAAAGCAGGTGTCTGCATAGCATCGACAACAACTTTGGGAATCTAACTGGAAACCCAGAAGGCAAGCTGTAAGGCCAAAGAAAATGGCTCCACCTCCGAGACGGCATACGTACTGGATTAATAATAATAACCCTGATTTTTACATGCATAATGATTATCATGGATACAGTAACTACGTACATGCCCCATGTAGATACTGCAAATCTGTACCAAATGTAACCTACAGTAAACCAATTTCTGTCAGGAAAATTTGGGTACCAAAAGGCACTAACATTCAAGGACCCAACAATCAAAGGGGACCTAATCTACCTAATTTGTGTGCTACAGGACATTTTGGAGAAGGACATATGGTACTTCGACAGTGGATGCTCCCGGAACATGACAGGAGATAGAAGCAAGCTATCAGATTTCGTAGAAGGTCGCGGTCCAAAAGTGCGCTTCGGTGATAAATCTAAATGAAGAACAAGAGGAAAAGGAAACCTTCTTGTTGGAAAATTCAAAGTCATCGATGTAGCTCATGTTGAAGGCTTACAGTACAATCTACTTAGTATTAGCCAATTCTGTGACAAACAGTTCTCGGTAAAATTCTATATAGATCACTGTAGAGTCAAGAACATCCTGACCAAAGAAGTTGTGCTCACAGGAAGCAGATCAGGTAATATGTATATTGCTGACTGGATGCCTACGAGCTCCACAATTCCTTGTTTAGTTGCCAAAGGCACTGCAGATCTAAGCTGGCTATGGCATAAGAAGATGTCACACGTCAACTTCAATACGATCAACAAGCTCTCAATACAGGGACTGGTTAGAGGATTGCTGAATGTATCATTCCAAAAAGAAAGTGTCTGTGGACCATGTCAAAAAGGCAAGCAAATCAAGTCCACCCTGAAGAGCAAATCCTACCTTTCAACCCACAGAGTGTTGGAAATGCTACACATGGATCTCTATGGTCCTGTAGACCCGGTAAGTTTGGGAGGTAAGAAATACTGTCTCATTGTTGTTGATGATTACTCCAGGTATGCTTGGATAATTTTCTTAAGCAAAAAGAAGGAAACAACATCAAAGCTGCCCGAGCTCCTGAGAAATCTTCAAAATGAAAAAGGATCGAGTATCGTGTCCATTCATTCCGACAGAGGTACAGAATTTACTAACCGCTTTATAGAGCAATACTGTTCGGAAAATGGGATACAGCACGAATACTCGGCTGCCTGTACACCTCAACAAGATGGTGTTGCCGAGCGAAAGAATAGAACGCTGAAGGAAGCAACAAGGACAATGATTGCCGCAAGCAAGTTGCCACAGGGTTTTTGGGGTGAAGCAACCAATACATCATGCTACACTCAATACCGCTGTATCGTCAACAAGCACCACAACAAAACAGCATATGAGGTATGGAACAACAAAACTCCGTTAGTTTCGTATTTTCACATTTTTGGATGCAGGTGCTATGTATTGAACAATGGGAAGGATCAACTTAGAACCTTTGATGAGAAGTCGGATGAAGGAATATTTGTAGGATATTCCTCCGTCAGCAAAGCTTACAGGATCTTTAATAAAAGGAAGCTGACGATCGAGGAATCAGTTCATGTAGTGTACGACGAACCTCACCATGACCCTACAGGAGTAGAAGCTATTACTCAGAACATCCAACAGCTTTCCATCTTAGATCCACCAACTCCCATAGAACCTGTTGTTGACCTAGAAATCAACCCCACAGCTGTAAGAATCGACGTAGATGAAGCCGATGTTGTACAAGCTGAAGCCGAAACTACAGCAACTCAAGATACAGCACGGGACCCCGAATTAGAACCCGACCGAAGATGGTTGAGAGATCACCCGCGAGAGATGATCATTGGAAACATTAATGCTGGTGTTTCTACCCGTAGGAGAATACAGAATACACAAGGAAATTTACTGTGTGCACAAGAAGAACCAGATAGTGAGATATCACCATTCCATGAATGGAAATCTCAATCCGAGCTTAGAAGACTCAATATGTGCACTATTGCTATATTCTAAGCCCAGTCCGAACCTGTTTCTCCATAGAAGCTCTCAATAATTCCCATTGGATAACATCTATGGAAGAAGAGCTTAACGGTTTCGAAAGAAATAATGTATGGTATCTTGTACCCAGACCTACGCATCAATCAGTTATTGGAACCAAATGGGTATTTAGAAACAAGGAGGATCGAAATGAACTAATTGTAAGGAATAAATCCAGACTAGTCGCACAAGGCTATAGACAGGAAGAAGGCATAGACTACGATGAAACGTTTGCCCCTGTATCCAGACTAGAATCTATTAGGATATTTTTAGCCTTTGCCGCCCATAAGAGCTTCATTGTATACCAAATGGACGTCAAAAGTGCATTACTAAATGGAGACCTTGCCGAAGAAGTTTATGTTGAACAGCCACCAGGGTTTGCCAACACATACGGCATAGATCTAGTATACAGGCTAAGGAAAGCACTGTATGGACTTAAGCAAGCCCCTAGAGCATGGTATGAGACCCTGTCCCAGTATCTAACCGATAATGTATTTGAGAAAGGTGTTGTGGATAAGACCTTGTTCAAAATACAGGAAGGCGGTGACCTTCTAATGGTTCAAATCTATGTAGATGACATTATATTTGGTTCAACTCACCTTGCTTTATGTCAAAGGTTCTCTCATCTCATGCAAAGTAAATTTGAAATGAGTATGATGGGAGAACTTAGTTATTTTCTAGGTTTGCAGGTAAAGCAGTTGCCTACAGGGATTTTCATCAACCAGGAAAAATACACAAATGAGCTTCTCAACAAATTTGGAATGAATACTTCCAAATCATCGTCAACCCCCATGAGCACTTCCGCGCAAATTAGTGCTCATGAAGCCGGAAATCCAGTTGACCAATCACTCTACAGGAAGCTTATTGGCTCTCTCCTGTACCTAACGGCTAGCAGGCCCGATATCCAGTTTGTTGTAGAAGTGTATGCGAGATATCAAGTAGCACCCAAAGAATCACACTTCAATACAGCTAAATGAATCCTGAAGTATATTAAAGGAATAGTCGATGTAGGACTATGGTATCCTAAAGAAGGCGGATTCGACTTAGTTGGCTATAGCGACTAGGATCTCGGAGGCTGCGAGCTAGATAGGAAGAGCACAAGTGGAACTTGTTACTTTCTTGGACCTAGACTTGTGTCTTGGTTCAGTAAGAAGCAATTGGCAAACTCACTTTCCACGGCTGAATCAGAATACTATGCTGCTGGTAGTTGCTGTATGCAGATCCTTTGGATGCAGCAACAGTTGTCAGATTATGGGATTGAAGCCAAGGAAACGCCCACCATATGTGATAGCACGAGTGCAATTGCAATAACGCACAACCCTGTATTGCACTCGCGCACTAACCATATCCACATGAAGTATCATTTCATTAGGAATCATGTCGAGAACAAGGATGTTCGGATGGAAAAAGTTCATACAGATATTCAGTTGGTCAACATTTTCACCAAGCCTCTCGACACAGCAAGATTCAACATGCTTCAACAAGAATTGGGATTGCTACAGCCCGACTCCCTGTAAGTATTTACTGTTTTTACTCAACAATTGAGGGGGAATGCTGTAAGACCCAAGAATATAGTATCCACCATTAATTATCTGTACACTCAGAGCCTTCAATACAGCACTGTAGTGAACAAAGCGATATGAATCATCCTACAGCGGATGTGTGCAATAATTAAGGGGTAATACAGTATGACTCATGAATACAGCATTAATCCAAAAGTTGATGTATGGAATTGAAACCTATATGTACCTTTTAAGGGGGAATGTTGTATCGTCGCGGATACAGCACATACTATGGGAATTCGATTCATTATATATTATAATATTCCTTTTTAAAAACAATTTTTGTCCACGTGCCCTGTTTTCATGTCAAACGTCGTTTACATTAAATGCCTTACATGACATCTGGACAATCGAATCTCAAAATCCGCGATGTTTTCAAATTGTTTAATATTTAATACCGATGTTTCACGCATTAAGGGTAATATGAAATGTCAGAAGTGGGACCCGCTCCTATTTTAAAAATCAATGGAAAAGTGTACCAGTTACACTCAGTCCATCGTGACCATTCATTTTAAACACCGGTTCCCATCCATTAAATATGACCATTCATTATCTGAAAACCCTTCTTCGCCGCCTACTATAAAAGGACTGTAAATGCCATTTGAGACTCTTTACGCCTTCTGCATATTTTAAGAGCACTCGAGCATTCATCCTACAAGATTTTTTATGTGTTTACTGCATATTTTTCTTGTATCTTTTTCACCGTTACTTGTAAAATCATCAATGGCGTCTACCCAGACATCTTCCACCTCTCTCAAGAAGTCACTTAACTTCATCGACGGATGGATCTTCTCCAGATCTTTTGTGCTGGAACGTGTTCACACTGAAGGTGATGACGTCGATGCCATGGAGGTCGTCACTACAAGAATCCGTCAACAAGGCCTCTACTGCCTTGGGAGCCACACCGCCGAGAACTATGACGCTCATCTGGTTGAGGAATTCTACCTCAATGCCGTAGTTCGTTTTCTGTCGCTGGCTCAAGGAGGTCATGTCGCTGACATCACAGCCGTTATCCGCGGAGTGGAGATCCGCGTTGACCAAGAGCTTCTCCAAAACATCTTCAGGCTACCTTCTGATGGCCTGACTATGGAAGAACTTGAGACCTTTGGGTCCCAAGCTGGCGACTCGATCTTATGGCTTATTCACGGTTCAAAGAACGGTGGAAGTAGTTCACACCACATGCCATAAGAAGAATTTTTGTTTACCTTTCGTTTACTTACATGATTTTTGCTGCCGTATTATTGAGAATCGTACAGGTGCTTTTGAGATGTGCACCAATCTCAGATTCAGGATGATGGTCGCTATAATGACCTGCGAGAAGGTCAATTGGTGTCAGGTCATCCTTAAGCGTTGCAGGAAGAGGTGTCTAAACCTGCTTCGCAGAAGAAATCGTTTGGTTTGTTTTTGAACCATGTTTTGACGAAGTGTGGACTTCAGCAAACCGCAGAAGCAAAGATGATACGTTCACGGATATTCTTAGAAGGTGTCAGGCCCACTGCCTTCAACCAGAGCATCCTAATTGCCAACAGACCTTTTATCCGAAATTTGCCGTTGTCTACAGATCCGAGGGACGTTTCTTCTAAGTCCCACAATGTCGAATCTTCGAAGAAGAGAAAAAGATCTCACAGCAAAACTCCAGTTGTTGTTGTTGAGAAGCCAAAAAGGAAGTTAAGGAGGCTTACGAAAGTTAAAGCTACAGAACCCTCCGAGGATGCTCCTCTCGTGGCGTAACCCACTGATCAACTACCCCAAGGCCCAACCCCTGTGGAAGATATGCCCTCTACTGTCGATACAGTAGATCCCGAGCCCTTGGAGGCTACGACGGATACTAGGACATCTTCCAATTCAAAAGACTCTGGCGAGTCGGCTGCCTCTTTGGAGCCAATATCTACCTCTCCTATACGGGATTCCATCTTCCTTCGGGGTACCATCCCCTATAAGGAATCCCTCTCCAATACAGGATTCCACACCTGTAGAGGAACCCCTTCCTACAGCAACCCTAGGCGCTATACGGAGTCCCTCCCCGGACACAATCATTTCCAAGACCCTACTTTCCGTGCAGATTGAACAGTCTTTCGAGCGGTTTCTCCAATGGAAGACCTTTAGACTTGCTCCGTACGAAACTTTGTACAACTGGAGCGAGTGGTGTAACAAAGAAAAATTCATTTTGGAAGTGACGGACACTCAAGAAATTGCTGTCCTAATTCAATGGGACAACTTATTCGTTAAGGAGCTTATTGAGAGTCATCTGCTTGATAAGGCTGAAGCTCGAAGGAAAGGGAAAGCTTCGTCCATGGAAACTCCCGATAGTCCAAAGTCCAATCCTGATTCCGACGACGATGACAACGCACTCCAGGCTGGTCTGCGGATGAGTCGAGAGGAAGCCCAAGCAAAGAGAGATGAAGGGACATCTACCCATCAGTCGCCCCCTTCACCACAGCAAGACACTGTTCCCGACAATGGGGATTCAGTCCCTCATGTCGGAACAGGCGGATGCTGAGAGACACCAGGAGGAATTGGTCCCTCCTGTATCCATGTCTACAGAAACCACTTCGACACAGGATGATGCCGCACCCCCGGCCGCCGAACCCGAAACAGTTATTCCCGCCCCATCAACCGCCTTGGAATACGACGACGGTGTTATACCTGAGGATGTCCAACTCATTTCACGCCCTAATGTGAATTTGAGAAGGTTAAATGGAGTCGAGGACTTTGCCCAGCCAGACTCTCCCAGCACCAAAGCAAGAAAAGAGCGATTACGTGCTCTTGGCCTCCAAACTCTCTTTATTCAGGACGCAGTCAATGCTCTACACTCTGTAGAAAAGGCTCTTGATTGGCTTCACACATCTGTTGTTTAAGAAATGACCGGACTAAGGCATGAAGTCTCTCGAGTAGTCGAAGCCTTCACTGTCTTGTCACATGTCTTCAAGCAAGCTCTGAGCCAACTGCAAGATAAGCAAGAACATATCCTGAGAGAAGAGCAATCAAAACTCCGTGTGTCTAAGGCCAAGACCGCATCTGCTCTAATCGAATCCGGTTCCCAACTGCGAGCCCATGATAAGAACTTAAAAGATATGTCGCAGGTGCTCTCCTCCCTTATTGAGAGAATGTCTAATATTTAGACGAAACAGGATGCCGCTTTGCAAATCCTGGAACGTCTTGATGAAAAGGTGGCATACCTTGATGATGCCAAAAGGGGGAAGAAGCAAGGGAAGCCGCTAGGAGAACGAGGTTGGAGCAAGAGAAAGAGTTGTTAGCTCCGTTCGAAGACTCCATCACCGGAGACATAGACCGTATCTCAACGCCGAACATGAGGATACAGGGAGAAATACCAGAATTCCAGGATCCCAAGTATCCTTGGAAAAGCCTAGTCCGAAAGCCGTAATCTATGAACCTCCCGGCAGACCGACAACCTACCGCTGCAGAGATCAAGAACTGGAGGAGAAATGAACTGTTAAGATACATTGTTGTACTTATCAGGGATTCCCCATTATTCAATAGATGCAGAATGGTGCCGGAAGCCGCAGAGGAATTCAAGACGAAGCTGGAAGGTGGAACGCTCCCGCTACAGCTGCAGATGAAATCAAAGCATAAGAATGGTGACTTGGTGACCCACCCAGAGGATTGGATTCTTATCTTCGACAAATCATATGAAGGTCGAGCCATTTATCAGAATCGAGACAAGGAAGCCCATCAATACTAGTGGAAAAACACCAAGAATGACCCAAAAAGACCATGGAGGTATTCAGACTATAGGAGCTAAATTTCCTTGTATTATAGTTTTTGTAATCTTATCTTCCGAACATCAAACTTTTGTACTCCTCATTTCAATATCAATAAAATTTTTGCCTGTCTCGAAAGATTACACCTCGTAATCTACTGTGTTCTTTTATGTTTACAGACACTTTATTTATTCTTACTGTATTCATATTATGAAACTTATCTCATACACCAACTGTAAGAACTTGTATGCGAACAGTTCATAGGTTAAGTTGTATGCATCTAGAAAACAATGTAAGATTGAGCCTGCGCGCCAATCATAAGTTTTCATATGTAACATTATTTTGATAAAAGCTGAACTTGCCTGCGAGCAGTTCTTAGTGTTAAGGCAAATGCCGAAGGCCAGAACATTCGAAAGAAGACCAAGAAGTCTGCCCTACTTCAAACCGCTAAGTGTCAAAGTTTTGGCATCATCAAGGATGTTCGGATAACTCCATAAGGTTAAAAGGAAGACTCAGAAGGACTTGGAAAATTATCAAAAAGGGGGAAATTGATGGGATAACAAAAACCCTGTATCGATGATGTTGGGATAAAGAAAACCATGTATTGATCGTATTGTCAGAATGTTTTGACAATATGCCAAATCCTGAATACCGCCAATAGCTGTATCGAAAAGCTGAACAAGTATCAACCTGTATCGAAGACTTCTCGCAGTCCCAACCATACAGTAAATCTATCATACAGCAAAGAGTCCCGCAAATCTAAGTGTGGAATCTGTCTCAAAATATCAATACAGCGATCCTTCCATACAGCCCTCAAACAGGACAAGAATGAATCTTCAGTATTCGCTAGAAGTCAAGTCCCATTTGATAAACAAGTATTTAAATACTAAAGAATAAAGTATTTAAATATTGTAAGTCATTAGAAGATCTTCAAATCCCGCAATATCCGGATCTCAGTAAAATATCAAGTTATTACAGAATCTTGCTCAACGGATATATTTCAAACGGATATATTTCAGAGGCTATATATATCTCCAGAGTTTGAAGATCAAGATCTACAGAAAATATACAGAATATTCACGACTTACAAACGAACAAAGCTTACAAGAAATATTCAGAGCAAAACATATCTCCCTAAGCTTTCTGCTATTCTGATAAAAGAGATATGCAGTGCTCAAACCTTGAACAACACATTATCATCTTAAAGCCCAGAAAGTCATAGCTGTTGTTCAAACCTGTTCTATTTTTGAACAAACTCATATCAGCCCTGTGTGGACTGAGGAATCCTTGCTACTCCCAAACTGTGTGTGACGAACTTGCATTGAAGAAGACGAAGCTTCAGAACTGTGTGTGAAGAAGCTAGTCAAGTGTTAGCTCAAACCAATCTGTGTGAACGGTTGAAAGCAAAGATCTTTATATCAATTTGTGTGAACGATATATTGATTAGGTGTTGTTATAATTACGTAGTTGTGTACGCAGTAATTATAATAAACTTTTTACTTCTGTGTGGAGGATCAGTGGACGTAGAGGGGTTTACCTCAAACCACTTTAAATATTGTGTTATTTACCTTCTGCCTTTATTGTTTTATTAACTGTGATTAATTAAGTATACACTGTACACCGAGTTGCTGTATCCTCACAAACTTACTGTATTAAAGACTTCCGCTACGCACTCAGATTTAAAAACCATACAGCTTGTTGTTTAAAACACTTTCCAAGCTGTATCCAATATACTTAGTGGCCAATATAATGCGTATAGGGTTTTACAATGTATACTTATAAATCACAATAGAATGAAAACAGTAATGGCGGAAAGTAAATAACACACAGTTTAAAGTGGTTCGAGGTAAACCCCTCTACGTCCACTGGTCCTCCACATAGGAGTAAAGAGTTTACTAAAATCACTATGTACACAACTACGTGACTTTAACTAAGCCTGTCCCTGTATCGTTCACACAGATTGATATAGGGACTGTAGCTTTAGGCCGTTCACACTGATTGGCTTGAGCTCTTTTGACTTGATTTTTCTCACACAGATCGAAGCTTCGTATTCAATGCTATTCTTCCCACACAGGTCGGAATACGCAATGATCCTTAGTCCACACATGACCAATGATAATCTCAACAGTACGGGTAGAACAAGTCTCAAACAATAACTTTCTCTTTGATGAACGTTTGCTCTATGCTGTGCTATTTGCATTGAGGACTTAATATATTTCTTCACTTGAATACTGCTGTATGCTCAAGAAATATACTTCTATTGTTATCGCTTAAATGTCAGAGTAATCTGTCGGAGTAATCTGTCAGAGAGTGCGCGATAATGAATGACTTGTGTATGTAAGTCCTCTTGCTTGGGGCTATTTATAACTATGAATGTATCCGTTGTTGGTTGGTGAGATGTTGACGTCTGTCTCTTGATTGGCAACTACTAAATGTTTGAATTAAAGAAGATCGCATTTAATGCTTCAGACAGCTTTTCTGTCTTTGCATTAAATGCTCTTCAGAGCGTTCAGACTTGTCTCTCTCCGACTGCATTAAGTGCTATCTTATCAGCAATAAGTGCTGCTTTAACCGTGAATATGGCATGAATAAATAATGTTTATCACAAGGGTTAAAAGCTTTTTATGATCAGTGTTGTTGGATGTGTTTTACTTTTCCAAAGTAAAACACCTTCAGACTGTATGCTGTATCCAACACAATAAGTTCCTTTGATGTATGAGGCAGACTCTGTAGGAGGGATTGTCGAAGATCTCTTTACTGTATGGACGGGCTGTATAGAGAGTCCTAACAGCTTCCATACTTAACAGCATTCCGACTTCTTTAGGACTTCTTTGCTGTATGTTGGCAATTATCAAAACAGGAATGTTTATCCTAACAGGGTTCCTTCAGGCATTTGGGTCGTCATCAAGACCCTCATAGCATTTTGCCTAGCCTCCCGGTTTTGATGACCAAATATCTCGCCGATAGTTTTCATCATTTCTGCGGCCGTGTCCATACTCTGATGCTGATGCTACAATATATTTGCTAAAGAAGCCAAGATGTAACATCGAGCCATATCATCATATTCCAACGGTGGAATTCTTTCACCTCGTCGGGTGTCAAATCAGCATCTGGTTCCAATGCGCATTCCTCAGTTAGGACAAACTTGTGTTCTTCAGCAGTCAGGACAATATTAAGATTACATTTCTGTTGAGTTTGGTATCGCCACTTGAAGATGGGATAATAGTACGGAGTAGAGTTTTCAAATTCTTTTGTGTTTGCGGAAGCGTAGTTAAATAGCGAAAGATAAACGACACAAGATTTATAGCGGTTCGGCCAAATATACCTACGTCCTCTGTTCATATCTTTTTCCTTAGGCTTAAGATAAACCTCTACATCTTGTCTTCTATTGGTCCAAGTGATACCGTTACAATCTTGTCTTTATGTTGGTCCAAGATAAACCGTTTTTCTATTCTGTCGGACAAGGAATCAACCTATCTAGCTTTCGTTTGGTACTAGACAAACCTCACTTGGATTTAGATATGATTCTAATAATGCCGGATCAACGATTCTAATAAGACCGAATCAATCTACAATCCTTTCTTTCCTCTCGTGTATATAGTTTAGTGTATGAATACTCAAACACTTGACAATATAGCTCGATTACAATAAAAAAGATGAGTGTGACAATATCTGAAGTATATATGCTTTGCTTGGAGTTGTTGTATTGAATGATACCAAATGCCTTGGTATTTATAGGCATAAAGCCTTAACTAGCAGTTAGCCACTGCTGTATTATTAGCGTGCGCTATACAGTGTCTTAGCGTGCATTATTCCCCTTTAGCGTACGTAATCTCAGCATGTAGCGTGTGTTACATGTTGATGAGACAAGTCCAGTAGTTTCTGACTCTATCTTTAGCATGCGTTAATAATCTTTATATCATGCGTTAATGTTTCGTCATTGTTTACGTCATAATACTGTTTGTGATATTTGACTTTTCTTGAAACAATCCAACGGATTGATTATTTGAACTTGTAATTCAAAGTTCAATAGCATACGTTAAGTACTTAGACTTGCGTACATTAAGTTGCCTGCATAGCGTGTGTTACTTTCATTCGTAGCGTGCGCTAACTGCTTCAATGCAGAATGCAGAGCTTTCGATGTAGCGTGCGCTAATGTTTGTTTTTGCTTCATATCAATGTTCTTCGGTCCAGCTCGAACGTCTTGGACTTCTTGTTGTTTCAATGTTGTTTCCTTTGTTGTTTTGGTCAACTTATCATCAAAATAATTAATATGGAATAAATTATTCCAACAGTTTCCATTCAGCAGAGTTAGTGTCATCTAGTCTGTTTTCTTTGAGAATTATAGCAAGTGGATTGAAAGACATATGAGATAAAATTGAAACATTCATCACATAATGCATAGCAAAATATGTTGAAAACGCTCAAAAACACAATATATATGCTAGCAATCAACACCTCGAAAAATCCCCATATGCAAGCCACGATCGTGTGGACGTTTATACACACATTTTTCAAATGGAGTTTTACGCCTTTAATTTTACTATTCTAGTCAATTTACGTTATGACAAGTAAAATTAATAGTTGGTTCCTCTTGGCCATGTATTAATTAACATAGATTCCGATGGGGAGCTTATTTATTAATACACCTAAATGAATACCATAATTTAACAACTATAAAATATTATCTTTTAAATAATAGTCCTACAGATGGAGAAGCCCTATCATAAAAAATAATATTTACCTTTTGTTATCATTTGAAATTTAAAACTAGTGAACCTATAATTAGCACATCCGATATGGAGGAAGACCCTAATGTCAACGCGCATGCTAATTACTTCACAATTTAAATTAATTGTGGAGGCCAATTTGAATTTATTTTCAAAAAATAAATCAATTTAATCACTTAGTTATTTTAGCCTTAGGGTTTTAATTTTCTCGTCCTAACATGCAAGAAATATATCACGCATATATTCATGCATGCCATACATCAAAACAGTAAAAACCAAAATAAAGCATGGATAATTAAGTTACCCAATTATCATGGTCTTCTTCCTTGATTTGAATCCGAGAAAATTGTCAACTCCATTTTTCCCACTGGATCAAGCATCTCGTCACTTCTCCCCGGCTGGGCTATGGATTTCCAAAATTAAAGTTATACTTTTATGGAAAATTAATTACATAAAAAGTATTCAATTTTAAATCCCGACTCTCCAGCGGACGCAACGAACAGGGGTGAAACGGATCGGACAAAAAACTGGACGACTCGACCCGAATCGCAAGCGGCGAGCAGTGCCGCGCCCTCGGCGGCGAGCGGTCTTTCAGCGGCGATCGCGTCTTTGCTCGGTGCCAGCGTCTTTATTCGGCCATGGTATCTAGCGATCCGTGTCTGCTTACGCTCTACTTCTTTGTGACTTCGTCTTCTTTGAATACGATTAGAATTTTACACAAAATAAAATACATCGAATTTACATCAAGATTACACGAAAAAAAATAATATCCTAGATCTACCCGCGGATTTTCTCACGGGAAAAACCATTACATGCCTCAAAATCGGGCCAAACCAACAATTGCATAATAAAAATAAATAAATAAACCATTCACATAACCATAATAATTGGATCATATTCCCTGCAAGAACACATCTTGCAAAATTACTCCAACATCAAATTACATGAATATTTAAATTGCTATCAATTAATCACCAAAATTAATTAAAATAGCAAAAGCCTAAAATCTGGCTCTGATACCAATTGCTGGAAATAAAACGCAGCGGAAGCGAAGTTGGTTGAAGTTTGATTAAAAGTGTTTTACACATCCACGAGCACAAAATCTATTTAGGCATGCTAATTAACTAACTATTAAGATTAATAAGCAATTTAATATTATTTATTATTTATTAATAAATATTTTCGTAAATCGAATATCCTAATCTAGATCAAAGATCATAGGATATTACCTTTGAAACATAGTGATTGCTTTTCTTCTTGATCTCCTTCTATGTCTACCTTTAGATCTTCTAGAGTATGATCTGCCTTAATCCAGACGTTGTGTGGGCAACGAGCTACCGAATCTTGCTTGGACAAATATGGATTGGCCGAAATCTATTTCTCACAACTCTCAATTTTTTTCTTCAAGTAATTTCGATATGTAGCAAGAATTAAAGTTTTATCTTAATCGTGGAATCAAATATACAAGTCAAGATCCACAATTAAGCACTAAGAAGAAAAACTCGAAATACCTTGTGTATAATCAAGTCAATTCGGCCGAACTCCCATATGTCCCTATTTATAGGCTTTTGGGCTACTCTAGGGATCTTAAGGAGGATTAGGGTTAAGACTCCTAGTGTAACCCAACTTTCCATATTAATCCCTTTCCTAATATGGTTGAGTTCATTAATATCAATTCAGTCCGTTAAGAATTAATATTGTACTTCTAACCCAAATCCTGAAGAGTGAAAAATACCACTAGAAGGGGGGTTAAATATTGGTGGTGAGGATAAATAAAATTTCTAGAGAGATTAAAAGTAATGCGGAAAATAAATGACACCAGATTTATAGAGGTTCGGCAACTTGCCTACGTCATCTTTTCGTTTCCTTTTTCTATTGACTTAAGGAGCAACCACACTTCACTTCTCCTCGTCTTCTATTGGTCCGGGCACAACCGATACAAATTGCCTGTTTCTATTGATCCAAGCACAAGCAACTATAATTGTTACAATATATTTTCTAGTATTCTATCGGGACTAGAATAACCTCACTTTGAATCTAAGAATTCAATCCTAACGATGCCAGATCACTGATCTTAATAACACTGGATTGAACTTCCTGATTCGACTTGTGAAAGAGCGATGCGACACTCTATCACAATGAAAAAGACATAGTACATGATATGGAAAATTAAGTACAATGCTTTGTATCTTCTTCGTACACAACTTAATGAAATGAACTTGCTTGAAGATGATAATAACTTGAGCTCAGAATGTAATATCCGTATTTTTCTTTCCCTTGTATTTTCGTTTTTGGTGTATTTCTCGATCGTAGTGACCCTCGTGTACTTCTCAGCGTGTCCTTCCTGTAAAACTGTTGAACTGTATTCTCGTTATTGTTGTGCAGAACCGCCGTTTCGGGGTTGCCGTGGATCCATTTCGTGTTGTTGATTCCCAAATATTGATTCCTATCGTTTTATTCTCTTTCCGGATCATTTTTATCATTTTGGAACCCAAAAGGGGGTGTGGGCCGCGGCACAAGGTGTGTGCGCCGCGGCACAAATCCCTTGATTGTTGGTCGGACAAAGCGTGCGTGTGCCGCGGCACACCCATCCGATGCCGCGGCACGGTGCGAGGCCAGTGCCGCGGCACACTCGTGTGTCTTCTGCGACCAAAACCCAGTATGCCGTGTGCCGCGGCTGCCGCGGTCGCGGCACAATGCCGAAACCTGGGAGTAAATTTTTGGCCTGTGCCGCGGCACACGAAGCGGTCAACCGTGCAACTTCGTCTTTATTAGACGAAATCGACCATTTCTTCTTCATTTCACCTGCATCGCGAGAGAGAGTGAGAGAGAGGGGAAGAGTTCTTCATCTTCATCCATTGGGGGGTTGATTTTCACCATTTTTCTTCGGTAGTGAAGCCCGGGCAATCAATCTAACACGTGTTCTACGGATCTTGGTACTTGAATCTCCTAAGGTAATATTCTAAAACCCTATTTTCGATTAATTTGGGGGTTTTGGGTTTTTCTTCCAATTCGTTCCGTTTTGTTGGTGGATTCATGATGTATACGATTAATATTGTTAGTATCTTTAGTTTTCCTATGGATTCATGGATATTTTGTGGATTTTTACGGAATCGGGAGGGTTTGGTTGTGGTCCGCCCTCGTTGTTATTTTGGTATGAATATACATGAATCGTAGGCGGGTTTCCGGGTGTATTCCATTTCCGTAATCGTCTAGAGTTGGTTGTGATTGTGTTATTCGAATCGTTAGGTTCATTTTCGCCGGTTCCTCGTGGTTGTGCTTGATTCTTCCGTTCCGTTCGTGTCATCGTCTATTTAATCGAGGCAAGTATCCTTATGAACTTACAATCTTGACATAGTAGTTTTGTATGAGAAATTGTGTGTGTGTGTATGCTCACTGCGGGTTAGACTCGACGGGGTCTCGGTAGGGTTCCACGAAGCTGTGGGACCGCGAGCTTGCTTTTAACCACTGTGGGTTAGATCCGACGGGGTCTCGGCAGGGATCCACGAAGCTGTGGGTCCGCGGTTAATTGTGGTGCATTTTTACAAATGTGGTTTGATCATTGGCATTTCCGGAAATGAGTGTTTTGGAATTATGTTTTTCGTGAATTTCATGCATTACTATATGTGCAAGATGTAAGTCGTTCATCTGGTTACTTGTACTAGCGTAATTGCTAACCCCTTTGGGGACCCGTTTTGGGGAAATTCGTTTTATGAATTTCAGTCGGAGTTCATCGGACGACGGCGCTGGACCAGTATACGGATGATGGTCATGCGTGATGATTGTGCATAAGTGACGTCTTAATGTCTTTTTGTCTTTTCATCTTTTGTGGTTTTGAACTAATAGTTGTACTCGAGTACCTAAGAGTTCTTGTTCGTCCAGATTGTATTGTTGCCTATTATGTTTGTGTTAATTGATTATGTTGTGTTTGACCGGTTGAATCGGGTGGATCATTCTGTTTTGCGTCTTTATGACGTGGTGTTATTTTATTGTTCCTGTGAGTCGTTGTGTATGATGCTGTCCAGCCTGGTGGGTCCCATATAGGGATTCACGGCGCTGTAATATACCTCGGATATCCTGGGGGTGTTACAGAAAATGGTATCGGAGCGCTCTAGGTTTATGGATACCTAGGCTTGTCGGTTTATTGGGTCTTGTGGTGTTTTGTCTTGCACATCATCGTCACGCTGCCATGATTCCGGTACTACCAGTGTCCGTAAGTTTTTCCTTCCTCTGTTCATTATTTCCTTGTATCGTACCTTGATTCTCGACTTGTGATTGTTCTTTTCTCGTACTTACCCTCGTATGGCTTCTGCTACTTATTTAACTCGAGTATGGATGCTGGAAGAGGTCGTGGTCGTGGTCGTGGACGCGTCCGGGGACGTGGGGCAGCCGGTGGGGCGGCCACGTCACGGATCTTCGAGCCGGCGATCGGCCGTCATAGCCATGCTTCTCATCAGGAGCGTGCCGATCTTGGTATTGCGGCCGTTATGCAGCAAATGGTGAACCAAATGGCGGCGATAGCTCAGGCGGTTCAGAACCCGGATCAGGCCCACGCTAATCGGGGCGGAGCGGATCGTTGGCTCCAAGATGTTATCAAGATGCATCCTCCTCAGTTTTCGGGAGCTTCAGACCCGATTGGCTGGGAAGGGTGGATCAAGGAGATATCTAAGGTCTTCGTTGCCACTAACTGTCCCGAGGAACGTAGAGTCCCTATTGCTCAATACTTTCTCACAGGGGACGCCACGGACTGGTGGGAGGCCGTTGGGCCCAAAGATCATGCTGCTTCGTGGGCTGAGTTTCAAGAGTTGATGGAGACTGAATATTGCCCGTGGCCAGTCAGACAGGCTCGGGTACATGCTTTTTATGATGCTCAACCGCGGGATATCCCCGTATCTCAAGCTATTGCTGATTTTAATAAGGAGTTGGGTTATGTGAAGACCCAAGTTGTCGAGGAGAGCGACAAAATTTTCCATTTCTCCAGACGGATGAAGTTGCCGATTCGGGACTATATGTCGGGGCTTGTATGCACTACCTTGAAAGATTACCAGAGCAGGGCCCTTGCTTACGATATGTCTGTGACGGCGAGTGAGGCGGCCGCGAGAGTAAGCGAAGTCACGGAATTTTTCGGGCCACAAAGGTGAGGTCGGCAGAAATTTGATCTGCTAATTTTTCCTGGTGGTGGCCCGGCTCGATCTCTGGGTTTCCCAGTAGCTGCAGTGCCCCTTCTCGAGAGGTGAAATGCTTTAGCGTGGCGGCGGGGCCACATTAGTCGTATTTGTCCGAACCCTTTGTTGACGATGTGTCAGTGTGGCGGTCGGGTCACAAGTGCTTCTGTCTTTGAGAGGAGAAACTCCTTGGTGCCGGGCTTCCATTCCAGCGCCTAGGGAACCAAGTGTGAATCGGGGATCGTTTGCTCCTCAATCCCGCCAAGTGCTAGTCGGGGAGAGGTAGGGTCAGCCCTCTAAGGGGAGCTTCGGTGTCGCTCGGCCCACCCGCGTGTCTATGAGATGCGGGGAGCCGAAGACCAGCGGCTACCGTGGCGGCAGTACCGTTTATATTCTTTCTCATCTGTCGGTGTGCTTTTCGATTAGGTGCTACGCATTCGTTCATATCTCCGGATTGTGTGCGCCGTTTGAGTCTCGACCGTTTGACGCCTTGTGAACCCTTCATCGTTAAGCTTCCTAGCGGTGATAGGATCGTTGGTGATCGGGAGGTTCGAGACTGCTCGTGTTTATTTGTGAGAGGGCTTGGCCTCTAATCTTATTGTTGTGGGTATTGAGGGTGAGGACTTAATTCTCGGGGATGATTGGCTCGAGCGGCATGGTGCGATCATGAACTACCGCACAAGAATAATCACCATGTTAGCCGATGATGGCACGAGCACTCTTTCGCCGGGCGAAAGAGGGGGAACAGAACTTCGTTATTAACGCCTTGAAGGCGATGAGACTCTGCGAAAGGGGGTACTGCTATTGGTGCTACGCCTTGAAGACGGAGAGTGGTGGAGTCGAGCTTTCGTCGATTCCAATCGTTAATGAATTTCCTGATGTTTTTCCTGACGAGTTACCGGGATTGCCACCGGATCGTGAGGTCGAGTTCGCTATAGAGTTAGAGCCGGGTGCGGCTCCTATTTCGAAGGCACCCTATCGCATGGCACCTTCAGAGATGTCCGAGTTGAAGAAGCAGTTGAGTGAGCTTCTTGAGTCGGGGTATGTTCGACCGAGCGCCTCGCCTTGGGGCGCACCGGTCCTGTTTGTGCGGAAGAAGGATGGTTCACTACGTTTGTGTATCGACTATCGCGAACTAAACAAGGTGACCATCAAGAACAAGTATCCTTTGCCGAGAATTGATGACTTGTTCGATCAGTTGCAGGGAGCTGTAGTATTCTCGAAAATTGATTTGAAATCGGGGTACTATCATCTCCGGGTGAGAGAGAGTCCGATGTGCAGCTTGACCTTTCGGACGAGGTACGGACATTATGAGTTCGTAGTCATGCCTTTCGGGTTAACTAATGCGCCGGCGGTGTTCATGCAATTGATGAACAAAGTCTTTATCGAGTATTTGGATAAGTGTGTCGTCGTCTTCATTGACGATATTCTTATTTATTCGAGGAACGAGGAAGAGCATGCCCATCATTTGCGGATAGTGTTAGACATTTTGAGGTGAGCAACTCTATGCGAAGTTCTAGAAATGTGAGTTAAGTGAAGGAAGTGATGTTTTTGGGTCACGTGATTTCGGTAGGGGGTTCGTGTAGATCCGCAGAAGATCGGCGGTATTGGATTGGGCACCGCCCAAAAACATGAGAGAGCTCCGTAGTTTCTTGGGTGCAGTGGCTACTACCGTAGGTTCGTCGAGGTTTCTCGAAACGGCTCGACCACTTACAAAGCCGCTCCAATCCGAGAAGTTCGCTGGAATGACGAGGCGATTGATTTTGAGGAACTGAAGAAGCGTTTGACTTCAGCTCCGGTTTTGGCGTTGCCATGTGGCAACGAGGGATTCGCCGTTTATAGCGATGCTTCGGGTCAGGGTCTTGGGTGTGTATTAATGCAGCACGGCAAGACCATTGCCTTTGCGTCGAGACAGTTGAGACCGTATGAGCTTAACTACCCTACTCATGATTTGGAGTTAGCGGCAGTCATATTTGCGCTCAAAATTTGGCGTCACTATCTTTTCGGCTCTGCATGTCAGATTTTTACCGATCATAAAAGTCTGAAATACATATTCACTCAGCGGGAGTTGAATATGAGACAGAGGAGGTGGTTAGAGCTGATTAAGGATTATGACCTCAAAATCCTTTATCATCCGGGCAAGGCGAACGTCGTGGCCGACGCCTTGAGTCGGAAACCGATTGCATTGCGATCGCTTGAGATCCTTACGTCTCAGTCCGAGCTTCGGCGAGCCTTAATCGAGTTAGATGTTGAGGTTCTGTTGCCGGGAACTGTCGGACAATTTCGTGCTTTGGAAATTTCATCGTCTTTGATCGATGAGATTAAGCTGAAACAATTAGAAGATCCGATGATTACTCAAATCCGAGAGAACGTTCTTAAGGGAAAGTCTCCTGGGTTTGTGATTCACGAGGATGGTGTTTTGAGATTCCAGAGTCGGCTTTGTGTGCCGAACGATCCAAAGTTGCGACAGAGTATTTTGCGTGAGGCCCATTCCACACCCTATTCCGTTCATCCTGGTTCGAGTAAGATGTACAAGGACCTGAGGAGGAACTTCTGGTGGAATGATATGAAGAATGAGGTCGCACAATTTGTAGCGAGATGTTTGACTTGTGAGCAGGTCAAGATCGAGCATCAGCGACCGGCTGGGCTTTTGCAGTCACTTCCCGTTCCGGAATGGAAATGGGAAGATATATCGATGGATTTCGTTACGAGTTTGCCGAGATCGAGGTCGGGCATGAATATGGTATGGGTGATTGTTGATCGCCTGACCAAGTCGGCACATTTTCTGGGCATCAAGGACACTTGGGGCCCGGAGAAACTGGCTCGTGTGTTTATCGCGCAGATTGTGAGACTTCACGGTACTCCGAAGTCTATTGTTTCGGATCGTGATGGCCATTTTGTATCGCACTTTTGGCAGGCGGTGCATAAGGCGTTAGGTACCCGTTTGCACTTGAGTACCTCTTTTCATCCCCAATCAGATGGACAGTCGGAACGCACTATCCAAACATTCGAGGACATGTTGCGTGCTTGTGCCCTCGATTGGAGTAGCGACTGGGAAGAGCAATTGCCATTGATCGAATTCACGTACAACAATAGTTGGCACGCGTCGATTCGGATGGCGCCGTACGAGGCCCTTTATGGGCGGCGATGTCGATCACCGATTTGTTGGAATGAGGCGTCCGATTTGGTCGGGACCGAGCCGGATGTCGTTTTAGAGACGAGGCGGAAGATAGAATTAATTCGGGAATGGATGTTGACTGCCCAGAGTCGACACAAGTCGTATGCCGATGTCCGTCGTCGACCTTTGGAATTCCAGGTGGGAGACCACGTTTTGCTAAAGGTGTCGCCGACGAAGGGAGTTTTTCGTTTTGGGAAGAAAGGGAAGCTGAGTCCGAGATTTATTGGACCCTTTGAGATTCTCGAGCGAGTCGGTGAATTGGCGTACCGTTTGGCGTTACCTCCAGCCTTGAGTCATGTTCATAGCGTTTTTCATGTTTCCCAGTTGAGGAAATATGTCCCGGATCCTAGTCACGTCATCGATTATGGCGAGATTGATATTGCTGAAGATATTACTTTTGAGGAGCGTCCTTTGAAGATTTTGGAGCATCGTGAGAAATGACTGAGGCATAAAACCATCCCTTTGGTCAAAGTGCAGTGGTCGAGACACGGTGTCGAGGAAGCAACTTGGGAAACCGAGGATAGCATGCGGGCTAGGTACCCGGAGTTGTTTGCTTCTTAAGTTTCGGGACGAAACTTATTTTTAGAGGGGTAGAATGTAATATCCGTATTTTTCTTTCCCTTGTATTTTCGTTTTTGGTGTATTTCTCGATCGTAGTGACCCTCGTGTACTTCTTAGCGTGTCCTTCCTGTCAAACTGTTGAACTGTATTCTCGTTATTGTTGTGCGGAACCGCCGTTTCGGGGTTGCCGTGGATCCATTTCGTGTTGTTGATTCCCAAATATTGATTCCTATCGTTTTATTCTCTTTAGGATCATTTTTATCATTTTGGAACCCAAAGGGGGTGTGGGCCGCGGCACAAGGTGTGTGCGCCGCGGCATACAAATCCCTTGATTGTTGGTCGGACAAAGCATGTGTGCCGCGGCACACACCCATCCGTCGCGGCACGGTGCCGAGCAGTGCGCGGCACACTGTTCGGTGCCGCGGCACACTCGTGTGTCTTCTGCGACCAAAACCCAATCTTGTGTGCCGCGGCACACGCAGCCGTGCCGCGGCACAATGCCGAAGCACAGGAGTAAATTTTTGGCACGTGCCGCGGCACACCTAAGGCGTGCGCGGCTGCACAGCGATCAACCGTGCAACTTCGTCTTTATTAGACGAAATCGACCATTTCTTCTTCATTTCACCTGCATCGCGAGAGAGAGTGAGAGAGAGGGGAAGAGTTCTTCATCTTCATCCATTCGGGGGTTGATTTTCACCATTTTTCTTCGGTAGTGAAGCCCGGGCAATCAATCTAACACGTGTTCTACGGATCTTGGTACTTGAATCTCCTAAGGTAATATTCTAAAACCCTATTTTCGATTAATTTGGGGGTTTTGGGTTTTTCTTCCGATTCGTTCCGTTTTGTTGGTGGATTCATGATGTATACGATTAATATTGTTAGTATCTTTAGTTTTCCTATGGATTCATGGATATTTTGTGGATTTCTATGGAATCGGGAGGGTTTGGTTGTGGTCTGCCCTCGTTGTTATTTTGGTATGAATATACATGAATCGTAGGCGGGTTTCTGGGTGTATTCCATTTCCGTAATCGTCTAGAGTTGGTTGTGATTGTGTTATTCGAATCGTTAGGTTCATTTTCGCCGGTTCCTCGTGGTTGTGCTTGATTCTTCCGTTCCGTTCGTGTCATCGTCTATTTAATCGAGGCAAGTATCCTTATGAACTTACAATCTTGACATAGTAGTTTTGTATGAGAAATTGTGTGTGTATGCTCACTGCGGGTTAGACTCGATGGGGTCTCGGTAGGGTTCCACGAAGCTGTGGGACCGCGAGCTTGCTTTTAACCACTGTGGGTTAGATCCGACGGGGTCTCGGCAGGGATCCACGAAGCTGTGGGTCCGCGGTTAATTGTGGTGCATTTTTACAAATGTGGTTTGATCATTGGCATTTCCGGAAATGAGTGTTTTGGAATTATGTTTTTCGTGAATTGCATGCATTACTATATGTGCAAGATGTAAGTCGTTCATCTGGTTACTTGTACTAGCGTAATTGCTAACCCCTTTGGGGACCCGTTTTGGGGAAATTCGTTTTATGAATTTCAGGTCAGGTTCATCGGGACGAGCGGGCGCTGGACCAGTATACGGATGATGGTCATGCGTAATGATTGTGCATAAGTGACGTCTTAATGTCTTTTTATCTTTTCATCTTTTGTGGTTTTGAACTAATAGTTGTACTCGAGTACCTAAGAGTTCTTGTTCGTCCGGATTGTATTGTTGCCTATTATGTCTGTGTTAATTGATGATGTTGTGTTTGACCGGTTGAATCGGGTGGATCATTCTGTTTTGCATCTTTATGACGTGGTGTTATTTTATTGTTCCTGTGAGTCGTTGTGTATGATGCTGTCCAGTCTGGTGGGTCCCATATAGGGATTCACGGCGCTGTAATATACCTCGGATATCCTGGGGGTGTTACACAGAATGTATTCTTGATAGCTTGAAGTTGTGTGTGTCCATCCATTCCCAATGTGATGGTATTTATAAGCATTTTGAGCCTTATAACCGTTACTGATTTAAGAAGTTTAACGTGCGCTAACTCTTATGCGTTGCGTGCGCTAGCGGCTTAGTCATCCAACTTTCCTTCTGACGTTGACATGGAACGGGCTTGTCTCTTAACGTCTCTTTCCAAGGGATAAATTTTGAACTTAGCGTGTGCTGATAATCATTACTAGTGTGCGTTAGACGTTCCAGACATGCTTTCCAGATTTGAGCGATATTCTTGTGTTGACTATGTTGATTCAATGGTTGAATGACTAACGGTAGTATTTTGAACAGTTAGGCGCTAACATGTAGTGGATAGAGTGCGCTAATGGTCTTCAGGTAGAGTGCGTTAGTCTTCATTGTAGCGTGCGTTACCTGTTGCTTCATTTAAACTTCAGAGATTTCTATCTCAGATACACTAACAGGTAGCGTGTGTAATTATATCCCGTAGCGTGCTTTACTCCTTCTCATAGCGTGCACAAATGTCTTATTAGCGTGTGTTACCTGTTGTTCCTTTTTCAGTCTAGAACGCACTGTCCTTACTGTCTTGTTTAAACATGAAACCGATAGTGTGCGCTAGGTATTTATTTGTGTGCGTTAGTTGATCTACATAGCGTGCGCTAATATTTGTAGGTTGCGTGCGCTAAGAATCATGTGAGACTTCAGGTGACTTTATGACTTCAGGTGACCTTCTGTTAGCGTGCGCTATCACAGATGGGTAACGTGCGCTTAGGGATGTCAATGGGTCGGGTATGGTACGGGTATGCCTCCTCCATACCCTACCCTATTTGATTCGGATCGGGTTCGGGTATTGCCCATCGGGTAATCGGGTACCCAATGGGTATTCGGGTACCCGTATACCCTATATGTAAGAATATAAATATTTTTAATATATATCATATGTACATATAATGTAATTAATAAATTCAATTTAGTATAATAAATATTTAAAATATAATATTTTATATAATAATATTTATAATTTATATTCATTATAATGTTTATGTATAATATATAATAATAATATATTTATATAATTCAAAATGGTTCGCGGATCGGGTAATCGGGTCGGGTATTCGGGTAATATACTATATCCATACCCTGCCCGTACCCGACCATAAAATTTCGGGTTCGGCCGATACCCGACCCGATTTCGGGTTTATCCGACGGTTAGGATCGGGTACGAATAAAGTTGACATCCCTACGTGCGCTATACGTTGAGTTTGTCTTCAATGTGATTCAGCCGTTTAGTTGAATTTTGTTAAATGTTTTGAAAACGTTCATCATGAAAATAAGTTGTTCAACAATCTCCCCTTTTTGATGATGTCAAAACATTTAATAAATACCTGCAAAAACTATAAAGAAAATTCGAATCAAAGTTCTTTGTTCGACGGAGTTAGTATTTTCAGTTTTTTTTTTAGTGTTTTTCTCCACCTTTTTGACATAGGTAAAAAGGTACTCCCCCTGAATCAAAGCTATCTTTTGTATGGATGAGAATAATACATAAGAAATAAGACTAATCGAAAGTCATTAATAAATAATGTGAAAGCCAACTTCATTGATAATGCAAAAATTCAAACAACAACAAATGCAAACAAGATTAACAAACAAATCACACATTCAATCACACCAAAAAGTCAAACAAAATCCAAAGTCATCAAGATACATCAATTAATTCCTCTTTTACGAGAATCAAAACACGAGAGACTATGGTGCTTGGTAGGAGTGGTAAGTAGGAAATGGAAAAGACGGGTTGGAGAAACGAATAAAGTCTTCCAAAAGATTTTTAACGGAGTGAATTTCTTGGGAAGCTTCTCGGACTTCGGAACGTAGAGCCCTGACGTCATCATGGATCTCAATTTGCGTAGTTTCGAGGCTACGCATCTGGGCTACTAGATCATCTTCTTCATTCTCTTCAACATTCGCTTTCCTCTTTCCTTTTACCATCGGATGACGATCAAAGGATCCCAATTGCAATTCCATCAATGTTTCCGGCCCCCTTCTTGTGCCACGCTCAGTCGGGGTTGGCACCCGAGTTCCTTTAGGAACCTCATCTTCTTTCTTGAGATATTGACTGGTTAGAATAGATAGCGCGCGTTAAGTATACAAGGCTAGCGCGCGCTAGGGTAGGAAAAGTATCACATGAAATGATTTCTCGTAAGACAAAAGTATTTCAAAAATTATCGAGATGTCACATACCAAGTTGTAGTCTAATAGAATAAAGGATTCCTCAGGTAAGGGTTTGGTAAAATTATCGGCTAATTGATCTTTTATGCCGACAAAAATAAAATGGATGTCTTTCTTTTGGACATGACCACGCAAAAAATGATGTCTAATATCAATATGTTTGGTTCTACTATGCAAAACAGGATTTTTACTGAGGTTGATTGCACTTGTATTATCACACAGAATAGGAGTATTTTCAAAATAAATATCATAATCTAAGAGTTGATTTTTGATCCACAGCACTTGCGCACAAGCGCTACCTGCTGCCACATACTCGGCTTCAGCTGTAGACATTGCTACACTCGTCTGCTTTTTACTTCCCCACAAGATTAGGCATGAACCTATAAAATAACATGTGCCGCTAATGCATTTCTTGTCAATTTTACAGCCGCCAAAATCGGCGTCACTGTATGCAATTAAATTAAAGTCCAAACATGATGGATACCATAGTCTAAGGCCAATAATTCCATTTAAATAACGAAAGATACGTTTGCAAGCAGTCAAATGTGATTCCTTAGTACTCGACTGAAATCTAGCACATAAAAATGTAGCGAAAATTATATCTGGTCTAGATGCTGTCAAATAGAGTAGACTGGTTTTTCGTTTTCGTCTTTGTCCAACTTTAATGAAGAAGACATCGGGGTTGAAATTGCTTTGCTACTCTCTATTTTGAACTTTTAGAGGAGGTCGTGAGTATATTTAGTTTGATGGATAAAATTCCATCTTCACATTGTTTAATTTAAAGCCTGAGGAAGAATGTTAATTCTCCCATCATACTCATTTCGAATTCTCCCTTCATTAAATTTGAAAAATCTTGACAAAGAGATTCGTTAGTAGCACCGAAAACAATATCGTCTACATATATTTGACAAATAGCATAGCATTATTCAAAATTTTCACAAATAAGGTATTGTTGATTTTACCTCTTTTGTAGCCATTTGCAATAAGAAATTGACTTAAATGATCGTACCAGGCTCGTGGAGCTTGCTTCAGTCCATAGAGAGCTTTGTTGAGTTTGAAGACATGATTTGGAAATCGATGATCTTCAAATCCTCGGGGTTGCTTGACAAAAACTTCTTCTTGAATAAAGCCATTTAGAAATACGTTTTTCACATCCATTTGATATAACTTGATTTTCTTGTGAGAGCCAAAAGCACAAAGCAAACGAATGGCTTCAAGATAGGCCACGGGTGCAAAAAGTTCCTCATAATCAATACCCTCTTCTTGATTATAACCTTGTGCGGCTAGGCGAGACTTATTTCTTACTGTGTACTGATAAGTGTCAGTTTTGTACACTTATCCATGGGTTGTATAGATAAAATTCACCCATAATTGAGCTAGTCTACTCGTTTTTTGCTTTTAATTAATTAGTTTTTTGTTATTTTATTTTTATCAGATGATGATCGGATTAAATAACTGATTTACTCAAGAAATAACATTTTTATTAAATATTCTATTTGTTGAATTTTGATATATTCATGTTGTAGGGCTTTCCGAGATGAATTCGGCAGTCTTTCCGGATTCAAAATCAGAGTTATATATCAAAAGTTATCATCCGAAGAAGATTTGGGGCAAAAACGCAAAGTCTGAGAAATTCTGGGCTGAAAACGTAACTCTGAAAGCAACCAGTGAACAAATTGATGAAGCCAAGTTATGACCGTAACTATAGAATGTTACGGCCATAAGTCATCCTAGTTACGGTCGTAACTCCTTAATGTTACGGCCGTAACTCTTGACAGATTGTTATGATTTGTCTAATTTTTTATACTTTTTGTGTATTATTGAGGGGCTGGCATTGATCTGATCTATTGTAATAATGCTGGAGTTTTGGAGCTATTAGATGACTTTAGGTGTATAAATAGACCCCTTAGATCCTTCATCATTCATCATTCATCTTATAATTTTCCATTTTTTTGTAAACTTTTCTTTTTGTGTGAAGAACACACTTGTGTTCTTGAGTGATATTTGTAAGTGTGGTATAGCATATGTTGTTCAGAGAGTTTATTGCTTCTATCTCCTTTATCTACTAAGGGATTTAGGATCAATTCTTTCTCTTGATTCAACTAATAATGACCACCAAAGCTTGTAATATGTATAATAAACCCTTCATGGGCTAAGTTACCTAAGTTGGGATTATAAACAAGGTTAGTCATGTTATTTAAGTTTGTATAAAGATCTATTGTGAATTATTTATTATTGTGTGTGATTTTCATTGTTTTAACAATCTTTATTTATTTGGCCAATAAATGACGATATTTATGGTCTTCATATGTTTCGAAAGAAAATATATTTGCTTAGATCAAATGATCTTCACTCTAAGTTGTTCTAGGGGATAGAAATATACCTCTAGTCCTTAGATGATTCTTTGAGTTATTTTCATAAATCCTAATGATATGTATTGAAGCCAATCAACATAGAAATATAGTGGATTGATTCAATATGTAAGGGGCGTTTTATAGTTCGAAAGAGAAACCGTCTTTTTAAGGAAAATCGAATCTACACAACATAATAAGTAAATTCATCTTATGATCTCCTATACATCTTTTATAACTAATGACGAACTAAGTTTGTAATCCCAACTATTTCATTTTATCGTTTAATCAATCTATTATTATTGCAATATTTTTATTTCCTTAAAATAAATTAAAAAAAAAAAAAAATATTAAAACTAATATTGCATTTTCTTTGTAATTATTAAACCAAACTTTTTAATTGTGTGTTTCATTTATCTTAGTATCTAATAAAATAGACTAATAGTGTATAATTCAAATTATAACCAAACTTCCTTGTGGGATCGATAAACCGGAATAAAAAAGTCCACTTTACTACTTGATACGATATCGTGCACTTGCGATAGTTACACTAACAACGTGTCATGTACCCGTCTTCGTCACACTTGATTTTATATACCCATTTAGTTCCGATAATAGATTTATCTTTAGGAGCTGGAACTAAATTCCATACACTATTTCATTCAAATTGGACAAGCTCTTCTTGCATAGACATCACCCAGCTTTCATTATTAAGAGCTTCCGACACATTTTTGGGTTCGATTTCTGAAATGAAGGCAAAGTGAGCAATATATTCGGTAGTTCTTCTTCGTGTTGGAACATCATCTTCGATATTCCCAATAACCAGATCTCTTGGATGATCTTTGTTATGCTTCCAATCTTTAGGCAGCTCATCGATTATACTCTTTTGAGACTCTGAAATCTTTTCTTTTTCATTTGAGGAATGAGAATCTGGAAGAATATCTGCATTATCAAAACAATCTACTTTTCCCGGGGTGAGATCATATCATTGAATTTAACATGAATGGATTCTTCAACTTTATTAGTTCTAATATTATAAACACAGAAAGCTTTACTATTTGTAGAATAGCAACAAATATACCGGAATCGGACTTTGCATCAAATTTGCCCAAATTTTCCTTTCCATTATTTAAAATAAAACATTGCAACCGAATGGATGAAAAAATATGAAATATTCGGCTTTTTGCCCTTCCAGATCTCATAAGGGGTTTTAGGTTGGGCTCTACGAAGATGAACCCGATTGATAACATAACATGCCGTAAAAATCGCTTCGGCCCAAAAATATTTCGAAAGAGAGTATTCATTTAACATTGCTCTTGACATCTCTTCCAAAGACCAATTTTTTCTTTCAACTACTCCATTTTGTTGAGGAGTTCTAGGAGCCGGAAAATTGTGGTTAATTCCATACTTGTCACAGAAAAGTTCAAACTGAGTGCAATCAAATTCACCTCCGTGATCAATACGAATAGAAATTATTGAAAGGTTTTTCTCATTTTGTACCAAATGGCACCATTTAGAAAACTCAGAGAAAGTATCATCTTTATGAGCAAGAAATCTGACCCGAGTAAATCGAGAAAAATCATCAACAATTACCAACGTATAAAGTTTGCCATTCAGGCTAACATATCTAGATGGACCAATTTATCCATATGCACAAGTTCAAGAATGCGACTAGTGGAAATCTCAAATTTTGATTTGAAAGATTCTCGACTATGTTTCCCTTTTATGCAAGATTCACACAAATGTTTACGGTCAAATTTAAGTTTGGGTAAGCCACGAACTAAATCATATCTCTAGAGTTTTGAAATGATTGGTAGAGATGTATGCCCTAATTTTCTATGCCACAAAAATGCATTTTCATCTAAAGTAATAAGGCATTTTTCATTGAGTGAATTTTTGTCATTAAGATCGACAATATGAATATTTCCGCATCTCAAGCCGATAAAGGCAATTTATTATTTTTAAAAGCTGTGCAATGAGTTTCTTCAAAAAGGATTTTTAAACCCTCGTCGCACAATTGAGAGACACGATGGCGCCCATGGGACGACAGTCTCTTGGTGACGTTCGTTTTCTCCAAATATTCCACCAAAAATCTATAGAAATATCTGAAATTCTAAAACGACTCTAAAACTTAAAATGACAAATATAATCCTACAATCGACATAAAAATAATATGAAAAATGCAACATCACACGACTAAGTAATACTAAAAATACTTGCAGAAAGACAAAAACAATAGTGTGTTGTTTTCTCCCTCTGGACTCTACATGTGTAAAAGCAACTCATTTATCATGATATAGTGTGTTGTTTTCTCCCTCACTTTTATAGTTATAAATTTACCATTGCTTTGTAATTATTGATATTAGTTAATTACTTTGATTATTTATTTTCCATTAAATTCGATACATATAATGCTTAGAAATTACATTTTTCAAGCGAAGGAACATCTATATTTGAATTATAATTTTGTACTTATTGTCAAATCTATAGGGAAATAGTGAGATTGATTTCAGAATCTATTCCCTGAATTTCTTAGAATTAAAATATAAAATAAATAATAAATAGACATTGGTGGACTCTAAACCCTAGTAAATTATTTAAAATCAATTTATCTAGAATCTACTTAAAAATTAATGTTATTTGTTGCAATTATTATAACCAATCAAAAATCAAATTATTTGAGACTAGGTTAGAATTTAATATAATTTGGTTCAAAACGATAGGAATATATTTACTTCACTATCATAGTCCTCCCTGTGGAATCGACCTTGCACCGCATAGCTACATCGAACGAATCGTGTGTTTGCGAGTATTAGACAAACAACAAATTTTTGGCGCCGTTGCCGGGGAGGCGCAAACGAAGTACAAGAAGACTGTCGTCACCCAGTTAGTTAAATTCTTCTACTAGTTATTTATTTTACTGCTTTTCTTTATTATTATCTGTCTTTTTAATATCCGTTTTAGATTGTGTTAGTATAAATAATAGTTAGTAGTAGGATTTATTTTATTTTTATGTTCATAAAAAAATTCTGAAAAATAATAAAACTTATAATAATAAATATAAAATATAATTAATAATAATAAAAACTAATGTTCATTTTCGTAAAAATAATAATAAAATAATAAAAGAAAAAAATGTCCAAAAATATATAAAAATATAAAAAAAACTGTAAATGTTTAAAAAAATCGAAAAACTTATTTATTTTTATTTTAAAATAAGATCTGAAAAATAAAACAAAAAGTTTCAGACTTTAAGGTAATATTTTTGTAATTTTGGAATATTAATATTAAAAAATCAAAATTTTTAATTTAAATTCGAAATAAATAAAAAAATAATAAAAATAAATTAAAAAATAATCTGGAATATTATTTTCTGTAATAAATAAAAATCTGTTATATTTTTTTGGTTTTAAAAGTAAAACACGCTAGTTTTATTAAAAAAAATTTTAAAATAAAATTACAATATTTTAGTAAATAGGGAAAATACTAAAAAAATTAAAAACCTGAAAATTAAAAAAAAAAAACAGAAACGAAAATTGGTAACAAAAAAAAACTATTTTTATTGCTTGCATAAATAAAATAAAAGTTTTTAATTTTCATTTTTTTAAAAGAAAATCTGAATTTTTTTCCCGTAAAATAAATAAATAATATATCTGGATATATATATGTGTATATATATATATATATATATTTTTTAGCTCAATATTATTAGTCTAAAAATATAATAAAATTAAAATAAATATAAAAATATAAAAACTTAAAAAAATATAAAATATAAAAAACGAAAAAAAATCAGATTTTTTTTTTTAATTTGTATATCTTGTCTTTAGTTTTAATAGAATCTTCTAGTGGTAAATTTAGATTGTGTTTTTAGTTGTTATTTTCTATTTACAGTATTCTTAGATATTTAGTTTAGTTGCAATATTTCTCGTCGTACAATTTAGTTTATCAATAGATATTGCTTCCGTAGATCAATTAGTAAATTTATTCCTTTGCAATCTATTACATCCTATAATTTTAGTAATAATTATAATAATTATCATTATTATTAATAATAATAAAAATATAAAAAGTCAAAAAAAAAAATAATTAAAACAATAAAATCCTTTACAAGATTCAACAAGGGATTGATATTTTTGACTCACTACTTTGTTCGATTTGAATAGAGAAAAGCTAAATATCAATCTTGTACAAACTGATTTTGAAAATCGATTGAATTTTGGCAAAAAGGCTTCTATTGTACATGCCGAAGAAAGTTGGATTTTAAGTGCGACCATTGTGACGCCTCCAACGATCTGGAAGTTCGATCGACTATCATAATTTGGTTTGTATGCAAAGTTAAAAAATTGAAATATTGGTGAATGCAAGTTTGGCAATGAAATAATAAAGGTCGATTAACGAGAAGAAGATTGTCCTTAACTAAAATTGAAGTTCAACAAACGAAACCGATACAAAAAATAGACGAAATCAAAAATCGGAATAATCAAGTTGCAAAAGAGAAAACTTTAATAGAATATTTTTCTCCAGTGAGTGTTAATTCTCATTCTTGCATAGTGTTGCCTATGACTAATGCAACTCATTTCGAACTTAAACCATCAATAATTCAACTTCTTCCATCTTTTAACGGTTTGGAAAGAGAAGATCCCTATATGCATGTCAAGGAATTTCTCGACATTTGTTCTACTTTCCGATTCCAAAACTTCTCTGATGAATCTGTCAAACTTAGACTATTTTTATTTTCTCTCAAAGATAAAGCAAAATTCTGGCTAAATTCTCTTCAAGCAAGAACAATTACTACTTGGGACCAACTAGTGAATAAATTTCTCGCAAAATTTTTTCTAATGTCCAAAACTGATAGTCTTAGAAGAGAAATATTAGAATTTTTCTAAAAAGAAAATGAAGAATTTTATGAGTGTTGGGAAAGATATAATGATTTAATCCTTAAGTGTCCCCATCATGGTTTTGAATTATGGCGTTTGGTAAAATATTTTTATGATGGTTTAACTCCAAACAATCGCCAATTAATCCAATCAATGTATGGTGGAAAATTTATTCACCTTATTGGAGACGAAGCTTGGAATGCACTAGAAAATATGTCAATTAATTCACAACAATGGAATTCACTCGACTCTAGAGTCAAATCGATGCATACGACCCTCAAAAAAAGTGGAATTTACGAGGTTAAACAAGATGTTGAAATAAAATCTACTATAGATGATTTAGTACGAAAAGTCGATGTGTTAGTCTTGAAGCAATCCATCCCCTCGTCAAACTCAAAAAATGAATTTTGCATTTCATGTGCGGAATCATCTCATTCATCTCAATCTTGTCCCTCTGGTCCACAAAATCAAGAAATTTTTAATGAAGAAGTCAATGTGTTACATTCATATGGAAAATCTTCGGACAGTCCATTTGCTCCAACTTATAATCCAAATTGGAGGAATCATCCAAATTTTTCTTGGAAGCAAAACATGCCTCCAATGAATCAAGGAGGACATCAAATGAACATGTCAAATCAACAAAATGTCCGTCCTAATCAATATCCTCCAAATACTTATCAGTACCCTTCTACAGTGCCAACGAAACCATCTTTGGAAGATACATTACAACAATTCATGCAATCTACTCAACAAATGTTCCAATCAACTCAGCAAGCTGTACAATCAAACTCATAGGCTATTTCTAAGCTTGAAACACAAATTGGTCAACTTGCAACAACTTTAAATGAAAGATAAAAGGGAAAATTTCCGAGTCAGTCCATCCCTAATCCTAAAGGACAATATGAAGTAAACTCTTCTAACGCAGAAGTTCAGTCCATAACTACCCTTAGAAGCGGAAAAGAAATACAAAAGCCTGACTATGATCCGGAAGAAAAATCAAATGAACCACAAGTTTCAAAATCAAAAGATTCTAAAGATAAAGAAAAGCATTACGTTCCAAAAGCTCCATTTCGTGAAAGACTTATTCCAAAAGATAAAAGTGCGCAATACAAAGATATAATGGAAATATTTAAACAAGTTCGAATAAATATTCCATTCCTTGATGCTATTAAACAAGTGCCTGCTTATTCTAAGTTCTTGAAAGATCTTTGCACTGTAAAAAGAAGAACAAATGTTCCAAGAAAGGCATTTTTAGCTGAACATGTTAGCTCAATAATCCAAAATAAAACTCCCTTTAAGTATAAGGATCCTGGTAGTCCTACAATATCTTGTGTCATTGGAGATCACATAATTAAACGAGCCTTGCTTGATTTAGGAGCCAGTGTGCATTTTATTACCATATTCTGTTTATACACAACTTGGATTAGGGGAGCTAAAATCAACATCTGTGATACTTCAACTAGCAGATAGATCTATAAAAATACCTCGAGGAATCGTAGAGGATGTTCTGATTCAAATAGATAAATTCTACTTTCCTATTGATTTTATAGTCATAGACACTGAACCTGTTGAGAATACCAAAGATCAAATCCCTGTCATTTTAGGTAGGCCATTTTTAGCTACTTCAAATGCATTAATTAACTATAGAAATGGCATAATAAAATTTTCTTTTGGAAATATGACTGTTGAACTAAATATGTTTAACATTTCTCAACAACATGATGATTATGATGATGTCGGTGAGGTAAATATGATAGAGATTATGGGTCCTGTAACACCCCCAAAACCGTATGGAAATATTATACGCCGTAGACTCTTTCCACAAGGATCTACCAGGCTAAACATCCATAAACAACCAAATGCTTGCCCGGCCAGGGTCAAACAATATAATAATACAGACCGTTAAGGTCACTTACACATAAACACACAGACCGATGAGGTCACACAACTCCATCAACAGAACTGACTAACAACATTACCCACACAGGGTCGAAACACAATACAGTGGAAGACTGAATCAACTCTAACAATACAACCAAACTCAACCAACTCTGGACTCTTGATTAGTATCGCAGCTCGTCATCCTCTTGTGCCAATCCTGTGACTGCTCCCCTGAACTTGCATGTACCTGGACGCAGAACAGACATCCACCCCCTGATTACTCGGGGGTTAGTAAAACTCTACTGTTTTACTAGTGTAAGTATTATACTATACGAAATGCAACAAGTCAATAGCAACTATGAATTTAATACGGAAATCAATTATCAAAATGTTCCCGAGAAGTTTTAGAATTTCGAACTCAAGTAAGAGATATTTGGAAAGGAACACATCATCTCGGGGATTTTTAAAGCAGAAATTCTTTTGGACCTCGAGTCCCAATTTACAAAACCTTTTCGTAAACATTAGGGCCTTAGCCCGATTCTCGTTTCAAAACACACTAGATAAGATATCATTATGAGTCCGCGACCCATATTTAAAATATTACCCAAACCATCACTACCACATGATCATTGTTCGTACACATCATGTACCGAACTCCAGAGGCCTCGACGGACCTTACCCGGACCACACACACTGTTCGTACACATCATGTACTGAACTCCGGAGGCCTCGACGGACCCTACCCGGCCACAAACATCGTTCATACACATCATGTACCGAACTCCAGAGGCCTCGTCAGACCCTACCTGGATCACACACCTTGTTCGTACACATCATGTACCGAACTCCAGAGGCCTCGTCAGACCCTACATGGAACACACACCTTGTTCGTACACATCATGTACCGAACTCCAGAGGCCTCGTCAGACCCTACCTGGAACACACACACACATCGACACGACACAACTCATAATCATCAAATGTCAAGCCATTCCACATTACACTGAAATGTACAATCAAGTATGTAAACCAAAACAACACAAATATCATGATCATCACAACAACTCAACAATGACCAACCACGCCCGACACAAACTTAGATGATTTGCACATCCAACACAATTCCACGATGTTAACTAAGTGAAGGTACTATCGTTACCATCAATTGTTCGTAATAATCAATTCATACGAAGCATATACACGAAAGTAAACCAATGCATCACAACCATAATACGACGTCCTTATTCACAAGACATAATTCGTATAGTAAAATATTTGCCTTAATAACCGCTACCGAATGCTCCGAAGAACACGGTTCGACCGGGAAGCTCAGACCCCGAAGAAGACAACGAACGGAAAGGTTCTGACTCGAGTTCTTCACAAGAATTTCGTCCCTAAGTCATACCAATGATAAATCAACAATCTACGATGGATAATAATCACACAACGCCCAAACCCCCCTCTAAGACCTTTTGTCGGACACCTTCAAGGCGTCGACTAAGAACTCGACCAAAACAACGAATCGATACGATCCAACCATGGAATAACAAGGAATTCGATATAATATAGCTTAACAATCATCAATCCATCACTATTCTGAGTTCAAACAGATTAAACGGACAAATCGAACAAAATCCCCAAAACTAGATTATCAAGAAATCTAACCTTGATTCGGTAGATCGGAGGAGGTTACGGGATGATTAATTGATGTTAGAAACTCAAAAACTTCGTGGATTGATAGATAAACAACATCCAATCACGTGCTCCAAGCCCCAGCCGCGGAAGGAAATGAGAGGGATGAGAAAAATGGGTAAAAACCCGTCTGCTCTACCATATTTATACCCCTGCCGAACACGGCGCAGCAAACGGCCCAGACCAGCACCGGGTGTCTCGGCCGTGTCTCTGCAGGCTGCTGGTCCTGGCCGACCCAGCGCAAGACACGTCGCTCGGCAGCGCCATTTCCAGGGCCGTTTCGCACAGGTCCGGCCGGCCACCTCCAGACACAAACCGAAAATTACGACCGAACCACAACGACGATCCGAACGACCCCGAAACCCGAACCTGAATACGAATCGGAGATTCGAGCACTAAGAGAACATACGATTCCGACCACCCGAAGGCTCGGAATTCGACAACGGAAGGTAATTACCCCAAACTTTGGGAAATTATGAAAATGGCCCAAAACATCCGAAAATCACGATACGTGATCGAATAACCAAACCGAAGTTCACAACACGTCTAACAAAGTTAAACGAACTTACAGAAAACTTGAAACAGTAATTTCGAACGAGATTCACAATAATCGAACTCGAGTGCGGGAAAGTCGTTAAGAAACACGGAACTCAACAAAACAATACCGAAATGAACTCGGATGACAAAAAGTGCAGAATTAAACATTCTCAGAATGATGAAACGGTCACAAGCGAGTCGTCAAAACAGACTGTCGCCGAAAAAAGAAAAATTACCGGAAATCGAAAATTGCGGATATTACATACTACCCTCCTTAAAAGAAGTTTCGTCCCTAAACTTAAACCAAGTAGGGAGAAGCAATAACCCGTTGTGTTGGTCGTCGTGGAGCGTGTTTTCACGCCGTATGTCTCTTTGCGTTTCTTGCAGCGTTTCGCCGACGGAGGTCCGTTTCGACGATTCGCTTGGAACCGTTTCATCATTCTGAGAATGATTAATTCTGCACTTTTTGTCATCCGAGTTCGTTTCGGTATTGTTTTGTTGAGTTCCGTGTTTCTTAACGACTTTTCCGCACTCGAGTTCGATTCTTGTGAATCTCATCCGAAATTACTGTTTCGAGTTTCCCGTAAGCCCGTTTAACTTTGTTAGACGTGTTGTGAACTTCGGTTTGGTTATTCGATCACGTATCGTGATTTTCGGACGTTTTGGGCCATTTTCATAATTTCCCAAAGTTTGGGGTAATTACCTTCCTTTGTCGAATTTCGAGCCTTCGAGTGGTCGGAATCGTGTGTTCTATTAGTGCTCGAATTCGTCTTTTCGAGTACTTCGTAACTGAATCTCTGATTCGTATTCAGGTTCGGGTTTCGGGGTCATTCGGATCGTCGTTGTGGCTCGGTCGTAATTTTCAGTTTGTGTCTGGAGGTGGCCGGCCGGACCTGAGCGAAACGGCCCTGAAAATGGCACTGCCGAGCGCTGTGTCTTGCGCCGGGTCAGCCAGGACCAGCAGCCTGCCGAGACACGGCCGAGACACATGGCGCTGCTCTGGGCCGTTTGCTGCGCCGTGTTCGGTAGGTGTATAAATATGGCAGAACAGTCGGGTTTACACCCATTTTTCCCATTTCTTCACTTCCTTTCCTCATTCGTTCGTTAATTTATTGATGGTATGATATTAGGGTCAAATTCCTTGTGAAGAACTCGAGTCGGAACCCTTCCGTTCGTTGACTTCTTCGTGGTACAAGATTCCCGGTCGAACCGTGTTCTTCGGGGTATTCGGTATCGGTTATTAAGGCAAGTATCCTATTATACGACTTGTATCTTGCGACTACTAATCACGTATGAGATTTATAATGATTTTGCTTGCCTTCGTAAATATGTTCCGTTTGAATTGTTTGTGTATTCTGCAATTTGAAGGCTTGTGATAATAGTGTTATATTGGTATACGTGTTAGCTGTTGTGCCATTTGTGCAGGATTGCGACATACATATGGGATGGTTGTACACTTGGTTGTGCAATGTATTTTGTACCGAACGTGTGTTATGTTGGTTGTGTGTCGTGATCGATGATAGTTGTTGCGAGTGTTGAGATTGTGTTGTGTGCGTGTGATGTACGATTTTGTGGTGATCAACGTGATTGATTAACTGTGCTCATTGTTGTATGTAATGTGAATATGAATGTGAATATGTGTGTGACCGCTAAGTTCACTCGTGTTGGTTCGACGGGACCTACGAGGATTCGTGGCAGTGGACTACGGGGTCAGAACTTAGTGAGGTACTGAGGTCCAATCGCGGCCGGTGCAAGAGGCCTACGATAACGCATGGCAGTGGACCATGAGTTTCGGACACAGTACGTCCAACCGGGTGAGCTCGACGGGGCTTACGGTGACATGTGGCAGTGGACTACGGTGTCAGGACTGTGTGTGTGATTGTTGTGATTGATATAGTCCGTCTGGGTTGTTGAGCCTACGGAGACACGTGACAGTGGATCACGGTGTCGGAATTGGTTATGTCTGGGTAATAGTCCATGTGGGTTGTTAAACCTACGGAGACACGTGACAGTGGATCACGGTGTCGGAATTGATTATGTTTGTTTAATTGTGCGTAGTGTAGTCCGTGCGGGTTGTTTAACCTACGGAGACACATGACAGTGGATCACGGTGTCATGAGCATGATTATTCTCAAATCAAAGTTTTGAAAGGAAAAGTTTTATGAAAATGAATGTTGGACCGAGTCCTAAGCTTGAGTAAATGTTTCCCATATTGTAAACTGTTGAGTTATGAAACAAGATTTGGGTTAAAGCCCTAAAGTTTTTCGAAAGGTTTTGTTAATCAGGACTTGAGGTCTTAAGGTTTTGAAATTCTAAAAAATTATCGAGATGATAATCTTATTTTTGAATGCGTCATAGCTTATCTTCCCTTGTGAAAACCTCCCGGAAATATTTTGATACTTGATTATTATATTTGATTCACGATTATTATTTGCTTGTTACATTTCGTATGATTTGATACTTGCACTAGTAAAACAGTGGAGTTTTACTAACCCCCGAGTAATCGTGGGGTGGATGTATGTTTTGCGTCCAGGTACATGCAGATTCAGGGGAACAGTCACAGGATTGGCACAAGCGGATGGCGAGCTGCGATACTAATCAAGGGTTGAGAGATGTTTTGATTTTTGTTGTGTTGTCCGAGTTGATTTCAGTCTTCCGCTGTATTGTGTTTCGACCCCTGTGTGGGTAATGTTGTATAAGACAATTTTATTGATTGAGTTGTATGACCTCATCGGTCTATATTATTTTATTATTTGACCCTGGCCGGGCAAGCAGTTGGTCATTTTGTAAGGTATAGCCTGGTAGATCCTCGTAGAAAGGGGTCTACGGCGTGTAATATTCCCATATAGTTTTGGGGGTGTTACATTTATGGTATCGGAGATTAGGTTGCGGAAACCTAGGCTGTCGGGTCGAGTCAAGTCGTGATTTGTCGAGTAATGTGTTGTCTTGTCGTTCGAGTCGTCAGGTGACAAGTTGAGTTCTGCGTAGTCACAACGTGTCGGTTATGTTGTCGGATGAGATTAGTATCGTCGGCGGCCGTCACCTTCGTGCGACCTGTGGATGTAAGTCTCCCTTCTTTGTGTTTGTGCCTCGTCTGATGCGAGTTACAGGTATGATTATGAGTTAATTGACGGAATTCTCTTATGGATTTTGATTTCATGATATGTGGTTATTTGACTCTCATATTTTGTTCATATGAGGAGTAGTGTTGCTGGATTGTGCATGTTGGACTGTATTTCTTTTATCCGCTGCGTGAGTTCTTTTGTAATGGCTTTCGGTATTTTACGGACTGAATTTTATTTCGAAAACCGATCCCCTTAACCGAGTTTTTGGCATTTTGGCCTTGATCGTTTTGGCGAATTTCTTATGACGGTATTTAGTATTTTGTAAATGACTTTTGTGAGTTTTTGAAATATTACCGTCATCGGCCTTTCTGGCGTTTTTATAAATGTTTTTTAGCCTGGTGAGTTCCGGCGCGGGACCCACGACGCTATAATATTCCGTGTAATTACCTGAAATTTTTGGGCATTCTAGCCCATTGAATTATCTTGGAAAACCTTGAGTATCTTAGAAAATAAATTTCGAGACGTACTTTTAAAATGAATTATTTTCTCGTGGTACATCCAAGGTGCCACAATATGTTTCAAAATTCTTCTACGTCGAGGACCAAAATGTTTTGAGATATTTTCAATGTTTTAGAAACACTTTTACTTAGATCCGAGGGTCGAATATTTCTGAAAGTTTTTCACCAAAGGAAAAGTGTCCTCATTTTTGTTCCAACGCAAGGTGGTTTTCAAAGTCTCGACAATGATGTTTGCTCAACTTTTTGTATAGTGATACTCAAGATCAACTGGTGTTCCCAAACCGTTTTCAAAAGGTGGTTTTCATTTTTAAAACCCATCATTTCCTGCTTGTGGTCGGAGAAGGTGTGTATGATGTTGGTATTGTCGTTAGGGTGTTAGCCCTCCAAATTGTGATTGAATTGGTGGCGTGAGCGTTGAGTTGTTGCCACACATTTGTTACGTTAGCCCTCTGTGAGAGGTGTGATGTTGATCTTTAATGTTGTCGTTTCGTGGCGATTTGCGAGCTATCGCACCTGTGCGAGCTGTTAGAGCTTGGGTTTATATGATTGTGTACATCTGTGATTGTTTCATGATGTTTTGTATTTGTGTGCTGGTTATCATTCGGGCCGTTGTAATCATCGAACGATGCCGTGGTTGTTGTGATTTTAGTACGTGTTGATATGTTATGCCAAATTGACATCTCCGGTTTGTTGCTTTGTGATGTTACGTCCCATTGTATTTAGCATTTGTATATTCGGTATGCCGAGCCGAGGTGTTTCAACCGTGGTGTGCCGGGGGCATGCATGTACCAATTGTCCTTCTCGTCAGTAAAGCATTTCAAGTGTGGACCCGAGAGACACAGGATCTAGTTTTGCGAGTTGGGTTCCGAGTCTTTAGGGGCACGAACTTCAGTACATATATCAGGATCGGCTCTAAGAGGCCCATGGGAAATGTTCCGTCGACTGCTTTTGTGTCGTTGCTTTGTTTCCGTTATTGTGAGTTGCGGGGACGACCTTCTTTTATAAGAGATCGAATGTAATACACGTATTGTTTTTGGACTTCTGCATTTCCTCTTTCTCAGGTCTATCGATTCGCTCGTGTTCGTTGATACTTTCTGAACTTGTTTTGTATTTCAGTTTCATCATTCGAACGAGCTGTGATCTTGTTTTGGGTCGATCTGGTTATCGTTGTGACTTTTCCGAGTTCGGTTCGATTCTTGTGAACCTTGTTCGGAAGTAACATCTTTTGGTTCTACTGGTTCTTTTATTCGAAGTGGATCGGATTTTGAACTTTTGTATTATCGACTCTATCGACTCGTTTATGTTCGTTGACATTTTCTGAGCTGGTCCTGCCCCTTGCTTTTGTTGATCGAACGAGTGTGGTATTGTTTCGGAATAACTCATTTGTCGTTGTGACTTTTCAATTGCTATTCCCTTTCATGTGGATCTTATGTGAATGCACATCTTGTTGTTTTCACCGGATCATATATTGTCTCGAGTCGAGATGTGAACCTTGGAGTTGTTGTTTGAATTTTATTGTTCTTCGTGATTCGAACATGATTGTTCGATTTATGTTGTCTCGATCGTTGTGGTTCGATCGTTTGATTGTTCGGTTTTTGTTGATCTCGTTTCGTGATTTTTGAACAATCAGACTCCTTCGTAATTCCCTTAAGTTCGGGAAATTAGTCTCGTTTTCGATCTTCCAACCCTTGGGTGGTGGAATTCCGTATTTGTTCAGCGATTGGCTCGCGTTTTGATTGATGTACCATTGGGTTGGTCAATCGTATTGATTTTCGTTCGTTGTGTTTTGTTATTGTTCGGATAATTGACTTGATTGTATTATCTGTTTGATGACACTTGTCACTTTTTGGTTTTATTATGTCTCTACCGGTAGCGTTGTGTTAGTCGTCTTGGGGCGTGTTTTCACGCCGTATATTCCTTTACGTTGCTTGTAACGTTTCGCTGTTGGGCACGATTTTTTTTCGGTCCTTGTGTATCTCGTTGAGTTTTCCTGGCGGGATATTGCTTCTCCCTACTTGATTTAAGTTTCGGGACGAAACTTCTTTTAAGGAGGGTAGAATGTAATATCCGCAATTTCGGATTTCCGGTAATTTTCTTTTTTCGGCGGAGGTCCGTTTAGACGACTCGCTTGGAACCGTTTCATCATTCTGAGAATGATTAATTCTTCACTTTTTGTCATCCGAGTTCGTTTCGGTATTGTTTTGTTGAGTTCCGTGTTTCTTAACGACTTTTCCGCACTCGAGTTCGATTCTTGTGAATCTCGTCCGAAATTACTGTTTTGAGTTTCCCGTAAGTCCGTTTAACTTTTTTAGACATGTTGTGAACTTCGGTTTGGTTATTCGATCACGTATCGTGATTTTCGGACGTTTTGGGCCATTTTCGTAATTTCCCAAAGTTTGGGGTAATTACATTCCGTTGTCGAATTTCGAGCCTTCGAGTTGTCGGAATCATGTGTTTTATTAGTGCTCGAATTCGTCTTTGCGAGTACTTCGTAACTGAATCTCCGATTCGTATTCAGGTTCGGGTTTCGGGGTCGTTCGGATCGTCGTTGTGGCTCGGTCGTAATTTTCGGTTTGTGTTTGGAGGTGGCCGGCCGGACCTATGCGAAACGGCCCTGGAAACGGTGCTGCCGAGCGCCGTGTCTTGCACCGGGTCGGCCAGGACCAGCAGCCTGCCGAGACACGGCCGAGACCCACGGCGCTCGTCTGGGCCGTTTGTTGCGCCGTGTTCGGCAGGTGTATAAATATGGCAGAACAATCGGGTTTACACCCATTTTTCCCATTTCTTCACTTCCTTTCCGCGGCTGGGACTTGGAGGGCACGAGGAGATGTTGTTCCACTGTAAATCCATGAAGTTCCTGAGTCCATAACATCGATTAATCATTCCATAACTTGCTCCGATCGACCGAATCAAGGTAAGTTTTCTTAAAATCTAGTTTTGGGGATTTTGTTTGATTTGACCGATTAATCTGTTTTAACTCAGAATAGTGATGGACTAATGATTGTTAAGCTATATTATATCGAATTCCTTGTTATTCCATGGTTGGATTGCCATGGATTTGTCGTTTTATTGAGTATCTTATCGACGCCTTGAAGGTGTTCGATAAAATGTCACAAAGAGAATCCGAGCGTTCTACGCTTATTCTTCCTTGTTCGTTCGTTAATTTATTGATGGTATGATGTTAGGGTCAGATTCCTTGTGAAGAACTCGAGTCGGAACCCTTCCGTTCGTTGTCTTCTTCGTGGTACAAGCTTCTCGGTCGAACCGTGTTCTTCGGGGTATTCGGTATCGGTTATTAAGGCAAGTATCCTATTATACGACTTGTATCTTGCGACAAATAATCACGTATGAGATTTATAATGGTTTTGCTTGCCTTCGTAAATATGTTCCGTTTGAATTGGTTATGTATTATGCAATTTGAAGGCTTGTGATAATAGTGTTATATTGGTATACGTGTTAGCTGTTGTGCCATTTGTGCAGGATTGCGACGTACATATGGGATGGTTGTACACTTGGTTGTGCAATGTATTGTGTACCGAACGTGTGTTGTGTTGGTTGTGTGTCGTGATTGATGATAGTTGTTGCGAGTGTTGCGATTGTGCTGTGTGCGTGTGATGTACGATTTTGTGGTGATCAACGTGATTGATTAACTGTGCTCATTGTTGTATGTAATGTGAATGTGAATGTGAATATGTGTGTGACCGCTAAGTTCACTCGTATTGGTTCGACGGGACCTATGAGGATTCGTGGCAGTGGACTACGGGGTCAGAACTTAATGAGGTACTGAGGTCCAATCGTGCTGGTCTGACGAGGCCTACGATAACACATGGCAGTGGACCATGAGTTTCGGACACAGTACGTCCAACCGGGTGAGCTCGACGGGGCATACGGTGACACATGGCAGTGGACTACGGTGTCAGGACTGCGTGTGTGATTGTTGTAATTGATATAGTCCGTGTGGGTTGTTGAGCCTACGGAGACACGTGATAGTGGATCACGGTGTCGGAATTGGTTATGTCTGGTTAATAGTCCGTGTGGGTTGTTGAACCTACGGAGACACGTGACAATAGATCACGGTGTCGGAATTGATTATGTTTGTTTAATTGTGCGTGGTGTACTCCGTGCGGGTTGTTAAACCTACGGAGACACGTGACAGTGGATCACGGTGTCATGAGCATGATTATTTTCAAATCAAAGTTTTGAAAGGAAAAGTTTTATGAAAATGAATGTTGGACCGAGTCCTAAGCTTGAGTAAATATTTACCGTATTGTAAACTGTTGAGTTTTGAAACAAGATTTGGGTTAAAGCCCTAAAGTTTTTCGAAAGGTTTTGTGAATCAGGACTTGAGGTCTTAAGGTTTTGAAATTCTAAAAAATTCCCGAGATGATAATCTTATTTTCGAATGCTTCATAGCTTATCTTCCCTTGTGAAAACCTCCCGGGAATATTTTGATACTTGATTATTATATTTGATTCACGATTATTATTTGCTTGTTACATTTCGTATGATTTGATACTTGCACTAGTAAAACAGTGGAGTTTTACTAACCCCCGAGTAATCGGGGGCTGGATGTCTGTTTTGCGTCCAGGTACATGGAGATTCAGGGGAGCAGTCACAAGATTGGCACAAGAGGATGACGAGCTGCGATACTAATCAAGGGTTGAGATATGTTTTGATTTTCGTTGTGTTGTCCAAGTTGATTTCAGTCTTCCGCTGTATTGTGTTTCGACCCCTGTGTGGGTAATGTTGTATAAGACAATTTTGTTGATTGAGTTGTATGACCTCATCGGTCTGTATTATTTTATTATTTGACCCTGGCCGGGCAAGCAGTTGGCCGTTTTGTAAGGTATAGCCTGTAGATCCTCGTAAAAAGGGGTTTGCGGCGTGTAATATTCCCACATGGTTTTGGGGGTGTTACATTTATCGGCTCGGCATACCGAAAATACAAATGCTAGATACAATGGGGCATAATGTTGCAAAACAACATAGCGGAGATGCCAACTCAGCACAAAAAGGAATCATAACACATATCATATAGAACGATTACCATCGTAAAGTAATACACACACAAACACTACAACAACGACGGTATCGTTCGGCGACTTCAACGGCCCGAACAATAACCAGCACATAATTACAAACATCATGAAACAATCACACATTTACCCTAACGTACAAACCCAAGCTTCAACAGCTCACACTCGTGCGACAACACGCAAATCACCACGAGGCGACAAATAGTAAATACCAGTTCACACTTCTCACAGAGGGCTAGTACTACAAATACATGGCAACGCCTCAACGTTCATGCCACCAATTCGATCATATTCGGAAGTTAACATCATAACGACAAAGCAAACATCATACATACATTTCCAAACGCAAACAGGAATTGATAGGTTTTAAAAAAAAACCCCTTTTGAAAATAATTTTGGAAACACCGATTGATCTTGAGTATCACCCTTCAAAAAAGTACAAACGTGAAACATCGTTATCGAGACTTTGGAAAACTATTTCACATTCGATAAAAATGAGGACACTTTCTTTTCGTGAAAAAACTTTCAGAAATATTCGACCCTCGGGTCTAAGTAAAAGTGTTTCTAAAACATTGGAAATATCTCAAAACATTTTGTCCTCGAGGTAGAAGAATTTTAAAACATATTGTGGCACCTTGGATGTACCACGAGAAAATAATTCATTTTAAAAGTACGTCTCGAAATTTATTTTCTAAGATACTCAAGGTTTTCAAAGATAATTCAATGGACTAGAATGCCCAAAAATTTCAGGTAATTACACGGAACATTATAGCGTCGTGGGTCCCGCGCCGGAACCCACTAGGCTGAAAACCATTTACAAAAACGCCAAAAAGGCCGATGACGATAATATTTCAAAAACTCACAAAAGCCATTTACAAAATACTAAATACCGTCATAAGAATTTCGCTAAAACGATAAAGGCCATAATGTCAAAAACTCTGTTAAGGGAATCAGTTTTCGAAAAAAAACTCAGTCGGTAAAATACCGAAAGCCATTACAAAAGAACTCACGCAGCGGAAAAAGGAATACAGTCCAACATGCACAATCCAATTGAATACATCTCACAGCATCTAGTTTAAACATACAACAAAACCATTCCTCGGAGTTTCTCACGAACTCAATCGTCGATACCTTATTCGAAACCCATTGTAACACCCAAAAGGCGGCTATTACAGTGCCGTGAATCCCACACTAGGACCCACCAGGCGATATTCAAAACAGATTAAACAAATATTATTTGTGATACCGAACCACAATGAATAGTTATTACTCCGATTAGGAGTTTATTAAAATATGGCCAACGGCCTTACAATACACAGGATCCGAAAAAAAAAACAAGTATAAACCATATGGGGATGGAAAATACTTCAAATGTCAAATACAACCAAATAGCAATTTAAATGAAGCAAGAAATAACATAACACGGTTTAACATAACCGGACAACAAAGATGTGGGGCCCCCGAACTAGTATCCTTCGAACCCTTCGCCGTCGACATGCTCTTCCCATGCCTTGCCTTTGCCTCGACCTAAAATACAATACAAGTATTTCGCCCAACACAGGGTCAGATATACATGATAATCAATTCTTCTGACATTATACAATTCACATATATATAGATTTCAAAGAAATCATTCCGACTATCAATCATACCCCTCGGGCGTATGAAACGTTCAGTCACAAGCATCCAATACTATGGACGATTTAATAGTATGGCTCAAGATGGACATCACAGTACGACCGATCCAGAAATGTGTCCGTGTACATGTACGCCCCGTATACGGAATCCAGAATATACGTGGGACGATGTACCTAATTAGCCTCACGAAACTACGTCCCGTGTGCACAGTCCAATGCGGAATAATATCCATGCATGACTATATATGTGTCTAGCTAAAAATCCTACACAATGACCAATCGGAACGCAGATATGATTCCGGATATGTCACGATACAACATGACATCGAATTCAATAAATCACACATCCGATTAAGAATCCAGAAAAACTCACCGAAGTGAAAATAAGACTAACGAGTTCAACGATTCAAAGCGACGTACTTGGGAATGCAACCCCACGAAGAAAAGCGGGATAACGTCAAGGACAATGTCAAATCATGACAAACATTACATGAACAATTCATACATATGAAATATATAACCATCACAAGGATCTAATCATCATTATAACCAAGCAAGATAACTTGCCTCAAATCCGTAAGCGAAAGATAGTCCTTCTCCAAATGATCAAACGGACGGTATCCTCGGTTAAACACTCAATCGAACAAGCAACCTTGAATGAAACGTAATTCATTCAATAACATATTCACATAATATTAATATCAATTCGTAGGAAACGACGCCTGCAACCTACTCGAATAATTCATTCCACCCTAATGAATACCTTAACAATTAATGAAAGGTTTCAATACATCTAATTCATCTTCCAAAATCGGATTACCATACCAAAAGTGTCCTTTAATTCTCTTGTTATTCTATGAACAAAACATCTTCAATTTGCCAATAAAATGGGTTTAAATCAAATTCTCATGTTCTACAACATCTACTATTATAAAAGGATAGTCATAATGAATTTGATACTCAATCTACCATGACAATATTGTTCATAAACAGCATCATCTTCTTAAGAACACTATCTATTTAGAATGATGATGAACCACATTCTAAGTTATCAACACATTAGATTAATGAAAAGTTATTGTTGTAGTTATCAAGATCCTTATCATTCTTCAAAGACTTGTGAAGCTGAACCATAATGATTTAAAGCTTCTAAGATTTCTGAACAAGATCATCTAACCCTATCTTTAACATTATCAAGTTCTTCCCAAGGTAATTAAATACCTAAAATGGTGTTTAAACACTCTATGATATCAAGTTCTTGATTAAATCCAGTTATGATGAAGCTAACCGATCCAACAATGTTCTACTGAGTTAAATTCGTCCAGTAAGATGAGTAATGATAACTATAAACATGATTACCATCACTACAACATCAAGAACTCATCTAATCTAAACCCTCATTTATCATATTCATCAAAAATGTTAAAAAGGTTGGATTAAAACTATGTTTTACTTGATTAATCTAACTCTAGGTGAAGTATAATTCGTCACTAACATCAACATAAGAAAATAATGCAGAGAGTAAAGTACACCTACCTCCAGAAATGAAGAACAACTTCAATGCTATGGGAAAATATACTCCAAGCTCAAGAACAACTCCTAGTCTCCAAGGAAATGATCTCCACTCCAAGATTTAAGGCTTAGAAACAAGTTGGTGAAGGTTGATATCGTTTTGGTAGTGCAGAGGTATGATATGTGAAGAGAGAAATTCGGTTTGGGGTTGTGAAGAAATGAAAACAGTGGGTCCTATAAATAGATCATGGGACTTAGCGCACGCTATCGAACAGTTAGCGTACGCTAATGCACTTACGTACGCTATCCGGCGATATTACGACGTAAGCGGCTTACGATGGCTCTGTCTTGAATTATCGCAGCCGCTAGCGCACGCTAATGAGAAATGGGTTACGCACGCTAATAAAAGTAGATTCTCACCGACACGGCGGCTCGGACCTTGATCACATGCATGCTAACGGCTAAGGAGTTCACGTGCTGAAGTCAATCGATGCCGATTCCCTCTTAGCGACGCAATGGAGGAAACCTTACGCACGCTAAGGCACGGGATTAGCGACGTTAATCGTCTGCCGTAGCGTACGCTATATCAACAGAAAAATTCGAAAATGCAACTCTCTAATTAACATCGAATCATCACATATGAAATGAAATAACAACGATATGATATTCAAATCTATAATACTTCAACATAATACTAAATGCAACGATTTATGATAATCAGATTATCCGAATAATACAACGACAGGTAAAAATGAAAAGTTACAGTCGGATATTACATACTCCCCCCTTAAAAGGAGTTTCGTCCTCAAAACTAAGGGGTAAATAACTCGAGGTATCTCGCTCGCATACTATCCTCGGTCTCCCACGTAGCCTCCTCGACTCCGTGTCGTGACCACTGAACTTTCAGTAGGGGAATCGTCTTGTTCCGCAACTGCTTGATCCTCCTCTCGAGTATCCGTACAGGACGCTCCTCGTACGAATGATCCTCTGCTAATTCAATATCTTCGAATTGAAGTACATGGATCGGATCAGCAACATATTTCCTCAACTGGGAGACATGAAACACGTTGTGAATCTTACTCAAAGTCGGTGGCAAAGCTAGTCGATAGGCCAGATCGCCTACACGCTCCAAAACCTCAAACGGCCCAATGTACCTTGGGCTCAGCTTGCCCCTCTTCCCGAAACGAAAAACACCTCGTGTAGGAGACACCTTCATTAACACATGGTCACCAACCTCGAACTCAAGCGGTCGTCGACGGTGGTCAGCATAAGACTTCTATCGACTTTGAGCCGTTAACAACCGACTTCTAATCAAAGTGATCTTCTCACGGGCGGCTAACAACATATCGGGTTCCGTACCCAGAGATTCTGACAGTTCGTCCCAACACAAAGGGGACCTACAGCGACGGCCATACAATGCCTCATACGGTGCCATCTGAATCGAAGCGTGCCAACTATTATTATAAGTGAATTCCACCAAAGGCAGCTGGGCTTCCCAATCGTTCTTCCAATCAAGAGCACATGCTCTCAACATATCCTCTAGAGTCTGGATGGTTCTCTCCGACTGACCATCAGTCTGTGGATGAAAAGCAGATCGAAATTCAATCGCGTGCCCATCGCACGATGAATCGCCTTCGAGTGTGACACAAATCGCCCGTCACGGTCTGATACAATGCTCTTGGGGGTACCGTGTAGTCTCAAAATTTCCTTAATAAACAGCTGGGCCAATCTCTCGGGGCCCCACGTGTCCTTAATCTCCAAGAAGTGGGCTGATTTGGTCAGACGGTCCACAATCACCCAAATCGTATTCATTCCTCGACGACTCGTCGGCAAGCTGGTGATAAAATCCATAGATATGTCCTCCGATTTCCACTCAGGAATCGGGAGCGGTTTCAGCATTCCTGCGGGTCGCTGGTGCTCAATCTTAACCTGCTGACAGGTCAAACACCTCGACACGAATTCGGCAACCTCACGTTTCATATTCCCCCACCAATAATTCTGCTTCAAATCCTTATACATCTTGCTAGAGCCCGGGTGAATAGAGTACGGGGTAGCATGGGCTTCCCTCATGATAGAGTTCCTCAATTCTTCGTCAGCGGGTACACAAACTCGATTTATAAAACGTATCAATCCATCCTCATGGATCACGAATCCAGGGGCTTTCCCCTGGGTTACTTCATCCCGAACTCGAGATAAGAATGGGTCCGTAACTTGCTTCGATTTGATCATATCATCAAGAGACGAAGAAATCTCAAGGGTGCAAAGTTGTCCCTAAACACGCTATAACCAAACTTCAATTTCTAGCCTCATAAGGTCCAACTGCAACTCCCTCTGTGCTGTCAAACGGCTCAGCATTTGCTCCTGCACTGTCTTACGGCTCAATGCGTCGGCAACCACATTTGCTTTACCCGGATGATAAAGGATCTCGATATCATAGTCCTTGATTAATTCTAGCCACCTTCTCTGCCTCATGTTCAACTCTTTCTGAGTAAAAATGTACTTTAGGCTCTTGTGGTCTGTAAAGATCTGGCACGTAACTCCATAAAGATAGTGACGCCAGATTTTCAAAGCAAACACCACGGCTGCTAACTCCAAGTCATGGGTCGGATAGTTAACTTCATAGGGTCGCAATTGTCTCGATGCATAGGCAATCACTTTCCCTTCCTGCATTAATACACATCCCAGACCCTGTCTCGACGCGTCACTATACACCACAAATCCTTCCGTTCCTTTTGGTAAGACCAAAACAGGTGCCGAAATCAATCGACTCTTGAGCTCTTCAAAACTTTGCTGACATGATTCTGACCACAAATACTTCTTGTACTTTCGCAGTAAGTTAGTCATTGGTTGCGCAATTTTAGAGAATCCTTCTACGAATCTCCGGTAGTAACCTGCTAGGCCGAGGAAACTACGAACTTCTTTCACGTTCTTCGGTGGTAGCCAATCTCGAATGGCTTCCGTCTTTTTTGGGTCCACTCTCACCCCTTCGGCTGATATCACATGCCCGAGAAACACAACCTCAGGCATCCAAAATTCACACTTAGAAAATTTCCCATAAAGTTGTTCCCGCCTCAATGTATCGAGAACTTGGTGGAGGTGACGCTCGTGCTCCTCGTGATCGCGAGAGTAAATCAGAATGTCGTCAACGAAAACGACTACAAAGCGATCCAGATAGTTAATAAAAACTCGATTCATCAACTCCATGAATACTGTCGGTGCATTAGTCAGTCCAAATGGCATCACCACGAACTCATAATGCCCATAACGAGTACGGAATGCTGTCTTCGAAATGTCAGAATCTCGAATCCTCAACTGATGATAACCAGATCTCAAGTCGATCTTAGAAAACACGGCGGCCCCCTGAAGTTGGTCCAATAAATCATCAATACGAGGCAAGGGATACTTGTTCTTGATGGTTACCCTGTTCAGCTCACGGTAATCAATACATAAGCGTAGAGATCCATCTTTCTTCCGCATTTAATAACACCGTGCTCCCCAAGGGGACGCACTAGGTCGAATATAGCCTTTGTCACCAACTCCTCAAGCCGGGTTCTTCAATTCTTGCATCTCGGTCGGAGCCATACGCAGACGGTGCTTTTGAGAGCGGGACGACTGGGTTCTAACTCAATAATAAACTCCACGTCACGATGAGGAGGTAAGCCTGAAACTCATTTGGAAATACATCCGGGTAGTCTCGGACTACCGGAATGTCGCCAATTCAATCGGGTCGATCACCGCTTTGGTCATGTAGCACCAATAACCAATACACCCTTGATTAAGCGGTTTCATTGCTTTCATAGCTGATGACTCTCCCGTAACGATCGGGATTATTACCTCGAAAATACACTCGAATCCATCATCGTGACGGTAACCATCCGCTATGACACCGAGTATTGCATCATGACGATCCATCCAATCGATACCCAAGATTATATCATCCTTAGGTAGATCGACTACAATCAGATTTGACAACCACTCACGGTCGTTCAAATGAATCTGACGATCTGGACTTCACGATTCCCAATAATTCTTCTACCATCAGGTAGGCCAATCACGTAGGGCTCACAATCGATAACATGGTCTAGAGGCAAACGACTTAAACAAGAAGAAGATATAAAGGAGTGTGAAGCACCGGTATCAAAAAGAACACATACAGGCTGGGAGTGGATCTCGAGTATACCTGAAATCATACTGGCCTCGGGATCATCAGCTCTCTTCATCTCGTAAATCGGGTTTCAGCTCCGCACTAGGTGTACCACTTTGATTCCCACGGCCCATTCCCCTATTCGCCCCGGTGGTCTGATAGGAAGCGGACGGAGGCGTCCGGTTCTAGACAGAGGATTGAACTAGAGCATGAGACGCTACTGGATCATGTCTGGGCCCACTCCTGCAAAAACGAGCACGGTGACCTTTCTTCCCACAAGTATGGCTTGTGATGGCAGGCTTTGGGCATTTGAAGTTGATATGCCCCTGGCCCCCACAGTTATGGCACACCAAGGAAGAGGGAACCGCTCGAGAGTGCGATCCGGCGGGCTTTGACGCCAAGGGTGGTTGATCAGAATGGTTTGGCAATGACTGGGGCTTCCTGAATGTCCCCCGATTACTCTCAGTCTGGTTCTGGTTCTTGGACCTTTTGTTGTTGGACTGTGGTTGTTTCTTGGAAATCTCCTTCGCGGTGAGTTCGTACTCCAGAGCCTTCTCGATGAACTCGGTAAGGTAGTACTGGTGATTCAACAAATGCATTCTCATTCGGGTTTAAGCCTCTTGAGAAAGTATTTGATCTTATCGGCCTCGAGATCGGATAATTGTCGTGGCAAAAGGAAGGAGTGCTCGAATTTCTCAAAGAACAGATAATACATCATCGTCTTCGACGGGTCGGGGTTCAATAGTTCCGGTTTGGCCTCCTCACGGAGTGGCCCCGGATAGTAACGGTCTAGCATGAGGTTTTTAAATTCATCTCAAGTGTAAACACCATCACCGGCCCTTCGAAAGCCACCAGGTGTGAGCGCCTTTGCCAAGGTAATACGCGGCTACCGAAACGCGATTCTCTTCCGGGCAGTCCACCATCTGAAAAAGTTTCTCAAAATGCTCGATCCAATGCACAATGTCAGCAGGCTCAGAGGAGCCTTCAAAAGTCGGTGGTCGCTGGCGAGAAATGTCGTTGATAATCCGACTCACGGGTCCGCCAATCACAGGAGGAGGATGAGCCCCCTGTTGCTGGCCAATAGCGGCCCTCTGTATAGCTTCCATTAGTTGACCCATCTGGGTCATCTGTGTCATCATGCCCTGCATTACGCCGTAAGGATCGACACGCGCATCCCCGCGCCCACTGTGGTGCGATTGTTCCCTAGAAGGTGAACCACTGTATGCGGAACTCTGATCCGCATTCGCGCGTCTGTTGGCTCGAGGTATCGGGATTCGGCCCCTACCGCGGCCTCGTCCCCCTCTGCCACGACCTCTCAGGTTTCTTTCCATACTGAAAGAATCAATCATAGTGATAATCATAAGTACAATTCAAGATACTAAAATTCATGCTAAGTTAATAGCAACAAGGAATCACATATTCAAGGAAAACGGTTATCGATACCACAAATGTCGCACCGAATATCATATCGGTGTCAAGTCAAACAATTTTCAAGTGTATAATCAATTCAGCATTTACCTCGGATTATCAATCGGTTAAATCCTGTCACAATTCCTCGAAATAACATGATCAACAAGGAGACCGATACTGATATCAATATCATGCCAGTAATTAAATCATGGCTCATAAAGTACATACCGTATTTGGCTCGTAGGTCGGCGCAGACAGTCACACGTGACACGAAGGTCTCTTGATACTAGTTCATATCTCAATGACTCATAAAAAGGAAACAACTCTCCGATACCATCTTCTGTAACACCCCAAAAGGCGGCTATTACAGTGCCGTGAATCCCACACTGGGACCCACCAGCATGGTTCTAAAAAACGCTACGCGCTAGGCGTTCGGATTGCTAATGGCTAGCGCCCAGAGGATTACTCGGGGATTAATCGGGGATTAATCGGATTAGGCGGATTTATATTTTTATTATTATTTTAATTATTTTTACATGTAAGAAATTATATATATGTAAATAATTAAAAATAATTAAAATTTAATCATTTAAAAGATATATAATAAATTATATATTATATTTAAAATATTGATATAGATATAAGGGAGTCTATAATATCCATAATATCTCAGTTTAGGAATTTATAGTACTATTAAAATAAAACAAAAAAAATTAAAAAGTATAACCGCCTAGGCATCCGCCTAATCGTCCACCTAGCTACGAAATTTAAAACATTGATATAGCTATAAAGTAGTCCATAGTACCCATAGTATATTAGCTTGCCTTCATAGGCCCCCACCAAACTAGCCTAGACGACTGATTAATCACCCAAACGCCCAGTACAAGCGCCTAAGCCATAATCGGAACGGTAGAGGACCTTCTAGGGATTAATCGGAGGATTAATCGGTATAGGCGGGGATTTTTAGAACACTGCCCACCAGGCGATATTCAAAACAGATTAAACAAATATTATTTGTGATACCGAACCACAATGAATAGTTATTACTCCGATTAGGAGTTTATTAAAATATGGCCAACGGCCTTACAATACACAGGATCCGAAAAAAAAAACAAGTATAAACCATATGGGGATGGAAAATACTTCAAATGTCAAATACAACCAAATAGCAATTTAAATGAAGCAGGAAATAACATAACACGGTTTAACATAACCAGACAACAAAGATGTGGGGCCCCCGAACTAGTATCCTTCGAACCCTTCGCCGTCGACATGCTCTTCCCGTGCCTTGCCTTTGCCTCGACCTAAAATACAATACAAGTATTTCGCCCAACACAGGGTCAGATATACATGATAATCAATTCTTCTGACATTATACAATTCACATATATATAGATTTCAAAGAAATCATTCCGACTATCAATCATACCCCTCGGGCGTATGAAACGATCAGTCACAAGCATCCAATACTATGGACGATTTAACAGTATGGCTCAAGATGGACATCACAGTACGACCGATCCAGAAATGTGTCCGTGTACATGTCCGCCCCGTATACGGAATCCAGAATATACGTGGGACGATGTACCTAATTAGCCTCACGAAACTACGTCCCGTGTGCACAGTCTAATGCGGAATAATATCCACGCATGACTATATATGTGCCTGGCTAAAAATCCTACACAATGACCAATCGGAACGCAGATATGATTCCGGATATGTCACAATACAACATGACATCGAATTCAATAAATCACACATCCGATTAAGAATCCAGAAAAACTCACCGAAGTGAAAATAAGACCAACGAGATCAACGATTCAAAGCGACGTACTTGGGAATGCAACCCCACGAAGAAAAGCGGGATAACGTCAAGGACAATGTCAAATCATGACAAACATTACATGAACAATTCATACATATGAAATATATAACCATCACAAGGATCTAATCATCATTATAACCAAGCAAGATAACTTGCCTCAAATCCGTAAGCGAAAGATAGTCCTTCTCCAAATGATCAAACGGACGGTATCCTAGGTTAAACACTCAATCGAACAAGCAACCTTGAATGAAACGTAATTCATTCAATAACATATTCACATAATATTAATATTAATTCGTAGGAAACGACGCCCGCAACCTACTCGAATAATTCATTCCACCCTAATGAATACCTTAACGATTAATGAAAGGTTTCAATACATCTAATTCATCTTCCAAAATCGGATTACCATACCAAAAGTGTCCTTTAATTCTCTTGTTATTCTATGAACAAAACATCTTCAATTTGCCAATAAAATGGGTTTAAATCAAATTCTCATGTTCTACAACATCTACTATTATAAAAGGATAGTCATAATGAATTTGATACTCAATCTACCATGACAATATTGTTCATAAACAGCATCATCTTCTTAAGAGCACTATCTATTTAGCATGATGATGAACCACATTCTAAGTTATCAACACATTAGATTAATGAAAAGTTATTGTTGTAGTTATCAAGATCCTTATCATTCTTCAAAGACTTGTGAAGCTGAACCATAATGATTTAAAGCTTCTAAGATTTCTGAACAAGATCATCTAACCCTATCTTTAACATTATCAAGTTCTTCCTAAGGTAATTAAATACCTAAAATGGTGTTTAAACACTCTATGATATCAAGTTCTTGATTAAATCCAGTTTTGATGAAGCTAACCGATCCAACAATGTTCTACTGAGTTAAATTCGTCCAGTAAGATGAGTAATGATAACTATAAACATGATTACCATCACTACAACATCAAGAACTCATCTAATCTAAACCCTCATTTATCATATTCATCAAAAATGTTAAAAAGGTTGGATTAAAACTATGTTTTACTTGATTAATCTAACTCTAGGTGAAGTATAATTCGTCACTAACATCAACATAAGAAAATAATGCAGAGAGTAAAGTACACCTACCTCCAGAAATGAAGAACAACTTCAATGCTATGAGAAAATATACTCCAAGCACTAGTCGAAAAATACCATTTTACATCGCACTTTCTAAATCGGTTACAGTATAACCGATTTAAAAAATGATTAGGTTTCATTTTACATCGGTTATTCGGAAACTGATGTAATATATCAGTTTTTACATCGGTCAATAAGGAACCGACGGTTAATAAAAAACCGATGTAGTATGTGTATGTTTCACATCGGTTCTCAAATACCAACACATAAAACAGCCCCCCACTACCCAGTTTAGGTCATTCACCTTCTCCCGTACCCCGCTTGTTCAACCCTGCGATTCAATCTCCTCCCCTCAATCTCCTCCCCTCAACCTTGCGATTCACATACCGGCTAAAAGCTCCGACCACCGCGCGCCAGTGGAGTTGTTGAGATCAGTGGAGAAAGCCTTGGAGGTGAAGTTGGGGGATGACACGGTCGAAAATTTATCATCGTCTTCTTGGTATGTGTGTGTATGTGTAATATAAAAAGAACGAAGTCGAAAATTGTACAAGAATTAGACTTCTGAAACATCTGACCTCGGATTATCCGGCCCCTGTTTCTCTCCAGAATAATCCAACTCCACCGGTTTGGTACTTTTGTTGCATCCTTTTTTTTGTTATTTATTTTATTATATAGTGTTTTGTGTATATATAATTTTGTAATTTCTAGTCAGAGATGTATTACTTGTAATGGGTTTTCTCGTTCTTGCGGAATCAATGAGATTCATTTTTGTTTGGATTTTATTGATCTTTTTAGGTATTTTTAAGTTCCTTTTTGAAATAATATTAGGTAATTATCCTTTGCTTGATTATAGAGGAATTATAAAGTTTAGAACTGATCAAGACTGATTTCTTTTGTTATTTTTTTGCTTCTTGCTAGATTGTTAATACATTATTGCCTGTGTGTGTGTGTGCACGGTGTAGTAATTTTTCTTGAATTTCTAATCTTTTGTGCAAGAGACTTAGAATATAACTTATTTGGGCTTTTTTCTACAGTGGGGAGAGGTTGCAGTTCGCCGAAGTTTAGTCCAGCTTCTGCGAGCTCACTGCCTTCTCTCGTTTACAATGGCAATGGAATTCGACCGTTCGATCTCTCCGTGATCGTATCTGGTTTTCTGCAAGATTTCAGTATAAAAGAAAAAAGGATTAACAGTGATAATCATGGGCGCTGCTTGTTCTCGCTTGTGGATGAATGTGAAGATTTTGCTAATCCTAACAGCTCGATTTATCGGAACTGTATATGCCTTCATTGCTTCATTCAGAACTTGGTACATGTGGTATGGTTTATATAGTCCCTTTGGTTCTTGATTTGCTAGACTAGTAATGCTTTTATAACTCAATATCAAATATGGAGTCAATACTTGTGGACTTTTTAATTGTCATAATGCACAAAAGATCTCTTTTCTTTCCGGAATATGGTATTTCAGTTCAACTTAGTTGGACTCTCTCTAAAACCTTAGAGGGTATTTCGCGAGCTTATTTAAAAAATCTTGTCGGCTTCTACATATGATAAGACATTTTAGAGCGTATATGATTCTAGATTTTTCTTTCGAAAATATGTTCTTGAATGTGTTGATAAAATAAGATGACGGACCTTGAAAGATGACGGACCTCAATGCATTCTCGAGTCTGGTTTCTTGCATTAAATTTTCTAAGGAACATGCCACTTTTTGTTTATTACATTATGCATGCAAATCTAGTTAGTGACGGAGGTTCAGATTTGAAGGGTTTCTGTAGTAGCTTGTTTATGAAGTTCCTAGATCAGATATGAATGGCAGATCCTGCTGCTCTTACAATTTCACTACCTACAGCAAACTAGCTGTTCATGGCTTACTTTCTTAAACAGATTAGCTCACACTCTGAATGTTTTGTATTATAGACAATGGTGTGATAAATATCATTCTTGGGAGATGTGGAATAGTTGTAAGTTGCTCAAAAGTGGGTTTTCAAATAGCATGTACGGATAACGTGCTACAATGATATTTATATTGGATATCTTCTTTAAGTTTGTAGTTCGCAAACTTCATGATACCCAATGACCTTTGGAGGCATGTTTCTATTCTTGTAGTGTGTTGGCATGTCACATGAATTATTAAATCTCATCCAGTCACATGTACTCACGGATAACATATTAATACTTGATTTTTATGTGAATTTGTGCATATCATTATGTGTTTTCGCACTTTATGCCACCGATCTCAACATAGTTGGGATTAAGGTGCAGTTGATGATGATTGATGATGATGTTAGTATTTGTGCCTTTTTCTTGCATCTGGCATGCTTTATGGGGTACAGATATTTCAAGACCTAAGCCACTTAATATCATTTCTGGAGGCAAGAATGGCATTCGGGAGTTCTCTAGTGGATCCTTTTGTCTTAGTCACCAATCAATGGATAGAATCACGGTGATTAGATACCCTTTAACTTTTTCTTCTCTTGATTTCTGGTTCTCTACTAATATATTGATTGTTACTTAGTTTGGGATATTTTGAGAACTTGAAGTTTTCAATCTTTGTTTTGAAGGTATCAACTAGGGAAATGAACAAGGGAAATGATTTATGGACAGCAAGGAAGGTTCAAGCGCCCACAATAGGCATGCTGTCCAACAGGTTTTCCCAGTCGTTAAACATTATGTTTTATGTGAAAATATATTTTTGTTCTAATGTCCTGACTATATATGCCTCTTTGCAGTCAACCATCGGTCCGAAGCTTTTCGACCAATTCAGGTATGCTTGATACTGTGAGCTAATTTTTTCTCAAGTGCTTCGCACTTGAAGGTATATTTTAAGTTGTTCCCTGTGGAAAGGTTACAAGGAAGAGATTTCTTTCTCACCATATTTTTTTATTGCATCGTCATATTAATAAAGTGCTATCAGCCCTGCGCTGCGTCGTGCAGGAGGCCCGTAGTGTGCGATAGCGCGCTACAAAAATCACACTAACTCGCGCTTTTAAAAACACTGATCGAGCAATTAAGTTTGTCTAAAAAATATCCCAAGTTTTTAGTTTTTAAAGCTCTTCATCTATTCTTTTGTTTTAATTTTTTTTTTCTGAGCGTCTATTTTTCTGACGTCGGCACAGATGTCACTGTGGTTCTTTATGAGCTTGAGCTAACAATTAAAAGGGTGAAATTTTATACAACGCCCGATGGAAGAGGGATGGACCTGTTCTTTATCACGGATACGAGGTTTGTCTTTAGTACATTTTCCGGTGTTATGAACATCTCATTTCTTTAATTCTAATTTCATCATAAGTTGGGATTTCTTCTAATCATCGAGGATGTCAATTGCGAATCGCATTCCCTAGACAAACATCATGTATATCCTTAGGAGGCTCACTGCCTCATTCGTCGACTCATTCGAAAAGGTACTTTGTTTTCGTCACGTAGAAGTGAGGCTATAAAGAGGGCATGACCACTGGTTTCTTGTTTACTAGTAAACAAAATTAGCTGGTTTGGGCATTTACTGTGTACAACCCACTGTTTTATTTTGGTGTATTATTTATTTTAGTTTGACATAAATATTTAAAAAATAGAACCCCCATCCCGCTTCTTTTCTGTGTTTTTACCATAAAAATGGTTGTAGACAATAAAAGAAGAAGAAATGGCAAAATATCAGTTGTTCAAAATCAAAGACATTAAAATGTTTATGGATATTTGATCAATTGGTGGCCTCTTGTTAATTTGCAGACATTTGATATGGAAGAGCCTTATTCGAAGGATGATATTGATGACGGACGAAGACGTTGGACTCAATATTTTCTAGATTTTACATTTTTATCGAAGTAGTAAGAGAGGAATATGGGAACCGGGTACGTAGGGATTTGCTGCGTAGGAATCATTCATCATTTTGTGATTGTATGTTTTTTACAAGATTTGTAAATCTCTTGTAATAACTGTTGTACATTTTTTGCAAGATGTAAACATGGTTTTGTAATAGAATAGTGTAAACTTGATAATTTGTGTAGAATATATGGCGTCTTGTTAGAGATTTTATTGTTCATGTTATGTTTTATAGGAGGGATTCTGTCGTGATCTAAAAATTGCCACTTTTGTGAACAGGGCTTTTCTAAATCTGCCATTTTTTGAACCAGAATATCAATTTTTCTAAATCAGTTGAAGCAGTAACCTATTTAGAATATTACACATTCTAAATCGGTTAAATCAGTAACCGATTTAGAATATTACATATTCTAAATCGGTTAAAGCAGTAACCAATTTAGAAACTAAACATTCTAAATCGGTTTTCCGGATATCCGATCTGGAATGTGATATTCGAAATCGGTTATATCAACTTACTGAATTGGTTAAATAACTGATGTTAAAAGTATTTTCTACATCGGCTAAATAACCGATGTTAAATGCGTCGATTTTCTACATCGGCTGGATCTATAACGGTTCGAGAACCGATTTAAAAGGTCTATTTTAACCGATTTAAAAGGTGTTTTTTCTAGTAGTGAAGCTCAAGAACAACTCCTAGTCTCCAAGGAAATGATCTCCACTCCAAGATTTAAGGCTTAGAAACAAGTTGGTGAAGGTTGATACCGTTTTGGTAGTGCAGAGGTATGATATGTGAAGAGAGAGATTCGGTTTGGGGTTGTGAAGAAATGAAAAACAGGGTGGTCCTATAAATAGACTGTGCAGACTTAGCGCACGCTATCGGAACAGATTAGCGTACGCTAATGCACTTACGTATGCTATCCGATCGATATTACGTACGTAAGCGGCTTACAGTGGCTACTGTCTTGAATTATCGCAGGCCGCTAGCGCACGCTAATGAGAAATGGGTTACGCACGCTAATAAAAGTAGATTCTCACCGACACGACAGCTCAGACCTTGATCACATGCATGCTAACGGCTAAGGAGTTCACGTGCTGAAGTCAACTGATGCCAGATTCCCTCTTAGCGTACGCAACAGAGGAAACCTTACGCACGCTAAGGCACATGATTAGCGTACGTTAATCGTGCTGTGTAGCGTACACTATATCAACCGAAAAATTCGAAAATGCAACTCTCTAATTAACATCGAATCATCACATATGAAATGAAATAACAACGATATGATATCCAAATCTATAATACCTCAATATAATACTAAATGCAACGATTTATGATAATCAGATTATCCGAATAATACAACGACAGGTAAAAATGAAAAGTTACAGTCGGATATTACACCCATCAAGGTTCTCAATTTTCACACCATACCACCCCTCACAGTGGTTCAAAGGTAAAGCAACAATAGGCCCAATTTTATACATATACTATATGTCACACGTATTAAATACAACTATATTCACAACACCGTGCAAATAAAATTATGCACCGCAATTCACTCATTTAGATAAAATCATGATACACAGGTACTTCGCATAAAAGAGGAAACTTACGTCCACAGGCCGCACGGAGATGACGGTCGCCCACGATACTAATCTCATTCGACAACATATCTGACATGTTGTGACTACGCACAACTCAACTTATCACCTGACGACTCGAATGACAAGACAACACATGTAACACCCCCAATCCGCTCAGGGATATTACACGCCGTAGAACCTTTCCTCAAGGATCTACCAGGCTGGTAACGACATTTAACATCTCGACAATGCCTTCGAGGCTACAATGACTCAGTAGACCGATTTGGTCTTTCCACAAATACATACAACTCAAATACAACTCATGCCCACGCAGGGGACAAAATACAACTACACCTGCATAACGGAACAATACAAAGAAATGAAAATAAAGTACAACCGAACCAACACACGATGTACGGTTCCTCATGTGATTAGTATCGATCATCTTTCATCATCCTTCGTGCCGACCCGTGTTATGCTCCAAAACCCGAATGCAAAACAGACATCCACCCCGAATACCCGGGGTTAGCAAAACTCCACCGCTTTTGCTAGTGCAAATACAAAGTGCAAATACGAGCCATACAATTCACATTCCACGAATAATAACCGAGGATCCTCAAAGATCCAAACGAAACGAAAAGTACTTCCCGAGGCAAGGGTTTGAGAAAACATTTCAAAACGAAATATCATAAATCAATGGGAATAATTTATAAAACGGTTTAGAAGGCCATCGAGAGTTTTAATAGAAAACAATTCAGATTATCAAATCCTACTTTTCGAAAACCAAAAGACAAAAGGGTCACCGCCCCAAGGGTTTACTTTACGAAAAATGACATTAACCAACCGTTGGGATTTTTGCCCCAAATCCGTAAACGACTTTTACAAAACCATTGGGATTTTAGCCCCAAATCTCATCAACTCACAAGACACAAGAACGACCACGAGGTTCGTATCCCAACATCAAAATCCACAAATAAAGGATTTAAAACAAACAACAAAATACTCCAAAGGCCATCCTAGCCAAGTAAGCCAAACGAACACTTACCTCTTACACACTTAGTCAATGCATGCAATCATGAAAACCGCTCAAAAGCACTCATTTCCTAAATGCCAATATCAAATCACATTTGCAAAAATGCACCACAATTAACCGTCGATCCACACCTCCGTGGACCCCTACCGAGACCCCGTCGGATCTAACCCGTAGTGGTTAAAAGCAAAGCTCGTCGATCCACACCTCCGTGGACCCCTACCGAGACCCCGTCGGATCTAACCCGTAGTGAGCATACACACACACACGTTACTCATGCAATACTAACATGCTAAGAATGTAAGTTCATTAAGAATACTCACTAGAGATGGCCATTAACTCGACACCATTATCAAACTCTTCAAAAATAAATAACAAGATTAAATACGGAATACACGATTCCATAACTTAAACAATAGGAGTACCATCATAAAATCCTTCAACGTTCAAAATAATCAAATCATAATCAATTCTCAAAACACCGTTCACAAAACACACGCGTTTCGAAAGAAAGCCTTTAACGAGGCCAAACCGAAATCCTTTTGAAACTTCATTTCAAATAACCAAACAAACACATCAAGACGACCACCGATCATCATATACATAAAACGAGAAAAGTATGGGCAAGGTACTTGCCTCGATACCACGAGCGCTGAACCACGAACGGATACGGCTCAACCGGGAAGCTTCGGAATGCCCGATGCTAACGAAAAGGAAGACGACAATGAACGGAACGGAAGAATCAAGCACGACCGCAAGGAACCGGCGGAAATGAACCTAACGATTTGAATAGCACAATCACAACCACTTCTAAACGATTATGGAAAAGGAATACTCCCGGAAACCCGCCTACGATTCATGTATATTCGTATACAAACAACAACGAGGGCGGACCACAACTGAACCCTCTCGATTCCGTAAAAATCACGAAATATACCATGAATCCGTAGGGAAACTAAGAATACCAACAAGAATAATCATATTCATCATGAATCCATCAACGAAACGGAAAGAATCGGACAAAACCCCAAAATCCCCAATTATCCAAAAGGTAGGGTTTCAAGAGATATTACCTTGAGTGATTCAAGTATTAAGATCCGTAGAACACGCGTTAGATTGATTATCCGAGCCTCACAACCGAAAGGAAATGATGAAAATCGACCGGATGAAGAACTCTCCCCTCTATATCTTCTCTCGCGACGCATGGAAAAACGGGAAGGAAATGAGTCGTCGCTCAAAACAACACATTTATAGTGTAACACGCCAGAACCTATCGCCGCCTATCGGCCGATAGCCCAACCGATACCCATACGGAATGCCGGCAAGAGAGTCTATCGACTTCGCCGGCCGAAAGGCTCCCGAAGTTCGAAGGTGAAGAAATTTACCTATCGGCCAGCCTATCGGCCGATAGGCCCAACCGATACCCATACGTAATGCCGGCAGAGAGTCTATCGACCCCGTCGGCCGAAAGGCTCGTGGAAGTGCTCGGCAAAAACTAAACCGTCCATAACTCTCTCGTCCGGACTCCGATTGACTCACCGTTTGAACCATTGGAAAGCTAACTCGACGTTCTATAATATTGCAAAGATTTATAATTTTTGGAGTCACCAAAAATTAATGGTGATCTAATAAAGACGAACTCATACTTAGAAAAGTCGTTTAGTAATCCTGAATTCAACAAAACGACACCGAAACCCGAACCTGAATACGAACCGAAGATACGGTTACGAAGTACTCACAAAGACGAATCTAAGAGCTAGTAGGACACACGATTCCGACCACCTGAAGGCTCGAAATTCGACAACGGAAGGTAATTACCGCAAACTTCGGGAAATTACGAAAATGGCCCAAATGCCCGAAAATCACCATACGACAACGAATAATCAAACCGAAGCTCACAACACGTATAGCAACGTTAAATGAACTTACGAAAAACCCCAAACGACGCTTTGAACGAGATTCAAAGAACCGAACTCAAGCGCGGAAAAGTCGCTAAAAAGCACTAACTCAACAAAGCAAAGACCAAACGAACTCGGATGATAAAAAGTGCAGAATTAAATATTCTCCGAATGGCGAAATGGTCATGATAGAGTTGTCAAAACGAACTTTGGTCGAAAAAAGAAATTTACCGAAAATCGAAAATTTGCAGATATTACATTCTACCCTCCTTAAAAGAAGTTTCGTCCCGAAACTTAAAACAAGTAGGGGGAAGAAATATTCCGCCAGGAAAAACTCAACAAGATACACAAGAATGCGTAACTAATGCCCAACGGCGAAATGTTACAAACAACGCAAAGGAATATACGGCGTGAAAACACGCTCCACGGCGACCAACACAATGTAGCCGTTAGGGATACAATAAAACCAACAAACGACAAGCGTCATTAAATGGATAATATAGCCAAGTCAATTATCTGACAATCACAAAACACAACGAACGAAAATCGATACGATTGACTAACCTAACGGTACATTGATCAAAACATGAGCCACACGCTGAACAAATACGAAATTCCACCGCCCAAAGGTTGGAAGATCGAAAACGAGACTAATTTCCCGAACTTAAGGAAATTTCGAAGGAGTCTGAATGTTCAACAATCACGAAACGAGATTGACAAAAAAAAAACGAACAATCAAACGATCAAACCACAAAGATCGAGACAATAAAAAAAATCGAACGATCATGTTCGGATCACGAAGAACAATAAGGTTCAACCGGCAACTCCGAGGTTCACACTTCGACTCGAGACAAAACATGATCCGATGAAAACAACAAGATGCACACTCGCACCAGATCCACAGAAAAGGGAGTAACGATTGAAAGGTCACAACGACGAACGAGAAATTCCGAAATAATACCACCCTCGTTCGATCAACAAAGGCAAGGGGCAGGACAAACTCAGAAAAGGTCAATGAACATGATGAGTCGACAAAGTCGAAAACACAAGAGTTCTAAATCTGATCCACTTCGAATAAAAGAACTAATAGAACCAGATGACGCCACTCCCGAACAAGGTTCACAAGAATCGAACCGAACTCGAAAAAAAGTCACATCGATAACCCGATCGGCCCACAACAAGATCACAGCTTGCTCGAACGATGAAACCGAAATACAAAACAAGTTCACAAAGTGCCAACGAACATGAGCGAATCGATAGACTGGAGAAAGAGAAAATACATGAGTCAAAATAATACGGGCATTATCTCCGACCTCGTCCACGAAATTCACAAAAACGGGGGCAAGGTAACAAGACATTAAACAATCGACACATAACGGAACGATCACCGATGCACACGGTCATACCATACCAAGCTCTAACAGCTCGCACATGCGCGACAACGCAGAAATTGCCATGAGGCGACAACATTCAATACCAACACTCCGCCTTTCACAGGGGCTAGCACAACCAATGTGTGGAAAGCGTCTCAACGCTCACACCGCCAATTCGATCATACTCGGGAGAAAGTATCAAAATGACAACGCGAACATTACACATACATACCCAGTCCTCAAACGGGAATGGATAGGTTTTAAAAACGAAAACCTCATTTTGAAAATAATTTAGAAGAACACCGATTGATCTTGAGTATCACCCTTTCAAAAGTACAAACGTGGAACATCATTATCGAGACTTTGGAGAACCATATCACATTTGATAAAAATGAGGACATTTTCTCTTAGTGAAAACTTTCAAAATATTCGACCCTCGGGTCTAAATAAAAGTGTTGAAAATATCTCAAAATATTTTGGTCCTCGAGGTAGAAAATTTTTGAAATATATCAGGCACCTAGGATGTACCACAAGAAAATAAGTCATTTGAAAAGTATGTCTCGAAGTTTATTTTTTTAAGATACTCAAGGTTTTCAAAATTCCAATAGGCCAGAATGCCCAAAACTCACACATACCGACGTTCACTAAAACAACTCCTAGCACACGCATCAAAACGTTTAAAATCAAGACAATATATGTCTTTAAACGAAAATAAACGATAAAATACCACATTCAGAACAAAACCACTGATAAAATACCCTCCCGCACTGGCTAGTGAACAAGTCGAACGCGTATAAGCACAAAGCTTCCACAAGAGACTTGTAAAACGTGCAAATCGATTCGAAAATCATCAACAACGGACAAAAACAACAATAAAAAGACATCACAAACGACGACACTCCTCGTATAAATCAAATACGAGAGTCTACTAAATACATATCGTGAAATCAAAATTCACATAAAATTCCACCACTTAACAAATAATCATAAAAATAGCTCGTGTCACACGAGGCACAACACAAAGAAGGGAGACTTACTTCCACATGTCGCACGAAGATGATGATCGCCCCACGATACTAATCACGACCAACAAACTCAAACGACGCATCGCGACACGACTCAGTCAGATAAAATCCGACGAAACAAGACTCAAACAACACGACTTGACCCGACAGCCTAGGTTTCCTCAACCTAAGCTCCGATACCATTTATGTAACACCCCCAATCCGCTCAGGGATATTACACGCCGTAGAACCTTTCCTCAAGGATCTACCAGGCTGGTAACGACATTTAACATCTCGACAATGCCTTCGAGGCTACAATGACTCAGTAGACCGATTTGGTCTTTCCACAAATACATACAACTCAAATACAACTCATGCCCACGCAGGGGACAAAATACAACTACACCTCTGCATAACGGAACAATACAAAGATGGAAAATAAAGTAAAACAGAACCAACACACGATGTACGGTTCCTCATGTGATTAGTATCGATCATCTTTCATCATCCTTCGTGCCGACCCGGTGTTATGCTCCAAAACCTGAATGCAAAAACAGACATCCACCCCCCGAATACTCGGGGGTTAGCAAAACTCCACTGTTTTGCTAGTGCAAATACAAAGTGCAAATACGAGCCATACAATTCACATTCCACGAATAACAATAACCGAGGATCCTCAAAGATCCAAACGAAACGAAAAGTACTTCCCGAGGCAAGGGTTTGAGAAAACATTTCAAAAACGAAATATCATAAATCAATGGGAATAATTTATAAAACGGTTTAGAAGGCCATCGAGAGTTTTAATAGAAAACAATTCAGGATTATCAAATCCTACTTTTCGAAAACCAAAAGACAAAAGGGGTCACCGCCCCAAGGGTTTACTTTCTGAAAAATGACATTAACCAACCGTTGGGATTTTTGCCCCAAATCCGTAAAACGACTTTTACAAAACCATTGGGATTTTAGCCCCAAATCTCATCAACTCACAGTACACAAGAACGACCACGAGGTTCGTATCCCAACATCAAAATCCACAAATAAAGGATTTAAAACAAACAACAAAATACTCCAGTGCCATCCTAGCCAAGTAAGCCAAACGAACACTTACCTCTTACACACTTAGTCAATGCATGCAATCATGAAAACCGTTCAAAAGCACTCATTTCCGGAAATGCCAATATCAAATCACATTTGCAAAAATGCACCACAATTAACCGTCGATCCACACCTCCGTGGACCCCTACCGAGACCCCGTCGGATCTAACCCGTAGTGGTTAAAAGCAAAGCTCGTCGATCCACACCTCCGTGGACCCCTACCGAGACCCCGTCGGATCTAACCCGTAGTGAGCATACACACACACACGTTACTCATGCAATACTAACATGCTAAGAATGTAAGTTCATTAAGAATACTCACTAGAGATGGCCATTAACTCGACACCATTATCAAACTCTTCAAAAATAAATAACAAGATTAAATACGGAATACACGATTCCATAACTTAAACAATAGGAGTACCATCATAAAATCCTTCAACGTTCAAAATAATCAAATCATAATCAATTCTCAAAACACCGTTCACAAAACACACGCGTTTGAAGAAAGCCTTTAACGAGGCCAAATCAAATCCTTTTGAAACTTCATTTCAAATAACCAAACAAACACATCAAGACGACCACCGATCATCATATACATAAAACGAGAAAAGTATGGGCAAGGTACTTGCCTCGATACCACGAGCGCTGAACCACGAACGGATACGGCTCAACCGGGAAGCTTCGGAACGCCCGATGCTAACGAAAAGGAAGACGACAATGAACGGAACGGAAGAATCAAGCACGACCGCAAGGAACCGGCGGAAATGAACCTAATGATTTGAATAGCACAATCACAACCACTTCTAAACGATTATGGAAAAGGAATACTCCCGGAAACCCGCCTACGATTCATGTATATTCGTATACAAACAACAACGAGGGCGGACCACAACCGAACCCTCTCGATTCCGTAAAAATCACGAAATATACCATGAATCCGTAGGGAAACTAAGAATACCAACAAGAATAATCATATTCATCATGAATCCATCAACGAAACGGAAAGAATCGGACAAAACCCCAAAATCCCCAATTATCCAAAAGGTAGGGTTTCAAGAGATATTACCTTGAGTGATTCAAGTATTAAGATCCGTAGAACACGCGTTAGATTGATTATCCGAGCCTCACAACCGAAAGGAAATGATGAAAATCGACCCCCGGATGAAGAACTCTCCCCCTCTATATCTTCTCTCTCGCGACGCAGTGGAAAAAACGGGGAAGGAAATGAGCTGTTCGCTCAAAACAACACATTTATAGTGTAACACAGCAGAACCTATCGGCCGGCCTATCGGCCGATAGGCCCAACCGATACCCATACGGAATGCCGGCAGTAGAGTCTATCGACCCCCCCTGTCGGCCGAAAGGCTCCTGGAAGTTCGAAGGTGAAGAAATTTACCTATCGGCCAGCCTATCGGCCGATAGGCCCAACCGATACCCATACAGAATGCCGGCAGTAGAGTCTATCGACCCCCCCTGTCGGCCGAAAGGCTCCTGGAAGTGCTCGGCCAAAAACTGAAACGACCATAACTCTCTCGTCCGGACTCCGATTGACTCACCGTTTGAACCATTGGAAAGCTAACTCGACGTTCTATAATATTGCAAAGATTTATAATTTTTGGAGTCACCAAAAATTAATGGTGATCTAACAAAGACGAACTCATACTTAGAAAAGTCGTTTAGTAATCCTGAATTCAACAAAACGACACCGAAACCCGAACCTGAATACGAACCGAAGATACGGTTACGAAGTACTCACAAAGACGAATCTAAGAGCTAGTAGGACACACGATTCCGACCACCCGAAGGCTCGAAATTCGACAACGGAAGGTAATTACCCCAAACTTCGGGAAATTACGAAAATGGCCCAAATGCCCGAAAATCACCATACGACAACGAATAATCAAACCGAAGCTCACAACACGTATAGCAACGTTAAATGAACTTACGAAAAACCCCAAACGACAGTTTCGAACGAGATTCGAAAGAACCGAACTCAAGCGCGGAAAAGTCGCTAAAAAGCACGGAACTCAACAAAGCAGCACCGAAACGAACTCGGATGATAAAAAGTGCAGAATTAAATATTCTCCGAATGGCGAAATGGTCATGATAGAGTTGTCAAAACGAACTTTGGTCGAAAAAAGAAATTTACCGAAAATCGAAAATTTGCAGATATTACAACACATTACTCGACAAACCACAACTCGACTCGACCCGACAGCCTAGGTTTCCGAAACCTAAGCTCCGATACCATAAATGTGACACCCCCAAAACCGTATGGGAATATTACACGCCGTAGACCCTTTACACAAGGATCTACCAGGCTAAACATCCATAAACAACCAAATGCTTGCCCGGCCAGGGTCAAACAATATAATAATACAGACCGTTAAGGTCACTTACACATAAACACACAGACCGATGAGGTCACATAACTCCATCAACAGAACTGACTAACAACATTACCCACACAGGGGTCGAAACACAATACAGCGGAAGACTGAATCAACTCTAACAATACAACCAAACTCAACCAACTCTCGACTCTTGATTAGTATCGCAGCTCGTCATCCTCTTGTGCCAATTCTGTGACTCCTCCCCTGAACCTGCATGTACCTGGACGCAGAATAGACATCCACCCCCCGATTACTCGGGGGTTAGTAAAACTCCACTGTTTTACTAGTGCATGTATAATACGATACGAAATGCAACAAGTAAATAGCAACTATGAATTTAATACGGAAATCAATTATCAAAATGTTCCTGAGAAGTTTTAGAATTTCGAACTCAAGTAAGAGATATTTGGAAAGGAACACATCATCTCGGGGATTTTTAAAGCAAAAATTCTTTTGGACCTCGAGTCCCAATTTACAAAAAATTTTCGTAAACATTAGGGCCTTAGCCCGATTCTCGTATCAAAACACACTAGATAAGATATCATTATGAGTCCGAGACCCATATTTAAAATGTTACCCAAACCATCACTGCTACACGATCATTGTCCGTACACATCATGTACCGAACTCCGGAGGCCTCGACGGACCTTACCCGGACCACACACACTGTTCGTACACATCATGTACCGAACTCCGAAGGCCTCTACAGACCCTACCCGGCCACAAACATCGTTTGTACACATCATGTACCGAACTCCAGAGGCCTCGTCAGACCCTACCTGGATCACACACCTTGTTCGTACACATCATGTACCGAACTCCAGAGGCCCTGTCAGACCCTACCTGGAACACACACCTTGTTCGTACACATCATGTACAGAACTCCAGAGGCCTCGTCAGACCCTACGTGGAACACACACACACACATCGACACGACACAACTCATAATTATCAAATGTCAAGCCATTCCACATTACACCGAAATGTACAATCAAGTATGTAAACCAAAACAACACAAATATCATGATCATCACAACAACTCAACAATGACCAACCACGCCCGACACGAACTTAGATGATTTGTACATCCAACACAATTCCACGATGTTAACTAAGTGAAGGTACTATCGTTACCATTAATTGTTCGTAATAATCAATTCATACGAAGCATATACACGAAAGTAAACCAACGCATCACAACCATAATACGACGTCCCTATTCACAAGACACAATTCGTATAGTGAAATACTTGCCTTAATAACCGCTACCGAATACTCCGAAGAACACGATTCGACCGGGAAGCTCGGACCCCGAAGAAGACAACGAACGGAAGGGTTTCGACTCGAGTTCTTCACAAGAATTTCGTACCTAAGTCATACCAATGATAAATCAACAATCGTACGATGGATAATAATCACACAATGCCCAAACCCCCCTCTAAGACCTTTTGTCGGACACCTTCACGGCGTCGACTAAGAACTCGACCAAAACAACGAATCGATACGATCCAACCATGGAATAACAAGGAATTCGATATAATATAGCTTAACAATCATCAATCCATCACTATTCTGAGTTAAAACGGATTAAACAGACAAATCGAACAAAATCCCCAAAACTAGATTATCAAGAAATCTAACCTTGATTCGGTAGATCGGAGGAGGTTACGGGATGATTGATTGATGTTAGAAACTCAAGAACTTCGTGGATTGATAGATAAACAACATCTAATCACGTGCTCCGAGCCCTAGCCGCGGAAGGAAATGAGAGGAATGAGAAAAATTGGTAAAAACCCGTCCGCTCTGCCATATTTATACCCCTGCCGAACACGGCGCAGCAAACGGCCCAGACCAGCGCCGGGTGTCTCGGCCGTGTCTCGGTAGGTTGCTGGTCCTGGCCGACCCGGCGCAAGACACGGTGCTCGGCAGCGCCGTTTCCAGGGCCGTTTCGCACAGGTCCGGCCAGCCACCTCCAGACACAAACCGAATATTACGACCGAACCACAACGACGATCCGAACGACCCCGAAACCCAAACCTGAATACGAATTGGAGATTCGGTTACGAAGTACTCACAAAGAAGAATTCGAGCACTAAGAGAACACACGATTCCGACCACCCGAAGGCTCGAAATTCGACAACAGAAGGTAATTACCCCAAACTTTGGGAAATTACGAAAATGGCCCAAAACGTCCGAAAATCACGATACGTGATCGAATAACCAAACCGAAGTTCAAAACACGTCTAACAAAGTTAAACGGACTTACGGGAAACTCGAAACAGTAATTTCGAACGAGATTCACAAGAATCGAACTCGAGTGCGGGAAAGTCGTTAAGAAACACGGAACTCAACAAAACAATACCGAAACGAACTCAGATGACAAAAAGTGCAGAATTAAACATTCTCATAATGACGAAACGGTCACAAGTCGTCAAAATGGACTTCCACCGAAAAAAGAAAAATTACCGGAAATCGAAAATTGCGGATATTACAGGTCCTTATTTCTTTCCAAAAATAGATTATGATGATCTTTTTGAAAGCTGTCTTGCTCATTTTAGCTCAGATTTTGACATCGACAGTTCAATTAATGAAGTAAATTCTTTTCTAGAGTCTACACCATTATTGGATAATGATAAATAGAAAGCTAAAACTGAACCACTTGAGAGTCAAATGAATAAAGAAGTACCCATTGAAGATTCAAAGATAAAGCTCAATCCATTACCTGAGTCTCTAAAATATGCATTTTTAGGACCATCAGAAACCATGCCTGTCATCATAGCATCTGATTTAGATGAAGAACGAGAAGATAAATTAATTAATGTTCTTAAAGAACATAAAGAAGCAATAGGCTGGACCATCTCCGATATTAAAGGTATTAGTCCTTCTATATGCATGCATCGAATTCACCTTGAAGAAAATGCGAAAACTTCCCGAGAATTTCAAAGAAGACTAAATCCTAATTTAAAAGAAGTTGTAAGAGGTGAAATAATCAAACTCTTAGATATAGGAATCATCTACCCTATTTCTGACAGCTCTTGGGTTAGTCCTGTTCATATAGTTCCAAAGAAATCTGGCATAACTGTAATCACGAATGAAGAAAATGAACTTGTTCCAACCAGAATTCAAACTGGATGGAGAGTATGTATAGATTACAGAAAATTGAACTCTGTTACAAGAAAAGATCACTTTCCACTTCCTTTTGTTGATCAAATGCTAGAAAAGTTAGCCGGTCATGCTTATTATTATTTTCTTGATGGATATTCCGGCTATAACCAAATTCCTATTGCTCTTGAAGATCAAGAAAAAACCACTTTTACCTATCCTTTCGGTACTTTTGCTTACCGACGAATGCCATTTGGTCTGTGTAATGCACCTGCTACTTTTCAGCGGTGCATGATGAGCATTTTCTCTGACATGGTTGAGCGGTTTTTGGAAATTTTTATGGATGATTTTTCTGTATTCGGGTCTAGCTTTGATGAATGTTTACACCACTTAACCCAAGTGTTGGTTAGGTGTAAGGAGAAGAATCTTGTCCTAAACTGGGAAAAATGTCATTTTATGGTTAAAAAAGGAATTGTCTTAGGACATGTGATTTATGAAAAAGGAATTGAGGTGGACAAATCTAAAGTTGATTTAATATCCAGTCTTCCACCCCCACGAACGATTAAAGAAATTCGGTCATTCTTAGGCCATGCTGGTTTTTACCGTCGATTCATCAAAGATTTTAGCAAAATCTCAAGGCCATTATGTAATTTACTTTCAAAAGATACACCTTTCGTATTTGATGATCATTATCTAAAAGCTTTTAAGACACTCAAATCTATGTTGAGCTCTGCACCTATCATCAAATCTCCAAACTCGAATCTTCCTTTTGAAATAATGTGTGATGCATCCGACTATGCCGTAGGTGTAGTATTGGGTCAAAGAGAAAATAAATTGCCAACTGTAATATATTATACAAGTAGAACTCTAAATGATGCCCAATTAAATTATTCTACAACTGAAAAAGAATTGCTTGCAGTCATTTTTGCCGTGGAGAAATTTCGACCTTACTTGATTGGTTCGAAAGTTATAATTTACTCCGATCATGCTGCATTAAAATATCTTATTTCTAAGAAAGATGCTAAACCTCGCTTGATCCGTTGGATTCTATTGTTACAAGAGTTTGACTTAGAAATTCGAGATAAAAAAGGTGCTGAAAATGTTGTTGTTGATCATTTGTCTAGGCTAATCGTGAATTTTACTGATAAAGAACCTCCCATTAATGAAACTTTCCCTGATGAACAACTCATGTCTATTTCTCAAATACCTTGGTATGCAGATATTTTCAATTATCTTGTCATTGGTAACATGCCATCTCATTGGAATAACCAAGATAAAATAAAATTTTTAAACGAAGTAAAAAAAATTCTTTTGGGATGATCCATATTTGTTCAAATATTGTCCTAATCAAATCATTAGGAGATGTGTGCCCGAACATGAACAACAAAATATCATTTCCTTTTGTCATGATCATGCATGTGGAGGTCATTTTAGTTCAAAGAAAACAACTGCTAAAATTCTGCAATGTGGTTTTTATTGGCCAACACTTTTCAAAGATACACATTCATATTGCAGCACGTGTGATAGATGTAAAAGATTAGGTCGAATTTCTAAATGAAATATGATGCTTTTAAACCCAATTTTAATTATGGAAATATTTGATGTTTGGGGCATAGATTTTATGGGACCTTTTTCAATTTCTTTTGGCAATCTTTACATTCTTGTGGCCGTCGATTATATTTCAAAATGGGTAGAAGCAATTGCTTGCAAAACAAATGACCACAAAGTCGTGGTAAAATTTTTGAAAGAAAATATTTTTTTCCAGATTTGGAACACCACGAGCAATTATAAGTGATGGAGGAAAACATTTTTGTAATAAATTTTTGAATCATTTATTTAAAAAATATGGTGTTACACATAAAGTTGCTACTTCTTATCACCCTCAAACAAGTGGACAAGTTGAAAGTTCAAACAGAGAAATCAAACATATTCTTGAAAAAACTGTTAATCCTACAAGGAAAGATTGGTCTTTGCTGTAATACCCGGTTGTAATTCAGTCATTTTATTCAGTAATTATCAATCAGTAATGGTCACTCAGTGATTTTCATTCACTAATAATCACTCATCATTCATACTCATTCAATTGTGTTCACCGTTCGGAGTAATATTTGTCATACTCATACTTTTGCCCCCGTACTTCTCAAATTCCGTGATTTTTGTACTCGGTGCATCGTTATGGGCTAAATTGCTTGTCGAGCAGGGCCGCACGAGCAGGCCGCACGAGCATCTAGTCGTGCGCGGCGCTCGTACATTGCGGCTGGGCTGGGGAGGAGGCCCAGTGGTCGAGTCATTGCCGCACGAGCAGGCCGCACGAGCACCTGGTCATGCGCGGTGCTCGTGTGTGCGGCTGGTTTGGGCAGGAGGCCCAGTGGTGGAGTTAGTGCCGCACGAGCAGGCCACACGAGCAACTGCTCGGGCGTGGTGCTCGTGTGTTGCGGCTGTACTGGGCTGGAGGCCCAGCATTCGAGCAGGGCCGCACAAGCAGGCCGCACGAGTTTCTGCTCGTGCGCGGCGCTCGTGCGCTAAGAACAGCAGCCGGCAGTAACTTCACGCACGAATGGATGCACGGACACTTGGTCGTGCGGATTGGTCGTGCGTCCTTAGGACTATATAAGGTGGACCGACGGGACTTTCCTCATTTCCACCTTTTCTTCATCAAACTTCCAAGAGAGAGGGTTTGTGGGAGAAATCTTCATCATCAATCACTTGAGTACTCGTTTTTCATAATTTTCATTCGGTTGTGAAGCTCGGATCGTCGATCTAACGTGTGTTCATCGAATCAAACTGTTTGGATCTTCAAAGGTAATATTCTCAAACCTCTTGGATTTCGATTTATGTTGAGATATGATGTTTTGGACGTTATAATCATGTTGTATGAAGAGATATACATATGATTATGGGTATGTATAAATATTCATCGGATTATTGGAAGGTTATTCAAGAACACTTTGAATATTGAGTTGGATTTGGGGTTTTTCGATTAATTGTTGTTGAAATCACGAATTTGGATATTCATATTGGTTTATTGATCGTATTGAAGATATTTTGTTGGTTTGAAACACTTCTTGGAGATTTGATATTGGTGTTATTGAGGTTTGGTTGTAAACAATCGAAGATTGGCCACAACGTGTTCGATATAATGTCCCAATGAACTTGGTTTAGTTGTATCGATTTTTGAGTTAGTTATACTCGTGTTTGATTCGTGTGTTGAACCGGATTATTGGTAATTATGTTATTCAAGGTTGTTCGAGCGACCGACATCTCATTTAGGACGTTTTTCGTGGAAGGACATTCTTCATCGGCGTTGTGTAAGTTAATTCTTACTCGGTTAAAAGGATATTCATTCCTTTCGTTGTTGTTCATTGATAATTATAGTTCATTCATAACGTATTAACCGTATTGAGATTTGTAATTGTCAATTAATTAATCACTTCAGTCACAAGGAACAACGGTTCCAATCATTTCATTGAGCTATCATTCATTTCACTGTCATTTCATCTCGGTGAGTCATTATTGATTTCGATGTCACTTTTGTTATCTCGTGGCATTCCGGGTCATACTGGCATGCCGGTTGGTATGTGTAGGATTTTCATGTCGGGCACATATTAAGTCGTGTGTTGGTTGTTGTCCTCACATTGGACTATGCACACGAGAAGATCACTTCGTGAGACTGATTAGGTACAAGACCACACATGTATTCGATCGATACTTGATGGTGGCTTGTGCACGGACATATTTGCATCCCGGGCGTAGTGTGGCGCCACCCTTTGAGCCGTATCGTTAGTTGATTTCATACAGCATGTTTGATTGCGTATGTTTTCAACAGGATTGGGTTATAATCTGACTAATTCACTTTTGATCGTATGTGTTCGACGATTTGAGACTTTGATCGGAGTTGTGGTTTATACAGCATATATGATTATGTTTATTCACCTCTTGAGGATTGTTTTTCTATGTAACTGACCCCGTTTGGGGATATTGTTTTCAGGTCATGGCAAGGCAAAAGCACGGGAATAGAACGTTGACGGCGAGGAGTCCCAGTGATACTAGTAGGGCCCCCCAATCCTTTCAGTCATTCATATTGTTGTCATTTATTTTCCGCTGCAGATTTCCATTTAGATACTCCATTTCGTTCAGTGTTGTGTATTTTATCTTCATATAAAATATACATGTATTCGGTATTTTCTTGGGTGTATTATAATGAAACTCCTCGTCGGAGTAATTAATGATGTAATGTGGTTCGGTACTACATTTACCCTGTGTATTCCATTCATTTTCACTCGCCTGGTGGGTCCCATTCTGGGGTCCACGGCGCTGTAATATCCGCCTAGTTTGGGGTGTTACAGAGTTGGTATCGGAGCGTGGTTTTGAATACTAACTTCCGAGTCATGTCTCATTTGAAATCATCGTCATCGGACTAGTATCATTGGACTTTCGCGTCACGTGTGACCTGTGCAAATGCCGAGCCCATCAGACCGAAAGAACTGTAAGACTTCTAACGCCATGGTATAATTTCTGGCAATGAGAATCATTCATTCATAAGTCATCAGTTAACAATCCTCAAACATCATTTTCATTTTAATCATTTTGATCATGTTAACTCATTAATCACTCAGTTCATTTCATTGTTCAGTTGTTGATCTTGAGGATCATATCATTGATCTTGTTAACTTGTTCAAGATAATCATTTCAAGAATTTCATCAGACACGTCACTTCAGTTGATCATTCATGTAATCAATGTGTTAGAGTGCGTATGCTCATTTTCATCATTTCATGACGTAAATCATAATGCGGTACTCATACGAGATCTATGATTATCATGCGACCTTCCTACTTCAGTATGGAGAGAGCTGTCAGGGGATGCACGGGGTGAGGCCGCGGTGCGGGCCGACATCCGGGAAATAATCACTCACTGCCAGGAAGTCGTACCCAGGACTCAGCTCGATCGGAAGATGTTCGGGTTGATCCACTCACTTTTATACAGGTCATGATGACCCATATGCAATTGCTCAATCATCATTGAGAGAACTCTCACGTATGAGCCTGCTGCTAAGGAAATTGCTGAGCAACAACCTTCATCTGCTAACCAGAAATCAATGAAGCGTAATCAGTTCGAAGGCGGCCAGGCAACCTTCAAGAAGCCTCGTGCAGGCCCTAACTTTTCGGAGCGACCTCCTAAGGCGCCTAAACCTGCGGGATCTCAGTCCCGAGCGGCCAGTGCGGCCATCACCTGTTTCAACTGCGGAGGGCAGGGCCATTTCAGCACTAGGTGTACGATGCCGTCTATCACATGCCATAACTGTGGGATTGTTGGGCATAAGGCCCGTTTTTGCCGAACGGACTCCAAGCCGGCTCTGGTGGCATCTCAGGTCCTGAAGCGATCAGCGATTCAGAATCAGACTGCTCTGTCAGCGTCGTTTAAGACGACAGAAGCGAATAAAGGCGGAGCTCATATTTATCAGACGGGAGCGTCCGGTTCGGGGGTCGGTAAGACCCGGATTCACGCGATGAAGTGGACCGACGATCCGGAGGCCTGAATGATCTCAGGTATACTCGTAATTTCATCTCAACCTGTGTGTACCCTTTTTGATACTGATGCACCGCATTCATTCATTTCCAAATCATATTTGAATAGACTTCACTTGGATAGTCCTATTAATTGTGGGCCTTATATCATTGGTCTATCTGGAGGTAGAAGAATTTTCGAAAATCATGAGGTTAAGAACTGACCGAATTAAACTTAATGACCGCGAGTGGTTGGTGGACCTAATCGTGGTGGATTTTACCTAAGGACGATGTAATATTGGGTATTAGTGGGATGGATCGTCATGATACCATCCTCAATGTTCGTAAACGTATGGTCACTATCATTTCCGTCGTTGGAGTCGAGTGTGTACTTCAGGGAGGTAATCCCCGTTGTTCCAGAAGAATCATTAATATGATGGAAGTAGCAAAATTACTCAATCAGAGTTGTTCAATCATTCTTGGTAGTATTGTCATCGATTGGTCGTTCTTAGGCAATCGAGATATTCAATCATTCATTACATCATTTTCACCGATTGGCCGTTCTTAGGCAATCCAGATATTCAATCATTCATTATATCATTGTCATCGATTGACCATTCTAAGGCAATCGAGATGTTCCATCATTCCTTATGTCATTGTCATCGATTGACCGTTCCAAGGCAATTGAGATATTCAATCGTTCATTATATCATCGTCATCGATTGTCCGTTCTAAGGCAATCGAGGTGTTCAACCATTCATCGTATCGTTGTCGTCGATTGGCCATTATCAGGCAATCGAGGTGTTCAACCATTCTTGGTATCATTGTTATCGTTTGACGATGTACTCCCAGACAAGCTACCTGGTTTACCTCCGCCGAGGGATGTGGAATTCACGATAGAGTTGGAGCCTGGTACATCTCCATTATCGAAGGCACCGTATCGGATGGCCCCGACCGAAGTGCAGGAACTAAAGAATCAATTAGAGGATTTGACCGAGAAGGGTTATATCCGACCGAGTGCGTCCCCGTGGGGAGCACCAGTGTTGTTTGTCAAGAAGAAGGATGGTTCGTTTCGTGTGTATATTAATTATCGGGAGTTGAACAGGGTGACGATCAAGAATAAGTATCCCCTACCCCGTATCGATGATCTTTTGGATCAACTTCAGGGAGCTTCAATATTTTCCAAGATCGACTTAAGATCCAGATATCATCAGTTGCGAATTCGAGAGCCGGATATCGCGAGGACGGCGTTTCGAACACGCTATGGTCATTATGAATTCATGATCATACCGTTTGGGTTAACTAATGCAAATGCGGTATTCATGGAATCAATGAATCGGGATTTCATCGACTTTTTGGATCATTTTGTGGTTGTCTTCATTGATGACATTTTAATTTATTCTCGTGACCAGGAGGAGCACGAGCTTCACCTTCATCAGTGCTCGACGTGTTTAGACAAGAGCAACTTTTTGGGAAGTTCTCCAAATGTGAGTTCTGGATGTCCGAAGTTTCATTTCTCGGGCATGTACTTTCATCATGCGGAGTTCGTGTCGACCCTCAAAAGACGGAGGCTATCCAAGATTGGTTACCTCCAAAGAATGTTAAGGAAATCCGAAGCTTTCTCGGATTAGCTGGTTATTATCGGCGGTTTGTGGAATGATTTTCTAAGATCGCTCAACCCATGACGAACCTTTTGCGAAAGGATAAGAAATACACGTGGTCCGACGCGTGTCAGTGGAGTTTTGAGGAACTCAAGAGCCGGTTGATTTTAGCACCTGTCCTTTCTTTACCGCAAGGGACGGAAGGATTTGTGGTTTATAGTAATGCGTCCGGACAAGGTCTCAGATGTGTACTCATGCAGAATAGGAAGGTTATTGCCTATGCTTCACGGCAATTGAGACCTTACGAGGTTAATTATCTGACCCATGACCTGGAGCTAGCGGCCGTCGTTTTCGCATTGAAGATTTAGCGTCATTACCTTTATGGCGTCACCTGTCAGATATTCACCGATCATAAGAGTTTGAAGTATATATTTACTCAGAAGGAGTTAAATATGCGACAGAGACAGTGGTTGGAACTAATCAAAGATTATGACATCGAGATCCGTTATCACCCGGGGAAGGCGAACGTTGTCGCCGAAGCCTTGAGTCGCAAGTCCATTCAGGAGCAAATACTTGCTCGTTTAACACTTCAGAAAGAGATTCAACAAGAATTTCTTAGACCCGAGATCGAGGTCTGGCTTCAGCGAGTGCAAGGGCAACTTTGCATGTTAGAGATTTCATCGCCACTTGAGGAGACAATCAGAGTAAATCAGGGTTCAGACCCATCATTGTTGCGCATCCGTGAGGATGTGGCTCAGGGGAAGACCCTGAAGTTATGGTCCACGAGTATGGACTATTGCGATTCAAGAATCCGTTATGCGTACCGGCGAATGACGAGTTGAAAGACTCGATTTTGAGAGAAGCTCATGCTACCCTTTACTCCATTCATCCGGGCTCTAGCAAGATGTACCAAGACTTGAAACAAAATTACTGGTGGAGTAATATGAAGCGAGAAGTCGCGGAATTTGTTTCGGGATGTTTGACCTGTCAGCAAGTCAAGATAGAACATCAGCGACCAACGGGTATGCTGAAACCTCTCCCTATTCCAGAAGGGAAGTGGGAGGATATTTCGATGGACTTCATCACGAGTTTGACGACGAGTCATCGTGCCATGAATACAATCTGGGTAATTGTGGATTGCTTAACTAAATCAGCTCATTTCCTTGAGATTAAGGATACGTGGGGTCCCGAGAGACTTGCCCAGTTGTTCATCAAAGAAATAGTGAGATTGCACGGTACTCCTAAGAGTATCGTTTCCGATCATGACGGACGATTCGAGTCTCATTTTTGGAAATCAGTTCATCGTGCCATGGGAACTCAGCTTAATTTCAGCACAACTTTTCATCCTCAGTCCGACGGATAATCACAGAGGACTATTCAGACATTGGAGGATATGTTGAGGGCATGCTTCAATTAAGATGGCACCTTATGAGGCCTTGTACGGTCGTCGTTGTCGATCTCCTTTGTGTTGGGATGACTTATCAGAATCAATCGGCACCGAGCCCGATATGCTTATAGCCGCCCGTGAGAAGGTATCTTTGATCAGGAGTCGTTTGTTGACCGCTAAGAGTCGACAGAAATCATAGACATATAATCGTCGCCGACCACTAGAGTTCGAGACAGGTGACCACGTGCTGGTCAAGGTATCCCCGAGTCGAGGTATCTTCCGTTTCGGGAAACGGGGAAAGTTGAGTCCAAGATTTATTGGACCGTTTGGGTTTTTTGATTGAGTAGGCGAGTTAGCTTATCGATTAGCCTTACCTCCGGCGTTGAGCCGAATTCATAATGTGTTTCACGTATCTCAGTTACGGAAGTATATTGCCGACCCGAGCCACATACTTCAGTTCGACGAAATCGAGATCGCCGATGACCATTCATATGAGGAGCATCCTATACGAGTCTTGGAGGGGCGAATCAAACAGTTGAGGAACAAGACGATTCCTTTGGTAAAAATACAGTGGTCTAGATACGGAGTCGAAGAGGTTACTTGGGAAACCGAAGACAGTATGTGGGAGAGTTATCCCGAGTTGTTTGACCCTTAGTTTCGAGGACGAAACTCTTTTTAAGGGGGGAGTATGTAATACCCGGTTGTAATTCAGTCATTTTATTCAGTAATTATCAATCAGTAATTGTCACTCAGTGATTTTCATTCATTAATAATCACTCATCATTCATACTCATTCAATTGAGTTCACCGTTCGGAGTAATATTTGTCATACTCGTACTTTTGCCCCGGTACTTCTCGAATTCCGTGATTTTTATACTCGGTGCATCGTTATGGGCTGAACTGCTTGTCGAGCAGGGCCGCACGAGCATCTGGTCGTGCGCGGCGCTCGTGCGTTGCGGCTGGGCTGGGCAGGAGGCCCAGTGGTCGAGTCATTGCCGCACGAGCAGGCCGCACGAGCACCTGGTCGTGCGCGGCGCTCGTGTGTGCGGCTGGATTGGGCAGGAGGCCCAGTGGTCGAGTTAGTGCCGCACGAGCAGGCCACACGAGCAACTGCTCGGGCGTGGTGCTCGTGTGTTGCGGCTGTACTAGGCAGGAGGCCCAGCGTTCGAGCAGGGCCGCACAAGCAGGCCGCATGAGTTGCTGCTCGTGCGCGGCGCTCATGCGCTAAGAACAGCAGCCGTCAGTAACTTCAGGCACGACCGGACGCACGGACACTTGGTTGTTCGGATTGGTCGTACGTCCTCAGGACTATATAAGGTGGACCGACGGGACGTTCCTCATTTCCACCTTTTCTTCATCCAACTTCCGAGAGAGAGGGTTTGTGGGAGAAATCTTCATCATCAATCACTTGAGTACTCGTTTTTAATCATTTTCATTCGGTTGTGAAGCTCGGATCGTCGATCTAACGTGTGTTCATCGAATCAAAGTGTTTGGATCTTCAAAGGTAATATTCTCAAACCTCTTGGATTTCGATTTGTGTTGAGATATGATGTTTTGGACGTTATAATCATGTTGTATGAAGAGATATACATATGATTATGGGTATGTATAAATATTCATCGGATTATTGGAAGGTTATTCAAGAACACTTTGAATATTGAGTTGGATTTGGGGGTTTTCGATTAATTGTTGTTGAAATCACGAATTTGGATATTCATATTGGTTTATTGATCGTATTGAAGATATTTTGTTGGTTTGAAACACTTCTTGGGGATTTGATATTGGTATTATTGAGGTTTGGTTGTAAACAATCGAAGATTGGCCACAACGTGTTCGATATAATGTCCCAATGAACTTGGTTTAGTCGTATCGATGTTTTGAGTTAGTTATACTCGTGTTTGATTCGTGCGTTGAACCGGATTATTGGTAATTATGTTATTCAAGGTTGTACGAGCGACCGACATCTCATTTAGGATGTTGTTCGTGGAAGGACATTCTTCATCGGCGTTGTGTAAGTTAATTCTTACTAGGTTAAAAGGATATTCATTCCTTTCGTTGTTGTTCATTCATAATTATAGTTCATTCATAACGTATTAACCGTATTGAGACTTGTAATTGTCAATTAATCACTTCAGTCACAAGGAACGACGGTTCCAATCATTTCATGCTATCATTCATTTCACTGTCATTTCATCTCGGTGAGTCATTATTGATTTCGATGTCACTTTTGTTATCTCGTGGCATTCCGGGTCATACTGGCGTGCCGGTTGGTATGTGTAGGATTTTCATGTCAGGCACATATTAAGTCGTGTGTTGGTTGTTGGCCTTACATTGGACTGTGCACACGAGAAGATCACTTCGCGAGACTGATTAGGTACAAGACCACACGTGTATTCGATCGATACTCGATGGTGGCTTGTGCACGGACACATTTCCATCCCGGGCGTAGTGTGGCGCCACCCTTTGAGCCGTACCGTTAGTCAATTTCATACAGCATGTTTGATTGCGTATGTTTTCAACAGGATTGGGTTATAATCTGACTGATTCACTTTTGATCGTATGTGTTCGACGATTTGAGACTTTGATCGGACTTGTGGTTTATACAGCATATATGATTATGTTTATTCAACTCTTGAGGATTGTTGTTCTGTGTAACTGACCCCGTTTGGGGATATTGTTTTCAGGTCATGGCAAGTCAAAAGCACGGGAATAGAACGTTGACGGCGAGGAGTCCCAATGATACTAGTAGGGGCCCCCGATCCTTTCAGTCATTCATATTGTTGTCATTTATTTTCTGCTGCAGATTTCCATTTGGATACTCCGTTTCGTTCAGTGTTGTGTATTTTATCTTCATATAAAATATACATGTACTCGATATTTTCTTGGGTGTGTTATAATAAAACTCCTCATCGAAGTAATTAATGATGTAATGTGGTTCGGTACTACATTTACCCTGTGTATTTCATTCATTTTCACTCGCCTGTTGGGTCCCATTCGGGGGTCCACGGCACTGTAATATCCGCCAAGTTTGGGGTGTTACATTTGCGATTGAATGATGCATTGTAGGCTTACCGTACTGCTTTTAAAACTCCCATCGGAATGTCTCCATTTAGGCTTGTCTTTGGAAAACCATGTCATTTGCCTGTTGAATTGGAACATAGAGCATACTAGGACATAAAACGATTAAATTTTTCATTAGACATGGCTGAAATTCATAGGAAACTTCAACTAAATGAATTGGAAGAAATCAGAAATGATGCTTATGATTGTGCAAGGAAATATAAGGACAAAATGAAATTTTTTCATGATAAACACATCTTGAGAAAAACTTTTTCTCCTGGTCAAAAAGTCCTCCTTTTTAACTCTCGTTTGTTATTATTTCCAGGCAAATTGCGCTCACGATGGTCTGGTCCATTTATTATTCGTACGGTCTATCCTCACGGAGCTGTAGAAATTGAAAATCCAAAAAATGGTAATATTTTCAAAGTAAATGGTCAACGGTTAAAACCATACTTAGAATTAAAATATTTTGAGGTAGAAGAGGTTCTTCTTAAGGACCCCGATATTGTGAACTAATACTCCATTGTGTTTGTCCAGTCAAGTGGCGGATAACGGTACTCCGTGGCTAGTAAAGTCGGATTTTTCAGTTTCCCACAACAACTGATTTTGTAGATATTTTTTATTTTTTTTTATTATATTTTTTAATTATGGAACAAACTTTGAAAACAATTGAAAAAAGATTTTCCTTTCTTAGCAAAAAAGGTCATTTTGAAACTTTACCAAGCCATACTTGAAAGGATGAGGTTGCTTATGAATAACGACATACCTTTTGATATTCGATTCATTATTGAAGCCAAAGTGAGAATAGCGGGTGAATTCACGGAAATACCAACTAGATTTTTACCAGGGCTTGGAAAAAGTTCATATGCCAAGAAACGACGAGCAAAGAAAATAGCCGTTTGCTATAAATGTGCTAGGTGGAACTGTGATTCAAGATGTCAATCTTTAGGAATTCCTTCCACAAACAGAGAAGATAAAATTCAGTTCATCAAGGATGGTCCGAATAAGGAGAATTTAGATGATATCGAAATTTCTCTTGACACGCAGCATAGTGGACTCGTACATTATGGGATTCGATGTTTGTGGAATAAATTCAAACCAGAATATGAACAACGTCTTGGGAATCTGACGTTAAAAGACCCTATTTGCCAATTTGTAAGAAAATTGGATGGGAAGCTTCTCCCCGACTCATAGAAGGCGTTTAAGCCATTTCTGAATGTAAAATCAGAGGAAGATGTGAGCCACAATCACAACTACTGTACATACACGTGAGTATCTTTACTTTTTGTCGTTTTTTTAGATTTTCTGAATAAAAAATGTGATACGCAATAAATGCATTCATTATTCTATTGAGTAGTTGAAGCGCAATTAACGCGGTCACTGATAAGTCTTTTTACTTTATTTTGCATCTATAAATAAACATTGTAGTTGTTTCTTTTCTGCATCCCTCAAACTTGTATTCTTTTCATTTTCTGTCTAAGTAATTTTCTTTTCAAAAAATGGAATCATCATCTTCCACAAAAAGATTTAACTCCATCTGCATTTTTGGTGGAGCTAGTCATGGGAAAGAGGCTTGCTTTACCGAAGCAGCCCATAACTTGGGTCGTACTTTAGGAGAAAAATGCATTCATGTAGTTTGCGGAGGAGGAAGTCTAGGATTAATGGGACGTGCTACTGCTTCTGCCTATATGGAAGGATTAAAAGTATTGGGAATCATTCTAAAACCTCTGGCTGAAAGTAAAATCACCGGAGCAACCATTGGAGATGAGTTCAGAGCTGTGAATATGCAAGACCGCATAACTCACATGATAAATAATGCTGATGCCTTTATCACCCTTCCCGGTGGTTTTGGCACTCTTGAGGAACTTTTTCATGTGGTTACCAAAGCCCAGCTAAATGTTCATACGAAACTAATAGGTCTGCTAAATGTCAATGGTTTCTTCAATGGTTTACTATCTTTCATCAACTACTCTTCTGAAAAAGGTTTTATTTCTGAGCGTGCTAAACGAATAATAGTTGTTGCAACAACACCAGAAGAGCTGATCAAAAAACTTATTGCATATGTTCGTGAACCAGACCCATAGCTCTAGCTAATATTGTTTGGATGGAAGATTTCACTGTGCGGAAATGCAAAATTGATACATTCCTTTCCCTCTGATATCCCACTTCATTCCTCTTGTTGTTTTTACTTTTTAGCTGGTGTTAAAATTGTGAAAATGATGGCAGCTTAAGGAGTTTCTTTTCGACCTCTTGACGCTCATCTATCCACGATTTATATATTGTTATTTCTATTACTGTACTTTTTTTCGTTTGTTTTTAATAAAAGCATTGATGGCAGCGTAAGGTGACTCTTCGGACTCTCTTGAAGCGCATCTAGGTTGTTTGTGTTATACTTCCGGGTATATATTTTCTTTTGTTGTTTTGCCATACTTATTTCTTGCAGGTCCAAAAAACGCCTTGAGCGAAGCGTCGTCTTTCATAAACAGGGAAGCCTTATTTAAACCCTTACTCCATTGTTATTTTTACATAATAAGGATATTGTTTATCATTAAGTGTGGGGAAAGGTGTATATCTATATCTATATCTATATCTATCTATCTATCTATCTATATATATATATATATATATATATATATGAAAAAAAAGAGGTTGAAAATCACGGCACCATTTTCTTGAGAAAACGTTAGTGAAAAATTCATTTTTGGGATGTTTCACTGGTTTTGATAATGGATTTGGATGAAGGTGTTTGGAATTCAGTACACAACACCCTTTTTGTGTGTTTTGAGCCTTAGAGCAATCCTTATATATACGCTCTATATTTTTTGTTGTGTGGTCAAACATATTGTGTTCATTCTAGAACTTACTCATTTATATATTTCGAGACTACATTCATAAACTCTTGCATTAAGATGATAAAGGCAATTAGGATTAACTCTTTGTTGGTTTATATTTTCCCACCCATTACATTTTATCCTTAGAAGCCCCATTGAGCCTGAGCCTATTTCTTTGATCAAGCACATTACTTTAGCCATTATCCATTCTTGTTGATGACTCATCCATTTGCACCCTCTAGTCAAAGATTTAATTGTGAACTAGATGTGTGACAAATAGGGACCAATGTTCATAGGAGTATTGTGGAGATTAAGAGCTTTTGTTGAAAGTAAAAGGGTGTGAAGTACATTGGAGTATTGAACCGAATACAAAAAATATAAATAAAAGCCAAAAAAAAAACGGCCTGAAAGAAAAAAAAAAGCAAGAGGTCAAGTGCGAAAATCATCACTATATATACATAAAATAGTACTTGAACTATCCCTTGAGTGATACATATATCCTTCCAGAAGATCCATTGCATACTTTTTCTTACACAAGAGTATGACCTTACCAGATGAATATTCAATTACCATGTACAGAATAACTTGGGGATGATAGTTTGAGAGTTTTCATTACAGAAGGGGGGGTGTTGATTGTTATTTGTAGGATTTGTTATGCATCTAAATTCACAATTGATCTTGGCTAGCAAACCTCATAATTTTCCCTTTATCCTACCCATACCCAAAGCCACGTTACAACCAAAAGAAAGAACTTTTGATTTATGCATGAATTTATTTTAAGTAGTGGAGATTTGATTTTTGACCAAGCATATGGTAATGACACATTATGCTTTGATATGAGTGAACTCTTCTCGAATATCCCATATATACACTTGAGTGAAGAGTGATATCCACCGTGAGGGTATTGAATCTTTTTGCATTCGATTTTCAATGAAGTTGTTAGAATTTGGTGCGACATCCTATTTTTCTCTGATCTCACTTGGGTCATGATCACTTGTTCTCTCTTGATATTGGTTTTGTCATGAATTTTTTCAGCATATGAGTATTATAACTCGGGTATAAGATTTGCCCGAGGACGTGCAAAGATAAGTGTGGCGGAATTTGTTTAGTATATTTTGAGTAATATTTTTATTAGTATTTTATATATATAATTGTGTGTTGTGTGATAATTTATTCGTTTTACCATATATTTATATTATTTCATTTTTTTAGAATTTTCTATAATTTTGTGTCATTTTTTGGATAATTAATTGGAATTAAATTATATCTGCAGGTTAACCAACCGGTACAAGACAGATCAATTGGTTCAAGGGCGATATTTTTACAAAATTCATATATAGTCACGACTGGTCTCATTTTATTCGTCTCGTCGAGACGATCGTTTTGAAAAATTCATCCGAATCCGAGTTCATATGAAGAAGTTATGACCGTTCGAGGGACAATTAAATAGACGGACCATATTGTGCCACGTGTCAACACCCGATTGAAACAGAAATTCAACTCTGTGTTGATGTCATCCATGACATCAGCACCCCTTAGCAGCCGTGAAATAATTGGGGGTGGGATATTAAATATTAAAAATTATTATTTTATTAATTTTGTAGTAGTATAAATAGGGGACGAATGTGTAGTGTTTTGGGAGGAGAAAAAAAAGGAGAAAAAATAGAGAGATATTATTGTAAGGGAGAGAAATAAAAATATCGTGTAATAAAATTATATTTGAGTAATAATATTATGGAATATTTATTTGTTTATGTTGTTATTATGAGTGAGTAATTTTCTTTTACTATGGTTATGATGAAACCATGTCTATATTATTATTAATATTTATATAATAATTCCAAATAATTATTTTTAACGATTATGATTTTCGCTTCAATAGGGGAATATTATTTCATCAATTATATCACGTATTTTTGATAATTATAAATTCCCCATTGCTTTGTGATTATTGATATTAGTTAATTTCTTTGATTATTTGTTTTCCATTAAATTGGATACATATAATGTGTATAAATTACATTTTTCAAGTGAAGAAAAATCTATATTTGAATTATAATTTTGTACTTATTGTCAAATCTATAGGGAAATAGTGATATTGATTTCAGAATCTATTCCCTGAATTTCTTGTAATTAAAATATAAAATAAATAATAAATAGACATTGGTGGACTCTAAACCCTAGTAAATTATTTAAAATCAATTTATCTAAAATCTACTTAAAAATAAATGTTATTTGTTGCAATTATTATAACCAATCAAAAATCAAATTATTTGGGACTAGGTTAGAATTTAATATAATTTGGTTCAAAACGATAGGAATATATTTACTTCACTATCATAGTCCTCCCTGTGGAATCGACCTTGCACCGCATATCTACATCGAACGAATCGTGCACTTGCGAGTATTAGACTAAAGAATCAACAAACAACAGAAAGCACCATATCGTATGGCCCCGACCGAAATGCAGGAATTGAAGAATCAAGTGGAGGAATTGACCGAGAAGGGTTATATCTGACCGAGTGCATCCCCGTGGGGAGCACCAGTGTTATTTGTCAAGAAGAAAGATGATTCATTTCGCTTATGCATTGATTATCGGGAACTGAATAGGGTGACGATCAAGAATAAATATCCCCTACCCCGCATTGATGATCTCTTAGACCAACTTTATAGAGCTTCAGTATTTACAAGATAGATTTGAGATCTGGGTATCATCAGCTGTGAATTCGAGAGTCGGATATATGCAAGAACGGCGTTTCGAACATGCTATGGGCACTACGAGTTTGTGGTGATGCCGTTTGGGTTAACTAATGCACCTGTGGTATTTATGGAATTAATGAACCGAGCTTTTTATCGACTATTTGGATCAGTTCGTGGTTGTTTTTGTAATATCCGGAATTTCTACTACTGTTGTTTGAGATTATTTTATCCGAGTTATATTGTACAACGTGAAATCTGTACAATATGGATAAAATAAATAAAGGACTGAGATGTGAGTATTGGTACAATTGTCGTATCTGGTCGACAATTGCATTTGAGAATATCGTGTATCAGGTTATCGTACTTTCGATATGAGGTATATCGTATGAGAATATTATTGCATTCAGTATACATATTCAATATGCCGTATGTTCGTATTCTGTATGTCGAGACAGGTGGTAACAGTTAAAATTGGCTAAGTATAGAATACTTAGCGTACGCTAATGTTTAAGACTTATGTACGCTAAATCACAAGAGTTACGTACGTTATGCCGAGACATTACGTACGTAACATGGGAATCAGACGATCGAGTCATGGTCGGCAGGTGGGACCCTGTGTCGGCAGCTTTTGGCGTAAGGATGTTGACAGGCGAGTCAACTCCGTATTACGTACGTTATACAGGATGTATTACGTACGTAATATAAGGTTTTACTGTAGCAAGTCAACGTGCGTATTACGTACGTAATGAAGGAAATGTTACGTAAGTAATCAAGTGGACGAAACGGGACAGTTAGTTTTGGGATTAGCATTACGTACGCTATCAAGGATGGCTGACGTACGTAATGCGTGTTACGTACGTTAACCTTGTTGTGTTACGTACGTAACGAACAGAAATGTTTTATAAGTGGATGCCCATCTTTCATTTCCTTCGACGTTTCTTTTCATTTTTTGTCTTCAAACTTTGAGAGAGAGGGAGATGTTGGCCTTCCTAAGTCTATTTTGAGCTTGAGGACTTGGATTTGAGACTTGGATATGGAATTATGGATGATTCTTGAAGGGTTTGATTGGGTTATTCATGTTCTTGAGGTATGTTGTTGAATTCTTCACTTTGATTTCGGATTTTGGTATTGTTATCAGTATATGATTCGTATGAAGTTGATTGTGATGTTGTTGTTACGATTATTGAGGCTACATGAACTATATGTTGAAGGAAGATGGTGTTATGATGGTTTATACCTTGAATATGTTGATTATGATTATAAAATCATAGAGTTCTTGATGTTCTTGGTATTGTTACTTCGATTCTTGATGTTAGGGAGATCGTATGTTCAAGAACATGTTGATATACATATTGAATTGTGATTAGGGATTGTTTAGATGTTAGAAAACATCGGATTACTTTGTTTTAATGGCTATGAACAAGGTTTTGAATCCATTAGTGTTCTTGAGGAACTTCTTGATGAATTTAACATAGCAAGATGATCGTAGGTTGAATTATCGGTACCTTTGGATATGAAAATTGAATGTTCATTGATTGTAGTGATAGAATTCGTATGTTCTTGATGAAATACGAATCAGGATATCAATTTGGAATCCGAAAAGATTGTGATTGATCGTCGAATATGATTTCCTTTACGTCCGTACCCGTAATCGCATTGTGATTGTGAATTCGTAATTGTTTGAATTGGATTATTCGAAACTGTGTTAATCGGGATAATTGTGAAATCGTTGAGTTTATCGATCGATGATATTGATTAGTAATTATCGGATTTCGGTTCATATGATGGATATGAATTCGTAAAATAGTTTGAGTTATACTATTTGGTCTTGTATACGATTGAGGTATCGTTGAATCGTTGAGATGATTTGGTTGGTCGTGTTGGTTGTTAATAGTTATCGGATATATGTTATTTGATTACTTCGATAGGTTGAGATTATTGATCGGTGATTATAACCGGATGCTGCGGTCGTGTTCGAGTACGTTCGTGAATTGCTTCGGTCGGGGCCGAGGAGCTCGTAGACGAAGGCAATGGGATTGGTAGCGGCTTCGTCATCGTCGTATCGGTATCGAGGCAAGTTATTACTTGCTCAGTTATAATGTTTAATGAATGATTTCAGTTTCATTTCGTTTATAATGCATATAGCGATGATTATTATTGTGAACTCTGGGTATTTGGATTGGATATCGTTCTTCCGATTCTGGGAGTTAAATCATAATGTTTATGATTTATTTCGGTTATTGGTATATTTGGGTATCGAGGATATATTGTGATAAAGACGAGGATTCGAGTATTTATGGTTCATGATATGTTTGGATCGTCGAGCGTTGCGGATAATCGTCGATAATGATTGGACATCGAGGTTGCTCCCGAAGGACTCGGGGCAAGTATTCCATATTGATTATGGTCTAGTGTTATTTATTTTGGTCTCTTATATTTTCTTTCATGTTGTTGAACATGGAGTCGTCCTAGTAAATTATCATGTTGTCGTGCATGTGATGTTGTTCATGTTGATGAACGTGTTGATTTACATATGTGTATGCATATTGTGTTGTTTATGTTGTGTAAATAATCCGATGGGATTATGAGGATCTATGCTGAGGGCGCTGGATCGAATGTCCACCATGCGTTGGTTCGACGGGATCATCATGGGGATCTATGCTGAGGGCGCTGGATCGTTGGACAGGTTTTCCACCATGCGTTGGTTCAACGGAATCATCATGGGGATCTATGCTGAGGGCGCTGGATCGTTGGATTACCAGTATTGTGTTGATGGAATCATGTGGATTCGCATCATTGATTGTATCATATGTTGTTGTGCATATGTGTATTGTTGGTTATCCACCTTATGCTGATCTGATAGGATCATCAAAGGGATCTAGGCTGAGGGCGCTGGATCACGGGATTTCCATTGAGTATGCATTATTGTTATTGTTGTGATCATATTGATGTGGTCATATGAGTAGGCATTCGTAGGTCTTGTATTAAGACCGTGTTCGTATGATGTTATGTTCTGATCTCAGATTAGACTGACGTGACTATCGTGGTATTGTACATCTAGAGGTATGTTCCGTATTTCCTTTGGTATTCGTCTTGTGATGAACAATCGATTATTGTTTTGGTGCTATCCGATGGATTGTATTGGTCAGAACTGGTACTTTTCCGTATCGTGAGTTGGTTATGATAGTTTGAGAATCTTGAGTATTGTTTGAGATACAGTACATATATTATATTCGAGTTTATTGGTTAATCGAGTACGAGATATGAAATGTGATAACGGTTAGTCTGATGAGAATTACTTGAGTAAGCAAAGTTATGGCGGTAAGATTACGTTGGTCGTATTCTTATGTTGTATTCTCATTGGCATGTTATTATTAATGCGATGTGACGGTTATCATTGTTGGATATTATGGCTGACCCCGTCGTGGGATTTCTTTTTAGGTTCTTGGAGTATCGAGCTTGTAGCGGTCGTGAAGAGATGAGCTTCCCGGAGGATACTGGCTAGGACGTGTTTTGTGCATTGAATTTCTTGATTGGTTCTTGTATTCCGCTGCTAGAGTATCTTTATGGTTGGTCTTTTTCCGCTGCGTGAGTATTTTTAAAAGCTCTTTTGGTATCTGATAACTGAGGTTACGTTGGAAATTATTTTCTAAACTTTTGAGTTCCGGCCGTTTGGCTTTGTGATTTCAAATGAGTTTTTACGACGGTTTTTGATAAATGGTTTTTTATAAGTCTTTGTGAATTTTTAAAGATAGTACCGTCATTGGCCTCTTGGGCATTTGTAAATGTTTGCGAAAAATCCTTTTAGCCTTGTGGGTTCCATCTCGGGGCCCACGGCGCTGTAATATTTCCGGTTAAATCTGGGGGTGTTACAGTTTTCATCGATGACATTTTGATTTATTCTCGTGACCAAGAGGAGCACGAACTTCACCTTCATCGGGTTCTCAACGTGTTGAGACGAGAGCAACTCTATGGAACATTTTCCAAATGCGAGTTATGGATGTCCGAGGTGACGTTTCTCGGGCATGTGATTTCATCAGATGGCGTACGTGTCGACCCTCAGAAGACGATGGCTATCCGAGATTGGCAACCTCCGAAGAATGTTAAGAAAATCTGAAGCTTTCTCGGATTAGCAGGCTATTACCGGCAATTTGTGGAAGGGTTTTCTAAAATCGTTCAATCTATGACAAACCTTTTGCGGAGGGATAAGAAATACATGTGGACTGACGCGTGTCAGCAGAGTTTTGAGGAACTCAATAGCCGTTTAATTTCAGCGCGTGTCCTTTCTTTACCACAAGGGATGGAAGGATTCGTGGTTTATAGTGACGCGTCCGGACACGGTCTCGGATGTGTATTAATGCAGGACGAGAAAGTGATTGCCTATGATTCACGGCAACTGAGGCCTTACGAGGTCAATTATCCGACCCACGACCTGGAGCTAGCGGCCGTAGTATTCGTGTTGAAGATTTGGCATCATTATCTTTATGGCGTCACCTGTCAGATTTTCACCGATCATAAGAGTTTGAAGTATATATTTACTCAGAAGGAGATAAACATGCAACAGAGATAGTGGTTGGAACTGATTAAGGATTATGACATTGAGATACAATACCACCCGGGTAAGGCAAAGGTTGTCGCCGACGCCTTGAGCCGTAAGTCCGTTTAGGAGCAAATGCTTGCTCGTTTGACTACTCGGAAGGAACTTCAACAGGAATTCCTAAGGCCTGAGATCGAGGTCTAGTTACAGCGAGTGAAAGGGCAACTTTTTATGCTAGAGATTTCATCGCCACTTGAGGAGGCGATCAAAATGAATCAGGGTTCAGACCCATTTTCGTTGTGTATTCGAGATGATGTGACTCAGGAGAAAGCCCCTGGATTTGTGGTCCACGAGGATAGACTTTTGCGATTCAAGAACCGGTTATGTGTTCCGGTGGATGACGAGGTGAAAAGCTCTATTTTGAGAGAGGCTCATGCTACCCTTATTCCATCCATCCGGGGTCTAGAAAAATGTACAAAGACTTGAAATAAAATTACTGGTGGAGTAATATGAAGCGAGAAGTCGCAAAATTTGTTTCCAGATGTCTGACCTGTCAGGAAGTCAAGATAGAACATAAGCGACCGGAGGGTATGCTGAAACCGCTCCCTATTCCAGAGTGGAAGTGGGAGGATATTTCAACGGACTTCATCACGAATTTGCCGACGAGTCATCGTGGCATGAATACAATTTGGGTAATTGTAGATCGTTCAACTAAGTCAGCTCATTTCCTTGAGATTAAGGATACGTGGGGTCCTAAGAGACTTGCCCAGTTATTCATTAAAGAGATCGTGAGATTGCACGGTACCTTCAAAAGTATTGTTTCGGATCGTGACGGGCGATTCATGTCACATTTTTGGAAATCCATTCATCATGCCATGGGAACTCAGCTAAATTTCAGCATACCTTTTCACCCTCAGTCCGACGGACAATCAGAGCGAACTATTCAGACGTTAGAGGACATGCTGAGGGCATGTGTTTTCGATTGGAAAGATGATTGGGAAGTCCAACTACCGTTGATCGAGTTCACATACAATAACAGTTGGCTTGCTTCGTTTAAGATGGCACCTTACGAGGCCTTATACGGTCGTCGTTGTCGATCTCCCTTATGCTGGGATGACTTATCAAAATCAATCGGCAATGAGCCCGATATGCTAATAGCCGCCCGCGAGAAGGTAGCGTTGATCAGGAGTCGTTTGTTGACCGCTCAGAGTCGGCAAAAATCATATGCAGATAACCGTCGCCGACCATTAGAGTTCGAGGCAGGTGACCACGTTTTGGTCAAGGTATACCCGAGCCGAGGTATTTTCTGTTTCAGAAAGAGGAGAAAGTTGAGTCCGAGATTCATTGGACCATTTGAGATTTTGGATCGAGTAGGCAATCTGGCTTATCGATTGGCTTTACCTCCGACTTTGAGCCGAGTTCATAACATGTTTCACGTCTCTCAGTTGCGGAAGTATGTTGCCGAACCTAGTCACATACTCCAGTTCGATGAAATTGAGATAGCGGATGATCATACGTACGAGGAGCGTCCTGTACGAGTCCTAGAGCGACGAACCAAACAGTTGAGGAACAAGACGATTCCTTTGGTTAAGATTCAGTGGTCTAGACACGGAGTCGAAGAGGCTACTTGGGAAACCGAGGATAGTATGTGGGAGAGTTATGCCGAATTGTTTGACCCTTAGTTTCGAGGACGAAAATCTTTTTAATGGGGGGAGTATGTAATACCCGGTTGTAAATTCAGTTATTATCATTCAGTAATTTTCACTCATTAGTAATCATTCATCAATCATATTCAACCTTTTGTGCTCATCGTTCGGCGTATTTTTGAATCGTATATCAGTTATTATTCATCATTCAACCCTGTTTGAGATCGAGACGAGAATATTGTCATTATCATCATATTTTGATAGTCTGTGTGTGAAGAGTAGCACATGCTACACACTCTTGTTAGCGCGCGCTAATTGAGTACTGGTAGCGCACGCTATCGCTCAGCATTAGCGCATGCTAGTGCAAATGAGGCAGACAGTCCAGAAGGTACTGGACTTAATTGGAGAATTCGTAGCACATGCTAATGAGTGGAAAATAGCGTACGCTAACTGTACTGGTAGTGCACGCTAAGTCATCGTAGTAGTGCGCGCTAAGGCGAGCAGGGAAGAGGACAGTAGGTTAGGGACTCCAATTACTGGGCACCAACTATCAGGTAGCGCACGCTAACATCCGGTTAACGCAGGTAAGAGGAAGGCGTTAGCGCACGCTACCAAGTACGTAGCGCACGCTAACGCGGCAGGCAGAGTTCACTGGACTACCCGGTGAACCCGCTAGCGCACGTTAATCGCAGGAGATAGCGCACGCTAAGCTGTGTTTGGTTTAAATAGGACACTTCACTCCTAATTTCGTCATTTCTTCATTTCTCCTCCATTCCGGGCGATTTTAGGAGATTTGCGAAGAGTTCTTCGAGCTGCAATCATCTAGCAACATCTCTAAGCTCCTAGTTCAGATTAATCAACATTTAATCACCTCCATCGCTCCAAATCAAGGTAACTTTTCATGAACCTAGAATTTCGGAATTTGAGGGTTTTCCTCCCGATCTCTTCGAGTTAACTTGCTATTGTGTTCGAATATATTGGATATGGATTATCTACCTTGGATACATGTATTCTTACAATTTTATTGGTGTATTTTTCAGAATTGTTGAGTATTTGGGGAATTGTTCAAGAACACCTTGAGTGTTGACTTTAGAATTTGGGGTTTTGATTAGATGTTGTCGTAATCTCGATTGGAGTATTCTTATTGGATTATTGATTGTATTGATGATGTTTTGTTGGATTGAATCACTCATTAGAGTCGTGGTGTCGATATAATTGAGTTTTGGTTGTAAACGATTGAAGGTTGTCTACAACGTGTTTGTTAGATTACCCCCAATGAGTTTGGGTTGTTGTATCGACTTTTTGAGTTGGTTGTGATCATGGTTGATTCGTATTTTAAGCGAATTGTTGGTGATTATGTTATTCAAGGTTATTGGAGCGACCTATAATCACCTTAAGGACTTCTGTTCGAGGAAGGACAATCTTCACCGGTATTTGAGGTAAGTTAATTCTTACTCAGTTAAAAGGACAATCATTCCTTTCGTTGTTGTCCATCCATACGTATAATTCATGCATAATATATCAATCATGTTGAGACTCATAATTATCAAACTAATCATTCAAATCACGAGGAACGATGGTTCCAATCATTTCATTTGAGTTATCACCCATTGCGCCATTATTTCACCTCGGTGAGTCATTCTTGGTCCTTGTCGGATTTCTATTCATCCTTATTCATCATGGTTACTTTTGTTCTCGTGACCTACTGTAAAACCCAAATTTTTGAACACGTTAAAATACCCTTTAATCTCGAATCTATAAAATACGTTTAATTATTTAAAATATTGCATTACGATTATAACCTAAGTATTTAAATCGTTAACATTTGAACAAATTAATGTAATACGAATATAAGACTTATACTGAAATAATTTGTACACATTTAAATTTGTCACATGTTTTCTATTTTTGTCCCTAGCCGAATGATATGTTGTACACAAACATATGGAATCGTGAATCATGTCAAGGTTCGTGATGGCTTTTAAATTTGGCAAAGTCTTCCATCAAGTCCCCATAATTTAGGCTTTTTATTTTTTGAAATTCCTCCCTCCCCACTGTTGGAACATTTTGTTCCATGCATAAATTAAAAGTGTTTTGATGATAAATGTTGATAAGCAAAACAAAACAACGAAGAGACGAAGCAAGCATCGAAGGAAAACGAAGTGCAAAAAGATGGAAAAACACAAAGCTAACGTACGTAATAAGTGATCATTAACGTACGTAATGTAAGCAGCTTAACGTACATAATGGATGAGAGATAACGTACGTAATGTAGTTCAAACCAAGTGAACGTTGGAGAAGTCAAAGTCAGCAAGCATACAACGGATATATGACGTCATCAGTAATGTAATCTTAACGTACGTAACGAAGGAAATGATAACGTACGTAATCAAAATGACGAAACTCCCTGGACTGTTTTGTGAAGATGCTAACGTACGTAACCAGGCAGGGTTAACGTACGTAAACGATGCTTACGTACGTAATGGGAAGTATATAGCGTACGTAATGAAGGTCCTGGCAGCTAACGGCTAGTTTGATCATGAAGCCTATAAATACCATGTCTATGGTATTGATTGAGTACAACAACTTCAAGCATACTACACATTCATCTGATATTGATAATCATTGTATTGTTGTTGTAATATTGAGCTTACATTGAGTGATTGAGTGTTATACACAAAATCATACACGAGTGGTAAAAGAAAAGATACGATTGGATTCGGTGTTATTAGGATCAAGGATCCGGCATTATTAGAATCGCAATCGCTATCGAGTGAGGTTTATCTAGTACCCATAGAAAGCTAGAGAGGTTTATTCCTTGTCCTACGAAAAGGAAAACGGTTTAACTTGGACCGACGCAAAGACAAGTACGAGTGGTTTATCACGGACCAATAGAAGACGTGATTGTAAACGGTTATACCTCGACCGATAGAAGAGAGGCGTAGAGGTTGTTATCTTTAACCTATTGAAAAAGATAAAGAGAGGACGTAGGCTCGTTTATAGCCGAACCTCTATAAATCCTCGTGTCCTTTATTTTCCGCACTTATATTTACGCTTCCGCAAACGGCGCAAATATGCGACCCCGTACCTAACAATTGGTATCAGAGCAGTACTCCAATACGCGGCTTAACATCCGAGGAGAAAAATATCCAATGGCGTTTCAATTCTCTCCAGTCGAAGGCCTTGCTCTCAACCGACCACATTTCTTTGATGGCTCAAATTACTTGACATGGAAGAAAAAGACGTCGATCTTTATTCGTGCCTACGATATAGAGATTTGGAAGATTATATGTCTCGGCCCGAAAGTTCCTATCAAATCCGACGGTACGCTCAAATCTTTCGAAGAATACGATGATGCCGATTGGAAAAATGACCATCTAAATTGTAAGGCTACTCAACTCTTATTTTGTGCCTTAAACACGGAAGAGGTCAATCGAATCTCATCGTGTGAGAGTGCGAAAGAAATATGGAAAATTCTAGAAATCACACACGAAGGAACGACTCATGTCAAGGAGACGAAAATCAATATGCTTCTCCATGACTACGAGTTATTCATGATGAAAGGTGACGAGTCCATCACCAATATGCTCGACCGATTCTCGGTCCTCACAAATGGACTTGCGTCATTCGGAAAACCATTATCTAGTAGTGAAAAAGTTAAGAAAATTTTACGATCACTACCTAGCGAATGGGATGGCACCGTGACCGCAATTATGGAATCCAAAGATCTCAACACGCTCGATTTTAGCGCCCTCGTTGGTTCGCTAATTAATTATGAGATCGTGTTAAAATCACGAAGTGTCAAGCCGAAGCCGAAGGAACGATCGTTAGCCATGAAGGCTAAGATATCGAGGAAGAAAGAAGAAATCCCGGTGGAGGAAAGCGACGAAGAAGCGGCATATTATGCCAAGAATATTAATAAATTCCAAACATTATTAAACCGGAGGAAGAAGGATATCTCGAGCGAAACGAAGAAATTCGACAACTCTTGTCGAATATGTGGAAAACCAGGCCACTTCGCTAAGCATTGCCGTGTCAAACCCAAGAAGGAGGTCCTCGTGGCTACTTGGAGCGATGAAGACGAAGATGATGAATTCATCAATCAAAATAATCTCGCTCTCATGGCCCGAAGTTCGTTCGACGACAGCGACGTCGAAAGCCAAGTAAGTACATCCTCCCGTGATTAACTTTTTGATGCATTTGAATTATTGCATACGGATTTTCAAAACGCTTTATCCGAAATAAAATCCCTTAAGTCTAAAATTAAATCTTTGGAAATTGAAAATTCCAAAATTACTGAAAGGGAAAATTTGTTGAAATCGATCATTCAAAGTGTATTGAAAATGAAAATATTTTGAAAAATGATCTCGCTATAATCCAAACCGAGCTTAAATCTTTAACAAAGAAATTCTCGTGCGGAAACGAGAAATTTGAACAAATGCTTGGTGTTCAAAATTTTAGTTTGAATAAAGAGGGGTTAGGATTCAAAAATCGCTCGAAAATCGAATCCGTTAATTTTAAGATACCCAATTGCGAAAAGTGTTTAAAAATCGGGCATCATATATCAAGTTGCAAAAGCCCGAGACGGAGGATAAAAATTAAGAAAATTTGGGTTCCTAAAGGAACAATCGTTTCAAATATCTTCTACGTTTCTAAACACAAACCAACTATAGGTTGGGTCCCCAAAAATTGATTTTTGATACTTTACTCAGGGGGAGTATTTTTTAGGGGAGATATTATTCTCAGGGGGATTTTTTACCCTTTATGCAATTATTCATAAATTGTATCATGCATATTTTATATTTTGGTATTATTTTCAATTGATATTTTATCCACTTTTTGATGAAAACAAAAAGAGGGAGAGAATGGAGAAGGAGAAAAAAAAAGAAGTCGAAAATGGGATTAACCCTAAAAGGGGGAGAAAATCGAAAAAAAGAAAAATGCGGAGACGTCGAAAAGACGATGAAAATTTGAAAATGAGAAAAGAAAAGGAGAAAATAAAAGAAGGAGTCGAAAAAGAAATGGGAGAAGAAACTAACGAAACGGACAAAGTCGAAAACTTTGGTCTATACACATATACATATATTTGTATTTTTGCAGGTAAATCCCATTGACGTACATTTTGTAATCATCAAAAAGGGGGAGATTGTTGGAACATTTTGTTCCATGCATAAATTAAAAGTGTTTTGATGATAAATGTTGATAAGCAAAACAAAACAACGAAGAGACGAAGCAAGCATCGAAGGAAAACGAAGTGCAAAAAGCTGGAAAAACACAAAGCTAACGTACGTAATAAGTGATCATTAACGTACGTAATGTAAGCAGCTTAACGTACGTAATGGATGACAGATAACGTACGTAATGTAGTTCAAACCAAGTGAACGTTGGAGAAGTCAAAGTCAGCAAGCATACAACGGATATATGACGTCATCAGTGATGTAATCTTAACGTACGTAACGAAGGAAATGATAACGTACGTAATCAAAATGACGAAACTCCTTGGACTGTTTTGTGAAGATGCTAACGTACGTAACCAGGCAGGGTTAACGTACGTAAACGATGCTTACGTACGTAATGGGAAGTATATAGCGTACGTAATGAAGGTCCTGGCAGCTAACGGCTAGTTTGATCATGAAGCCTATAAATACCATGTCTATGGTATTGATTGAGTACAACAACTTCAAGCATACTACACATTCATCTGAGATTGATAATCATTGTATTGTTGTTGTAATATTGAGCTTACATTGAGTGATTGAGTGTTATACACAAAATCATACACGAGTGGTAAAAGAAAAGATACGATTAGATTCGGTGTTATTAGGATGAAGGATCCGGCATTATTAGAATCGCAATCGCTATCGAGTGAGATTTATCTAGTACCCATAGAAAGCTAGAGAGGTTTATCCCTTGTCCTACGAAAAGGAAAACGGTTTAACTTGGACCGACGCAAAGACAAGTACGAGTGGTTTATCACGGACCAATAGAAGACGTGATTGTAAACGGTTATACCTCGACCGATAGAAGAGAGGCGTAGAGGTTGCTATCTTTAACCTATTGAAAAAGATAAAGAGAGGACGTAGGCTCGTTTATAGCCAAACCTCTATAAATCCTCGTGTCCTTTATTTTCCGCACTTATATTTACGCTTCCGCAAACGGCGCAAATAGCCGACCCCGTACCTAACACTCACTCGCCTATATATATCACATACACATACTTCACAAAACTAAAAACCCTAAAACCTAAAACTAAAAACGACGGCTACATAGTTCTCTACCATTCCCATTCGATCGAGGCATGCACAAAGGAAGGCTTGGTGGTAGATTGAAGGTCTCGGGTGCGTTGGTATGATTAAACACGTTATATGATGGCTTAAATGAATTCTGGAATTAAGACAGCTTGTATACTTGAATTTGTGAACAAGATAGGTCATGATATATAATGATTCAATTCAGTTTCTTTTGATGAAAACCTAGTTTTATGTCTTAGTTAAGTTCTCCAATTGGTTTGGAGTGATTTCGAGTTGTTTTGGTCATGTTTTTTATTTTTGTTTGATTAAGTGTTGAATCTGAAATTCGGGAGTCTGAAATCAGTCCACTTTGTCTATTTTTGATTCAAAAACTATAATTAGTTGGGCCATGAAACTCTCCAGTATGTAACTTATATATGATTAGTAATACCATGAATTTTTGGGAAGTTTTCCTGGATGTTTTGGTAGGTCGTTGAGGTAGATACTTTTTGGGTACAACTGCAGGTCGGTTTTCTAAATAGTCTAAGTTTGACTATTTTTCGTGTGGGGTTAAACTAACTAATAAATTCTAGGAAAATTCTTGTGGGTTTTAAAGACATTGAAGTACCTGTGTAAATTTTTGTGAATTTTAATTGTGAGTTCTGATGTGGTTCAAAATTCGTCAAGTTGTAACATGTTCATAGATAAAAGCTGATAAAAAGGTTAAAAGGCTAATAAAGGTTAGGGTTGTATTGAATTTATCTCCAGGTATGCTGTCAGGTTTTTGGGTCATATTGAAAGGGGTCCATTTTAATGATACCAACATGTTTTTGAGTGATTCCTGAGTCTAAAATCAAGTTCTGGAAAAGTACTTTCTGAATATGTAAGTCTTGTAATTTTTAGAAGTCGAGAGAATGTCATTTCTGATTTTACAAGTTCAAGTGTCAAACCTGTCAATTAGTAATTCGAATTTCAACCTTGGTTTATGATTTTTGTTTTGAAATCAGTAAGGAATCATTAACTCAAATTGGACAGGCTTAAATATAAGATGTGTTTGGCCTCTGTGATTTTTGGTGGAATTTTTAGAGTAGCACATCATGGTCTCTTAATTGCTACTTTTTGAGTCTCAGATCTGTCACCGAATCTGGACTAGTTTTGATAAGAAATTTTTGTTCTATAGCTATACTACCTGTAAATTCTACAAAAATTACACAAAGTAGAAAACATATGTACCTACCTGGGGTAATTTTGCTAAGACTCCAGAAGGTGCACAAGTATACTTTAAAAATCCGGAAACGTGATACATGTTTTGATATTAAAAGCTGAGTTTTCTTAAAAGATGGTTACACACTCAAAGTCTATTATATTACTAAAATGAGTAACCAAATTCATTTGGACTTAAAGTAATACATGGTTATTGATCCGTATAGGTTCTGTGAAGCGGGAGTGATCATATATCTTGTGATCCATCTATCTTTGTTTACTTTTGCTGTTGAATAAGGTACAGATATTCCGTACTCTTTCAGCAAGAGTACAACTACTTTCTCTCTCATGACCTTTCTCTCTCTTCTATATTATTTGCCTATCTTATTTTGGACTGTTGATATTCGAACTCTTTGTTTGAACCTTTGACATTGCATCTTTGATTTGATACATGTGAATTGAACCTTTGATATTAGCCCTTTGATTATTCGAACCTTTGATATTGAACTTTGACTATATGAATGATACCTACACTTTGATTTGGACTTGTACTTTTTGACCCTTCAGTATTTACCCAGGTATTATCTGTTCCCAGTTATGGGGGGTCCATGACCGTAGCATTGATGCACCAATGTTATGACTCTAGTGTGGTTGGAGAGATGTACCACACCGTCCCTATCTGCTATCTGTTATGGTCATTATTATGATTATGAATTGTTTGCAGGGGCGTATGGATGCTTCCTAGATTTGTTTGTTATTTGTTTGGGCTACTATGATGATATGGATATATATTATATTTGTTTGGTGATTGGGCATGCGTGCATGCAGTCCCTTCACATTTGGGAGTTGATAACTCCATTGGGCTACTATTTGTTTGGATATTTGTTTGGGCCGGGGGTAAAATACTGAATCCACATTCATACACCTTATACTTAAACTTTGATATCCTTTTGATTATCCATTGACATCATATGTATTCTATCTTCGCATTCCTTTGATTATCTTATCTCGTTTGATCTGTTTTGTTATTTGCTTTATATCTGTTCACTGAGCTTTTTATGCTCAGCTGCTTTTCTTCTCCATGCGGCAGGTACTTAAGCTAGGAGCGGGGTTATTAGCTTGGGGATGAGAGAGTGGATTACCCTATAGCTTTATTTTAATAATGAACATTATTTCCTTATTGTTATTTCTGGATTTCGGACATTTGTATCGTACTCTATTTTGGTTGGTTTCGGGGACACTTGGTGTTGTTTTAGTCCCCTTTTTATACTCTTTTGATAATTTTTAATTAAGACTTCCGCTGTTTGATTTGAATCTGTTGTATCTGATATGTCACCATAAAGTGATGCTTCTACCCTTGCCGGGTTGGGGCGTTACACCTTCCGGATTGTATTGCGTTACCGGGTGGTATATGTGTGGAATTTTTAGTGGGGCACACTAAGGTCATTGTGTATATGCGGTTATCCGGACACATTAGACTGTGCACACGGTAACGTGCCTCCGTGAGACTAATTAGGCCAAGTTTTGCGGGTGTTTATGCGGGACGCCGGGCACTCGGCATACTTGTGCACTTGCACATCCCATTTGGGCGTACTATGACGCCCCTCGTTCAATTTGATTTCATAACTAAGTCATGTGATTATTGTATTTGTTCAACTCTTAAGGATTGTTGTTACGTATCGGCCGTAGATGGTGTTTAGTCATGGCAAGCAAAACCTTTGGAAGAGAATATTTACGGCGAAGAGTGCCAGTGATACTAGTAGGGGGGCCAGTCTTTCCATTTATTCATGTTTCTTTGATGTGTATTTTTCCGCTGCAGTTTCCATTTGGACTTTCATTTATTCAGTGTTCTATATTTTATCTTCATATGAAATATATATATATTCTGTATTTCTGGGTGTATTGTACTTGAAACTCCTCATCGGAGTAATTGGTAATATAATGTGGTTCGGTACTACATTTATATTATTTAATTCATTAATTTTCATTCGCCTGGTGGGTCCCAGTTGGGGGTCCACGACACTGTAATATCCGCCTAGTTTGGGGGTGTTACAGTCGCGGGCAGAACAATTTGCTAAAATAAGCACTAGGATGATCATTTTGCAGTAGAACAGCCCCCATAGCATGACCTGATGAATCAGTCTGAACAATAAAAGGTAATAAAAAATCTGGTAAAAATAAGGAGCGGTGCTGTAGCCAATGCAGATTTTTTTCAAAGGCTTGTTGAGACAAGGGGACTATTCAAAAGCATTTTTCTTCAGCAATGATGTCAATGGATGAGCCAAAGTTGCATAGCCTTGCACAAACCTGCGACAGAAACCAGAAAGCCCTAGAAACCCACGTAAACTCCTAACTGACTTAGGGGTTGGCCAATCAACTACTCCTTGAATCTTGAAGGGGTCAGGTGCAACGGTACCCTCAGTCACAATATGTCCCAAATAAGCAATGTGGGACTAATGAAATGAGCACTTGGAAGGTTTTAAATGAAACTGGTGCGAGGCAAGGATGTCAAATACCTGCGCCAAATGAGCTAAGTGTGCTTCCCTAGTGATGTTGAAAACCAAATTGTCGTCGAAGAAGACAATAATGAATTTATGGAGGAAAGCTCGGAATATGTCATTCATGGTTGCCTGAAAAGTTGTCAGTGCATTACAAAGCCCGAAAGACATCACACGGCACTCAAAATGTCCGTCTTATGTGCGAAAAGCAGTCTTGGGCACATCCTGGGGTGATAATCGTATCTGGTGGAAGCCAGAGGTGAGGTCCAACTTCGAGAAAACCCTAGCTTTTCCTAATTCGTCCAATAGCTCATCAATGATGGGCAGGGGAAATCTATCAGGGACTGTGATTGCGTTCAATGCGCTATAATCAACGCACATACCCATCCTTTTTCTTGAGGAGAAGAACTGGTGAGGGAAACAGGCTGGTACTAGGCTGAATCCACCCAGTTTTAATAAACTTAGCCACTTGCGGCTTGATCACGAGCTTCTGAGAATGGGGGTAATAGTAGGGTCGGACATTGACTGGTGAGGAGTGGGGTAGTAAAGTGATGGTGTGATCAGTACGACGCGGAGGTGGGAGGATGTAAGGCTCGGAAAATAGATGGGAACAATTGGTGAGTAGGGTGGAAAAGTATGGGTCAGGTATTTCGGGTAGGGAAGGTGGATGTTGGTGTATCATGTATGGGTTGTGTAAGTGCATCTGTTGGGCTGATGACATGGAAAGAGAACAGTTGGGCTTCGGGTTCTATGCGGGTAAGGTGCTGGAATTGGGGTAAGCCCACAAAAGGAGTGGATGAATCTCCTCTAAGTTCCATACAAGTATTGTTATGGAAAAAAATCATTGTTAGTGAATTGTAATCCATAAGAATTGGGCCAAACTTCTTCCACCATTGGGCCCCTAATACGATGTCAGCACCATGCAGGCCCAACACAAATAAGTCCATTATGAACATATGACCTCGCAACAAAAGTGGCACCCCGTGGCAAATATGCGTGCAGAACAACTCCAATTCCATCAGAAACATTCCAGCGAATCAAACGGGCCCTTATATGGATCAATTGGGTCCAGAGTGAGGCCCAATGTGGAAGCAACACTGTCTTTAACTGATGCGGTGGAGAGATGACCCTCCAGACGAAATGTGTTAGCAGCTTGCTGAGCTGCCGTGGTTTCCTCCAGCTGCAGTACGGTGTCGCTCAATTCCGCCATGTCGGGCTCCAAATCCCTCGTCATGGAGGGATAATTATCATATTTAGCAATCATTAAGAACACATGAGCACCACATTTGTGTTGTTGGGACCATGGTAGGTCATAATTGAAGCATAACCCCTTCTCACGACGCGCGTCAAGCTCGGGACCTGAAAGATGATGAAAATGAGGTTTAGCTGGGGGTGTAGGGTGGAGGCCTATGGTGGTTTTTGCTCGGTTAGAAGTAGCAAGACTGGTCGCAGGGGGTGGTCATGGATTCACAACATATGGCCACGATGAAGGCGAAGGCCGTGGATGGGATGAGCGGTTTAGATCTGCAATCTTATCCTCCTGTAATAGGGCAAGACCCGCTTCTTGGGAGATCATTATTGGTTGTTGAGCCAGAATTTCGCGGCAAATCTCTATCTTCAAACGTGAAATGAAGCAACTCAAGAGATCTGCTTCTGATAAACCTTCCAAACAATTTGCCGGTGCTTCGAACTCAGTGAGGTAATAAGTAACCGTCGAAGATTGAGTAAGTTTGGACAAATTTCCGCGTGAATCATCAAAGCTGTAGGAGCAAAGCGAATCTCCAATTTCTCCAGAAACTGGGTCCATGAAGCGATCCGGCGATTTTGGTACGTCCACTGATACCACGCCAATGCCGGACCATCAAGATAGAAAGAGGCTATTGTTATTCGTTCCTCACCTGGGGTCTGATGTGTTGGAAAAATAGAGGAAATGGGCTGGTTTGAGCATCCCACTTGAGAGGTAATTTTGAGCGGGCTCGACTACGAGTTAAAGTCGGGACTTAGTTGGAATACGTAGTACTCCGTATGAGGTTTCCAAAACATGTAAGAACACTCAAAATGATTGAGGTATGAATGAGATATAATGTTCCAAAGTGAACCCTTTAGAAATGGGTTTGGGATGCTATCCCACATTGGAAAAAGAAGGGAAAAATTGTGAGTATATAAGGAGATGTGGAAAAAGTCATGTTCAAAAAGTGAGACATGAGTTGATGTGTGACTAGGCGCCCCTCGCGCACACACACATACACACGCGCGCGCCGCCGCCGTCCGTCCGTCTCGGCTCGGTCTCCGTCTCGGTCTTGGCCCAATGGCGATTTGGGCGAAATGTCTCGGCGTCTCGAAGTTATTTTTTTACTGCAATTTTATTCGGTAAAAATTTATTTTACTGAAAATACCTCAATTATAAATTCCGAATTTTTCGGATCCGGATAAACATCAATTTAATTGATAAATTCGAATTAAACAGATCTGGATAAGTATTGAGATACTAATCCTGATCAGTTTAGAGTTCCTCCAGCACATGTCTCTCTCTCATCTTCACCTATAAATACAGATGTGAGGGGGCTTATTTTAGACTGAAAAATTTTCGTCCGTTTTTTTCAGCCAAAAATTCCGACTTCATATTTTGTTTTCCCGGAAAAAATTTCTCTTCATATTTTGGGTCGCGTCGGTGGTAGTTCAGGTTTATTCTAGTTCGCTGAGGGTGCGATGATCGATTTATCAACGCATTGAGATGTTGTTGTATCCTGGGAGGCAAACGCTATACACTGTGGTGGAGATTTGCAGCACAGACAGGAGATTCAAAACATGCGATCCCGTAAGTCGTAATTGGACGGACACGGACGAGTCCAAAACAGTATTACCTGTCATTAATAAACTGATGGCCAGCGACATAAGCTTTTGGATCTACAGGTATAATGGAAGATCATCATGAAATAATTATATGACTTCAAATTTATCGATACAATTTTTAGTAAATTATACCAACAATCTTAAAGTTAATTAAACTATTTCGTAGCATAAACTTCGAAATCATAAATATCGTATTTGTGCGATTATGGATTTAAAAATTCTAACCCACCAGTGATGTATTAAACTTATGCATGAGCAGTTGAGTTTCTTGTATTTTTATGCAACTTAAAATATGAAGTCCATTCGTTTTTATTCGTCAATATTTTTCTACATTATCCGCCTATATCTGAAGTTCTCAGTTTGATGGACTTCCAATTCATTTGGTAAGGGATTCTTTGAGGATGTGCTTGACCATGTATTTTGTCTTTTGCTATCCCAAAACATTCTCTACTATTGACTTTAGAGATTCCAATAGCAAGCATATTATGAAATGCAACTTAGTTGCTGATGTGCAAGAAGACAGGGGAACTTGTCATAATATTGTATTTCTGCTTTATTTTCCCTCTAGGGAAAATTGGTTATATAGTGGAAATTAATTTAAACATGTTTGGATCTTCTCATGGGCGTCATGAGATGTCGCATATGATGCTCTATCGGGCGGACTCCACGATATGCGAAAAGGCATTAACTTAGTTTTCAACATGAATCAGATTTTGGTTTTTGGATCCAATTTTGAGAATTTGATTAAGTAATTGGATGGCTTTGTAAATTTTTAAACCTATTGAACTTGGAATAGCTGATTAGAATAAAAATTATGGATTACATGTCGATCATTATTTAGAAAGTGTTTATGGATAATATAAATGAGAAGAATTTATATTATTTATGGCCATGCATTTTGCTAAATAAGATTGTGATTATATTTGCTATTATATAATCATGCATATGATGATTTTGATAAGGTGTAACATTGTTTGATAAGAGCCGAATCATTTATTATTCGATTAAGATGGTAAGATTATTTAGTTTAATTAAGATATTAACTAAATAGTATTTTGTTGGTTGATTTTAATCTTTTTATGTGATGGAATATCAATCTTAGTCGGATGCTCAGACATTAAAAACCTAACGGGCCTGGTACCTAGTGAGTACAGGTTGTGGGTTGACTTGAGAATTATAATTTTTTGGTTGGATTTGTTCTTCCGGTTAAATTATATATTCTCGTGTTGGTGTCGATGCATTATTTGTGACACACGAGCCTATTACGGTGATCCATGTGATACCAAACACGGTAAATATTGATATTAGCTCTATACGCTGAAAATTCGGAGAAATTCGAGATCTTGTTAACCCTAACGCATCGATTGATCGAGGATCACCGAATGTGGGTTTAAGATGGTGTATCAGCGTTTGTGCTAAGAACTTTTGGTTCTACTTGGAACTATGCTGAAATTCGGAGAAATTCAATAATTGAATTTTAGTGCTAAAAACATATAAGTTCTTTTATCGAATATTAAAACCAGAGAGGTTTTAAATGATGATGAAACCTACCCTTATGAGAGGTTGTAATAAGAAATGTGATTACTCTATAAATATAGTGATACATTTGTCATGTGTACTCGATAATGAGTAAGGATGAAGCTAAAAAGAGAAATTTACACTCTAAAAGCTTGAGATACAAAACCAACTTAATCCAGAAATTAAGATGGTTGAATTGTGTTCTAATGGAAACGCAAAAACGATGTTAATCAGTTCAAACTAGCTCTGAATATGAGGATATCAATCATGTGGAGACTAGTTAACTTAAAACAAGATTCTCATGCTAGGAAATAATTGAAATTTCCTATTAGCTCTGAAATGTAGTAAAACAATTTTAGAAATACTAAAAATATGGGGGTGTATGGCTAAGGCAAAAGTTCCTAATCCAAAGCAAGTGAAGGTCTGACCCAAGACGGTCGACTGCATCTTCACTAGATACGCACATGATGCATGATGCGCATAAATTCGTAGTCCAAAAATCCGATAGTCTGACACGTCAGTATGTACTAATTGAGTTAAGAAAAAATGTGTATCAAACGCATAACTGATTTAAAAACTAAATCAATTATGAGATACCGTGGATTTATCAATGTGAAATGAATCACCAAGTGGTTTTAAAGGTTGAAGCAAAAAGGCTTGAACTTAGAAAATCACTACGTCTGAAATTTCTAGCATGCATGCTAGATGATAACTTACAATGCCATATACACTCTTCATATGGTCATATAAGAGAAATAATAATTTTGTTGTGCAGAATTTTATTTAATGTTTGGTAGATCTTCCTCTGGAACAGATACCGCTAGGATCCAACGTAAATTCGAAATAAAATTAAATGGATCCATGGATAAATAAGACGCGAAACTACTAATTGAGGTTGTAGTAACATGAGAGCCTAAAGTACTTTGAGATATATTCTCTAGTAACGAGAAGAAAGTTCATTATTATGATATACATGTAGAAGTATATCAAATGAACATACATGCAGTCTTTCTAAATGGCGTCTTTGAGAAAAGCCAACTTGGAAGAACCAAAGGCATATGTGCCTAACGCAACGATTGAAAATCTGCAACTTAGTGAAAGTATTATGAATCTAAATTGACACTAAAGTAGTGGCATAAAATCTTTGACACTGTGGTGTCAAGCAATGACTTCAAAGGATGTGACAAAACCTCCAATTTGACAACGCTCAAATATGGTGATTAAATGACCGAAAAGTACCAACTTGGGGACGCTCAAATTTGGTAATGCAGTTAGTCAAAAATTGCTAATTTTGGGGACGCTTAAAATTAGTAATTTGATCAATGAAAAATTGAAGTCTCGGTTAATAGTTGGTAACGTAATTTCAAAATGTTAAAAAATGCCAATTTACAATGTCAAAAAGATTCAAGACAATGAATATGTCAAGTATTTATATGTCAAATACACATGACGACTATGTCATTTTAAGAATGAATTTGAATGATCGAGTCATTGATGTAAGTAATGACAAGGGGATTAATTCAACAAAGTCTGAAAAGATAAATATATGAGACCAAAGAGATGACTTTAAGATGTAAAGTCTCAATTCGTTCACAATATCTCATATGAGGTCAGTCATACTATGATGACATGAAAGATCAACGGAATCAATTGGAATGCCAATAGATATGGTGCATATATCCAAGCACCAAGGCAACTGATCTTTAAAGAGTAACTAAAAGTCTAATGTACTAAGTGAATTGTACAAGACTAAAAACAGTCTATATCATGAGTAGACTATGTGGATACACGAGTAATCAGGAAACTAATCATCAATTGGTGATTACAATGATATAAAGATTACTTGTGTGCATATGCTGCCTGAATGAGATATTCCAAAAACTATAAAATGATATAGTAACGCAAATTAGATATCTAACATTATGAACTTAATGTCTAAATAGTGAATATGTTTCACACTAGCTAGTGCAGCAGTGGAATGAAAATCATTAGAATAGATGGTTATAGCTCGATTTACAAAGGAATATGAGTTCATAACCTTAGACAAATATGCATAAGAGGAATAATGCAATACCAATTTCTAGAAGATATTCCAAAATGGGCAAAACTGTGACCACAATATGTATTTATTGTGATAGTCAATCCACGATTGACGGGGCACAGAGAAAAAGTATAATGGTAATTCTCGTCAAAGACATAATACCATTTTGCTATCAACATTGGTTATCACTATTGACTACGATTCGTTAAGAGATAACATAGCGGATCCGTAACCAAAGGGTTATCAAAAGACCCTGTTGATAAATCATCAAGAGGAATGGGTCTATTGCCATGAGCTAATGGTTTTATGGAGGATACCCAACCTAAGCTGACTGGAGATCCCAAGATCTAGGTTCAATGGGACAACCAATTCATAAAACTGGGCACGATCACTGTGGGGGTTACCCCGAACCGACCATTCCTAGGATGAAAACAGTGATTCCCATAGGGAGAGGTTAAGCTTATGCTTTTAATGATTCTTAAGTCGACAACGTATTGTCGGGTGGAGTAAAATACGGGTTTACTCAAAACACTTAACGAGAATCACCTATGTTGGAGTGAAGAGGGGCCGCTTCAAAGGAGAATTCCAAGGCACAATTCTCTAGAAACTCCCGCAGAACCAGGACGGTGTCCACGGCCAAAATGGGCACAATAATGAGAACAGAATAAATCAGGGAGGGCACTTGTGAAGGATATACGATCACTTACACAAACGGTCGGACAGTTCAAAGGCATCTAGCACTACGCCATATATGGGCTTCAGTCACACCTAAAAAAATGTGTTCACAGCCCAAAAAGTGTTGGTAAAAGAAAAAAAAACAGGCTACGGCTACACATTGACCAAATTTGAGGGTGTTACAAAAATGGCCACTACCATAGGGGTCTACGCTAACACTTTTATAGTTTCTCGTAACACTGCGGAAAGGTGTAGTTTGTAACACCCCCAAATCCCATTGGGTTATTACAGTGCCGTGGACCCCACACCCGGAGATCCACCAGGCGAACATGACTAAAATACATTAAAATTAACCAACAAGGGAGATCACAATCCCTACCATGATATCCGACACAATATTCCGATAAGGAATTTCAATGATAACGATGGGCCTATATGGCCAAAATAAAAATACAACAACATCCACGAGCATCTGCTCGGGTAATACATAATGACAATGACTGACAAACTGGAGAGCACTCCAATTGACTGACCAACATGAACAACTTGGACTAGTATCGCTCGAATGCCTCGTTGCCATCATCATGCCCCTGTGTCTCAACTCTCTCCTCGCAAGCACCTAAAAAATGAAAACATGTTCCGCCCCCACGGGGTCAGTCATCCAGATAATGAACATCAAATATACGTATAACATGATATGCATCCAAAGGCAGAATAAAACGGTACAATGATAATAATAATACGAGATGCTCACAACCCAATGTATGAACCGGGCATTCGTGAAACACTATGCCCACGACATAGTATTAATACCTGTTCGACAGGTTAGAACGTAAATGCCCAATGGCGAATCATAATTATAGAACACCACAATGAATTACACAAATATGAACCAAACCAGAACTGAATTAATTATGAGTCACAATGCCCGAAGGCTCCAATGAAATTATCGAGACAAACACAAAGGCCTGAAAGCCACTGCATTTAAGTCCAAATATCACAATCACTGAAGCCAAAATTTCTAAGTCAGTATCAATTAGGGTCGAAGCCTGTATCACAATTAGGGCCGAAGCCACGGCACGAAGCCGTATCACAATTAGGGCCGAAGCCACGGCATGAAGCCGTATCAAAATTAGGGCCGAAGCCACGGCATGAAGCCGTATCACAATTAGGGCCGAAGACACGGCACGAAGCCGTATCACAATTAGGGCCGAAGCCACGACATGAAGCCGTATCACAATTAGGGCCGAAGCCACGGCATGAAGCCGTATCACAATTAGGGCCGAAGCCACGGCACGAAGCCGTATCACAATTAATGATAGTGTGCTGCCTTGAGTCGGCCAACACGATGACAGTAACACACGGATAGGCACCATCCTCGATAGTCCCAATTCAACACCTCGATTGCCTTAGAATGGCCAACCGATAACAACGATGCAGCGGATGATTCCATGAATGATTGAGCGCTTCGATTGGCTTAAAATGGCCAATCGATACGAATGATACAATGAATGATTGAATACCTCGATTGCTTTAGAACGGTCAATCGATAACAATGATATAGTGAATGATCGAACATTTCGATTTGCCTGAGAAAGGCCAATCGATAACAATGATACGAAGGATGCCTCGGCACCTTTAATCGGTGACCGACGACGAAGATGAGAAATGAATACACCAATGCCTTTAATTGGCCAATATAGTTTTAATGACAACCCCAACAGGAATAACAATCATCTCAACGATGTCTTAGATTGACATCAATATTAACAACAATCGATACATCGATACCGCGAACCGGCTATCGACAATGACATTAATAACGAGTATCACAATGCCTTGAATCGGCCATTAACGAACAATAGTAAACATTTGGCATAGTTGCCGAAAGGAATCGTATCAAACGATCTCTTAATATCAATGAATTCATGAAGAGACTAAGTCTCGGAATGGTACAACACATTCATACACATATATGATGACATTAATCTCATTGACTAGTACAAGTATAAAACTTGCCTCAAACCGAAGACGAGAAGGTACTTCCACGATCAACGTCCTTAATGAAATTATCGGCTGCTCGAACAACCATGAACAACACAAATACCAACAATTCTCTTAATACACGAATCAAGCATGATCACAACCAACTCAAAAGTCGATACAACAATACCCTAAACTCATTGGGGCATTTAAACAAACGCGTTGTAAACAATCTCCAATTATTTACAACCAAAACTCAATTACATCCGAAACCAACTTCCAATGAATGATTCAATCCCAAAAAACCTCATGAATATTATCAATAATCCAACAGGAATACTTAAATCGGGATTACAACCACTTCTTGTCGAAAACCCCTAGATTCCAAAGTCAACACCAAGGTGTTCTTGAAAAATTCCTCAATGATTCATAATTTTCGAAAATTACATCAAAGAATCCGTAAGAATACATGTATCCAAGATAGATAATCCATATCTAACAGAATCTAACATGAAAGCAAGCTAACTCGAAGAGATCGGGGATAAAACCTTCAAATCCCGAAATTCAAGATTAAATGCAAAAATTACCTTGATTTGGAGTGATGAAACTGATTAGATGATGATTAATCCAACTTAAGAGCTTGAAGATGATGCTAGATGATTGCAGCTCGAAAGATCTTTCCAAATCGCCCAAGCTCGTCTGAAATGGTTGAGAAATGAAGAAATAACGAAGGTTGGACTGAACTGTCTTATTTATACTGTCTCAGCTTAGCGCACGCTATGACCTGATATTTAGCGTGCACTAGCGGTTTACTGGGCAGTCTAGTGAGCTCTGAAATGCCTTGTTAGCGTGCGCTACAACTTGGTAGCGTGCGCTAACACCTTACCGATAGCGTGCGTTATCCCAGATTGTTAGCGTGCGCTAACTGATGTCTGATATTCAAAAACTGAAGTCCAGAACCTATTGTCCTCTGCCTTGCACGCATTAGCATGCGCTACTAATGTGACTTAGCGTGCGTTACCAGCACAATTAGCGTACGCTACTTACCACTCGTAACGTGCGCTACGAATTTCCCAAATCAACCCAGTACCTTCTGGACTGTCTGCCCCACTTGCGCTAGCGTGCGCTAATACAGAATCATAGCGTGCGTTACCTGCACCCCATTAGTGCGCGCTAACCAGAATGTGTAGCGTGCGCTACCTCTCAAACTGAAAATTAAAACATGATGATGATGACAATAATCTCGACTCGATCTCAAACAGTGATGAATGATGAATAGCAACTGATATGCGATTCCAAAGTACGCCGAACAATGGTCACGACTGAATAAACATGAATGATGAATGGGTATTACTGAGTGAAAAAAATCTGAGTGACAGTTACTGAGTGATGATAAATGAATTCACAACCGGGTATTACATACCCCCCCTTAAAAAGAGTTTTGTCCTCGAAACTAAGGGTAAACAACTCGGGATATGAACTATCCATCATGATCTGAAAACAATAATGCCCAAATAGTCCTCGGGACCAAATCAATCGCACGCCCAAGTCCCCAAGACTTGACGTCTCGAATCATAGTGAACGATTTCCCAAATTATCACGAAATCTTGAGTACAACGCCAAAGGGACGAATTCTCAACAAATGACCCAAATCTCAAGATTCTCGATATGATCATAATAAAATAGATCAACAATAAATGATCCATAGTCACGATACATTATTACGGATAGATTTACACAGTCATCCAAAAACAAGGTTACATCTCAAATGTACCCAACATCGATATCCTTCCATATCATCGATCTCCTCTATCTCAACGATTTAAGGTATATCCGAAGATGAACCCGCCGCTAAATATGATCTCAGAAGGTCACAAGAATGAAAGTGACTAAAATGAATGATGAATGATAAATGACTATAAATCCAACAAGGATTAAGAATGACTCACCAAGGTGAATTAATAACGTCATGAGTGATAGTTCAAGTGAAATTATTGGAACCGTTGTTCCTCGTGAATTGAATGATTAGTTTCATGATGACAAGTCTCAACATGATTGATGTATGATGAATGAATTATATGAATGAATGAACGACAACGAAATGAATGATTATACTATTAACGAACAAGAATTAACTTGTTCAAACCGGTGATGAATGTCCTTACCTCTGGCCCTTGAGGCCTGACAGGGTCCCTTGGATGATGCACGGGATGGAGTAACGAAGTCTCTCGAGGCCCTTGAGCTCTCTTGAGATTTACTGGCACTATAACTCCTGCAGTATTTATGCCGGCGTCCCTGCCTCCCACACAGAAAACAAACAATAGTTGGCACCGTACACCGGGTACTAACGTGACCTGCTGAGTCACAATTAATGAAAACAACAGTCGAACTCGTCGCCTGAGAGGAAGATGCTATCCCAGCACGAAGACGACTAGAAATCGACCCCTTAGACGTCGGAGCCCGATGTCCCTCTAAACGAGCCGGCATTCTAGTCCTCTCACCTGAAGAAACTGAAGGATGCTTCTGAGTAAGCTCCTTGATCAAAAGCTCTGCTCCAAATGCCTTCCCGATGAATTCACTAAGTGAACTACAATTGTGATTGAACAACTGCATCCTCAACTGCGGATTTAGCCTCTTGCTAAAATATTTGATCTTATTCGCCTCAGTACGGATAACTGACGAAGCAAACTGAAGTAGTCCCTGAAACTTCTCAGCAATGACAATAACACCCTCGTCCTCAACGGATTCGGGGTTCAAAACCTCTGACAACTTGGCTTCACGAAGTGGAGCCGGATAATACCTCTCTAACATGAGAGTCTTGAACTCACTCCAACCACAATCGTGATCGGCGGGTTTCACAGAAAGCCACCACGAATAAGCACCCTTACTCAAGTAATAAGCCGCTACTGCCACTCTACTCTCTTCCGGACACTAAACCATATCGAAGAGTTTATCAAAATGCTCAAGCCAATGAACAATATCAGCTGGTTCCGACGAACCCTCAAAAGTAGGCGGCCTCTGACGAGAGATATCGCTAACAATCTGATTCACTCCTCCAGTCTGTCCATGAAACGGAACCTGGAATCCCTCTTGCGGTGGACCACGAACCATCAAGGTCTGCATGGTCTCTACCATCCGCGTCATCTGAGTCATCTGGGCCATCATGCCCTGCATAAGTATGAATGGGTCAACCCGAACACCTTCCGAGTGAGATGCATCTCGGGTATGATTCCCTGACAGTGAATGATTATCTGCTGATGAATGAGTAGCCCCGCTATTTGATGAATTAATGATATCCCTCGCGTTCGCGTGGGTATGCACACGAGATCCCGGGTTCCGGCCCGCACCGCGGCCTCTTCCCATGCACCCTCTGACAGCTCTATCCATACTGAAGTAGGAGAGTCACATGATGATTATAGATCCCGCATGAATATAGCATTATGATTAAGTTACAGAATGATAATAATGAGCATACACGCTCTAACACGATGAATGCATTAATGATGCAATGAAATGATCGTCGGCATGACGCCGGAATATGATAAGATCGCATGAAAAATCAAGTGTGTTAACACGAGTATTTGATGAAATTCTTGAAATGGTTATCTTGAACAAGTTAATAAGGTTGAAAATGCATTTTACAAGATCAGCAACTGAACAGGGAGGTTCAGTGGGTGATGAATGGATTAACTAAGCAGTGAGATTGAGTGAGTGATGAATGAATTAATTGAGGAATGAGATTGACTGAGTGATGATGAATTAACTGAATAATGAGATTGACTGAGTGATGAATGAATTAACTGAGTCATGAGATTGACTGAGTGATGAATGAGTTAACTGATTCATGAGATTGACTGAGTGATGAATGAATTAACTGAGTCATGAGATTGACTGAGTGATGAATAAATTAACCGAGTCATGAGATTGAATGAGTGATGAATGAATTAACTGAGTCATGAGATTGAATGAGTGATGAATGAATTAACTGAGTCATGAGATTGACTAAGTGATGAATGAATTAACTGAGTAATGAGATTGACTGAGTGATGAATGAATTAACTCAGTCATGAGATTGACTGAGTGATGAATGAATTAATTCAGTCATGAGATTGACTGAGTGATGAATGAATTAACATGATCGACAAGATCGAAATGATGATTGAGGATTATTAACTGATGAATGAGTTGATCCTTAACGCTTACACAAGTCACATGTGCTCCAAACCAATTAGTCATGAATCAATCATAACACTAATATCACATATAGGTTTCAACAAAGCATGAATAATTAATGACATGATGAATGTATGAACATAAAGAGAATCGAGTCCTTACACAGGTCATACAAAGCTTCGAGGTCTCACGATACTAGTCTTCACTGACGACGACTCGATGAATGAATGACTCATGCAGTCGTACAAATTTCACGACTCACAAAACCCGACTGTCCAGATTGTCATAACCTGACAGTCCCACTACTACCGCATCGGTAGAGCCACATAACTCACATATCAGGGTATCTCACAACACAAAATCTCTGATACCATCTTCTGTAATACCCCCAAATCCCATTGGGTTATTACAGTGCCGTGGACCCCACACCCGGAGATCCACCAGGCGAACATGACTAAAATACATTAAAATTAACCAACAAGGGAGATCACAGTCCCTACCATGATATCCGACACAATATTCTGATAAGGAATTTCAACGACAACGATGGGCCTATATGGCCAAAATAAAAATACAACAACATCCACGAGCATCTGCTCGGGTAATACATAATGACAATGACTGACAAACTGGAGAGCACTCCAACTGACTGACCAACATGAACAACTCGGACTAGTATCGCTCGAATGCCTCGTCGCCATCATCATGCCCATGTGTATCAACTCTCTCCTCGCAAGCACCTAAAACATGAAAACATGTTCCGCCCCCACGGGGTCAGTCATCCAGATAATGAACATCAAATACACGTATAACATGATATGCATCCAAAGGCAGAATGAAATGGTACAATGATAATAATAATACGAGATGCTCACAACCCAATGTAAGAACCAAGCATTCGTAAAACACTATGCCCACGGCATACTATTAATACCTGTTCGACAGGTTAGAACGTAAATACCCAATGGCGAATCATAATTATAGAACACCACAATGAATTACATGAATATGAACCAAACCAGAACTGAATTAATTATGAGTCACAATGCCCGAAGGCTCCAATGAAATTATCGAGACAAACACAAAGGCCTGAAAGCCACTCAGACGAAGCTGTCAAATATCACAATCACCTGAAGCCAAAACAGCCCCAAGCTGTATCAATTAGGGTCGAAGCCTGTATCACAATTAGGGCCGAAGCCACGGCACGAAGCCGTATCACAATTAGGGCCGAAGCCACGGCATGAAGCCGTATCACAATTAGGGCCGAAGCCACGGCATGAAGCCGTATCACAATTAGGGCCGAAGCCGTATCACAATTAATGATAGTGTGCTCCCTTGAGTCGGCCAACACGGTGACAGTAACACACAGATATGCACCGTCCTCGACAGTCCCAATTCAACACCTCGATTGCCTTAGAATGGCCAATCGATAACAATGATGCAGCGGATGATTCCATGAATGATTGAGCGCTTCGATTGGCTTAGAATGGCCAATCGATAAGAATGATACGATGAATGATTGAATACCTCGATTGCCTTAGAACGGTCAATCGATAACAATGATATAGTGAATGATTGAACATTTCGATTTGTCTGAGAACGGCCAATCGATAACAATGATACGAAGGATGCCTCGGCATTAATCGGTGACCGACGACGAAGATGAGTAATGAATACACCAATGCCTTTAATTCGTCAATACAATTTTAATGACAACCCCAACAGGAATAACAATGATCTCAACGATGTCTTAGATTGACATCAATATTAACAACAATCGATATATCGATACCGCGAACCGGCTATCGACAATGACATTAATAAGGAGTATCACAATGCCTTGAATCGGCCATTAACGAACAATAGTAAACATTTGGCATAGTTGCCGAATGGTATCGTATCAAACGATCTCTTAATATCAATGAAGTCATGAAGAGACTAAGTCTCGGAATGATACAACACATTCATACACATATATGATGACATTAATCTCATTGACTAGTACAAGTATGAAACTTGCCACAAACCGAAGGCGAGAAGGTACTTCCACGATCAACGTCTTTAATGAAATTATCGGCCGCTCGAACAACCTTGAACAACAAAAATACCAATAATTCTCTTAATACACGAATCAATCATGATCACAACCAACTCAAAAGTCGATACAACAATACCCGAAACTCATTGGGGCATTTAAACAAACGCGTTGTAAACAATCTCCAATTGTTTACAACCAAAACTCAATTACATCCGAAACCAATTTCCAATGAATGATTCAATCACACAAAACCTCATGAATATTATCAATAATCCAACAGGAATACTTAAATCGGGATTACAACCACTTCTAGTCGAAAACCCCAAGATTCCAAAGTCAACAACAAGGTGTTCTTGAAAAATTCCTCAATGATTCATAATTTCCGAAAATTACATCAAAGAATCCGTAAGAATATATGTATCCAAGATAGATAATCCATATCTAACATAATCCAACATGAAAGCAAGCTAACTCGAAGAGATCGGGGATAAAACCTTCAAATCCCGAAATTCAAGATTAAATGAAAAAATTACCTTGATTTGGAGTGATGAAACTGATTAGATGATGATTAATACAACTTAAGAGCTTGAAGATGATGCTAGATGATTGCAGCTCAAAAAGATCTTTCCGAATCGCCCAAGCTCGTCCGAAATGGTTGAGAAATGAAGAAATGACGAAGGTTGGACTGAACTGTTTTATTTATACTGTCCCAGCTTAGCGCACGCTATGACCTGATATTTAGCGTGCGCTAGCGGTTTACTGGGCAGTCCAGTGAGCTCTAAAATGCTTCGTTAGCGTACGCTACGACTTGGTAGCGTGCGCTAACACCTTACCGATAGCGTGCGTTATCCCAGATTGTTAGCGTGCGCTAACTCATGTCTGATATTCAAAAACTGAAATCCAAAACCTACTGTCCTCTGCCTTGCACGCGTTAGCGTGCGCTACTAATGTGACTTAGCGTGCGTTACCAGCACAATTAGCGTACGCTACTTACCACTCGTAGCGTGCGTTATGAATTTCCCAAATCAGCCCAGTACCTTCTGGACTGTCTGCCCCACTTGCGCTAGCGTGCGCTAATACTGAATCATAGCTTGCGTTACCTGCACCCCATTAGCGCGCGCTAACCAGAATGTGTAGCGTGCGCTACCTCTCAAACTGAAAATTAAAACATGATGATGATGATGACAATGATCTCGGCTCGATCTCAAACAGTGATGAATGACGAACATCAACTGATATGCGATTCTAAAGTACGCCGAACAATGGTCACGACTGAATGAACATGAATGATGAATGAGTATTATTGAGTGAAAAAATTCTGAGTGACAGTTACTGAGTGATGATAAATGAATTCACAACCAGGTATTACATAGTTATAGACCCCTATGCCAATACTTTTTTGGTTATGTTCCTACACCTTAAGAGGTGTTGTTGTAGACCTATGCCAACACCGTTATCTATGTGGTGACACCATTAAAACTATAGCTATAGACATATGGCTACACCTGTTTAGTACTACTGTAACATAAAATTGTGAAACACTTCGATATTGTTGGCAACACCCTTTATCATTATGGCTACACTTGTTTCTTAAACAATTTAATATTTTTGACTACACTGTTATTCTTTTACCAACACGTAAAGAGTATATTTTTGGGGTCAATGACTACATTTTCGCAGGTTTTTTACCAACACTCTAAATGCTAAAAATCAACATATGATATTTAAAAATAGAGTTACCCATTAAAAATAAATTCAAACATCCCAATACATAAAAGGTTATTAAACAACCATCCAAATACATAAACCATCCGAAATAACTACATAAATCCAAAATGAATATAAGGATGTTAAGGATCCTATTGCAATGATTCGAATCACCAAAGGGCCGAGTATATCCACCCGTTACAAAAAAATGGTGATACTCATCACAGTTTGCATCCATGCTAATCTCAACAACACATTCAAAACCTGCAGTAGAAAAAAATTGTCGCTTAGGGTAGGTTTATCAAACGGAATCTGAATCGCAATTCCGAAATCTTGAATTTTGAAAACTAAAATGATAAATACAGATATTTTTAGCATGAGCAAATATTAGTTTATAAGCTTATGGACTAATTATAAAATTAACCCTGAGGTTTTGCCTAACTACACAACAATTGTAGGCAACCGAACAAAAATTTGATGTCCGAACAATTGCAGGGTTTGTTCAACTGAGTAATCCTGCACAGATTGACATGAATATAAACAACATATTTAAACTTGTAAGACAGGATATAAAAGTTAGTATTGGGAGACATACCTTATGAAATATGGTATACGCAGCAGAAAGATAAATCTCGACGAATCAAACAGGTACCTGGTGAAATATAACATAATAAATAGTAAAATCTGTCGTTGCAATCGCTACCTCAATCAATAAAAAAATGAATCTGTCATAATGAGTCAGGCTCACTTGTATGTTTATGAGAAAATGCTTTTTTTTCTTAAAATTTAAGTACTATGCATGGACTACAATAATAAAAAATGAAGAGAGGGTAATGTTATAGAAGCTGGAACAGTACCTTATGAAACCAAGAACAAAAAATCTGCGAGAAAACAATAAACTAATATTTTCAACTCGAAAAATTGAGAACCAATTATTGTAAATAATCTGAATTTTATAATTTTACACAATCATTTTATACTAAATGACTTCAATATAGTGTGAGCTATTCACGTGGGCCATATGTTTATTTTTTCAATCAAGAAAAAGAACCAGTTCATTTCTCAGCAAGCAACATCTTCATCAAAAAGCTCACTCTCTAGCACAAACTAAACCTAAATACAATCACAAATTACTATAGAACAATTCTTCGAGATTTACGACAAAAACAATGGTGCTACGCCTAATATCCTCTTGAAAATAATACGAGATTTACGACAAACAAACTTATAAATATTGCTTAAACCTAATCATGGTCGAGACGATAAAAAGACACCGTAGCACATATGCTTACAAGGAATAAGTTGGTACAAAATAAATAAACTTGAGAAGTTAGCCACATGTACAACAGAGCAACTAAGCTTACGAAAAAGAGGCAAATACTGTACAACTGCAGTACAATGCCGAACATATGAATCTGGAAAACATTATGGTTATCACATCATCCGAACAACAATCAAAAGGCAGCTGCAAGATAATACGGTCAGATAATATCAGAATCAGTCTTCAGATAACAATTAAATAATCAATCATAACCAACTCAACCTAAATCTGAAGACATCATATTGCAAGACAGTAATGACAGGATACACCGGTGAACTCAACTAAACACGCCCAATATGAATCATAGATGATTATGCAATATCAGGATTGAAATTTGACGCTTTCTTCTGAAACAACTCAAACAGAAAAAGCACACGTAGAAAAGTAAGAATTCCTACGCAAGAGTCCAAAAAATTAAGAATAAAGAAGTGAGAGAGAGAGGGAGGGAGGGGGGGAGGGGGAGGGGGAGGGAGAGGGAGAGGGAGAGGAAGAGAGAGGGAGATGGGGGAGGGAGGGAGGGAGGGAGAGAGAGAGAGAGAGAGAGAGCACGTAACCTCATCCATGGTGAGACCAAACGCGCTTCATTCTCCATTTGATGGTGAACACAAAAGATGCCCATTTCTCCCTACACATAAATTTCGATGATGGAAGATGACACTTTAGGAGTGCCATGTTCCCTTGGTTCTCTAAGGGTGAAGAGGACATGCTTCCTTTGGAGATACGAAAGGTATGAAACAGTTGAACATGATTGAAGGAATGTGGGACAGGATTTTGCAGGTGGCTATCCGCTGCACCAATTCTCTAGACAAGGTGTGAAGTCAGCAAGCCATGGATCACAAAATGTAAGATTAGAGGAATAATGCATTTATGAGTTTTTCAATAGCACAAATGAATAAAAGCTTGGTAAAAATCACCAAACACCTACGCAGAACAACTCTTAATAAGTAACAACAAACTAAAAGGATATTGAAAAACCAAGAAAAATAAACAACAAGAGCAACTAAATAAAGGAAAAATACAAAACCATAAATAAATTACAACAAATACCACCCACGAAAAAAATATAATTCAAGAAAGAATTTCGAAATTATCTTCTTTACCAAAGCATGGTGTTTTCCATACTTACAGATATCGTGGCAAGAACCGGTTGAGGCTCTGAGATAAATGGGAACTCTACGTTTGGTAGTGGCTTTTTCATCGCTCGGATTTCCAGCAGAGTTTGAGTCCATTTTCTTAAAGTCGGATTCATTCTTTTCGAGAGTTATTAGTGAATTGACACTTTCTTGGACCATGAAAATGGACTTGGAAAGAAAATCAGAAAACCCAAAATTTCTACACAAAAATTCGACAGAATTAAAGAACGATTATGTGCATCGGTTTAAGTGGATGTGAACTATAAGAATCAATTAGTAATTCACTTACAGAAAAAAATTATATCCAGCCATATGCTCATATGTTCCTCTTTCTAGTTATACTCTCCTCTACACAGATTAAGACAGGACATTAAAGTGATTCGGAAATGTAATATGGATAGAATTATGATTCTTTTTTTCTAAGTAGTTTACGAATTAATCAGAAAAATTAAAAACTCAGAACACTAAATTTCTAAGAAATTCAGCACATTTCACCTCACCAACATCATTTCATCATTAATCCCATTGATCAACACCATAAAAATCCATTGAAAGAGGAGACTCTGCCCGAGATAGATAGCATACATAGAGATCCATTTACCTGAACCGGAATTCTTCCCCGACCTGTAGCCACTAAGCCACCAACCATCCCGATAACAAATCCCGTCACCACCTTACTCACCAGATAGATGAAGAGAAGATATCGTGTGGAAGAACACGTCGATGACAAAAACAAGGCGAAGCGGTGAGAAGATAGAGGAAAAGAAATATGTTTTCAGGAAGAAAAGAAAATGAAGAGGCGCAAAAGAGGACGTTTTCAGCGAGGAAAAAAAGGAGAAAACACGTGACCATTTGACCCTTCACTCTTTAAGTAGGAAGTAGGATATATATTATATAAGGATAGGATATATAAATATATATATATATATATAACTAATATTTATTTTACTTATATTTATTTTTCCTACTTATATATATATATAGAAGATATACGATATGAAATGTATTTGCCGGTTGGCTGGTCAACGGTTGAGCTGTGAGAGAGTTGAGAGAAAGAGTTGGGAGTGAATAATTGAAATTTGACCCGCTTAATTGAAATATTTGGACAAAGATTGAGCTCTCCTATTTAATTGACTAATGTTCGGATAATCATTGAGCTCGCCTATTTTTTATTGATTTTTAAAGATTAACGGCTACACATTTTTTAAAGATCAATGGCTACACTGACTTCAACGTTACCATAGATACTGAATAACATCTACCGTAACAGTGATTTATAGCAATGCTAACACCGAAAAAAATTGTAGGCGTAGATCACTTTCAAGGCATATATGGTTACACTTTTGCTTGTAATATTGAAAAAAGCGTTGTTAAAGCCCATATATGGCGTAGTGTAGTCACACTGTCTAGCCAGTAAGGAGAATATATCTTCTCGAGGGAAGGTTCAAGGAGCATACTCTACCTATCCTATGCAATGCCTAACCGCAGTAACTATCACCAAGTCAAACTCCGTGTCTGACGTGTGCTGCTGGACCATCAATCTCATTCATGTGGGGAATTGTTGGAAAAATAGAGGAAATGGGCTGGTTTGAGCAGCCCACTTGAGAGGCAATTTTGAGTGGGCTCGACTACGAGTTAAAGTCAGGACTTAGTTGGAATACGTAGTACTCTGTACGAGGTTTCCAAAATATGTAAGAACACTCAAAATGATTGTGGTATGAATGAGATATAATGTTCCAAAGTGAACCCTTTAGAAATGGGTTTGGGATACTATCCCACATTGGAAAAAGAAGGGAAAAATTGTGAGTATATAAGGAGATGTGGACAAAGTCATGTTCAAAAAGTGAGACATGAGTGGATGTGTGACTAGGCGCCCCTCGCGCACACACACATACACACGCGCGTGCCGTTGCCGTCCGTCCATCCATCCGTCCGTCCGGCCGGCTCGGTCTCGGTCTCGGTCGAAGGGCGATTTGGGCGAAATGCCTTGGCGTCTCGAAGTTATCTTTTTATTGCAATTTTATTCGGTAAAAATTTATTTTACTGAAAATACCTCAATTATAAATTCCGAATTTTTCGGATCCGGATAAACATCAATTTAATTGATAAATTCGAATTAAACAGATCTGGATAAGTATTGAGATACCAATCCTGATCAGTTTAGAGTTCTTCCAGCACATGTCTCTCTCTCATCTTCACCTATAAATACAGATGTGAGGGGTCTTATTTTAGACTGAAAAATTTTCGTGCGTTTTTTTCAGCCAAAAAATCCGACTTCATATTTTGTTTTCTCGGAAATAATTTCTCTTCATATTTTGGGTCGCGTTGGTGGTAGTTCAGGTTTATTCTAGTTCGCTGAGGGTGCGATGATCGATTTATCAACGCATCGAGATGTTGTTTTATCCTGGGAGGCAGACGCTATACACTGTGGTGGAGATTTGCAGCACAGACAGGAGATTCAAAACATGCGATCCCGTAAGTCGTAATTGGACGGACACGGATGAGTCCAAAACAGTATTACCTGTCATTAAGAAACTGATGGCCAGCGGCATAAGTTTTTAGATCTACAGGTATAATGGAGGATCATCATGAAATAATTATATGACTTCAAATTTATCGATATAATTTTTAGTAAATTATACCAACACACGATATGTGAAGAATTGGGATATCTTGAATATCCAACCATGTGTATCAGTACCATCAAAATGAGGTACGTCCAACTTCAGGTGAGGATGGTAGTAGGACACGTGGGTAGAACGAGGCGGAGCGGTGAAAGCGGTGTCTTCTAAGCGTGTACGCATGAGTTCGAGCTGAGTGGTGAGTTAGGCGACCTGTCGGGTGAGATCAGCGACGGGTCCAGTGGAGGGGGATGGGATGCTGGTGGAGGAGGGCAGGACGCCATGGAGGAAGAGGTCAGCACAGTGATAGCACCAAATGATGCGCTCATTTTCTCAAGGAACAGAGTAAACCTCCTCGAGAGATAATTAAGAGAAGAAGAGAGTTTTTTCCTTATAATATTCCTTCATAATCTTCCCCAAGAGCAATTACAGCATATATAGCAATAAGGGAATCTATCACTAGATATGACAACATAACAATTCCTAACAAACGTTGCTCAGTCACAATCTTCTGGAAACAAAAGGAATAAAAGCATCACGTGAAAATATGTGTTTATTTGTAAAGCATGGTCACAGAATTTAGGAATTATGGGCTCCTTGTTATTATTCTCACCTCCTAGGCCCATATCTGTATAATGATTCTTGTCATGCATTATTGAACACCAAATGGGATTAATGTATCTTTTTCTTCATAATAGAATCCCTAATTAACGGAAGCCTAACAGCTGAGAGTAGTAATGACATACTTCACCCTCTATATATATATATATATATAAAGATTGAGCTCCATCATTGAATGTGAGCATTTATGTCTTTAACTAAAAAGCTCCATTATGCAAGATAAGCTACCAAAGCTCGGTAATATTTGAAAGCTTTTAATAGCTTTCAACTACAAACCATAAATATTTAAACGAAAAAAAATATATACAAAACTGCTTCCAGTCCACCTCCATAAGAAGCCCAACAATCTGATTCCTGTAGTTAAAAAAATTGCCTCAAAGAATACCTTTTCATCTGTGCATCACCTCTTCCTTCTATCTTCTCGGCATTAAATGTTACCAGTTAGCTTTCATGCGCCTGGAGCTGTGTAAATAAGCCTCCTGCTGTCACAGTACTTCCCATTGAGTTCCATCATTGAATGTGAGCATTTATGTCTTTAGCTAAAAAAACTCCTTTATGCAAGACAAGCTACCAAAGCTCAGTAATGTTAAGCTTAATTTGAAAGCTTTTAATAGCTTTCAATTACAAACCATAAATATTTAAACGAAAAAAAAATACAAAACTACTTCCAGTCCACCTCCATAAGAAGCCCAATAATCTGATCCCTGTAGTTAAAAAACTGCCTCAAAGAATACCTTTTCATCTGTCCATCGCCTCTTCCTTCCATCTTCTCGGCATTAAATGTTACCAGTTAGCTTTCATGTGCCCGGAGCTGTATAAATAAGCCTTCTGCTGTCACAGTACTTTCCATCTGTACCTGTAGTCACATTATGTCAAAGTCAACCAAAGAGCAAGTGCGAAATGAGACTCTAGATCAGCTGAAGGAGGGAGATGAGGGTCCCATTGTGGTAATGATTTGCCAAATGTGGGACGTGCATAATATTTAATGGCAGATACCTCAGCATTGATTTTGTTGTGTCGGATGAGAAGGTGAAAATAATCTGCCGTTGTTGCATCATTGTAAGTGTTTTAATTAGCGTTGGTTGATCAACTAATGTGTGTTGATTCCTTTTCAGGAAAATGTCATGCACTATTCTATGAAGTATCTCATTGCTTTGTTGACAAGATCCAGCCCGGTGCTGTAGTTTCAATGAGGCCTTTTGCTATGCAGTGAAGAGATCAGTACCGCATAATCAGAGAGAATGGATACTTTCTTGATCTTAATAGTTCCACAGCGGTCCGCAAAGTTTGCAACAAAGTTGGCGGCTTTTTAAGGCATCCGTTCCAGCTCATGGACTTTGAGTCTATTCAACCTACAGAGAAAAAGTATCTTATTGGTAAAAACTTTTTTATGCAGACCCAAATAAGGCTGTTGTGATTATTTCGCCTGTATTGTTATCTTTATATGCATGGTTTGTATGTGGCAGATGTGATTGGGGTTTGTTACAACTGTGAGAAAAACTGCACAGCCAAGGACTGGCGCAAAGAACCTTAATTTCCCGCTTATAAATGAAAGGTACTGACTGCTTTGTGTATTCACACGTGGATGATAGACGGAACTTAACTTTTAAACTGTAAGCATAAATAACCAGTGTTTTCCTGAATTAGGGGCTGCGCGCTAAGGGTCACTTTATGGGAGAAATTGGGCGATCAACTATTGAAGATGATGGCAAGTCATTCTGGAAAGTACACTATCATTCTCACCTCCATGAGTGCTAAATATTATAATGGTTAGTATAAGGTTGTGCGGGTTGTATAGCGCTAGAATATCTGTTGCTCCTACTTTTTTAACCATGTTTATCTTACAGGTCAGTTAGGCATATCAAGCTGTTCATCAACGCTTATCCTAGATAGTGATGAGATCCCCGCTATCGTTGCCTTTAAGTCCCAAATAAGGTATTCATTATCATACATATAGCAATATTCATAGCTTAAAACTGTTAAGGACTAACAAAGATTAAAAAATGTAGCAGGTTTGATGCTGTTGAGCCAACCGTGCCTATTTCGGCGACTAAATCACAAGATGGTACACTATAGGAACTGTTAGCTTTGGGCCGTGACCGAAGAAAAGATGTACTTTTTTTTAAAAAAATGAAACACATAGTGTTATGAGTAATACGATGTTACCTTATCTGTTTTAACAAGCTGTTGTTTGGCAGGCTGTAACATTCCACTACGAAGCTGAGATTGTTGGTATCCGTACCAAGAACAATTGGTACTACCCGGCCTGTGGCGGCAGGAAATGCAAGAAGGGGGTGACCCGCAAGGATGGACAACTTTGGTGCAACGCGTGCAATAATCCTGTGAACTACCCCAAAACCAGGTTATGATGTGTGCTTAATCTTCGTATAACATGTATGAAAGATGATACTTACCATTAGTGGGCTGCTTACACATGTAGGCAGATATAGGCTTGAGGTATATGTGAAGGATGAGACCACCCAGGTTGTGATCGTGCTGTGGGATGAGACAGCTACGGAGTTGACAAAGTCGAGCACTAAGGCGTTGCTTGATGAGTTAGATGAGGTAGCTTTGCAATTTGATTTTCAGTTATAGGTTCGTGTGTCTGCAATCTATATATACACCTTTGAATGTGTAGGTTGAAGACGAGGCCCCGATGCTTCCAAATGCTTTGACAAACCTGTACAATACAAAACATGTCTTTGAAATCAGGTCACACACATATTATAACTACGGGGAATTTGAGAGCTTTACATGCACCGGTGTGTTTCTAATCAATGATTCCATAATTTTGGATGTCCACGATGCACTTGATGACTCTAATGATTTCCACCCTAAAGGCAGCAACAACGCCGTCAATTCCAGGCTGAAATGGCTGGTGCGGGGTCCACAGCTAACCACTCCTGCTAAGCCAAATGATGGCAAAAAAAAGCGCAGATTTCAGGTTACAGTATAAAATAACACGCTTAAATCCAAATATTACATGCACTCACAAATGCTTTGCTGCATGTTGTTTAAGGTATATCGAAGAGGAATCCGATACGGCAGAAGCACATGTTGCGGCTGTAATACCCGTCATTTCGATTTCCGGTAATTTATATTTTTCGGCGAAAGTCCATTTTGCCGACTCGCTCATGACCGTTTCGTCATTCCGAGAATGATTAATTCTGCACTTTTTGACATCCGAGTTCATTTCGGTGTTGTTTTGTTGAGTTCCGTGCTTTTTGGCGACTTTTCCGCACTTGAGTTCGATTCTTGCGAATCTCATTCGAAACTGCTGTTTCGAGTTTCCCATAAGTCCGTTTAACTTTGTTAGACGTGCTGTGAACTTCAATTTGGTTATTCGATCATGTATCGTGATTTTCGGGCGTTTTGGACCATTTTGTAATTTACCCAAAGTTGTGGAAATCCTCATTTGTATTTGTTGTTTTGACCCTTTTCATAGTCGCGTGCGATTAATTGTTGCATGGTATTTCTTTTCGGATCGATGTTGTTGTCCGAGAGCATTTTGTCGTGTTCGTTTCGTGCATTTTCGGGAATTCGAGTCGTCGAGTCTTGGCGGCTAAGCACTGGCCGGCCACGTGCGGCAGGGACCTACCAGGCACGCACGAGCGTGGCGCACGAGCTGCGCGCACGACCGGGTGCTCGTGCGGCCCTGACAGCACATGCACGAGCGAGTGCTCGTGCCCAGTGCTCGTGCGTCCCGGCAGTTTGTTGGCAGTGGACGCGCACGACCCGGCGCACGACCGGCCGCTAGTGCGTGCGTGCTCGTGCGTCGCTGGGCAGTATATATGGTCGGGCAGACGTTTGCTTCACCATTTTATCACTTCGTTTATTTTCCTTCCGCGGCTGGAAGCTTGGAGAGGTCGAAGACATGATGTTGTTCTTCCAATCCACGAAGTTCTTGAGTTTCTAACATCAATCAATCGTCCCATAACCTCCTCCGATCTACCGAATCCAGGTTAGATTTCTTGAAAATCTAGTTTTGGAGAAATTGGGGTTTTTGTTGGATTTCGTTCGTTTGATCCGTAATAACTTATATTATTGATGGATTATTGATTATTAAGGTGTATTCTACCTATTTCATTGTTATTCCATGGTCGGATCGTATAGATTCGTCGTTTTGGTTGAGTTCTTAATCGACACCTTGAAGGTGTCCGGTAGAATGTCATAGAGGGATTTTCGGACATTCTACGATTATCCCTCCTCGTATGATCATTGATTTATTAATTATATGTTGTTAGGGTCGAGTTTCTTGTGAAGAAACCAAGTTGAACCCTTCCGTTCGTTGTCGTCCTCCTTTTCGAAAGCATCGGGCATTTCGAAGCTTTCCGGTTGAGCCGTGTTCGTCGGGATACTTGCGTGCCGATTTTGAGGCAAGTACCTTGTCCATACAATTATTGTTTTATGGATACAAAAATTAGTGATCGTCTAAATGTGGTTGTGTGGTCGTTTGAATTGAACTTTCAAAAGATTCGGGTTAGCCTTGTTAAAGGCTTGCCTTCAAAATGCGTGTGTTTTGTGAACGGTGTGTTTTCGGAATTGATTATGGTTTGATTATTTTGAACGTTGAAGGCTTTGATGATACCCCTGTTGTTTAAAGTTATGGAATCGTGTATTCCGTATTTAATCTTGTTATTGTGTTTTGAAGAGTTTGATAATGGTGTCGGATTAGTGGCCATCTCCAGTGAGTATTCTTAATGAACTTACATTCTTAGCATATTAGTATTGCATGAGTAACATGTGTGTGTGTGTGTATGCTCACTACGAGTTAGATCCGACGGGGTCTCGGTTTGTAATACCCGGTTGTAATTCATTCATTTTCATTCAGTATTAATCAGTCAGTAATTATCATTCAGTAAACTTCACTCATTATTAATCACTCTTCATTCATGATTCATTCATTGCGTTTACTGTTGCCATGTTGTAACCGTATATCAGTTACCCATCGTCATTTCATCTCCGTTTATAGATCGAGACGGGAGTATTATCATTTTCATCGTGATTGGTAGTCTTGTACTAGAAGTATCATCTTTGGCATGTGTTGGACTTGTTCACTTTCACATACGTATGGTATGTCGGATCATTCATCAATCGTAGCGAGGAATCGGAGTTATCGGATTTTCACCTTATCCAGCAATGAGTTACGGCCGTAAGGATTGTAGGTTACGGCCGTAATAGGTGTTCGTTGTTTTCAGGCCATTTTGGATGAACGGAACTTACGGCCGTAAGGTTGTGACATACGGCCGTAAGTTGAGCAGGTACGACCGTAAGGCTTGGCCGGTTATAGCCGTACGTGTCCAGCAGGCTGCCCAGGCATTTTTGGCCGAAGGCGAGTTACGGCCGTAAGATGGATAGGATACGGCCGTAAGTGGTGTTCGTTAATTTCAGGTTTTGTCGGACGAGAGGGACTTACAACCATAAGGGTTGCGGCATAAGGCCGTAAGACGGGGAAGGTACGGCCGTAAGACTTGGTCGGATACGGCCGTATGTTACAGGCAGGGTGCCTGGTCATTTTCGACGATGGGGGCTTACGCCCGTAAGTTTGGCCGGATACGGCCGTATCGTCCGAGTTACACCCGTAAGGTATGCGGGTACGGCCGTAAGGATGTCGGCAGGTGTTTTAGATGAGGGCGAGTTACGCCCGTAAGTCAGGAGCGGATACGGCCGTAAGGCTGTCGGCAGGTGTTTGGACGAAGCCGAGTTACGGTCGTACGAGTTGGCCAGTTATGGCTGTAAGGCCGTTGACCTGGGATGTTACGGCCATAAGAAGGCTGAGTTACGGCCGTAACTTCCAGCAGTTTATAAGGAGTTGGCCGGGACTTTTTCATCATTTTCACCATTTCTTTCACTTTGTTCTGAGAGAGAGAACTTGAGGGAGGGATTTTCCATCATCAATCACTTGAGTGTTAGATTTTCATCATCTTCATTCATTTGGGAAGCTTGGATACTCGATTTAACTCGTGTTCATCGGATCGAAGTGGTTGGATCTTCAAGAGGTAATTTCTTCAACATCTTGGATTTCAATTTTGTATTGAGATATGATGTTTTGGACGTTATAATCATGTTATATGGAGGGATATGCATATGATTATGAATTTGTATAAAGATTCAATGAATTATTGAAGGATTATTCAAGAACACTTTGAATATTGAGTTGGATTTGGGGGTTTTCGATTAATTGTTGTTGTAATCACGAATTTGGATATTTATTTTGTATTATTGATCATTTGGAAGATGTTTTGTTGGTTTAAACACTTCTTGGGGTTTTGATATTGGTATAATAGAGGTTTGGTTGTTAACAATGGTAGATGGGCCGCAACGTATTCGATATAATGCCCCAATGAACTTGGTTTAGTCGAATTGACGTTTTGAGTTCGGTATAATCGTATTTGATTCATATATTGAGCGGATTGTTGGTAATTTTATTATTCAAGGTTGTTCGAGCGACCGACATTTTATTTAAGACGTTTGTTCGTGGAAGGACATTCTTCATCGGTGTTGAGTAAGTTAATTCTTACTCGGTTAAAAAGATATTCATTCCTTTTGTTGTTGTTCATTCATAATCATAACTCATTCATCATTGTATTAACCGTATTGAGACTTGTAATTGTCGAATAATCACTTCATTAACGAGGAACGGCGGTTCCAATCATTTCATTGAACTATCATTCACTTCACTATTATTTTCATCTCGGTGAGTCATTCTTGACCTTGTCGGATTATTATTCACTGATATTCATTTTGGTCATTCTCGTTCATATGACCTTCTGGGTTCATATTATGTGGCCGGGTGCGGATGTGTGGAATTTTTAGTCGAGCACGCGATGGTCATGTATTGGGATCGATACATTGAACTGTGCACACGGTAACGATTACCTCTGTGAGACTAATTAGGTACAAGGATGGGTGTGTCCAGTCATTCGTCTTGTACACTTGCACAGAACATTACGGGCGTACTATGATACTCCTCTTCAGCGTAATTCATAATTAAGGATATTTCATAACTAAAGATAATTCATGATTGTGTATTTTCAACCCATGAGGATTGTTGTTCTGTGTAACTGACCCCGTTGGGGAATTTTGTTTTCAGGTCACGGCAAGGCAATGGCACGAGAAGAGCATGTTGACGGCGAGGAGTCCCAGTGATACTAGTAGGGGGCCCCAGTCATTTCAGTCATTCTTATTTCTCTTCATTGTAATTCCGCTGCAAATTCCGTTTGAGATGTTTATTTATTCAGGGTGGTGTATTTTATCTTCATATAAAATATACTAGTATTCTGTATTGTCCTGGTGTATTGTACTTAAACTCCTCATCGGAGTATTTGGTAATATAATGTGGTTCGGTACTACAATTATATTATTTAATTCATTAGTTTTCATTCGCCTGGTGGGTCCGAGTCAGGGGTCCACGGCACTGTAATATCCGTCTAGTTTGGGGTGTTACAGAGTTGGTATCGGAGAGTGGTTTTGAATACCACCTTCCGAGTCATGTCTCATTTGAAATCATCGTCATTGGACTAGTATCATTGGACTTTCGCGTCATGTGTGACCTGTGCAAATGCCGAGCCAATCAGACCAAGAACTGTAAGATTTCTAATGCCATGGTATAATTTCTGCCAATAAGAATCATTCATTCATCATTCATTAGTCAACAATCCTCGACATCATTCATCTTGATCAGGACGATCATGTTAACTCATTAATCACTCAGTTCTTTTCACAGTTCAGTTGTTGATCTGGAGGATCATATCATTAATCTTGTTAACTTGTTCAAGATAATCATTTCGAGAATTTCATCAGATAATCATTTCACCTCAGTTAATCATTCATGTAATCACTGTGCTAGAGCGCGTATGCTCATTTTCATCATTTCCTGACGTAATCATAATGTGATATTCATGCGAGAGATATAATCATCATGTGACTTTTCCTACTTCAGTATGGAGAGAGCAGGCAGAAGATCCGGAGGACAAGGCCGTGGTGCGGGCCGAGTCCCGAGAGCTCACGTTAATACACGTGCGAACGCGGGGAATAATGCTAACTCATCTAGCAGTGACGGTGCCACTCATTCACCTAGGCGTGATCATTCACTATCGGGGAGTCGTACCCAGGACACAGCTTAGTCAGAAGGTGTTCGGATTGATCCACTCGCCTTTATGCAGGGAATGATGGCCCAGATGACTCAGATGACACAACTAATGGAGACGATGCATAATTCAGCTAATCAAAATCAACAGGCTCCTCCGCCGCCACCTCAGAGGCAAGAGAGGAGTGTGGGCAGTATTATCGGCAACATCTCTCGCCAAAGGCCACCCACATTTGAGGGCTCATCTGAGCCGGCGGATATTGCTCATTGGCTCGAGCATTTCGAGAAGTTATTTGCTATGGTAGAGTGTCCCGAAGGACACAAAGTTTCAGTTGCGGCTTACTATCTGGGTAAGAGCGCTCATTCTTGGTGGTTGTCGTTGAAGCCCACCGATGGATCATGTACTTGGGATCAATTCAAGACTCTCATGATGGAGAGGTATTATCCGGCCCCACTCAGGGAGGCCAAGCTATCAGAATTACTCATTCCCGACCCCTCAGCAGACGAGGATGTTCTCGCCATTGCCGAGAAATTTCAGGAACTTCTTCCGTTCGCCTCATCTATCATTCACTCCGAGGCAGATAAGGCTAAGTATTTCAGCAAGAGGCTGAAACCCCGGATGCGGATGCAGTTACTTAATCATAATTGCACCACTCTGGCCGAATTCATTGAGAAGGCTCTTACTCATGAGCTCACTGCTAAAGAGATTGCTAAGCAGCAACCTTCATCTGCTAGCAAGAAATCGAAGAATCGTAATCAGTCTGAAGGCGGTCAGACAACTTTCAAGAAGCCTCGTGCGGGCACTACTTTCTCTGAGCGACCTCCTGTGGCGCCCAGACTGGCGGAATCGCAGTCCAGAGCGTCCAGTTCGGCCATCACCTGTTTTAACTGTGGGGATCTTGGTCATGTCAGCACAAAGTGCCCGAGGCAGACTGTCACGTGTCATAACTGTGGGATTGCTGGGCATAAGGCCCGTTTTTGCCGAAGGGACTCCAAACCTACTCTGGCGTCATCTCAGGCCCCGAAGCAGTCAGCTGTTCATAATCAAGACACTCAGTCTGCGTCGTTCAAGATGACAGAAGCGAATAAAGGTGGAGCCTTTAGTCATCAGACGGGAGAGGGTCTGGTGCCGGGACTAGCAAGACGCGAATTTATGAGATGAAGAAGACCGACGCTCTAGAGGCCCGGATGATCTCAGGTACACTCGATATTCTATCTCAACCTGTGTGTACCCTTTTTGATACTGGTGCATCACATTCATTCATTTCCGAGTCATGTTTGAGTAGACTACGTCTGGGTAGTGCTACTAGTTGTGGACCTTATGTCATTGGTCTACCTGATGGTAGAAGAATTATCGGGAATCGTGAGATTCAGAATTGTCCGATTCAGCTTCATGGCTGTGTATGGCTAGCAGACCTTATTGTGGTAGATTTGCCAAGAGACGACGTCATCTTGGGTATTGATTGGATGGATCGTCACGATGCCATCATTAGTGTCCGTAAGCGTATGGTCACTATCATTTCAGACGATGGGGTCGAATGTGTTTTTCAGGGGAGTAATCTTAGTTGTTCCGGGAAAGTCATCAACTTGATGAAAGCAGTGAAATTACTCAGTCAGGGGTATATTGGTTATTGGTGCTATATGACCAAAACCGAGAAATCACCAATAATGTTGTCGGATATTCCGGTAGTGAGGGAATATGCCGATGTATTTCCAGACAAGTTACCCGGTTTGCCTCCACAGAGAGATGTGGAATTCACGATTGAGTTGGAGCCTGGTACGTCTCCAATATCGAAGGCACCGTACCGGATGGCCCCGACTGAAATGCAGGAGTTGAAGAATCAACTTGAGGAATTGTTCGAGAAAGGTTATATCCGACCAAGTGCGTCTCCATGGGGAGCACCAGTGTTGTTTGTCAAGAAGAAGGATGGTTCATTTCTATTGTGTATTGATTATCGAGAGTTGAACATGGTGACGATCAAGAATAAGTATCCTCTACCCCGTATTCATGATCTCTTAGATCAACTTCTGGAAGCTTCAATATTTTCCAAGATCGACCTAAGATATGGATATCATCAATTGCGAATTCGAGAGTCGGATATCGCAAGGACAGTAGTTTTGTACATGCTATGGTCATTATGAGTTCGTGGTAATGTCGTTCGGATTAACTAATGCACCTGCGGTATTCATGGAGTTAATGAATCGGGTTTTCATCGACTTTTTGGATCAGTTTGTTGTTGTCTTCATCTATTACATTTTGATTTATTCTAGTGACCGAAAGGAGCACGAGGTTCACCTTCATCAGGTTCTCGACGTGTTGAGACGAGAACAACTTTATGGGAAGTTTTCCAAATATGAGTTCTGGATGTCCGAAGTGACATTTCTCGGACATGTAATTTCATCGGATGGAGTGCGTGTTGATCCTCAGAAGACGGAGTCTATCCAATATTGGTTACCCCCAAAGAATGTTAAGGAAATCCGAAGCTTTCTCGGATTAGCCGGTTATTATCGGCGGTTTGTGGAGGGATTTTCTAAAATTGCTCAACCTTTGACGAACCTTTTGCGAAAGGATAAGAAATACACGTGGTCCGACGCATGTCAGCGGAGTTTTGAGTAACTTAAGAGCCAGTTAATTTCAGCACCTGTACTTTCCTTGCCGCAAGGGACGGAAGGATTCGTGGTTTATAGTGACGCGTCCGAACACGGTCTAGGATGTGTATTAATGCAGAATGGGAAGGTTATTGCCTATGCTTCACGGCAATTGAGACCTTACGAGGTTAATTATCTGACCCACGACATGGAGTTAGCAGGCATGGTTTTCGCATTGAAGATTTGGCGTCATTACCTCTATGGCGTCACCTATCAGATTTTCACCGATCACAAGAGTTTGAAGTATACATTTACTCAGAAGGAGTTAGATATGCGACAGAGGCGGTGGTTGGAACTAATCAAAGATTATGATATCGAGATCCTGTACCACCCGGGTAAGGCAAATGTGGTTGCCGATGCCTTGAGTCGTAAGTCCGTTCAGGAGCAAATGCTTGCTCGCTTGTGTAATACCCCGATTTTTCGGATATTTTTTTTTTGTTTATATGTTGGATATCGTTGATGGATAGTTGTGCTTGGGAGCATGGTGAACGTTTGATAATGTTATTGAATGCGTATATGTATTCATTGTGCCATATGTTTGATTGGTATGTCGAGACATTGGTTGAGGATAGTTGAATATGGCTAGGCACAGCAACAATAGCGCACGCTATAAGTGTTTCATTAGCGCACGCCATCGGTGGTGTAGCGCACGCTACGAAGTATTGATAGCGACGCTAAGAGGTTCGATTCACGTACGCTAAGGAGGACCCCTAACGACGTAACGACTTGCCGGGTTAGTTAGGAAGGTGGCCGGTGCAGGCCTGTTGATTTTTATATTCAGTTAGCGCACGCTAACGCATGTTGGTTAGCGCACTCTAACATCAGATCGCCAATAATGGAATCTTAGCTTTCGGCGGGTGGACCCGGCCATGTTCGACGCGTATCCAGATAAGGTCAGCGAGTGTTTGTCGTGTAGAGCTAGCGCACGCTAAAACCGTATGATTAGCGCACGCTAATTCCAGATCAGGCAGAGGGAATCTTGTCCTTGTCAGATGCTGTCGGCATGTGGGGGCACGAATGGTAGGTGAACACTGTAGCAAGTCAACTTCAGATAGCGCACGCTAATGTCAAGGATTTGCGTACGCTAGGCAGGATGTTTTACGTACGTTAATGCATGGGCATTACGTATGTAAGCTAGTTTACGAAGCAAGGCAGTAGCCTCTGGACTGCGATAGCGCACGCTAACAAAGTCAGTTAGCGCACACTAAGGCTGTAGCGCACGCTAAACATGAGATGTTAGCGCACGCTAATAATGTTTATTATAAAAGGAGGGCAGACGGGTATTGTGAGGCATTTCGTCCATTCTTCTTCTTTTAGTCGGGAGAGAGAGAGTTGAGAGTTATTTGGGATTCCCAAACACTGTATAATGATAATCTTTAACAACATTAGGTTGAGAGCTTGGATTCAAGCCTTGTTCTTCAAGTTGTTCATGATTCTTTGGATGGAGTTCTAGTATTCTTCTTTTTGGTTCGTCTAAACCAGGTAATCTTCATACTCCTTTGTTAATGGTTCATTTTTCTTGGATGATTACATGTGAGGAACATGTTGGATAATCAAATAACGATGTTATATGGGAGTTTATGGATTTTGATAAGAACTTCGAATGTTTCTTCATATTATTAAAGATGATGATTCGTTTAAACCGTTTTGAGATGGATTTCTGGATCATAATACGAGGTTGAATTCCATATTGTGCATGTTATGATCCTTGTTACCGAGTTGGTTCGATTATTGATATGATTATTGTTCTAGGTTGATTAACCAATAGGTATAATCGTTTTGCTGCGGTGAAAGGCCGTAGATTCCGTCCAGTCGGGGCTGAAGAGCTCGTAGAGGAGGACGATGAGTTCGGTGTTGGTTTTGTCGTGTGGGTATCCAGGCAAGTGTCTACTTGTTCGGTTGTAATGTCTTGATGAGTAATTCCATTTACATTTCATAAGTATTTAATGTTGTATTGCATATTGACGAATGTTCAGTGATGTTCTAAAAGGATTAGAATGCACAGTTGATGATTGTTGAGATACTTGGACAATCTTGGGAAGATTGCAGTAATCGGATATTGTTGATGTCATTTTGGATATTCTTGGTCATGGTATACATTTCGGAAGGAAGTCGGATAGAGGTATGTTTTGTGGTAATCGTACATAGAAGATTGTGTACGGGAAGGTATTCGGTATTGAGGTATTATGTGGTATTATCGTGATATTGGGATTTTGATGAGAATCGTTGGATTACCTAAGTGGTAAGGTTATCGTTGAGGTTATTATTCTCATGATGCATGGCATGTGAATATTTATGTTTATGTACTTGTGGTTATTTGTCGGGCATTATTGCTGACCCCGTTGTGGGACTTGTTTTTTAGGTATTGAGGACTTTGATGGTTGCGGTCGTGAGGCGAGGATTCCGGAAGATACGGCTATGGCATACCGTTGGGGAATCGTGTATTTTGTTGTGTATATCATTATTGATGTATATGTATCTTGGTGTGTTTTTATCCGCTGCGTGAGTTCTTTCAAATGGCTTTCGCCTTTTTGCCAATCGAGTTTGATTTGAAAACCGATTCCCTTAACCGAGTTTCGGCCTTGTTTGTCTTGACGGTAGTTTGTGTTTTCAAATGATTTTGTGAGTTTTGGAAAATACTACCGTCACCGGCATTTTTGGGCGTTTTTGTAAATGGTTTTTAGCTGGTGGGTTCCAGCGTGGGGCCCACGGCGTGTAATATTCCGGTTGGATGGGGGTGTTACAAATATGGTATCGGAGCCCAAGATTTTGTGATAACCGGGCATGTGTGTTATGTGGCTCTACTGGTGTGGTAGTAGCGTGATGTTTGTGATGTTTTGGAACTGTGTGATTTTTGAGTACTGTCGTGGTGATGTGTGGGTTTGGGGATTGTTGGTGTTCCCGAGACCGATGAGGTAGGGAGTGAACGCCGGTGCCGTGGTCATGTGCAATGTGCGGCTCCAATCGGGAAGTGAACGCCGGTGCGAGGCACGTGCAATGTGCGGCTTTCGATGTGGAGTGGAACGCCAGTGATACATGCATGTGACAAGGAGCGGCTCATGCGCTTTAGGTGAGGAGACACATCGTCACAGATCCCACAAAACTCGACAGTGCTCTAAACTTATGGTGGTCTTTGCGGAGACCAATCGTTTTCAAATTGTGATTATTCCTGTTTTGGCATTCTTGTTGTGTCGAGATTTTTGAAATGGTGCCATATGCTAGTATCACGGAAGATCTTCGACTTCACAGACCTGTAAGTATGTTGCTCGGATTATTCGATAATTCTTGGTTATCTAGGTGATTTTGGACTTATATGTTGTTGGCGACAGTTTGCAAGTTTCGAGGACGAAATTTATTTTTAAGGGGGGTAGAGTGTAATACCCGATTTTCGGATATATTTTTTTTGTTTATATGTTGGATATCATTGATGGATATTTGTGCTTGGGAGCGTGGTGAACGTTTGATAATGTTATTGAATGCGTATATGTATTCATTGTGCCATATGTTTGATTGGTATGTCGAGACATTGGTTGAGGATAGTTGAATATGGCTAGGCACAGCAACGATAGCGCACGCTATAAGTGTTTCATTAGCGCACGCTAGTGGGTACAGGTAGCGCACGCTACGAAGTATTGATAGTGTACGCTAAGAGGTTCGGTTACGTACGCTAAGGAGGACCCTAACGACGTAACGACTTGGCCGGGTTAGTTCCTAAGGTGGCCGATGTAGGCCTGTGTTGATTTTTATATTCAGTTAGCGCACGCTAACGCATGTTGGTTAGCGCACTCTAACATCAGATCGCCAATAATGGAATCTTAGCTTTCGGCGGGTGGACCCGGCCATGTTCGACGCGTGTCCAGATAAGGTCAGCGAGTGTTTGTCGTGTAGAGCTAGCGCACGCTAAAACCGTATGATTAGCGCACGCTAATTCCAGATCAGGCAGAGGGAATCTTGTCCTTGTCAGATGCTGTCGGCATGTAGGGGAACGAATGGTAGGTGAACACTGTAGCAAGTCAACTTCAGATAGCGCACGCTAATGTCAAGGATTTGCGTACGCTAGGCAGGATGTTTTACGTACGTTAATGCATGGGCATTACGTACGTAAGCTAGTTTACGAAGCAAGGCAGTAGCCTCTGGACTGCGATAGCGCACGCTAACAAAGTCAGTTAGCGCACACTAAGGCTGTAGCGCACGCTAAACATGAGATGTTAGCGCACGCTAATAATGTTTATTATAAAAGGAGGGCAGACGGGTATTGTGAGGCATTTCGTCCATTCTTCTTCTTTTAGTCGGGAGAGAGAGAGTTGAGAGTTATTTGGGATTCCCAAACACTGTATAATGATAATCTTTAACAACATTAGGTTGAGAGCTTGGATTCAAGCCTTGTTCTTCAAGTTGTTCATGATTCTTTGGATGGAGTTCTAGTATTCTTCTTTTTGGTTCGTCTAAACCAGGTAATCTTCATACTCCTTTGTTAATGGTTCATTTTTCTTGGATGATTACATGTGAGGAACATGTTGGATAATCATATAACGATGTTATATGGGAGTTTATGGATTTTGATAAGAACTTCGAATGTTTCTTCATATTATTAAAGATGATGATTCGTTTAAACCGTTTTGAGATGGATTTCTGGATCATAATACGAGGTTGAATTCCATATTGTGCATGTTATGATCCTTGTTACCGAGTTGGTTCGATTATTGATATGATTATTGTTCTAGGTTGATTAACCAATAGGTATAATCGTTTTGCTGCGGTGAAAGGCCGTAGATTCCGTCCAGTCGGGGCTGAAGAGCTCGTAGAGGAGGACGATGAGTTCGGTGTTGGTTTTGTCGTGTGGGTATCCAGGCAAGTGTCTACTTGTTCGGTTGTAATGTCTTGATGAGTAATTCCATTTACATTTCATAAGTATTTTATGTTGTATTGCATATTGACGAATGTTCAGTGATGTTCTAAAAGGATTAGAATGCACAGTTGATGATTGTTGAGATACTTGGACAATCTTGGGAAGATTGCAGTAATCGGATATTGTTGATGTCATTTTGGATATTCTTGGTCTGTGGTATACATTTCGGAAGGAAGTCCGGATAGAGGTATGTTTTGTGGTAATCGTACATAGAAGATTGTGTACGGGAAGGTATTCGGTATTGAGGTATTATGTGGTATTATCGTGATATTGGGATTTTGATGAGAATCGTTGGATTACCGGAAGTGGTAAGGTTATCGTTGAGGTTATTATTCTCATGATGCATGGCATGTGAATATTTATGTTTATGTACTTGTGGTTATTTGTCGGGCATTATTGCTGACCCCGTTGTGGGACTTGTTTTTCAGGTATTGAGGACTTTGATGGTTGCGGTCGTGAGGCGAGGATTCCGGACGATACTGGCTATGGCATACTGTTGGGGAATCGTGTATTTTGTTGTGTATATTATTATTGATGTATATGTATCTTGGACTGTGTTTTTATCCGCTGCGTGAGTTCTTTCAAATGGCTTTCGCCTTTTTGCCAACTGAGTTTGATTTCGAAAACCGATTCCCTTAACCGAGTTTCGGCCTTGTTTGTCTTGACGGTAGTTTGTGTTTTCAAATGATTTTGTGAGTTTTGGAAAATACTACCATCACCGGCATTTTTGGGCGTTTTTGTAAATGGTTTTTAGCCTGGTGGGTTCCAGCGTGGGGCCCACGGCGTGTAATATTCCCGGTTGGATCTGGGGGTGTTACAAATATGGTATCGGAGCCCAAGATTTTGTGATAACCGGGCATGTGTGTTATGTGGCTCTACCGGTGTGGTAGTAGCGTGATGTTTGTGATGTTTTGGAACTGTGTGATTTTTGTGTTATGTCGTGGTGATGTGTGGGTTTGGGGATTGTTGGTGTTCCCGAGACCGACGAGGTAGGAGTGAACGCCGGTGCCGTGGTCATGTGCAATGTGCGGCTCCATCGGGAAGTGAACGCCGGTGCGAGGCACGTGCAATGTGCGGCTTTCGATGTGGAGTGGAACGCCCGGTGATACATGCATGTGACAAGGAGCGGCTCATGCGCTTTAGGTGAGGAGACACATCGTCACAGATCCCACAAAACTCGACAGGTGCTCTAAACTTATTGTGGTCTTGGCGGAGACCAATCGTTTTCAAATTGTGATTATTCTGTTTTGGCATTCTTGTTGTGTCGAGATTTTGAAATGGTGCCATATGCTAGTATCACGGAAGATCTTCGACTTCACAGACCTGTAAGTATGTTGCTCGGATTATTCGATAATTCTTGGTTATCTTGGTGATTTTGGACTTATATGTTGTTGGCGACAGGTTGCAAGTTTCGAGGACGAAATTTATTTTTAAGGGGGGTAGAGTGTAATACCCCGATTTTTCGGATATATTTTTTTTGTTTATATGTTGGATATCATTGATGGATATTTGTGCTTGGGAGCGTGGTGAACGTTTGATAATGTTATTGAATGCGTATATGTATTCATTGTGCCATATGTTTGATTGGTATGTCGAGACATTGGTTGAGGATAGTTGAATATGGCTAGGCACAGCAACGATAGCGCACGCTATAAGTGTTTCATTAGCGCACGCTACTGGGTACAGGTAGCGCACGCTACGAAGTATTGATAGTGTACGCTAAGAGGTTCGGTTACGTACGCTAAGGAGGACCCCTAACGTACGTAACGACTTGCTGGGTTAGTTCCGGAAGGTGGCCGACAGGTAGGCCCAGGTTGATTTTTATATTCAGTTAGCGCACGCTAACGCATGTTGGTTAGCGCACGCTAACATCAGATCGCCAATAATGGAATCTTAGCTTTCGGCGGGTGGACCCGGCCATGTTCGACGCGTGTCCAGATAAGGTCAGCGAGTGTTTGTCGTGTAGAGCTAGCGCACGCTAAAACCGTATGATTAGCGCACGCTAATTCCAGATCAGGCAGAGGGAATCTTGTCCTTGTCAGATGCTGTCGGCATGTGGGGGCACGAATGGTAGGTGAACACTGTAGCAAGTCAACTTCAGATAGCGCACGCTAATGTCAAGGATTTGCGTACGCTAGGCAGGATGTTTTACGTACGTTAATGCATGGGCATTACGTACGTAAGCTAGTTTACTGAAGCAAAGCGTGCTTTATGATGCGATAGCGCACGATAACAAAGTCAGTTAGCGCACGCTAAGGATGTAGCGCACGCTAAACATGAGATGTTAGCGCACGCTAATAATGTTTATTATAAAAGGAGGGCAGATGGGTATTGTGAGGCATTTCGTCCATTCTTCTTCTTTTAGTCGGGAGAGAGGGAGTTGAGAGTTATTTGGGATTCCCAAACATCGTATAATGATAATCTTTAACAACATTAGGTTGAGAGCTTGGATTCAAGCCTTGTTCTTCAAGTTGTTCATGATTCTTTGGATGGAGTTCTAGTATTCTTCTTTTTGGTTCGTCTAAACCAGGTAATCTTCATACTCCTTTGTTAATGGTTCATTTTTCTTGGATGATTACATGTGAGGAACATGTTGGATAATCATATAACGATGTTATATGGGATTTTATGGATTTTGATAAGAACTTCGAATGTTTCTTCATATTATTAAAGATGATGATTCGTTTAAACCGTTTTGAGATGGATTTACGGATCATAATACGAGGTTGAATTCAGTTGTGCATGTTATGATCCTTGTTACCGAGTTGGTTCGATTATTGATATGATTATTGTTCTAGGTTGATTAACCAATAGGTATAATCATTTCTTTGCGGTGAAAGGCCGTAGATTCCGTCGATCGAGGGCTGAAGAGCTCGTAGACGAGGACGATGAGTTCGATGTTGGTTTTGTCGTGTGGGTATCCGGCAAGTGTCTACTTGTTCGGTTGTAATGTCTTGATGAGTAATTCCATTTACATTTCATAAGTATTTTATGTTGTATTGCATATTGACGAATGTTCGGTGATGTTCTAAAAGGATTAGAATGCACTGTTGATGATTGTTGAGATACTTGAACAATCTTGGGAAGATTGCGAATCGGATATTGTTGATGTCATTTTGGATATTCTTGGTCTGTGGTATACATTTCGGAAGGAAGTCCGGATAGAGGTATGTTTTGTGGTAATCGTACATAGAAGATTGTGTATGGGAAGGTATTCGGTATTGAGGTATTATGTGGTATTATCGTGATATTGGGATTTTGATGAGAATCGTTGGATTACCGGAAGTGGTAAGGTTATCGTTGAGGTTATTATTCTCATGATGCATGGCATGTGAATATTTATGTTTATGTACTTGTGGTTATTTGTCGGGCATTATTGCTGACCCCGTTGTGGGACTTGTTTTTCAGGTATTGAGGACTTTGATGGTTGCGGTCGTGAGGCGAGGATTCGGACGATACGGCTATGGCATCTTGTTGGGAATCGTGTATTTTGTTGTGTATATCATTATTGATGTATATGTATCTTGGTGTGTTTTTATCCGCTGCGTGAGTTCTTTCAAATGGCTTTCGCCTTTTTGCCAACTGAGTTTGATTTCGAAAACCGATTCCCTTAACCGAGTTTCGGCCTTGTTTGTCTTGACGGTAGTTTGTGTTTTCAAATGATTTTGTGAGTTTTGGAAAATACTACCGTCACCGGCCTTTCAGGCGTTTTTGTAAATGGTTTTTAGCTGGTGGGTTCCAGTGGGGCCCACGGCGTGTAATATTCCGGTTGGATGCAGGGTGTTACAAATATGGTATCGAGCCCAAGGTTTTGTGATAAGGGCATGTGTGTTATGTGGCTCTACCGGTGTGGTAGTAGCGTGATGTTTGTGATGTTTTGGAACTGTGTGATTTTTGAGTACTGTCGTGGTGATGTGTGGGTTTGGGGATTGTTGGTGTTCCCGAGACCGACGAGGCAGGGAGTGAACGCCGGTGCCGTGGTCATGTGCAATGTGCGGCTCCAATCGGGAAGTGAACGCCGGTGCGAGGCACGTGCAATGTGCGGCTTTCGATGTGGAGTGGAACGCCAGTGATACGTGCATGTGACAAGGAGCGGCTCATGCGCTTTAGGTGAGGAGACACATCGTCACAGATCCCACAAAACTAGACAGTGCTCTAAACTTATTGTGGTCTTGGCGGAGACCAATCGTTTTCAAATTGTGATTATTCCTGTTTTGGCATTCTTGTTGTGTCGAGATTTTGAAATGGTGCCATATGCTAGTATCACGGAAGATCTTCGACTTCACTGCACTGTAAGTATGTTGCTCGGATTATTCGATAATTCTTGGTTATCTTGGTGATTTTGGACTTATATGTTGTTGGCGACAGTTGCAAGTTTCGAGGACGAAACTTATTTTTAAGGGGTAGAGTGTAATACCCGATTTTCGGATATATTTTTTTGTTTATATGTTGGATATCATTGATGGATATTTGTGCTTGGGAGCGTGGTGAGCGTTTGATAATGTTATTGAATGCGTATATGTATTCATTGTGCCATATGTTTGATTGGTATGTCGAGACATTGGTTGAGGATAGTTGAATATGGCTAGGCACAAGAACGATAGCGCACGCTATAAGTGTTTCATTAGCGCACGCCAAGTGCAGTAGCGCACGCTACGAAGTATTGATAGCGTACGCTAAGAGGTTGATTACGACGCTAAGGAGGACCCCTAACGTACGTAAAGACTTGCCGGGTTAGTTAGGAAGGTGGCGGCGAGTAGGCCCAGTTGATTTTTATATTCGATTAGCGCACGCTAACGCATGTTGGTTAGCGCACGCTAACATCGATCGCCAATAATGGAATCTTAGCTTTGGCGGGTGGACCCGGCCATGTTCGACGCGTGTCCAGATAAGGTCAGCGAGTGTTTGTCGTGTAGAGCTAGCGCACGCTAAAACCGTATGATTAGCGCACGCTAATTCCAGATCAGGCAGAGGGAATCTTGTCCTTGTCAGATGCTGTCGGCATGTGGGGGCACGAATGGTAGGTGAACACTGTAGCAAGTCAACTTCAGATAGCGCACGCTAATGTCAAGGATTTGCGTACGCTAGGCAGGATGTTTTACGTACATTAATGCATGGGCATTACGTACGTAAGCTAGTTTACGAAGCAAGGCAGTAGCCTCTGGACTGCGATAGCGCACGCTAACAAAGTCAGTTAGCGCACGCTAAGGATGTAGCGCACGCTAAACATGAGATGTTAGCGCACGCTAATAATGTTTATTATAAAAGGAGGGCAGACGGGTATTGTGAGGCATTTCGTCCATTCTTCTTCTTTTAGTCGGGAGAGAGAGAGTTGAGAGTTATTTGGGATTCCCAAACACTGTATAATGATAATCTTTAACAACATTAGGTTGAGAGCTTGGATTCAAGCCTTGTTCTTCAAGTTGTTCATGATTCTTTGGATGGAGTTCTAGTATTCTTCTTTTTGGTTCGTCTAAACCAGGTAATCTTCATACTCCTTTGTTAATGGTTCATTTTTCTTGGATGATTACATGTGAGGAACATGTTGGATAATCATATAACGATGTTATATGGGATTTTATGGATTTTGATAAGAACTTCGAATGTTTCTTCATATTATTAAAGATGATGATTCGTTTAAACCGTTTTGAGATGGATTTCTGGATCATAATACGAGGTTGAATTCCAGATTGTGCATGTTATGATCCTTGTTACCGAGTTGGTTCGATTATTGATATGATTATTGTTCTAGGTTGATTAACCAATAGGTATAATCGTTTTGCTGCGGTGAAAGGCCGTAGATTCCGTCGATCGAAATTTGAAGAGCTCGTAGAGGAGGACGATGAGTTCGGTGTTGGTTTTGTCGTGTGGGTATCCAGGCAAGTGTCTACTTGTTCGGTTGTAATGTCTTGATGAGTAATTCCATTTACATTTCATAAGTATTTAATGTTGTATTGCATATTGACGAATGTTCAGTGATGTTCTAAACGGATTAGAATGCACAGTTGATGATTGTTGAGATACTTGGACAATCTTGGGAAGATTGCAGTAATCGGATATTGTTGATGTCATTTTGGATATTCTTGGTCTGTGGTATACATTTCGGAAGGAAGTCCGGATAGAGGTATGTTTTGTGGTAATCGTACATAGAAGATTGTGTACGGGAAGGTATTCGGTATTGAGGTATTATGTGGTATTATCGTGATATTGGGATTTTGATGAGAATCGTTGGATTACCGGAAGTGGTAAGGTTATCGTTGAGGTTATTATTCTCATGATGCATGGCATGTGAATATTTATGTTTATGCACTTGTGGTTATTTGTCGGGCATTATTGCTGACCCCGTTGTGGGACTTGTTTTTCAGGTATTGAGGACTTTGATGGTTGCGGTCGTGAGGCGAGGATTCCGGACGATCGGCTATGGCATCTTGTTGGGGAATCGTGTATTTTGTTGTGTATATCATTATTGATGTATATGTATCTTGGTGTGTTTTTATCCATTGCGTGAGTTCTTTCAAATGGCTTTCGCCTTTTTGCCAACTGAGTTTGATTTCGAAAACCGATTCCCTTAACCGAGTTTCGGCCTTGTTTGTCTTGACGGTAGTTTGTGTTTTCAAATGATTTTGTGAGTTTTGGAAAATACTACCGTCACCGGCATTTTTGGGCGTTTTTGTAAATGGTTTTTAGCCTGGTGGGTTCCAGCGTGGGGCCCACGGCGTGTAATATTCCCGGTTGGATCTGGGGGTGTTACAAATATGGTATCGGAGCCCAAGATTTTGTGATAACCGGGCATGTGTGTTATGTGGCTCTACCGGTGTGGTAGTAGCGTGATGTTTGTGATGTTTTGGAACTGTGTGATTTTTGAGTACTGTCGTGGTGATGTGTGGGTTTGGGGATTGTTGGTGTTCCCGAGACCGATGAGGTAGGGAGTGAACGCCGGTGCCGTGGTCATGTGCAATGTGCGGCTCCAATCGGGAAGTGAACGCCGGTGCGAGGCACGTGCAATGTGCGGCTTTCGATGTGGAGTGGAACGCCAGTGATACATGCATGTGACAAGGAGCGGCTCATGCGCTTTAGGTGAGGAGACACATCGTCACAGATCCCACAAAACTCGACAGTGCTCTAAACTTATGGTGGTCTTTGCGGAGACCAATCGTTTTCAAATTGTGATTATTCCTGTTTTGGCATTCTTGTTGTGTCGAGATTTTTGAAATGGTGCCATATGCTAGTATCACGGAAGATCTTCGACTTCACAGACCTGTAAGTATGTTGCTCGGATTATTCGATAATTCTTGGTTATCTTGGTGATTTTGGACTTATATGTTGTTGGCGACAGGTTGCAAGTTTCGAGGACGAAATTTATTTTTAAGGGGGGTAGAGTGTAATACCCCGATTTTTCGGATATATTTTTTTTGTTTATATGTTGGATATCATTGATGGATATTTGTGCTTGGGAGCGTGGTGAACGTTTGATAATGTTATTGAATGCGTATATGTATTCATTGTGCCATATGTTTGATTGGTATGTCGAGACATTGGTTGAGGATAGTTGAATATGGCTAGGCACAGCAACGATAGCGCACGCTATAAGTGTTTCATTAGCGCACGCTACTGGGTACAGGTAGCGCACGCTACGAAGTATTGATAGCGTACGCTAAGAGGTTCGGTTACGTACGCTAAGGAGGACCCCTAACGTACGTAACGACTTGCTGGGTTAGTTCCGGAAGGTGGCCGACAGGTAGGCCCAGGTTGATTTTTATATTCAGTTAGCGCACGCTAACGCATGTTGGTTAGCGCACGCTAACATCAGATCGCCAATAATGGAATCTTAGCTTTCGGCGGGTGGACCCGGCCATGTTCGACGCGTGTCCAGATAAGGTCAGCGAGTGTTTGTCGTGTAGAGCTAGCGCACGCTAAAACCGTATGATTAGCGCACGCTAATTCCAGATCAGGCAGAGGGAATCTTGTCCTTGTCAGATGCTGTCGGCATGTAGGGGAACGAATGGTAGGTGAACACTGTAGCAAGTCAACTTCAGATAGCGCACGCTAATGTCAAGGATTTGCGTACGCTAGGCAGGATGTTTTACGTACGTTAATGCATGGGCATTACGTACGTAAGCTAGTTTACGAAGCAAGGCAGTAGCCTGCAGGCTGCGATAGCGCACGCTAACAAAGCCGATTAGCGCACACTAAAGTCGTAGCGCACGCTAAACATGAGATGTTAGCGCACGCTAATAATGTTTATTATAAAAGGAGGGCGGGGTATTGTGAGGCATTTCGTCCATTCTTCTTCTTTTAGTCGGGAGAGAGAGAGTTGAGAGTTATTTGGGATTCCCAAACACTGTATAATGATAATCTTTAACAACATTAGGTTGAGAGCTTGGATTCAAGCCTTGTTCTTCAAGTTGTTCATGATTCTTTGGATGGAGTTCTAGTATTCTTCTTTTTGGTTCGTCTAAACCAGGTAATCTTCATACTCCTTTGTTAATGGTTCATTTTTCTTGGATGATTACATGTGAGGAACATGTTGGATAATCATATAACGATGTTATATGGGAGTTTATGGATTTTGATAAGAACTTCGAATGTTTCTTCATATTATTAAAGATGATGATTCGTTTAAACCGTTTTGAGATGGATTTCTGGATCATAATACGAGGTTGAATTCCATATTGTGCATGTTATGATCCTTGTTACCGAGTTGGTTCGATTATTGATATGATTATTGTTCTAGGTTGATTAACCAATAGGTATAATCGTTTTGCTGCGGTGAAAGGCCGTAGATTCCGTCGATCGGAAATTTGAAGAGCTCGTAGAGGAGGACGATGAGTTCGGTGTTGGTTTTGTCGTGTGGGTATCCAGGCAAGTGTCTACTTGTTCGGTTGTAATGTCTTGATGAGTAATTCCATTTACATTTCATAAGTATTTTATGTTGTATTGCATATTGACGAATGTTCAGTGATGTTCTAAAAGGATTAGAATGCACAGTTGATGATTGTTGAGATACTTGGACAATCTTGGGAAGATTGCGATGTCGGATATTGTTGATGTCATTTTGGATATTCTTGGTACGTGGTATACATTTCGGAAGGAAGTCCGGATAGAGGTATGTTTTGTGGTAATCGTACATAGAAGATTGTGTACGGGAAGGTATTCGGTATTGAGGTATTATGTGGTATTATCGTGATATTGGGATTTTGATGAGAATCGTTGGATTACCGGAAGTGGTAAGGTTATCGTTGAGGTTATTATTCTCATGATGCATGGCATGTGAATATTTATGTTTATGTACTTGTGGTTATTTGTCGGGCATTATTGCTGACCCCGTTGTGGGACTTGTTTTTCAGGTATTGAGGACTTTGATGGTTGCGGTCGTGAGGCGAGGATTCCGGACGATACTGGCTATGGCATACTGTTGGGGAATCGTGTATTTTGTTGTGTATATCATTATTGATGTATATGTATCTTGGACTGTGTTTTTATCCGCTGCGTGAGTTCTTTCAAATGGCTTTCGCCTTTTTGCCAACTGAGTTTGATTTCGAAAACCGATTCCCTTAACCGAGTTTCGGCCTTGTTTGTCTTGACGGTAGTTTGTGTTTTCAAATGATTTTGTGAGTTTTGGAAAATACTACCATCACCGGCATTTTTGGGCGTTTTTGTAAATGGTTTTTAGCCTGGTGGGTTCCAGCGTGGGGCCCACGGCGTGTAATATTCCCGGTTGGATCTGGGGGTGTTACAAATATGGTATCGGAGCCCAAGATTTTGTGATAACCGGGCATGTGTGTTATGTGGCTCTACCGGTGTGGTAGTAGCGTGATGTTTGTGATGTTTTGGAACTGTGTGATTTTTGAGTACTGTCGTGGTGATGTGTGGGTTTGGGGATTGTTGGTGTTCCCGAGACCGACGAGGTAGGGAGTGAACGCCGGTGCCGTGGTCATGTGCAATGTGCGGCTCCATCGGGAAGTGAACGCCGGTGCGAGGCACGTGCAATGTGCGGCTTTCGATGTGGAGTGGAACGCCAGTGATACATGCATGTGACAAGGAGCGGCTCATGCGCTTTAGGTGAGGAGACACATCGTCACAGATCCCACAAAACTCGACAGTGCTCTAAACTTATTGTGGTCTTGGCGGAGACCAATCGTTTTCAAATTGTGATTATTCCTGTTTTGGCATTCTTGTTGTGTCGAGATTTTTGAAATGGTGCCATATGCTAGTATCACGGAAGATCTTCGACTTCACAGACCTGTAAGTATGTTGCTCGGATTATTCGATAATTCTTGGTTATCTTGGTGATTTTGGACTTATATGTTGTTGGCGACAGGTTGCAAGTTTCGAGGACGAAATTTATTTTTAAGGGGGGTAGAGTGTAATACCCCGATTTTTCGGATATATTTTTTTTGTTTATATGTTGGATATCATTGATGGATATTTGTGCTTGGGAGCGTGGTGAACGTTTGATAATGTTATTGAATGCGTATATGTATTCATTGTGCCATATGTTTGATTGGTATGTCGAGACATTGGTTGAGGATAGTTGAATATGGCTAGGCACAGCAACGATAGCGCACGCTATAAGTGTTTCATTAGCGCACGCTAGTGGGTACAGGTAGCGCACGCTACGAAGTATTGATAGTGTACGCTAAGAGGTTCGGTTACGTACGCTAAGAAGGACCCCTAACGTACGTAACGACTTGCTGGGTTAGTTCCGGAAGGTGGCCGACAGGTAGGCCCAGGTTGATTTTTATATTCAGTTAGCGCACGCTAACGCATGTTGGTTAGCGCACGCTAACATCAAATCGCCAATAATGGAATCTTAGCTTTCGGCGGGTGGACCCGGCCATGTTCGACGCGTGTCCAGATAAGGTCAGCGAGTGTTTGTCGTGTAGAGCTAGCGCACGCTAAAACCGTATGATTAGCGCACGCTAATTCCAGATCAGGCAGAGGGAATCTTGTCCTTGTCAGATGCTGTCGGCATGTGGGGGCACGAATGGTAGGTGAACACTGTAGCAAGTCAACTTCAGATAGCGCACGCTAATGTCAAGGATTTGCGTACGCTAGGCAGGATGTTTTACGTACATTAATGCATGGGCATTACGTACGTAAGCTAGTTTACGAAGCAAGGCAGTAGCCTATGGACTGCGATAGCGCACGATAACAAAGTCAGTTAGCGCACGCTAAGGATGTAGCGCACGCTAAACATGAGATGTTAGCGCACGCTAATAATGTTTATTATAAAAGGAGGGCAGATGGGTATTGTGAGGCATTTCGTCCATTCTTCTTCTTTTAGTCGGGAGAGAGAGAGTTGAGAGTTATTTGGGATTCCCAAACACTGTATAATGATAATCTTTAACAACATTAGGTTGAGAGCTTGGATTCAAGCCTTGTTCTTCAAGTTGTTCATGATTCTTTGGATGGAGTTCTAGTATTCTTCTTTTTGGTTCGTCTAAACCAGGTAATCTTCATACTCCTTTGTTAATGGTTCATTTTTCTTGGATGATTACATGTGAGGAACATGTTGGATAATCATATAACGATGTTATATGGGATTTTATGGATTTTGATAAGAACTTCGAATGTTTCTTCATATTATTAAAGATGATGATTCGTTTAAACCGTTTTGAGATGGATTTCTGGATCATAATACGAGGTTGAATTCCAGATTGTGCATGTTATGATCCTTGTTACCGAGTTGGTTCGATTATTGATATGATTATTGTTCTAGGTTGATTAACCAATAGGTATAATCATTTTGCTGCGGTGAAAGGCCGTAGATTCCGTCCAGTCGGGGCTGAAGAGCTCGTAGACGAGGACGATGAGTTCGGTGTTGGTTTTGTCGTGTGGGTATCCAGGCAAGTGTCTACTTGTTCGGTTGTAATGTCTTGATGAGTAATTCCATTTACATTTCATAAGTATTTTATGTTGTATTGCATATTGACGAATGTTCAGTGATGTTCTAAAAGGATTAGAATGCACAGTTGATGATTGTTGAGATACTTGAACAATCTTGGGAAGATTGCAGTAATCGGATATTGTTGATGTCATTTTGGATATTCTTGGTCTGTGGTATACATTTCGGAAGGAAGTCCGGATAGAGGTATGTTTTGTGGTAATCGTACATAGAAGATTGTGTATGGGAAGGTATTCGGTATTGAGGTATTATGTGGTATTATCGTGATATTGGGATTTTGATGAGAATCGTTGGATTACCGGAAGTGGTAAGGTTATCGTTGAGGTTATTATTCTCATGATGCATGGCATGTGAATATTTATGTTTATGTACTTGTGGTTATTTGTCGGGCATTATTGCTGACCCCGTTGTGGGACTTGTTTTTCAGGTATTGAGGACTTTGATGGTTGCGGTCGTGAGGCGAGGATTCGGACGATACGGCTATGGCATCTTGTTGGGGAATCGTGTATTTTGTTGTGTATATCATTATTGATGTATATGTATCTTGGACTGTGTTTTTATCCGCTGCGTGAGTTCTTTCAAATGGCTTTCGCCTTTTTGCCAACTGAGTTTGATTTCGAAAACCGATTCCCTTAACCGAGTTTCGGCCTTGTTTGTCTTGACGGTAGTTTGTGTTTTCAAATGATTTTGTGAGTTTTGGAAAATACTACCGTCACCGGCCTTTTTGGGCGTTTTTGTAAATGGTTTTTAGCCTGGTGGGTTCCAGCGTGGGGCCCACGGCGTGTAATATTCCCGGTTGGATCTGGGGGTGTTACAAATATGGTATCGGAGCCCAAGGTTTTGTGATAACCGGGCATGTGTGTTATGTGGCTCTACCGGTGTGGTAGTAGCGTGATGTTTGTGATGTTTTGGAACTGTGTGATTTTTGAGTACTGTCGTGGTGATGTGTGGGTTTGGGGATTGTTGGTGTTCCCGAGACCGACGAGGCAGGGAGTGAACGCCGGTGCCGTGGTCATGTGCAATGTGCGGCTCCAATCGGGAAGTGAACGCCGGTGCGAGGCACGTGCAATGTGCGGCTTTCGATGTGGAGTGGAACGCCAGTGATACGTGCATGTGACAAGGAGCGGCTCATGCGCTTTAGGTGAGGAGACACATCGTCACAGATCCCACAAAACTAGACAGTGCTCTAAACTTATTGTGGTCTTGGCGGAGACCAATCGTTTTCAAATTGTGATTATTCCTGTTTTGGCATTCTTGTTGTGTCGAGATTTTTGAAATGGTGCCATATGCTAGTATCACGGAAGATCTTCGACTTCACAGACCTGTAAGTATGTTGCTCGGATTATTCGATAATTCTTGGTTATCTTGGTGATTTTGGACTTATATGTTGTTGGCGACAGGTTGCAAGTTTCGAGGACGAAACTTATTTTTAAGGGGGGTAGAGTGTAATACCCCGATTTTTCGGATATATTTTTTTTGTTTATATGTTGGATATCATTGATGGATATTTGTGCTTGGGAGCGTGGTGAACGTTTGATAATGTTATTGAATGCGTATATGTATTCATTGTGCCATATGTTTGATTGGTATGTCGAGACATTGGTTGAGGATAGTTGAATATGGCTAGGCACAGCAACGATAGCGCACGCTATAAGTGTTTCATTAGCGCACGCCATCGGGTGCAGTAGCGCACGCTACGAAGTATTGATAGCGTACGCTAAGAGGTTCGATTACGTACGCTAAGGAGGACCCCTAACGTACGTAAAGACTTGCCGGGTTAGTTCGGAAGGTGGCCGGCGAGTAGGCCTGTGTTGATTTTTATATTCAGTTAGCGCACGCTAACGCATGTTGGTTAGCGCACGCTAACATCAGATCGCCAATAATGGAATCTTAGCTTTCGGCGGGTGGACCCGGCCATGTTCGACGCGTGTCCAGATAAGGTCAGCGAGTGTTTGTCGTGTAGAGCTAGCGCACGCTAAAACCGTATGATTAGCGCACGCTAATTCCAGATCAGGCAGAGGGAATCTTGTCCTTGTCAGATGCTGTCGGCATGTGGGGGCACGAATGGTAGGTGAACACTGTAGCAAGTCAACTTCAGATAGCGCACGCTAATGTCAAGGATTTGCGTACGCTAGGCAGGATGTTTTACGTACATTAATGCATGGGCATTACGTACGTAAGCTAGTTTACGAAGCAAGGCAGTAGCCTCTGGACTGCGATAGCGCACGCTAACAAAGTCAGTTAGCGCACGCTAAGGATGTAGCGCACGCTAAACATGAGATGTTAGCGCACGCTAATAATGTTTATTATAAAAGGAGGGCAGACGGGTATTGTGAGGCATTTCGTCCATTCTTCTTCTTTTAGTCGGGAGAGAGAGAGTTGAGAGTTATTTGGGATTCCCAAACATCGTATAATGATAATCTTTAACAACATTAGGTTGAGAGCTTGGATTCAAGCCTTGTTCTTCAAGTTGTTCATGATTCTTTGGATGGAGTTCTAGTATTCTTCTTTTTGGTTCGTCTAAACCAGGTAATCTTCATACTCCTTTGTTAATGGTTCATTTTTCTTGGATGATTACATGTGAGGAACATGTTGGATAATCATATAACGATGTTATATGGGATTTTATGGATTTTGATAAGAACTTCGAATGTTTCTTCATATTATTAAAGATGATGATTCGTTTAAAACGATTTCAGATGGATTTACGGATCATAATACGAGGTTGAATTCAGTTGTGCATGTTATGATCCTTGTTACCGAGTTGGTTCGATTATTGATATGATTATTGTTCTAGGTTGATTAACCAATAGGTATAATCGTTTTGCTGCGGTGAAAGGCCGTAGATTCCGTCCAGTCGGGGCTGAAGAGCTCGTAGACGAGGACGATGAGTTCGGTGTTGGTTTTGTCGTGTGGGTATCCAGGCAAGTGTCTACTTGTTCGGTTGTAATGTCTTGATGAGTAATTCCATTTACATTTCATAAGTATTTTATGTTGTATTGCATATTGACGAATGTTCAGTGATGTTCTAAAAGGATTAGAATGCACAGTTGATGATTGTTGAGATACTTGAACAATCTTGGGAAGATTGCAGTAATCGGATATTGTTGATGTTATTTTGGATATTCTTGTTCTGTGGTATACATTTTGGAAGGAAGTCCGGATAGAGGTATGTTTTGTGGTAATCGTACATAGAAGATTGTGTATGGGAAGGTATTCGGTATTGAGGTATTATGTGGTATTATCGTGATATTGGGATTTTGATGAGAATCGTTGGATTACCGGAAGTGGTAAGGTTATCGTTGAGGTTATTATTCTCATGATGCATGGCATGTGAATATTTATGTTTATGTACTTGTGGTTATTTGTCGGGCATTATTGCTGACCCCGTTGTGGGACTTGTTTTTCAGGTATTGAGGACTTTGATGGTTGCGGTCGTGAGGCGAGGATTCCGGACGATACTGGCTATGGCATACTGTTGGGGAATCGTGTATTTTGTTGTGTATATCATTATTGATGTATATGTATCTTGGACTGTGTTTTTATCCGCTGCGTGAGTTCTTTCAAATGGCTTTCGCCTTTTTGCCAACTGAGTTTGATTTCGAAAACCGATTCCCTTAACCGAGTTTCGGCCTTGTTTGTCTTGACGGTAGTTTGTGTTTTCAAATGATTTTGTGAGTTTTGGAAAATACTACCGTCACCGGCCTTTTTGGGCGTTTTTGTAAATGGTTTTTAGCCTGGTGGATTCCAGCGTGGGGCCCACGGCGTGTAATATTCCCGGTTGGATCTGGGGGTGTTACAGCTTGATAGTCCAGAAGGATCTTCAGCAGGAATTCCTTAGACCCGAGATCAAGGTCTGGCTTCAGCGAGTGCAAGGGCAACTTTGCATGTTAGAGATTTCATCGCCACTGGAGGATGCAATCAGAGAGAATCAGGGTTCAGACCCATCAATGTTGCGCATACGTGAGGATGTGACTCAGGGGAAAGCCCCTGGATTTGTGGTCCACGAGTATGGACTTTTGCGATTTAATAATCGGTTGTGCATACCGGCGAATGACGAGTTGAAAAACTCGATTTTGAGAGAAGCTCATGCTACCCCTTATTCCGTTCATCCGGGGTCTAGCAAGATGTACAAGGACTTGAAACAAAATTACTGGTGGAGTAATATGAAGCGAGAAGTCGCAGAATTTGTTTCGAGATGCTTAACCTGTCAGCAAGTCAAGATTAAACATCAGCGACCGGCGGGTATGCTAACACCTCTCCCTATTCCAGAGTGGAAGTAGGAAGACATTTCGATGGATTTCATCACGAGTATGCCGACGAGTCGTCGTGGCATGAATACAATCTGGGTAATTGTGGACCGTTTGACTAAATCGGCTCATTTCCTTGAGATTAAGGATACGTGGGGTCCCGAGAGACTTGCCCAGTTGTTCATCAGAGAGATAGTGAGACTGCACGGTACTCCTAAAAGTATCGTTTCCGATCGTGATGGACGATTCGTGTCTCATTTTTGGAAATTAGTTCATCGTGCTATGGGAACTCAGCTTAATTTCAGTATTGCTTTTCATCCTCAGTCCGACGGACAATCAGAGAGGACTATTCAGACATTAGGGGACATGTTGAGGGCATGCGTCCTCGATTGGAAAGACGATTGGGAAGCCCAATTACCGTTGATTGAGTTCACGTACAATAATAGTTGGCATGCTTCGATTAAGATGGCACCTTACGAGGCCTTGTACGGTCGTCGTTGTCGATCTCCCTTATGTTGGGACGACTTATCAGAGTCAACTGGCATCGAGCCCGATATGCTTATAGCCGCCCATGAGAAGGTAGCTTTGATCAGGAGTCGTCTATTGACTGCTCAGATTCGACATAAATCATATGCAGATAATCGTCGTCGACCACTAGAGTTCGAGACAGGTGACCACGTGTTGGTCAAGGTATCCCCGAGTCGAGGCATTTTCCATTTCGGAAAGCGGGGAAAGTTTAGTCCGAGATTCATTGGGCCGTTTGATATTTTGGATTGGGTCGGCAAGTTAGCTTATCGATTGGCTTTACCTCCGGCGTTGAGCCGAATTCATAATGTGTTTCACGTATCTCAATTGCGGAAGTATGTTGCCGACCCGAGCGACATACTTCAGTTCGACGAAATCGAGATCGCGGATGATCATTCGTATGAGGAGCGTCCTATACGAGTTTTAGAGCGGCGAATCAAACAGTTGAGGAACAAGACGATTCCTTTGGTCAAGATTTAGTGGTCTAGACACGGAGTCGAAGAGGCTACTTGGGAAACCGAGGAGAGTATGCGGGAGAATTATCCCGAGTTGTTTGACCCTTAGTTTCAGGGACGAAACTCTTTTTAAGGGGGGGAGTATGTAATACCCGGTTGTAATTCATTCATTTTCATTCAGTATTAATCAGTCAGTAATTATCATTCAGTAAACTTCACTCATTATTAATCACTCTTCATTCATGATTCATTCATTGCGTTCATTGTTGGCATGTTGTAACCGTATATCAGTTACCGATCATCATTTCATCTCCGTTTATAGATCGATACGGGAGTATTATCATTTTCATCGTGATCGGTAGTCTTGTACTGGAAGTATCATCTTTGGCATGCGTAGGACTTGTTCACTTTCACATACGTATGGTATGTCGGATCATTCATCAATCGTAGCGAGGAATCGGAGTTATTGGATTTTCACCTTGTCCAGCAATGAGTTACGGCCGTAAGGATTGTAGGTTACGGCCGTAACAGGTGTTCGTTGTTTTCAGGCCATTTTGGACGAACGGGACTTACGGCCGTAAGGTTGTGACGGGCCGTAAGTTGAGCAGGTACGGCCGTAAGGCTTGGCCGGTTACGGCCGTACGTGTCCAGCAGACTGCCCAGGCATTTTTGGCCGAAGGCGAGTTACATCCGTAAGATAGATAGGATACGGCCGTAAGTGGTATTCGTAAATTTCAGGTTTTGTTGGACGAGAGAGACTTACGGCCGTAAGTGTTGTGGCATACGGCCGTAAGACGAGGAAGGTACGGCCGTAAGACTTGGCCGGATACGGCCGTACGTTACAGGCAGGGTGCCTGGTCATTTTCGACGAAGGGGGATTATGCCCGTAAGTTTGGCCGGATACGGCCGTATCATCCGAGTTACGCCCGTAAGGTGTGCGGGTACGGCTGTAAGGATGTTGGCAGGTGTTTTAGACGAGGGCGAGTTACGCCCGTAAGTCAGGAGCGGATACGGCCGTAAGGCTGTCGGCAGGTGTTTGGACAAAGCCGAGTTACGGTCGTACGCGTTGGCCGGTTACGGCCGTATGGCCGTTGACCTGGTATGTTACGGCCGTAAGAAGGCCTAGTTACGGCCGTAACTTCCGGCAGTTTATAAGGAGTTGGCCGAGACTTTTTCATTATTTTCACCATTTCTTTCACTTTGTTCCGAGAGAGAGAACTTGAGGGAGGGATTTTCCATCATCAATCACTTGAGTATTAGATTTTCATCATCTTCATTCATTTGGGAAGCTTGGATACTCGATTTAACTCGTGTTCATCGGATCGAAGTGGTTGGTTCTTCAAGAGGTAATTTCTTCAACATCTTGGATTTCGATTTTGTATTGAGATATGATGTTTTGGACGTTATAATCATGTTATATGGAGGGATATGCATATGATTATGAGTTTGTATAAAGATTCAATGGATTATTGAAGGATTATTCAGGAACACTTTGAATATTGAGTCGGATTTGGGGGTTTTCGATTAATTGTTGTTGTAATCACGAATTTGGATATTCATTTTGGATTATTGATCATTTGGAAGATGTTTTGTTGGTTTGAAACACTTCTTGGGGTTTTGATATTGGTATAATAGAGGTTTGGTTCTTAACAATCGTAGATTGGCCGCAACGTATTCGATATAATGCCCCAATGAACTTGGTTTAGTCGTATTGACGTTTTGAGTTCGGTATAATCGTGTTTGATTCATATATTGAGCGGATTGATGGTAATTGTGTTATTCAAGGTTGTTCGAGCGACCGACATTTCATTTAGGACGTTTGTTCGTGGAAGGACATTCTTCATCGGTGTTGAGTAAGTTAATTCTTACTCGGTTAAAATGATATTCATTCCTTTTGTTGTTGTTCATTCATAATCATAACTCATTCATCATTGTATTAACCGTATTGAGACTTGTAATTGTCGAATAATCACTTCATTAACGAGGAACGGCGGTTCTAATCATTTCATTGAACTATCATTTACTTCACTATTATTTTCATCTCGGTGAGTCATTCTTGACCTTGTCGGATTATTATTCACTGATATTCATTTTGGTCATTCTCGTTCATATGACATTCTGGGTTCATATTACGTGGCCGGGTGCGGATGTGTGGAATTTTTAGTCGAGCATGCGATGGTCATGTATTGGGATCGATACATTGGACTGTGCACACGGTAACAATTACCTCCATGAGACTAATTAGGTACAAGGACGGGTGTGTCCGGTCATTCGTCTTATACACTTGAACAGAACATTACGGGCCTACTATGATACTCCTCTTCAGCGTAATTCATAACTAAGGACATTTCATAACTAAAGATAATTCATGATTGTGTATTTTCAACCCATGAGGATTGTTGTTCTGTGTAACTGACCCCGTTGGGGGATTTTGTTTTCAGGTCACGGCAAGGCAAAGGCACGGGAAGAGCATGTTGACGGCGAGGAGTCCCAGTGATACTAGTAGGGGGCCCCAGTCATTTCAGTCATTCTTATTTCTCTTCATTGTAATTCCGCTGCAAATTCCGTTTGAGATGTTTATTTATTCAGGGTGGTGTATTTTATCTTCATATAAAATATACTAGTATTCTGTATTGTCCTGGTGTATTGTACTTAAACTCCTCATCGGAGTATTTGGTAATATAATGTGGTTCGGTACTACAATTATATTATTTAATTCATCAGTTTTCATTCGCCTGGTGGGTCCCAGTCAGGGGTCTACGGCACTGTAATATCCGCATAGTTTAGGGTGTTACACGGTAGGGGTCCATAGACATGTGGATCGACGAGCTTGCTTTTAACCACTACGGGTTAGATTCGACGGGGTCTCGGTAGGGGTCCACAGAGACGTGGATCGACGGTTAATTGTGGTGCATTTTACAAATGTGATTTGTTTATGGCATTTCCGGAAATTAGTGCTTTTGAACGGTTTTCATGATTGCATGCATTGACTAAGTGTGTAAGAGGTAAGTTGTTCGTTTGGCCTACTTGGCTAGGATGGCACTAGAGTATTTTGTTCTGTGGGTTAAATCCTTTAATTGTGGAGTTTTGATGTTGGAAACGAACCTTGTTATCGTTCTCGTATACTGTGAGTTGATGATAAATTGGGGCTAAAATCCCAACGATTTGGTAAAGGTTATTTTACGGAAAGTAAACCTTTGGGGCGGTGACCCCTTTCGCCTTTTGGGTTTTGAAAAGTAGGATTGATAATCCTAAATTGTCTTTTATTAAAACTCTCGATGGCATTTTAAACTGTTTTATAAATTATTTCCACTGATTTGTGATCTTTCGGTTTTAGAATATTTTTCTCAAACTCTTGCCTCGGGAAGTACTTTTCGTTTCGTTTGGATCTTTGAGGATTCCTGGTTATTATTATTCGTGGAATATGAATTGTATGGCTCGTATTTGCACTTTGTTCTTGCACTAGCAAAGCAGTGGAGTTTTGCTAACCCCCGAGTATTCGGGGGGTGGATGTCTATTTTTCCATTCAGGTTTGGGAGCATAACACAGGGTCGGCACGAAGGATGATGAAAGATGAACGATGCTAATCATACGAGGATCCGTATGATGTCTTTGGTTTAGTTATAGTTTATTTTTCCGCTGCAGTATTCTTTCCCGTTATACGGGAGTGTGTTGTATTCGACCCCTGCGTGGGCATGTAATGAGTTTGAGTTGTATGTATTTACTGAAAGACCAAATCGGTCTACTGAGTCATTTTATCCTTAAAGGCATTGTTGAGACGTTCTATGTTGTTACCAGCCTGGTAGATCCTTGAGGAAAGGTTCTACGGCGTGTAATATCCCTGAGCGGATTGGGGGTGTTACAGCGGCCGTTCAGATGGATAGGCATGACAAAGATCACACGGATTATGGGGGCTGCTTACAATGACTGTCCATGAAGAAATGGATGTTTCTAAAAATGCTTTTTCTTGCATTTGGGTTTTTTTGTCATGCGATTTATGAACTGCCAGATATTTTGATTTTGAGAGTGTAAGGATAGATTTTCGATGATACGTTGCAGCTAATGTTTTATGCTCAGCTTAATAAAGCGGTGGTCCAGCTGTTGTGCTCCGAATATTTTTTCCTTTGCCTATTGTCCGACTGGACATCTTGGTTTTGGTTTATGATTGTCTTTTGCTTCCTGTCTGTGCTGTTCTTAATTTTAGGTACATTGAAGAGGACTCATCTGTGGGAGAGGCACCTATTGAACGATTGAAGATGGATAAGCATGTTAGAGACTAAATGGAACAAGTATAAAAAATAAGCTATGGCTAATGTTTTGGCCTGAGTTTTGTTAAGCGGTGATCCCCCTGCTGTTCTTTGTATACCCCTATGTTTGGTTAATATCTAATTAAAGGAGTTAGTTATGATATGCAATAGCGTTTCAGTTCCTATTTTGTCCTATTCGTATGGTTTTCCTCTACATTGACACAATTGTAGATATTAGGAACCACTAAGTTTACAAGCTTACCGTCTTGAATAGCCAACCATGTGCATCTATCATAAAGCAAGGTTTTGGCGAGACCATTTAAACACCAAGGATGATGTCACTGAAAAGCGCAACGCAATGTGATGCAAAAAAGTATCTCCAACAAAACCAAAAGAAAGAGCAGTTACATCGCTAATTTTTCCAATCATTAAAAAATTTTCAATCGTGGGTCACATATACATGTGTCACTTAGACCATTTAAAAAAATAAATTCCCTCTGTTTGTATCTCCTAAAAGAATACCTTAGGTTCCATTCATATACTTTAGTAGTTTTCATGTTTTGTAAATGTGCATAATAATAAAAGAGCAAAATATCTGCCCATTTTGCTTGCAAGGCCACATTTTACTTAATTGTGGCTCATTTGAATCAAAGCTCTAATTTACATAGCTATAGATAGACGCCACAAATTTAACAAGACCATTTTTAAAAGGCCATTGTTCCTGCTTGACATTATATGATACCCCTGCAACACTGCAAAGTAATTGACTTATTTCTAGGACTCTTGCACTGCAAGTACCGCACTTTATTAGAAATGCAAGCCCGCTTTAAGCACGTATCCATGTCCTCGTTAGCATATTGCTACTCCTGCTGCTCATTTGAATCCAATCTCTAATCTACGTGCCTGGAAACAGCAACAACAAACTCCAAAAGATCAATTTAAGTTGCCCATCATTTCTACTTTGCATTATATTAAACAGATGATAGACTACAAAGTAATTGAGTTGATGGTAGTAGTACATATATTGATTTGCCATCTTCCACATTAGCGTGCAGTACTCATAAAAGCGAGCAACCACATATGTTAATGCTCCAAAAAATGACCCATAGCGGTAACTCAATGTCACCTGCAAGTAACCTGATCGTCCCCGTTTGACCTTAAATGTAAAAAGCATAATAGTATCGTTGGGTTCTGACTCGCTTATAAACTATAGTCGAGAACGCCAACTTTCTCAATCATAAATCTTTCCTCATTCAGAACTCTGAATCCTCATCTAACTATACATGTGTGAGTATGTTGATCCATATGTTAAGGAATGATAACTAGAGCAAACTGACATATGCTAGAAAAATGCCCCTGAGGATATGTTTTCGACCATAATAGCCCCACTAGGTTTTCATACAGTTCCCATTTTTTTAGCTAACATCACATAATTAAACATTGATAAGTGGGCTGTTTCGACCTATGGGCTAATTGACATGGATTGGGTAGTCATAAGAGATATCACATTTAATTCATCACAGGGCTAAACTACTCTGCTGTTACACTAAGTGGCTTGTTTATTGCATTTAAAGCATTAACAACTGTGTAAAAGTGTGAGAAGGTGGAAATTATGATCACTTAAAAGCCATCAGCCACTTCACTGAAATCACACTTTATTGAATGATAAAATAAATAACAAATGAGTTACATGATCGTTGGAAATTCCTATAGGACTGTTACACTGAGTGGGTTGTTTATTGCATTGACTTAAAAGCCATCAGCCACTTGATTGAGATCACAACTTATTGATGGATAAAATAAATAAGGGAGGGTAAAATGTAGTAACAAATGAGTTACATGAACTTTCGAAATTCCTACAGGACTATTAAGTGAGCCAAATGTCACGGCCGACAGTCGACAACGAGACAGGTGTGCGCATACGGTCGCACAGGGTGCCGAGGGACCGGCACGAGTAGGACGCCATGGATGGCATCGGGCTGCATGTGAAGAGTCAGCCTTTAGGACGGCGTGACCGGACGGAGAGTCACGCGTTGAAACCGTGGGAGGAGCACGGACGCCGCTGTGGGAAGCGGATCGCCCAAGGGGCATTCCAGACTGGACATGTTCGGGACTGTCCGGCAGCGCAGGGGGCGCGGGCAAGGCCGGACGAGCAGCAGTCGTGTGGGACAAGGCACGACGGGACAAGGCCGAGTCTGGGAACAGGACTCGAGCTGGGCGGCCGGACACGGGCGTGGGATGCCGGGCGCGGCCGGCGTGCGCGGGCGCGCGCGCGCGAGGTGCGAGAGAGACCCTCCCCCTTATAATAGGCTTAGACGGAAAAAGCCTTGTGGGGGCAGTAGACATTGAAAAGCTGAGGAGCCACTCTGCAGGAAAGACTCGACCGGAAGCAACTAGAAGCGGACCGGCTTGGTCCAGGAGGTTCGGGAAGAGTCTGGAACATTGTAGAGACGGGCCCAGATGTTCGGGCCGAGATGGGACGGTGCGGGCCGGGACGGGCCGATGCGGGCCGGGACGGACAGAGATGGGCCGGGGCGCCCGGATGATGGAAGAACCTTCTAGGACCCTCCTAGAAGGATGAAGTACTTGAAGATTGTGGAGCATTCTAGATTATACTTGGTAGAATACTCTAGAATGTGTTTGTAAGACTTGTATATTGTAGACAAGTGTGGATGATTCTAGAGTTAGGTTCTAGAATTGTAATGTTGTAGATAGGTCTAGAACCCTCCAAATGAGGAGGTGAAGTAGAAGGTTCTAGGTTCTTAGGAGTAGTATAAATAGGTGAGGGGGAGGCTCATTTGCAAACCAACCCTCAAAGACTCAACATTCTTGTACTTGTAAGTGATTGTGAAATAGTGAAGTTTTCTCTCAACTCCCAAGTATTTAAACCCCTTCTTACATACTTAGCAACCGAGTGGTTAAGGCTTACTAGCTAGATCGAGACAATTCTAGTCTAGTGCCGCACGGGTCCGAAGAGCTTTTGAGTGCTTAAACCCAACCCCGTGACAAGTGGTATCAGAGCCACGCTAGTGGTTCAAGGAACTTCCGCATTGAGACGTTGCTGAGAGGTATTGTGCAAGGAGGACCGATGGAGACTACGTCCAGCGTCACCAAAGTTCAACCCGTCCAGGAGAAGGACAAGTCCAGAAAAGGGTCTAGAGACAAGTCCGTGGAAAGAGGTGTTGCCATGGAAGCACGAGTGGCTCGGCTGGAGGAAACCATGGGCAGACACGAAGATGCTCTCGAGGCATGGAGCAGAGTGGCCGACCAGGTGACGGAGATGAGCGAGTCGTTGGAGGAGCTTGAGAACCGGGTGACGGGCACCCTTAACGCGTTGCGACACGAGTTGTGTGAAGAGATCCTTGAGGCTGTCAGGAAGGAGGTTCGGTCGACGATCGCAGCCTTTCGAGAGGAGATCGAAGGGAGGATCGAGACCATCGAAGGAAGGACAGCACTGTACGAGCGGGCGATGGCCCATGGTCGGGACCAGCGGGGTGCGGCACCCCATCGAATCGACATCCCCCGGCCGTGTTCGTTCCAAGGATCGAGGAATGGTAGGGAAGTGGATGACTTCCTGTGGAACATGGAGCGTTACTTTGGTGCATCGGGGATAGTAGATGATGCGACCAAGTTGCAGACGGCTCCATTCTTCTTAGTAGATGTGGCGCTGCTATGGTGGAGAAGGCGCGAAACAGAGATCGCGCGTGGTACATGTCGGATGGAGACATGGGATGATTTCAAGGCCGAGTTCAAGCGGCAGTTTTACCCGGAGAATGTTGAGTTTGAGGTCCGGGCTAGGTTGAAGGAGTTGACACACAGCAAGGCGATCAAGGACTATGTGAAGGAGTTCCAGGAGATCGTGCTGGAGTTGCCTAGCCTTAGTGAGCAGGAAGCTTTGTTCGCGTTCGTGGATGGGCTAAAACCGTGGGCAAAGTTGGAAGTGCAGAGGGCCAAGGTACAGAACGTGTCCGAGGCGATTGTGATAGCGGAACGGCTGATCGAGTTAAAACCAGCCGGGGAGAGCCGGAAGTCCAAGAGGGACGAGGACGGCATCGGTACGCAGGACAAGTCGTACCAGGGTGCGGATAGGGGCGCGAGGATGGCCAGGCCCAGGGACGGCAAGCAGTCAGGATGGGCTCGGACTTGCCATGGGTGCGGGAGTGCAGACCATCTCGTAGCAGCGTGTCCGAAGAAGAAGAAATGTGAGATTTGCTGGAGCACGGAGCATTCGACGAGGCAATGCTCGAAGTTTCCGAGGGTAGCCGCCATGGAGTACACCAAGGCACGGGACGATGCCGAGGGTGATGGGACATCGATGGCGCTTCAGGTGTTGAACTCAGCCATAGGGATGGCATCGCGGGACGGAGCACCGCTTGAGGGAAATCTGCTGTATGCGACGGGGCTGATCAATGGGAAACCCGTCAAGGCGTTGGTCGACACAGGGGCCGATTACAACTACATTGACGAGGCTGAAGCACAGAGGTTGGGGCTTCAGGTCATCGAGGGACGGGGCTGGATGAAGTCGAATAATGCACCACCCGTTCGAGTTACAGGGGTCGCCAATGGGGTGCGACTAAAGATTGGCACGTGGGAACCGCGCGTGCACTTCAAGGTGACGAGCATGGATGATCGGGACATTATACTGGGCATGGACTTCCTAAGGAAGAATAATGTTGGAGTTGTTCCACACCAGAGGGCGCTGTAAGTGTGTGATCAAGCCAAGCTGCAGGAAATACGCTTGACCACAGAGCCTTCGGGACAAGCCATGTCGGCACTCAAGTACGTGAGGAAGCTTGAGGAGGAGCCGAGTTACCACCTTGGAGCAGTTCGGTTCATCGAGGGGCCGCCACGTCGCCGAGGACGTCGACGAAATGGGCGGGGGAGAATGTCACGACCGACAGTCGATAACGAGACAGGTGTGCGCAGACGGTCGCATAGGGTGTCGAGGGACCGGCACGAGCAGGACGCCATGGATGGCATCGGGCTGCATGTGAAGAGTCAGCCTTTAGGACGGCGTGGCCGGACGGAGAGTCACGCGTTGAAACCGTGGGAGGAGCACGGACGCCGCTGTGGGAAGCGGATCGCCCAAGGGGCATTCCGGACTGGACATGTTCGGATCGTCCCGGCCACAGGGGCGCGGCAAGGCCGAGACGGCAGCAATCGTGTGGGACAAGGCACGACGGACAAGGCCGAGTCCGGAACAGGACTCGAGCCGGTCGGCCGGACACGGCGTGGGATGCCGGCGCGGCCGGCGTGCGCGCGCGCGAGGTGCGAGAGAGACCCTCCCCCCTATAATAGGCTTAGACGGAAAAAGCCTTGTGGGTGCAGTAGACATTGAAAAGCTGAGGAGCCACTCAGCAGGAAAGACTCGACCGGAAGCAACTAGAAGCGGACCGGCTTGGTCCAGGAGGTTCGGGAAGAGTCTGGAACATTGTAGAGACGGGCCCAGATATTCGGGCCGAGACGGGCCTGTGCGGGCCGGGACGGGCCGATGCGGGCCGGGACGGACAGAGACGGGCCGGGGCGCCCGGATGATGGAAGAACCTTCTAGGACCCTCCTAGAAGGATGAAGTACTTGAAGATTGTGGAGCATTCTAGATTATACTTGGTAGAATACTCTAGAATGTGTTTGTAAGACATGTATATTGTAGACAAGTGTGGATGATTCTAGAGTTAGGTTCTAGAATTGTAATGTTGTAGATAGGTCTAGAACCCTCCAAATGAGGAGGTGAAGTAGAAGGTTCTAGGTTCTTAGGAGTAGTATAAATAGGTGAGGGGGAGGCTCATTTGCAAACCAACCCTCAAAGACTCAACATTCTTGTACTTGTAAGTGATTGTGAAATAGTGAAGTTTTCTCTCAACTCCCAAGTGTTTAAACCCCTTCTTACATACTTAGCAACCGAGTGGTTAAGGCTTACTAGCTAGATCGAGACAATTCTAGTCTAGTGCCGCACGGGTCCGAAGAGCTTTCGAGTGCTCAAACCCAACCCCGTGACACAAAGGTCCCTTGGCCCGTTCCTAACATAGATTTAATCTAAAAACAGTTCTAAAGCAAACTGTTGTCATACTTTAGGTTAGACCATGACACAAGTGTTGTAGTGAGTACATTCATATTGTAGACACTCTAAAAGCTTTACTACAGAGATGGCTCAAGTTTTGTATTCTATACAAAAGTTTTCGTGCGACCTTGCAGAATTTAAATGCAGCGGGCTGAATTATTGTATGATTAGGAGAAAATGGTTGGTAAGTTACTTGATTCGTAAATTGTGTACAATGTATTACAAATCTAACAAATTCTTAATACTAACTACTTGCCATCTACCCATGTTACCTTAACCAGATGCATGAGACTAACAAGTCCATTCCAGTCAATGTTATTGTAAATAATTCCAAGCCTTCATGTGCTTTAGCTGTCCTTCTATGCTGCAGATTCAAATACGAACATCAACAGCATTTCATCCATCCCCAACATGCTGAACAACTCTCTAAGCATTCATTTGGAGACAAATATACGACCGGATGGTAAATCGGCGCCTTTTGTGGGCTCAATCTAACAGACCTGTCCACGCAGCAACTAGGTGAAATAAGAAATTCATGCTTCCCTAAATGGTTGCCAATTTCTAACCAAAATTTCGATGCTTTTATTTATGCTTATAAATTGAAATGAACATTTAGGTCAAGCATCGGATGTAGAAGTTTCAGGAATTGTACCATCACATGCATCAAGATATGGCACTAATTCTAACCAGAATAAAAAACATCAACAAACACAACCAGGTCATTAGTTCAAATATATTTTACGTGTGCCCCTTATATTGCCCATTCTTTATTAGAAAAATTAAGACAGTGAGATATATACCTTGAATCTAAATTATGGCTTACTTCCATTAAAATAGGTCTAGGCAGTCGTCGTCCTAGAAAAGATCCAAAAAAAGCAGCTCTTAGCTCAACATGTAAGCAAATATGTCATAATAGTATCGTTGGGTTCTGAATCGCTTATAAACTATAGTCAAGAACGCTAACTTTCTCAATCATAAATCTTTCCTCATTCAGAACTCTGACTCCTCATCTAACTCTACACGTGTGAGTATATTGATCCATATGTTAAGTAATGATAACTAGAGCAAACTGACATATGCTAGAAAAATGCCCCTGAGAATATATTTTCGACCATAATAGCCCCCTGAGTTTGCATGCAATTCCCATTTTTTTAGATAACATCACATAATTAAACATTGATAAGTGGGCTATTTCGGCCTATGTGCTAATTGACATGGATTGCATAGTCATAAGAGATATCAAATTTAATTCATCACATGGCTAAACTGCTGTGCTGTTACACTAAGTGGGTTGTTTATTGTATTTAAGGCATTAACAGCTGTGTAAATGTGGAGAAGGTGGAAATCATGATCACTTAAAAGCCATCAGCCACTTGACTGAAATCACACTTTATTGATTGATAAAATAAATAACAAATGAGTTACATGATCTTTGGAGATTCCTACAGGACTGTTACACTAAGTGGGTTGTTTATTGCATTGACTCAAAAGCCATCAGCCACTTGATTGAGATCATAACTTATTGATGGATAAAATAAATAAGGGAGGGTAAAGTAGTAACAAATAAGTTACATGAACTTTTGAAATTCCTACAGGACTATTAAGTGAGCCAAAAGTCCCTTGGCCTGTTCCTAACATAGATTTTGATCTAAAAAAGGTTCTAAAGCAAGCTGCTGTCATACTTTGGGTTAAACCATGACACAAGTGTTGTAGTGAGTATAATCATATTGTAAACACTCTAAAAGCTTTACTACATTATAGATATGGCTCAAGGTTTGTATTCTATACAAAAGTTTTTGTGCGACCTTGCAGAATTTTATTGCAGCAGGCTGAATTATTGTCTGATTAGGAGAAAATGGTTGGTAAGTTACTTGATTAGAAAATTGTGTACAATGCATTAGAAATCTGACAAATTCCTAAAACTTACCACTTGCCATCTACCCGTGTTACCTTAACCAGGTGCATGAGACTAACAAGTCCATTCCATTCAATGTTATTGTAAATAATTACAAGCCTTCCTGTGCTTTAGCTGTCCTTCTATGCTGCAGATTCAAATACGAACGTCAGCAACATTTCATCCATCCCCAACATGCTGAACAACTCTCTAAGCATTCATTTGGAGACAAATATATGACCGGATGGTAAAGTCGGCGCTTTTTGTGGGCTCAAGCTAACAGGCCTGTCCACGCAGCAACTAGGTGAAATAAGAAATTCATGCTTCCCTTAATGGTTGCCAATTTCTAACCAAAATTTCGATGCTTTTATTTATGCTTATAAATTGAAGTGAACATTTAGGTCAAGCATCGGATGTAAAAGTTGCAGGAATTGGACCATCACATGCATCAAGATATGGCACTAATTCTAACCAGAATAAAAACATCAACAGACACAACCAGGTCATTAGTTCAAATATATTTTACGTGTGTCCCTTATATTGCCCGTTCCTTATTAGAAAAACTAAAACAATGAGATATATACCTTGAATCTAAATTATGGCTTACTTCCATTAATATAGGTCCAAGCGGCAGTCGTCGTCCTAGAAAAGGCCCAAAAAAAGCAGCTCTTAGCTCAACAGGTAAGCAAATATGTTGTTAGCGGTGATTAATTCAGTTTATGTGAGCTATAACTATAGTTGTCTGAAAATTAAACCTAAACATTTATTGTAAATCGGTTGATCTGCAAGGTGTCCACGTTTCTTACAGTAACCTAGGAGCTCCATCTACAAAGTGTTCTAACTGTCAGGCATACATGTGGCGTGAAGAAAGGAGCAAAAAAGCAAATAGAGTTGCGACTCCAACATTCTCCACGTTCTGCCAGGATGGTAAAGTACGCCTACCCAGATTCAAAAATGCCCCTCCACCACTCGACAGATTGCTGAACTTTGACGATCCTGCAACATCGAAATTTAGAGACCAAATCAGAATATATAATAGCATGTTTTGCTTCACGTCTTCTGGAGCAAATATAGATCACTCAGTAAATCAAGGGCGGGGGCCATATACATTTAGAATAAATGGGCAAATTTATCACCGAATGGGATCTCTGCTTCCGGAAGAGGGTGTTCAGCCAAAGTTTTCTCAAGTTTACTACTTTGACACAAAAAATGAGACGGCCAATCGTATGTCATCTTTCATTGACAATCACACAACGGAAGGGCCTGAAGAAGCAATAGTGAGAAGCCTGGTTGCTATGTTGAATGAATTCAGTTCTGTTGCCCAAGCATTTAGGATGGCTAGAGATTGGTGCGCCCAAAACAACTCATATGATTTTCATTTGCGTCTCCTAGGGCAACGAACAATTTCCAGGCAATATAACGGGCCATATGTGTTTGAAGTGGCGGTTCTAATAACAAATGATTTTGGAGACGCTAATGAAACGAGAGATATTATTTTAAACAACAAAGATAGTGCCCAAAAAGAATATCAGAGTTGTATCCATCATACATGGCGCTACAATATCCTTTGATTTTTCCTTTTGGAGAGGACGGCTTTACCCTCGAGTTTCACAGGGAGCCCAAGGTATATGATGCAAAATTACCAAGATGCAATGGCTTTATGCCGCGCATATGGCAATCCAGACCTCTTCATAACTTTCAATTCGAATCCTAATTGGCCAGAAATTGACATGTTGGCTCATATTCCTAGGCAGAAAGCCCCTGATCGGCCGGAAGTTGGCACTAGGGTATTCAAGATGAAGTTAACTGACCTGCTGGATGATATTACACAAAACCAGTGTTTGGAAAGTCTCAAGCAGGTACTATAAAAGTCTTTATCAACCTAATTGTGTCATTTTAATGAGCCTATATTCATAGAATATTGTTCCATGCGCTATTGCATAGTTGTGTATGTGATCGAGTTCAAAAAACATGGCCTCCCACATGCCCATATCTTGCTATGGCTTGAAGACATGTACAAATGCAATACCCTAAACGAGATAGATGATATAATCTCAGCTGAAATACCATCACCAACATGCGATCCGGAATGATTCAGAGCTGTTACAGACTACATGCTTCATGGTCCATGTGGCACACAAACAAACAGTGCTTCCTGCATGGTCGAATGAAAGTGTGCCAAACATTTCCCCAAGGCATTCTACCCAGAAACAACGATTGACGATGATGGGTACTCTGTTTACCACTGGAGGGACAATGCAATATGCACTGTTAAAGGTAAATACATGTATGACAACTCATATGTCGTCCCATACAATAGATACCTTTTGCTCAAATACCATGCACACATTAATGTGGAATGGTGCAATAGATCTAGGGCGATTAAGTATTTGTTTAAATTTTTAAACAAGGGGCCAGACCGAGCCACTACCGTTATACAAGAGAACGTTACCTCGGAATCGGGGTTAGAGAAAGTAGTGGCAGTGGATTAAATAAAGAATTACTTGGACTATTGTTTTTTGGCCCCATGTGAGGCAGTATGGCATATATACCGGTTCGATATCAACCACTGCTACCCATCAGTCATGAAGCTCATTTTCCACTTACCAAACCAGCAAACAATCACACTTCGTGACTCGGAGAGCCTGCCAGAATTGCTTGGGCGAGAAAGTACCAGAGATACCATGTTCACAGAGTGGTTTGAGTTAAATAAAAGAGATGAAAATACGAGGGGACTCACGTATGCTCAAATACCTACAAAATATGTTTGGCATGAGCAAGACAAAATTTGGGAACCACACAAACAGAGAGAATGTATTGGTCGCATCATTTACTGTCACCCCGCATCAGGTGAACGCTACTATTTAAGAATGTTGGTAAACGTGGTTAAAGGTGCTCGGTCATTTGAAGAGGTTAAGACACACAATGGCACATGCTATTCAACATTTAAAGAAGCTTGCTCCGCTTGGGGCTTAATAACTGATGACAAGGAATGGACGCAAGCTATACTGGAGGCAAGCTTTTGGTCTTCTGGTACACAGCTAAGAGATTTATTTGTGACGATCTTACTATTTTGTGACCTAAATAGCCCGCAACGATTATGGGACCAAACCTGGGAAGCTATCTCCAAAGATATTTTGTATAAGAAGCGAAAACAGTTCATGTATCCAGCCTTAGAACTAACGGAGGAACAAATTAAAAACTACTGCTTGGTGGAGTTACAAGAACTCTTGCATAGGAATGGAAAGTCATTGTCAGATTTTAGTGATCTTCCACAACCTAACCCTGCCCTTCTAACAAACATGGACAACCGTATGATCAAGGAAGAGTTAAGCTACAACATGAAAGAATTGAAGATTGAACATGAAAAGCTGCACGCATCACTGAACCCAGATCAACGTGTAATCCACGACAAAGTCGTTAGCTCTGTGCAGCAAAAAATAGGAGACTTTATCTTTGACTATGGACCCAGGGGCACGGGAAAAACATTCCTGCACAAGACCATCATTTTCCGATTAAGATCGGAGAAAATGATTGTTCTTGCCATTGCATCGTCAGGTACCTAATAGCCTAAAACACACTCTTACTTGCAACAAATAATATACCAATTACTAAATTGCTTTTGTTGCTTTATGATTAACACGACGCCACAGGAATAGTTCCGTTGCTTTTTCCGGGAGGGAGAACGGCTCACAACAAATTTATTATATTGCTCGAGTTAATGAAAAATAGCACATGCGGGATAAAACAGAACACGCACCTGGCAGAGTTGATGAAACAAGTCAGCTTAATAATATGGGATGAAGCACCAATGACTCAACGGTAAGCCTTCGAAGCACTGGATAAGACTCTTAGGGACATACTAGGATACCCAAACGTGGAAAACAGAGAACGGATGTTCGGAGGAATGACTGTTTTACTTGGAGGTGACTTTCGGAAAATTTTACCAGTCATCCCAAAAGGGAAAAGACAAGAAGTGATCAAGTCTTGCATCAACAGATCAAAACTATGGCCAAAGTGTAACGTGTTTAAACTCACACGAAGTATGAGAGTTAATGAATATGACATGCATGGACGCATTTAAATTGACAAACAGAAGTTTAATCAGTGGGTTTTAGATGTTGGGGATGGAAAGGTGCCAGCGAAATGAAAGAAGGAGAAGATGAACCAACTTGGATCCAAATTCCAGAAAATTTCCTAATTAAAGAATGGAGGTGTCCCATAGATGAAATTGTTAAAGAAACGTTTCCAGACTTCACCATGAGGCAGACAAACGAATGCTATCTAAGAGAAAGGGCAATATTAACACCGAAAATGATGATGCAGACGACATCAACGAGCATATGTTTAAAAAGATGGAAGGTCAATCGATGACCTATAAAAGCTCAGACGAAATATGTAAAGCATCAACCGATTTAGTAGATGAGGAGCAGTTATACCCGCCAAAGTATTTAAACTCTTTGAAGTTCCAAATGATGCCGCCGTACAGCTTTAAGCTAAAAAGGGATCTACCAGTTATGCTGTTAAGGAATGTAAATCCATCCCAAGGCATGTGCAATGGTACTAGGATGATTATCACACATCTAGGAGAATTTGTTATTCAGGCCAAAATCATCACCGGCTCAAATATCGGCGGGGTGGTGTTGATACCAAGGCTTTCTCTAACATCAAACAGAAATCAGTGGCCATTCGTCATGAAAAGAAGGCAGTTCCCCATTAAACCATACTATGCGATGACCATCAACAAGAGTCAAGGCCAATCACTTAATTTTGTAGGCCTGTATTTACCAGCACCCGTATTCAGTCACGAACAACTATATGTGGCGATATCTAGAGTCACAAGCCCGAAAGGACTGAAAATCCTCATGATGGAAGACACCAACGAGAACTTAAAGCATCACACACGAAACATTGTCTATAAAGAGACTTTTAACAACCCGCCCTAGCATCTCAAGTTATGCCTAAGAACTCTATAATCACACCATATTGTTTCACTTACAACAAAAACATAGCCAACCTAAAAATGACATTATGGGGAAAATTAGGAGATGAGCTGCTAAAAAAGAAACCTAATAATTGCGGAAACTACGCCATAATCCTGAATTCGATGAGTGCTAAATACTACAATGGTAATCATAATCCTATGTCAAGTAAGCACCCATTTTACTATCTGTTACATCTAATGTCGGGTCCATCTCTACTTTCCAGGTCAACTTTGCCTGTCGAGTTGTTCATCAACACTTATTCTAGCCAGTAACTGCAACGTGAAGTATCATGTCATGTCAGATGCAGAATATTGGAATTTACACAGTTGGAAAAATTATATTTCAAGTATTGGGGCTAAACTCACCCTCTATGGTTTGCTTTAAAGCGATATTCCAGAAGGTTCTCAACTTCTTGATATCCGATGCTTGTAATAATGCTGCTCGGTTTTAGCAATGTAAGTTTAACAACGCCGTTATCCATCTCCACCTATAACTCCAATTAAATTAAATATTTAAAATTGTTTAATTGTCTTATATATATATGCTTTAGTATTGTAATTCAGTTTGCACATAATCATACTTCATTTATATATGGACTTACATGATTGTCCGTTACATGGAGCTTCAGTACTGCAAGTGATGATTGATTACTCTGTTTTCTAAATCTGTAAGCATGTTTTGATAATATTAATCGGCAGTCAGAACCAACAAGTGCTCTCTCCAAAGAGAAATTTGAGATTTTAAAGCAAACTGATCAATCATATGATACAAACTTGAGTTGGTAAATATTGACGAAATTTGGAGTAGTATATATCTATAATGGCAAACTCACCGGGGTTCATGAACATGGCATGCCATTAATTATAATTTCTTTATCAATACTATTGTTTTGATGTAGATGACGACCCACAGAAACAAGGAAAAAACACTGCCAATAAACTATATGTGTGTCAGTGTGTGCTGATGGGAAGGGTACACAAGAACTGACCTGTCCGTATGGACTTCGGAAGTAAAGAAGAAGAAACATATAGTATTGTAATAGGGCACCCTACCACTACTCTCTTCTCCATATAATCAACAACCTGAGATACGATTACGAGTCATTAATATTCAAATCCACTTCCAAATTAGTTTGAGATATACATGCAGAGTTGCGGGCGTCCATTTTTATCTTCAAGACAATCAAAACCATGTATGACATTTGAAGATATAAATTCAATCACTCATATTACACGTTTTATATGGTTTTCAGAAAATCACTTTATAAATGTGATTTTTTAATTATGTATTCAAGACATAATTAAGCTGAATTAGGGATTCATATCCTTAATGGTGGCTTCATGTTTGTTATTCAGAAATCAGAGAAATATACTCCAAAGAAACCTCAGAAATCAAAAACTAAAGAAACATCATATGGTTACAACACAGGATTCGAACCACCCATAACCCACAAAAACCAAGCAACCGCATAGATGAGAATTTGCATACCTCATTCGTCCAATAGTAACAACACACTTGGGAAAAAAATGCCAATCAATTTCAGGTGCTTCTTCTTCCTTTCTGGTGTCCATTTAACTGCACCAGAGACACCCACCAAATCAAGGGTAGGATCATCGAATCTGAACTCAAGAAGACATGGATCTTCCAATTTAGAAAGGGGACCAACCATGTCGGGCGTTTCAGGGACGGTGGTGACGGAGTCGAAGTCGGCTGTCTCCGGGATGGTGGTGATGGAGTCGAATTCGATGGTCTCGGGGCCGATGGCAGTCGATCTCATAAGAGACGATAGAGATAAAGAGAAAAAACTAGGGTTGGAGGGGGCAGCGGGGGCGATGGTTTGAATAGAGAGGTGAGTGGGTGACGGTTGGAGAATTTAATTTATTTTCTAGATGTTTATTAAGGAGAAATAATTAAATTAGTTGAGTATTAGTTAAGTCAATAGGTTAGGCAGATAATTATTTGGATTTTTTTGGTAAATAAAATGAAAAGATGGGGATAAGGGATAAAGTATCTTTACTATTAATAGGATGAGCCTTTATATTAGGGACGGACCAAAAAGGAAAATCGGGTCTATATATGAGGGACTGATGGAGTATTAATTTTCTTTGATAAAGAGCCAAAGGTAAACTAAAAATCACATAAATTATTTAATTTCAAATATTAGTTGAGGTTAATATTTATCTCTTTGCTTTCAGGTATGCTCTAAAACATAGAAAACAAGCTGCAGAATTTTCTGAACACTCCACACGTTATGCACCTCGTTATATCTTAATAAGATGACAATATCAAGGTACAAAAGTTTTCCTCCTCTTTTTTTATGCGTATACAAAGTGTTCACAGTTTAGGTGTAGTTTGGATTATTACAACTTGAAGTCAAACATTAGATAACCATATGATCAGTTAGTTAAAGTCAAGAGCCTAGGTATATGTAGGTATTTTACATCCATTTTTTATCATCACTTTTCTTACACAAAAACTTCATGCTTATTCACTTTTAATTATTTTGATCCTGATTGACGGGAGGCCATTAACACAAAAACTAAACCACTTTTCAATGCAATCAAAAACAATATTATGTGATTTGAATCAAGTGCAAACCTGTTAAAGACATCTTCGATTGTTGTTCGAAATCAACTAATTACGCGTACCCCATTTACCTCCACCATAAAAGGATCCAACTTGCCAAACAGATTTTGTGGGAAAAGATTATACAACAGTGTTTTCAATTATATATACTTTATTGATCTAATGTGTTTGCTTAATTTTGCTTAATTTTGCGAATGGGTTGACTGTTGATTTGAGGTGGAGAGCGAAAAAGAAAAAAATCAATTGAAAGTTATAATAAAAATACAAGCGGGTGTTTGTTTTGAAAAATTACTTATTTATTCATTCATTAATTAACTAATTTGATATAATAGACCATTGAACCCCCAATAAGAATCCAATATCTTTACAACTTATATAAATAGAATTAATATAAATAGAATTAACATTGAGACAATCTTCTATAAATATATCAGCTTTTTAATACTTGGTTACAAATTTTATTTACAGGATGTCTATACTTGGTTACAACATAATTTCAAAATGTTGAAAAATGCCAATTTATAATGTCAAAAAGATTCAAGACTCGCTTTTGGAAGCTATGGCCGAAAATGCATATCAATGGCCATCGGAATGATTGACACCGAAGAGAGTTATGGAAGTTTCAAGTAATGATCCGATTTCCACCTTGTCAGCTCAAGTCGCCGCTTGACAAAAAGAAAAATGCCTAAGTTGTTTGTAGTATAAACTATGTGTTTGAAATAACATGTTTTGCGTAACGATGATGAAAGTCACTCACGTATTTGATACCTTTTCTTTGAGACATTATATTTACAAAAACTTACTTAAACAAATTTCGTTTATTCAATCGAGTAGCTTGTTCGAAACGAACCATAATAACTAAATAAGCATAACACTTGCAAAACTGATTATTCTTTACGGTGCACAAAGCCCGTGCATCGCACGAGCCATGCTGCCTCGTTTTCTTCTAATAAGTATACTACGCTTAATTAAATTAAATGATAGGAGATATTATTTTGGAATGTGTAGAGTCTTGTTAAAATAAAATGAGAGTATAATGAAAACAAATTGAACAATCTATAAAATGACTTTGAGTTTTGTAAAAATAAAAAACAAACGACCTACATTACAAATGGAGGACTGACGACTGAGGACGTATTAGTATGGTAATGGATGTGCTCAGCAATTGAATATTAGAAATGATCACGATATTGAGTAATGTTAAAGGAATAATACCCATTGTGTGCCTAAGTCTGTTAGTTTATGGGCTTTCCTAGATAGGATTTGGCTGAGGCCTGTTTGTATGTACTTCACCCTATTTAAGGGATCTCATTGATGGAATAATACAACAACACTTTGCCCTACTTTCTTGTCTCATGTTATTTTCACTTCAACACGTTATCAGCACGTAGTTCCCAACTGAGCAAAGAAAAAAAAAAAATTCCTCCCGTTTTTTCTCTGAAAAAATTCCGGAAAAAAAAAAAAAAACGGATTTTTTTTGGGCAGAAACCCTAGCCGTCGTTGCTCAATCTATCTTCTTCCCCTATCGTAAAAAAAAAAAAAATCGTCCAAATTTTCGCAAATTAGAAAAAAAAGAAAAAGCAATTTTTCTCGCAAATACGTAAAACCCTAATTTATGCACATCTCTGCCGCCACCAATACACACCAGTCGCGTCTTCTTCTTCACAACAGATCGGACTACCCCCGCCGAAAACCTAACCCCACTATCGCAAAGAACCGTAGCCGTCTTCCGCAACCGATCGCGCTTCCACTATCCCGATGTGTCGTTTCCCCCACCGCCACCGGAAAATCGATGCCTTTTTCAACTCACCCTCGCGACTCTGCAACTCCTGCCCGCTCGTCTCTCGCTCGCTGCCATTATCTTCCCGCTGAGGCCGCAAACCCTAGTTCGCCGCGATCTGCAAACGCCACCCCCGAACCAGATCAGAGCTGCCATCACTCAGACCTCCCCTTGACGCTCGGCCACCCAACCCTCCAAGTCAGACGCGGCCCGACGGTACCCCATCGGTCCGATGCTTTTGGTGCCATGACGGTAGGTTTTTTTTGGTTCTTGCCCGCTGCAGCTTGGTTTACTTCACAAACATGCTGCTATGGTTATTTGTCCGAGACTTTGATGCTCCTGAGGAATCAAGATGATCCAGTTGCAGTGCGATCGATTTTCAGTCCATTCAGCCGACCCGCTTGGAGTTCGCCCGGCTGACCAAGGAGCTTCACCAAATCAGATTTTTTCCCCTCCAAACGCGAAGTAAAGAAAATATGTTGCTGATGATTTGCACGTTATTGGGAGAATCCATAATTTTAACATACCGTTCAAGTATCAAAGCAAATATGGAACCAAGTACACACGCAATTGGAAAGACGAGTGCAATATCACTCAAGAAAATCGACGGTATGCCCTAGGAAAGAATCGTGTCTTTCCTGCAAGGTAATCCGAATAACCTTACTATTTGCAAAGTGTGCGATTTTACACGCTTTAATTATTTTAAATGCATATTTATATTTCATAAATTTATTTATGCTTAATTAAACCAATTAAAGCATAATGCATTAATAACTTTAATTAAATCAAAGCGAATTGCTTAAAGCAACTTGAATTAAATTAAATTCACGTTGAATTAATAATTATTGCGGCATAAGATACCTCTTTGACTGCATTTATACGTGTATAGATATATTCATAGGGCTATGTGATTATATCTATAATTATATATATATTTTGCATGCATTGTTAGATATGACATGCAATTAGGCTTCATTTTAGTAGACTTTAGAGGATTTATATCTACTGCCTAAATTCAACTCGAACCATGATAAAGTAATTTCATCGGTAAAAACCCCAATAGCATCGAAAGTAATTTTGACCATATCTTGGTTCCGAAAAATAATAATGCTCCCATTATTGAAAATTTTATCATGAAAAGTACTCATGGTAAACTGTGAAAAATCATTTTCCCTTTTCTTGTATTAAGATAGCTGATCCAACTCGTTCCAAATTTGACATATTGGACTCAAAAGAGCTTGAGTACCATAGATGAGTCTCCTACGTCGAGACCACATTTATCACTAAAGAATATAGTGGTACGCTTCTTAATACCCCAGACCAAGTACCGTCTGATAAGATAAAAGCAAGTGCACTTATATTCCTTAGGTGGCACATCAAACCCAGCCTGAGATGAAATATCTACAGTTGAAATTCCCTAAAGAACTGTGGGATGCCCGTAAGGGCTAATTTGGGAACATTCACAACACTTTGCTCCCAAAGTTGACTGTGAAGTGGAATGAAATCTGCTTGCTCGACTATAAACGGATCAACGATTTCAACAAAGATATTCTCCGCCTCAAGGCACGCCTAAATTTCTGTGGGAAGGACATCACAGAAGATGACATGATCCATAAAGCTTTTCCACCTTCCCTACTTCCGCTCATATACTAACAAACGAGTATAGGCTGGAGTATGATAATAAATGCATCACTACCTTCAGTAAGCTAATCAACCTACTACAAGTAGTTGAGAGGCATAACGAAGTGTTAGTGAGCAGTAATGTCACGCCGATTGGGATAAAGAAAATTCTCAAGGCCAATTATGGCAAAGTGAAGGATGGAAACCACCCCAATGAATAGGGGACTGGACATGATAGGCTTCTTGGTCGAGGACGTGGGAGTTCTTCTAATGTAATGCGAGGATTTGGTGCTCCCGGCTCTACTAGCCAAGGGAACCAAAAAGCACTTACCCATCCTGTCGCCTCTAAGGCTCGAGTTGGCCATGAACCGTGCTATCATTGTGGAGATCTTTGGACATGGTACAAGAACTGCCATGCAAGCAAGCAAGTCGCATCTCACTACAAGAAATATAGAGAGTCCAAAGAAAAGGAGAATTCACTATATGGAGGAATATGATCTAGACAAGTCCCCCTATGTCAATTTCACAGTCACCAATCGTCGAATTGAGTCATACGAGCCACAGTCTATAGACTGAATCTTAGTATTATGTTTACTTTCTCGTTTACATTTGGTATAGTTGCCTCAAGACGACTGTGTTGGTGTTTTCTTTCCAATAATGGCGTGATGCAATGTTGTTTCACGAACAAGATATTAATATTGCTTACGTTAGATTCTTAGCTTTATTTCGAAGTACTGAATAATGCTTGAATGCTTATGGTTCGAAATTTCACTCTTTTCTAAGAAATGAATCGAGGAGAGCTTGAATGTTCTTAGAATAAGGCTTTTATTCATCGAATAAGTCGCCTGCCAAACCTCGGTAACTACGATGATTGGGTCCTCCCAACTCATCAAAGGGCGAGGTAATGCTCAATTCTTGATGCCTAAACGGCAGTCTTCTAAGTTACCGATACTCTGTATGCACCTAGAGCTCTTCGAACCTTACTTGACTTCAATAATATACGTAGCAATGGTTTCCAGATTGAAATCCACTGTGAGAATGGAATAGAGTTTCTTTTATTAATTCTAATGAATGTGGACGTAAACGCATTTTAGAATAACCGATGAGTCGATCTAGTGGATGTACTTCACTATTATTAGGTTTTTAAAATCCTATGTTGTCACCAACAATGTACTTTTGGACATAGACTCATATAGGCTTTGGCACGATAGACTAGTCATCCTGGTCGAAGTATGATGATATGTATACTGAAGAACCTGTACGAACATCATTACTTTTCGAGCTAAAATGTGGCAACAACTCAACAATGTTGACGTTAATCGTGTTATGTCATCCAAAGAACCAGATGCATATCAAATGCCCACCACTTAGTGTTGCAAAACCTGCTCTTTAGCCAAAGTAGGAGCGAGACCTTCTTACGCTAAAGAAACAAAAGCAAACATTCCATTCTTACGCTGAATATAAGGATATATTTGTGGATCCATCCACCTAATATGCGGACCATTTATGTATTTATGATTTTGATGGATTCTTTGACATGTTGGTCACATGTCGCTCTCCTGTCCACTCAAACTGCTGCAGAACTTCCAAGATAACTTATAGGGCTCACCTCCCTTATAACATCTAAAGGACTTGATGATTAGAGAGTTCACATCAAAAAGTATTTGATGTTTATTGCATGATAGAGATCAATGAATAACATCTCGTCCCATGTGCATATGCAAACGGTCTCACATAAACCACCGTCGAAAGAATATGTATGGTGATTATGTAATCGGTTATGCGCACCAATTTGTATATATTTGCTTGGGATTATGTAATATTGCACGCAATTTTACTTAAATCGTTCATTCTTAGACCTTTTGCTAACCAATTAGTTTATGCGTACCAGTTGGTAACTGTATAGCCTGATTTTTATATTTTGGACCCAGACGGACTTGAGTGCCAATTGCGCATATTTGGTTACGCATTATATGCGCCTTCTGCGCCCTACAACGCATCGGTCTTTAGAAACGATTAAGTATTCACGTTGGATAAGAATCTCCAGACGTTTATCCGCTATTTAGAACCTTCACAGTGATCTTTTTACCGCACGATTTGCGGATTGTCACTTTAATGAGACAACCTTCCCGTCGTTAGGGGGAGGAGAGAAAATGTAATTTCTCGGGGAACGACAGGAATTGTCATGGTGTCTCTACTTTGTCTCATTATGATCCCCGAACTTCACAATGTTACCGTGAAGCATAAAGAACACTCGATCTTCAGGATGTAGCAGATTCGATGCCTGATGCATTTATTGATATCGTTCAAGTGACAAGATCTCACATTACAGCTGCAAATGTGCCCGTAAGGTTAGAAGTCCCCTCCAAGGGGCACATCACCAATGAACCGGGTGATGCAACTGCACCTGGTGGAGGTGTGGTTGAGGCCGTGGCTCCCTGCGAAGGAAAGGGGTGGAAGCCACATGGTTCGACTAAATACTCATCCAAGTAAGAGGTAGAGTATGGCACAAATTACATGTTAACCATCAATGAACTCGTTTCATGAGATCATGCTTGATTTTATTATGTCCATGAATCATGACGAGGGGGACGCCCCGAAGATATGATTCAGAAAATCAAGAATCTCGATGAAATTATGAGGGTGTGGCCTGATCAACCACCCACTTTGATGACATGTCATGAATCATAAAGTACGATGATGTCGAACCTCGCTCGGTTGGATGAAATCAACATAGAGCTGATTGGCCTATAAGAAAAACATTCCAGGAAGAACTAGATTCTTCGACAAAGAGTCAGGTATTTGGTGTGGGTAATGCTAACCTACCCAAGTGTAAAGGCTATAATACATAACCGAACCTTTGTCGTAAATCATAGTGAGAATAGTAGAGTCCTAATGTACAAGGTTCACGAAGTAATGCTTCTCACAATGCCCTGGAATTGATTACGAGGAAATGTACTCCCACGTATACGTTCCGCTATTTGATTAGCGTAGTAATTTCCGAGGGACTGAAAATGCAGCCAATAGATGTGGTTACTACGTATCTCTATGGGGATCTAGATACGGAGATATATACGGAAGTGCCCTATGGCATTTCACTACCCAAATCAAGTAACTCCAGACCACGAAGTGCGTATTCAGTTCGTTTGAAACGCTCACTTTACGGTTTGAAACAATCCGGAAGGATGTGGTATAACCGTCTCTAAGTGAATACTTGATTAGGAAGGGATATAAGAACGATGAAATGTGTCCCCGCGTCTTCACAAATAAGATCCAGATTCACATCGCAATGTATGTCGATGACGTGAACATAATTGGTCTTGATGAAATAAGAGAAACCACCGGATACTGGAAATCTGAGTTTGAGATGAAAGATCTTGGGAAAACTCGGTTCCGTCGAAGCATTGACATAGGACATCGAGTTTGTGGAATTCATTCCACCGGTCTTCCTATGTCCAGAAGTTTCCCAAGCACTTTAACATGGACAAGGTAAACCCAACTAGCACCCCATGATAGGTCGAACATTTGGATGCAAAGGAAAGATCCATATCGTCTAAAGGAAAGTGACGAAGAGCTTTGGGAGCTGAAATTCCCTACATGAGTGCAATAGCGCATTATTGTACTTAGCTCAATGTACACGACCTGATATCACTCCTCAGTTAATCTGCTGACTAGATTTAGTTCAGCATCGACGCAACATCAATGGAATGGTATCAAGAATATCTTCTGATACTTAAAAGAAACCATTGACTTGGGACTATTCTTTCCCTACGAGCAAGCAAAGGAAGCTGCTTACGAAAAGGCAAATGCTAAAGTAAATGCTGGTGCCGAAGCAACTACCACAAAGTATGTGTTGGTATGAATTGCTTATGTCTTGGAAATCAACTAAGCAAACCCCTCTTGGCTACCTCCTTCACGACATGATTATTGCTTTGCATGAATCAGTCCGTGAGTGTACATGATTAAAAATTGTCATTCTACACGTGTGAGGAACTAGCGGTTAAGTACTGCCACTGATGAGCATAGTTACATTTATGAACATGACGTAACTTGTAAATCCCCTTGATTGATGAAATGATCATAACGGGAAATATGTGAGATATAACGTAACATACTCACATAGGTTGCACTCTTTTCCTTAGACCAAGGTTTATTTTTCCCACTGGGTTTTGTTACTTGGCAAGGTTTTTAACGAGGCAACGATATATGAATGTAAGCATTAGGGGGAGCTAAAGATTTTTCCAACTTCCGAGATTGATGTAAAGATCACAAGGAAATGGTGATTTATAAAGAAACTTAATCACATGTGTTGTACTCTTTTCTTTGACCAAGGTTCATTTTCTCCCATTGGGTTTTGTTACTTGGCGAAGTTTTTAATGAGGCAACGACTACTTGATTGATGTACAAATCAGGGGGAGATGTAGACTTGAGGGGGAGTCTTACATCCACACCGTACGTTATACTCTTTTCCTTCCAAGGATCATTTTTCCCACAGGGTTTTTATCACTTGGAAAGGTTTTTAACGAGGTAACAAGATGTACGATTTTAGGGATCGATGGAATGGTCACCTTAATAGCGCTATGATCAAATGTAACGATCATATGAGAGGATAGATTCAAAGGACGAAGTCTAAACTCGATGTGTCTAGATCTCAGTACTTTTTCCCTACGATCAAGACATTTTTCCCACCGGGTTTTTGCTTGACGAGGTTTTAACGAGGCAACATGACATGCGCTTGTAGACTAGGCACAAGGGGGAGTGTTAAAGGAATAATACCCATTGTGTGCCTAAGTCTGTTAGTTTATGGGCTTTCCTAGATAGGATTTGGCTGAGGCCTGTTTGTATGTACTTCACCCTATTTAAGGGATCTCATTGATGGAATAATACAACAACACTTTGCCCTACTTTCTTGTCTCATGTTATTTTCCCTTCAACAAGTAAGGAATAGTTGTAAGATTTTTAGGATCTTTAACCTATACCGACGAAAAAACCAAGAAAAAAAGAACCCTTTGAAACTATTTTAAATATGTAAAATTAGACAATCACATTGAAAGTAAAACGTACGTACATGAATACAATACAATACTAATTTAAATAAATTGGTAAGTACGTACATGAATACAATACTTAATTAGATACAATCAATCGATATCTACATGAGTATGTTTAATTAGTTACAAAGGATTGTGAATATGTCTAATTATTTATAAAAAATTGGGTGATACATGAATATATTAATAAAATATATATGATTCATTTATTTTTAATACATAGAAACACTATATATGTAATTAATTTATTAAGCTTAAAAAACATTCGTTAATTAATAAATAAGAGGAATATAATTGTGAGTAGGGAAAAGAATACAACAAAAAAAATAGGAGAAAGTGAGGTTAAAGAGAGGTTTAGATTTACAAATGTCATTCTAAAACTCAAACCCCAATCCTCCATCTTCTAACTATACATTTCTAAACTCTACAAACTCAAACCTCTCTTAAACCTATGGATATACCATAAAAATAATTTCCTTACCCTAAAGTCTGTTGATCTAAATGTTAAACAAATTAATTTTGATGATGAATTATATTATAATATTTAAAGTAAACATTAAGACTCAGTCAAACAACAAACAAACAAACGACGTATATTTCATCAAAGTCAAAATTCTTCATCGAAGTTCATAATGGTTACCACTTTGAAGTAAATAACGCATGCTATCTGCCCTCCGATGTGTTAATAAATTACTAGAGCACGCTACTTATATATATATAACGCATGCACTAGTAGAATAAACATCAAAGACTTCGGTATGTCTCACTTCGGTAATGTATATTAGCAAAGTAAAAACAAACAACAACTTTGTTTTTCAATTTACTGAAGTAAAAAACTCACATAGACTTCATTAAATGGTACCAAACAAAAAAGCATGAGGTAGTTAGAAATTTTAAGTTACAAAGACTTTGTTAATTTGATAATTACTGAAGTAAAAAGGAGTAACGGATAATTAAAAAGAACAATAAACCAGAAATAGATAAATAAATCTCAAAGTTCAAAACCCCCGTGATCCCGAAGTGAAAAGAAAAAAGAACGAGCAGAAAAAAAAAGAGCAGAACAACCGACGGCGAGCGGCACTTGCAAAGCGCGCGGCGAAATTGAAGGATAACGGCGACCAGCAAGGCGAGCGGCGGTCCGACGGAAGTCTGAAGTGGCGTTTTGGTTTAGGAGGTTAGGGTTTTCTACTTTTCTTTCGGTTTGAGTCGTCTAATAATCATGGCTGTTATATAATTGTACTAGTTGATTCGTATATTTGCCGATACTATATTGACCTCTCTCTCTCTCTCTCTCTCTCTCTCTCTATATATATATATATATATATATATATATATAGTAAATGTGTTGGCGGTGGGGAATTTAAGAAGAAGATGAGCAGTGGAGTTAAGGGAGCTGCAGCGCGCGGTAGGATTTCGATTCCGAGCAGCGTGAAGAAGACGATCGAGAATATAAAGGAGATTACTGGGCCGAATCATAGTGAAGATGAGATTTATACGGTAAGGTTATGATTAATGTTTAATTCTGTTTTTATTTTGATTTTTATGCAAATTGTTTCAGTAATTAGGTTTGATCAATCTGGTTTTCTTCATTGAGTTAAGGAAAGATAGTTGTCGGGTACGAATTGAATTGAGAGATTGATGAATTTCTTGTAGGAATTGTCGTTTGCCTTCTCATATATTTAATTAAGTTTGTTCTTGCTTTGAATATGGTGAAAACTATTAGAGTTACAAATTTATTAGCAGAAGTAGAGAATGAACTGATGATGATTGAGGATGATCTAAAAGAAGCAGAAAGGGTCCATTTCTTTTACCTTCTTATTTATTCTCTCACTTTTTTACTTCTTTTGTTGTAAGTTTACTTATATGATTCTTGTTCAGGTCAAAAAGCATTATGAAGGAATTATGCATACTAAAGTCCTTGCTGACCTAAAAAATGCAGAGGCTGAATATCTGGAGCTTGAGCACAGCTGTCATGTGCAATAGAAAGATATAAATTATATTTTTCACTTGTAGTTGAAATTGTGGTGTCTTTAGAGATTATCATGCCACATCATTTTAAATGCCAATCCTTTCTGATCTTACTCCCATGCTATAGTCCTTTTTCTTATGGTCCCGTTACTCTTTAAATCCACATTACTTAGTCACTCTACATCATAGTTCTCAGTTGTAAATTTTTGTTCTAAGTTTGTTCTCAAATAAAATCTGGACTTCATTCATGGTGAAATTCCAGGAGAGTCGTCAGAAAGCTTCAAGTGTAATTCATGGCGTACGCTACCTGTTTCTCAATATAACAGGTCAATAGGTCAGTAAGGTCTGCCAGTTTCAAATAGCGCACGCTACCATGACATGTAATGTACGCTAAATGGGTCAAGACAGTAGGTTCTCCAAAATTCAAGGAAATCAGATAACGCCCACTAGTGTTCTCTCTAACGTACGCTAAAGCCCCAAGACAGCAAGGTCTCGAACTATTTAAGGGAAGCAGATCATGCATGCTACGGTTTGGCTAATGCACGCCAAGGCATGAATCAACGCACGCTAAATGAAGATTTGACAAGTGTTCAACTAACAGTTAGCGTACGCTAACTGATATACATAACGCACGTTAAAGTTAATATTTGTACTGTTGATCAGATGACCATTGCACGAACTTTTAACGTGGAAATCACGCGTATTGTCAAAGATCTAGAAATCTTATGTGGACTCATTAGCACATGCTAAAGAGTACATTAACGCACGCTAAAGTTCAAATTATCAATATTGGAAGAATTTGTCAACACAACTGTCATAATTGACAGAAGATAGCGCACGCTAAAGGGAGTATTAGCACACGCTAAAAACGACATATAATACTGGCTATGAAGGCTTCAAAGCCTATATGTATCAAGCCATTTGGTATTGATAAAACAAACAGGTTCAGGTAAACATACACACATATTAAGCTCCAAATATTGCATGCATATCCCGTGCCAGCTCCTCAACTCGACCTATACCTGAAATGCATAAAACGCATTTCTCCCATTTAAGGGGTTAACATTCGAATAGCTAGTACAAGCACAATTACACTACATTATATACAGATACGATTCAACACAGTCATCTCATTTAGAAATTATTTGAAAATCATATTCCAGAATATTCTATTGACATCAAAGCAATAAATCATCTCATATTATCATCCACACTTAGTAACCCATGGCCGTACCCCTTAGCATCGACCCCCAGACGCCCCGTCGAATGCTCCGGGTGGGAAACCACTTCTGCAGCCGTACCCCTTAGTATCGGCCTCCAGACGCCCCGTCGAGCGCTCCGGGTGGAAGAGCAACAACTCACACACATAATATCATAATTCATCATTCGTATCACAATCGTAACACACATAACGAAATGTAATACATGTACTTGCCTTGAATAAGATGACGTGAAGGAAATGGCGAAAGGAAAGGTTTCGGTCCGAATAGTCTTCACAAATTCACTCCTATCACAATAACGATATACAATCAACCTCAAAATTGCAGAATCGCAAGGATTCATCCTAGTTCTACCCATTGGGACAATTCATCGGTCACTACCTAAGTCATAATCGATTCCAATCTATCAACGGTGAAAACCTTGAAGTTTAATCCATTAAACTATAATGAAAGCAAGGGATTACGATTACATAATCATAATCTAACAACTTATCAAAGCTAAATCGGATTCAAAGGGTAAAATCATGCCAAAATCCCGAAATCCCCAAAAAACTAGGATTCTAAGAATATACTTCGATTTAAAGGTGAACAATGGATGATTTGATGCTAGGATGTGGATATGATGCTTTGATATACCTCCCGACAGAGTTTGAGGGAAAATTTGATGAACCCAAGACTTGGAAGCACTCCCGACGCGAGGAGAAGAAAATAGGTGAGGAAATAACAAGATAAACAAACCCTGTCAGTTTATAAACTGACCGATGTTACGGCCGTAACACCACCTTCATACGACCGTAGCTTGAAAATATTACAGCCGTAAGTAGACGCCTTTACGGCGATAACGGGCAAGATGGAAGAATCCGGACAACGTTGACGAAGCTCACTTACGGCCATATAATTATAAGGTTACGGTCGTAACATGCGCATCATACGCCCGTAAGTTACTACTGGATTCCACGCAGAAAATGAAGCTGAACTATGGTCGTACAATGCGGAATATACGGCCGTAACTCTCGAACATTACGACCGTAACTCTCCTAGCTTACGGCCGTAACCTGCTTCTGACAGCAGATCCAAGAGAGACCACGGCTCGCCAGCAATAGAACAAAGAGTACAAAAATAAACCAACAGTTACACGAAGATTCCTTGAGATGAGCCAATTACAACATCCATCATATGACCACGGCCATCCCGAGGTCGGAATAAACGAATACTAACAATACTGTCCAATAAAATAGGAATTTACAAAACTAACCAAACATTCAAAAATCTAGATTCGAGACCTGAACAACAATCTCAGAAAGTTGTAACATATCCAGAATTAAAAAAGGAACTCGTAGAAGCAACGAAACATCAGATTAGAACGAGATTTACGAGAATCGAGCCTCAATGCGGAAAAGTTCCATACCAAGTAGAATCTCATAAAAATAACTCCGAAACTCGTCCGAATGGTCATGGATACAGAATAAAATAGTTTTAGAATTCCAAAACAATAACAAGCGAGTCGTCCTAAATGAAAATACACTAAAAATAGAAATTACTAAAAATAGAAAGTGCAGATATTACATTCTCTCCTCCTAAAAATAAGTTTCGTCCCGAAACTTACAAAGAAAATAACTCGGGGTATCTCGCCTTCATATTATCCTCCATTTCCCAAGTCGCTTCCTCTGATTCGTGTCTCGACTACTGCAATTTAACCAAAGGGATGGTTTTGTGCCTAAGTTGTTTCACCCGACGCTCCAAAATCTGAATCGGTCTCTCTTCAATTGTGATGTCGGGACCCAGTTCAATCTCTCCAAAATCGATAATATGGCTAGGATCCGGTACATACCTCCGAAGCTGGGAAACATGGAATACATTGTGCACATGTCTCAAGGACGGCGGAAAGCCTAACCGATATGCAATCTCCCCAACCCTTTCTAAAATCTCGAACGGTCCAATATATCTCAGGCTAAGTTTACCATTCCGGCCGTAGCGATAAAATCCCCGAGTCGACGATACCTTCAGCAAAATATGATCTCCCACCTCAAACTCCAACGGTCGGCGACGCGTGTCGGCATTTGGCCGTTAACAACCTATCCCGAATAACAACAATCTTCTCTCTCATCTCAACTACCATATCTGGTTCAGTGCCAATCAATTCGGACGTATCATCCCAACACAACGGCGATCTGTACCTCCTTCCATACAATATCTCAAATGGTGCCATTTTGATCGAGGCGTGCCAACTATTGTTGTACGTTAACTCGATCAACGACAAGTGCGACTCCCAATCATCTTTCCAATATAAAGCACATGCTCTCAACATATCCTCCAACATCTGTATTGTCCGCTCCGACTTTCCGTTTGTCTGAGGGTGGTAAGATATACTGAGTCTCAACTCGATTCCCAAAGCTCGATGAACAGCCTGCCAAAAATGTGATACAAACCGGCCATCTCGATCCGAGACAATACTCTTAGGAGTCCCATGCAACCTTACGATCTCTGCAATAAACACTCGTGCTAGTCTATCCGGCCCCCAAGTATCCTTAATGCCCAGAAAATGAGCTGATTTGGTTAGTCGATCAACAATAACCCAAATCATGTTCATTCCAATCGGAGTCCTAGGCATACTGGTAACGAAATCCATAGAAATGTCCTCCCACTTCCACTCCGGAATGGGAAGTGGTCGTAATAACCCTGCGGGTCGCTGATGCTCGATCTTTACCTGCTGACAGGTCAAACACTTCGCCACAAACTCGCTAATGTCCATCTTCAGATTGCTCCACCAGTAGTTACTCCTTACATCCTTGTACATTTTGCTCGTACCAGGATATATGGAATAAGGCGTAGTATGAGCTTCACTCAAGATCTTCTGTCTCAACTCAATATCTCTCGGTACACATAATCTGCCGCGAAACCTTAAAATTCCATCATCCTGAACCACAAATCCATGGGCTTTCCCCTTCTTCACGTCCTCTCTCAGCTAGACTAAAAATGGATCATCATACTACCTCGCCTTGATATCATCAACCAAAGATGAAGTGATTTCTAATGCACATAACTGACCCTGAACTCTCTGTACCCAAACTTCAATATCCTGACAAATCAAATCCCGCTGTATCCTTCTTTGAGGCATAAGTACCTCTAACATCTGTAGCGCCATCGACTTACGACTCAACATGTCTGCCACAACATTGGCCTTGCCCGTATGGTAAATAATCTCAAGATCGTAGTCTTTAATTAACTCCAACCACCTATGTTGTCTCATGTTCAACTCTTTCTTACTGAATATATACTTCAGACTCTTGTGATCCGTGTAAATCTTACACGGCGAACTATAGAGATAATGCCTCCAAATATTTAAAGCGAAAACGACCACAACTAGCTCCAAATCATGCATATGGTAATTTCTTTGTAAGGTTTTAACTAACGGGACGCATAAGCAATAACCCTATCTCTCTGCATCAAAACACATCCGAGTCTGAGGTCTGAAGCATCACTATACACCACAAAATCCTCGTTCCCCCGAGGCAAAGCTAAAACTGGTGTGGTAGTCAACCGTCTCTTCAACTCATCAAAGCTATCCTGCCTATCTGCGTTCCACTCGAACTTATGAGCCTTCTGGAGTAACTGAGTGAGTGGTCTAGCGATCTTAGAAAATCCTTCAACAAACCTACGGTAATAGCCCGCAAGTCCTAGAAAACTCCTCACTTCCTTCATATTCTTAGGCGGTTCCCATTCCATCACTGCCTCTATCTTCTGCGGATCTACGTGAACTCCCTCCGCTGAAATCACATGCCCGAGGAATATCACTTCATTGAGCCAAAATTCACACTTAGAGAACTTCCCATAAAACTGTTCAGCTCTCAAAATGTCTAACACAATGTGGAGATGTAAAGCGTGCTCCTCCTGACTCCGGGAATAAATAAGATTGTCGTCGATAAAGACGACGACAAATTTGTCCAGATACTCAATAAAAACTTTGTTCATCAACTGCATGAACACTGCTGGGGCATTGGTTAGCCCGAAAAGCATAACCACAAACTCGTAATGGCCATATCTCGTCGGAAAAGCAGCTTTCGGTATATCACCATCCCAAATACTCAACTTGTTTAATTCTCGATAGTCGATGCATAAACGAAGCGATCCATCCTTCTTCTTAACAAAAAGCACAAGCGCACCCCAAGGCGATGCGCTTGGTCGAATATACCCTTTATCTAGCAATTCCCCCAACTGTTTCTTTAACTCCAGCATCTCTGACGGTGCCATATGATACGGTACCCGAGAAAAAGGTGTCGCATTTGGCTCTAGATCAATAGGAAACTCAACCTCCCGGTGCGGTGGTAATCCCGGCAAGTCATCCGAAAATACGTCAGGATACTCATTCACAACTGAACTCGACGACATGTCAACCCCACCGTTTTCCATTTTCAAAGCGTAACACCAGTAGCCTACAAAACCCTGGTTCAGAAGTTTCATCGCTTTCAAGGCACTAATCACATATTCCGATCTACCCGGCTTACAACCAATATGAGTATGTTCTATGCCATCCCCGGATACTATCGAGATAGTACGAGTCCGATAGTTCATGATAGCATTGTGACGATCCAACCAATCATCCCCGAGGATCAAATCCTCACCCTTAAGGTTACAACAATGAGGTTCGAGGGCCAATCCCGGCTCCCTATCCTAACTGGGCAATCTCTAACTTCTCGGTTACCAACCATACGATCCCCACTAGGCATACCCACTACGAACGGTTGACACTAGAACAAGCAGTCAATACCGATACGACATATACAATCTGAAGCAATAAAAGAGTGGGTAGCACCTGAATCAAAAAGCACCGAAACTGGATGAGAAAGGATCTGAGTGGTACCTGATGCCACTCGAACGTCTGTCTCCTCCGCATGCCTCATCTGATATAACTGGGGGTGTACCGAGCCCGAACTCGATACCACACGGCGATCTGACTGACCCCGACCCCTACCACGACCCGAACTCTAAGGAACCTAAGTGACTAGAGTCTTCTGATCTACGCTAAGCTCTTTCTGAACGGCAGTGGTAGTCGGAGCTCTGGCGGCCCTGGTAGCCCTCTCGCAATGAACTGCCCGATGCCCGTCCTGCCCGCAAGTAAAGTAAGTAACTAAAGGAAATGGACAATCTTTCACCAAATGCTCGTATTGGTTGCACTTAAAACAAACTATGCCGCCAGGTGCAGTGGACTAGACTGAACGATTACTCTCAGACCCTCTGGCCTGATGAAACAGCCTCTTCCCATATGCAGGAGCAGACTGAGACTTTGAAAATCAACCACCCTTGCCGGCTGAAAAACTGCCAGCAGTCTTCAGTTTCTTTGCCTTGGAACCCAACTCTGACTCCGGAACTGCCATCTCAATCGCTAGAGAGGGGTCCTGGTACTCCTTCAATGTGGCACACGTGAGTGGTGCCATGCTCTTTCTGATATGCGGCTTCATGCGCATATTAAAGTAGCGAATCTTAGCCTCGGTCCTCACTTGCTCTTTCACATATCCCAACTGCTAGTTATAAGTGATGATGGCCTGAGAGATCGGTACATCCCGAGGCGTAGCAGTAAAGAACTCAACGGTCCTATGCCCCCGAATCGGCGGTGGGCAGTATTCCGCTTCCATAGCGGTCTTAAACTCATCCAAGGTGGCTAAATGGTCCCTGGGCATCACAGCCTCCCACCACTCCGAAGCTTCCTTATCCAGGAGATACTGAGAAATCGGTACCCTCCTGTCGTCAGAACAAGCTACGGCATCGACATCCTACCCATCTGAAAAAGCCAATTCTCCCAACCCAGGGAGTCAGTAGAACCAGCGAAGCGAGGGGGTGCATCTTGGTTACTTTCTGAAACCATTTACTAGCTTCATCTTCTGGAGTCGGAGGCAGATTCTGATGTCGACCCTGAGCTATCTGAGTGAGCTGAGCTACCAACTACTGAAGTACAACAGTAGCTCCAATGTCGGTATTAATACCGGACAGCTGATCCTGACTGACTGATAAATTCTGCTGCCCATCAGAACTCAAGGGTAGAGTATTCGGCACGGAATGAGAGGCCGAATCTGCATTGGACTGAGAAAGCGGAACTTTCTCACTACTAGCACCACGACCACAACCTTGGACGTGTCCCTTAGCTGGTTTACCGCGACCTCTCAACACACTGAAGAAAATAATTGAAAAGAACAAGATCAGAAGAATTCACAGTTTACAAAGTTGGTACCACAACTCATAATTCCAATCTACACAAGGGAAATGAATTACAGAAATATAAGAGTTCGAGGAGACTTACAGCCACGGGTCGCACGAAGAGATGGTAGCACGATGATGTCAGGCTCAACAACTGACTCTTACAACACGACTGACAGACCCAAAACTAGCAGCCTAGGTATTCATAATCTAAGCTCTGATACCATAAATGTAACACCCCAAATCTCAAAACGGACATTACACGCCGTAAAAACTTCACAAGGTCTACCAGGCTAACATATGACACATAATCCACAAAATAAATCCCATAAGACACCTTAATATTAATAATAAGTAGGGCCGCAGCCTCGGCCAAAATAGTTTAATTAAACGCCAACAAAACAGAAAGTGACATGTATTCAATTGCCCACGCAGAGGACTTTACCAATATTTGTAAAACAACCAGACTAACACCGACACTCGAGTAAACACGATAACAAAACATCTAACATAAACTCGAGCCTCGTCATCATGCTGGGTAATCCTTTGCATGCATATCCCATGCCAGCTCCTGAACTCGACCGATACGTGAAATGCATAAAATGCATTTCCCCCATTTAAGGGGTTAACATTCGAATAGCTAGTACAAGTACACAATTACACTACATTATATACAGATACGATTCAACACAGTCATCTCATTTAGAAAAAAATTGAAAATCATATTCTAGAATATTCTATTGACATCAAAACAGTAAATCATCTCATATCAATATCACAAGCATCCACACTTGGTAACCCGTGACCGTACACCTTAGTATCGACCCCCAGACGCTCTGTCAAACGTTACAGGTGGGAAACCACTTCCGCGGCCGTACTCCTTAGTATCGGCCCCCAGACGCCCCGTCGAACGCTCCGGGTGGAAGAGCAACAACTCTCACACACAATATCATAATTCATCATTCGTGTCACAACCGTAACACACATAATGAAATGTAATACATGTACTTGCCTTGAATAATATGACGTGAAGGAAATGGCGAAAGGAAAGGTCTCAGTTCGAATAATCTTCACAAATTCACTCCTATCACAATAACGATATACAATCAACCTCAAAATTACGGAATCGCAAGGATTCATCCTAGTTCTATCCATTGGGACAATTCATCTGTCACTATGAAGTCATAATCGATTCCAATCTATTAACGGTGAAAACCTTGAAGTTTAACCCGTTAAACTATAATGAAAGCAAGGGATTATGATTACATAATTGTAATCTAACAACTTATCAAAGCTAAATCGGATTCAAATTGTAAAATCATGCCAAAATCCCGAAATCCCCAAAAAACTAGGGTTCTAAGAATATACCTCGATTTGAAGGTGAACAATGGATGATTTGAGTTAGGATGATGATATGATGCTTTGATATACCTCCCGACAAAGTTTGAGTGAAAATCTGATGAACCCAAGACTTGGAAGCCACTCCCGACGCGAAGAGAAGAAAAGAGGTGAGGAAATGACAAGAGGACCCCTGTCAGTTTATAAACTGACCGATGTTACGGCCGTAACATCACCTTCGTATGGCCGTAACTTTAGCATATTACGGCCGTAAGTAGATGCCTTTACGGCCGTAACGGGCTAGATGGAAGAATCTGGACAACGTTGACGAAGTTCACTTACGGCCATATAATTATAAGGTGTAACATCCCCGATATATTCAGGAATATTACAGCGCCGTAAATCCTTTACATAAGAATTTACAAGGCTGAATAAATGAAAAGACAATGACATATACCAAATTATGAAATCATTGAAATAAAATACGACAGTTCTGGTTCAATACCGAAAATACAAATATCCAAATGAAGAATATTAATACATCACTGAAATCCAAACATCACAAATTACGATGTACTCGAGTACTTATTAAAATAACCAACAACAGATAATAAACCTGACCGGAACATCACTCTGCACCCTCGTCGTCATGCAGCTCCAGTGGTTGTTTCCCCGCTCTCCTAGATCCTGAATATAAATAAATGTTCACCCCCGAAGGGGTTAGCACAACGATGCTAGTACAAGTACCACAACATATTATTCAACATCTCACGAAGAATAATAATAACGTAAATGACAAAATACCAACGAGTCTTATCCTACGAGAAACTCATAAATAACATACACAAATGATAATCACAACATGATATCACAACATACACATGGTAATTCCGACGATCCAGCATTCACTGCCTAGAACCCACGATGATCCCGTCAGACCAACCCGTGGTGGAAAAACCCGTCCAATGATCCAGCGCACGCTAGCATAGATCCCCCGATGATCCCATCGGACAAACACGAGGTGGACATACAACGACATATATGCACGACAATATGTATAACATCAATACATAAAACAATTAAGGTACTTGCCTTGATTCGAAGACAAGAATATTACTTCCAGGAAAAACGAAACACTTGAAGGTCGCCCCTTCGATCAATCACATAGCAAGCTCGAACCTTAAACAAAAGAAACAATATAGAGTTCATCTCACGTTGTACGGACATCTAACAATCCAAATTACGGTTGAAAGTTTATAAAACGTAATCTGTCTGGCTTGTTTAACGCACGCTACGTATCCTATGTAGCGTACGTTAAGGCTACTTGTTAGCGCACGCAATTATACGAAGTCTAGCGTACGCTAACCATGCACTGTCATTACCTCACTGATCAGTCGATTGACTCGTCTGATGATATAATGCACGTTAAGTTCCAAGCGTAGCATACGTTAACTTATGCCCGATAGCGCACGTTAACTATAAAGCTTAGCGCACGCTAAACATGTGATGAAACTTACGAAATCCTCGGTGTTTAATATATGTTATCTCCATGCATATCACGTTCATCTCATTACAAATGATTTCACGGATTCAAATATCTTCGAGATACAAGAATACGCATAATTATCACAACACCATATTCCATCTTGATTACAATTCTTATGCGAAGTTCAGTGTTCTTAAGATCGATGCACTAGATTCTGATATCATCATTACATCCCGATTAAACCATGAAGATGAACTAATAATTACAACTTATAAGAAAGGATGCAAAACTTCTACGATTCTTTCCTAAGTCTGTTTAACAAAAGTGATAACAACTTTACGTCTACGAATTATGGTAACGTCATCAATACGGATAATTAATCTCAGAATATTTCTCTCATCATTCGATGTGGTAAGATTCTAGTCATGATGTTTCCAACGATGATATCTTAAGTATAAACATTCCAACTTATAAACATGATGTTGTTTGGATAATTCATCAATGGAACTCAATATCTTGATAGCTTAATCCTCATATCCTTAATAACACGAATCCAAGGTAGGAGATAGTATTAACATACCTTATGATGAAGAAAACACTGAAACAATAGGTAGACTTCAATCCCGGTTGCTTGTGTGTCACTTCAAAGTGAGTTTCTTCTTCAATGATCAAGTGTAAGTACTCTCCAATCTTCAATGATGTAAGGAGGGTTTATATGTGTTTAGGAAGTAGGGAAGGCTCTCTGGACTTCCAAGGAAGGAAGAACAAGTGAAGTTAACGTAAACCAAATGAAATGAGGGTGTTGTTCCTTATATAATGTTTCTGCACGCTAGCTGATTAGCGCACGCTATCTTACTATCCTTAGCGCATGTTAATTAGCGTTGACTCCAAATTGTCCAGGTTCACCCGCGGGAATCTTATCCGGGCCCATGTCCGGCTGGCACATGTACTAGCCGCCTAGCTCAATAATTGACTGCCTAACGCACGCAATTCTTCATTCGTAGCGTACGCTAGTTTTAGCCGATAACGTACGTTAAGCTACATTCTTAGCTTACGTTATCACGTGTTCGCATGAGAAAATTTACATGTTGTTATACTCATGTATAAGGATATAAATATAGGAAATTTCATACTCCAATTATCGATATCACAATTCCGAATAATACAGGGCTCAAATACAGATGAAATACTCAATAATAAATCCGGATATTACATACTCTCCTACTAAAAAGGAGTTTCGTCCAAACTCAAGACGAAAATAACTCTGGATATCTGGACTTCATGCTATGTTCCGTTTCCCAAGTGGATTCTTCCACTCCGTGGCGTGACCATTGAACTTTGACCAAAGCGATTGGTTTGTTCCTCAACTGCTTAACTCGACTCTCGAGTATCCTGACCAGTCTTTCTTCAAACGTTCCATCCTGAGCGACTTCGATCTCGCCGAAATCATTGACATGACTAGGATCCTGTATATATCTCCGTAACTGGGATACGTGGAACACGTTATGAACATGGCTCAATGACGGCGGTAATGCCAATCTGTATGCCAACTCTCCAACTCTCTCAAGGATCTCGAGTGGTCCGATATATCTCGGACTTATCTTTCCCTTCCTTTCAAAACGAAAGATTCCCCGAGTAGGAGAAACCTTTAAAAGTACGTGGTCTCCAGTACTGAACTCCAACGGGCGACGGCGTACGTCTGCATAAGATTTCTGTCCACTCTAGGCGGTCAACAACCTTTCACGAATCAAGGCTATCTTCTCTCGTGTCTGTACGATCAACTCTGGTTCTGTCCCGATCAAGTCTGATGAATCGTCCCAACATAGGGGCGACCTGCATCTCCTCCCGTATAATGCCTCAAACGGTGCCATCTTAATGGAAGCATGCCAACTATTGTTGTAAGTGAATTCAATCAACGATAGATGAACTTCCCAATCAGTTGATCAATCTAAGGCACAAGCCCTCAGCATATCTTCCACCATTTGAATAGTCCTCTCGGATTGTCCATCTGTCTGCGGGTGATAAGCTGTGATGAAGTTCAATTCGGTCCCCAAGGCTTTATGAACTGCTTTCCAAAAATGAGACACAAAACGACCGTCTCGGTCAGAAATAATGGTGTTTGGCGTACCATGCAATCGGACTATCTCTGAAATAAATACTCGTGCCAACCTCTCTGGTCCCCATGTGTCCTTAATGCCTAGAAAATGAGCTGATTTGGTTAAACAATCAACTATGACCCAAATCATGTTTATTCCTATCTTGGTTCTCGGCATACTAGTGATAAAGTCCACCGATATGTCCTCCGACTTCCATTCAGGAATCGAGATCGGCTTCAGCATTCCGGTAGGTAGTTGATGCTCGATCTTAACTTGCTGACAAGTCAAACACTTCGAGACATACTTCGCTACATCTTTCTTCATGTTGCCCCACCAAAAGTTCTGCTTCACGTCCTTATATATCTTACTGGTTCCCGGGTGGATATAATAGGGCGTGCTGTGAGCTTCCTTCATAATCGTCTGTTTCAGAACATCGACATCGGGAACGCAAAGTCGGTTCTGAAATCTCAAAACTCCATCATCATGAATTATGAATCCGGGGGCCTTTCACTTGATCACTTCATCACGTAACCGAATCATCATAGGATTATCTACTTGCTTAGATTTGATTTCTTCGATTAACGATGAAGTTATTTCCATCACGCACAGTTGTCCTTGGACTCTTTGTAACCACACATCAATTCCTTCACGAATCATTTCTCGTTGAATGCGGAGCTGGGAGGTCAGAGTCTCCAGCATATGAATAGAAACAGGCTTGCGGCTAAGTGCATCGGCCACTACATTTGCTTTGCCTGGATGATAAAGAATCTCCAAGTCATAGTCCTTAATAAGTTCCAGCCATCTCCTTTGCCGCATGTTCAACTCTTTCTGACTGAAGATGTATTTGATACTCTTGTGATCCGTAAAGATCTGATAATGAGTCCCGTACAGGTAATGTCTCCAGATTTTCAAAGCAAAAACTACTGCTGCTAGCTCCAAATCATGCGTTGGGTAATTCACTTCATAAGGTTTCAGCTGTTGTGACGCCTAAGTGATCACTTTATCATTCTGCATCAATACACATCCGAGTCCTTGGTTCGAAGCATCATTGTAAACTATAAATCCTCCAGTTCCCCGTGGGAGTGCTAAAATCGGTGCCGTCGTCAATCTCTTCTTCAATTCATCGAAGCTATTCTGGCACAACTCATTCCACTCAAACTTTTGAGTTTTCTGCAGTAGTCGAGTAAGTGGGTGGGTAATTTTGGAAAACCCCTCCACGAACCGATGATAATACCTAGCAAGTCCTAAGAAACTCCAGATTTCTTTCATGTTCTTTGGAGGCTTCCAATCCATAACTGCTTCGATCTTATGAGGATCTACTCGTACTCCTTCTGCTGATACCCCATGGCCGAGGAACATTACTTCCTTTAGCCAGAATTCACACTTAGAAAGTTTGGCGTACAATTGTTCATTTCTCAACAAGTCTAACACAATCAGTAAATGTTGTGCATGCTCTTCTGGGCTCTTAGAATACATCAAAATGTCATCAATGAACACAACCACAAATTTATCCGAATACTCGATGAACACTCGGTTCATCAATTTCATGAATACAGCAGGTGCATTAGTGAGACCAAACGGCATCACTACAAACTCATATTGTCCGTAGCGAGTTCTGAACGCTGATTTCGGAATATCAGATTCCTTAATCCGCAGCTGATGATATCCTGATCTCAGATCGATTTGTGAAAACACTACTTCTCCTTGTAACTGGTCAAACAAATCATCAATCCGTGGCAACGGATACTTGTTCTTAATCGTCATCTTGTTCAGCTCTCGATTAGTCAATACACATTTGAAGCGATCCATCCTTCTTCCGGACAAAAAGAACTGGTGCTCCCTAGGGCGAAATGGTTGGCTGGATATAGCCTTTGTCCAGTAACTCCTCCAGTTGCTTTTTCAGTTCGTACATCTCAGTAGGTGCCATATGATACGGCACCTTAGAAATTGATGTAGCTCCGGGTTCCAGCTCGATGGTGAATTCTACATCCCGTCGTGGAGGTAGTCCAGGTAACTCGTCAGGGAATACATCCAGAAATTCGTTCACAACAGGAATGGATGAAAGTTCCAGAACTCCGTCTTCTTTCTTCATTGCATAGCACCAGTATCCGGTACAGCCCTGTTTTAACAATTTGACAGCTTTCATCGCCTTGATCATCTTTCCTGAGCTTCCTGGTTTCCATCCTTCAAACAGTATTTCGGAACCATCGTCAGTGATCAGCGAGATATTCCTATTTCGGTAGTTTATAATAGCTCCATATCGATTAAGCCAATCGTCTCTGAGTATCAGGTCGTCTCCTTGCATTTCTATCACAATTAGATTTGAGAGCCACTCTCTGCCTCCAAATGATATAGGGAAATCTCTAGTTTCTAAGTTTCCAAGAATCCTCTCTCCGCTCGGTAAACCAACAACATAAGGTTCAAAATTATGAAAACCAGAAATATTCAAACGATTTACACAAGACAAGGATATAAATGAATGCGTAGCTCCAGCATCGAATAAAACGCTAACTAGCTGGGAAAGGATCTGAACAGTACCTGATGCGACAGCAGCATCCTGATCGTCTGTTCTCCTCATCTCGTACAGACATGGGGGAACAGATCCGTCACTCGATGTACCCTTCCGGTCCCACTGTCCTTTGCCTCGTCCACGGCCAAAATTCTGAGGCATCTGAACACTTTGCTGCGTCTGTTGGATACTGGTTTCCTTCTAAACTGGCTGTGGTGTACGGGCTCTAAAAGACTTTGCAGCCTCTTCACAGAACACCGCACGATGTCCCTCTCGACCACAATCAAAACAAGTCACGGTAGGTAGGGGCAATTCCGTCGATAGTTCCCCGTCTGGGCACAGTTAAAGCATTTCCTGGTGACATCTGTCGTGGTTGATGCTGCTCTGAAGTTCCTTCTGCTCTTAGGGTGCGGAGGTTTCTTGAAATAATGAAAGGATGACTGGCCTTGCGGGGCCCACTGCTCTTATGCTCCGTGAAACTACCGGAGACTTTCTGCTTCTTGGACTCTGCCAACTTCTCCATTGCTGCTTCCTCGATTTCATATGCCAATGCTTTATCCTGGTATTGACGGAGAGTGGTACATTCAAAACCGGACATGTATCTATGGATTTCTAGTTTCATTCTCATATCAAAATGGATCATCATTTCTGCATCTGTTCTGACCAGATGTCGAACAAATGCCATCTGTTGGTTAAATGTCATAATTGCCTGAGATACTGGCACATCTGAAAGCTAAGCGGAGAAAAACTCCCGAACTTTGGCTTCCCTCACAGGACGAGGGCAGTACTGAGCTTCCATCATCAATTTAAATTTTATCCAGTCCGCATCATGATCTGCAGGCCGGATCGCTTCCCACCACTCGGATGCTTCCCCTATCAAAAAGTACTGAGCAATAGAGTTTTTTTATCTCTACGGTCGTCTGGGCAATTAATCCCGGTAAAAATTTTCTCCAATTCCTTTAACCAATGATCCCAGGTGGGAGTCTTAGAAATACCTCGAATTTAGGTGGTTTCATCTTCGACACCTCTTGCAGCCATCGGTCACCTCGATTTCCCATGTCTGGGATACCCTGTTGTCGATCTCCTTGTTGTAACCCTACTGCCACCTGCATTCGGTCCACAACCTGGGCGAACTGAGTCATCTGGTTCACCACCTGACGAAGGATTTCGGGCACAGCAGGTTCCAGTTCATTATTAATAGATCTCTGTGGCTCGCCTGAGTTGTGGCTGTCCTGATTAGAAGGCGAAGCTTCTCTTTTGGCATTCCTTCGTCCGCGTCCACGACCGCGACCACGTCCACGTCCACCTCTCAACATACTGTAAGCATAAATACTCAATATACAGGAAACAATATCGTTCAATGTTCAAGTATAAAAAGATACAATATGAAAAGGACGAGATAGAGTTTATGAACTTACAACCACTGTTCGCACGAAGACGTAGGCAGTACAGTGATGTTATTCATGGCCGGTTACCCCAAAAGACGTATACGACCCCTATTTTAACCCAATGGCCAAGATATCCATAATCTTAGCTCCAATACCATATTCTGTAACACCCCCGATATATTCAGGAATATTACAGCGCCGTAAATCCTTTACATAAGAATTTACAAGGCTGAATAAATGAAAAGACAATGACAGATACCAAATTATGAAATCATTGAAATAAAATACAACAGTTCTGGTTCAATAACGAAAATACAAATATCTAAATGAAGAATATTAATACATCACTAAATTCCAAACATTACAAATTACGATGTACTCAAGTACTTATTAAAATAACCAACAACAGATAATAAACCCGACCGGAACATCACTCTACACCCTCGTCGTCATGCAGCTCCAGTGGTTGTTTTCCCACTCTCCTGGATCCTGAACATAAACAAATGTTCATACCCGAAGGGGTTAGCACAACGATGTTAGTACAAGTACCACAACATATTATTCAACATCTCACGAAGAATAATAATAACGTAAATGAAAAAATACCACCGAGTCTTCTCCTACGAGAAACTCATAAATAACATACACAAATGATAATCACAACATGATATCACAACATACACATGGTAATTCCGACGATCCAGCGTTCACTGCCTAGAACCAACGATGATCCCGTCAGACCAACCCGTGGTGGAAAAACCCATCCGATGATCCAGCGCACGCTAGCATAGATCCCCCAATGATCCCGTCGGACCAACACGAGGTGGACATACAACAACAACATATATGCACGACAATATGTATAACATCAATACATAAAACAATTAAGGTACTTGCCTTGATTCGAAGACAAGAATACTGCTTCCACGAAAAACGAAACACTCGAAGGTTGCCCCTTCGATCAATCACGTAGCAAGCTCGAACCTTAAACAAAAGAAATAATATAGAGTTCTCACGTCGTACGGACATCTAACAATCCAAATTACGGTCGAAAGTTCATAAAACGTAATCTGCCTGGCTTGCTTAACGCACGCTACGTATCCTATGTAGCGTACGTTAAGGCTACTTGTTAGCGCACGCAATTATACGAAGTCTAGCGTACGCTAACCATGCACTGCCAGTACCTCACTGATCAGTCGATTGACTCGTCTGATGATATAACGCACGTTATGTTCCAAGCGTAGCGTACGTTAACTTATGCCCGATAGCGCACGTTAACTATAAAGCTTAGCGCACGCTAAACATGTATGACAGTTCTTCCCTGGGCAGTCGACTGTTCTAACGGTGATGAAACTTACGAAATCCTAAGTGTTTAATATACGTTATCTCCATGCATATCACGTTCATTTCATTACAAATGACTTCACGGATTCAAACATCTTCGAGATACAAGAATACACATAATTATCACAACACCATATTCCATCTTGATTATAATTCTTATGCGAAGTTCGGTGTTCTTATGATCGATGCACTATATTCCAATATCATCATTACATCCCAATTAAACCATGAAGATGAACTAACAATTCCAACTTATAAGAAAGGATGCAAAACTTCTACGATTCTTTCCTAAGTCCGTTTAACAAAAGTGATAACAACTTCACGTCTACGAATTATGGCAACGTCATCAATACGGATAATCAATCTCAGAATATTTCTCTCATCATTCGACGTGGTAAGATGCTAGTAATGATGTTTCCAACGATGATATCTTAAGTATAAACATTCCAACTTATAAACATGATGTTGTTTGGATAATTCATCAATGGAACTCAATATCTTGATAGCATAATCCTCATATCCTTAATAACACGAATCCAACGTAGGAGATAGTATTAACATACCTTATGATGAAGGAAACACTGAAACAATAGGTAGACTTCAACCCCGGTTGCTTGTGTCACTTCAAAGTGAGTTTCTTCTTCAATCATCAAGTGTAAGTACTCTCCAATCTTCAATGATCATGTAAGGAGGGTTTATATGTGTTTAGGAAGTAGGGAAGGCTCTCTGGACTTCCAAGGAACGAAGAACAAGTGAAGGAAACGTAAACCAAATGAAATGAGGGTGCTGTTCCTTATATAATGTTTCTGCACGCTAGCTGATTAGCGCACGCTATCTTACTATCCTTAGCGCATGTTAATTAGCGTTGACTCCAAAATTGTCCAGGTTCACCCAGGGAATCTTATCCGGACCCATGTCCGACTGGTGCATATGCTAGCCGCCTAGCTCAATAATTGACTGCCTAACGCACGCAATTCTTCATTCGTAGCGTATGCCAGTTTTAGCCGATAACGTACGTTAAGCTACATTCTTAGCGTACGGTATCACGTGTTCGCATGAGAAAATTTACATGTTGTTATACTCATGTATAAGGATACAAATATAGGAAATATCATACTCCAATTATCGATATCACAATTCCGAATAATACAGGGCTCAAATACAGATGAAATACTCAATAATAAATCCGGATATTACATAAGGTTACGGCCGTAACATCTCTTACGGCCGTAACATGCGCATCATACACCCGTAAGTTACTACTGGATTCCATGCAGAAAACGAAGCTGAACTATGGCCGTACAATGAGGAATGTACGGCTATAACTCTCGAACATTTCGGTCGTAACTCTCCAAGCTTACGGTCGTAATCTGCTTCTGACAGCAGATACAAGAGAGGCTACAGCTCGCCAACAATCGAACGAAGAGTACAGAAATAAACCAATGGTTACCCAAAGATTTCTTCAGATGAGACAATTACAACATCCATCCCATGACCACCGACCATCCCGAGGTCGGAATAAACGAATACTAACAATACTGCCAAATAAAATAGGAATTTACAAAACTACCCAAACATTCGGAAATCTAGATTCTAGACCTGAACAACAATCTCAGAAAGTCGTAACATATCCAGAATTAAAAAAGGAACTCGTAGAAGTAACGAAACGTCAGATTATAATGAGATTTACCAGAATCGAGCCTCAACGCGAAAAAGTTGCATACTAAGTAGAATCTCATAAAAACAACCCCAAAACTCGTCCGGATGGTCATGGATACAGATCAAAATTGTTTCAAAATTCCAAAACAATAACTAGCAAGTCGTCCGAAATGAAAATACACTAAAAATAGAAATTACTAAAAATAGAAAGTGCGGATATTACATTTATGTCATTTACTTTCAGCACTTTTACTAAGTTCTTAACGAGAAATTTTATTTAATGGTATCACCATTATTCAACTCCTCTTCTAGTGATAATTTTCACTCTTTAGTTGGTATCAGAGCGGGTCTCTTTTTTATTGGTTTAACCACCTAAGAGAAAAAGATCGGCAAATGGCTCTTATGGGTCAAATCAAAGGAAATGCTCTCAACCGTCCATCTTTCTTTGATGGCTCTAATTTCATGACATGTAAAAAGAAGATGGCTATTTTTGTCCAAGCCTATGATATTGAGATATGGAAGGTCGTCGCTCTTGGTCCAAAAATTTCCAAGAAGGAAGATGGATCATTGAAAAAAATTGATGAATTTAGTGACAAAGATTGGAAGAACACAAATATCAATTCCCGTGCCACTCAACTCCTGTATTGTGCTCTCAATCCCGAAGAGCTCAACCGAATATCATCCTATGAAAGTGCAAACACAAACTGGGAAATTCTTGAAGTCACTCATGATGGAACCACTCAGGTCAAGGAGACCAAAATTAACATGCTTCTTCATGACTACGAACTATTCTCCATGAAAGACGACGAATCAAATACTAATAAGCCGGATCGTTTATCAGCTATAACTAATGGTCTCGCGTCATTCGGAAGACCAATATCAAGTAGTGACAAGGCCAAGAAAATCCTTCGTTCTTTACCCCGTGAATGGGATGCCATGGTTACCGCAATCATAGAATCCAAAGATCTCAACAGACTTGAATTTAGCGCCCTCATCGGTTCACTCATTAACTTTGAGATCGTACTTAAATCTAGAGGCTCCAAACCCAAGCCTCGTGAAAAAGTGGTTGCCGTTAAAGTCGATAGCGATATTGAGGAAGAAACTCCATATGATGAAGATGACGCGGAACTTGCTCTATAAGCTAAAAATTTTAGAAGATACAATAACTTAATTCAAAAAAGGCGAAACTTCCTTGGCAAGATTCTAGATTGGAACAAAAGAAAAATACTTATGTTCCTACAAAAAAGTTCAACAATAATTGTCGAAAATACGGTCAACCCAGACAATACGCTAAAGAATGCCAAGGGTCTACTTCCAAACCTCAAATCGAAAGATTTAAAAAGAAAAAAATATTGATTGCTTCTTGGAGTGATGACGAGGAGGAAATCGAAGGATCATTAGACGCAAATCTCGTATTTATATCTCTTGAATCAGAAAATACTATTGAGGTAAGTTCTTATTTCGACGATGATCTTTTAGATACTTGCAAATCACAATAGATAAACCGTGATGATGAACTTTTAAGTGCGTTTGAATATTTAAATTTTGAGTACGACGAAATGGTAAGACTTAATATGTCCTTAAAAGAAAAATAAAGCAAAAATTCTAAACTTCAAAATAAAAGCAAAAATATTAAAATAGGCCATATTTCATGTCTTGAAAAAGAATACATTTTGGAAACTGAGTTGTCTAAAACTCAAAAATAATTGAAATATATAATGAAAAAATTTACTCTTGAAAATGAAAAATTTGAAAAGCTTCTATCTATTCGAAAATCTCTTTTGTCAAAACATAGTCTTGATTTTGATCCTTTTAAAAGAGAACGGTCTCTTACAAATCCTAACAAAATGAAAAACAAAGAAACCGAGAATTTAAACATTCCTCCTAGCGAGGTTTTAATGACAAAAATAATTACAAAGTTCATTCAAAATTAAGAACTATTAAAGTCAAACAAATCTGGGTTCCTAAAGGAATGATAGTTCCAAATGCTATAAAGATTATTAACTTTTGAGGACCTAAAAGGTCTTGGGTACCGAAACAACCGAAATAAACTATTTTTGTAGGTATCAATTTCAAAGAAAAACAAATGGTACATAGATAGCGGTTGCTCGAGGCACATGTGTGGCACTAAAGAGCTACTCGAAGATCTTGAATATCAAGAAGAAGGGCATGTAACCTTTGGTGACAATAAAAAGGGGAAGATTATGGGCACCGGTAAGGTAGGTAAGGAACTTTCACCTTTTATTAATAAAGTTTTATTTGTTGAAGCATCACATCATAATCTACTTAGTGTATCTCAGTTGTGTGATGAAGGATTTAAAATTCTTTTCGAAAAACTCACGGCACTGCTTTCAAAAATAGCAAAGTTCTCTTTATCAGACTGAGATGTGGAAATATTTATATTGTTGATCTGAATGATGAGAATTTATTTAATGAAAAATATCTTATAACTTTAGATGAACATGCATTTTTATGGCATAAAAAATTGGGGCATACATCTTTACCGATCATTTCAAAATTATCTAGACATGATTTAGTTAGTGGTTTATCTAAACTAAAATTTGATAGAAAATACTTGTGTGAATCATGCATTAAAGGGAAACACACACGAGAATCTTTTAAACCGAAATTCAAAATTTTCACTATTTGTGTTCTTGAACTTGTTCATATGAATATAATTGGTCAATCTAGATATGTTAGTCTAAATGGTAAACTTTATACTTTGATGGCTGTAGACGATTTCTCCGATCTATATGGATTAGATTTCTCGTTCATAAAGATGATACATTTACTGAGTTTTCTAAATGGTGTCGGTTGGTAGAAAATGAGAAAAATCTATCCATCATTTCTATTTGAAACGATCATGGAGGAGAATTTGATTACTCTCCGTGTGAAATTTTGTGAGACAAATAAGGAATTAATCACAATTTTTCAGTTCCTAGAACTCCTCAACAAAATGGGTTCATTGAAAGAAAAAAATCGCTCATTGGAAGAAATGTCCAGAACAATATTAAATGAATATTCTCTTCCGCAATATTTTTGGGGCCGAATCTATTTTTATGGCATGTTATACAATTAACCGGATTCATCTTTCTGGAGATCAACTTAAAACTCCTTATGAAATTTGGAAAGACAAAAAGTCAAATATATCATATTTCATCCATTCGGTTGAAATGCTTTTATTATAAATAATGGTAAAGAAAATTTGATGCAAAATCCGATTCCGGTATATTTATAGGCTATTCTCTATATAACAAAGAGCGCGAGTGAATATCATTTGAGGTGCCAAGCCAACTGTAATATGACATCCATATGTCATAAGCCACCATACATTCAAAGAAAATTTGCTTACTTGTTTCCTCCGAGGCTCCACAAAGCAAGCATCCGAGGTCAGAATTATGGCCAAGAATACTTCTTCGAAGGTCAGTTTTAGTCGGAATGGGATCCCATAGAACTCTCTACCAGAGAGCTATTACTTTCAGTGGCGCAATTTTATTCGACACCAACTTAAAAGCCAGCTCACCATCGATATTGTGGTGGGTATTCCCACTGATTCCAGCCAACATACGGTATATGCCTCCCTCATTCTGTATGATCTCGTCGAAGAATTTGCCCATCTCCGAGTATTCTCTTTCTCGACCTTTAATTATTTCCTGTTAATCAAATTCAATAGTGAATTAATAAAACCTAAATTCCTGTTCCCCAGCTCCCTTCCCCATCTCCATTTCCACACCCACTCATTCCCAACCCATATCTCCCACCCTTTCCTCCTTATCCCGGCTCAAATAGAAAAGCCTAGGATATCTCAAATGTTGTAATACCCGGTTGTAATTCCATTCATTATCATTCAGTAATTATCATAAATTTCACTCATTAATAATCATTCATCATTCACGTTCATTCATTGAATTCATTGTTGGCGTATTCTTTAGCCGTGTATCAATTACCGATCGTCTTTCGCCTCCGTTTGAGTGTCGAGACGAGAGTATTATCATTATCATCGTGATTGGTAGTCTTGTGTTGGAAGTATCATCTATGGCATGTGTTGGACTTGTTTACTGTCACATACGTATGGTATGTCGGATCATTCATCAATCGTAGCGAGAAAATGGAGTTGTCGGATTTTTGTCACTTCCAGCAGCGAGTTACGGCTGTAACTAATCAGGCATTACGGACGTAACATGCATTCGTTGGTTTAGGGATGTTTTGGAAAAAGGTGAGTTACGGCCGTAAGGATAGGCGGATACGGCCGTAACATGCGTTCGTTGTTTTCAGGACAATTCGGATGAATAGGACTTACGGGGGTAAGGGTTGCGGCATACGGCCGTAAGTTGAGGCAGATACGGCCGTAAGGCTTGGCCGGTTACGGCCGTACGATTCGAGCAGGGTGCCCAGGCATTTTCGACAAAGGCTTCATACGCCCGTAAGTTTTGCCGAGTATGGCCGTATCAGTCGAGTTACGCCCATAAGGCATGTGTGGGTATGGCCGTATGACTGTTGGCAGATTCTTGACGAAGCTGAGTTACGCCCGTACAAGATGGCAGGTTACGGTCGTAAGGCCGTTGACTTGGAAATGTTACGGCCGTAAGTAGGCCAGAGTTACGGCCGTAACAATGGCATTACTTAAGTACCTGGACGGGTTTTTGAGGTCATTTTTCTCACTTTTTCACTTGAGTTTCGAGAGAGAAGTTCTTGGGATAGATTTTCTTCTTCACATCACTTTGGTAGGAGTGTTCTGAACATATATCTTGGATTGGGAAGCTTGGTTAGTCGATTTAATATGGATTCACCGGATCGAAGTGTTTGAATCTTCAAAGGTAAATTCTTCAACATCTTGGATTTCGATTTTGAGTTGGGATATGATGTTTTGGATGTGATAATCATGATATATGAAGTGATATAATTGTGATTATGAGTTGTTAAGGATTATCATCAGATTATTGGGGTTTATTCAAGAACACCTTGGATATTGAGTTGGATTTGGAGTTTTTTCGATTAGACGTTGTTGTAGTCTCAAATTGGGCATTCATTTTAGATTATTGATTGTATTGTAGATGTTTTGTTGAGTTGAAACACTCTTTGGATGTTTGATATGGATATAATTGAGGTTGATTGTAACCAATCGAAGATTGATTACAACGTGTTTGTTATAATGCCCCAATGAACTTGGATTATTCATATCGACGTTGTGAGTGAGTTGTAATCGTACTTGATATGTATATTGAACGAATTGTGGGTGATTGTGTTATTCAAGGTTGTTCGAGCGACCGACACCTCATTTAGGACGTTTGTTCGTGGAAGGACTTTCTTCACCGGTGTTGTGTAAGTTAATTCTTACTCGGTTAAAAGGATACTCATTCCTTTCATTGTTGTTCATTCATAATCATAACTCATTCATAATGTAATTGAGACTTGTAATTGTCAAATAATCATTTCATTCACGAGGAACGACGGTTCAAAATCATTTCAATGAGCTACCATTCATTTCATTGTTATCTCATATCGGTGAGTCATTCTTGACCCTTGTCGGATTGTTATTCATTATGTTTATTGGTCACTTTTGATCGTGTGACCTTCTGGGTTCATATTGCGTGGCCGGGTAGGGATGTGTGGAATTTTTAATCGGGCACACAATAGTCATGTGTTGGGTTCACCGACACATTGGACTGTGCACACGGTAATGTACTTCCGTGAGACTAATTAGGTACAAGGGTGGGTGTGTCCGGACACTCGTCTTGTGCACGTGCACATTCCATTACGGGCGTACTATGATGCTCTTCTTCAGCCTAAATTCATAACTAAGGGATATTTAATGATTTTGTTTATTCAACTCTTGAGGATTGTTGTTCTGTGTAACTGACCCCATTGGGGGATATTGTTTTCAGGTCACGGAAATGCAAAGGCATGGGAAGAGCATGTTGACGGCGAGGAGTCCCAGTGATACTAGTAGGGGGCCCCAGTCCTTTCAGTCTTTCACGTCTTTCTTCTTTTTATTTCTGCTGCAAACTTCCGGTTGAATATTCATTTATTCAGGGTTGTATATTTTATCTTCATATAAAATGTACAAGTATTCTGTATTCCTGGGTGTATGGTACTTAAAGCTCTTCATCGTAGTATTTAACAATATAATGTGGTTCGTAACTATAATTATATTATTTAATTCATTAATTTTCATTCGCCTGGTGGGTCCCAGTTGGGGTTCCACAACACTGTAATAGCCGCCTAGTTTGGGGTGTTACAAAGTTGGTATCGGAGCGTGGTTTTGAATACTACCTTCCGAGTCATGTCTCATTGAAATCATCATTCACCAAACTAGTATCATTGGACTTTCACGTCGCGTGTGACCTGTGCAAATGCCAAGCCCCTCAGACCAAGAACTGTATGATTTCTGACGCCATGGTATAATTTATGGCAATAAGAATCATTCATTCATCATTCATCAGTTAACAATCCTCAAACATCATTTTCATTTTGATCATGTTGATCATATTAACTCATTAATCACTCAGTTCATTTCATTACTCAGTTGTCGATCTTGAGGATCGTATCATTAATCTTGTTAACTTGTCCAAGATAATCATTTCAAGAGTTTCATCAGACAATCATGTCACCTCAGTTAATCATTCATATAATCATTATGTCAGAGCGCGTATGCTCATTATTATCATCTCATAACGTAATCATAATGTGATATTCATGCGATATCTATAATTATCATGTAACTTTCCTACTTCAGTATGGAGAGAGCAGGCAGAGGATGTAGGGGAAGAGGCCGCGGTGTGGGCCGAAACCCGGGAGCTCGTGTGAATACACGTGCTAATGCAAGGAATAATGCTAATTCATCGAGCAGTGACGCTGCCACTCATTCACCTGGACGTAATCATTCACTATCAGGGAGTCTTGCCCGGGACACAGCTCAGTCAGAAGATATTCGGGTTGATCCACTCGCTTTTATGCAGGGCATGATGGCCCAAATGACTCAGATGGCACAACTGATGGAGACGATGCATAACTCAGCTACTCAAAATCAACAGGCTCCTCCGCCGCCACCTCAGAGGCAAAAGAGGAGTGTGAGCAGTATCATTGGCGACATCTCTCGCCAGAGACCACCTACCTTCGAGGGCTCATCTGAGCCGGCGGATATCATTCACTGGCTTGAACACTTCTAGAAACTGTTTTCCATGGTGGACTGTCCTGAGGGACACAAAGTTTCAGTTGCGGCTTACTATCTGGGTAAGAACGCTCACTCTTGGTGGTTATATTTGAAACCCACCGACGGATCTTGTAATTGGGAGAAATTCAAGACTCTCATGATGGAGAGATATTATCCGACCCCACTCAGGGAGGCCAAGTTGTCAGAATTACTAACTCCCGACCTCTCACTGGACGATGATGTTCTCGCCATCGCCGAGAAATTTCAGGAACTTCTTTCTTTTGCCTAATCTATTAATCACTCCGAGGCGGACAAGATCAAGTACTTCAGCAAGAGGTTGAAACCTCATATACGAATGCAGCTGCTTAATCATCATTGCACAACCCTGGCCGAATTCATCGAGAAAGCTCTTACTTATGAGCTTACTACGAAGAAAATTGCTAAGAATCAAACTTCATCTTCTGGCAAGAAGTCTAAGAGCTGTAATCAGTCTGAAGGCAGTCAGGCAACCTTCAAGAAGCCTCGTGCGGGCTCTACTTTTTCGGGGCGACCTCTTGCGGCGCCTAAACCTACGGAATCTCAGTCCCGAGCGGCCAGTTCGGCCATCAGCTGTTTCAACTATGAAGGACAGGGTCATGTCAGCACCAAGTGCCCGAGGCAGACTATCACGTGCCATAACTGTGGGATTGCTAGGCATAAGGCCCGTTTTTGCCGAAGAGACTCCAAGAATACTCCGGCGGCATCTCAGGACCCGAAGCAGTCAGCCGTTCAGAATCAAGCTACTCAGTCAGCATCGTTTAAAACGACAGGAGCGAATAAAGGTGAAGCCTATAGTCATCAGACGGGAGCGTCTGGTGCTGGGACCAGTAAGCCCCGAATTTATGAGATGAAGAGGACCGAAGATCCGGAGGCCCGAATGATTTCAGGTACACTCGAAATTCTATCTCAACCCGTGTGTACACTTTTTGATACTGGTGCATCACATTCATTCATTTCCGAGTCATACTTGAGTAGACTTCACCTGGGTAGTGCAATTAGTTCTGAGCCTTATGTCATTGGTCTACCAGACGGTAGAAGAATTATCGGAAATCGTGAGATTGAGAATTGTCCGATTCAGCTTAATGACTATGTTTGGTTGGCGAACTTGATCGTGGTAGATTTACCGAGAGACGATGTTATTTTGGGTATCGATTGGATGGATCGTCACGATGCCATCATTAGTGTCCGTAAGCGTATGGTCACTATTGTTTCAGATGATGGAGTCGAGTGTGTATTTCAAGGATGTAATTCCAATTGTTCTCGTAAGATCATTAGTATGATGAAAGCGGTGAAATTACTCAATCAAGGGTGTGTTGGTTATTGGTTCTATATGACCAAGACCGAGAAATCATCAGTGATGTTGGCGGATATTCCTGTAGTGAGAGAATATGCTGATGTTTTTCTAAACGAGTTACCTGGTTTGCCTCAACAGAGGGATGTGGAATTCACGATAGAGTTGGAGCCTGGTACGTCCCCATTATCTAAGGCACCGTATCGTATGGCCCCGACCGAAATGCAGGAACTGAAGAATCAATTAGAGGATTTGACCGAGAAGGGTTATATCCGACCGAGTGCGTCCCCGTGGGGAGCACCTGTGTTATTTGTCAAGAAGAAGGATGGTTCTTTTCGCTTGTGTATTGATTACCGAGAGTTAAACAGGGTGACGATCAAGAATAAATATCCTCTACCCTGTATTGATGATCTCTTAGATCAACTTCAGGGAGCTTCAGTATTTTCCAAGATCGATTTAAGATCTGGTTATCATCAGTTGCGAATTCAAGAGTCGGATATCACTAGTACGGCGTTTCAAACACGCTATGGTCATTATGAGTTTGTGGTAATGCCGTTTGGGCTGACTAATGCACCTGCGGTATTCATGGAATTAATGAATCGAGTTTTCATCGACTATTTGGATCAGTTCGTGGTTCTCTTCATTGATGACATTTTGATTTACTCACCTGACCAAGAGGAGCACGAACTTCGTCAGGTTCTCGACGTTTTGAGACGAGAGCAACTATATGAAAAGTTCTCCAAGTGTGAATTATGGATGTCCGAAGTGACGTTTCTCGGACATATAATTCCATCAGACGGAGTACGTGTTGACCCTTAGAAGACAGAGGCTATCCGAGATTGGCAACCCCCGAAGAATGTAAAGGAGGTCCGAAGTTTTCTCGGATTAGCAGGTTATTTCCGGCGATTTGTGGAGGGATTTTCTAAAATCGCTCAACCTATGACGAACCTTTTGCGTAAGGATAAGAAATACATGTGGTCTGACGCGTGTCAGAAGAGTTTTGAGGAACTCAAGAACCGTTTAATTTCAGCGCCTGTCCTTTCCATACCACAAGGGATGGAAGGATTCGTGGTTTATAGTGACGCGTCCGGACACGGTCTCGAATGTGTACTAATGCAGAACGGGAAGGTCATTGCCTATGTTTCACGGCAACTGAGACCTTACGAGGTCAATTACCCGACCCACGACCTAGAGCTAGCAGCCGTGGTTTTTGCATTGAAGATTTGGCGTCATTACCTTTATGGCGTCACCTGTCAGATTTTCACAGACCATAAGAGTTTGAAGTATATATTTACTCAGAAGGAGTTGAATATGTGACAGAGATGGTGGCTAGAACTGATTAAAGATTATGATATCGAGATACTATGCCACCCGGGCAAGGCGAATGTTGTCACCGATGCCGTGATTCGTAAGTCCATTCAGGAGCAAATGCTTGCTCGTTTAACAGTTCAGAAGGAGCTTCAGCAGGAAATTCTGAGATCCGAGATCGAGGTCGGGTTACAGCGAGTGCAAGGGCAACTTTGCATGTTAGAGATTTCATCGCCACTTGAGGAGGCGATCAGAGTGAATCAGGGTTCAGACCCGTTTTTGTCGCGCATCCGAGAGGATGTGGCTCAGGGGAAAGCCCCTGGATTTGTGGTCCACGAGGATGGACTTTTGCGATTTAAGAATCGGTTATGCGTACCGGTGGATGACGAGTTGAAAATTTTTATTTTGAGAGAAGCTCATGATACCCCTTATTCCATTCATCCGGGGTCTAGCAAGATGTACAAAGACTTGAAATAGAATTACTGGTGGAGCAATATGAAGCGAGAAATCGCAGAATTTGTTTCGAGATGTTTAACCTGTCAGCAAGTCAAGATAGAATATCAACGACCGGAGGGTTTGTTGAAACCTCTCCTTATTCCAGAGTGGAAGTGGGAAGATATTTCTATGGACTTCATCACGAGTTTGTCGACGAGTCGTCGTGCCATGAATACAATTTGGGTAATTGTGGATCATCTAACTAAGTCAGCTCATTTCCTTGAGATTAAGGATATGTGGGGTCCCGAGAGACTTGCCTAGTTATTCATCAAAGAGATAGTAAGATTGCACGGTACTCCTAAGAGTATCGTTTTGGAACGTGGCGGGCGATTCGTGTCACATTTTTGGAAATCAGTTCATCGTGCTATGGGAAATCAGCTTAATCTCAGCACAGCTTTTCATCCTTAGTCCGACGGACAATCAGAGAGAACTATTCAGACGTTGGAGGACATGTTGAGAGCATGTGTTCTCGATTGGAAAGATGATTAGGAAGCCCAACTACCATTGATCGAGTTCACGTACAATAACAGTTGGCATGCTTCGATTGAGATGGCACCTTACGAGGCCTTGTACGGTCGTCGTTGTCGATCTCCTTTGTGTTGGGATGACTTATCAGAATCAATCGGCACTGAGCACGATATGCTTATAGTCGCCCACGAGAAGGTAGCTGTGATCAGGAGTCGTTTGTTGACTGCTCAGAGTCGACAAAAATCATATGTAGATAATCGTCACTGACCTTTAGAGTTCGAGGCAGGTGACCACATTTTGGTCAAGGTATCCCCGAGTCGAGGTATCTTCCGTTTCGGGAAGTGGGGAAAGTTGAGTCCGAGATTCATTGGACCGTTTGAGATTTTGGATCGAGTAGGTAGTCTGGCTTATCGATTGGCTTTACCTCTGGCGTTGAGCCGAATTCATAATGTGTTTCACGTCTCTCAGCTTAGGAAGTATGTAGCTGACCCGAGCCACATACTTCAGTTCGATGAAATCGAGATTGTGGATGATCATTCGTATGAGGAGCATCCTATACGAGTTTTAGAGCGGCGAATCAAACAGTTTAGGAACAAGACGATTCCTTTGGTTAAAATTCAGTGGTCTAGAAACGGAGTCGAATATGCTACTTGGGAAACCGAGGAGAGTATGCGGGAGAGTTATCCTGAGTTGTTTGACCCTTAGTTTCGGGGACGAAACTCTTTTTAAGGGGGGGTATGTAATACCCAGTTGTAATTCATTCATTATCATTCAGTAATTATCATTCAGTAATTGTCACCCAGTAAATTTCACTCACTAATAATCATTCATCATTCACGTTCATTCATTGTATTCATTGTTGGTGTATTCTTTAGCCGTGTATCAATTACCGATCGTCTTTCGCCTCCGTTTGAGTGTCAAGATTAGAGTATTATCATTATCATCGTGATTGGTAGTCTTGTGTTTGAAGTATAATCTATGGCATGTGTTGGACTTGTTTACTTTCACATACGTATGGTATGTCGGATCATTCATCAATCGTAGCGAGAAAACGGAGTTGTCGGATTTTTGGCACTTCCAGCAACGAGTTACGGACGTAACTAATCAGGCATTATGGCCGTAACATGCATTCGTTACTTTAGGGATGTTTTGGACGAAGGTGAGTTATGGCAGTAAGGATAGGCGGATACGGCCATAACATGCGTTCATTGTTTTCAGGAGAGTTCGGACGAATAGGACTTACGTCCGTAAGGGTTGCGGCATACGGCCGTAAGTTGAGGCAGGTACGGCCGTAAGGCTTGGCCAGTTACGGCTGTACGATTCGAGCAGGGTGTCTAGGCAGTTTCGACGAAGGCTTCATACGCCCGTAAGTTTTGCAAAGTACGGCCGTATCAGTCGAGTTACGCCCCTAAGGCATGTGCCGGCACGGCCATATGACTGTCGGCAGATTCTTGACGAAGCCGAGTTACGCCCGTACAAGATGGCAGGTTACGGCCGTAAGGCCGTTGACTTGGAAATGTTACGGCCGTAAGTAGGCCGAGTTACGGCCGTAACAATGGCATTACTTAAGTACGTGGACGGGGTTTTGAGGTCATTTTTCTCATTTCTTCACTTGAGTTATGAGAGCGAAGTTCTTGGGAGATATTTTCTTCTTCACATCACTTTGGTAGGAGTGTTCTAAACATATATCTTGGATTGGGAAGTTTGGTTAGTCGATTTAACACGGATTCACCGGATCGAAGTGTTTGAATCTTCAAAGGTAAATTCTTCAACATCTTGGATTTTGATTTTGAGTTGGGATATGATGTTTTGGATGTGATAATCATGATATATGAAGTGATATACTTGTGATTATGATTTGTTAAGGATTATCATCGGATTATTTGGGTTTATTCAAGAACACCCTAGATATTGACTTGGATTTGGGGTTTTTTCGATTAGACATTGTTGTAGTCTCGAATTAGGCATTCATATTGGATTATTGATTGTATTGAAGATGTTTTGTTGAGTTGAAACACTCTTTGGAGGTTTGATATGGATATAATTGAGATTGATTGTAACTAATCTAAGATTGATTACAACGTGTTTGTTATAATGCCCCAATGAACTTGGATTATTCATATCGACGTTGTGAGTGAGTTGTAATCGTACTTGATATGTATATTGAATGAATTGTGGGTGATTGTGTTATTCAAGGTTGTTCGAACGACCGACACCTCATTTAGGACGTTTGTTTGTGGAAGGACTTTTTTCACCGGTGTTGTGTAAGTTAATTCTTACTCGGTTAAAAGGATACTCATTCCTTTCGTTGTTGTTCATTCATAATCATAACTCATTCATAATGTATTAACCATATTGAGACTTGCAATTGTCAAACAATCATTTCATTCACGAGGAACAACGGTTCCAAATCATTTCAATGAGCTACCATTCATTTCATTATTATCTCATCTCGGTGAGTCATTCTTGACCCTTGTCGGATTGTTATTCATTATGTTCATTGGTCACTTTTGATTGTGTGACCTTCTGGGTTCATATTGCGTGGCCGGATAGGGATGTGTGCAATTTTTAGTCGGGCACACGATAGTCATGTGTTGGGTTCACCGACACATTGGACTGTGCACATGGTAATGTACCTCCGTTAGAGTAATTAGGTACAAGGGCGGGTGTGTCCGGAAACTCGTCTTGTGCACGTGCACATTCCATTACGGGAGTACTATGATGCTCTTCTTCAGCCTAAATTCATAACTAAGGGATATTTCATGATTTTGTTTATTCAACTCTTGAGGATTTTTGTTCTGTGTAACTGACCCCGTTGGGGGATATTGTTTTCAGGTCACGACAAGGCAAATGCACTGGAAGAGCATGTTGACGGCGAGGAGTCCCAGTGATACTAGTAGGGGCCCCCAGTCCTTTCAGTCTTTCACGTCTTTCTTCTTTTTATTTCCGCTGCAAACTTCCGGTTGAATGTTCATTTATTCAGGATATTCCCAACCCATTCCCCAAATCTATCAAGATTTTCCTGGAACCAAACTCCCTCTTCGCCACACGTAATTTTCACAATCTCACTCCACCACCGAACCACTGTTGGAAATAAAATGCAGCGAAAGCGAAGTTGGTGAGAATTTGATAAAAGCATTTTACATATCCACAAACACAAAATCTATTTAGGCATGCTAATAAATTAACTATTAAGATTAATAAGCAATTTAAATATTATCTATTAATTATTAAATAGTATCGTTGGTAAATTCAATATCCTAATCTAGATCAAAGATCATAGGATATTTATCTTTTGAAGTGTAGTGGTTGCTATCTCGATATCTTGCTCAAAATCTTCTAGAGTATGATGCCAATCCGGACGTTGTGTGGGCAACGAGCTACCGAATCTTACTTGGACTTTGAAGTGGATCGGTCGAACTTGTTCTTTCTCACAACTCTCGATTTTTATTTTTCTTCAAGTAATTCCGATTTACGGCAAGAATTAAAGTGTTATCTCAAGTGTTGAATCACAGACACAAGTCAGACACAATTAAACACTTATAAGAAAAAATCCAAACCCTTTTGTTATGAAAATGATGTATCATGCACAACTGAACCCCCTCATAAGTCCTATTTATAGGCTTTGGACTACTCTAGGGATCTTAAGGAGGATTAGGGTTAGGACTCCTAGTGCAACCCAACTTTCCATATTAAGCCCTTCCGGATATGGTTGAGTTCATTATTATCAATTCAATCAACTAAAGAATTAATCTTGTACTTCCAACTCAAATCCCAATTTAGGAAATCGGGCTCCTTATTTAAATATATTATTTCTCGTGTTTAAGATATTGAATGTCCATTAATTAATTTAAGGTACTGACAGCTTTAATTTATTTATTTATTATCCAAGAGTAGTACCACTCAAACCTTATTATTATATCGGAATTAAAGCCACCTGTAGGGTTTAATATAATAATTATTATCGAGCTCCTCAAGGGGGCATCATCAACCCACATGATTCGAGACACGATTTCTAGTTATAATAATTCTCATATAAATAATATTATTGCCCAAGAGACGAAGCATATTGAGTCAACCACTGTGACTCTTACTCGTGGTAAATCAAAGCAATAAATATTATAAATACATAATTAAATATTATATACTTAGAATTAAGAAATAATAATTATCCGAGATTTACGTGCTTCTTAAAATCAATACAAAAGACACTATCTCACTTTGATCCAGTTCAACGCATGCAAATACGCTAATGCATGCTAATAGTCAAGACCAACTAATCTCAAGCATACATTATAATCTTTCATATAGTTTGTCTAGTAATTATATAGGTTGTGAACAATTATATTATTTTCACCGATAATGTGATCTTCTGTGTGACACCAACACACCACATTATCTACAGTATAAAATAATTAGACATTTCATTAGCATAACCATAACGTGAATAAATATGCAAAATATGTGATTAAATGTAATTAATATTCTCATAAATAGTTACAGAAAAATAAGATAATACAAGCATAAAATATACTTTGCGGTATACAACCCCTAACACCAATAACTACTAGAACCTCTCCGAGTAAGGGAACATCCCCTACCCCAATTCGCCCCATACCTAGACTCCACTAATCTAGCCCACAACCTCTTTTTTTCCCACTAGAAGCCTCCACATCCATTTCCCCAACACCACCATATTAAAAGTATTCAAATCTCTCACCCCCTAGCGCTCCCTTGTTTTTAGGTTTGCATATATCTTTCCACTCAACCCGCACTGTTTTTTTACAACTCTCCCCACCCCCACCCCCCAGAAAAAAGCACGCTGAAACCAAACCCAACCAAACCAAACGTACCCAGTATATCCCGCTCAGAGCAGGGTCTGGGGAGGGTAAGATGTACGCAGACCATGCCCCTACTTATTACGGTAGGGAGGCTGTTTCCGTGAAGAACCCCAGCTTAGTGCACAGCAGAATCTTGTGTGATAAATACAAAGGAAAACATAAGATTCGAAAAAGTTCGAGACCATAGGTGAGCCCATGGCTTGATCCACATGGGGCTTACCTAAGTGGAATCTGGCTACTTCACTCCCGATGAACGTTGCTCTAACAAAAGAGAGGTTGGCTCTGCGCACAGCTCCCTGTCAAAAATACACCACACGCAAAGACAATAGGATAAAATATACAATAAATGTAAAAATGCAATGCTCTAGGTCAAAGTTAACCGAGACAACCCAACCCTGAGGCTTTCAACTACAGCACCACTCCCTACAAAAGAATCCACAACTCTGATCTGGCGCCTCCAAGCGCACCTATCAACAATCATGGTCTCGGAAAGGTTTAAGGCCTTCAAATCTAATCTCAGTTGCTCCTCCCACATCCTCCTCGGTCTGCCTCTCCTCCTCTCCCCGACAACCATTAAACTCTCGACCCTCCTCACCGGAGCAGATGCCTGCCTCCTGCGGACGTGGCCAAACCATCTCAATCTCCCTTCCCTAACTTTCGCTGAAATGGGCGCCACTTCCAGTGCATTCCTGAAAACCCCGTTCGCAATTCTATCTAATATTGTGCGACCACACAACCAACGTAACATTCTCATTTCAGCCACTTGCAACTTGCTCTCAAGCGACTTCTTCATCGCCCAACATTCGGAGCCATACAACATTGCAGGCCGGATTGCCGCTCTATAGAATTTACCCTTCAACTTTAGAGGGACTTTCTTGTCGCACAGGACCCATGTCGCTGCTCTCCACCTTAGCCACCCCGCCTTGATGCGATGCGTGACATCATCTTCACACTCACCTTCCTTCTGAATGATCGAACCCAAATACTTGAACTTATCCGTACGGAGTACGATCTGATCTGCAATCATTACCTCAACATCTTCCTCGTTGGCCTCACCACTAAAGTTACACCAGAGATACTCGGTCTTAGACCGGCTCACACGCAAGCCCTGGGATTCTAACTAAGCCCTCCAAAGCTCCAACTTCGCGTTCACCTCCCTCCTCGATTCCGCCACTAACAAAATGTCGTCATCAAAAAGCATGCACCACGGGATGCCATCTTGAATCCCTCGCGAAATCACGTCAAGGATTAAAGCGAAGAAAAGAGGGCTTAGCGCCGACCCCTGGTGTAGCCCTATCTCAACCAGAAAATACTGGGTGTCACCAACTGGGGTCCTAACGCACGTCCTAGCTTGGAAGTACATGTCTAGGATCGCCCTAACGTACGACAACGACACCCTCCTCTCTACTAGGCTCATCCAAATAACATCGCGCGGAATGCTATCATAAGCCTTCTCTAGATCTATGAACACCATATGGAGGTCTTTACGCCGCTCTCTAAACTTCTCCATAAGGTGTCTGACGAGATGAATGGCCTCAGTCGTGGACCTCCCCGGCATGAAGCCAAATTGGTTCTCTGAGATCTCAACTTGTCTTCTAACCCTGCATTCCACCACTCTTTCCCAAAGTTTCATAGTATGACTGAGGAGTTTAATACCCCTATAGTTACTACAACTCTGAGCATCGCCTTTGTTCTTAAAAAAAAGGCACGACAATACTATGCCTCCACTCTGTCGGCATCTTAGATCCTCTGAGGAGTAGGGGTGAGAAGAAAAACCGACAAAAACCGATAATACCGAAAATACCGAAAAAAAACCGAAACCGAAAAGCCGAACCAATAAGATATTGGTATGATACGGTTCTTAAAATTTTGAAAACCCAATTATGCGGTTCGGTTTCGGTTTCAGATATGGATCCCGACTTTAAAAACCGTACCGAACCGATAAAATAGATGACTATTCTGCAGACTTTGTTTTTTCTTTGTGCAGGTTGTTATGAATTGATGGACCTGTGCTAAGGAGGAAATTCAAGACTTTTGTTTAATCTGATATTGGACTTTTTAAATCCTTAGTTATTATCATGTTATCGAAGTAGATTTTATTTTTATTCAAGCTTTGAAGTGGATTAATTATGTATAAAACCTTCTATTTGAACTTACAATTGTATGATTTAGCCCAAGTAGTTCAATTTGGGCCTGGTGCAAGCCCAACTTAAGTGGCCCATTTAATCAGCCCATTCACACCGAACCGCTACCGAACCGACACCGAAACCGATCACACCGAGCCGATTTAAAACCGAATCATTTCGGTACTCAAATGCTAGATGCCGATAAGATACGGTTCGGTATCGGTTTTAGCTAGAAACCGTACCAAACCGAACCGAGCTCACCCCTACTGAGGAGGATGTTGAACAGCTCTGCTAGCCACTGAACTCTGACTTCCCCCAGACAAAGCCACACCTCAATAGGGATCTGATCCGGGCTTACAGCCTTAGCTCTACCCATTTTCATTAGGGCACCCTTAACTTCTTCCTTGCTGATGCTCTCACAGGAACTAAACGAACGAGCAGAAGATAGACTAACTCCTTGCACCACGGAGTCACTACCTCTAGCCTCATTGAAAAGTTCGAAAAAATACCTATTCCACCGCTCCTTAATAGCCACATCGTTCACCAACACTTGACCCAAATCATCCTTAATAAACTTAACGGGACCCATGTCGCGCCGCCCTCTTTCCCTAGCTTTCACTAGTTTAAAAATAGCATTCACTCCTTCTTTGGTGTCTAGGCGCTTGTACATCTCCTCGTAAGCCTCACATTTAGCCTTAGCCACTGCCTTCTTAGCCTCTCTTTTCGCCACCTTGTATGCTACAATCTTCAAGATTCTCTCCTCCCTAGCACTTACCGACAAAAGCTCCTTAAATAGCGCTTGCTTTGCCTTAACCTTGTTTTGGACCTCCACATTCCACCACCAAGCCTCCCTAGGTCCACTAGACCTGCCCGAAGAAACCCCTACCACCTTCTCGTCCACTCTCCTAATAGCATTGGCCATGCTGGTCCACATAAGGTTAGCATCGCCCGCACACAAAAAACCTCCTTCGCGGGTCAAAGACTCCTTGAATACTATCGCCTTCTCACCCTTCAGATCCTTCCAGAGAATCCTAGGTCTAGCTTCTCTAACCCTGCTAACAACACGACCTCCCATGGATAAATCCATAGCCAGCAGCCGGTGTTGAGAAGCACATGCCTCGCTCCGGAACACCTTGCAGTCCACGCACGCCCTAGCATCACGACTGCGCAAAAGAAGGTAGTCAATTTGCGTGTTGTGCCCCCCACTACTGAAGGTGATGAGGTGCTCAGCTCTCTTCTGAAAAACAGAGTTAGCAATTACCAACTCATACGCAGTGGCAAACCCCAACAGTGCGGAACCTCCTGCATTCCTAACTCCGAAGCCGAAACCCCCATGCGCACTATGATAACCATCCACCCCCTCACCAATGTGCCCATTGAAATTGCCCCCCAAAATAATAAATTGATCGTCCGGAATACACCCGACCAACTCATCTAAACAGACCCAAAAAGCTTCTTTATCAAGCGTACCCAAACCAACATGAGGGGCATATGCACATACCACATTAACCACCTTCTCCCCAACCACCACTCTAACGGACATAATCCTATCATTGCACCTCTTCACTTCCACGACGTTGTCCTTAAGCTCCTTAGACAAAAGAATGCCCACACCATTGCTCGAGTTAGCAAGGCCTGAACACCACAATTTATAACCGTTCACCTCCCTGGACTGCGCCCCCTTCCACCTAGTCTCCTGAATACAAGCCACATCAACCCTTCTGTTACCCAAAACATCCACAAGCTCCAACAGCTTACCTGACAAGGTACCCAAATTCTAACTACCAACCCGCAAACAGTGCGACATCGACCAATACAAAACCCAAACACACTACGAGAAAATAAAATGGGGTAGTAAAGCCAAACATGAAAATAAGATGAGGATGACAAAGACAATGTAAATGCAAGCAAACCGCATATAAATCGCAGTAAATGGTAGATATATGGCAGACAAAAATGAAATTTAACAGAAAAGTACAATGGTACCGGCCTTCGACACGCCTTGGAGACGAGGGAGGAGAAGCCGCGTAAGCTGGAAACCGATCGACTCCTGAGCAGGGAAAAGGCGATCGATAGGCCGACGACACCTGGGAGCAGCACGGGAAACCTACAAAACAGACAGCTAAAATGCAATACTACTGTTAGATTGACGGGGAGGGATGAATGCCGCGGTGTAAAGTTATTCTTCCGGCGATACGCCGGCCAGAGATGACCAGCAGCCCGGGGCGGCGCAAGCGCAAGTTACGGCAAAGCTCAGGGGTTAGTTAAAAATCACACTGTTATCTTACAGAAAAATCAGACAAACAACCCAAATCGCCGACCAACAGAGACCCGTTCAACATAAACCGAGAACCAAAATCAAAACACGGAAAGCAGAAAAGCAGAAAATGGCAGAAAAAGCGGGGCGATCTGTCAACCTCAAAAATCCCTTATTTCCGAAAATCTTATTTCAGGCGTGAGCAGAAAATAGCACTAAATTCTGCTTGGACTTTCAGCAAACAGTTTGCGAGCGTGAATAATCTCACCCACGGTTGTTTTTGGTATACGGTAGAAGGACAAGTAGTATAGAGGTAGAGCATATAGCACCAAGTTCAATAAGTTAATTTTTCCACCCAATGAGATTTTGTTCATTTCCCACCTCTTCAGCCGATTTCTGTTTTTTTATACAATGCCTTCCCATTCAGCCGAATTTTTTGTGGATCGTGCCAACTTTGATACCCAAGTATGTGAATGAGATGGATCCTACTGCACATCCCAGGATATTAGCCATGTCTTGAATTTTACCCCCAAAAAACAGCATTTTTCAAAATTTACTTTGAGACCCGAAACCAACTCCATAATTCTTAAAATACGCCTCATTATCCTTGCATTTTTGAAAGAAGCTTCCCCATGAATACGGTGTCGTCTGCGAACTGAAGGTGTGACACGGGGACCTTATTGATGCCAAGTGACACGGGGACCTTATTGCTACCAATAAAGGTTGCCTTGAAAAGGTCAAGAGATGTAACCTTTTCCATCATAATGCTTAAGCCCTCAGCAGCAATTAGAAACAAATACGGAGATAGCAGACCCCCTTGCCTAAGGCCTCTCTCCAGCTTGAACTCCCTCGACGGACTACCATTCACAAGGACATATGCTGATACAGTAGTGATGCATTCTGTAATCCAGATCCTCCATTTTGGGGCAAAGATAAATCATTCCATCATCACGTCTAGAAAACCCCAGTCGATCGAATAGTAGGCTTTGGCGAAGTCGATCTTTAAGAGCATCCTCTTAATTTTCTTCCTTTTTGCCTCATCAACCGCTTCGTTAAGCACAACGATACTATCCAGAATTTGACGTTGCCCGATAAAAGCACTTTGATATTCTGATATAATGGCCTCGAGAACCTTGCCGAGTCTGATAGCAAGAGTTTTGGAAAGAATTTTGTACATACCCCCCAATGAGGGATATAGGGCGAAAGTCCTTTAAATCAGATGCTGCATCTTTCTTTGGAATAAAAACAATGAAAGAAGGGTTGATCCCTTTCACTAACTTCCCGTTCTGATGGAACTCCTCGAACGTCTTCGTCAAGTCGCCTTTGAACACTTCCCAACATTCCTTGAAGAAATAGATGTTAAACCCATCCGGCCCCAGGCTTTTACCACTTTCACTAGACCAAACATCTTCCATTATTTCTTCTTCGGAGAAAAGAGCAATCGACAGGTTGTATCATAGACTATTTCTTTTTGCGTCACCCGTTTCACAAGATAGATTGTTTATGATTCTTGTCATGCATTAATGAACACCAAATGTGATTAATATGTCTTTTTATTCATAATATAATCCCTAATTAACGGAAGCCTAACAGCTGAGAGTAGTAATGACATACTTCACCCTCTATATTTTCTTCTAATAATTATACTATGATTAATTTAATTAAATGGTAGGAGATATTATTTTGGAATGTTTAGAGTCTTGTTAAAAATAAAATAGGAGCATAATGGAAACAGACTGAACAATTTATAAAACGAGGCATTATCCAACCCGTGCGATGCACGGTCTTTGGTTGAATATCTACGTGTTCTGTACGTAATGTTGGGACAGACTGTTGAATGAGCAGATGGCAGAATTTAAATGCATTTTAGAGAAGTTTATATGTTTTTTTATTGTTATTGTCCTTTTATTTTAGTCTATATAATTAGTTATATGAAATGAGGCTTTACTAACCCGTATGTTGCTCCGGGTTGTTTTTTATTTATTCAACCCGTGTGATGCACCGATTGTATCTAAGATTTCATAGCTAAAATTTAACCATCTTGTAATTTATACTATCATTTAAAAGTTCATTTTATTCACCTTGTGTATTAGAAGATGCATTTGTATTGTGATGTTTATCATAACTTTTGTATTTAAATTAGTTTTTTTATATTAAAAGTTACAATTAAAATAGTCTCTTCATATGTAATTCCACCCCAATAATTGCTGCTACATAACCTGATGCTTTCTCCCGTAATAACCTTCTGCAATCTCTTTGCTAAAACCAAAAATTAATAAATGAAAATATGACATTATGATAATAAAAATAAATAAATGAGACAGCTGTTTCGTCTTACAGAACCTCCAAATATGGCCCACCCATCTTTTGAAGTTAGGTATAATTATAATTTTTAAATCTTTTTTATGTATTTTGTTAGATCTTTTATATTATATATTTAAATAAGTGACATAAATCCCTCTTCCATATTAAATTAAGGGGGATAAGTTTTATATATAATAGATAGATAACTCTGAATTTTGTAAAAAAAAAAAAAAACGACCAACATTACAAATGGAGGATTGAGGACGTATTAGTATGGTAATGAATGTGCTCAACAATTGAATATTAGAAATGATCACGATATTGAGTAAGGAATAGTTGTAAGATTTTTAGGATCTTTAACCTATATCGATGAAAAAAACAAGAAAAAAAGAACCCTTTGAAACTATTTTAAATATGTAAAATTAGATAATTGCATTGAGCTGCGCGTCAGGACACTTATGAATATGTAAAAAAAACTCGTGTTTGGTTGATCGAAGAGAGGAGGTTATATAGTTAAATTTTTATAAATTAATACTTTATAAATTAATAGATCCTCTAATATAATAAATTTCCTCGATCTCATTTTGGATCAATGTAAGAAAAAAATTATCAAATTTTTTTTTGAAACAAATTTAGCTTTTATCCCATTAAAAGTTGATAGTACATCCACTCATTACATAGTTCATACCACAGTCTACACATCAGAACAGAGCTGATCAACATAGTACTCAGACTATACATAGTAAGCATATAAGCAGCTTCATAAAGAAAACTAAATCTGAGGGTAGCCAGCAATCTGCCAGCACATATTGCTCACTATTTTTATCTCTCAAGCATCTTCCGGTTGCAGTTCTAACAACATCACAAAGGATATTCTGCAAATCGCCATTTTTCCCCTGAAATATCTTGTTGTTTCTTTCCCTCCCAACAGAATACAAAAACTCAGAGCAAAGAGCCTTGAAGAACCTAGCCTTAGCAGTTTTACCTTTTGTTCTGATAGCCAGGAACTCTCTAGTTTCTTCCCAGGTTGTGGCATGATGGTGAACACCACACCATCTCAGCAGTACAGTCCAAGCAGTCTTTTGGCAAGGGCAGTTGAAGAACAGGTGATCCATACTTTCATCAGCTGTAGCACAGAACATACATGTAGCTTCCACCTCAGTATTCATTTTGATAAGTCTGTCCTTAGTAGAGAGGCGTCCCCAACAAGCTAGACACACAATAAACCTTGCCTTTGGAGTGGCTAGGTTATTCAACACCAGTTCTCTCCACCCAACTTTATCCACATTTGGCCTCAAGACTTCATATATTTGTTTGGTGTTTATCCTTCCCTGTTGTACATGTTGTCTCCAAACATCCTCATTTGATACAGATTGCCTTGACTTCAAAATATTCTTGAACAAAGAAGAGGCATATGTAGGTAAACTCATGCTCATAACATCAGTTCCTTTCATATAGTAGGTATGCATCCATTTTACCCATAGTTTCTCCTCTTTCTGAGTTAGAGCCCACAGCAGCTTCAATATGCATATTTTATTGCAGGTGGGTAAATGAACTAAGCCCAATCCTCCTATGGACCTAGTCCTGCAAGCCTCAGACCATGCAACTAGTGACTTCTTTGAGCTACCCACATCCCCAGACCATAGAAACTGTCTACATATAGATTCAACAGCTGTCATAACTTTCTTTGGGAAAGGGAAGATATGGCACCAGTATCCATAAATAGCAAATAGTACGCTTTGGATTAATTGGACCCCGCCTCCATAACTCAATGCTTTTGCAGTCCAATGCCTAATTTAAGACACCATCTTTTCAAATAAGGGTTGATATTGAGCTAGGGACAATCTTTTAGCATTCAAAGGGATTCCTAAGTATCTAAAAGGAAGATCCCCTTCCTTCAATTGCACATGATCAGTAACTGCATCTTTCACATGAGGTTTCACACCACCATAATAAATTTCACTTTTCATTCTATTTGCAGTCAAACCTGATGTTTTGCTAAACAGTTCAAATTTCTCCATCACAGCTAAAACTGATGAGAGATTACCCTTTGAAAAGAACAATAATTTATGTGAAAATGTTAGGTGAGAAATCTATAACCTATCACATCTAGGATGATACTCGAAGTTTGGATGGCCCTTGAGGGATTTCATAACTCTAGACAAATATTCCATGCTCAGCACAAAGAGAAAAGGACACATGCGGTCTCCTTGTCTGAGCCCTTTCTTCCCCTCAAAGGGCACTGTCAATTGACCATTTATACAGATTTGGTAGGTCACAGTTGACATGCATACCTTCACCAGTGAACAAACTTATCAGGAAATCCCAAACATCTAAGAAGCTGCTCAATAAAACACCACTGTACAGAGTCATAGGCTTTCTGCAAATCCATTTTAATCATGCACCTAGCAGAAAGCCCTTTCCTCCCATAACCTCTGATATTTTATTGTGCCAGGATTGTATTATCATGTATGAATCTTCCTGGAACGAAGGCTGCTTGCTCTGCACTGACTAATAATCCATAACTTTGCCCATTCTGTTTGTGATGACTTTTGAGATGATCTTGTAATGGACTATACAGCAAGAAATTAGCCTGTAGTCCTTTATAGATGTAGCATTTGCTTTCTTAGGTATCACAGTTATCATTGTGGTATTAATTGCTTTAAGTAGCTTCCCTGACTTGAAAAAATCTACAACATCTTGTGTTGTTTCTTCTCCTACTACTTCCCAAACCTTCTTAAAAAACCTGGAGGTGTATCCATCAACACCAGGGGCTTTATCCTCTCCAATGGACTGTAAGGCTTCAAACATCTCATATGTACTCACTTCTTTGACTAGCTCTCTTGTTTGTTCAAACTGGAGAGGGTTACCCTTCTGCACCATTTGGATATCTACTGCTTGAGTGGTTTGAGCAAATGTACCCAGCAATGTCTTGTAAAAAGAAACAATCTCTCCATGAATCTCCTCATCAGTGGTGAGCTTCAGTTGTTATGCATTATACAGTACTGTTATACCACTATTCCTTTTGGCTTTCAAGCTTGCATGAAAAAACTTATTATTTCCATCCCCATAAGCCAACCAGTGAACTCTAGCCCTTTGTTTCAGTATTTGATCCTCAATGAGTAACCACTTTTCATATTCTTTCTGCTCTATACTCATTTCTGCAAACAGATGGTTATCACGGGGATTGGACTTTAGGGCATCTTTGTAATATCCGAACTTTCTATTTTTAGTAATTTCTATTTTTAGTATATTTTCATTTCGGACGACTCGCTTGTTATTGTTTTGGAATTTTGAAACTATTTTGTTCTGTATCCATAACCATCCGAACGAGTTTCAGAGTTGTTTTTATGAGATTTTACTTATTGTGTAACTTTTCCGCATTGAGGCTCGAGTCTCGTAAATCTCGTTCTATACTGACGTTTCGTTACTTCTTCAAGTTACTTTAATAATTCTAGATATGTTACAACTTTATGAGTTGTCGTTTAGGTCTCACTAGTACAGTTTTCCCCTTTACTGACACTATTTTAGTGTCAGTAATTAATTTTACTGACACCTTGTAATAGTGTCAGTAATGCTAAAGCCAGAAAATACTGACACTAAAAATTAGTGTCAGTAATACAAGAGTTAATAAATACTGACACTAAAATAGCGTCAGTATTTTTTTTACTGACACTAAAATAGTGTCAGTAATTAATTTTTTTACTGCACTAAACTTTAGTGTCAGTATGTTCTGGCTTTAGCATTACTGACACTATTATAAAGTGTCAGTAAAAAAAATTACTGACACTATTTTAGTGTCGATATATGCTCAGATTTGTTAAAAAAAATATTTTTATCTCAATTCTATTTTTATGAATACTACATTTTTTGTTTAATTACATGAAAAAAAAATTACCATAAATTAAAATTATCAAACAGACAATTCACTTATAAAACATCCCAAATGCATTATTAAATTGAATAATCAACATCGATCGATGACATTTTAGTCTCGAAAAAAAAGAGCAGAGAATACATAACTCAAAATCTTATTAAACTACTACTAGCATTTTGAGGATTAACTACATCCCATACAAATCCTACAGCAGCAAACATCTCTCTAATCTCTGCCCATCAGCTCGCAAAGCAATAGTCAACAAAGCGACGATAAGGATACTAGCATTCAGAAAACAAAATTAATAAGAAAGATCTTCCAAAAATTAAAGATAAAGCAAGACCTGAAAATGCAAACTTGATTATCAAACTTAAAAATCAAAATATCTAAGTAAATGTCAACAACCTTCAATGGAAGATTTCTGACAATAATCTTCCACTTCTGAGTTTTAGAGCCCTGGGACGACACATATAACATTCAGAAAAAATTCTAAGTATCTAAGTAAATGCAAACTTGATTATCGAACTGCAAACTCAAAATATCTAAGTAAATGTCAACAACCTTCAATGGAAGATTTCTGACAATAATCTTCCACTTCTGAGTTTTAGAGCCCTGGGACGACACATATAACATTCAGAAAAAAATTCTTGGTGAAAAATCCAGAAGAAACTCATGATTGAAGCAATAAGTGGCAACCAACAACTCTAAACGTCTAAGCTACAAAACATAGAGGCTATGGAACTCTCTTATATGGACAAAAGGTCGGAACAAGTTCAAAATTAAAGATAATACCAAACACCATGCAATCTAAAATTCAGGTGGCAAACAGGCCTTTTGAGCTTATTGCATTATTACCAATATCCAAGGCTGAAAGGCTCTGACAAACCAAAGAACTCAAGATTAGCAGAGTGCAAATCAGGAAACACAGAGATCTTCAAACTTTAATGACCCCATTGAATTTAAAATCAAAACCTTTTATGTGAAACTAAGCCAGACACTAAAGTGCGAACACCTTAGTTCATTATCGGACTACCACCCGATGCGTAGGGTGGATGATACTACTAGGCGTCATTATCGGACCGTGCTTGCTAAAAGTTCAATAATTATAAAGGAAGATATCTACATCAATATATTAAGTAGATACTAGAGTACGAAAACCATCAATTGAAGCCTATTTGGTAAACACATGTAATATTGTTGTATAATCCAGCGGTATAGGTTTATTATAGCATTATATTTAAAGCTCATATACATGATGACATACAGTGGTACACATGATAACCAACTCCCTGAGATAGAAGAAAGCAGAATATAAGGAGACCAACTAGTGAAACTAATTCACTATGCTGATAGAAATGAGTTTATTACCTGCAAATCAAGGCTTAATCCAACATTTTTTTCTTTATCAAAATGTAAAAAATGCACAAACACAATTACCATTGGTAACGCTACGTGTTATTATACCTCAAATATAACAAAATTTGGCAGAACAAGAATGTGATAATTACACGGACATTTAAAACTCACATTTCGGAGAGTATGTCATATAGAGTATGTGGCACTTACCGTGCTGCCAAGATTCTACTCTATCGATCTTCATTCGGAAAACTGGCGTGTGTTTTCAATGTGTGGTAAGCGCACTGTTCTGACAGCAAATTCAAGCATATTGAAGGCAATATGAAAAGATCTCTTGGAAACTGAACTAGTGTTGGGGACTGAGATTGGAACTTATAAGGGCAGATCTACAAGGTCGTGTGTTTTCAATGTGTGGTAAGCGCACTTTTCTTAACCTGATTGTGACTAATTACTTGCAGAAGTAGATTTTGACCAACTCAACGTACTCAAAAGAACGTCTACACGGCATAAAGCAATTGAAGTACTCCAAACAACCAGAAAACCTTATGCAATCAGGAGAACTATTTGCATTGTGTAGAAGTTTTGGAGAACTGGAAGAAAATGTTCGGCAAAATCGGAACAATTTAACCCTGAAGAATTACAACATAAATCAAACTTTGTGATGAAAATATTTTGCCTGTGGTTGCCAGTGCACAATTTATCCCATGAAAACAAATATAAGCTGAGCCCCAAATTGTTTGTATTGAACAATGGAGTGTGACAGAGAATTATAGACTTTTAATAATATTAAAATTTATAAAAAGAAGATCCCTTTTCAAATATAATAAACCAAATCATATTTCTTGAACGATAGCAGTTATTTAACTGACAAAGAGAGAAGGAAAGAACTCAAGACATTCACTTTAAAAACAGCACATAAATTTTTGAAGAATCTATTCAAACATGAAAGGATTAAGCAACACGAGATAATTAATTATGAAGCATCCAAACAATTTTCATATCCTTCTACCATCAACATAAAAGGAGCAGGAGCACTGTAGATACACATCAGATATTCTCTATATTGTATATGTATGTATGTGTGTGTATGTATATATATATATACACATCAGATTTCTCTATAGACATAACTTAAAAAAAGTAAAGCCAAATATTCACTCGTTTACATAAATGAAAGTAGCCAGGCCATAGTCCAGCAAATAAGCACCGCATTCCGTCCAGCATAAGCACAACTTAGTAAAACGTTCCAGAAAATAAAACTCGTGCAAGAAAACTCAGCGTACTAAACCACTGAACATAAATACCACCAAAAAAATGAATTGCTTTGATTCACAGCTTATTTCCATAGAGAAAATGGTGGACCAGACGTAGGCTTATTCCTATTTCATTTAATTGAGAAGTTTCAAAACAAGAGATTCACTGTATTTCCTACATACCAAGTTGATCAACAATACACCATATTATTATCATCCCATGTCTATCAACCCCGAAATTCAAGTGATCGCAGATTATCAACTTCCACTTACAATTACAGTAGTAAAGGAAAATCAACGAGTATACCTTATGCGGCTTGTGTGGATCAATTCTACACTCCGGATCCTCTTCATTAATTAAAGGGTCACTAATTAATTCACCAGGAAGTCGACAAGTTTGTTTCTGATCGGTGTACCCTAGGATCAGTGGCTCCCTTCTTTGTGGGCGGTCTTCAATTTCTTTAAAATCCTTATGCTGGTCAAGGAAAATGATAAAGCTTAAAAATCTTAATAAACCAGCGCATTACCTTCACTAACAATGATCGAATTGCAAAACAAAAGACATCCACAGTACCTCCATATGATGCTTCAATAAAAGCTTATGGATGGAAGGGATGAAAATAGAGAAGTCTTCCCCAAGAGCATGAGCTAGACAACAAAGTGCATCAACAGCATCCTTCCTAAGCTCATCGTTTTTCCTGCAAAATCAATACCTAGCTTACTTGATGCTGAAATGAAAACTAAAACAACTATCACAGCATAATAATCACTACTAAATTTCAAAGAAGAAAATAGGTAATCCTCTTGATATAAGAGTGAACTCGGTATACATTTCAACCTAAGAACTATGCCTTGCGAATCGAAGTAATTAAGCCTCTCTTATCGATTCTCGAGCATGTATTTCTAGTGTTGCATAAACAACTTTCTTGCAGAAAATATATATGTACAAAGACCTAAGCATATGTTTAGGTGCTTCAGAAGCAGGCATTTTTCAGCATGCACTTTCCAGTTAACATGTCCTGAGAGTTGGTTCTGAACTGTACGTTCTCAGTAAACTTGACCATAAGCACATAGAATAAGTTAAAAGATTGTTTACAGCTTTTTCTTGCTCCCCCAGATACATACATGATAAACCATAACTAAAATAAATGTCAGAACTCAATACTTTAAGATTCTGATTGCAAAGTGTTATCTTTTCTTTCCATGTAGGTAGGGTGAGTATAAAGAATTGATGAGCATACTCCTGCTAACTCAAGAATTGTTTGTAAACACCTGAGATTGACAAGAATCACAAATACCAAAAACTATAATTCTACCTAGCATGAAAAAGCAACACAACCACTACATGTAACACACTAACACCATTATATCACAGTTGCCATTATTCACATATGATTTATATACACTAACACACTAACACCCTCTATTGAACATAAGATTGATATACACTGCTGTGTGGTAGAGTTTTTTTTCTTCTTTTTGCTTCGCTGTGTGGGCTTTATATATACGACTACTCCACAAAGTCTACCCTACGTGTTGTACATAATAACCCATATGGAAGCACGACTCAAAAACAAATAATCGCATTCGTTTTTCTATAAACCAATACTCCAAAAACAAATGTTTGAGCTTCAAAAACGAAACCTGTAACGTACAAACTCCAGGAGGCAAAACAGCATCAGATGCAGCCTTCTCATAATTCTCGAAAAATTCACATGTTGGAGATAATATTTCCATGAAGCTTCCTCAACTAAAATCGAAAAGAAGATAATATTTACTGGGGAAGGAAGAAAGGAGAAGGCTAATATAGAAAAAAAGAAAAAAAAAATAGAGAATAATATGGGATCGATTGTATGCATCGACTGATGCTCGATGAAGATGAACCCTAGAATCGCACGGAGATGCTCGATTGTGTTTACCTGAGGAAGATTTTGCGGAAGAGGGAGAAGGAACCCGCCGGAGATCGAACCATCGTTGGTGAAGTTGAAGAATGTGAGAATGGGGGGCGGCGTGCAGATGTAAATGAGGGAGAGGAGATAGAGATTTCGTGGGGTTAGGTTTTAACTATTATAAATAAATAATATGTTTTAAATAAATTAAGTTTTTTGTTATTATTGATATTTAAGTGTCAGTAAATTTTGATACTCAAATTACTGATACTTAAGTGTCAGTATCTTATGACACAATTATGTTAAAAAAAAAATAAGTCAAATGTCTGAAGTTCCTGACACTTTTGATAAAGTGTCAGAAACTAAGTGTCAGTAAATGCTGTTTTTGTAGTAGTGTCTTGAGTTAGATTTTTGAATGTTTGAGTCATTTTTGTAAATTCTTATCATATTGGGATGACCAGATGACCGGAGGTTTGTGATGGTTTTCATGTTTATCTCATGTATAAAAGATCTTCATATATCCATGGTCTCATCCCTTGTACTTTCATTCCGGTTGTTGACGAATCGTTGTTTTCAAACCAGCTTGACCTGCTGCCAGGGCTGAGTTACGGCCGTAATGTAGTTGTGTATTTTGGGCAGTAAGGTCGTGAATACCATTACGGCCGTAATGGTATAGGTGTTACGGCCATAACACCTACCCATTTTATAAACTCGGCAGTGACCTTTTTCTTCATTTTTCACCTTCCTCTCATTCTTACGCGACGGGAGCGATCCTTAAGACTAAGAATCGTCTGTTTTCCACCCAAACTCCATTGGAGAAGTTTATTCAAGCATTATATCATCGCCCTATCATCATACCATCATAGGTTTCGCCTTCAAATTGAGGTATATTCTTAGAACCCTAGTTTTTGGGGATTTTGGGATTTTGGCATGATTTTACCCTTTGGATCTGATTTAGCTTTGATAAGTGTTAGATTACAATTATGTAATCGTAATACCTTGATTTAATTATAGTTTAACGGATTAAACTTCAAGGTTTTCACCGTTAATAGATTGAAATCGATTATGACTTCGTAGTGACCGATGAATTGTCCGAAAGGGTAGAACTAGGATGGATCCTTGCGATTCCGCAATATTGAGGTTGATTGTATATCATTATTATGATAGGAGCGAATTTGTGAAGATTATTCGGACCGAAACCTTTCCTCTCGTCATTTCCTTCACATCATATTATGAAAGGCAAGTACATGTATTACATTTCATTATGTGTGTTACGGTTGTGATACGAATGATGAATTATGATATCGTGTGTGTGTGCGTGTTGTTGCTCTTCCACCCGGGGATGGTTCGATGGGACCTCTAGGGGCCGATACTAAGGGGTACGGCCGCGAAAGTGGTTTCCCACACGAAGCGTACGACGGGGCGTATCGGGGTTGATACTAAGGGGTACGGCCATGGGTTACCAAGTGTGGATGGTTGTGATATTGATATGAGATGATTCACTGCTTTGATATCAATAGAATATTTCGAAATATGATTTTTCAAATGTTTTCCAAATGAGATGAGTGTGTTGAATCGTATCTGTATATAATGTAGTGTAATTGTGTACTTGCACCAGCTATTCGAATGTTAACCCTTCAATGGGGGGAATGCGTCTTATGCATTTTAGGTATCGATCGAGCTGAGGAGCCGGCATGGGACACATATGCAAAGGATGGCACACCATGATGATGAGGCTCGAGTCTATGTTAGATGTTTTGTTACCATGTTTACCTTGGTGTCGGAGTTAGTCTGGTTGTTTTATGTATATTGTTAAAGTCCCCTGCGTGGGCAATGAACTTGTGTTACCTTATGTTTTATGATGTTTAACTAAGATGTTTTGGCCGAGGCCACGACCCTATTTTACTATTATTAATGTGTCCTATGGGATTTCTTTTGTAGATTATGTGTCATGTGATAACCTGGTAGACCTTGTAAAGGTTCTACGGCGCGTAATATCCCTTATGAGATTTGGGGTGTTACATTTATAATATCGGAGCTTAGGTTATGAATACCTAGGCTGTTGGTTAATTTTGGATCTGTCAGTCGTGTTGTAAGAGTCAGTTGTTGAGCCTGATGTAATCGTGCTACCATCTCTTCGTGCGACCCGTGGCTATAAGTCTCCTCGAACTCTTAGGTTTCTATCCTTTATACTTCTCTTGTGTAGATTGGAACTGTGAGTTGTTGTACCAACTTGTAAAATTGTGAATTTTTCTGATCTTGTCATTTTCAATTCTTTTCTTCAGTATGTTGAGAGGTCGTGGTAGACCAGCTAGGGGACGCAGCCCAGGCCATGGTCGTGGTGCTAGTAGTGAGGAAGTTCCGCTTTCTCAGTCCTCTGCAGATTCGGCCTCTCATTCAGTGCCGAATACTCTACCCTTGAGTTCTGACGGGCAACAGAATTTATCGGTCACTCAGGATCAGCCGTCGGGTATTAATGCCGAGACTGGAGCTAGTGCTGTACTTCAGCAGTTGGTAACTCAGCTCGCTCAGATAGCTCAGGGTAGACGTCAGAATCCGCCCCCGATTTGTAACACCCCCAAAGTCAACCGGGAATATTACAGCACCGTGGGGCCCATATGGAACCCACAAGGCTAAAATCATTATCGAAAACGTCTCAAACACGCCAACGAGACAAAGACGGTAATGTTTTAAATACCCAAATGTTTAACAAAACATAGTTCCCAAATACCGTCAGAAAATACCATTTGAAACACAAGGGAAAGACGCCAAAAGGGCATTTAGAAAGTAAACACGAGTTGGAAAAAAATGGAAGCCATTATAAAATTTCACAAGCAACGGATCGAGACATGATTAAATATATTTGCAGCGGAATCATAACAACCAGAAAAGAATACTCAAATCCCAATACCCATGCCATAACCAGTATCACCGGAAAGCTCATCCCTTCATGACCGCTACTAGCTCGAACTCCGATTACCTAAAAGATAAAGCCCACGACGGGGTCAACCATAATACTCAACAATGATAACGATCACATCATCATATACAATTATATATCAATGTAATTACAAGGTAAGAATATTTCCAATGTAGTCTTAACGAAATAACCTTACCAATTCGTGGTAACTTATATTAAACCAACCCTTACCTCAATTCACACCTCGTATTCTCAAGTGACGAATGAATTCGAAATAACCTTCTGTACTGTATTCAAACAATGCCAAGATCCTCGAAAATATAAATACATCTCAAATACAGAGTAATTTGTCCATGACCAATCCTGTCCGCTGGGTTGCACAATCGGATCCCAATTCTGATAAAACCGATATCACACGGTACATCTTTAAATCAACTGTCCCGAGACAGTGGCAAGTCCCGGATATCAATACAAAGCATGAATGCTCACACAATCAATAATGATAAACAACCAATGCATAAAAATGGAAAATATCAATGACATGATAACTCCACACAAGATCGACAAAGGATCAACCACGAACGAGAATACCATAATGTAGTAACTCCAAAAAGATCAATAAAGGACCAACAACCGGGAATACCAACAATACAGTAAACTCCAACAAGATCAATAAAGGATTGACAATCGAGAATACCGACGATACGATAAACTCCAACAAGATCAATCAAGGACCAATAACGAACGAGATTACCAATGATAGGGTGAACTCCAAACGAGATTAATAAAGGGTCAATAACAAACGAATTGACCGTCGATATGGTAACTCCAAATGAGATCGATAAAGGATCGACATGGAAAGATACACGAGAGAATAAAATCGTCAACCATATACAGATCACACATATGAGATCTCAAAGACAAACCCGACTATCGAACAAATCCGATTATACATGGACTGTGAACGATCAACCAGTAAGACTCAAGATGGACGTCACGATACGGCCGATCCGGACATGTGTCCATGTACAAGCCAACCACGGTATTGATCAGATACACGTCTGCTCTCGTACCTAATCAGCCCCACGAAGTACGTCTCGTGTGCACGGTTCAATATGAGGTCGAAACCAACACATGCTACACGTGCCCGCCCTGAAAATCCTACACTTGACCGATCAGAACGTATCTAAATCCAGATATATCAGGATACAACATGACAACGAATCCTAAAGACACGCATATCCAATAGGATCAGAAGACTTTCCAAGTGAGCAACGATAACTCGATCATAAAAGACCAATACGACCACAATGTCGTATTCCCGTCAGAAAACAGTTCACAGCATGCTCAACAATGCACAAAATATTAGCACATAAACTCCCAAGGCCGCATCCAAGGGTCACCGAAGCATCTATTCAGGAATACTCCGGACGTGGGTACCATTCAGGTTTTATCCCGCAACACAGTTCATGCAATCACAAAATACCCCAAGGTCGCAACCAAGGGTCACGAAAGTATCCACACAGGAATACCCCGGAACATAGGTGCCATTTAGGTCTTATCCCCTAACACATCGGCCCAACAGATTACAACTCAAAGAAAGGGCACAACACAAAACGTAACAAACAATGATGCACACTCACCACATGAAGCATCAACACACACATGAAATAATGCAACAGGATGATTATCATAATCTAGAAATATTAGTTTACCTCAAGCTGGAGATGCTAACCTTTCCACGACCAACATCCCTGAATGAATACACGGCTATCCGAATAATTCAAATTGAAGTACAGTCCACTACTAATACCAAACCACCATATCGAGTTCAATATCAACATGATAACTAACCTTGATATCCAACTTCTCATACAATAGACCGAATATAATTCACGTCTCCATTTCCTCTAGAAATCTTTAAAATCATATACATTATGATTTATCTCAGTCCAAGCATAATATACATGGTATCATTCCGACAATTCATATTCCATGATACCATTGCTATATGAATAATAAATGAAATGAAAGCGAAACCATTTATTAAACATTATGAACTGAACAAGCATAACTTGCCTCGATACCGATACGATGAAGCCATTACCAATCCTGTCATATTCATCTACAAGCTCCTCAGCCCCGACCAAGGCGATCCATGCATTCTCCAATCTCAACCGCAGCACAACGGTTAATCATCAATGATCTCTTAACGCAACCTAATGCAATAATCAATTAACGATACGTTCTATAACAATCGACAACCGATATAACCGACCAATCAAACTCAACGGTTCAACTATATCTCGATCATATACAGAACCAAACCATATCAAATCTTAACAATATGAATACAAGCTGAAATTCGATAATCAATTATTCTAACAATGTCTTCAACATTCTTGGTTCCGACTTAAATCTTAATTTCGGATTAACACGGCTCATCTTTGTAAATTCATAGAAATTTAATTATCGGTTTTCATCAAGAATAACCATATGCCGAAATTGATCGTAATCTTTCAAATTTCCGTACAATCACAACATATAACTCAAGAGTTCTTCAAGAACATGAATCAATCCATAATCATGTTTGTAACCAACAAAACGACGTAATCCGATGTGTTCTAGCATTTAAGCAATCCTCATTCATAATTCAAGATGTATTTTATCATGTTCTTCAACATACACTTCTCATAACATCATGAATCATAACAATACTACCAAGAACATCAAGAACACTATATTCCATCATCATAACTAACATAATCAAAGGTATAAATCATCATATCATCATCCTCCTTAAAAAAATTCCCATGAATACCAAGAATCATCACGACAACTCCATAAACTATCATCATACGAATTAATCCTCAACAACAACATCAAAATCCGAATTCAAAGAGAGGATTATCCAACATACCTCTTAGAAGATGAAATACACAAGTAATAACCTCAAGAATCGATGATAACTCCACCTCTAAAGCTCCAAATCAATGTTCATAGGCTCACAATTGACTTAGGAAAGCCAAAATCTCACTCTGAGTGTTGAGGGGCGAAGAAAAACTAAACGAAGTTCCGGAAAAATGAAGTGACAAGCATCTCACTTATATAAAATTCCAGCTCGTTACGTACGTAATATGCCAAAGTTAACGTACGTAACTGGCTTTACGTACGTTATGTATCCATGATAGCGTACGTAATGCCGACCCAGAGGCAACTGACTTATTTCGTACAAAGCTTTACGTACGTAATCCTTTCTCCGTAGCGTACGTAATATAGCCGTTGACTTGCTACACTTACCCTCTTAACGTACGTAATACACCCTACATAGCGTACGTAATGCTCAAGGTTGACTCGCATGTCCACATCCGTGCCGAAAGCTGCCGACACCAGGCCCCACCTGTCAACCATAGCTCGGTCCTATCCGATTCCCTTTGTTACGTACATAATACCTTACACATAACGTATGTAAAACATGTAATTTAACATGCGTAAGTCCTTAACGCTAGCGTACGTAATGGCCTTCTATACTTGGCCAAAATCCAACTGTTCTTGTCCGTCTCGACATACTGGCTATGAACATACGGCATACTAAATACTTATGCTCGTTCTGATAACATTCTCGTACGATACATACGATGCACGATATCCTCAAATACAACTATCGACCAAGTACGACAATTGTACAAATACTCATATAGTATATCCGACATCGAAAAATATATCAAGCATGTAATATCATAGAATTAAAATAACCTCGATAGATATACTGGCATGACTGTCACAGTTCCCAAAATTATCCACCCATACTGTGTCGGTCCCACTCTGCACAGTACAACTCAGATAGAATAATGTGAAAAATCATAGCGAAATTCTAGGATATTACATATCTTCCCACTTAAATAAGTTTCGTCCTCGAAACTTAAAATCCTGTCATAATCAATATCTCAATCCCGAAATATCTCAAAATCATGTCACCATGCTCAAATAATCATCATCAAAACCGAATAACTGAATGAACATACTTACAGGTCCGTGAAGTCGATGATCTTCCGTGATACTAGCATACGACTCACATACAAAGCCTCAACACAATAACAACACACTGACATCGTAAATATAGCAATTTGAAAATATTTCAAAAATTCTGGAACCTCCAAAAACCAGTTTGACTCGAAAGTCAGAAAACTATTTTCAAAAGTCACGCTACTACCGCACCGGTAGAGCCACATAACACACATGCCCGGGTTTTACGAAACCAAAACTCCGATACCATTTTCTATAACTCCCCCAAAGCCAACCGGGAATATTACAGCACCGTGGGCCCCACATGAAACCCACAAGGCTAAAATCATTTTCGAAAACGTCTCAAACACGCCAACGAGGCAACGACGGTAATGTTTTAAATACCCAAATGTTTAACAAAACATAGTTCCCAAATACCATCAGAAAATACCATTTAAAACACAAGGCAAAGATGCCAAAAGGGCATTTACAAAGTAAACACGAGTTGGAAAAAATACTGGAAGCCATTATAAAATTTCACACGCAGTGGATAGAGACATGATTAAATATATTTGCAGCGGAATCATAACAACCAGAAAAGAATACTCAAATCCCAATAACCAAGCCATAGCCAGTATCATCGGAAAGCTCATCCCTTCACGACCGCTACTAGATCGAACTCGGAGTACCTAAAAGATAAAGCCCACGACGGGGTCAGCCATAATACTGAACAATGATAACGATCACATCATATACAATTACATATCAATGTAATTACAAGGTAAGAATATTTCCTATGTAGTCTTACCGAAATAACCTTACCAATCCGTGGTAACTTATATTAAACCAACCCTTACCTCAATTTACACCTCGTATTCTCAAGTGACGAATGAATTCGAAATAACCTTCTGTACTGTATTCAAACAATGCCAAGAACCTCGAAAACATAAATACATCTCAAATACGGAGTAATCTGTCCATGACCAATCCTGTCCGCTGGGTTGCACAATCGGATCCCAATTTTGATAAAACCGATATCACACGGTACATCTGTAAATCAACTGTCCCGGGACAGTGGCAAGTCCCGGATATCAATGCAGAGCATGAATGCTCACACAATCAATAATGATTAACAACCAATGCATCAGAACGTAAAATATCAATGACATGATAACTCCACACAAGATCGACAAAGGATCAACCACGAACGAGAATATCATAATGTAGTAACTCCAACAAGATCAATAAAGGACCAACAACCGGGAATACCAACAATACGGTAAACCCCAACAAGATCAATAAAGGATCGACAACCGAGAATACCGATGATACGATAAACTCCAACAAGATCAATCAAGGACCAATAACGAACGAGATTACCAATGATAGGGTGAACTGCAAACGAGATTAATAAAGGGTCACGAAAGTATCCACACAGGAATACCCCGGAACATAGGTGCCATTTAGGTCTTATCCCCTAACACATCGGCCCAACAGATTATAGCTCAAAGAAAGGGCACAACACAAAACGTAACAAACAATGATGCACATTCACCACATGAAGCATCAACACACACATGAAATAATGCAACAGGATGATTATCATAATCTAGCAATATTAGTTTACCTCAAGCTCGAGATGCTAACCTTTCCACGACCAACATCCCCGAACGAATACACGGCTATCCGAATAATTCAAATTGAAGTACAGTCCCCTACTAATACCAAACCACCATATCGAGTTCAATATCGACATGATAACTAACCTTGATATCCAACTTCTCATACAATAGACCAAATATAATTCAAGTCTCCGTTTCCTCTAGAAATCTTTAAAATCATATACATTATGATTTATCTGAGTCCAAGCATAATATACATGCTATCGTTCCGACAATTCATATTCCATGATACCATTGCTATATGAATAATAAATAAAATGAAAGCGAAACCATTTATTAAACATTATGAACTGAACAAGCATAACTTGCCACGATACCGATACGATGAAGCCATTACCAATCCTGTCATATTCATCTACAAGCTCCTCAGCCCCGACCAAGGCGATCCATGCATTCTCCAATCTCAACCGCAGCACAACGGTTAATCATCAATGATCTCTTAACGCAACCTAATGCAATAATCAATTAACGATACGTTCTATAACAATCGACAACCGATATAACCGACCAATCAAACTCAATGGTTCAACGATATCTCGATCATATACAGAACCAAACCATATCAAATCTTAACAATATGAATACAAGCTGAAATTCGATAATCAATAATTCTAACAATGTCTTCAACATTCTTGGTTCCGACTTAAATCTTAATTTCGGATTAACACGGCTCATCTTTGTAAATTCATAGAAATTCAATTATCGGTTTTCATCAAGAATAACCATATGCCGAAATTGATCGTAATCTTTCAAATTTCCGTACAATCACAACATATAACTCAAGAGTTCTTCAAGAACATGAATCAATCCAGAATCATGTTTGTAACCAACAAAACGACGTAATCCGATGTGTTCTAGCATTTAAGCAATCCTCATTCATAATTCAAGATGTATTTTATCATGTTCTTCAACATACACTTCTCATAACATCATGAATCATAACAATACTACCAAGAACATCAAGAACACTATATTCCATCATCATAACTAACATAATCAAAGGTATAAATCATCATATCATCATCCTCCTTAAAAAAATTCCCATGAATACCAAGAATCATCACAACAACTCCATAAACTATCATCATACGAATTAATCATCAACAACAACATCAAAATCCGAATTCAAAGAGAGGATTATCCAACATACCTCTTAGAAGATGAAATACACAAGTAATAACCTCAAGAATCGATGATAACTCCACCTCTAAAGCTCCAAATCAATGTTCATAGGCTCACAATCGACTTAGGAAAGCCAAAATCTCACTCTGAGTGTTGAGGGGCGAAGAAAAACTAAACGAAGTTCCGAAAAAATGAAGTGACAAGCATCTCACTTATATAAAATTCCAGCTCGTTACGTACGTAATATGCCAAAGTTAACGTACGTAACTGGCTTTACGTACATTATGTATCCATGATAGCGTACGTAATGCCGACCCAGAGGCAACTGACTCATTTCGTACAAAGCTTTACGTACGTAATCCTTTCTCCGTAGCGTACATAATATAGCCGTTGACTTGCTACAGTAACTTACCCTCTTAACGTACGTAATACACCCTACATAGCGTACGTAATGCTCAAGGTTGACTCGCCTGTCCACATCCGCACCGAAAGCTGCCGACACCAGGCCCCACATGTCGACCATAGCTCGGTCCTATCCGATTCCCTTTGTTACGTACATAATACCTTACGCATAACGTATGTAAAACATGTAATTTAACATGCGTAAGTCCTTAACGCTAGCGTACGTAATGGCCTTCTATACTTGGCCAAAATCCAACTGTTCTTGTCCGTCTCGACATACTGGCTACGAACATACGGCATACTAAATACTTATGCTCGTTCTGATAACATTCTCGTATGATACATATGATGCACGATATCCTCAAATACAACTATCGACCAAGTACGACAATTGTACAAATACTCATACAGTATATCCGACATCGAAAAATATATCAAGCATGTAATATCATAGAATTAAAATAACCTCGATAGATATACTGGCATGACTGTCACAGTTCCCAAAATTATCCACCCATACTGTGTCGGTCCCACTCTGTACAGTACAACTCAGATAGAATAATGCGAAAATTCATAGCGAAATTCTAGGATATTACATAGCTTCCCACTTAAATAAGTTTCGTCCTCGAAACTTAAAATCCTGTCATAATCAATATCTCAATCCCGAAATATCTCAAAATCATGTCACCATGCTCAAATAATCATCATCAAAACCGAATAACTGAAAGAACATACTTACATGTCCGTGAAGTCGATGATTTCACGTGATACTAGCATACACCTCACATACAAAGCCTCAACACAATAACAACACACCAACATCGTAAATATAGCAATTTGAAAATATTTCAAAAATTCTGGAACCTCCAAAAACCAGTTTAACTCGAAAGTCAGAAAATTATTTTCAAAAGTCACGCTACTACCGCACCGGTAGAGCCACATAACACACATGCCCGGGTTTTACGAAACCAAAGCTCTGATACCATCTTCTATAACTCCCCCAAAGCCAACCGGGAATATTACAGCACCGTGGGCCCCACATGAAACCCACAAGGCTAAAATCATTTTCGAAAACGTCTCAAACACGCCAACGAGGCAAAGACGGTAATGTTTTAAATACCCAAATGTTTAACAAAATATAGTTCCCAAATACCATCAGAAAATACCATTTAAAACACAAGGCAAAGACGCCAAAAGGGCATTTAGAAAGTAAACACGAGTTGGAAAAAATACTGGAAGCCATTATAAAATTTCACACGCAGTGGATAGAGACATGATTAAATATATTTGCAGCGGAATCATAACAACCAGAAAAGAATACTCAAATTCCAATAACCAAGCCATAGCCAGTATCACCGGAAAGCTCATCCCTTCACGACCGCTACTAGATCGAACTCGGAGTACCTAAAAGATAAAGCCCACGACGGGGTCAGCCATAATACTCAACAATGATAACGATCACATCATATACAATTACATATCAATGTACAAGGTAAGAATATTTCCTATGTAGTCTTACCGAAATAACATTACCAATCCGTGGTAACTTATATTAAACCAACCCTTACCTCAATTTACACCTCGTATTCTCAAGTGACGAATGAATTCGAAATAACCTTCTGTACTGTATTCAAACAATGCCAAGAACCTCGAAAACATAAATACATCTCAAATACGGAGTAATCTGTCCATGACCAATCCTGTCCGCTGGGTTGCACAATCGGATCCCAATTTTGATAAAACCGATATCACACGGTACATCTGTAAATCAACTGTACCGAGACAGTGGAAAGTCCCGGATATCAATGCAGAGCATGAATGCTCACACAATCAATAATGATTAACAACCAATGCATCAGAACGGAAAATATCAATGACATGATAACTCCACACAAGATCGACAAAGGATCAACCACGAACGAGAATACCATAATGTAGTAACTCCAACAGGATCAATGAAGGACCAACAACCGGGAGTACCAACAATACGGTAAACCCCAACAAGATCAATAAAGGATCGACAACCAAGAATACCGACGATACGATAAACTCCAACAAGATCAATCAAGGACCAATAACGAACGAGATTACCAATGATAGGGTGAATTGCAAACGAGATTAATAAAGGGTCACGAAAGTATCCACACAGGAATACCCCGGAACATAGGTGCCATTTAGGTCTTATCCCCTAACACATCGGCCCAACAAATTTACAGCTCAAAGAAAGGGCACAACACAAAACGTAACAAACAATGATGCACACTCACCACATGAAGCATCAACACACACATGAAATAATGCAACAGGATGATTATCATAATCTAGCAATATTATTTTACCTCAAGCTCGAGATGCTAACCTTTCCACGACCAACACCCCTGAACGAATACACGGCTATCCGAATAATTGAAATTGAAGTACAGTTCACTACTAATACCAAACCACCATATCGAGTTCAATATCGACATGATAACTAACCTTGATATCCAACTTCTCATATAATAGACCAAATATAATTCATGTCTCCGTTTCCTATAGAAATCTTTAAAATCATATACATTATGATTTATCCCAGTCCAAGCATAATATACATGCTATCGTTCTGACAATTCATATTCCATGATACCATTGCTATATGAATAATAAATGAAAGCGAAACCATTTATTAAACATTATGAACTGAACAAGCATAACTTGTCTCGATACCGATACGATGAAGCCATTACTAATCCTGTCATATTCATCTACAAGCTCCTCAGCCCCGACCAAGGCGATCCATGCATTCTCCACTCTCAACCGCAGCACAACGGTTAATCATCAATGATCTCTTAACGCAACCTAATGCAATAATCAATTAACGATACGTTGGATAACAATCGACAACCGATATAACCGACCAATCAAACTCAACGGTTCAACGATATCTCGATCATATACAGAACCAAACCATATCAAATCTTAACAATATGAATACAAGCTGAAATTCGATAATCAATAATTCTAACAATGTCTTCAACATTCTTGGTTCCGACCTAAATCTTAATTTCGGATTAACACGGCTCATCTTTGTAAATTCATAGAAATTCAATTATCGGTTTTCATCAAGAATAACCATATGCCGAAATTGATCGTAATCTTTCAAATTTCCGTACAATCACAACATATAACTCAAGAGTTCTTCAAGAACATGAATCAATCCATAATCATGTTTGTAACCAACAAAACGACGTAATCCGATGTGTTCTAGCATTTAAGCAATCCTCATTCATAATTCAAGATGTATTTTATCATGTTCTTCAACATACACTTCTCATAACATCATGAATCATAACAATACTACCAAGAACATCAAGAACACTATATTCCATCATCATAACTAACATAATCAAAGGTATAAATCATCATATCATCATCCTCCTTAAAAAAATTCCCATGAATACCAAGAATCATCACAACAACTCCATAAACTATCATCATACGAATTAATCATCAACAACAACATCAAAATCCGAATTCAAAGAGAGGATTATCCAACATACCTCTTAGAAGATGAAATACACAAGTAATAACCTCAAGAATCGATGATAACTCCACCTCTAAAGCTCCAAATCAATGTTCATAGGCTCACAATTGACTTAGGAAAGCCAAAATCTCACTCTGAGTGTTGAGGGGCGAAGAAAAACTAAACGAAGTTCCGGAAAAATGAAGTGACAAGCATCTCACTTATATAAAATTCCAGCTCGTTACGTACGTAATATGCCAAAGTTAACGTACGTAACTGGCTTTACGTACGTTATGTATCCATGATAGCGTACGTAATGCCGACCCAGAGGCAACTGACTCATTTCGTACAAAGCTCTACGTACGTAATCCTTTCTCCGTAGCGTACGTAATATAGCCGTTGACTTGCTACAGTAACTTACCCTCTTAACGTACGTAATACACCCTACATAGCATACGTAATGCTCAAGGTTGACTCGCCTGTCCACATCGCCGAAAGCTGCCGACACCAGGCCCTACATGTCGACCATAGCTCGGTCCTATCCGATTCCCTTTGTTACGTACATAATACCTTACGCATAACGTATGTAAAACATGTAATTTAACATGCGTAAGTCCTTAACGCTGGCGTACGTAATGGCCTTCTATACTTGGCCAAAATCCAATTGTTCTTGTCCGTCTCGACATACTGGCTACAAACATACGACATACTAAATACTTATGCTCGTTTTGATAACATTCTCGTACGATACATATGATGCACGATATCCTCAAATACAACTATCGACCAAGTACGACAATTGTACAAATACTCATATAGTATATCCGACATCGAAAAATATATCAAGCATGTAATATCATAGAATTAAAATAACCTCGATAGATATACTGGCATGACTGTCACAGTTCCCAAAATTATCCACCCATACTGTGTCGGTCCCACTCTGTACAGTACAACTCAGATAGAATAATGCGAAAAATCATAGCGAAATTCTAGGATATTACATATCTTCCCACTTAAATAAGTTTCATCCTCGAAACTTAAAATCCTGTCATAATCAATATCTTAATCCCGAAATATCTCAAAATCATGTCACCATGCTCAAATAATCATCATCAAAACTGAATAACTGAAAGAACATACTTACAGGTCCGTGAAGTCGATGATCTCTCGTGATACTAGCATACGACTCACATACAAAGCCTCAACACAATAACAACACACCGACATCGTAAATATAGCAATTTGAAAATATTTCAAAAATTCTGGAACCTCCAAAAACCAGTTTGACTCGAAAGTCAGAAAATTATTTTTAAAAGTCACGCTACTACCGCACCGGTAGAGCCACATAACACACATGCCCGGGTTTTACGAAACCAAAGCTCCGATACCATATTCTATAACTCCCCCAAAGCCAACCGGGAATATTGCAGCACCGTGGGCCCCACATGAAACCCACAAGGCTAAAATCATTTTCGAAAACGTCTCAAACACGCCAACGAGGCAAAGACGGTAATGTTTTAAATACCCAAATGTTTAACAAAACATAGTTCCCAAATACCATCAGAAAATACCGTTTAAAACACAAGGCAAAGACGCCAAAAGGGCATTTAGAAAGTAAACACGAGTTGGAAAAAATACTGGAAGCCATTATAAAATTTCACACGCAGTGGATAGAGACATTATTAAATATATTTGCAGCGGAATCATAACAACCAGAAAAGAATACTCAAATCCCAATAACCAAGCCATAGCCAGTATCACCGGAAAGCTCATCCCTTCACGACCGCTACTAGATCGAACTCGGAGTACCTAAAAGATAAAGCCCACGACGGGGTCAGCCATAATACTCAACAATGATAACGATCACATCATATACAATTACATATCAATGTAACTACAAGGTAAGAATATTTCCTATGTAGTCTTACCGAAATAACCTTACCAATCCGTGGTAACTTATATTAAACCAACCCTTACCTCAATTTACACCTCGTATTCTCAAGTGACGAATGAATTCGAAATAACCTTCTGTACTGTATTCAAACAATGCCAAGAACCTCGAAAACATAAATACATCTCAAATACGGAGTAATCTGTCCATGACCAATCCTGTCCGCTGGGTTGCACAATCGGATCCCAATTTTGATAAAACCGATATCACACGGTACATCTGTAAATCAACTGTCCCGAGACAGTGGCAAGTCCCGGATATCAATACAAAGCATGAATGCTCACACAATCAATAATGATTAACAACCAATGCATCAAAACGGAAAATATCAATGACATGATAACTCCACACAAGATCGACAATGGATCAACCACGAACAAGAATACCATAATGTAGTAACTCCAACAAGATCAATGAAGGACCAATAACCGGGAATACCAACAATACGATAAACCCCAACAAGATCAATAAAGGATCGACAACCGAGAATACCGACGATACGATAAACTCCAACAAGATCAATCAAGGACCAATAACGAACGAGATTACCAATGATAGGGTGAACTCCAAACGAGATTAATAAAGGGTCAATAACAAACGAATTTACCGTCGATATGGTAACTCCAAATGAGATCGATAAAGGATCGACATGGAAAGGTACACGAGAGAATAAAATCGTCAACCGTATACAGATCACACATATGAGATCTCAAAGACAAACCCGACTATCGAACAAATCCGATTATACATGGACTGTGAACGATCAACCAATAAGGCTCAAGATGGACGTCACGGTACGCCTGATCCGAACATGTTTCCATGTACAAGCCAACCACGGTATTGATCAGATACACGTCTGGTCTCATACCTAATCAGCCCCACGAAGTACGTCTCGTGTGCACGGTTCAATATGAGGTTGAAACCAACACATGCTACACGTGCCCGCCCTTAAAATCCTACACATGACCGATCAGAACGTAAATCCAGGTATATCACGATACAACATGACAACGAATCCCAAAGACACGCATATCCAACAACGATCAGAAGACTTTCCAAGTGAGCAACGATAACTCGATCATAAAAGACCAATACGGCCACAATGCCGTATTACCGTCAGACAATAGTTCACAGCATGCTCAACAATGCACAAAATATTAGCACATAAACTCCCAAGGCCGCAGCCAAGGGTCACGGAAGCATCTATTCAGGAATACTCCGGACGTGGTTACCATTCAGGTTTTATCCCGCAACACAGTTCATGCAATCACAAAATACCCCAAGGTCGCAACCAAGGGTCACGAAAGTATCCACACAGGAATAACTCGGAACATAGGTGCCATTTAGGTCTTATCCCCTAACCCATCGGCCCAACAGATTACAGCTCAAAGAAAGGGCACAACACAAAACGTAACAAACAATGATGCACACTCACCACATGAAGCATCAACACACACATGAAATAATGCAAGAGGATGATTATCATAATCTAGCAATATTAATTTACCTCAAGCTGGAGATGCTAACCTTTCCACGACCAACATCCCTGAACGAATACAAGGTTATCCGAATAATTCAAAACGAAGTACAGTCCACTACTAATACCAAACCACCATCTCGAGTTCAATATCGACATGATAACTAACCTTGATATCCAACTTCTCATACAATAGACCAAATATAATTCACGTCTCTGTTTCCTCTAGACATCTTTAAAATCATATACATTATGATTTATCTCAGTCCAAGCATAATATACATGCTATCATTCCGACAATTCATATTCCATGATACAATTGCTATATGAATCATAAATGAAATGAAAGTGAAAGCATTTATTAAACATTATGAACTGAACAAGCATAACTTGCCTCGATACCGATACGATGAAGCCGTTACCAATCCTGTCGTCTACATCTACAAGCTCCTCAGCCCCGACCAAGGCGATCTATGAATTCTCCAATCTCAACCGCAGCACAACGGTTAATCATCAATGATCTCTTAACGCAACCTAATGCAATAATCAATTAACGATACGTTCTATAACAATCGACAACCGATATAACCGACCAATTAAACTCAACGGTTCAACGATATCTCGATCATATACAGAACCAAACCATATCAAATCTTAACAATATGAATACAAGCTGAAATTCGATAATCAATAATTCTAACAATGTCTTCAACATTCTTGGTTCCGACTTAAATCTTAATTTCGGATTAACACGGCTCATCTTTGTAAATTCATTGAAATTCAATTACCGGTTTTCATCACGAATAACCATATGCCGAAATTGATCGTAATCTTTCAAATTTCTGTAAAATCACAACATATAACTCAAGAGTTCTTCAAGAACATGAATCAATCCATAATAATGTTTGTAACCAACAATACGACGTAATCCGATGTGTTCTAGCATTTAAGCAATCCTCATTCATAATTCAAGATGTATTTTATCATGTTCTTCAACATACACTTCTCATAACATCATGAATCATAACAATACTACCAAGAATATCAAGAACACTATATTCCATCATCATAACTAACATAATCAAAGGTATAAATCATCATATCATCATATCATCATCCTCCTTAAAAAAATTCCCATGAATACCAAGAATCATCACAACAAATCCATAAACTATCATCATACGAATTAATCATCAACAACAACATCAAAATCCGAATTCAAAGAGAGGATTATCCAACATACCTCTTAGAAGATGAAATACACAAGTAATAACCTCAAAAATCGATGATAACTCCACCTCCAAAGCTCCAAATCAATGTTCATAGGCTCACAATCGACTTAGGAAAGCCAAAATCTCACTCTGAGTGTTGAGGGGCGAAGAAAAACGAAACGAAGTTCCGGAAAAATGAAGTGATGAGCATCTCACTTATATAAAATTCCAGCTCGTTACGTACGTAATATGCCAAAGTTAATGTACGTAACTGGATTTACGTACGTTATATATCCATGATAGTGTACGTAATGCCGACCCAAAGGCAACTGACTCATTTCGTACAAAGCTTTACGTACGTAATCCTTTCTCCATAGCGTACGTAATATAGCCGTTGACTTGCTACAGTAACTTACCCTCTTAACATACGTAATACACCCTGCATAGCGTACATAATGCTCAAGGTTGACTCGCCTGTCCACATCCGCGCCGAAAGCTGTCGACACCAGGCCCCACCTGCCGACCACAGCTCGGTCCTGTCTGATTCCCTTTGTTACGTACGTAATGCCTTACGCATAACGTACGTAAAACATGTAATTTAACGTGCGTAAGTCCTTAACGCTAGCGTACGTAATGGCCTTCTATACTTGGCCAAAATCCAACTGTTCTTGTCCGACTCGACATACTCGCTATGAACATACGGCATACTGAATAGATATGCTCGTTCCGATAACATTCTCGTACGATACATATGATGCACGATATCCTCAAATACAACTATCGACCAAGTACGACAATTGTACAAACACTCATACAGTATATTCGACATCTAGAAATATATCAAGCATGTAATATCATAGAATTAAAATAACCTCGATAGATATACTGGCATGACTGTCACAGTTCCCAAAATTATCCACCCATACTGTGTCGGTCCCACTCTGTACAGTACAACTCAGATAGAATAATGCGAAAAATCGTAGCGAAATTCTAGGATATTACATATCTTCCCACTTAAATAAGTTTCGTCCTCGAAACTTAAAATTCTGTCCTAATCAATATCTCAATCCCGAAATATCTCAAAATCATGTCACCATGCTCAAATAATCATCATCAAAACCGAATAACTGAAAGAACATACTTACAGGTCCGTGAAGTCGATGATCTCCCGTGATACTAGCATACGACTCTCATACAAAGCCTCAACACAATAACAACACACCGGCATCGTAAATATCGCAATTTGAAAATATTTCAAAAATTCTAGAACCTCCAAAAATCAGTTTGACTCGAAAGTCAGAAAATTAATTTCAAAAGTCACGCTACTACCGCACCGGTAGAGCCACATAACACACATGCCCGGGTTTTACGAAACCAAAGCTCTGATACCATCTTCTATAACACCCCCAAAGCCAACCGGGAATATTACAGTACCGTGGGCCCCACATGAAACCCACAAGGCTAAAATCATTTTCGAAAACGTCCCAAACACGCCAACGAGGCAAAGACGGTAATGTTTTAAATACCCAAATGTTTAACAAAACATAGTTCCCAAATACTGTCAGAAAATACCATTTAAAACACAAGATAAAGATGCCAAAAGGGCATTTAGAAAGTAAACACGAGTTGGAAAAAATACTGGAAGCCATTATAAAATTTCACACACAGCGGATAGAGACATGATTAAATATATTTGCAGTGGAATCATAACAACGAGAAAAGAATACTCAAATCCCAATAACCAAGCCATATCCAGTATCACCGGAAAGCTCATCCCTTCACGACCGCTACTAGATCGAACTCGGAGTACCTAAAAGATAAAGCCCACGACGGGGTCAGCCATAATACTCAACAATGATAACGATCACATCATATACAATTACATATCAATGTAATTACAAGGTAAGAATATTTCCTATGTAGTCTTACCGAAATAACCTTACCAATCCGTGGTAACTTATATTAAACCAACCCTTACCTCAATTCACACCTCGTATTCTCAAGTGACGAATGAATTCGAAATAACCTTCTGTACTGTATCCAAACAATGCCAAGAACCTCGAAAACATAAATACATCTCAAATACAGAGTAATCTGTCCATGACCAATCCTGTCCGCTGGGTTGCACAATCGGATCCCAATTTTGATAAAACCGATATCACACGGTACATCTGTAAATCAACTGTCCCGAGACAGTGGCAAGTCCTGGATATCAATGGAGAGCATGAATGCTCACACAATCAATAATGATTAACAACCAATGCATCAGAACGGAAAATATCAATGACATGATAACTCCACACAAGATCGACAATGGATCAACCACGAACGAGAATACCATAATGTAGTAACTCCAACAAGATCAATGAAGGACCAACAACCGGGAATACCAACAATACGGTAAACCCCAACAAGATCAATAAAGGATCGACAACCGAGAATACCGACGATACGATAAACTCCAACAAGATCAATCAAGGACCAATAACGAACGAGATTACCAATGATAGGTGAACTGCAAACGAGATTAATAAAGGGTCACGAAAGTATCCACACAGGAATACCCCGGAACATAGGTGCCATTTAGGTCTTATCCCCTAACACATCGGCCCAACAGATTACAGCTCAAAGAAAGGGCACAACACAAAACGTAACAAACAATGATGCACACTCACCACATGAAGCATCAACACACATGAAATAATGCAACAGGATGATTATCATAATCTAGCAATATTAGTTTACCTCAAGCTCGAGATGCTAACCTTTCCACGACCAACATCCCTGAACGAATACACGGCTATCCGAATAATTCAAATTGAAGTACAATCCACTACTAATACCAAACCACCATATCGAGTTCAATATCGACATGATAACTAACCTTGATATCCAACTTCTCATACAATAGACCAAATATAATTCACGTCTCTGTTTCCTCTAGACATCTTTAAAATCATATACATTATGATTTATCTCAGTCCAAGCATAATATACATGCTATTGTTCTGACAATTCATATTCCATGATACCATTGCTATATGAATAATAAATGAAATGAAAGCGAAACCATTTATTAAACATTATGAACTGAACAAGCATAACTTGCCTCGATACCGATACGATGAAGCCATTACCAATCCTGTCATATTCATCTACAAGCTCCTCAGCCCCGACCAAGGCGATCCATGCATTCTACAATCTTAACCGCAGCACAACGGTTAATCATCAATGATCTCTTAACACAACCTAATGCAATAATCAATTAACGATACGTTCGATAACAATCGACAACCGATATAACCGACCAATCAAACTCAACGGTTCAATGATATCTCGATCATACACAGAACCAAACCATATCAAATCTTAACAATATGAATACAAGCTGAAATTCGATAATCAATAATTCTAACAATGTCTTCAACATTCTTGGTTCCGACTTAAATCTTAATTTCGGATTAACACGGCTCATGTTTGTAAATTCATAGAAATTCAATTATCGGTTTTCATCAAGAATAACCATATGCCGAAATTGATCGTAATCTTTCAAATTTCCGTACAATCACAACATACAACTCAAGAGTTCTTCTAGAACATGAATCAATCCATAATCATGTTTGTAACCAACAAAACGACGTAATCCGATGTGTTCTAGCATTTAAGCAATCCTCATTCATAATTCAAGATGTATTTTATCATGTTCTTCAACATACACTTTTCATAACATCATGAATCATAACAATACTACCAAGAACATCAAGAACACTATATTCCATCATCATAACTAACATAATCAAAGGTATAAATCATCATATCATCATCCTCCTTAAAAAAATTCCCATGAATACCAAGAATCATCACAACAACTCCATAAACTATCATCATACGAATTAATCATCAACAACAACATCAAAATCCGAATTCAAAGAGAGGATTATCCAACATACCTCTTAGAAGATGAAATACACAAGTAATAACCTCGAGAATCGATGATAACTCCACCTCTAAAGCTCCAAATCAATGTTCATAGGCTCACAATCGACTTAGGAAAGCCAAAATCTCACTCTGAGTGTTGAGGGGCGAAGAAAAACTAAACGAAGTTCCGAAAAAATGAAGTGACAAGCATCTCACTTATATAAAATTCCAGCTCATTACGTACGTAATATGCCAAAGTTAACGTACGTAACTGGCTTTACGTACGTTATGTATCCATGATAGCGTACGTAATGCCGACCCAGAGGCAACTGACTTATTTCGTACAAAGCTTTACGTATGTAATCCTTTCTCCGTAGCGTACGTAATATAGCCGTTGACTTGCTACACTTACCCTCTTAACGTACGTAATACACCCTACATAACGTACGTAATGCTCAAGGTTGACTCGCCTGTCCACATCCACGCCGAAAGCTGCCGACACCAGGCCCCACCTGTCGAACATAGCTCGGTCCTTTCCGATTCCCTTTGTTACGTACATAATACCTTACGCATAACGTATGTAAAACATGTAATTTAACAAGCGTAAGTCCTTAACGCTAGCGTACGTAATGGCCTTCTATACTTGGCCAAAATCCAACTGTTCTTGTCCGTCTCGACATACTGGCTACGAACATACGGCATACTAAATACTTATGCTCGTTCTGATAACATTCTCGTACGATACATATGATGCACGATATCCTCAAATACAACTATCGACCAAGTACGACAATTGTACAAATACTCATACAGTATATCCGACATCGAAAAATATATCAAGCATGTAATATCATAGAATTAAAATAACCTCGATAGATATACTGGCATGACTGTCACAGTTCCCAAAATTATCCACCCATACTGTGTCAGTCCCACTCTATACAATACAACTCAGATAGAATAATGCGAAAAATCATAGCGAAATTCTAGGATATTACATATCTTCCCACTTAAATAAGTTTCGTCCTCGAAACTTAAAATCCTGTCATAATCAATATCTCAATCCCGAAATATCTCAAAATCATGTCACCATGCTCAAATAATCATCATCAAAACCGAATAACTGAAAGAACATACTTACAGGTCCGTGAAGTCGATGATCTCCCGTGATACTAGCATACGACTCACATACAAAGCCTCAACACAATAACAACACACCGACATCGTAAATATAGCAATTTGAAAATATTTCAAAAATTCTGGAACCTCCAAAAACCAGTTTGACTCGAAAGTCAGAAAATCATTTTCAAAAGTCACGCTACTACCGCACCGGTAGAGCCACATAACACACATGCCCGGGTTTTACGAAACCAAAGCTCCGATACCATCTTCTATAACTCCCCCAAAGCCAACCGGGAATATTACAGCACCGTGGGCCCCACATGAAACCCACAAGGCTAAAATCATTTTCGAAAACGTCTCAAACACGCCAACGAAGCAAAGACGGTAACATTTTAAATACCCAAATGTTTAACAAAACATAGTTCCCAAATACCATCAGAAAATACCATTTAAAACACAAGGCAAAGACGCCAAAAGGGCATTTAGAAAGTAAACACGAGTTGGAAAAAATACTGGAAGCCATTATAAAATTTCACACGCAGTGGATAGAGACACGATTAAATATATTTGCAGCGGAATCCTAACAACCAGAAAAGAATACTCAAATCCCAATAACCAAGCCATAGCCAGTATCACCGGAAAGCTCATCCCTTCACGACCGCTACTAGATCGAACTCGGAGTACCTAAAAGATAAAGCCCACGACGGGGTCAGCCATAATACTCAACAATGATAACGATCACATCATATACAATTACATATCAATGTAACTACAAGGTAAGAATATTTCCTATGTAGTCTTACCGAAATAACCTTACCAATCCGTGGTAACTTATATTAAACCAACCCTTACCTCAATTTACACCTCGTATTCTCAAGTGACGAATGAATTCGAAATAACCTTCTGTACTGTATTCAAACAATGCCAAGAACCTCGAAAGCATAAATACATCTCAAATACGGAGTAATCTGTCCATGACCAATCATGTCCGCTGGGTTGCACAATCGGATCCCAATTTTGATAAAACCGATATCACACGATACATCTGTAAATCAACTGTCCCGAGACAGTGGCAAGTCCCGGATATCAATACAAAGCATGAATGCTCACACAATCAATAATGATTAACAACCAATGCATCAAAATGGAAAATTTCAATGACATGATAACTCCACACAAGATCGATAATGGATCAACCACGAACAAGAATACCATAATGTAGTAACTCCAACAAGATCAATGAAGGACCAACAACCGGGAATACCATCAATACGGTAAACCCCAACAAGATCAATAAAGGATCGACAACCGAGAATACCGACGATACGATAAAGTCCAACAAGATCAATCAAGGACCAATAATGAACGAGATTACCAATGATAGGGTGAACTCCAAACGAGATTAATAAAGGGTCAATAACAAACGAATTGACCGTCGATATTGTAACTCCAAATGAGATCGATAAAGGATCGACATGGAAAGGTACACGAGAGAATAAAATCGTCAACCGTATACAGATCATATATATGAGATCTCAAAAACAAACCCGACTATCGAAAAAATCCGATTGTACATGGACTGTGAACGATCAACCAATAAGGCTCAAGATGGACGTCACGATACGCCTGATCCGAACATGTGTCCATGTACAAGCCAACCACGGTATTGATCAGATACACGTCTGGTCTCATATCTAATCAGCCCCACGAAGTACGTCTCGTGTGCACAGTTCAATATGAGGTTGAAACCAACACATGATACACGTGCCCGCCATTAAAATCCTACACATGACCGATCAGAACGTAAATCCAGGTATATCACGATACAACATGACAACGAATCCCAAAGACACGCATATCCAACAACGATCAGAAGACTTTCCAAGTGAGCAATGATAACTCGATCATAAAAGACCAATACGGCCACAATGCCGTATTACCGTCAGACAATAGTTCACAGCATGCTCAACAATGCACAAAATATTAGCACATAAACTCCCAAGGCCGCAGCCAAGGGTCACGGAAGCATCTATTCAGGAATACTCCGGACGTGGGTACCATTCAGGTTTTATCCCGCAACACAGTTCATGCAATCACAAAATACCCCAAGGTCGCAACCAAGGGTCACGAAAGTATCCACACAGGAATACCCTGGAACATAGGTGCCATTTAGGTCTTATCCCCTAACCCATCAGCCCAACAGATTACAGCTCAAAGAAAGGGCACAACACAAAACGTAACAAACAATGATGCACACTCACCACATGAAGCATCAACACACACATGAAATAATGCAAGAGGATGATTATCATAATCTAGCAATATTAATTTACCTCAAGCTGGAGATGCTAACCTTTCCACGACCAACATCCCTGAACGAATACACGGTTATCCGAATAATTCAAAACGAAGTACAGTCCACTACTAATACCAAACCACCATCTCGAGTTCAATATCGACATGATAACTAACCTTGATATCCAACTTCTCATACAATAGACCAAATATAATTCACGTCTCTGTAATTCACGACATGAAATACATCTTGAACTGCAAACGAGATTAATAAAGGGTCACGAAAGTATCCACACAGGAATACCCCAGAACATAGGTGCCATTTAGGTCTTATCCCCTTACACATCGGCCCAACAGATTACAGCTAAAAGAAAGGGCACAACACAAAACGTAACAAACAATGATGCACACTCACCACATGAAGCATCAACACACATGAAATAATGCAACAGGATGATTATCATAATCTAGCAATATTAGTTTACCTCAAGCTCGAGATGCTAACCTTTCCACGACCAACATCCCTGAACGAATACACGGCTATCCGAATAATTCAAATTGAAGTACAGTCGACTACTAATACCAAACCACCATATCGAGTTCAATATCGACATGATAACTAACCTTAATATCCAACTTCTCATACAATAGACCAAATATAATTCACGTCTCCATTTCCTCTAGACATCTTTAAAATCATATACATTATGATTTATCTCAGTCCAAGCATAATATACATGCTATTGTTCCGACAATTCATATTCCATGATACCATTGCTATATGAATAATAAATGAAATGAAAGCGAAACCATTTATTAAACATTATGAACTGAACAAGCATAACTTGCCTCGATACCGATACGATGAAGCCATTACCAATCCTGTCATATTCATTTACAAGCTCCTCAGCCCCGACCAAGGCGATCCATGCATTCTCCAATCTCAACCGCAACACAACGGTTAATCATCAATGATCTCTTAACACAACCTATTGCAATAATCAATTAAAGATACGTTCGATAAAAATCGACAACCGATATAACCGACCAATCAAACTCAACGGTTCAATGATATCTCGATCATACACAGAACCAAACCATATCAAATCTTAACAATATGAATACAAGCTGAAATTCGATAATCAATAATTCTAACAATGTCTTCAACATTCTTGGTTCCGACTTAAATCTTAATTTCGGATTAACACGGCTCATGTTTGTAAATTCATAGAAATTCAATTATCGGTTTACATCAAGAATAACCATATGCCGAAATTGATCGTAATCTTTCAAATTTCCGTACAATCACAACATATAACTCAAGAGTTCTTCAAGAACATGAATCAATCCATAATCATGTTTGTAACCAACAAAACGACGTAATCCGATGTGTTCTAGCATTTAAGCAATCCTCATTCATAATTCAAGATGTATTTTATCATGTTCTTCAACATACACTTCTCATAACATCATGAATCATAACAATACTACCAAGAACATCAAGAACACTATATTCCATCATCATAACTAACATAATCAAAGGTATAAATCATCATATCATCATCCTCCTTAAAATAATTGAGCAACAAGGATCAGAAGACTTTCCAAGAGAGGATTATCCAACATACCTCTTAGAAGATGAATTACACAAGTAATAACCTCAAGAATCGATGATAACTCCACCTCTAAAGCTCCAAATCAATGTTCATAGGCTCACAATCGACTTAGGAAAGCCAAAATCTCACTCTGAGTGTTGAGGGGCGAAGAAAAACTAAACGAAGTTCCGGAAAAATGAAGTGACAAGCATCTCACTTATATAAAATTCCAGCTCGTTACGTACGTAATATGCCAAAGTTAACGTACGTAACTGGCTTTACGTACGTTATGTATCCATGATAGCGTACGTAATGCCGACCCAGAGGCAACTGACTCATTTCGTACAAAGCTTTACGTACGTAATCCTTTCTCCGTAGCGTACGTAATATAGCCGTTGACTTGCTACAGTAACTTACCCTCTTAACGTACGTAATACACCCTACATAGCATACGTAATGCTCAATGTTGACTCAACTGTCCACATCCGCGCCGAAAGCTGCCGACACCAGGCCCCACCTGTCGACCATAGCTCGGTCCTGTCCGATTCCCTTTGTTACGTACATAATACCTTACGCATAACGTATGTAAAACATGTAATTTAACGTGCGTAAGTCCTTAACGCTAGCGTACGTAATGGCCTTCTATACTTGGCCAAAATCCAACTGTTCTTGTCCGTCTCGACATACTAGCTATGAACATACGGCATACTGAATACATATGCTCGTTCCGATAACATTCTCGTGCGATACATATGATGCACGATATCCTCAAATACAACTATCGATCAAGTACGACAATTGTACAAATACTCATACAGTATATCCGACATCGAAAAATATATCAAGCATGTAATATCATAGAATTAAAATAACCTCGATAGATATACTGGCATGACTGTCACAGTTCCCAAAATTATCCACCCATACTGTGTCAGTCCCACTCTGTACAGTACAACTCAGATAGAAGAATGCGAAAAATCATAGCGAAATTCTAGGATATTACATATCTTCCCACTTAAATAAGTTTCGTCCTCGAAACTTAAAATCCTGTCATAATCAATATCTCAATCCCGAAATATCTCAAAATCATGTCACCATGCTCAAATAATCATCATCAAAACCGAATAACTGAAAGAACATACTTACAGGTCCGTGAAGTTGATGATCTCCCGTGATACTAGCATACGACTCTCATACAAAGCCTCAACACAATAACAACACACCGACATCGTAAATATAGCAATTTGAAAATATTTCAAAAATTCTGGAACCTCCAAAAACCAGTTTGACTCGAAAGTCAGAAAATTAATTTCAAAAGTCACGCTACTACCGCACCGGTAGAGCCACATAACACACATGCCCGGGTTTTACGAAACCAAAGCTCCGATACCATCTTCTATAACACCCCCAAAGCCAACCGGGAATATTACAGCACCGTGGGGCCCACATGAAACCCACAAGGCTAAAATCATTTTTGAAAACGTCTCAAACACGCCAACGAGGCAAAGACGGTAATGTTTTAAATACCCAAATGTTTAACAAAACATAGTTCCCAAATACTGTCAGAAAATACCATTTAAAACACAAGACAAAGATGCCAAAAGGGCATTTAGAAAGTAAACACGAGTTGGAAAAAATACTGAAAGCCATTATAAAATTTCACACACAGCGGATAGAGACATGATTAAATATATTTGCAGTGGAATCATAACAACGAGAAAAGAATACTCAAATCCCAATAACCAAGCCATATCCAGTATCACCGGAAAGCTCATCCCTTCACGACCGCTACTAGATCGAACTCGGAGTACCTAAAAGATAAAGCCCACGACGGGGTTAGCCATAATACTCAACAATGATAACGATCACATCATATACAATTACATATCAATGTAATTACAAGGTAAGAATATTTCCTATGTAGTCTTACCGAAATAACCTTACCAATCCGTGGTAACTTATATTAAACCAACCCTTACCTCAATTCACACCTCGTATTCTCAAGTGACGAATGAATTCGAAATAACCTTCTGTACTGTATTCAAACAATGCCAAGAACCTCGAAAACATAAATACATCTCAAATACAGAGTAATCTGTCCATGACCAATCCTGTCCGCTGGGTTGCACAATCGGATCCCAATTTTGATAAAACCGATATCACATGGTACATCTGTAAATCAACTATCCCGAGACAGTGGCAAGTCCCGGATATCAATGCAGATCATGAATGCTCACACAATCAATATTGATTAACAACCAATGCATCAGAACGGAAAATATCGATGACATGATAACTCTACACAAGATCGACAATGGATCAACCACGAACGAGAATACCATAATGTAGTAACTCCAACAAGATCAATGAAGGACCAACAACCGGGAATACCAACAATACGGTAAACCCCAACAAGATCAATAAAGGATCGACAACCGAGAATACCGACGATACGATAAACTCCAACAAGATCAATCAAGGACCAATAACGAACGAGATTACCAATGATAGGGTGAACTCCAAACGAGATTAATAAAGGGTCAATAACAAACGAATTGACCGTCGATATGGTAACTCCAAATGAGATCGATAAAGGATCGACATGGAAAGGTACACGAGAGAATAAAATCGTCAACCGTATACAGATCATATATATGAGATCTCAAAGACAAACCCGACTATCGAACAAATCCGATTGTACATAGACTGTGAACGATCAACCAATAAGGCTCAAGATGGACGTCACGATACGCCTGATCCGAACATGTGTCCATGTACAAGCCAACCACGGTATTGATCAGATACACATCTGGTCTCATACCTAATCAGCCCCACGAAGTACGTCTCGTGTGCACAGTTCAATATGAGGTTGAAACCAACACATGCTACACGTGCCCGCCCTTAAAATCCTACACATGACCGATCAGAACGTATCTAAATCCAGATATATCACGATACAACATGACAACGAATCCCAAAGACACGCATATCCAACAAGGATCAGAAGACTTTCCATGTGATCAGAAGAAATTCAATTACCGGTTTTCATCACGAATAACCATATGCCGAAATTGATCGTAATCTTTCAAATTTCCGTAAAATCACAGCATATAACTCAAGAGTTCTTCAAGAACATGAATCAATCCATAATCATATTTGTAACCAACAAAACGACGTAATCCGATGTGTTCTAGCATTTAAGCAATCCTCATTCATAATTCAAGATGTATTTTATCATGTTCTTCAACATACACTTCTCATAACATCATGAATCATAACAATACTACCAAGAACATCAATAACACTATATTCCATCATGATAACTAACATAATCAAAGGTATAAATCATCATATCATCATATCATCATCCTCCTTAAAAAAATTCCCATGAATACCAAGAATCATCACAACAACTCCATATACTATCATCATACGAATTAATCATCAACAACAACATCAAAATACGAATTCAAAGAGAGGATTATCCAACATACCTCTTAGAAGATGAAATACACAAGTAATAACCTCAAGAATCGATGATAACTCCACCTCCAAAGCTCCAAATCAATGTTCATAGGCTGACAATCGACTTAGGAAAGTCAAATTCTCACTCTGAGTGTTTGTAACACCCCCAGAATATGACCGGGAATGTCACACGCCGTAGACCCTTATCGCAAGGATCTACCAGGCTAAACTCCAAAAGACTACTCGATGATTGACCGACCGGGGTCAAAATTAAATAGAAAACAGACCGACAAGGTCATAAACCAATTCAGAAACTAACGACATTCATATTACAATGACCACAATAAACTTGAACATAGAAAAGAATGACAACTCAATTTAATAAATGATAACTACACCCATGCAAGGGTGAATACTCGAACGACAAAGAAATACCGACCAAAATGATACAAAAGAAAAGACTCTAACTCTGGTGTGATTAGCATCGTCGTCTTCCATCTCCTTCCAAACCAATCCCGTGACTGCTCCCGAGCTGCCAAAACCTGAGCGCATAACAGGCACCCACCCCCCGAAAACTCGGGGGTTAGCAAACTGGAATTTTGCTAGTGCAAGTACATAATATACAAGATATACGAACAGTAACAACATAAAATTCAACCGCCGTGAAGCCTTAACATAAACCATACATTCCCATAATCAACACAGAGTAACACTCGCATACACAAGGTGAAAGATAATCACATAGCCATATTCTCTTTACGAAAACATAACATCAATAAAATTTTAACCAAGCCCAAGGAGTCCGGAAAATCCCTTTTGGAAAAAGGAAAAAAAAATGTTTTGATAAGGTAGTTTGCAAACGTTATTGTTGACTCGGGCCGTCTGGGGGTTTTTAAAATCGAAAGGGAATACTTTTGGAAATAATTTCAAAAACTCTCGAACCCTTGACCCAACGTATGGAAAACGATTACACAAAAACCAAGTCAACTTATTTGGGGTTCTCGACCCAATTTATAGAACACCGTCACAAACGAAATCATTACAACATCTCACAGGGTTCTCAACCCATTCCAAATAACATCATCATGAAATCAATCATCTCAACATTCCACAGGGTCCTCGACCCAAAACACAGAATAACACCACAATACAATCAAAGGTACAAAACTCTCATTCGACATATCCTGCTCAAGACCCCCGATTAATTAACCCTCGGAGATTTCGTCAAACCTCCGTGGTTAACTAACCCTGATACCAACGCTTTAAAAACAATTTGAAACAAGCTTTCAAAAACATGAATTGCGGTCTGTATCAAGACAAATATTAAAAAGTGAGTTGAAAGAATTTGAGATACGAACATCGTTCGGTAACGGGGTCTTAGCTAACACTCGAATACCCGTAACCAATAAGCTCGCCAGCGCCTCCACCGCACACGTGCACCGGCGTTCACTCCACTATGTCGGCCGCTCCTTGAACATGTCACTGCGCCGGCGATCACTCCCGCAAGAGCCGCCCCTTGACACACGCATTATGTAACACCGGCGTTCACCACCCATATAGAGCCGCACATTGCAGCGTACACCAGGCCGGAGTACACCGCCCAGCCCTCACAGGATCCACGATATGACTTTTCTCACAACAAGTATCCACATTGTTCAAACATCAAGCACACGGACAAACGTCACAACAATTTTCAACTCGGTACATCAAGTCACACAATTTCTCCGCCAGTCCATATCCACACAAATAAACAATAACACGCACGTTATCAATCAAACTCAATCAACACCGCACATATATATCTATGTTGCGACTCAACCGAATATATACACATATATATATATATATCCTTACTATATTATATGAGTAACTATAGTTCGTCCATCAATCCAAGTTGAGTACGTCAATTAATGTTAGAATTCAACACTCGTCGATCACCGACATAAACATATATATCAATATACGTATATACATACATATATTTAACATGTAACTATATATAAACACACATATATATATATATATATATACACATACGTATATATACATCCACATAAACTCATACACTTCGACAACAATGATCTCACGCAGTTACAATTCGTATATCGAGGTACTTGCCTTGGTAATACGACGCGAAAGAGACGACGAAGGAATAGGTTTCGGTCCAAACAATCCTCTCAAATCCGACCCTAACATAATAATGATATACAATCAATCTCAAGATCATGAATACGAAGAAATTACTCCTAGTTCTACCCGTTGGGACAATTTATCGAACACCAAGAGTGCGTAGGGAATTGAAATCGGTTAACGGTGAATTAACGGAATTTCATCCCAACCATAAACAAGAAAACCAAGGGTCACGAGAGCACTATCAAAATCTAACAACAACATCGGTTAATTCGGATTAAAACACAAGATCACCACCAAACCCTCCCCAAAATCATACTAGGGTTAAAGGGGTTCTTACCTCTTGAAGATTCAAGCCCTATAATCCGAAGAACACGTGCTAGATCCACAATCCGAGCTACACGATCGAAGGAAGATGAAGAAAAACACACAATCAAAAGGGTAGATGGAGAAGAAATCCCCCTCTCAACCCTCTCTCTCTCGCGCACAGTTGGAGAAAAGGTGGAAATGAGCGAATCTCGCTGAAAACACACAGTTATAGCGCTGACCGCATTGTGTGCCGCGGCTCAGCTAATCTGTGCCGCGGCACAGGGCCAAAAATTGCGCCCAGTGGTCGGCTGACCGCTCATTGTGCCACGGCTCATTCGGAGTGTGCCGCGGCTCAGACTCGGCATGTGCCGCGGCACTGCCGGACTGTGCCGGGGCACGCGGTACAGGAGGTTTTAGCCGGCAGGTGCCACACGGGTGTGCCGCGGCCCGGACAAGTGTGCCGCGGCGCACAATCCTTGTGCCGCGGCACACGGTACAGCCTGCTCGGCCAACAACTGGGTAGTATGTGTGCCGCGGCGCACAATCCTTGTGCCGCGGCTCACACCCCCCTCGGGTCCCAAAATGACGAAAAAAGATCCGGAAAGAGAATAAAAGCAATAGGAATCGATATTTGGGCAACAATAACACGAAATGGAAGTACGGAACCCCAAAACGATCTGAGGTACACAACCAAAGTTGAACAAGGAACAAATTCCCTAAATTTCTAGGAAATTACAAAAACGGCCCAAACATCCGAAAATCACGACACAACGTCGGATTAACCATCCGAAACTCACAACATGCTCTAATCAAGCATACTAACTCATGGAAGTAAGAAAGTGACGGAATCGAACGAGTTTAAGGAGAATCGAATACGCATGAGACAAAATATACCACAAGATGAAATTACGTAAAAGCATCATCGAGACCCGTCTAAGCGGAGAAACTCCAAGAACAAAATAGGTTCAGAATTCCAAAACAGTGCCAAGCGAGTTATCCGAAACGAATATACACTGAAAATAGAAATTATTAAAAATAGAAAACGCGGATATTACATTCTACCCTCCTTAAAACAAGTTTTGTCCCGAAACTTAAAATAGAGAGCGGCGGAACAATCAAGGAAATAACTACTTGCTCAGCCCCAAATCATCACGAGCAAAGCGCGAATGCAAGGTTCCAGAAATACGATGAACTGACCTAGCAAGCATCTGATACGTGAGTCGAGACGATAAAACTGTATGGGAACACGATAAGTTGAGGTGGAGGAGTATGAATTTGGATACCAAAGCTCCCAGAGTGAAGAAAATCACAAAATAGTTCAGACGTCCTGAAAATAATGTTTCGAGCTCAACCAGCCGCATCCAAGTTCATAATACATCCGGAAATGTTAATTGCACGCGAGGGAATATTAGCTTCGAACAAAATTTCTGCAAGAATCAAGCTCAGATGTGGAAAGACCACAATAATTCACGGAGTCTAACAACACGGTTACAAATTCGTTCGGAGATCGGTAGGCTAAGTACAACATTGTAGTTTAAAAAAAATTATCTAGAGGGTCATAGATGAAGTACAAGAAATGATATTCACCCAACACTGAAAATACTATGAAGAGTACGGGTAGTACATTTCCCCATACTAAGAAAACATTTCGATCCCGAACTTAGAACAGCAAGAGTTGGTAATATAGAGCAATGAAATGAAGAACGATCAAAGTCACGATTGTCCAAAACAGCAACGATTAGGGCATATTACAAAATATTCATCCTTTCATGTTAGGTTCTTCAGAAGGAGACATAGGGTTTCGGGACATTCTCCAGTCACTTGCTCTGTTCGCCAATAGGGTAGCATTCTTTGCCAGTTCGGAAATTATCTCACAATGCTTCTCCCGATGACCTTCACACCCGCACCGGTAACAAGTCAAGAGTGGAAAGGGACAATTTGCACGAACATGTCCCTGACGATTGCAGTTGAAGCACCCTCCCTTCTTACCGAGAGTCACCGATGCTGGCTTGGGATTCCAAGCGCTCACTCCCGATCGCGAAGACGATGCGTTCGAACGACGTGGGGGTTTGGGAGCCTTAGACTCTTCACCGCCCAAAAACTTCCCAGATATCCTCGGTCTCTCGGCTTCGCTCGTGGGCTCGACCACTAAGGAGATTTCATAGGATATCGATTGATCTAGATACTCCTTCACCGTAGCATGGATCGTGGTCGTACGAACCACCTTGCCGCTTCCATTTCCATCATCACGTCCACGTCCGCCGAGGCTTGACATACTAATACGGATAACACCGATCAACAGTATTAGTTTATCAGTCGTACAATATACCACAATTATCAACCCGAGTTTAGTTAGCATCCTTAGAATAACGATACTATCGTAAAGCATAAAGTTTTATGAAGTCAATTTCGAGTTCCTCGACGAGGACGGTCATTATATGTATGCACTTAATGAAAACAAATTTTTGAAAAAGAGGGCTAGTCACGTTGCGCCCAAGACTTGTAAACACTGTCTTTTATTTCGGAAGAGGAAGTTTATATAACGACTCTAAAAATTATTTTCGAGTGATGTATAAAAGAAAAAAAAAATTGAAAATAATTTCGTAACTAATTTGAAATATTTCAAGAATGTTGAGTCCCAAATACCACAATTTTGAAAATCTTTCCTCTTCTTCCAAAATGTTTATTTGAAAGAATTTTCCACCGAGATACGTGACCAATTAACATGGCGATATTAAATCATGGCTTTACACAATGTTAGAAAATTTCAAAGCATCACTTTAAAATATTCGTGATACTCTGGCCGTGGGTCCGTGCGGAACCCACTGAGCTAAAAATCATTTTAAAAAAATGATCAAAATGCCAAAAAGGCCGAAGTCGGTAATATTCTCAAATACTCACAAAAGTCATTTATAAAACATCAAATACCGTCATAAGAATACTATCAAAACATGCAAGACCAAAATATCAAAACTCGGTTTGCAAGATACTAAAAGCCATCTTAAAATACTCATGCGGTGGATAAAATTGTCATTCGTAAATTCATTCTAATAAAGTACCGAAACAGATAAACATGTTCGACTTCCATGTAATATCCTAAAACGATAATATCACCAACAAGTTCCAATTCTTAGTTCACATTAAGCATATTAGCACAATGTAATCAAATACGTGTATAAGGGGACTTACGATCGGGAGGCTTACCATCACGGATTGCCGGAAGATGATGTCGGAACCACGATACTAATCACAACTCTGATGCGCGCGACTTACACAAGACATGGACTTGATCCAACGGCCTAGGTTTTTAGCAAACCTAAGCTCCGATACCATAAATGTAACACCCCATTAATATGAACGTTATTGTCACACTCATTAGACCCTTATCGCAAGGATCTACCAGGCTAAACTCCAAAAGACTACTCGATGATTGACCGACCGGGGTCAAAATTAAATAGAAAACAGACCGACAAGGTCATAAACCAATTCGGAAACTAACGACATTCATATTACAATGACCACAATAAACTTGAACATAGAAAAGAATGACAACTCAATTTAATAAATGATAACTACACCCATGCAAGGGTGAATACTCGAAAGACAAAGAAATACCGACCAAAATGATACAAAAGAAAAGACTCTGACTCTGGTGTGATTAGCATCGTCGTCTTCCATCTCCTTCCAAGCCAATCCCGTGACTGCTCCCGAGCTGCCAAAACCTGAGCGCATAAAAGGCACCCACCCCCCGAAAACTCGGGGGTTAGCAAACTGGAATTTTGCTAGTGCAAGTACATAATATACAAGATATACGAACAGTAACAACATAAAATTCAACCGCCGTGAAGCCTTAACATAAACCATACATTCCCATAATCAACACAGAATAACACTCGCATACACAAGGTGAAAGATAATCACATAGCCATATTCTCTTTACGAAAACATAACATCAATAAAATTTTAACCAAGCCCAAGGAGTCCGGAAAATCCCTTTTGGAAAAAGGAAAAAAAAAATGTTTTGATAAGGTAGTTTGCAAACGTTATTGTTGACTCGGGCCGTCTGGGGGTTTTTAAAATCGAAAGGGAATACTTTTGGAAATAATTTCAAAAACTCTCGGACCCTTGACCCAACGTATGGAAAACGATTACACAAAAACCCAGTCAACTTATTTGGGGTTCTCGACCCAATTTATAGAACACCGTCACAAACGAAATCATTACAACATCTCACAGGGTTCTCAACCCATTCCAAATAACATCATCATGAAATCAATCATCTCAACATTCCACAGGGTCCTCGACCCAAAACACAGAATAGCACCACAATACAATCAAAGGTACAAAACTCTCATTCGACATATCCTGCTCAAGACCCCGATTAATTAACCCTGAGATTTCGTCAAACCTCCGTGGTTAACTAACCCTGATACCAACGCTTTAAAAACAATTTGAAACAAGCTTTCAAAAACATGAATTGCGGTCTGTATCAAGACAAATATTAAAAAGTGAGTTGAAAGAATTTGAGATACGAACATCGTTCGGTAACGGGGTCTTAGCTAACACTCGAATACCCGTAACCAATAAGCCTGCCAGGCGCCTCCACTGCACACCTGTGCACCGGCGTTCACTCCACTATGTCGGCCGCTCCTTGAACATGTCACTGCGCCGGCGATCACTCCCGCAAGAGCCGCCCCTTGACACACGCATTATGTAACACCGGCGTTCACCACCCATATGGAGCCGCACATTGCAGCGTACACCAGGCCGGAGTACACCGCCCCGCCCTCAGAGGTTCCCGGATATGACGTTTCTCACAACAAGTATCCACATTGTTCAAACATCAAGCACACGGACAAACGTCACAACAATTTTCAACTCGGTACATCAAGTCACACAATTTCTCCGCCAGTCCATATCCACACAAATAAACAATAACACGCACGTTATCAATCAAACTCAATCAACACCGCACATATATCTCTATGTTGCGACTCAACCGAATATATACACATTTATATATATAGATATATATATATATATCCTTACTATATTATATGAGTAACTATAGTTCGTCCATCAATCCAAGTTGAGTACGTCAATTAATGTTAGAATTCAACACTCGTCGATCACCGACATAAACATATATATCAATATACGTATATACATACATATATTTAACATGTAACTATATATAAACACACATATATATATATATATATATATATATATATATATATATATATACACATACGTATATATACATCCACATAAACTCATACACTTCGACAACAATGATCTCACGCAGTTAAAATTCGTATATCGAGATACTTGCCTTGGTAATACGACGCGAAGGAGACGACGAAGGAATAGGTTTCGGTCCAAAAAATCCTCTCAAATCCGACCCTAACACAATAATGATATACAATCAATCTCAAGATCATGAATACGAAGAAATTACTCCTAGTTCTACCCGTTGGGACAATTTATCGAACACCAAGAGTGCGTAGGGAATTGAAATCGGTTAACGGTGAATTAACGGAATTTCATCCCAACCATAAACAAGAAAACCAAGGGTCACGAGAGCACTATCAAAATCTAACAACAACATCGGTTAATTCGGATTAAAACACAAGATCACCACCAAACCCTCCCCAAAATCATACTAGGGTTAAAGGGGTTCTTACCTCTTGAAGATTCAAGCCCTATAATCCGAAGAACACGTGCTAGATCCACAATCCGAGCTACACGATCGAAGGAAGATGAAGAAAAACACACAATCAAAAGGGTAGATGGAGAAGAAATCCCCTCTCAACCTCTCTCTCTCGCGCACGATTGGAGAAAAGGAGGAAATGAGCGAATCTCGCTGAAAACACATGATTATAGCGCGACCGCATTGTGTGCCGCGGCTCAGCTAATCATGCCGCGGCACGAGGCAAAATTGCGCCCGGTGGTGGTGACCGCTCGTTGTGCCGCGGCTCATTCGAGTGTGCGCGGCTCGGACTCGGCATGTGCCGCGGCCTTTGCCGGGATCTTGGGCACGCGGTACAGAGGTTTTAGCCGGCAGTGCCACACGGGTGTGCCGCGGCCCGGACAAGTGTGCCGCGGCACTGACTCGGCTGTGTGCCGCGGCGCACAATCCTTGTGCCGCGGCACACGGTACAGCCTGCTCGGCCAACAACTGGGTAGTATGTGTGCCGCGGCGCACAATCCTTGTGCCGCGGCTCACACCCCCCCTCGGGTCCCAAAATGACGAAAAAAGATCCGGAAAGAGAATAAAAGCAATAGGAATCGATATTTGGGCTACAATAACACGAAATGGAAGTACGGAACCCCAAAACGATCTGAGGTACACAACCAAAGTTGAACAAGGAACAAATTCCCTAAATTTATAGGAAATTACAAAAACGGCCCAAACATCCGAAAATCACGACACAACGTCGGATTAACCATCCGAAACTCACAACATGCTCTAATCAAGCATACTAACTCATGGAAGTAAGAAAGTGACAGAATCGAACGAGTTTAAGGAGAATCGAATACGCATGAGACAAAATATACCACAAGATGAAATTACGTAAAAGCATCATCGAGACCCGTCTAAGCGGAGAAACTCCAAGAACAAAATAGGTTCAGAATTCCAAAACAGTGCCAAGCGAGTTATCCGAAACGAATATACACTGAAAATAGAAATTATTAAAAATAGAAAACGCGGATATTACAGTGTTGAGGGGCGAAGAAAATCGAAACGAAGTTCCGGAAAAATGAAGTGATGAGCATCTCACTTATATAAAATTCCAGCTCGTTACGTACGTAAAATGCCAAAGTTAACATACGTAACTGGATTTACGTACGTTATATATCCATGATAGCGTACGTAATGCCGACCCAAAGGCGACTGACTCATTTCGTACAAAGCTTATGTAATCCTTTCTCCATAGCGTACGTAATATAGTCGTTGACTTGCTACAGTAACTTACCCTCTTAACATACGTAATACACCCTGCATAGCATACATAATGCTCAAGGTTGACTCGCCTGTCCACATCCGCGCCGAAAGCTGCCGACACCAGGCCCCACCTGCCGACCATAGCTCGGTCCTGTCTGATTCCCTTTGTTAGGTACGTAATGCCTTACGCATAACGTACGTAAAACATGTAATTTAACGTGCGTAAGTCCTTAACACTAGCGTACGTAATGGCATTCTATACTTGGCCAAAATCCAACTGTTCTTGTCCGTCTCGACATACTGGCTATGAACATACGGCATACTGAATACATATGCTCGTTCCGATAACATTCTCGTACGATACATATGATGCACGATATCCTCAAATACAACTATCGACCAAGTACGACAATTGTACAAACACTCATACAGTATATCCGACATCTAGAAATATATCAAGCATGTAATATCATAGAATTAAAATAACCTCGATAGATATACTGGCATGACTGTCACAGTTCCCATAATTATCCACCCATATTGTGTCAGTCCCACTCTGTACAGTACAACTCAGATAGAATAATGCGAAAAATCGTAGCGAAATTCTAGGATATTACATATCTTCGCACTTAAATAAGTTTCGTCCTCGAAACTTAAAATTCTGTCATAATCAATATCTCAATCCCGAAATATCTCAAAATCATGTCACCATGCTCTTATAATCATCATCAAAACCGAATAACTGAAAGAACATACTTACAGGTCCGTGAAGTCGATGATCTCCCGTGATACTAGCATACGACTCTCATACAAAGCCTCAACACAATAACAACACACCGGCATCGTAAATATAGCAATTTAAAAATATTTCAAAAATTCTGGAACCTCCAAAAATCAGTTTGACTCGAAAGTCAGAAAATTAATTTCAAAAGTCACGCTACTACCGCACTGGTAGAGCCACATAACACACATGCCCGGGTTTTACAAAACCAAAGCTCTGATACCATCTTCTATAACACCCCCAAAGCCAACCGGGAATATTACAGCACCGTGGGCCCCACATGAAACCCACAAGGCTAAAATCATTTTCGAAACACGCCAACGAGGCAAAGACGGTAATGTTTTAAATACCCAAATGTTTAACAAAACATAGTTCCCAAATACTGTCAGAAAATACCATTTAAAACAAAAGACAAAGATGCCAAAAGGGCATTTAGAAAGTAAACACGAGTTGGGAAAAATACTGGAAGCCATTATAAAATTTCACACACAGCGGATAGAGACATGATTAAATATATTTGCAGTGGAATCATAACAACCAGAAAAGAATACTCAAATCCCAATAACCAAGCCATATCCAGTATCACCGGAAAGCTCATCCCTTCACGACCGCTACTAGATCGAACTCGGAGTACCTAAAAGATAAAGCCCACGACGGGGTCAGCCATAATACTCAACAATGATAACGATCACATCATATACAATTACATATCAATGTAATTACAAGGTAAGAATATTTCCTATGTAGTCTTACCGAAATAACCTTACCAATTCGTGGTAACTTATATTAAACCAACCCTTACCTCAATTCACACCTCGTATTCTCAAGTGACGAATGAATTCGAAATAACCTTCTGTACTGTATTCAAACAATGCCAAGAACCTTGAAAACATAAATACATCTCAAATACGGAGTAATCTGTCCATGACCAATCCTATCCGCTGGGTTGCACAATCGGATCCCAATTTTGATAAAACCGATATCACACGGTATATCTGTAAATCAACTGTCCCGAGACAGTGGCAAGTCGCGGATATCAATGCAGAGCATGAATGCTCACACAATCAATAATGATTAACAACCAATGCATCAGAACGGAAAATATCAATGACATGATAACTCCACACAAGATCGACAAAGGATCAACCACGAACGAGAATACCATAATGTAGTAACTCCAACAAGATCAATGAAGGACCAACAACCGGGAATACCAACAATACGGTAAACCCCAACAAGATCAATAAAGGATCGACAACCGAGAATACCGACGATACGATAAACTACAACAAGATCAATCAAGGACCAATAACGAACGAGATTACCAATGATAGGGTGAACTGCAAATGAGATTAATAAAGGGTCAATAACAAACGAATTGACCGTCGATATGGTAAATCCAAATGAGATCGATAAAGGATCGACATGGAAAGATACATGAGAGAATAAAACCATCAACCGTATACAGATCACACATATGAGATCTCAAAGACAAACCCGACTATCGAACAAATCCGATTATACATGGACTGTGAACGATCAACCAATAAGACTCAAGATAGACGTCACGATATGCCCGATCTGGACATGTGTCCATGTACAAGCAAACCACGGTATTGATCAGATACACATCTGGTCTCGTACCTAATCAGCCCCACGAAGTACGTCTCGTGTGCACGGTTCAATATGTGGTCGAAACCAACACATGCTACACGTGCCCGCCCTGAAAATCCTACACATGACCGATCAGAACGTATCTAAATCTAGATATATCACGATACAATATGACAACGAATCCCAAAGACACGCATATCCAACAAGCATCAGAAGACTTTCAAAGTGAGCAACAATAACTCGATCATAAAAGACCAATACGACGACAATGTCGTATTCCCGTCAGACAACAGTTCACAACATGCTCAACAATGCACAAAATATTAGCACATAAACTCCCAAGGCCGCAACCAAGGGTCATAGAAGCATCTATTCAGGAATACTCCGGATGTGGATACCATTCAAGTTTTATCCCGCAACACAGTTCATGCAATCACAAAATACCCCAAGGTCGCAACCAAGGGTCACGAAAGTATCCACACAGGAATACGCCGGAACATAGGTGCCATTTAGTTCTTATCCCCTAACACATCGGCCCAACAGATTACAGCTCAAAGAAAGGGCACAACACAAAACGTAACAAACAATGATGCACACTCACCACATGAAGCATCAACACACATGAAATAATGCAACAGAATGATTATCATAATCTAGCAATATTAATTTACCTCAAGCTGGAGATTGCAACCTTTCCACGACCAACATCCCTGAACGAATACATGGTTATCCGAATAATTCAAAATGAAGTACAGTCCACTACTAATACCAAACCACCATCTCGAGTTCAATATCGACATGATAACTAACCTTGATATCCAACTTCTCATACAATAGACCAAATATAATTCACGTCTCCGTTTCCTCTAGACATCTTTAAAATCATATACATTATGATTTATCTCAGTCCAAGCATAATATACATGCTATCGTTCCGACAATTCATATTCCATGATACCATTGCTATATGAATCATAAATGAAATGAAAGTGAAAGCATTTATTAAACATTATGAACTGAACAAGCATAACTTGCCTCGATACCGATACGATGAAGCCGTTACCAATCCTGTCGTCTACATCTACAAGCTCCTCAGCCCCGACCAAGGCGATTTATGCATTCTCCAATCTCAACCGCAGCACAACGGTTAATCATCAATGATCTCTTAATGCGACCTAATGCAATAATCAATTAACGATACGTTCGATAACAATCGACAACCGATATAACCGACCAATCAAACTCAACGGTTCAACGATATCTCGATCATATACGGAAACAAACCATATCAAATCTTAACAATATGAATACAAGCTGAAATTCGATAATCAATAATTCTAACAATGTCTTCAACATTCTTGGTTCCGACTTAAATCTTAATTTCGGATTAACACGACTCATCTTTGTAAATTCATAGAAATTCAATTACCGGTTTTCATCACGAATAACCATATGCCGAAATTGATCGTAATCTTTCAAATTTCCGTAAAATCAAAACATATAACTCAAGAGTTCTTCAAGAACATGAATCAATCCATAATCATATTTGTAACCAACAAAACGACGTAATCCATTGTGTTCTAGCATTTAAGCAATCCTCATTCATAATTCAAGATGTATTTTATCATGTTCTTCAACATACACTTCTCATAACATCATGAATCATAACAATACTACCAAGAACATCAAGAACACTATATTCCATCATCATAACTAACATAATCAAAGGTATAAATCATCATATCATCAACCTCCTTAAAATAATTCCCATGAATACCAAGAATCATCACAACAACTCCATAAACTATCATCATACGAATTAATCATCAAAGTCCGAATTCAAAGAGAGGATTATCCAACATACCTCTTAGAAGATGAAATACACAAGTAACCACCTCAAGAATCGATGATAACTCCACCTCTGAAGCTCCAAATAAATGTTCATAGGCTAACAATCGACTTAGCAAAGCCAAAATCTCACTATGAGTGTTGAGGGGCGAAGAAAAACGAAATGAAGTTCCGGAAAAATGAAGTGACGGGCATCTCACTTATATAAATTTCCAGCTCATTACGTACGTAATATGCCAAAGTTAACGTATGTAACTGGCTTTACGTACGTTATATATCCATGATAGCATACGAAATGCCGACCTAGAGGCAATTGACTCATTTCGTACAAAGCCTTACGTACGTAACCCTTTCTCCGTAGCGTACGTAATATAGCCGTTGACTTGCTACGGTAACTTACCCTCTTAACGTACGTAATACACCCTGCATAGTGTACGTAATGCTCAAGGTTGACTCGCCTGTCCACATCTGCGCCGAAAGCTGCCGATACCGGGCCCCACCTGCGGACCACAGCTCGGTCCTATCCGATTCCCTTTGTTACGTACGTAATGCCTTACGCATAATGTACGTAAAACATGTAATTTAATGTACGTAAGTCCTTAACGCTAGCGTACGTAATGGCCTTCTATACTTGGCCAAAATCCAAATGTTCCTGTCCGTCTCGACATACTGGATACGAACATACGACATACTGAATACATATGCTCGTTCCGGTAACATTCTCGTACGATACATATGATGCACGATATCCTCAAATACAACTGTCGACCAAGTACGACAATTTTACAAATACTCATACAGTATATCCGACATCGAAAAACATATCAAGCATTTAATATCCTAGAATTAAAATAACCTCGATAGATATATGTAACACCCCAAACTAGGCGAATATTACAGTGCCGTGGACCCCGACTGGGACCCACTAGGCGAATGAAAATTAATGAATTAAGTGATATAATTGTAGTACCGAACCACAGTATATCAATAATTACTCCGATGAGGAGTTTCATTACAACACACCCAAGATAATACTGAATACATGTATATTTTATATGAAGATAAAATATACAACACTGAATGAAATGAACATCCAAACGGAAGTCTGCAGCGGAAATAAAATAAAGGAAACACGAGTGAATGAAAGTACTGCCCCCCTACTAGTATCACTGGGACTCCTCGCCGTCAACGTTCTCTTCCCGTGCCTTAGCCTTGCCATGACCTGAAAACAACATTCCCCAATGGGGTCAGTTCCACAGAACAACAATCCTCAAGAGTTGAATAAACACAATCATGATATATCTCAATTATGAAATGACGCTGAAGAGAGGCATCATAGTACGCCCGTAATGGTTTGTGCAAGTGCACAAGACGAGTGTCTGGACACACCCGTCCTTGTACCTAATTAGTCTCACGGAGGTACATTACCGTGTGCACGGTCCAATGTGTCGGTGAACCCAACACATGACCATCACGTGCCCGACTATTCCACACATCCCCACCCGGCCACGCAATATGAACCTAGAAGGTCATATGGGCAAAAAATGACCGTGAAGAATAATAATAAATAACAATCCGACCAAGTCTAGGATGACTCACCGAGATGAAATGATAGTGAAACGAATGATAGCTCAATGAAATGATTGGAACCGTCGTTCCTCGTGAATGAAGTGATTATTAGACAGATTACAATTGTCAATACGGTTAATACATTATGAATGAATTATGATTATGAATGAACAACAACGAAAGGAAGGAAAATCCTTTTAACCGAGTAAGAATTAACTTACTCAACCGGTGAAGAATGTCCTTCCTCGAACAACGTCCAAAAAGGGATGTCGGTCGCTCGAACAACCTTGAATGACAATTACCAACAATGCTCAATATATGAATCAAACACGATTATAACCGACTCAAACGTCCATACAACAATATCCAAGCTCATTGAGGTATTCTAGCGAACACTTAGAAACACACATCCTCCGATAATATCCAAATCTCGAATATATCGAAACCAACTCCAAAATGAGTATTTCAAACAAACAAAACACCTTCAATGATATCAATAATCCCATAGGAATTCACAAATCGAGTTAACGACAACATCTAATCGAAAAACCCCAAATATCAAAGTCAACTCCAATGTGTTCTTGAATCATACCCCAACAATTTCATGAAATCCGAAATATATGCCATTAAATCTATAGGAATGCATTTATCCAAGGTAGATAATCCATATCTAACATATTCCAACAACAATTCAAGCATACACGAAGAAATCGGAAGGAAAAAGCCCAAAATCTGAAATTCTAGATCCAAGAGATTATTACCTTGCTTTGATGTGATGGGAATGATGAAATGATGATTAATCTGAATTATAAGCTTGAAGGTGATGATTGATTATTGCACCTCGAATAACACTCTCCAAATAATCCAAAATCGCCCGGAATCGCCCAAAAACGAAGTGAGAAATGAAAATGACGAAGAAAGGGCTGAACTGTCCTATTTATAGTAATCCCAGTTTAGCGCGCGCTAGTCCCAGTTCTTAGCATGCGCTAACGGGTGTTTTGGGTAGTCCAGTACCCACTGTCCGAAAACGGTAGCGTGTGCTACGTACCTTTTGTAGCGTGCGCTACGGCTGTACACTTAGCGTGCGCTAACCCCAATATGTTAGCGTGCGCTAACTTAAAAATATGATGCCCAGTAACTAAAATCCAGACTTTCTGACCTGCTCGCGATAGCGTGCGCTTCATTCAATATTTAGCGTGCGCTACTACACCATTTGCGTATGCTAAAAACCACTCATAGCGTGCGCTATGAATTAATCCAATTCACTCCAGTACCCACTGGACTCTGCCTGTCCGACCTTAGCGTGCGCTACACCAAAATGTATAACGTGCGCTACTACAACCCACTAGCGCGCGCTACTTACCATTCGCAGCGTGCGCTACTTATAACTCACCTGCAGTCCAGTGCCTTATGGACTGTCAGCCTGAACAACATTAGCGTGCGCTAATGCTGAGTGGTAGCGTGTGCTACCTGTACTCAATTAGCATGCGCTAAAGAGAGTACGTAGCGTGCGCTACTCCTCACACACAGCCCACAACAAAGATGATACGCTCGGCCCGACTATCCAACCGGGTTGAATGATGAATAAAACGGATACGTGATACCAATATACTCCGAACGGTGAATACAATGATTGAATATGAGTGATAAATGATCAATAATGAGTGAATAATTACTGAGTGACAATTACTGAATGATAATTACTAAATGATAATGACTGAATTACAACCGGGTATTACATACACCCCCCTTAAAAGAGTTTCGTCCCTGAAACTAAGGGTCAAACAACTTGGGATGACTCTCCCACATACTATATTCGGTTTCCTAAGTAGCCTCTTCGACTCCGTGTCTAGACCACTGAATGTTAACCAAAGGAATCGTCTTGTTCCTCAACTGTTTGATTAGCCGCTCTAAGACTCGTATAGGACGCTCCTCATATGAATGATCATCGGCGATCTCGATTTCGTCGAACTGAAGTATGTGACTCGGGTCCGCAACATAATTCCGTAACTGAGAGACATGAAAAACATTATGAATTCGGCTCAACGCCGGAGGTAAGTCCAATCGATAAGCTAGCTCGCCTACTCGATCCAAAATCTCAAATGGTCCAATGAATCTCGGACTCAACTTTCCCCTCTTCCCAAAACGAAAGATACCTCGACTCGGGGACACCTTGACCAAAACATGGTCACCCGTCTCGAACTCTAACGGTCGACAATGATTATCTGCGTATGATATCTTTCGACTCTGAGCGGTCAACAAACGACTCCTGATCAAAGCTACCTTCTCACGGGTGGCTATAAGCATATTGGGCTCCATGCCGATTGATTCTGATAAGTCATCCCAACACAAAGGAGATCGACAACGATGATCGTACAAGGCCTAGTAAGGTGCCATCTTAATCGAAGCATGCCAACTATTATTGTACGTGAACTCGATCAACGGTAGTTGGGCTTCCCAATCATCTTTCCAATCGAGAACACATGCCCTCAACATGTCCTCCAAAGTCTGAATAGTCCTCTCTGATTGTCCGTCGGACTGAGGATGAAAAGATGTACTGAGATTAAGCTGAGTTCCCATAGCATGATGAACTGATTTCCAAAAATGAGACACGAACCGTCCGTCACGATCGGAAATGATACTTTTAGGAGTACCGTGCAGTCTCACTATCTCTTTGATGAACAACTGGGCAAGTCTCTCGGGACCCCAAGTATCCTTAGTCTCAAGGAAATGAGCTGACTTAGTTAAACGGTCCACAATTACCTAGATTGTATTCATGCCGCGATGACTCATCGGAAAACTCGTGATGAAGTCCATAGAAATATTCTCCCATTTCCATTCTGGAATAGGGAGCGGTTTCAGCATACCTGCCGGTCGCTGATGTTCTATCTTGACTTGCTGACAGGTCAAACATCTCGAAACAAATTCCGCGACTTCTCGCTTCATATTACTCCACCAGTAATTATGCTTCAAGTCTTTGTACATCTTGCTAGACCCCGGATGAACTGAATAAGGGGTAGCATGAGCTTCTATCAAAATCGAGTTTTTCAACTCGTCATTCGCCGGTACGCACAACCGATTCTTAAATCGCAAAAGTCCATCCTCGTGGACCACAAATCTAGGGGCTTTCCCCTAAGTCACATCATCGCGAATGCGCAACAAAAACGGGTCCGAACCCTGATTCAATCAGATCGCCTCCTCAAGTGGCGATGAAATCTTTAACGTACAAAGTTGCCCTTGTACTCGTTGTAACAAAACCTCGACCTAGGATCTTAGGAATTCTTGCTGAAGTTCCTTCTGAATTGTTAAAAGAGCAAGCATCTACTCCTGAACGGACTTACGACTCAAGGCGTCGGTGACAACGTTCGCCTTGCCCGGGTGGTAAAGTATCTCAATATCATAATCTTTGATTAGTTCCAACCACTATATCTGTCGCATATTTAACTCCTTCTGAGTAAATATATACTTTAAACTCTTATGATCGGTGAATATCTGACAGGTAATGCCATAGAGATAATGACGCTAAATCTTCAATGCGAATACCACGGCTGCTAGCTCTAGGTCGTGAGTTGGATAATTAACCTCATAAGGTCTCAACTATCGTGAATCATAAGCAATGAATTTCCCGTTCTGCATTAGTACACATCCGAGACCCTGTCCGGATGCATCACTATAAACCACAAATCCTTCCGTCCCTTGCGGTAAAGAAAGGACAGGTGCTGAAATTAACCGGCTCTTGAGTTCCTCAAAACTCTGTTGACACGCGTCGGACCACATGTATTTCTTATCTTTCCATAAAAGGTTCGTCATGGGTTGAGCGATTTTAGAAAATCCTTCCACAAATCGCCAATAATAACCAGCTAATCCGAGGAAACTTCGGATTTCCTTAACATTCTTCGGAGGTTGCCAATCTCGGATAGCCTCCGTCTTCTGAGGGTCGACACGAACTCCGTCTGATGAAATTACATATCCGAGAAACGTCCCTTCGGACATCCAGAATTCACATTTGGAAAACTTCCCATAAAGTTGCTCTCATCTCAACACGTCGAGCACCTGATGAAGGTGAAACTCGTGCTCCTCCCGGTCACGAGAATAAACTAAAATGTCATTAATGAAGACAACCACGAACTGATCCAAATAGTCGATGAAAACTCGATTCATTAACTCCATGAACACCGCAGGTGCATTAGTTAACCCAAACGGCATTACCAAAAACTCATAATGACCATAGCGTATTCGGAACGCCGTCCTTGCGATATCCGACTCTCGAATTCGCAACTGATGATATCCAGATCTTAAGTCAATCTTGGAAAATACTTAAGCTCCCTAAAGTTGATTCAAAAGATCATCGATATGGGGTAGAGGATACTTATTCTTGATCGTCACCCGGTTCCATTCTTGGTAATCAATGCACAAGCAGAACGAACCATCCTTCTTCTTGACAAATAACACTGGTGCTCCCCATGGGGACGCACTCGGTCGAATATAACCCTTATCGGTCAAATCTTATAATTGATTCTTCAACTCCTGCATTTTGGCCGGGGACATCCGGTACGGTGCCTTCGATATTGGGACGTACCAGGCTCCAACTCAATCGTGAATTCCACATCTCTCTGTGGAGGCAAACCAGGTAACTCGTCTGGAAATACATCGGCATATTCTCTCACTACAGGAATATCCGTCAACATTACTGATGGTTTCTCGGTCTTGGTCATATAGCACCAATAACCGACACACCCCTAATTGAGTAATTTCACTGCTTTCATTAAGTTGATGACTCTCCCGGAACAGCTGGGATTACCTCCCTGAAATACACATTCAACCCGATCGTCTGAAATGATAGTGACCATACGCTTACAGACACTAATGACGGCATCATGATGATCCATCCAATCAATATCCAGAATAACGTCGTCTCTCGGTAAATCCACCACGATTAGGTCTGCTAACCAATCACGGCCATGAAGCTGAATCGGATAATCCTTAATCTCACGATTCCCAATAATTCTTCTACCATCAGGTAGACCAATGACATAAGGCTCACAACTAGTAGCACTACCCAGACGTAGTCTACTCAAACATGACTCGGAAATGAATGAATGCGATGCACCAATATCACAAAGGGTATACATATGTTGAGATATAATATCGAGTGTACCTGAGATCATTCGGGCCTCTGGATCGTCGGTCTTCTTCATCTCATAAATTCGGGGCTTGCCGGCCCCCGAACCGGATGCTCCCGTCTGATAGCTCTTGGCTCCGCCTTTATTTGCTCCAGTCGTCTTGAGCAGCCGGTGAAGTGCTTTGATTACGCACCCGAATGTCTCGGGGCCTGAGATGACGCTGGAGTAGGTTTAGAGTCTCTTCGGCAAAAACGGGCCTTATGCCCAGCAATCCCATAGTTATGACACGTGACAGTTTGCTTCGGACACTTGGTGCTGAAATGACCCTATTATTCATAGTTGAAACAGGTTATGGCCGAACTGGCCGCTCGTGACTGAGATTCCATGGGTCTAGGCGCCATAGGAGGTCGCTCAGAAAAAGTAGAGCCCACGTGAGGTTTCTTGAAAGTGGCCTGACTGCCGTCAGACTAATTATGATTCTTAGACTTCTTGCCAGCAGATGAAGGTTGTTGCTTAGCAATCTCCTTAGCAGTAAGCTCATAAGTAAGAGCTTTCTCAATGAATTCGGCCAGAGTGGTGCAATTGTGATTAAGCAACTGCATCCGCATACGAGGCTTCAACCTCTTGCTGAAATATTTGATCTTGTCCGCCTCATAGTGAATAATGGACGAGGCGAAAGGGAGTAGCTCCTGAAATTTCTCGGCGATGGCGAGAACATCATCGTTTGCTGAGAGGTCGGGAGTGAGTAATTCTGACAACTTGGCCTCCCTGAGTGGGGCCAGATAATACCTCTCCATCATGAGAGTCCTGAATTGATCCCATGTACAAGATTCGTCGGTGGGCTTCAATGATAACCACCATAAATGTGCGCCCTTACCAAGATAGTAAGCCGCAACTGAAACTTTAAGTCTTTCAGGACAGTCCACCATAGCAAACAGTTTCTCGAAATGCTCAAGCCAGTGAATGATATCCACCAGCTCAGATGAGCCCTCAAAAGTAGGTGGCCTCTGGTGAGAGATGTCTCCAATGATACTGCTCACACCCCTCTCTTACCTCTGAGGTGGCGGCGGAGGAGCCTATTGATTTTGAGTAGTTGAGTTATGCATCGTCTTCATCAGTTGGGCCATCTGAGTCATTTGGGCCATCATGCCCTGCATAAAAGCGAGTGGATCAACCCGAACACTTTCTGATTGGTGTGTCCAGTGCGACTCACGATAGTGAATGATTACGTCCAGGTGAATGAGTGGAAGCGTCACTGCTCGATGAATTAGCATTATTCCTTGCATTAGCGCGTGTATTGACACGAGCTCTCGGGTTTCGGCCCGCACCACGGCCTCTTCCCTCGCGTCCTCTGCCAGCTCTTTCCATACTGAAGTGGAAAGTCATATGATAATTATATATCTCGCATGAATATCACATTATGATTACGTTATGAAATGATGAAAATGAGCATACGCACTCAAACACAATGATTACATGAATGATCAACTGAAATGACATGATTATTTGATGAAGTTCTTGAAATGATTATCTTGAACAAGTTAACAAGATTAATGATATGATCCTCAAGATCAACAACTGAACAATGAAATGAACTGAGTGGTTAATGAATTAACATGATCGACTTGATCAAAAATGAAAATGATGAATGAGGATTGTTGACTGTTGAATGGTGAATGAGTGATTCTTATTGCCAGAAATTATACCATGGCGTCATAAATCTTACTGTTCTTTGGTCTGAGGGGCTCGGCTCTTGCACAGGTGACACGTGACACGAAAGTACAATGATACTAGTCTGATGAACGATGATTTCAAATGAGACATGACTCGTAAGGTAGTATTCAAAACCACGCTCCGATACCAACTCTGTAACACCCCAAACTAGGCGAATATTACAGTGCCGTAGACTCCCGACTGGGACCCACTAGGCGAATGAAAATTAATGAATTAAGTGATATAATTGTAGTACCGAACCACAGTATATCAATAATTACTCCGATGAGGAGTTTCAAGACGACACACCCAAGATAATACCGAATACATTTATTTTTTATATGAAGATAAAATATACAATACTGAATGAAATGAATATCCAAACGGAAGTCTGCAACGGAAATAAAATAAAGAAAACACGAGTGAATGAAAGGACTGGGCCCCCCTACTAGTATCACTGGGACTCCTCGCCATCAACGTTCTCTTCCCGTGCCTTAGCTTTGCCATGACCTGAAAACAACATTCCCCATTGTGGTCAGTTACACAGAACAACAATCCTCAAGAGTTTAATATATCTCAATTATGAAATAATGCTGAAGAGAGGCATCATAGTACGCCCGTAATGGTATGTGCAAGTGCACAAGACGAGTGTCCAGACACCCCCGTCCTTGTACCTAATTAGTTTCATGGAGGTACGTTACCGTGTGCATGGTCCAATGTGTCGGTGAACCCAACACATGACCATCATGTGCCTGACTAAAAATTCCACACATCCCCACCCGGCCACACAATATAAACCTAGAAGGTCATATGGGCAAAAAATGACCGTGAAGAATAATAATGAATAACAATCCGACCAATTCTAGGATGACTCACCGAGATGAAATGATAGTGAAACGAATGATAGCTCAATGAAATGATTGGAACCGTCGTTCCTCGTGAATGAAGTGATTATTTGACAGATTACAATTCTCAATACGGTTAATACATTATGAATGAATTATGATTATGAATGAGCAACAACGAAAGAAATGAAAATCCTTTTAACCGAGTAAGAATTAACTTACTCAACCGGTGAAGAATGTCCTTCCTCGAACAACGTCCAAAAAGGGATGTCGGTCGCTCAAACAACCTTGAATGACAATTACCAACAATGCTATATATACGAATCAAACACAATTATAACTGACTTAAACGTCGATACAACAATATCCAAACTCATTGAGGTATTCTAGCGAACACTTAGAAAACACACATCCTCCGATAATATCCAAATCTCGAATATATCGAAACCAACTCCAAAATGAGTATTTCAAACCAACAAAACACCTTCAATGATATCAATAATCCCATAGGAATCCACAAATCGAGTTAACGACAACATCTAATCGAAAAACCCCAAATATCAAAGTCAACTCCAATGTGTTCTTGAATCATACCCCAACAATTTCATGAAATCCGAAATATATGCCATTAAATCCGTAGGAATACATTTATCCAAGATAGATAATCCATATCGAACATATTCCAACAACAATCTAAGCTTACACGAAGAAATCGGAAGGAAAAGGCCCAAAATCCGAAATTCTAGATCCAAGAGATTATTACCTTGATTTGATGTGATGGGAATGATGAAATGATGATTAATCCGAATGATAAGCTTGAAGGTGATGATTGATGATTGCACCTCGAAGAACACTCTCCAAATCGTCCAAAATCATCCGGAATCGCCCAAAAACGAAGTGAGAAATGAAAATGACGAAGAAAGGGCTGAACTGTCCTATTTTTAGTAATCCCAGTTTAGCGCGCGCTAGCCCTAGTTCTTAGCGTGCACTAACGGGTGTTTTGGGTAGTCCAGTACCCACTGTCCGAAAATGGTAGTGTGCGCTATGTACCTTTTGTAGCCTGCGCTACGGCTGTACACTTAGCGTGCGCTAACCCCAATATGTTAGCGTGCGCTAACTTAAAAATCTGATGCCCAGTAACTGAAATCCAGACTTTCTGAGTTCTGACCTGCTCGTGATAGCGTGCGCTTCATTTAATATTTAGCGTGCGCTACTACACCATTTGCGTATGCTAAAAACCACTCATAGCGTGTGCTATGAATTAATCCAATTCAGTCCAGTACCCACTGGACTCTGCCTGTCCGAACTTAGCGCGCGCTACTACAACCCACTAGCGCGTGCTACTTACAATTCGTAGCGTGCGCTACTTATAACTCACCTGCAGTCCAGTGCCTTCTGGACTGTCAGCCTGAACAACATTAGCGTGCGCTAATGCTGAGTGGTAGCGTGCGCTACCTGTACTCAATTAGTGCGCGCTAAAGAGAGTACGTAGCATGCGCTACTCCTCACACACAGCCCACAACAAAGATGATACGCTCGGCCCGACTATCCAACCGGGTTGAATGATGAATAAAACTGATACGTGATAACAATATACTCCGAACGGTGAATACAATGATTGAATATGAGTGACAAATGATCAATAATGAGTGAATAATTACTAAGTGACAATTACTGAATGATAATTACTATATGATAATGACTGAATTACAACTGGGTATTACAATATACTGGCACGACTGTCACAGTTCCCAAAATTACCCACCCATACTGTGTCGGTCCTAATCTGTATAGTACAACTCAGATAGAATAATGCAAAAAATCGTATTGAAATTCTAGGATATTACACGACTCCAAAAGATGAAGCTAGTAAATGGCTTCATAAAGTGACCATGATGCACCCCCCTCGCTTCGCTGGTTCTACTGACTCCCTGGGTTGGGAGAATTGGCTTTTTTCAGATGGGTAGGACGTTCGATGCTGTAGCTTTTCCTGATGACAGGAGGGTGCCTATTGCTCAGTACCTCCTGGATAAGGCAGCTGCGGAGTGGTGGGAAGCTGTGATGCCCAGTGACCGTGCAGCGACCTGGGAGGAGTTCAAGACCACCATGGAAGCGGAATACTATCCACCGCGAGTCAGGGATCATAGAATTGTGGAGTTCTTTACTGCTACACCTCAGGATGTGCCGATCTTTCAGGCCATCTTCACTTATACCCAGCAGTTGGGGTTCGTGAAAGATCGGGTGAGAACCAAGGCTGATAAAATTCATTATTTCAATATGCACATGAAGCTGCATATCAGGCAAAGTATGGCACCGCTCATGTGTGCCACCTTGAAGGAATACCAGGATCGCGCCCTAGCGATTGGGATCATTGTCCCGGAATCAGAGTTGGGTTCCGAGGCTATGAAACAGAAGACTACTGGCAGTTTCTCAGCCGGTAAGGGTGGTTGGTTTTCGAGGACTCAATCTGCTCATGTATCTGGGAAGAAGCCGTTTCATTAGGATGGAGGCTCTCAGAGTTACGGATCAGTCCAGTCCCCTACACCTGGCGACAGAGTTTGTTTTAACTGCAATCAATACGAACATTTTGTGAAGGATTGTCCACTTCCGTTAGTTAATTGCTTTACTTGCGGGCAGACCGGGCATTAAGCAGTACATTGCGAGAGGGATAACAGGTCCGCCAGAGCTCCGACTACCACTTCCATTCAGAAAGAGCTTAGCATCGATCAGAAGACTCCAGTCACTCAGGTTCCTCAGAGTTCGGGCCGTTGTAGGGGTCGGGGTCATCCAGATCGCCATGCAGTATCGAGTTCGGTCTCGGTACACCCCCGATTATATCAGATGAGACGTGCAGAGGAGACAGACATTCCGGTAGAATCAGGTACCACTCAGATCTTTCTCATCTAGTTTCGGTGCTTTTTGATTCGGGTGCTACTCACTTTTTTATTGCTTCGGATTGTATATGACGTATTGGTATTGACTGCTTGTTTGAGCGTGAACCGTTCGTGTTGGATATGCCTAGTGGGGATCGTATGATTGGGAACCGGGAAGTTAGAGATTGCCCAGTGAGGATCGGGAGCCGGGATTGGCCCTCGAACCTCATTGTTGTAGACCTTAAGGGTGAGGATTTGATCCTTAGGGACGATTGGTTAGATTGTCACTGTGCTATCATGAACTATCGGACTCGTACTATCTCGATAGTGGCCGAGGATGGCACAGAGCATATTCTTGTTGGTTGTAAGCCGGGTAGATCGGGAAATGTGATTAGTGCCTTGAAAGCAATGAAACTTCTGAACCAGGATTGTGTAGGCTACTGGTGTTACGTTTTGAAAGTGGAAGATGGTGGGGTTGACATGTCGTCAATCCCAGTTGTGAACGAGTATCCTGACATATTTCCGAATGACTTGCTGGGATTACCACCATAGAGGGAAGTTGAGATTCCTATTGATCTAAAGCCGAATGCGGCACCTGTTTCTCGGGCACCGTACCATATGGCACCATCAGAGATGCTGGAATTAAAGAAGCAGTTGAGGGAATTGCTAGATGAAGGGTATATTCGACCGAGTGCACTGCCTTGGGGTGCGCCTGTGCTTTCTGTTAAGAAAAAGGATGGATCGCTTCGTTTATGCATCGACTATCGAGAATTAAACAAGTTGACCATCAAAAACAAGTACCCTTTGCCCCCGATTGACGAACTATTTGATCAGATTCAAGGAGCGACAGTCTTCTCGAAGATTGATTTACGATCAGGCTACTACCAGTTGAGGATTCGGGATAGTGATAAACCGAAAGATGCTTTTCGGACGAGATATGGCCATTACGAGTTTGTGGTTATGCCTTTCAGGCTAACCAATGCCCCAGCAGTGTTCATGCAGTTGATGAACAAAGTTTTTACTGAGTAGCTGGACAAATTTGTGGTCGTCTTTATCGACGACATTCTTATCCATTTTCGTATTTAGGAGGGGCACGCTTTACATCTATGAATTGTGTTAGACATTTTGAGAGCTGAACAGTTGTATGCGAAGTTCTCTAAGTGTGAGTTTTGGCTCAAGGAAGTGATATTCCTCGGGCATGTGATTTCAGCGGAGGGAGTTCGGGTAGATCCACAGAAGATAGGGGCAGTGATGGCATGGGAACCGCCTAAGAATGTGAAGGAAATGGGGAGTTTTCTAGGACTTGCGGGCTATTACCGTAGGTTTGTTGTAAGATTTTCTAAGATCACTAAACCCTTCACTCAGTTACTCCAGAAGACTCAGAAGTTCGAGTGGGACGCAGATAGGCAGGATAGCTTTGATGAGTTGAAGAGACGGTTGATGACCGCACCAGTTTTAGCTTTGCCTCAGGGGAACGAGGATTTTGTGGTGTATAGTGATGCTTCGGGCCTCAGACTCGGATGTGTTTTGAAGCAGAGAGATTGTAACACCCTAAACTAGGCGGCTATTACGGAGCCGCGGACCCCCAACTAGGACCCACCAAGCGAATGAAAATTAACGAATTAAATAATATAACTGTAGTACCGAACCATATTATATTACCAATTACTCCAATGAGGAGTTTCAAGTACAACACACCCAGAAATACATAATACATGTATATTTCATATGAAGATAAAATATACAACACTAAATAAAATGAATAAACATGAATAAGTGGTCAGACTGGGGCCCCCTACTAGTATCACCGGGACTCCTCGCCATCAACGTTCTCTTCCCGTGCCTTTGCCTTGCCATGACCTAAAACAACATCCCCAATGGGTTCAGTTACACAGAACAACAATCCTCAAGAGTTGAACAAATACAATAATCACATTAATTAGTTATGAAATCAAGTTGAATGAGGGGCATTATAGTACGCCACGAATGGGATGTGCAAGTGCACAAGCCTGCCGAGTGCCCAGCGTCCTTCATAAACACCCGCAACACTTGGCCTAATTAGTCTCACGGAGGCACGTTACCATGTGCACAGTCCAATGTGTCCGGATTCCCGCATATACACAATGACCTTAGTGTGCCCGACTAAAAATTCTACACATATACCACCCGGAACGCAATACAATCCCGGAAGGTCACAAGAACAAAAGCGACCATGATGAAGAACAATGAATAGAAAGCCGTCAAGGGTCAACAATGACTTACCGAGTTGAAATAATGACGCAATGAGTGATAGCTTCAAATGAACTGATTGGAACCATTGTTCCTCGTGAATTGAATGATTAGTTTGATAATTACAAGTCTCAACATGATTGATGTTTGATGAATGAATTATATATATGAATGAACAACAACTAAAGGAATGGTTCTCCTTTTAACCGAGCAAGAATTAACTTGCTTCAATACCGGTGATGAAAAATCCTTCCTCGAACAAACGTCCTAAATGGAATTATCGGTCGCTCGAACAACCTTGAATAACACAAGTACCAACAATTCCATTAATATACGTATCAATTACGATCATAACTAATTCAAGAAGTCGATACAACAAATCCAAACTCATTGGGGCATTCTAACAAACAAATTGTAGACAACATTTGATTGTTTACAACCAAAACTCAATTACATCGATACCACATCTCCAATGAGTGATTCAAACCAACAAACCATCATCAATATAATCAATAATCTAATAGGAATACCCATTGGAGATTACGACAATATCTAATCAAAACCCCAAAATTCCAAAGTCAACACTCAAGGTGTTCTTGAACAATTCCCCAAATACTCGACAAATCCGAAAAAATACACCAATAAATCCATAGGAACACATGTATCCAAGGTAGATACTCCATATTCAGCATATTCAAACATAATAGCAAGCTAACTTGAAGAGATCGGAAGGAAAACACTCAAATCCCGAAATTCTAGATTCAAGAAAAGTTTACCTTGATTTGGTGTGGTGGAGAGGATTAAATGTTGATTAATCTGAACTAGGAGCTTGAAGATGATGCTAGATGATTGCAACTCGAAGAACTCTTCGTGAATCGCCCAAAATCGCCTGGAATGGTTGAGGGATGAAGAAATGACGAAATGAAGAGTGAAGTGTCCTTTTTATACCAAACCCAGCTTAGTGTGCGCTATCTCCTGCGATTAGCGTGCCGTAGTGGGTTTACAGGGTAGTCTAGTGAACTCTGCCTGCCGTGTTAGCGTGCGCTACGTACTTGGTAGCATGCGCTAACGCCTTCCTCTTAGCGTGCGTTAACCGGATGTTAGCGTGCGCTACCTGATAGTTGGTCCCCAATAATTGGAGTCCAGAACCTACTGTCCTCTACCCTGCTCCCCTTAGCGCACGTTACACCGATAACTTAGCGCGCGCTACCCTCACACATAGCATGCGCTACGAATTTCCAATTCAGTCCAGTGCCTACTGGACTGCCTGCCACAATTACATGAGTAGCGTGTGCTAATGAAAGCCGATAGCGTGTGTAATACCTGGTTGTAAATTCATTTATTATCATTCAGTAATCGTCACTCAGTATTCTTTACTCAATAATAATCATTCACCATTCATTTCCGTTCGACTGTATTTCATCGCAACTGGTAAGTTGTATTGGTAGTATCATTTACTGAGTGTTATTGGACTTACCATACTCATGCAAGTTATGTATGTCGGATCATTCATCGTTTGTATCGTGAAGATGAGTTGACGTATTAATTGTAGTTCCAGCAGCTAGTTACAGCCGTAATATGGGTTACATTACGGCCGTAACATGCGTTCGTGATTTTGTGTTTTTGGCCGAAGACGAGATACGGCCGTAAGAAGGTGTATGGTACGGCCGTAACATACGTCTGTTGGGTTAAGGATGTTTTTGACGAAGCCAACTTATGGCCGTAAGAAATGTTCTGGGTGTTACGGCCGTAAAGGTAGGTTGGTTACGGCCGTAAGTCGAGAAGTCCAGACAGAATAGTTTTTCGACGAGGTGTAGTTACTCCCGTAAGGGAATTTGGTTACGGCCGTAAGGCCATTGACTTGGATTGGTTATGGCCGTATGATGGGAGAGTTACGGTCGTAACTCTTTGCAGTATTTAAAGAGTTGGACGAGTCTTTTACCCTCATTTCTCCATTTCTTCACTTGAGTCTGAAAGAGAGGTACTTGGGAGAGGATTTTTCTTCATCCAAACACTTGCGTGTTCATGTTCTAACCATATTTATGCATTTGTGGAGCTTGGGAAATCGATTAACACGAGTTTCGACAGATTGAAGAGGTTGGATCTTCAAAGGTAATTTCTTCAAAACCTTACTTTTTGATTTTGAGATGGAGTATGATGTTTTGGATGTTATAATCATGATATATGAAGAGATATACATATGATTATTAGTTTCTACGAATTACCATTGGATTGTTGGAGAATTATTCAAGAACACTTTGAATGTTGATTTTGGAATTTGAGGTTTCGATTAGATGTTGTTGAAATTTTAAATTGTGTACTCATATTGGATTATTGATTGTATGGAGGTTGTTTTGTTGGGTTGAATCACTCATTTGAGGTTTGGTATCTATATAATGGAGATTGGTTGTAAGCAACTGAAGATTGTTAACAACATGTTTGTTTAAATGCCCCAATGAGTTCGGGTTTGTTGTATTGACTTTTTGAGTTGGTTATGATCATAATTGATACGGTGTATTAAGTGAGTTATTGGTAATTGTGTTATTCAAGGTTGTTCGAGCGACCGATAATTCCATTAAGGACGTTTGTTCGACGGAGGACTTTTCTTCACCGGTATTTTTGTTAGTTAATTCTTACTCGGTTAAAAGGATAATCATTCCTTTTGTTGGACTGTACACACGGTAACGTGCCTCCGTGAGACTAATTAGGCCAAGTTCTATGGGTGTTTATGTGGAACTCGGGGCACTCGGCAGGCTTTTGCACTCACACATCCCATTCGTGGCATACTATAACGCCCACCATTCACTTGGATTTCATAACTCATTCATGTGATTATTGTAATTGTTCAACTCTTGAGGATTGTTGTTCTGTGTAACTGACCCCGTTGGGGATGTTGTTTTTAGGTCATGGCAAGGCAAAAGCACGAGAAGAGAACGTTGACGGCGAGGAGTCCCAGTGATACTAGTAGAGGGCCCAGTCTCTCCATTTATTCTTATGTCTTTGATGTGTATTTTCCACTGCAGTTCCGTTTGGATTTCCATTTTATTCAGTGTTGTATATTTTATCCTCATTTGAAATATACATGTATTCTGTATTTCCTGGATGTGTTGTACTTGAAACTCCTCATCGGAGTAATTGATGATATAATGTGGTTCGGTACTAGAATTATATTATCTAAATCATAAATTTTCATTCGCCTGGTGGGTACCTGTTGGGGGTCCACGGCATTGTAATGTCTGCCTAGTTTGGGGTGTTACAGAGTTGGTATCAGAGCGTGGTTTTGAATACTACTATCCGAGTCATGTCTCATTGAAAGCATCATTCATCAGACTAGTATCATTGGACTTTCGCGTCACGTGTGACCTGTGCAAGCGCCAAGCCCCTCAGACCAATGAAACGGTATGATCTGATGCCATGGTATAATTTCTTGCAGTAAGAATCACTCATTCATCATTCATCAGTCAACAATCCTCAATCATTATTTTCATTTTTGATCATATCGATCATGTTAACTCATTAATCACTCCGTTAATTTCATTGCTCAGTTGTTGATCTTGTGGATCGTATCATCTATCTTGTTAACTTGTTCAAGATGACCATTTCAAGAATTTGATCAGATAATCATGTCACCTCAGTTAATCTTTCATGCGATATTCATATGAGATCTATAATTATCATGTGTTTCCTACCTTCAGTATGGACAGAGCTGTCAGAGGACGCAGGGGAAGAGGCCGCGGTGGGGGCCTAAACCTGAGAAATCGAGTGAATACCCATGCGAACGCAAGGAATAATGTCACTTCAACAAGTAGCGACGCTACCATTCATTCACCTGGAGATAATCATTCACTATCAGGAAGTCGTACCCGAGATACAGCTCAATCGGAAGGTGTTCGGGTTGATCCACTCGCTTTTATGTAGGGCATGATGGCCAAAATGACTCAGATAACACGTCTGATGGAGACGATGCAGAACTCATCCACTCAGGCTCAAAAGGCCCCTCCACCGCCACCTCAGAGGCAAGAGAGGAGTGTGAGCAGTATTATCGGCGACATCTCTTGCCAGAGGCCACCTATTTTTGAGGGCGCATCTGAGCCGGCGGATATTATTCACTGGCTTGAACATTTTGAGAAGCTATTTGCTATGGTGGAGTGTCCCGAAGGGCACAAAGTTTCAGTTGCGACTTAATATCTGGGTAAGAGCACTCACTCTTGGTAGCTATCTTTGAAACCCACCGACGGATCTTGCACTTGGGACCAGTTAAAGACTCTCATGATGGAAAGATATTATCTGGCCCCACTCAGGGAGGCCAAGTTATCGGAGTTACTCAGTCCATACCCCTCAATAGAAGAAGATGTTCTCGCCATTGTCGATAAGTTTTAGGAGCTACTTTCATTCGCCTCATCCACTATCCACTCCGAGGCTGATAAGATCAAGTATTTCATTGAAACCTCATATGCGGCTACAATTGCTTAATCATCATTCTACCACCCTGGCCGAATTAATCGAGAAAGCTCTTCCTTATGAGCTTACTGCGAAGAAAATTTCTAAACATCAAACTTCATCTTCTGACAAGAAATCGAAGAAGCGTAACCAGTCCGAAGGCAGTTAGCCAATCTTTAAGAAGCCTCGTGTGGGCTCTACTTTTTCTGAGCGGTGCCTAAACTTGCAGAATCTCAGTCCCGAGTGGCCAATTCGGCCATCACCTGTTACAACTATGGAGAACAGGGTCACTTCAGCACTAAGTGTCTGAGGCAGACTATCACGTGCAATAACTGTGGGATTACCGGGCATAAGGCCCGTTTCTGCCATAGAGACTCAAAACCTACTCCGGCGACATCTCAGGCCCCGAAGCAGTCAGCTGTTCAGAATCAGGACACTCAGTATGCGCCGTTTAAGACGACGGGAGCAAATAAAGGCGGAGGCCACAACTATCAGATAGGACCATTCGGTTCCGGGGCTGGCAAGCCCCGAATTTACGAGATGAAAAGGACTAACAATTCGGAGGCCCAAATGATCTCTGGTACTCTCGAAATTTTATCTCAACCTGTGTGTACCCTTTTTGATACTGGCGCATCACATTCATTCATTTCCAAGTCATGCTTGAGTAGACTTCACCTAGATAGTGCTACTAGTTGTGAACCTTATATCATTGGTCTACCTGACGGTAGAAGAATTATTGGGGATCGTGAGATTAAGAATTGCCCGATTCAGCTTAATGGTTGTGTTTGGTTGGCATACCTTATCGTGGTAGAGTTACCTAGAGATGATATTATTTTGGGTATTGATTGGATGGATCGTCATGATGCCATCCTTAGTGTACGTAAGCGTATGGTCACTATCATTTCAGATGATGGAGTCGAGTGTGTATTTTAGGGGAGTAATCCCAGCTGCTCCGGAAGAGTTATCAATATGATGAAAGCAGTGAAATTATTCAATCAAGGGTGTGTTGGTTATTGGTGCTATATGACCAAGACCGAGAAATCGTCAGAGTTATTGGCAGATATCCCAGTAGTGAGAGAATATGTCGATGTATTTCTAGACGAGTTACCTGGTTTACCTCCATAGAGAGATGTGGAATTCATGATAGAGTTGGATCCTGGTACGTGCCCTATATTGAAAGCACCATATCGTATGGCCCTGACCGAAATGCAGGAACTGAAGAATCAATTGTAGGAATTGACCGAGAAAGGTTATATCCGACCGAGTGCGTCCCCTTGGGGAGCACCAGTATTATTTGTTAAGAAGAAGGATGGCTCTTTTCGCTAGTGCATCGATAATCGAGAGCTGAACAGGGTGACAATCAAGAATAAATATCCCCTACCCCGCATCGATGATCTCTTGGATCAACTTTAGGGAGATTCAGTATTTTCTATGACCGATTTGAGTCCTGGGTATCATCAGTTGCGAATTCGAGAGTTGGATATCGCTAGAACGACATTTTGAACACGCTATGGGCACTACGAGTTTGTAGTGATGCCGTTTGGTCTAACTAATGCACCTGCGGTATTCATGGAGTTAAAGAACCGAGTCTTCATCGAATATTTAGATCAGTTCCCGTAATCGAGAGGAGCACGAACTTCACCTTCATCAGGTTCTCGATGTATTGAGATGGGAGCAACTCTATGGAAAATTTTCCAAATGTGAGTTCTGGATGTCCGAGGTGACGTTTCTCGGATATATGATTTCATCAAATGGAGTACGTGTCGACCCTCAAAAGACGGAGGCTATCCGAGATTGGCAACCTCCGAGGAATGTTAAGAAAATTCGAAGCTTTCTCGGATTAGCAGGCTATTACCGGTGATTTGTAGAAGGATTTTCTAAAATCTCTCAACCTATGACGAACCTTTTGCGGAAGGATAAGAAATACACGTGATCTAACGCGTGTCAATAGAGTTTTGAGGAACTCAAGAGCCGTTTAATTTCATCGCCTGTTCTTTCTTTACCACAAGGGACGGAGGGATTCGTGGTTTACAATGACGTGTCCAGACAAGGTCTCGGATGTGTATTAATGTTGATCGGGAAAGTGATTGCTTATGCTTCACGGCAACTGAGGCCTTATGAGGTTAATTATCCGACCCACGACCTGGAGCTAGCGGCCGTGGTATTCGCGTTGAAGATTTAGCGCATTATCTTTATGGCGTCACCTGTTAGATTTTCACCGATCATAAGAGTTTGAAGTATATATTTACTCAGAAGGAGTTAAATATGTGACAGAGACAGTGGTTGGAACTGATTAAAGATTATGATATTGAGATATAATACAACCCAGGTAAGGCGAACATTGTCGCCGACGCCTTGAGCCGTAAGTCCATTCAAGAGCAAATGCTTGCTCGTTTGACTGCTCAGAAGGAACTTCAGCAGGAACTCCTAAGACCCGAGATTGAGTTCTGGTTACAGCGAGTGCAAGGGCAACTGTGCATGCTAGAGATTTCATCGCCACTTGAGAAGGGTGATCAGAGTGAAACAGGGTTCAGACCCATTTTTGTTACGCATACGAGATGGTGTGACTCAGGGGAAAGCCCCTAGATTTGTGTTCCACGAGGATGGGCTTTTGCGATTTAAGAACCGGTTATGCCTTCTGGCGGATGACGAGTTGAAAAACTCGATTTTGAGAGAGGCCCATGCTACCCCTTATTCTATCCATCCGGGGTCTAGCAAGATGTACAAAGACTTGAAACAAAATTACTAGTGGAGTAATATGAAGCGAGAAGTCGCAGAATTTGTTTCGAGATGTTTAACCTATCAGCAAGTCAAGATAGAACATCAGCGACCGGCGGGTATGCTGAAACCGCTCCCTATTCCAGAGTGGAAGTGGGAGGATATTTCTATGGACTTCATCACAAGTCTGCCAACGAGTCGTCGTGGCATGAAAACAATTTGGATAATTGTGGACCATTTAACTAAGTCAGCTCATTTCGTTGAGATTAAGGATAAATGGGGTCCTGAGAGACTTGCTCAGTTGTTCATCAAAGAGATTGTGAGATTGCAAGGTACCCCTAAGAGTATCGTTTCTGATCGTGACGGACGATTCGTGTCGCATTTTTGGAAATCCGTCCATCGTGCTATGGGAACTCAGCTCAACTTCAGTATAGCTTTTCACCCTCAGTCCGACGGACAATTAGAGAGAACTATTCAGACATTGGAGGACATGTTGAGAGCATGTGTTCTCGATTGGAAAGACGATTGGGAAGCCTAACTACCGTTGATCGAGTTTACGTACAACAACAGTTGGCATGCCTCCATTAAGATGGCATCTTACGAGGCCTTATACGGTCGTCGTTGTCGATCTACCTTGTATTGGGATGACTTATTAGAATCAATCGACACTGAGCCTGATATGCTTATGGCTGCCCGCGAGAAGGTAGCGTCGATCCAGAGTCATTTGTTGATCGCTCAGAGTCGACAAAAATCATATGCAGATAATCGTCGTTGACCATTAGAATTTGAGGTGGGTGGCCACGTTTTGGTCAAGGTATCCCCAAGTCGAGGTATTTTTGTTTCGGGAAGAGGGGAAAGTTGAGTCCGATATTCATTGGACCATTTGAAATTTTGGATCGAGTAGGCAGTCTAGCTTATCGTTTGCCTTTACCTCCGGCATAGAGCCGAGTTCATAATGTGTTTCACGTCTCTCAGTTGCGGAAGTATATTGCCGACCCGAGTCACATACTTCAGTATAATGAAATCTAGATTGTGGATTATCATACGTACGAGGAGCATCCTGTACGAGTCTTAGAGCGACGAATCAAACAGTTGAGGAACAAGGCAATTCCTTTGGTTAAAATTCATTGGTCTATACACGGAGTCGAATAGGATACTTGGGAAACCAATGATAGTATGCGGAAGAGTTATCCCGAATTGTTTGACCCTTAGTTTCGGGGATGAAACTCTTTCTAAGGGGGGAGTATGTAATACCCGATTGTAAATTCATTTATTAACATTCAGTAATCGTCACTCAGTATTCTTCACTCAATAGTAATCATTCATCATTCATTTCCGTTCGACTATATTTCATTGCAACTGGTAAGTTGTATTGGTAGTATCGTTTACTTCGTGTTATTGGACTTACCATACTCATGCAAGTTATGTATGTCGGATCATTCATCGTTTTTATCGTGAAGGTGAGTTGACGTATTAATTGTAGTTCCAGCAGCTAGTTACAGCCGTAACATGGGTTACATTATGGCTATAACATACGTTCGTGATTTTGTGTTTTTGGCCGAAGACGAGATACGGCCGTAAGAAGGTGTAAGCTACGACTGTAACATGCATTCGTTGGGTTAAGGATGTTTTTAACGAAGCCAACTTACGGCCGTAGGTGCTTCTGGATACGGCCGTAATAAATGTTCTTGGTGTTATCAACGAAGGGGAGTTACGGCCGTAAGTTGGTTACGGCCATAAGTCGAGAAGTTGGGCAGAATAGTTTTTCGACGAGGCGTAGTTATGCCCGTAAGGGAATTTGGTTACGGCCGTAAGGCCGTTGACTTGGATTGGTTACGGTCGTAAGATGGGAGAGTTATGGCTATAACTATGTGCAGTATTTAAATAGTTGGACGGGTCTTTTACCCTCATTTCTCCATTTCTTCACTTGAGTCCTAGATAGAGGTACTTGGGAGAGGATTTTTCTTATCCAAACACTTGTGTGTTCATGTTCTAACCATCTTTATTCATTTGTGGAGCTTGGGAAGTCGATTAAACACGAGTTTCGACGGATCGAAGAGGTTGGATCTTCAAAGGTAATTTCTTCAAAACCTTAGTTTTCGATTTTGGGATGGAGTATGATGTTTTGGATGTTATAATCATGATATATGAAGAGATATACATATGATTATGAGTTTCTACGAATTATCATTGGATTGTTGGAGAATTATTCAAGAACACTTTGAATGTTGATTTTTCGAATTGGGTGTTTCGATTAGATGTTGTTGAAATTTCGAATTGTGTACTCATATTGGATTATTGATTATATGGAGGTTGTTTTGTTGGGTTGAATCACTCATTTGAGGTTTGGTATCTATATAATGGAGATTGGTTGTAAGCAACTAAAGATTGTTTACAACGTGTTTGTTTAAATGCCCCAATGAGTTCGGGTTTGTTGTATCGACTTTTTGAGTTGGTTATGATCATAATTGATACGTGTATTAAGCGAGTTATTGGTAATTATGTTATTCAAGGTTGTTCGAGTGACCGATAATTCCATTAAGGACGTTTGATTGAGGGAGGACTTTTCTTCACCGGTATTTGTGTAAGTTAATTCTTACTCGGTTAAAAAGATAATCATTCCTTTCGTTGTTGTTCATTCATACATATAATTCATTCATAGTATATCAATCATGTGGAGACTTGTAATTATCAAACTAATCATTTAATTCACGAGGAGCAATGGTTTTAATCATTTCATTTGAAGTTATCACTCATTGCGTCATTATTTCACCTCGGTGAGTCATTCTTGACCCTTGTCGGCTTTCTATTCATTGTTCTTCATCATGTTCGCTTTTGTTCTTGTGACCTTCCGGGATTGTATTGCGTTCCGGGTGGTATATGTGTGGAATTTTTAGTCGGGCGCATTAAGGTCATTGTGTTGTAGGAATCCGGACACATTGGACTGTGCACACGGTAACGTGCCTCCGTGAGACTAATTAGGCCAAGTTCTACGGGTGTTTATGTGGGACGCCGGGCACTCGGCATGCTTGTGCACTTGCACATCTCATTCGTGGCGTACTATGATGCCCGTCATTCACCTGGATTTCATAACTCATTCATGTGATTATTGTAATTATCAACTCTTGCGGATTGTTTTTCTGTGTAACTGACCCCATTGGGGATGTTGTTTTTAGGACATGGCAAGGCGAAAGCATGGGAAGAGAACGTTGACAGCGAGGAGTCCTAGTGATACTAGTAGGGGGCACGAGTCTCTCCATTTAGTCTTGTGTCTTTGATATGCATTTTCCGCTGCAGTTCCGTTTGGATTTTCATTTTATTCAGTGTTGTATATTTTATCCTCATATGAAATATACATGTATTCTGTATTTCCTGGGTGTGTTGTACTTCAAACTCCTCATCGGAGTAATTGATTATATAATGTGGTTCGGTACTACAATTATATTATTTAATTCATAAATTTTCATTCGCCTGGTGGGTCCCAGTTGGGGGTCCACGGCACTGTAATGTCCGCCTAGTTTGGGGTGCTACAGCGTGCACTGCTGATACAACTAGCGTGCGCTATTTTCCACTCATAGCGTGCGTTACGAATACTCCGATTCAGTCCAGTACCTTCTGAACTATCTGCCTCAATTGCACCACCATGCGCTAATGCTGAACGACAGCGTGCGCTACCAGTACTCAATTAGTGTGCACTAAAAAAAGTATGTAGCGTGTGCTACTCTTCACACACAGGCTGCCAACAACGATGATAATGATAGTGTTCTCGACTCGAGTCTCAACAGGGTTAGATGACGAATGATAACTGATATACGATTCAAAAGTATGCCGAATGGTGAAACACAATGAATGAATATGAATGATGAATGGTTATTAATGAGTGAAAATTACTGACTGATGATTATTGAATGATAATAAATGATTTTACAACCGGGTATTACATACTCCCCCTTAAAAAGAGTTTCGTCCTCGAAACTAAGGGCCGAACAATTCGGGATAACTGTCCCGCATACTATCCTCGGTTTCCCAAGTAGCCTCTTCGACTTCGTGTCTAGACCACTGAATTTTCACCAAAGGAATCGCCTTATTCCTCAACAGTTTGATTCATCGCTCTAGGACTCATACAGGATGTTCCTCATACGAATAATCATCCGCAATCTCGATTTCATTGAACTAAAGTATGTGACTCGAGTCGGCAACATACTTCTACAGTAGAGAGACGTGAAACACATTATGAATTCGGCTCAAATCCGGAGATAAAACCAATCGATAAGCCAGACTGCCTACTCGATCCAAAATTTCAAATAGTCCAATGAATCTCAGACTCAACTTTCCTCTCTTCCCGAAACGGAAAGTACCTTGGCTCGGGGATACCTTGACCAAAACGTGGTCACTTGCCTCGAACTCTAATGGTCGACGACGATTATCTGTATATGATTTTTGTCGACTCTGAGCGGTCAACAAACGGCTCCTGATCAAAGCTACCATCTCGCGGGTGGCTATAACCATATTGGGCTCAGTGCAGATTGATTCTGATAAGTCATCCCAACACAAGGGATATCGACAACGACGACCGTATAAGGCCTCGTAAGGTGCCATCTTAATTGAAGCATGCCAACTTTTATTATACGAGAACTCAATCAACGGTAATTGGGCTTCCCAATCATCTTTGCAATCGAGAACACATGCCCTCAGCATGTCCTCTAATGTCAGAATAGTTCTCTCTGATTGTCAGTCGGACTGAGGATGAAAAGTTGTGCTGAAGTTTAGATGAGTTTCCATGGCACGGTGAACAGATTTCCAAAAATGTGACATGAATCGTCCGTCACGATCAGAAACGATACTCTTAGGGGTACCGTGCAAGCTCACGATCTCTTTAATGAATAACTGGGCAAGTCTCTCAGGACCCCACATATCCTTAATCTCAAGGAAATGAGCTGACTTAGTTAAATGGTCCATAATTACCCAAATTGTGTTCATGCCACGACGAGTGGTGGAATGCAGGGTTAGAAGAGAAGTTGAGATCTCATAGAACCAATATGGCTTCATGCCGGGGAGGTACACGACTGAGGCCATTCATCTCGTCAGACGCCTTATGGAGAAGTTTAGAGAGCGGCGTAAGGACCTCCATATGGTGTTCATAGATCTAGAGAATACTTATGATAGCATTCCACGCGATGTTATTTGGAGGAGCCTAGTAGAGAGGGGGTGTTGTTGCCGTTCATTAAGGCAATACAAGACATGTACTCCTAAGCTAGGACGTGTGTTAGGACACCAGTTGGTGACACCCAGTTTTTCCCGATTGAGATAGGGCTACACCAGGGGTCGACGCTAAGCCCTCTTCTCTTCACCCTAATCCTTGACGTCATTTCGCGGGGATTCAAGATGGTGTCCCGTGGTGCATGCTTTTTGCTGACGACATTGTGTTAGTGGCGGAGTCGAGGAGGGAGGTGAACTCGAAGTTGGAGCTATGGAGGTCTAAGTTAGAATCCCAGGGCTTTCGTGTGAGCCGATCTAAGACCGAGTATCTCTGGTGTAACTTTAGTGGTGAGGCCAACAAGGAAGATGTTGAGGTGTTGATTGCAGATCAGATCGTACCCCATACGGATAAGTTCAAGTATTTGGGTTCGATCATTCAGAAGGAAGGTGAGTGTGAAGATGATGTCACTCATCGCATCAAGTCAGGGTGTCTATGGTGGAGATCAGCGACAGGGGTCTTGTGCGACAAGAAAGTTCCTCTAAAGTTGAAGGGTAAATTTTATAGAGCGGCAATCCGACCTGCAATGTTGTATGGATCCGAATGTTGGGCGATGAAGAAGTCGCTTGAGAGCAAGTTGGAAGTGGCTGAAATGAGAATGTTACGTTGGTCGTATGGTCGCACAATGTTAGATAAAATCGAGAACGGGTTTTCAGGAATGCGCTGGAAGTGGCGCCCATTTCAGCGATAGTTAGGGAAGGAAGATTGAGATGGTTTGGCCACGTCCGCAGGAGGGAGGCATCTGATCCGGTGAGGAGGGTCGAGAGTTTATTGGTTGTCAGGGAGAGGAGGAGAGGCAGACAGAGGAGGACGTGGGAGGAGCAGCTAAGATTAGATTTGAAGTCCTTAAACCTTTTCGAGACCATGACTATTGATAGGTGCGCTTGGAGGCGCCAGATCAGAGTTGTGGATTCTTTTGTAGCATGCGGTGCCGTAGTTGAGAGCCTCAGGGTTGGGTTGTCTCGGTTAGCTTTGACCTAGAGCATTGCATTTTTTTTTACTTTTATTGTATATTTTATCCTATTGTCTTTGTGTGTGGTGTATTGTTGACAAGGAGCTGTGCGCAGAGTCAACCTCTCTTCTGTTAGAGCAGCGTTCATCAGGAGTGAAGCAGCCAATTCTGCTTAGGTAAGTCCCATTTGGATTAAGACATGGGCTCAGGTATAGTATCGAGCTTTTTCCAATCATATGCTTTCCTTTGTATTTATCACTCAATATTCTGCTGTGCACTAAGCTGGGGGTCTTCACGGAAACAGCCTCCCTACCGTAATAAGTAGGGGCATGATCTGCGTACATCTTACCCTCCCCAGACCCTGCTCTGAGCGGGATATACTGGGTATGTTTGGTTTGGTTTGGTTTGGTTTGTGTTTATGCCACGACGACTCGTTGGCATACTTGTGATGAAGTCCATTGAAATATCCTCCCACTTTCAGCATACCCGCCGGTCTACGATATTCTATCTTGACTTGCTAACAGGTCAGACATTTTGAAACAAATTCTGCGACTCCTCGCTTCATATTACTCCACCAGTAATTTTTTTTCAAGTCTTTATAGATCTTGCTAGACCCCGGATGGATAGAATAAGGGGTAGCATGGGCCTCTCTCAAAATCGAGTTTTTCAACTCGTCATCCACCGGATCACATAACCGGTTCTTAAATCGCAAAAGTCCATCCTCGTGGACCACAAATACAGGGGCTTTTCCCCGAGCCACATCATCTCGAATGCGCAACAAAAATGGGTCTGAACCTTGATTCACTCTGATCGCTTCCTCCAGTGACCATGAAATCTCTAGCATGCAAAGTTTCCCTTGCACTTGATGTAGCCAGACATCGATCTCGGATCTTAGGAATTCCTGCTGAAGTTCCTTCTGAGCAGTCAAACGAGCAAGCATCTGCTCCTGAATGGACTTACGGCTCAAGGCATCGGCGACAACATTCGCCTTACCTAGGTGGTATTGTATCTCAAACTCATAATCTTTAATCAGTTCCAACCACCGTCTCTGTCACTTATTTAACTCCTTCTGAGTAAATATATACTTCAAACTCTTATGATCGGTGAAAATATGACAGGTGACGCCATAAAGATAAGGACGCCAAATCTTCAACGCGAATACCACGGCTGCTAGCTCCAAGCTGTGGGTCGAATAATTGACCTCGTAAGGCCTCAGTTGCCACGAAGCATAGGCAATCACTTACCATTTCTGCATTAATACACATCCTAGACCGTGTCCGGACGCGTCACTATAAACCACGAATCCTTCCGTCCCTTGTGGCAAGGAAAGGACAGGTGCTGAAGTTAAACGGCTCTTGAGTTCCTCAAAACTCTACTGACACACGTTAGACCACGTGTATTTCTTATCCTTCTGCAAAAGGTTCATCATATGTTGAGCGATTTTAGAAAACCCTTCCACAAATCACTAGTAATAGCCTGATAATCCGAGGAAGCTTCAGATTTCCTTAACATTCTTAGAAGGTTGCCAATCTCAGATAGCCTCCGTCTTCTGAGGGTCGACACGTACTCCGTCTGATGAAATCACATGTCCGAGAAACATCACCTCGGACATCCAGAACTCACATTTGGAGAATTTTCCTTAGAGTTGCTCTCGTCTCAACACATCGAGGACCTGATGAAGGTGAAGTGCTCCTCTCGGTTACGTGAATAAATCAAAATGGCATCTATGAAAACAACCACGAACTGATCCAAATAGTCGATGAAAACTCGATTCATTAACTCCATGAATACTGCAGGTGCATTAGTTAACCCAAACGGCATCACTACAAACTCGTAGTGCCCATAGCGTGTTCGAAACACCGTCCTTGCGATATCCGACTTTCGAATTCGCAACTGATGATAACCAGATCTTAAATCGATCTTGGAAAATATTGAAGCTCCTTGAAGTTGATCTAAGAGATCATCAATGCGGGGTAGGGGATATTTATTCTTGATCTTCACCCTGTTAAGCTCTCGATAATCAATGCACAAGCGAAATGAACCATCCTTCTTCTTGACAAATAACACTGGGGCTCCCCATGGGGACGCACTCAATCGGATATAACCTTTATCTGTCAATTCCTCTAGTTGATTCTTCAGTTCTTGCATTTTGGTCGGGGCCATACGATATGGTGCTTTCGATATTGGGGACATACCAGGCTCCAACTCTATCATGAATTCAACATCTCTCTGTGGAGGCAAACCAGGTAACTCGTCTGGGAATACATCAGCATATTCTCTCACTACCGGGATATCCACCAACGTCACTGATGATTTCTTGGTCTTGGTCATATAGCACCAATAACCAACACACCCCTGATTGAGTAATTTCACTGCTTTCATCATATTAATGACTCTTCCGGAATGGCTGGGGTTACCCCCCTGAAATACACACTCGACTCCATCGTCTGAAATGATAGTGACCATATGCTTACAAACACTAAGTATGGCATCATGACGATCCATCCAATCAATACCCAAAATTACATCGTCCTTAGGTAAGTCCACCACGATTAGGTCTGCCAGCCATTCACGGCCATTAAGCTGAATCGTACAATTCTTAACTTCACGATTCCTGATAATTCTTCTACCGTCTGGTAGGCCGATGACATAAGGTTCGCAACTAGTAGCACTGCCCAGGTGTAGTCTACTCAAACATGACTCAGAAATGAATGAATGCGATGCGCCTGTATCAAAAAGGGTACACACATGTTGAGATAGAATTTCGAGTGTACCTGAGATCATTCGGGCCTCCGGATCATCACTCCTCTTCATCTCATAAATTCGGGGCTTGCTAGCCCCAGAACCGGATGCTCCTGTCTGATAACTGTGGGCTCTGCCTTTATTTGCTCCCGTCATCTTAAACGACGCAGACTGAGTAGCCTGATTCTGAACGACCGACTGCTTTGGGGTCTGAGATGCCGTCGGAATAGGTTTGGAGTCTCTTCGGAAGAAACGGGCCTTTTGCCCGGTAATTCGACAGTTGTTACACGTGATAGTCTGTCTCGGACACTTAGTGCTGAAATGACCCTGCTCTCCACAGTTGAAACAGGTGATGGACGAACTGGCCGCTCGGGACTTAGATTACGCAGGTTTAGGTGCCATAGGCGGTCGCTCAGAAAAAGTAGGGCCCGCACGAGGTTTCTTGAAGGTTGCCTGACTTCCTTCGGACTGATTACGATTCTTCGATTTCTTGCCAGAAGATGAAGTTTGATGCTTAGCAATTTCCTTCGTATTACGCTCATAAGTAAGAGATTTCTCGATGAATTTGGCCAGGGTGGTGCAATGATGATTAAGCAACTGCATCCGCATACGAAGTTTCAACCTCTTACTAAAATACTTGATCTTATCCGCCTCGGAGTGGATAATGGATGATGCAAAGGAAAGTAGCTCCTGAAACTTCTCGGCGATGGCAAGAACATCTTCTTCCTCTGAGGGGTCGGGACTGAGTAACTCCGATAACTTGGCCTCCCTGAGTAGGGCCGGATAATACCTTTCCATCATGAGGGTCTTGAACTGGTCCCAAGTGCAAGATCCGTCGGTGGGATTCAAAGATAGCCACCAAGAGTGAGCGCTCCTACCCAAATAGTAAGCCGCAACTGAAACTTTGTGTCCCTCAGGACACTCCACCATAGCAAATAACTTCTCGAAATGCTCAAGCTAGTGAATAATATCCGCCGGCTCAGATGAGCCCTCAAAAGTAGGTGGTATCTGGCGAGAGATATCACCAATTATACTGCTCACAATCCTCTCTTGCCTCTGAGGTGGCGTCGGAGGAGCCTGTAGATTCTGAGCGGTTGAGTTCTGCAGCGTCTCCATCAGACGTGCTATCTGAGTCATCTGGGCCTTCATGCCCTGCATAAAAGTGAGTGGATCAACCCAAACACCTTCCGATTGAGCTGTATCTTGGGTACGACTTCCTGACAGTGAATGATTATCTCCCGGTGAATGAGTGGCAGCGTCGCTACTTGTTGAATTAACATTATTCCTCGCATTTGCGCGGGTATTCACACGAGCTCCCAGGTTTCGGCCCGCACCGTGGCCTCTTCCCTTGCATCCTCTGATAACTCTATCCATACTGAAGTAGGGAAACACATGATAATTATAGATTTCGCATGAAAGATCAACTGAAGTGACATGATTATCTGATGAAATTATTGAAATGATCATCTGGAACAAGTTAACAAGATTGATGATACGATCCACAATATCAACAACAGAGCAATGAAATTAATTGAGTGATTAATGAGTTAACATGATCGGTATGATCAAAAATGAAAAAGATGATTGAGGATTGTTGACTGATGAATGAGGAATAAGTGATTCTTATTGCCAGAAATTATACCATGGCATCAGAAATCTCACCATTCTGTCGGTTTGAGGGGCTTAGCGCATGCACAGGTCACACGTGACGCGAAAGTCCAATGATACAAGTCTGATGAACGATGATTTCAATGAGACACGACTCGGAAGGGTAGTATTCAAAACCACGCTCCGATACCAACTATGTAACACCCCAAACTAGGCGGCTATTACAGTGCCGTGGACCCCCAACTGGGACCCACCAGGCGAATGAAAATTAATAAATTAAATAATATAACTATAGTACCGAACCACATTATATTATCAATTACTCCGATGAGGAGTTTAAAGTACAACACGCCCAGATATACAGAATACATGTATATTTTATATGAAGATAAAATATACAACACTGAATAAAATGAAAATCCAAACGGGACTTTAGCGGAAAATACACATCAATGAAACATGAATAAGTGGATAGACTGGGGCTCCCTACTAGTATCACTAGGACTCCTCACCGTCAACGTTCTATTCCCGTGCCTTTGCCTTGCCATGACCTAAAAACAACATCCCCAATGGGGTCAGTTACACAGAACAACAATCCTCAAGAGTTGAACAAATACAATAATCACATTAATTAGTTATGAAATGAAGTTGAATGAGGGGAATCATAGTATGCCACGAATGGGATGTACAAGTGCACAAGCCTGCCGAGTGCCCGGCATCCCACATAAACACCCGCAAAACTTGGCCTAATTAGTCTTACGGAGGTACGTTACCGTGTGCACAGTCTAATGTGTCCGGATTCCCGCATATACACAATGACCTTAGTGTGCCCGACTAAAAATTCCACACATATACCACACGGAATGCAATACAATCTAGGAAGGTCACAAGAACAAAAGCGACCATGATGAAGAACAATGAATAGAAAGCCGTCAAGGGTCAAGAATGATTCACCGAGGTTAAATAATGACACAATCAGTGATAGCTTCAAATGAACTGATTGGAACCATTGTTCCTCGTGAATTGAATGATTAGTTTGATAATTACATGTATCAACATGATTGATGTATGATGAATGAATTATATGTATGAATGAACAACAACGCCAGGAATGATTATCCTTTTAACCGAGCAAGAATTAACTTGCCTCAATACCAGTGATGAAAAGTCCTTCCTCGAACAAATGCCCTAAATAGAATTATCGGTCGCTCGAACAACCTTGAATAACACAAGTACCAACAATTCGCTTAATATACGTATAAATTACGATCATAACCAATTCAAGAAGTCGATACAACAAATCCAAACTCATTGGGGCATTCTAACAAACACGTTGTAGACAACCTTCAATTGTTTACAACCAAAACTCAATTACATCGATACCACATCTCCAATGAGTAATTCAAACCAACAAAACGTCATCAATACAATTAATAATATAATAGGAATACTCCATTCGAGATTACGACAACATCTAATCAAAACCCCAAAATTCCAAAGTCAACACTCAAGGTGTTCTTGAACAATTCCCCAAATACTCAACAAATCCGAAAAAATACACTAATAAACCGTAGGAACACATGTATCCAAGGTAGATATTCCATATTCAGCATATTCCAACATAATAGCAAGCTAACTTGAAGAGATCGGAAGGAAAACACTCAAATCCCAAATTTCTAGATTCAAGAAAAGTTTACCTTGATTTGGTGTGGTGGAGAGGATTAAATGTTTATTAATCGGAACTAGGAGCTTGAAGATGATGCTAGATGATTGCAGCTCGAATAACTCTTCGCGAATCGCCCAAAATCTTCTGAATGGTTGAGGGATGAAGAAATGACAAAATGAAGAGTGAAGTGTCCTATTTATACCAAACCCAGCTTACCGTGCACTATCTCCTGTGATTAGCAAGCGCTAGCGGGTTTATCGGGTAGTCCAGTGAACTCTGCCTGCCACGTTAGCATGCGCTACATATTTGGTAGCGTGCGCTAACGCCTTCCACTTAGCGTGCGTTAACCAGATGTTAGCGTGCGCTACCTGATAGTTGGTGCCCAGTAACTGGCGTCCAGAACCTACTGTCCTCTTCCCTGCTCGCCTTAGCGCGCATTACACCGGTAACTTAGCATGCTCTACTAAAATAGTTAGCGTGCGCTACCCTCACACATAGCGTGCGCTACGAATTTCCAATTCAGTCCAGTGCCTACTGGACTGCCTGTCACAATTACACGAGTAGTGTGCGCTAATGAAGGCCGATAGCGTGCGCTGCTGATACAACTAGCATGCGCTATTTTCCACTCATAGCGTGCGTTACGAATACTCCAATTCAGTCCAGTACCTTCTGGACTGTCTGCCTCAATTGCCTAGCATGCGCTAATGCTGAACGATAGCGTGTGCTACCAGTACTCAATTAGCGTGCACTAAAAAGAGTATGTAGCGTGCGCTACTCATCACACACAGGCTGCCAACAATGATGATAATGATAGTGTTCTCGACTCGAGTCTCAACAGGATTGGATGACGAATGATAACTGATATACGATTCAAAAGTATGTCGAACGGTGAAACACAATGAATGAATATGAATGATGAATGATTATTAATGAGTGAAAATTACTGAGTGATGATTATTAAATGATAATAAATGAATTTACAACCGGGTATTATAAAGATAGGGTTATAGCTTATGTGTCCCATCAGTTGAAACCTTACGAAGCAAATTACCTTGCGCATGATTTAGAGTTAGCTGAGGTCGTCTTCGCTTTAAAATTTGGAGGGATTATCTCTATGGGTCGCCGTGTAAGATTTACACGGATCACAAGAGTCTAAAGTATATCTTCAGTCAGAAGGAGTTAAATATGAGACAGCATAGGTGGTTGGAGTTAATTAAAGATTACGATCTTGTGATTCTTTACCATCCGGGCAAGGCCAATGTTGTGGAAGATGCGTTGAGTCATAAGCCGATGGCGCTACAGATGTTAGAGGTACTTACGCCTCAAAGCAGGATCCAGCGGGATTTGATTTGTCAGGATATCGAAGTTTGGGTACAGAGAGTTCAGGGCGAGTTATGTGCGTTAGAAATCACTTTGTCTTTGGTTGATGATATCAAGGCGAGGCGGTATGATGATCCATTTTTAGTCCAGTTGAGTGAGGACGTGAAGAAGGGGAAAGCCCCTGGATTTGTGTTTCAGGATGATGGGATTTTAAGGTTTCGCGGCAGATTATGTGTACCAAGTGATATTGAGTTGAGAGAGAAGATCTTGAGTGAAGCTCATACTACGCCTTATTCCATGCATCCTGGTACGAGCAAAATTTACAAGGATGTAAGGAGTAACTACTCGTGAAGCAATTTAGAGACGAATGTTAATGAGTTTGTGGCGAAGTATTTGACCTGTCAGTAGGTTAAGATCGAGCATCAGCGACCCGCAGGGTTATTACGACCACTTCCCATTCCGGAGTGGAAGTGGGAGGACATTTCTATGGATTTTGTTACCAGTATGCCTAGGACTCGGACTGGAATGAACATGATTTGGGTTATTGTTGATCGACTAATCAATCAGCTCATTTTCTTGGTATTAAGGATACTTGGGGGCCGGATAGACTAGCACAAGTGTTTATTACAGAGATCATGAGGTTGAATTAGACTCCTAAGAGTATTGTTTCGGATCGAGATGGTCGGTTGGTATCACATTTTGGCAGGATGTTCATCGAGCTTTGGGAACTGAGTTGAGACTCGGTACATCCTACCACCCTCAGACGGAAGGACAGTCAGAGCGGACGAAACAGATGCTGGAGGATATGTTGAGAGCCTGTGATTTAGACTGGAAGGATGATTGGGAGTCGCACTTGCCGTTGATCGAGTTCACGTACAACAATAGTTGGCGCGCCTCGATCAAAATGGCATCATTTGAGGCATTGTATGGAAGAAGGTGTAGATCATCGTTGTGTTGGTATGATGCATCCGAATTGATTGGAACCGAACCAGATAAGGTAGTTGAGATGATAGAGAATATTTCTTTAATTCATAATAGGTTGTTAACGGCCCAAAGTCGACAGAAGTCTTATGCCGACACGCATCGCCGACCGTTGGAGTTTGAGGTGGGAGACCATGTTTTGCTGAAGGTGTCGCCGACTCGGGGAGTTTATCGCCTCGTCCGGAAGGGTAAACTTAGCTCGAGATATATTGGACCGTTCGAGATTTTGGAAAGGGTTGGAGAGCTTGCTTATCGGTTAGGCTTGCCGCCGTCCTTGAGTCATGTGCACAATGTATTCCATTTTTCTTAGCTTCGTAGGTATGTACCGGACCCTAGTCATATTATCGATTTTAGAGAGATTGAACTGGGTCCCAACATCACATTTGAGGAGAGACCGATTCAGATTTTGGAGCGTCGGGTCAAACAACTTGGGCACAAAACCATTCCCTTGGTTAAAGTGCAGTGGTCAAGACATGGATCAAAGGAAGCGACTTGGGAAATTGAGGATAGTATGAAGGCGAGATACCCCGAGTTATTTACTTTGTAACTTTCGGGACGAAACTTATTTTTAGGGGGAGAGAATGTAATATCCGCACTTTCTATTTTTAGTAATTTCTATTTTTAGTGAATTTTCATTTTGAACTACTCACTTGTTATTGTTTTGGATTTCTGAAACTATTTTGTTCTGTATCCATGACCATCCGGACGAGCTTCGGAGTTGTTTTTATGAAATTTTACTTATTGTGTAACTTTTCCACATTGAGGCTCGATTCTCGTACATCTCGTTCTATACTGACGTTTCATTACTTCTTCAAGTTCCTTTAATAATTATGGATATGTTACAACTTTCTGAGTTGTCGTTCAGGTCTCGAGTTAGATTTTCGAATGTTTCGGTTATTTTTGTAATTCTTATTATATTGGGCATTGATGCTAATATTCGTTTATTCCGGACTTCGGATGACCAGAGGCTTGTGATGGTTTTTATGTTTATCTCATCTATAAAAGATCTTATCCCTTGTACATTCATTCCAGTTGTTGACGAATCGTTGTTTTCAAACCAGTCTGACCTGCTGCCAAGGCTGAGTTACGGCCGTTAGATGGCATGCATTACGGCCGTAAGATTGTATGCATTACGGCCGTAATGTCCTTTTTGTAGCGGCCGTAACGTAGTTGTGTATTTTGGGCAATAAGGTCGTGAATACCATTACGGCCGTAATGGTATAGGTGTTACGGCCGTAACACCTGCTCAGTTTATAAACTGGGCAGCGACCTTTTTCTTCATTTTTCACCTTCCTCTCCTTCTTGTGCGACGGGAGCGATCCTTCAGACTAGGAATCATCCGTTTTCCACACAAACTCCGTTGGAGAAGTTTATTCAAGCATTATATTATCGCCCTATCATCATATCATCAGAGTTTTCGCCTTCAAATTGAGGTATATTCTTAGAACCCTATTTTTTGGGGATTTCGGGATTTTGGCATGATTTTACCCTTTGAATCCGATATATCTTTGATAAGTGTTAGATTATGATTATGTAATTGTAATTCCTTGCTTTCATTATAATTTAACGGATTAAACTTCAAGGTTTTCACCGTTAATAGATTGGAATCGATTATGACTTGGTAGTGACCGATGAATTGTCCCAAAGGGTAGAACTAGGATGAATCCTTGCGATTCCGCAATATTGAGGTTGGTTGTATATCATTATTGTGATAGAAGCGAATTTGTGAAGATTATTCGGACCGAAACCTTTCCTCTCTCCATTTCCTTCACGTCATATTATTCAAGGCAAGTACATGTGTTACATTCCGTTATGTATGTTACGGTTGTGATACGAATGATGAATTATGATATCGTGTGTGTGTGTTGTTGCTCTTCCATCCGGGGATGGTTCGACGGGACCTCTGGGGGCCATACTAAGGGGTACGGCCGCAGAAGTGGTTTCCCACCTGGAGCGTTCGATGGGGCGTCTGGGGTCGATACTTAGGGGTACGGCCACGGGTTACCAAGTGTGTATGGTTGTGATATTGATTTGAGATGATTCACTGCTTTGCATTGCCATTACCCAGCTTTTATCATCAATAGCTTCATTGAGATTTTTGGAAATGATTTCAGACACGAAAACACAGTTATTCTTGAATTCATGTGATATTTTTCGAGTTTGAGTTCCGTCCTCAATATTTCCAATTACCAAGTCTTTGGGATGGTCTCGAACATGCTTCCAATCTTTTGGTAATTTGTCAACCGAGACTTCATAAGTGTTTTCTGGTTCTTTTGATAGCTGGACTTCCAGGAGTGTACCTGCATCATCAACAAGATTGAATGGATTCTTCTTCTTTATCAAATTTAACATGAATGGATTCTACTTCTTTATTTGATTTTAGATTGTACACCCGAAAGGCTTTACTATTTAACGAATATCCCAAAAATATGCCTGAGTCAGATTTAGGATCAAATTTTCCCAAGTTTTCTTTACCGTTATTATGTATGAAAACTTTATATCCAAAGAAGTGGAAATCAGAAATATTAGGCTTTTTATTGTTCCAAATCTCTTACGGGGTTTTAAGTTGACCTCTCCGGAGTATAACTCGATTTATAGTAAAACATGTCGTATTTAAGGCCTCGGCCCAAAAATATTGAGGAAGAGAGTATTCATTTAACATTGTTCTGGACATTTCTTCCAAGGACCGGTTTTTTCTTTCAACTACTCCATTCTGTTGATGAGTTCTAGGAGCCGAAAAATTATGGTTAATACCATATTTGTCACAAAGTATTTCAAATGGAGAGCAATCAAATTCTCCTCTATGATCGGTTCGAATAGAAATAATAGAAAGATTTTTCTCATTTTGTACCAACCGACACCATTTAGAAAATTCTGCAAAGGCATCATCTTTATGGGTTAGGAATTTGACCCAAGTAAATCGAGAAAAATCTTCCACAATAACTAAAGTGTAAAATTTGCCATTCAGGCTAGCATATCGGGATGTCCAATTAAATCCACGTGGACAAGTTCGAGAATACGAGAAGTAGAGATTTCAAATTTTGGTTTAAATGATTCTCGTATGTGTTTACCTTTAATGCAAGATTCACATAAGTGTTTTTGAGCAAATTTCAATTTTGGTAAACCTCAAACCAAATCATATTTTGAAAGTTTTGAAATAATGGGTAAGGACGTATGTCCTAATTTTCGATGCCATAAAAATGCATTTTCGTCTAAGGTCATAAGACAATTTTCACTAAACGAGTTTTCATCATTGAGGTCAACAATATAAATATTCCCGCATCTTAATCCAATAAATGCGACTTTATTATTTTTGAAGGCGGTGCAATGAGTTTCTTCAAAAAGTATTTTAAAACCTTCATTGCACAGTTGAGATACACTAAGAAGATTATGATGTAGTCCTTCAACAGATAGAACTTTATTTATAGAGGGAGAAGGTTCCTTACCAACCTTACCGGTGCCTGTAATTTTTTCCTTTTTGTTGTCACCAAAGGTCACGAATCCTTGTTCTTGTTATTCAAATTCTTCGAACAACTCTTTGGTGCCGCACATATGTCTAGAACAGGCACTGTCAACGTACCACTTGCTTTCGTTTAAATGAGGTACCTGTAAAAATGAATTATTGCGATTGTTTTGGTACCCATGCCCTTTTGGGCCCTCCAGTGTTAACATTGCTAATGGTGTTCGAGACTATTGTTAACTTTTAGAGTCCTCAATTTTGAACGAACATCATTTTTATTTTCTTCGTTCAATTTTCGTTCATGGTTTTGATTTCTGGTTTCTATAACTTTATCGGGATTTATAAGAGATTGTTCTCTTTTAAATGGATCGAAACCAAGACCATGTTTGATAAAGGAAATTTTTGAATGGATAGAAGTTTCTAAAATTTCTCGTTACTGAGAATGAATTTATTCATTATATATTTTAATTCCTTTTTAGTTTTAGACAACTCAATTTTCAAAATATAAACATCAATGACTTCGGTACGTCTCACTTCGGCAATGTATATTAGCAAAGTAAAAACAAACAACTTCGCTTTTCAATTTACTGAAGTAAACAACACACATAGACTCAGTAATTGGTACCAAAAAAAAAGCAGGGGCTAGTTAGAAATTTTAAGTTACAAAGACTTCGCAAATTTTATAATTACTGAAGTAAAAAGTGTGAAATTTTATTTTTTACCAAAAAATTTTTACAATAGTGAAGTGTATATTTTAAGCCTCAATTTTTTTCATTTGGCTCCAAAAAACACTCGGCCTTCCCACCATTTCCTCCCCAAAATTTTTCCCACCACTCCATTTCTTCCCACCCTCCGATTGAAGCTTTTCTTTTTCTTTTTCATCCTCTACCGCAATTACCACCTTCAAACCAAAAACCCCTTTCTCTACCGTTCAATTTAGCTCAGTTTAGGGTTCGAGGTTTTTTCAGTTTAAATTTGGGGTTTGCTAGGTCGAAGACGCCGGTGTAAGAGGTATTTGGTAGCTTTTAATTTTGATTTTTTTGGGGATATTTTCAATCTAGATTTTATTATAGTTTTTACTCACACATTTTCTTTTACTCTTCTCATATCGAATGTCTGCTGGCGAAATTGCTCATAATCAAACGTCCGCTGGTGACATTGAACGAATTGGCTTAGGTAAGGTCTTTCTTTGGGATATTTATTCTTCACGGTATGTGTGGTGAGGTTTCTGTATGTGTTTCTATATGTATGTGAGTATTTTGTTTTCGAGTTTCTTAGGTCTTTCTTCGGGGTTTTTCTCTACAGATTCTGAAAAAGAGTTTTTCTATGGATTGGTTTTGGGTTTTGTGGAATATATGTGTATTGTTTGAGTGTATTGTTTGGGGGTTTTTCTTTGGGGGTTCAAGGTATATGTGTATATGTATGTGATTTTGTATATTGTGTATGTATGTATGTATGTATGTATGTATGTATGTATGCGAGTATTGTGCATGTTTCTGAGTTTCTTAGGTAAGGTCTTTGTATAGGGTTTTTCTTTACAGATTCTGAAAAAAGGGTTTTTTGTGGATTGGTTTTGGGTTTTGTGGAATATATATGTATTGTTTGAGTGTATTGTTTGGGGGTTTAAGGTATATGTGTATATGTATATTGTTTCTGTATATATGTTAATTGGGGGTCATGTTAGGGTGATGTTAATTGTGTTTCTATATATTGTGTTTGAGTGGTGTTAATCTTAATCGAGGTCTGTGTGAGTGATGTTAATTGGGGATCATGTTTCTCTATATTGTCTTTGTTGATAGTGTTGGTGGTGATTCTATTTGAGTTTGTTTAGTGTGTATGTATGTGAGTATTGTGCAAGATTTGATGCAAGTTTTAGTGTGTTTGTTAATTGGCAAGATTGTTGGCAAGATTTGATGCATGAGCTGTAGAGTACTTGGTTGATGTGATAAGATTTTATATTTGGTTGTCAATGCATGCTGAAGAGTATTGCATGTTCAGATTGAAGAGAATGTATCATTGCTTATCATGAATGTGTCCCTTGGAGCTAAGTAGAATATTTACTCATATTAAGTTTGGTTCGATCTAACTGGTTTTCAAATTTATTTATGTAGATTTTCTTCCTTGCTGAAAGAAAGATCTCTGACTACTTTGCAGAAGACAAGTTCAGTGGTAAGAGCAAGTAATCTACCGAGCTGTTGTTAGAATTCAGTAGTTAGTAATGGATAGATCGTGGATTAAATCAGATAGGAAGAGTGCAGTATATGGGGAAGGTGTCTAAAAGTTCATTAGATGTTGTTTAGAGAATTCAGAAAATGATCAGAACTTCAGTCCTTGTCCGTGTTGCAAGTGCAACAATATGAAAAAAGGGTCGGTGAAGATGTTGCATGCGCATCTTTATTTCAACGGTTTTAGTCCAATTTACACCAATTGGATTTAGCATGGGGATCAGAGCTTGAATGATCGTGAGAGTGTCAACCAAGATCCATTTGATGGTGACATGAATAAAGAAGTGGGTGATATGTGTGAGGTAACCTTTGAGAAGTGCTCAGAAGATCCTCTAGAGTTTGTCAAACTTGTCTAGGAAGCAGAAAAACCCTTGTATAAAGGTTGTCGACAGTATACAAAATTGAGTGCGCTTGTAAAACTCTGCAATACAAAAGCAAGACATGGGATGACAGATGTACTTTTTTCAGATCTACTAGCTGATTTCGGGGATATGTTACGAGATAACCACAACCTACCATCCTCAATGTACGAAACTAATAAAACTTTGAGTTGTTTGGGGTTGAAGCACGAGAAAATACATGCGTGCTCCAACGATTATATCCTATATAGGAAATAATATACAGATCATACCCGCTGCCCAAAATGTGATGTGTCCAGGTGGAAACTAACTAAGAACAAGAAGGAGAAGATCGGCATCCCGACCAAGGTTGTTTGGTATTTTCCTCCCATTCCAAGATTCAAAAGAATGCTCAAATCTTTGGAGACTTCAAAGAACCTAACCTGGCATGCTAATACTCCAAAAGTTGCTGGTCAATTACGACATCCATGCGATTCTCCCGTGTGGAAGTTGGTTGACCATATGTGGAAGGATTTTGAGGAAGAGTCAAGAAATCTTCGCCTGGCGCTTCTACTGATGGAATTAATCCTCACAGTACTATGAGCACTACATACAGCTGTTGGCCTGTAATGTTAGTCACGTATAACTTGTCTCCAAAGATGTGAATGAAGAGGAAATTCATCATGTTAACAATGCTTATATTCGGTCCAAAGCAGCTGGGAAATGATATAGATGTCTACCTGGGAAATGATATAGATGTCTACCTTGAGTTGTTAGTTGAGGACTTACAGTTGTTGTGGGAGACTAACTTTTCACATTGAGACCAGTTCTTCTATGGACAATTAACGACTTCGCTGCATACGGAAATCTTAGTGGATGTGCTACACATGGCTACTTCACGTGTCTAATATGTGGAGTAAATACACATGCAAAGCACTTGAACAATGGGAAGAAAATGTCATTTGTTGGCCATAGACAGTTTCTTAAAAAGTCTCATCCATATAGAAGACTGACGAAGGAGTTTAATGGCATGGAAGAACTTGGAGAAGCACCCAAACCATTATCTGGAATAAAATTGTTCGAGAAACTGTCGCACATCAAGTTTCAGTTTGGTAAGAAGGTCAATGTGGGAGCTAAAAGAAAGAAAAAGAGAAGTGAGCAGATAGGGGAAGACGACGAGAAGACTGTGGAAGATGCTAAGTTCAAAAAATGCTGGAAGAAGAAGTCTATATTTTTCGATCTTCCTTAGTGGAAGCACTTGCACGTGAGGCGTTATTTGGATGTTATACATATTGAGAAGAACATCTTCGATTTTTTGCTGAATACTATGACGAATGTCAAAGGCAAGATTAAAGATAATGTAGAGTAGAATCATCAGAAGTGGCTGCATAGAAGACCAATAGTGCGGGCGATTTCACGCACTATAGGTGCGATTCACACGATGGGGGAGATCCCCCTTTTCTCCCATTCATCCTCCATAACCAAATAGATTCGTGTTCTTCTTCCAGATATTATTGGTGTTCTCTACCTCAAACCAATAATTTTTTTTCGGATTTTAATTTTGTTTTTTGTGCTCCGCGAGTTGGGGGTTTTCGCCGACCTCTGTGCGTCCCCGGAGTGCAACCGCTGTGCTCCTTTTGTCACGGCTAGTTGCTCGGTCTCCATCGTTGTCGGAGTGTGTTTATTTTGGCATATTTTCCAATCTGAATTGGGCGTAGTTGTGATTCTGGGTTAGAATTTGCTGGGATGTCTTCGTCCAGTTCTTGTGGGCTGATGTAGACTTCTTCTGCACCCGTCACGACGGCGGCTTCTGTTCAGACTTTTGATGCTCTCGGGTTTACTGGGTTAGGGGCGAAATTGTTGAGCCTTTCCGAGCTGGAGTTGTTGAAGGCTAGGATCGGAGGTATTTTTGGTGGTTCTCTTGCTCCTCTCTCCGCTCCGGCATCTGCTAGCGGTGGTGATGGAGTGCATTTGGGTGTTCAGGGCGGTTTATTGGGTCCCATCCGGAAGCCCAGACGTGATCCAGGGTTCGATCAGGTTGCTGGCCAGGTTACAGGTCTGGTCCTCAACCCGACACATGTCCCGATTTCCGGCCCAGTTGCTGACTCTCTTGATCATTTGGGTATGGTCGAGCATGAAGAGTCTCTTGGCAGGAGTCCTGTTATTTGTCCTGCTCCTTTTTCTTTATGCAGTTTAGGACTTAATAGCATTAAGTCTGATTGTTCTGGGGTTAGCTCTAGTTTCATTAGTGCTACTGCTAATGAGATTGTTTGTTCTGTTAATGATGATCCTCTTAATTTACCCGATGTTATGCTTGATAAAGGGAAAGGTAAAATCAATTCTGCTCTACTAGATTCTTTGAATTTTGGTTCGTTCCCGGTTCATTTGTCATCGGGTTCTCCTCTGCCTTCTGTTGTGTTAGGAAAAAATTTTGTCAAAAAAAGGGGACTTCGGTATGTGAAACCTGAAATTCAAAATGGCGAGTTTATTATGAAACCAGATGTTAGTGTTGGCATTGAAGGGGCTAACAGGTGGCAATTCATTTTAGTTGGTTATTTTTTGGGGAAAGCCCCTTCTCTAATTTTGATCAAGAATTACTTTCTGTCGGCGTGGAAGGGGCTTAAGGAGGTGTTCTCCTCTGAGGGGAGATTTTATTTCTTTAAGTTTGAAAGTGAGCAAGTTTTGACCGAGGCGTTAGAGGGAGGGCCTTGGCTGAATCAGGGCCAGTCCATTCTCCTTACCCGGTGGAAGCTTGGTATATCTCTTCGGAAGGTTCAGCCTAAACATGTCCCTGTTTGGGTGAAGCTTCGTGATGTCCCTCTCGAGTATTGGACTGACAAGGGGCTCAGTATTACTGCTAGTGCTATAGGGGAGCCACTTTTTGCTGACGTGTTCATTAGGAACTGTCTGAAAGTGGATTATGCCCGAGTTTGCGTCATATTAGACGCAAATACTAGCCCGATTCGCTCGTTTCTCATGGTTCTTCCGTCTGATGGTGACTCTCCTTATGTTAGGAGGGTCCATGTTGAGTATGAATGGTTACCACATCGGTGTGGTGTTTGTAGAGTTTTCTAGCAACGTGATCAGATTTGCCCGAGCATTTCAAAGCCTTTGGTTCAGAAGCAGGTTAAGCAGGCTCGTACTTATGTGGCTAAGCCTGCTCCCTCAGGTGCTTGTGGTACGGGGTCTTCGTTGGGTCTGGTTCCGGCTGGGGGGGGTCACTCAGGCTGAGGTAGGCCCATTTGCCAGTTCCGGGTGCCCAGGTGTGGAGTTAGCTAGGGGCTCTGGAGGTCGTAGTGCTGGATCGTGTCCGTTGAGTAGCATCTCTACTTTCTCCTTGGTTACTACCAGCTCTCCTATCGTGTCGCCTAGGAGGGCTTGTGCTGGTGTGTGTGAGCCGTCTCAAAACAGGTTTGTGGCTCTTTTTGGTCTTGACGGTGATATTGAGGATGAGACTCCTGATTTTGTTGGCACGTCGCTTTGTTCTAGTTCTTCTCCTTTGGGCCCTATTATTGATGCAGCCCGGGTCGATGTTGTTAAATGATCCCTATTGTTGTGTGGAATGTTCGTGGTCTTAACCGGACTGAACATCAGATCTCGGTCCGGGAGGTAATTAGCTCGTTTAATCTTTGTTGTATTACTCTACTCGAGATGCGAGTCTCGGTTGGTAACTCTAGGCGTGTTTCTTCATTTATTTCTGGCTCTTGGAATTGGTTCTCTGATTATGGTAGTGGGCCTAGGAAGAGGATCTGGATTAGGTGGGATCTTGGTTCTGTTTCTGTGGATATTATTGCTATCGAGTCGCAGTTTATTCATTGTCGTGTTACTCGTTTGCTCGACTCGTCCTGCCTTCTGGTTACTTTTGCCTATGGTTCTAATGATCTTATTGAGAGGCGGCTGTTGTGGTAGTATATCACTGACTTCTCGGTATTACATGCTGCTGAGCCTTGGGTTATTATGGGTGATTTTAATGCTGTTTTGGACACTAGTGAGATTTTGGGAGGGGAATCTCCTCATTCTGACGATAAGCCGCCCCTGGTGGTGTTCAGAGAGCTTTGCAGGCGTGCGGATATTGAGACCCTTCCGATGGTAGGCTCTTGGTTCTCTTGGCATAACAAGAGGCCTTCTCCAAGATCTTTATGGAAACGTCTTGATAGGGTGTTGGGTAATCCGCAGTGGTTTATTTATCATGCTGATCGTACTTACTCTTGTGATCTGCCACAGACTTCTGATCATAGCCCCCTTATTATGGGTCTTGATAGTTTGCCTCGCTGCAGAGGTAAAATGTTCAGATTTGATAATTTCCTGGCTGACTCTCAGGATTTCCTCCCGGCGGTTTGGGACACTTGGTGTCACCATATTGTGGGGGGGCCATTCTATGCGATTTGTCATAAGTTGGATGCCCTTAAGCCCGTATTTCACGCTATGAGGAAGAGGAAAGGGGATTTGGCATTGAATGTTGCTGCTGCTACTTCGTTCCTCTCTTCTTCTCAGAGTATCCTCGGGGACCATCCCATGGACGACTCGGCTTTATGGTTGGAGAGATGTTGTCGGTGGGTTTTCTCAGTTGTTATGGCTCAGGAACAGTCTTCGCTCAGGTAGCGGGCCAAGTTGGCTTGGCTTAAGGATGGGGACGAGTGTACTGCCTTCTTCTTCCATCGGATTGCATCTAGGCGGGTCAGATCTCGTATCTATAGACTTAATACGGAGGATGGTACTGAGTTGACTGACCCTGCTCTTATTAAGAATGAGGTTGTTGCGTTCTATAAGAGACTGTTGGGTTACTCTAATCGGATTATGTCTTTATCTTTCAGTCATGTTAGGCTTTTTATTTCGGCTTCTCTTTCGCCTGATGTTGCGGTGCACATGGTTAGGCCTGTTACTGCTGATGAGGTTCGGTCTGTGTTCTTCGAGTTTGATAAGGACAAGGCCCCGGGCCCTGATGGTTTTAATGCTGCTTTTTACTGGCGGCCTTGGCCGATTGTGGGGGGTGATATTTCGTTTGCTATTATGCATTTCTTTGCTATGGGAAAGTTTGTCAGACAGATTAATTCTACGATCATTTCTCTTGTTCCGAAAGTAGCCTTACCTAGGAGCATATCGGATTTTAGACCGATCTCTTGCTGCAACTTATTATATAAGGCTATTTTGTAAATTATTGTTCACCGTATGCGTGATAGCTTGGATGCCTTGATTGAGCCGGCTCAGACTGCTTTTATTCCTGGGAGAATGATTAGTGATAATATCCTTCTTACTCAGGAACTTCTTCATGGTTATGGGCAGAGGGGGATGCCTAGACGGTGTGTGTTTAAAGTTGATCTTATGAAAGCTTATGACACTGTTGAGTGGGATTTTGTACTGATTGCTCTGCAGTGTATGTGTTTCCATCAGTCTTTCATCGCGTGGATCAGGGAGTGCATCACCACTACTGCCTTTTCGGTATCCTTGAATGGTGATGCTGAGGGGATATTTAGAGGTCGTAGGGCACTTTGGCAGGGAGACCCTATCTCTCCTTATCTCTTTGTTATTGTTATGGAAGTGCTTCATGGTATTATTATTCGTGAGATTGCTCAGACTTCGGGGTTCCGGTACCACTGGAAGTGTGAGGCTACCCGTACTTTCATGCTCGCCTTTGCAGATGATCTCCTTTTTTTCTGTAATCCAGATGAGATCTCTATTGGTGTTCTTAAGAGGAGTATTGATATCTTTGATTCTATTTTGGGGTTGCGTGCCAACCCTAGGAAGAGTAATTTTTTCTCTCGGCAAGTGCTTTGGAGCAGGGGGCTCAGGTTGAGCAGTTATTAGGGTTTCAGATGGGCCAGCTCCCTGTGAGGTATTTGGGAGTCCCTTTATCTTTATCGAAGCTCACAGTGGCTCAGTTCTCTCCTTTGTTGGACAGGATTGATGGTCGGCTAAGTGACTGGGCTTGTAGATCTCTGTCCATGGCAGGTCGTTGTCAGCTTATTTGGTCTATTTTATCTGCTGTTCAAATTTATTGGGCCTGTATTTTTATCTTGTCTAAGGGCGTGCTTGCCCTTATTGAGAAGTATTTTAGGCATTTTTTTTGGAAAGGTTCTCGTGACTCTAGGCATGCTAAAGTGGCTTGGTCTAAGGTTTGCTTTCCTGTAGTGTGTGGTGGCCTTGGTATTACTCCGTTGAGGATTCAGAACCAGGCCCTAATGACCCGGCATATTTGGGCTCTCCTGGCTGGGTCCTCTCGTTCTGTTTGGGTTAGCTGGGTTCGTTCGTATAGAGTTCAGTAGTGTTCTTTTTGGGATATTCCTATCTCTGTTGTGTCTTTTTGGTATTGGAAACAACTGCTAAAGTTGCGTCCTTTTGTCATGGGAGCATTTCAGTATTCTGTTGGTGATGGCTCTTCCTTCCATTTATGGTCGGATCTTTGGCACACTATGGGTTTGATTAGGCATTCTCCGCCTAGGTCGCCTCTTTGGACTGGCATTGATGTGCATGCCCGTATTAGCTCTGTTATTTCCGATGGTCATTGGGTTTGGTCGGTGGTTGATCGTTCGAGTTTCAGCAGGTTGTTTCTGCCCTCCCTTCTATCAATGGAGGCCAGGATCGCATCTTCTGGAGACCGCATAGCTCAGGTTCCTATTCTTCCTCGTCCGCTCTTCAGTTCCGTAGAGAGTATTCTCATTCTGTTCCATGGGCCCCTCTCCTTCTTGGCCCCGGGAAGATTCCTAGGCATTCCTTCATCTTATGGTTGGCTATTCAGGAGCGTTTGTCGACTATAGATAAGCCTTCGCTGCAGCATGAAGATGGTATTTGTGTCCTTTGTGGGATGGCGTTTGAGTCTCATTCTCACCTATTCTTCATGTGCCCTTACTCTAGTAGGTGTATCTCTATTGCTAGGAGGGAGGTAAAATTTTGTTGGCCTCACTCTGAGTGGAGTACGGGTATTCTTTGGGCGGCTAGGAGGTGGAGAGGTAAGCATGTGGTTAACGTGGCATACCGTATCTTTTTAGCGGCGTTGGTAAATTTAATCTGGCAGGAGCGTAATGAGAGGAGATTTGGTCAGAGGCGTCGAGATCCACATACAGTTACTTTCCAGGGGATTGGTCTTGTACGTGACATTATCTCTCAGCATTGGCCGCCTCATTCCTTATCTGCGGTCGCTGTTAGGCGTATTTGGAGGGTTGCTTGGTAGTTCCATTGTAACTCTTTTATTATTTTTTTTATTTCGTGATGTTGGTGCACCTTTTGTAATAGTTGTTGGGTACTGGCCTGCCCTGTTGGCCAATCTTATATTTAATGCAATTGACTTTTCCCCAAAAAAAAAGAAAAAATAGAGGCAAGTCTAGACTTTGTGAAGATGGTGATCAGGCCAGAACTAGCACCCGAAGTTGGGGAGAAGAGAACATTAGCGCATGCTCGTTCACAAAAAGAAAAAGAAAAGTTGCAATTCTGCACATCATTAATGGATATAAAAGTGCCGGAGGGCTTCTCTTCAAACATTAAAAGTATTGTTTGCCTCGATAAGTTGAAGCTAACGGGCCAAAGTCACATGATTGTCATGTTCTAATGCAACATTTCCTGCCTATACTTATACATGATGCTTTGCCAAAGCATGTGAGATATGCTGTTATGAGATTTTGCTTCTTCTTCAAAGATCTTTGTTCGAAAGTCGTCGACATACTCATGCTATATAATCTGCAATATTAAGACCATTTGCCTGTTGGAGAAGTACTTTCCACTCTCTTTCTTCGATATCATGGTTCACCTTATAGTCCATCTTGTTCGAGAAGTCCGGTTATGTGGACCAGTTCACTTTAGGTGGATGTATTCATTCAAAAGGTGCATGAAGGTGTATAAAGGATATGTGGCAAGTCGAAAACACCCCGAAGTCTACATTGTTCAAAGATATGCTGCAGAAGAGGCTGTCGAGTTTTGTTTGGAATACATGAAAGATCTCGATCCTATTGGGATACCTATTCCAGTTAGAGACCTCATTACCACAACTCCCGGTTTCCTAGACGGAAGGGCAGCAAAACTGGTGGCAGAAGTTGATTTGCACAGGGCACACAAAATTGTGTTAGAAAATAGTGAAGAAGTGTCTCCCTACATCATGTAAGCCTAATTCAATTTGCAAAATTACACATTAATTGTTTATAATTTTCTATACATACTATGGTGTTGCTTTGAACTAATAATGTGATGTATATACACTTCTACAGTGAGCATAAGACCCATTTGAAAGTGCTGAATCCGAAGAAAGTGAAAGATGACAAGTAGATACAAGATATTCACAACAAGAAGTTCACTGGGTGGTTCAAAAGGAAGGTGGTTGAGGAAATCAATAGTTGCAATGGGGGGGACGACATCAACATTAACATGGTTGGCACATGGGCCACGTGCGCGAGTCATTAACTACAGTAGCTATGTGATAAACGGTAGTTTGTACGAAATAAAGGCCCGAGATGATGAAAGAGTTTGTCAAAACAATAGGGTTTCTCAAGTGGTGAACACGATGCTTGTTAGCAGTGCAAAAGATAAAAACCCCTTGTTTGCAGATGTTTGCTACTATAGAGTAATCAAGGAGATATGGGAGTTAAACTATCATCAGTTTCAAGTTCCTGTTTTCAAGTGCGCATGGGTTCCAAATGACAAGGAAATAATCACGAACGACGAATGTGGATTCACCTTAGTCAATTTGAACAAACAGGGTCATAGGAAAGAAGAGTTCGTGCTAGAAAGTCAAGTTAGTCAGGTTTTTTACATTGATGACCCGTTAAGAAAAGGATGGTCAGTGGTTATACCAATTCCCAAGAATAATAGTGAGGAGGAGAATGCGGAAGTGACTAGCATTCCACTTTCTCATTCTTTATATGACTTGGCAATTCATTGTATTCCTATTGATCAATGATATGTTAGGCCGGGTAGTAAGGATGGTAGTAAAGATGAGGGTGTTTGGGTGGTGAAAAAAAAATGATGTAACAATTTGTTATGTATTGGTTAAAGTGATGAACATCAATTTATGTTATTATCTTTTTCTTGTACATGTTATGATTGTTATGTGTTCCTGTTACGTTATAATGTTTTATGTGCTTTTTCTGCTTTATTATTTATTGTTATCTGAATTATGAAAAACTTATATGATGTATTTTATGGGTTATTGCAGGAAAAAAACAGATGGATTCAGCAAAGCAAGATGGTTGATGCTTCTGAGAAGAGGGCACCTGAACATGAGGAGGCTAAACAACCTGTAGTTACAGATGAAGAAGTACCTATCCACGAGCAAAAAAGAACCAAACGGGGTCCATCATCTATGTGGAAGTTGGTTAAGCTGAGGGCAAGAGGGAATAAGGTTAAGGTCCATTACGATAGCCTTGGGCAGGCTTTGTATGAGGATAATAAGGCCTTGCAGTCATACATTTGCCATGTTGCAAGATCTATGGTTCCATGCAACATAGACAACTGGAGGTTCATTCCAAATGATATCAAAGATAAGATCTGGGAAGAGATACTGGTAAGACTAAATGTTGCAATGTTATATATGTGTTTTATATGATATCAGATATTTGTTGATGCTTTGTTCTAATATTAACAAATTTTTTGATAATTGACAGCATGTGTTTGAAGTAGAGCCACAAAGTAAGAAGACTGTGTTGGCTTCCGCAAACCAGAAATGGCATGACTGGAAGACTAAAATGACTAAGAAGTTTGTGTGGCCATTTCGCAAAAATCCTGTTTTGGTGCGATCTTCTCCACCGACTGAATATCAAATCTTAGCTGAAGTTTAGGAGTTTGTTGTAAGAGAATGGACCCTTTGTGGAAGGTATTAAAAGTTGACATTTTCCCATTTAAATCTCTCAAATATATATTTATTTGGGAATCATGCCAGATTACACACAAGGAGCAGAAGGCTCGGACAAAACAGATCAAATATCATCACAAGGCATCTCGAAAGGGTTATTGCAATCTGGAAGCTGAGCTAGTAAGAAAATTATTTAATCTCCGTATTTAGATTTTTATAAAGTTGTTGTCGTGTGACCCATCCCCGAACCCTCGCCTTGCGGGGACGCTTCGTGCACCGGGCTGCCCTTTTTTTTATTCAGATATTTATAAAACTTTAGGTGAGGTAATAATTTTTTATCGTTAAAAAATAGAGAAAGAAGGGATTACTTGGTGAGGATGAGGAAATCAATAGGTTGCTGCCTTGGATCTTAGCCCGCCAAGATGACGAAGGTCTTATAGCAGATGAGGAGACATCGACGATGATAGCAGATATTGTGAGTATTTTTAACTAATTAGGCTCTTTAATTTAAATTCAAATACTTTTGCTCTATTTGTCTTATCTTATCATCTAAACACTTGCTTTTACATGCATGGCATGTGGATTGTTATAGGAGGAAGTCTTGAAGAAACAAGCTAAGGGAGATTTTCTTCCACAAGGATCTCATGTTGCTTTAACTGAAGCGTTGGGGACAGACGAGAAATATGGAAGAGTAAGAGGCATAGGAGGGTTCGTCAAACCCCAAGTTTATTTCAGAACTCCACGAAAGACGAGAGAACCAGTTTCAAAGGCCTTGGTTGAGAACCTAAAAGAGAAGACTCAAGAAGTGTCTAGTTTGAGGGCTGAAGTGGACAGATTGAAAGCTGAACTTGCTGCAGAAAAGGAAGCAAAAAGCCCGAATGCTTCATCAAAGAAATCGTCAAACATGTCCAATCCAGTGCTAGACACAGACCAAGTGGGACTGGATGACTGTGATGCTCCAAATCCAACGGTAATTCACCGTTATACCCTTTAGGATGGCGATATATTTTGTTAATTTGGTAAAATGGCCTAAAAATTGATCTTAAACAGAATTTTAAGGAGGCAAAAAGCAACTTGATGGAAGACTTTCTCCGTGAAGGAAATTCTGGACTGCTGAAGGTTATTTATTTAAAATATTATATCACTACATTCTTGTGTGTATGTAGGAACTTGTATACATTCTTTCTTCCTCTTGCTTTTTAAATTATATACATTCTTGACAGAGGAAACAAATCATCGAAGCTGCTGAGATATCTGTTGGGAAAGATGGAGCGGTTGGCGGTACAAAGACGAAGGTTTCTTATAATTTTAATTACTTAGACTTTCAACGTTGCATTCACTTTATAGCATCTACCTGATTTTAATCAACATATTTTTGTCAATAGAAGGGTAGGAAGTCCAAGGTCCTCCCAGCACAAAAAGATGTTGAAGAAGCAATTCCAGATCCTAAGGTTCTTTGACTTTCTTATAATTATTAAGTCGGTATATTATTTCCTCGTATGTACATCAAAGCTAATTCTTATCTTATTGTTCTTTCAAGGGGAAAAAGAACAAGCTAAAAGCAAGACAACCTATTGGTAAATTGGTTCGGTCTAAACGTGACCTACATCCTCTCTTCTATCTTTTCCTATTGGCTTAAGAACAAGCACACACAATCTTGTCTTGTCTTCTATCGATCCGAGCACAACCTTTACAAAGCGTGTCTTCAATAGGTCCAAGCACAACCGATCACTCAAGAATAAATATTTCTTCTAGTGTTCTATCGGAACTAGAAAATCCTTACCTACGATCGTTGGAGTTTAATCCTAACAATGCCGGATCAATTGATCCTAATAACACCGGATTAATACTCTTAGAATCGTTCCTCTCAAGAACTCGAATGAGTGATGCAACACTCTCAATATAATAAAAAAATACGAGGTATATGGAATGTTACAAAATGTGAACAACTCTCGTTTTCTCTTTCTCATGACTTATATGATGGAAATAAATCAAGATAATCAAAGCTCAAAGTATTGCAACTATGCTTGTAGTTGTGTGTCCATCAATTCCAAATATGATGGTATTTATAGGCATTTTGAGCCTTATAGCCATTACTGATCTTTGGAGTTTAGCGTGCGCTAACTCTTATGCATTGCATGCGCTAATGGCGTAGTCAACCAACTTTTCGTTTGACGTTGACTTTAAACGGGCTTGTCTCTTAACGTCTCTTTCCAACGGATAAATTTTGAACTTAGCATGCGCTAATACTCATTCCTAGCGTGCACTAGACGTTCAAGATATGCTTTCCAGATTTGAGCGAGATTCTTGTGTTGACTTTGTTGATTCAACGGTTGAATGACTAATGGTAGGATTTTGAACAGTTAGTGTGCACTAACATGTAGTAGATAGTGTGCGCTAATGGCTTCAGGTAGCGTGCATAAGTCTTCATTGTAGCGTGTGTTACTTGTTGCTTCATTTAAACTTCAAAGCTTTCTGTCTCCGATATACTAACAGGTAGCATGCGTAATTATATCCCGTAGCGTACGTTACTCGTTCTCAGAGCATGCGCAAATGTCTTCTTAGCGTGCATTACTTGTTGTTTCTTTTTCAGCCCAGAACTCACTATCCTCTATCTTGTTTAAACATGAAACTGATAGCGTGCGCTAGGTTTTTATTTGCTTGCGTTAGTTGATCTACATAGTGTGCGCTGATATTTGCAGATTGCGTGCACTAAACATCAGGTGAGACATCGGGTAACTTCTTCAGGTGACTTTCTGACTTCAGATAGCTTTCCGATAGCGTGTGCTACCACATATGTGTAGCGTGCGCTCTACGTCGAGTTTGTCGATAATGATGCAAGTCGTTTAGTTGAATTTTGTTAAATGTTTTGAAAACGTTCATCATCAAAATAATTTGTTCAACAAGTAGTACCACTCGAACGTTATTATTATATCAGAATTAAATCCACCTGCAGGATTTACTATAATAATCATTATCGAGTTCCTCAAGGGGACATCATCAACCCGCACGAGTCGGGAAATAATTTCTAGTAATAATAGTAATTGTTATATAAATAATATTATTGCCTAATATACGAAGCTTATTGAGTCGATCACTTTGACTCTATCCCATGGTAAATCAAAGAAATAAATATTATAAATACACAATTAAATATTATGTAGTTAGAATTAGGAAATAATAATTGTCCGAGATTTACGTTCTTCCTACAGTCAGTACAAAAGGCACTATCTCACTTCGATCAAGTTCAACGTATGCAAATATGCTTATGCATGCTAATAGTAAAGACCAACTAACCTCAAGCATACAGTACAACCTTTCATATAATATATCTAATATTTATATAGGCTATGAACTATTATATTATTTTATAAGGCACTGATAATGTGATCTTCCGTGTGACACCAACACACCACATTATCTACAATATAAAATAATTAGACATTTCATTTGCATAACCATAATGTGAGTAAATATGCAAAACATGTGATTAATATAATTAATATTCTCATAGGTAGTTATAGGGAAATAAAGTAATATAAGCATAAAGTATGCTTTGCAGTATACAACCCTAACACTCTTCGCCTTTGTACTCTCCATGCGCCTGCTCACCATGGGATTTTGTACTGGATACATACAAAATATAATTACCCCGGAAGAGGTCTGCAAAAAAACCGGTGCAAGTACATTGATAATATGAATATGTATAACGTGCGAAAATACATCAGTATCATGATCACAATCCAAAAACATAAGCAGTACCATGTCACGCCATTATTCCTGAATAATACATATATCACACTTAAATAACCACATGGGCTATATCGATACGAGGTTCGCACCCCATCATATCCCAGAGCCCTCGTTAGGGTGGTCCCCGGTTGTATAACCCGTCGAATGGTACGTGGTTCGCACCCCATCATACCTTGAAGCCCTCATCAGGGCAATTCCTGGCTTTACTCGACCACAAAACATAGTTTCACGGCATTGGTACGGCTTTTCAAAAATATCATTTTAACTTTTCAAAAGCACCGTTACACGTTTTTATCGCAAGATAATACATAAAGTACGATCAAGTACTTGCCATGTATATCAATGGGTTGAGAATTCGACTGTGATGAAAATGGAATGGGGAAATTCACCGGCCTATCAACCTATCACAAATAATATTGCGTGATTACTTCGAGAACTGTCGATAGTCGAGTTAGAAAAATATCAAAATCCTAGTCGCAGACTTATCTGGTCAAGGGTTAAAATTGTATTTACAATTACACCTCATGCATCTAAAGAACGTAGGAAAGTTGGGTCTCAAATTTGGAGTCATTTACAGGTCGTTTGACTTATTTCGGATCGAAAATGGAAAAGTTATATTGTTTTAGAGCATTTAGGGCTAAAATATAATTTTCAAAATCTTTTTAAAGTAAATGGGGTAATTCTCTAATTTTTTGTATTTTCAATTCAGGTGTCAATTTGTAAAGGTCCAAAAGTTTGATTTTGGTACCAAATTGAAGTTTTAGAAAACTTCAATTAAGGGCAAAACTATTTCTAATTCCCTACTCCCTAACCCTAAACTTTACAATTGTTACATTTTCACCTCCAAATTCTATTTTGGCCATTTTCGACCAAACTAATGTCGTTTCGATCGTACCAAACTCTCTAGAAACTCCTAACCTATCGATTGATGTCAATATTGCTCACGACAATACCGCAAAACATGCCGTCGTTTTCCCAACACTTTCCTTAACTTTGAAAAATACCCACAAACTCATATATATAAACATCTGGGTATAAATTTCTTACACATCTGCAACATACATACAAGACACACTCACACATAGCCGACTCCCACAAACACACACACACACATATATATAAAGCATGCACAAACACACACACACACACACACAAAGCATGCACAAACACACACACACACAGCACGCACAAACACACAAACATGCACACAGTTTACACACACACAGCTACACACACACATCCACACATACAAAGTCGACACTCACGCACACACAATCGACACACCACACACACACACACGCACATAGTTTACACACACACGTACATCGACACACACCCACACACTCACACACACAAAGTCGAAAGTAAGGGAAAAGAAGGAGAGCCTTACCTAAGATTCTTCTTCAGTAAGGGCAAAGAAGGAGAGCCTTACCTAAGATTCTTCTTCTTCTTCTCTTCTTCCTATTTCTCTCTTCCTCCTGCCTGAGTTTTCTCACTGAGTTCTCTCATTCTTTCTTCTTTCTTCTTTTTTTTTCACATGTAGGGATGTATATATCCCTACTTGAATCGGTTGAAATGGGGAAGGGCAAGGCGGTGCTGGGTTGGGGGATTTAGTCGGGTCGGGCCGGGTTAGGGCAGGGGTTAGGGTATGGGTTGTATATATGGACACATGGGCCAAAAATCACATTTGGTCCCATAACTATTTGCTTTTACGATTTTGGTCCCATTGATTCTCACTTTTTCAATTTCGTCCCATATGTGCGAAAATTGTCCAAGTTAAGACCAATTTTTGCCGGAAACCAATTAAGTCGTCAGAAAATGCACGTGACACGCACATGATCACAAAATATTGGTGGATTCCGGCATTAGTAAATGAGGTGGCATTTTTTTGCTGACCTGTTCTCTTATTCCCAAATAAAAAAAATAAAAAATAAAATTGGGAAAAGAAAAACGGGAAATAAAATAAAATAAAAAACACAAATATCGGGCGACACCATTCCTATTTCAGCCGCAGAAAGAAGAACACAAAAAACCCTAATTTCTCATCCCCTTGAAGCAGCTACCTTGATACTGCCATGTCCGAGTCGAGTGGAAGCCAAAGATCACCATTGTTATGCAAGTGCAGGCTCCTTGCCCCTGTAGTCACTTCTTGGAAGGAAGATAATATCGGGCGCAGATTTTATGGATGCCCTAATTACCCGGTTTGCTTTCTTTCTATTGATCTTAATGGGGTAACTGTTAATCTACCCAGTAGATAATTATTTGTTAATTTGTGTATGCAGGATGTTGGGTGTTGCAAATACTTCCGATGGATTGATCCCCCACCGTGTGAGAGAAGTAGGGTGATTATCCGAGGACTTTTGCATAGAACGAATGAACTCAGAGGAGAGAATTGCAATTTGGTTGCTACTGTACAGAAGTTGGAGGAAAGTGTCCTTATACTGCAGGGTGAAGTTGAAAGGCTTGAGGAAGGTTTGAAGAAACACACTCAAATGGCAGCCAATACAATTGAGAATACCAAAGCCAAGAATCTGAAAAATGAGAAGGGAATAGGATTTAGGCATTTGGGTTGCACTGTACTACTTCTCATTGTTGTTTTTTGTGTGTTGAAACAAATGATGTACATGATGATGATTGGTGAGGACAGTGGATTCAAGATGATTAGTTGTTGAATATGCTTTTTTTTGTTAGGTATATTTTGGTTCTTCATAGTGAATTGTAGAATATGCATTGCTCAGTTGTGGAATTAAGTCTATGTAACTTATCTTTCAAGAGTTAATGTAATCTTTGAAGTATGCTTTTTTTTGTTAGGTACATTTTGATTCTTTATAGTGAATTGTAGAGTATGCATTGGTCAATTGTGGAACCAAGTCTATGTAACTTATCTTTCAAGAGTTAATGTAATCTTTCAAGTCTATGTATTTTTCTTCATAGTGAATTATAGTGAATTGTCTTTTTTGTATTTTGTCCATGTAAATTATATGATAATCATATAAAAAGAATGTGAAGATACCAAACACACACAATATTAAGAGAATGTTGATACCAAGAATGTGATAGCAAACATTGATACACATACAAAAGATTATGAAATACCAAACATTGGTTCCAAACATTGTTATAAAATACCAAACATTTGTTCCAAACATTGTTATGAAATACCAAACATTGGTTCCAAAAGATTATCGTACAACATTGTTATGAAATAAGAAACATTGGTTCCAAACATTGTTATGAAATAACAAAACATTGTGTGCTATCAGTTATGTTTTTTGGGTCAACTTGATCATCTTCTACAACTTCTACATTGCTGTCAAACAGTTGGTCATCATCATCCTCATCTATCTCATTACCCACAACAAAGTTTGGGTCCTCAAATGATTCATATCCAGATTCATTTTCAGAATCTATTTGATTATTAGTCTCCTGAGGGATTTCTCCTAGAGTTTCAACATACACATTCATCTCCCTCTCTTTCAGAAAGTCAGTGGCCCAATTCCTAAGGTCTTCATCATCAATAATCAACTTAAAACCCCCATCCCTAAGCAACAAGTAATATCTTCTATTTCCCTTAACCCCAAAAATATCACTAAAATTATCCAAGTCAGTCATTTTAAACTCTTGTGATTTCACCATATCATAAACTAACCTATCACCACCTATATAATTTGTGTTGGGCGTATTTTGAAAACTACCCCCAAAGTGAAGAATTACAGTGATATAATTGCTTTCGGGATCTGAAAAAACAAACAAAAACACCACCTCATCACATATATTACACCTTGAACATCGCAAATAACACAAAAATGCAACTATAAACAGGAAAATGAAATACTCACCATAACTCGGAAGGTCCCGATCCATAGCACCGTTCTTCCGCATGAACAACAGGCCTTCAATCAAAGTGTCTTCAATCTAATTAGAGTTTGTGTTCTTAGAATGAGAATGACGGTTTGTGTTCTTAGAATGAGAATGACGGTTTGTGTTCTTAGAATGAGAATGGCGGTTTGTGTTCTTAGAATGAGAATGGCAAACGTTTTTCAATCTAATTAGGGATCCATTCCCATTTTTCTTTTCCCAATTTTATTCAATTTTATTTTTTATTTTTTTTTATTTGGGAATAAGAGAACAGGTCAGCAAAAAAATGCCACCTCATTTACTAATGCCGGAATACACCAATATTTTGTGATCATGTGCGTGTCGCGTGCATTTTCCGACGACTTAATTGGTTTCCGGCGAAAATTGGTTATAAATTGGACAATTTTCGCACATATGGGACGAAATTAAAAAAGTGAGAATCAATGGGACCAAAATCGTAAAAGCAAATAGCTATGGGACCAAATGTGATTTTTGGCCTCGACACATGTGTTGTATCATATTTATAGTAATGGTTTAACCATATCTATGTATATTCATCATTATAGTTATTGTTATTATTATTTTCATTTTTCATCTCGACTATTCGTCGATAAGACGGTGATGTATAAATTATTATATATAAAATATATAGTAACACTCCGGAATTACAGAAATTTTGGTTCGTTACTCTAAACAATGCAGGGTGATATAGTTCTCAACCCCGACATAATAACTAAATTTATTCGACGGTTCACAAAATATAAAAATCACCCGATTTATTTACTACGGGGTATCACACTTTTCTCATCTCGTACTTTAATGGATTATTTCTAAAACCGAACTATTTCGGTCTAAGAAATATGCATCTCAGTTTAGCAAATCCTGTATACCATTTAGTTCTGTACTTACGGCTATCTTCAAATATCATCATGTTGATTTGTCAAATGAAGTTGCCGTACTAGTCTCTCGTGGGCATGAAATTTCCGATTCCACACTCAAAGCCTTGCACTATGTTCAGACCCTGAATCGATGGATCTTATTTTCTTACCTGAGGGAAAATGACAGGGTAGACAAAGGGACACGGATACCGATGCCTGAAGAAAGGATAACTAGAAGAGGTTCGGAGACGCTATGCGAATTGCAAACTGGAACATTCGTCCGTAAATCTCAATCCAAAGGCAAAAGGCCAATGGGAGAAGCAACAAGTGAAAGAGAAGAGGATGATCTGGTGGGATTCGGTGCCTAAAATGAAGGCTCAGTGAAAGCAGTAAACGAAAATTAATTCGATGTGAATTCCTACGAGGATCGATCAAGCTACGTATATATAAATATTAAAATAAACAAAGGAAGATCTGAAATCATACCCTTGTAGTCCGTTGATTAAATGGTGTTCTTCTCTTGAGAGATTCCCCAATCTTTCAGTTAACTTCCCCGCGAATCCGGTTCGTCAAGCTTTTGAAATCCCGAGCATCGAAACACCGTGCCTCTACTTGACACGCGTCGAAAAACGATCGGAATGACAACCACCCTATTAACCTCCAAGGTTACGGCTAGAATAGGATGATGAAGCTATATTATTTGATAAATATACTCCAAGTATATTATTCAAAAACTCTCTGTATTTCTCTCACAAAGTGAAGTGAAAGAAAAAGGAAGAAGACAAGAAAACTATTTTCTTTTCTCTCTCTCTGCTTGCACTACGTGAGATGTGCAGTCGTGAAAGAAGAGAGTTGAGTCTTCATAATATTCCCATCCCACATGTCAAAATCCACCAACCAAATAATGTCCTTGATTCTTGTCCCCACAAGTCAAGAGATTCCACTCATAATGGTGGAGACAAAAGACAAAGCTCACATGGGGGAAAGTGGGGCGGCCATATTGGACGAAATGGATGAGTTCGGTTCGTTTCGGACTCCTGCGAGTCCAAACAGATAAACTTCAATTCCATTCCGATGTATTTATATCAATTAATTAATTCAATTAATTAATCACATCAAATACAAAATAATATAATTAATTTCTTTAAGAAATAATTATATCTATGAATTAAATTAATCACCCAGTAATTTATTTAATTCATTAGGCCGTAAATTAATTTATCCAATAAATCAATTTAGATATCCAATGTCCCAATAAATTAGGTATCCAATATCTAATATTCACAATGAGTGAATAAGCTCGATTCATTCCGTCGTCAATCCTATTGCACGACTCGGTAGGTCCGTCTCAGTTAGTAATGGGAGGAACCAAAGAGTAGTAGCACCACCTAGCCAGCTTGGAAGCCTACACTGTACCCCAACTGAGAACGAATGATAGGGATCATTCAAAAACCATTCTGTCGTGATTACTAGTATACGTATAAACCCTTCTTTCAAATGTCCCGATCAACTTATAGGGTCACGGTAAGTCAAACCCTATCTGTACTTGATGCTATGCATATGTTAATGTAAATCGAGATCATCGAGCTCTCGTGTATCCAATACAACTAGCTTCAATGCTTTGGCCAAAGACTTATGATCTCATCTGCCAATAACCGCATAGGACACGTAACTCGTTCACTAACAGGAGAAAAAAAAATTCTATCTTGGTATTCAGTAGGACCTGCTACTTGCCCGTCAAGATGCACATCGAGGTTGACCCCCGCCTTCTGGTTTATAGGTCGAACTACTCTAATGAAAATCTTAACACATCCCTACTAAATCCTCAAGTCGAATGTTGACGACTACCTATCATAACCTTTCGATTCCGTCATTGACTGTCCTGGAGTGAAATTCGTGTGACGAATCGAGGATGAGTCGGTTCGAGTATACTAATCTAATTAGCATACCTATAATGTGTGCTCTCACTAACCATTAGTGTTCGACAGGCACTCTCCAAGTCAAAGAACACGTCATACAAGTCTTCACATAAACTTAATGCCCAGTCAAGTTTCATCGACTTACGAACGATTAAGTATTTGAACTATAAACCTTTCCAGTGCCAATCCCCTTATCCAATAAGGAATGGAATATTTTGCTCTCGAATACAAGGACTAGTTTATATATATATATATATATATATCACTACACCAAAAATAGGATTTTATGACATTGAAACTCGCTGGATTTGTGACTGTCAATGACAGTCACAACTTTATGACTGCCAATAACAGTCACAAAGACCAACAGTGATAAATCGAAATGTTTGTGACTATTATTAATGACTGTCACAAGTGATGTGACTGTCTTGAACAGTCATAAACTTTTCTCTTTCTCTTTCCTTTTTATTTATTCTCTCAAACAAGTGGGTTCTCTCTCCCATTATCTATTCTCACTGTCGGCTCTCTCCCCTCTAACCTCTCCCCTCTCTCTCTCTCTCTCCTTCCCTAAAATAAACACACACACATACACCAAAATCAACACACCACCAAATATTACCTAAAATTAAATCGACACACAAATATGCAGACCCGTCACAGCGAAGAGGCGAGTGGCGCAGCTGATAGGGGCTGGGCGATGCTGTGACAGTTGCCAGAATCTAGGGATGGGCGTCACCGTCATCACAGGATATCTCGACGCCGGCAAGTCGACAGTAAGTAATTAAATTGATAAAAATGTACAGCTTCCAGTTAGTTTAATCGACTGCTAGTTGCTTAATAAATCTATCAGCTTTTTTTTGGTGTGTGTGGGTGTGGATATTTGGCTGCGAGTTATAAGAAATGCCTGAAATTTTGCTTATTAGTTAGCCGATGAAACCCAGGTTTTGCCTAAGTTTAATCTCAGCTTGATAAGCTATGTAAATTCTCCTTTTACTTTAAACTTTATTTAGCTGTTAAAAAACGTAATCTATTGGATTATATTTGAGCTAACAAACTTGGCATAAACTCGATTTCAGTTGAATGTTAATTAAGTCGATGGATTCTGAACATGGTTACTTCTTAATTTCGCAATTATAGTAAGTGGCAACATAGAAATAGTGATAGAAAATGCACTGGAATTACTATAACTATACGAAAGAATAAGGTTCCGATTTCCTGGAGTTGTTCGATTCGATAAGCGGATTTGGTTATTTCTGTCGCTGCTGGTTGAAATTGGTTCTTCTATGGTCGTTTTTGTGTTCGTTTTTAATCTATTTTCTGCGTCTACCGTTATTATGGCACCATTGTACTATATTCTAAGTCTAATATGTGTGTTTTTGTTATTTTCTGTGTAGATGAGTTCATTTTAACAGTATGGCAGCAGCATTTCTGTTGATTGGTTGATCATTCTGAGCGTTTGTTCCATTTCAGCTCGTTTATTCTCAAATATAAGGAACCCCCTTATTTTTCCTTGGACTTGACAGAATGTTGCCTCATTTTTTATCATATTTTTTCTTTTTTTGTGTCGAGATTGGTTTTACTTTCATCGTGATGAGAATTTTACAGCCCTGGAACATCATTTGTAGTATATTGATAATCTATATTTTTCTTTAATTCAACTTTCTTTGTTCTTAAATTATTGTTGTTATGCTATGCAAGATTTGTTGGAACAATATTTTTTAAATCATTTTAAACATTTTGATGATGCGTTATTTAACCAAAATTTACTTAACAAATTTTTCCTTCATTTAACGTACGTAAACAAACCTTTTATAACGTACGTAACACTCACAGTTTTTGTAAGTATTTTTATACAGGTAACGTATGTAACACACTCAATATAACGTACGTAACGTTTGAACATTCTGCCCGTTGCAAAAAGTCATTAGCCGTTACAACAAGTCTTCACATTCAACGGATCTCTGACTGGAAGTTAACGTACGTAAGCATATCTTATATAACATACGTAATGGATTTTATCGAATGTCTCTGGACTATTTTTCACAGTTCGTTACGGCCGCTACACAAGCTATATAACATACGTAGAAGACATAACGTACGTAATCAAGGCTGCATAATGTACGTAAGCTATGTAACTGTTCCAACGGGAAATTCAGCTCATGAAGGCTATAAATACCACACTTCAAGGATTTGGAAATCACACAAGTTATCTGAGCTCACAAGCATACTCAAGCTATTTCAAGCAAATATTTCAAGAGATATACATATTCCATATTGTGATACGAGAAGATTTGCTCTATTATTTCTAATCTACATTTTTGTATCAAAGAGCGATATATCGTGTAAAGTCGAGTTCCTACTCGCATTTGTTTTGCTGTAAAGGTTATCTTGTACCCGTAAAAACAAGATAGTTTTAGTGAGGTTGTTCTTGAGCCCGGAAATCAAGAAATCGTAAGAGTTGGCACTAAACTAGAAAGTGCATTCTAAGTTTATAAGAAAAGTCCTAGTCGATAAAACTAGGTAGGGGACGTAGGCTTCGTTAATAGCCGAACCTCTCGAACAATTTCTTGTGTTCTTTCCTTTCCGCATTTTACTTACTCTGATATTTTAGCTTCCGCACAAAAAGAGTTCAAAACTCTTATCCGCACTATTCAATTCCCCTTCTAGTGGCGGTACCAATCTAACAAGATTCTTATAGTATTTCACTACTGGATGTGGTGTTGTTTGTGTATGTCAGTATGTGCAGTCGGTTTGGTCATTTTGTATGTAATGGGTTTTTTTCTTTTGACTCCTTTCAATCAGCACTTGTAGTGTTATGTAAATTATTTATGGTTTCTATTTTCTGTCAGATAACTTTTGATTCATTTCGAGTATCATCATTTGTGCTTCTTTCTGGCTCATTTTGCTGCATTCGACACTGTGTTGATCTCATTGTAGTCTTTGTTATCCTTGATTCCTTGTTTTACTATTTGACTGGTGTTCTTCTGTTTCGGTGAAACTGAGCTGTCACTCTTCATTTCTATATAACGGCAACTTAGTTAGAGCGAGATGCCAGTTCATTAAAGAGACTTATTTGCTATTTATATCTACCAAGTACTTTGATTCCTACACATCTCTATATCATTCCTGCCATGTTTTCATGTCTTTTGTAGAAACATCAAATACCAAGCTCTTTTTGCACTGGCGGCTGAATATTGACGTGCCCACAAATGTCACGAATAACAAGACAGGTTATTGTTATATGTTGAATATTTCTGAATATTGTTATATGTTGAATATAGGTTTTGGTTTTCCTTTCACCTGATCATATTAAAAATTTGGTCTTCTAATAAATATTATTGTTGTATCTTCTCTTGAAGCACTTTCTCTTCGTCAATTTGTTCTGATTAATGGTGATATTAACTCCCTTATCCTTTCTCATACTTGATAAAAATAAATAAAAAAGGTGTATGGCAAACTTGTTTTGCAGGTCTTTGTTATATGTTTAAACGAAGGATGATTGGATGCTTTCTTGGTCCTTGTGCAGGGTTATCGACTGACCAAGCAGGGAAAAATGAACTCATGAGTGTAAACTGTGATTATTTCTGCACTGCAACTTTTCTATATTTGCTATGTGATCAAAATATGAACTCATGCCGACTCAATTTTGGAGACAACTTTTTTAGCTGTATTCATCAGAGTATTGATGTAATGGCTTTCATCTGTTGTCATTTGCTGATTTTTCATTTATCTTTATGTTAGTTATTTCTCGGATTGCAGTTCTCAGTCAAAAAATTGTGCAACTATTCTTTTGGCATGATTGCAGTCCCCGAAGGGCTTCCTTTAGCTGTAACCTTAACGTAAGTATCTCAAATGTATCCTTACAGACAAATTACTTTGAGTTTTATTGTCGTTGTACACTCTACCCTCTTTGATTTTGATTTCTGTTGAATCTCCAACAGCCTAGCATACTCCATGAAAAAAATGATGGCTGACAAGGCTTTGGTATGTAAACTTCAATTTTCAAAGAATTTCTGTTTATTTAATTGTGTTGTAGTTTCCTTATTATATGATAATATTACCATGAAATTGTTAAACTGGTGTAGATGCGTAGGCTTTCAGCCTGTGAAACTATGGGATCTGCAACAACTATTTGCAGTGATAAGACTGGAACTTTGACCCTAAATCAGGTTGTTTTGCTCTGTTGTAAATTTTATTAAAATATGAAAGCAGTTTGCTTATGTTTTACCTTCTCGTTTCGGGTCATTAATTTTGAAAAACTGCTTATCAGTGTTGTGAAAATGAGGTGGAGGCAAGTAACTTCTGATGCTGAAGGAGGAAAAATGTTATCAACAATGACTATGGATATAGATTCATAAGAGGCTTCGAGTACAAAGCTCGAGCATCTCGTATTCAAGAGAGAATTATGGTTTTTTTAAGACACTAGAAGATTGGATACTGTGTTCCACATAAAAGTATGATTTTTTTCTTTTCAGGTCAAGGGATTACATTGTGATTTTTATGTCTTGTAAAAATTAATTGGAGTGTTGTGTGAATACTTTGAGAAATATGTTTGGATTGTATTATGAATTCATTGTGAAAATAATTAGATTACATTTAGAGAAAAATGGGGTTTTACTTCTTTTTTTTTTCAACAATTTGTGACTTCTAAAAACAGTCACAAGACAATCATGAAAAATGATATTTGTGACTGTCCATGGAAGTAACGAAAGTTGAAATTTGTGACTGCTAATGACTGTCACAAAAGTGGAAATTCGTGACAGCTAATGACAGTCATAAATGTATTTGTGACTACCATGGAAAGTGGTATTGTAAAGTCATATAAATGAGGTTTTGTCACTGTTTTGTGACTGTTTTTGACAGTCACAAAAAAACTTGTGACTGGTGATTTTATGACAGTCTTTTGTGACTGTTTTTGCCATTTGTGATAGTTTTTGACAGTCACAAAATCGTGATTCTGGTGTAGTGTATTTACGAGTCGGGAATACCAGTGACTACCTGTAAATAAAGAAATATACAATTGCCTTCTGATAATGTTATACATAATAACAAGTACAATGCCCTCACTCAACATCTCCTGAGTGGCATTCGAGGGAATACTCCTAACAATCTCCCACTTGCACTCAATGCCACACACTATGGTATCTAATACCCATGTTCTCCAGATGACGCTCCAAGCTAATCTAAGAAAGTGGCTTGGTCAATGGATCAGTGACGTTGTCGGCTGAGTCTACTCTATGCAGCACAATGTATCCCTTTGCGAACAAATTCTCTCACGAGATGATACTCTCACTCAATATATTTTGTACCATTATGAAACCTCGGCTGCTAGGCCTGTGTTACCGCTCCATTGTTATCGTATAAAAACAAAAACAGGCAGCACAACACATGGTGTCATGAGAAGTTTACCCAGTAACTTATTAACCCTTCCTTTGGAGGCCTCCGAGGCCGCTTTATACTCAGCCTAATAGGTGGAATTAGCAGTCACGCTATGTTTGACACTATGCCAAGCTACTGCTCCTCCATTAAGAGTAAAACGTAACCAGAAGTAGACATAGAGTCGCCTTTCTGTCCTTGGAAGTCTGAATCAGTGAAGCCCATCACATTAAATTCTCCAACGCCATACATAAGAACTAGATCTCTAGTCCTTATAAAGTACTTGAGAGTGTTCTTTACGCCGGTCTAATGTTCCCTACCTGGGTTTGCCTGAAACATACTTACCATGCTCCCAGCATGCGTAATGTCAGGTCTCGCGCACAACTAGGCATACACAAAGCTACCCACGGCCGAAGCATATGGTATACTACTCATTTCCTTTCATTTTTCCTCATTTTGAGGACACATCTTCAAGGAGAGTTTTATTCTATGTCGCATCAGTAGGAACTCTCTTTTAGAATCATCCATCTTAAATCGCTTTAAGATTTTATCTTTATAGAGGGCTTGGAAAAACCTATCGTTCTCTTCGCTCTATCTCAGTAGAGCCGAATACCAAGAATATAGGTTGCTTCTCCCAAGTCTTTCATGGAGAACCTACTCGAAAGCTAAGCTTTCACAGAACTGAGCATTCCCACATCGTTTTCCTATTAGTAGAATGTCATCTACATATAGTACTAAGAATGTGATCTTGCTCCCACTAACCCTCTTGTATACACAAGGTTCCTCTTCATTTTCAATGAAGTCAAACTCTTTGACGGCCTCGTCAAAACGAAGATACCAACTACGTGAAGGCTGCTACAGCCCATATCACAGAGTCTACATCCACCATCGCATGGTCATAGGTCGCGGGGTCGATCTCTTGGTGTTGTGAGAAATCCCTCACACTATGCCGCAAGTGCACGGTGTCAACAAGTAATAAAGTGATAAGTAAGATATCATTCCCTGGAGGACTGATTTCACTAAGTACCAAAATATAGTCGACTCGTAATTTTATTTGAAGAACAATTAAATAGAATTTATATCTAAACTAATTGTAGAAAAATAAATAATAATAGTAATAATAATAATAATACTAATAAGGGCGTAGGATTATGATTTTCACCTCAAACAATCAGGAATGATATTTATTCAATTCAATTCACTTTTATTCAATCGATTGTAAGCCAGGAATTCCTAAATTATTCTAAAGCCTTTCCCAAGGTCGATAGAAAATACTACGAATTATTAACTCGATATATCCCTATTCGAATTAGATAATTAATAGCTAAAACAGTTCAAGAATTTCTACAATAAATAGGCTTCACAATTCCCATGAGTATATCCCTATCTCACGAAAATCATGATTATTCTCACAATAACTATGCCTAAATTTCATCTCCCGAATCCATAAAGACATTCAAAACAATTCAACTGTTGGCCAGACAATTAAAAAGCATTAAGAACAGTAAGAAGAATCCAATTCAATAGAATAACGAATGAATTGAAATAATAATAAATAAATCAAACCGTCATGTAATCGGCTACAATCAAAATCCTACTCGAATAAATTGTAACACCCCAAACTAGGCGGATATTACAGTGCCGTGGACCCCCGACTGGGACCCACCAGGCGAATGAAAAAGGATGAATTACACAGGGTAAATGTAGTACCGAACCACATTACAACATCAATTACTCCGATTAGGAGTTTCATACAACACACCCAGGATAAAATAGAATACATGTGTATCTTATGTGACGATAAAATACACAACACTGAATGAAACGAGTATTCAAACGGAAAGTCTGCAGCGGAATAAATAAAGGAAACATAAATGACTGAATAAGACTGGGGCCCCCTACTAGTATCACTGGGACTCCTCGCCGTCACCGTGCTCTCCCCGTGCCTTAGCCTTACCATGACACAAAAGCAGCATCCCCAACGGGCCGATACGTAACAACAATCCTCAAGGGTTGAAAATACACAATCATGATATATCTGAAATTATGAATTATCCTGTCGAACATATGCAATCAAACATGCTATATGAATCGACTATCAGTACGGCTCAAAGGAATGGCGCCACACTACGTCCGGGATGGAAATGTGTCCGTGCACAAGCCACCAACGAGTATCGATCGAATACACGTGTGGTCTTGTACCTAATCAGTCTCACGAAGCCATCAACTCGTGTGCACAGTCCAATGTGAGGCCACCAACCAACACACGACTATAATGTGCCCGACATGAAAATCCTACACATACAAACCGGCACGCCAGTATGACCCGGAATGCCACAATATGACAAAAGTGACAACAAAAATGAATAATGACTCACCAAGATTAAATGATGGTGAAATGAATGATAGCTCAATGAAATGGTCGGAACCGTCGTTCCTTATGACTGAGGTGATTAATTGACAATGACAAGTTTTGATACGGTTAATACAATGATGAATGAGTTACGATTATGAATGAACAACGACAAAAGGAATGAACATCCTTTTAACCGAGTAAGAATTAACTTACACAATACCGGTGACAATTATCCTTCCACGAACAACGTCCTAATTGAGATATCGGTCGCTCGAACAACCTTGAATTATACAATATCCAACAACTCGTTCAATATACGAATCAAACACGAATATAACGAACTCAAAACGTCGATACGATTAAACTAAGTTCATTGGGGCATTATATCGAATACGTTGTGGCCAAATTCCGATTGTTTACAATCAAATCTCAATGAACCACTATCAAATCCCCCAAGAGGTGTTTCAAACCAATAAACACCTTCCAAATGATCAATAATCCGAAATGAATATCCGAAAACGTGATTATAACGACAATTAATCGAAAACCCCCAATTTCAACTCGATAATCAAAGTGTTCTTGAATAATCATTCGATAATCCAATGAATCCTTATACAAACTCATAATCATATACATATCCCTTCATATAACAAGATTAAAATGTCGAAAACATCATATCTCAACACAAAATCGAAGTCCAAAGTGTCGAAGAAATTACCTCTTGAATATCCAATCACTTCGATCCGAAGAACACGAGTTTAATCGAGTATCCAAGCTTCCCAAATGATTGAAGGTGATGAAAAATACACACTCAAATGATAATTGATGAAGAAAACTCCCCTCAAGCCTCTCTCTCTCGTAAAGGTGGAAAAATCGGAAGGAATGAGTGAAATGCTCAAAAATGAATTTATAGGGGTTGACTACCTGCCGGACACGGCCGTGCCGATCGGCACGGTCGTGTCGCATACCGGCCGACAGTGGCCGACAGGGACTCGACCGTGTCCGGCTTGACACGGTCGCGCGCCGGAGGGCTCACCGACGATGACCCGTCCGACATGACTCGCAAGATGACTCGACCGCGCTGCATTTACACGGTCGGGCGTGCCGGGCGATTTATTCGCCTATCCGGAAGGGTTCGACTCGGCCGCCAAACGACACGGTCTAGTCCTGTGGGCAGATGCCCGGCACCTTCCGGACGAGTACGGCACGGGCCGTGTCGGACGACACGACCGAGTCCGTCGGCGTGATCGCCAAAAGTCAAAAATGAGCGGGTGAGCTAAAACGACCATAACTCTCTCGTCAGGACTCGATTGACTCACCGTTTGAACCATTGGAAAGCTAACTCGATGCTCTATAATATTGCAAAGATTTAGAATTTTTAGAGTTACCAAAAATTAATGGTGATCTAACAAAGTCGAACTCATATGAGGAAAGTTGAAACAATGAACAATAACGATACACAACTCGAAGTTTTTCCGAACGGTGAACACGGTGAAATAACATGATTGATGAATGATTATAATTGAGTGAAAATACACTGAGTGACAATTACAGACTGATAATTACTGAATGAAAATGAATGAATTACAACCGGGTATTACATACACCCCCCCTTAAAAGAGTTTCGTCCCCGAAACTAAGGGTCAAACAACTCGGGATAACTCTCCCGCATATTCTTCTCGGTTTCCCAAGTGGCCTCTTCGACTCCGTGTCTAGACCACTGAATCTTAACCAAAGGAATCGTCTTATTTCTCAACTGTTTGATTCGCCGCTCTAAGACTCGTATAGGACGCTCCTCATATGAGTGGTCGTCGACGATTTCGATTTCGTCGAACTGCAGTATGTGACTCGGGTCGGCAACATACTTACGCAACTGAGATACATGAAACACATTATGAATTCGGCTCAACGCCGGAGGTAAAGCCAATCGATAAGCTAACTCGCCTACTCGATCCAAAATCTCAAACGGTCCAATGAATCTCGGACTCAACTTTCCCCTCTTCCCAAAACGGAAGATACCACGACTCGGGGATACCTTGACCAACACATGGTCACCAGCCTCGAACTCTAATGGTCGACGACGGTTATCTGCATATGATTTCTGTCGACTCTGAGCGGTCAACAAACGACTCTTGATCAAAGCTACCTTTTCCCGGGTGGCTATAAGCATATCGGGCTCGGTGCCGATTGATTCTGACAAGTCATCCGAACACAAAGGAGAGCGACAACGACGACCGTACAAGGCCTCGTAAGGTGCCATCTTAATGGAAGCATGCCAACTGTTATTATACATGAACTCGATCAATGGTAGTTGGGCTTCCCAATCATCCTTCCAATCGAGGACGCAAGCTCTCAACATGTCCTCTAATGTCTGAATAGTCCTCTCTGATTGTCCGTCGGACTGAGGATGAAAGGCGATCGAGATTAAGCTGAGTTCCCATAGCACGATGAACTGATTTCCAAAAATGTGACACAAACCGTCCATCACGATCGGAAACGATACTTTTAGGAGTACCGTGCAGTCTCACAATCTCTTTGATGAATAGCTGGGCAAGTCTCTCGGGACCCCAAGTATCCTTAATCTCAAGAAAATGAGCTGATTTAGTTAAGCGGTCCACAATCACCCAGATCGTATTCATGCCATGACGACTCGTCGGCAAACTCGTGATGAAATCCATAGAAATGTCTTCCCATTTCCACTCTGGAATAGGGAGAGGTTTCAGCATACCCGCCGGTCGCTGATGTTCAATCTTGACTTGTTGGCAAGTTAAGCATCTCGAAACAAATTCCGCGACTTCTCGCTTCATATTACTCCACCAGTAATTTTGTTTCAAGTCTTTATACATCTTGCTAGACTCGTGGTGAACAGAATAAGGGGTAGCTTGAGATTCTCTCAAAATGTTGTTTTTCAACTCTTCATTCGGAGCACAACCGGTTCTTATACCTCAAAAGTCCGTCCTCGTGGACCACGAATCCAGGGGCTTTTCCCGAGTCACATCCTCACGGATGCGCAACAATGAAGGGTCCGAACTCGATTCTCTCGATTACCTCCTCAAGTGACGATGAAATCTCTAACATACAAAGTTGTCCCCGAATTGGCTGAAGCCGGACCTCGATCTCGGGTCTAAGGAATTCTCGAAGCTCCTTCGAATCGTTAAACGAGCAAGCATCCGCTCCGAACGGAATTACGACTCAAGGCGTCGGCGACAACGTTCGCCTTGCCCGGTGGTAAAGGATCTCAATATCATAATCCTTGATTAGTTCTAACCACCGCTCTGCCGCATATTTAACTCCTTCGAGTAAATATATACTTTAAACTTTTATGATCGGTGAATATCGACAAGTAACGCCATAAAGATAATGACGCCAAATTTTCAAAGCAAACACCACATTTGCTAGCTCAAGGTTGTGGGTCGGATAATTAATCTCGTAAGGTCTCAATTGTCGTGAAGCATAAGCAATAACCTTCCCATTCTGCATGAGTACACATCCGAGACCCTGTCTGGACGCATCACTATAAACCACAAATCCCTCCGTCCCCTGTGGCAAGGAAAGTACAGTCTTGACATTAATCGGCTCTTGAGTTCCTCAAAACTCCGTTGACACGCGTCGGACCACGTGTATTTCTTATCCTTCCGCAAAAGGTTTGTCAAGGGTTGAGCGATTTTAGAAAATCCCTCCACAAATCGCCGATAATAGCCCGCTAATCCGAGAAAACTTCGGATCTCCTTAACATTCTTCGGAGGTAACCAGTCTCGGATAGCCTCCGTCTTCTGAGGGTCGACACGAACTCCGTCCGATGAAATTACATGTCCGAGAAAAGTCACTGGACATCCGTAACTCGCATTTGGAAAACTTTCCATAGAGTTGCTCTCGTCTCAACACGCCGAGAACTCGATGAAGATGAATCTCGTGTTCCTCTCGGTTACGAGAATAAATCAAAATGTCATCGATGAAGACAACAAAAATCGATCCAAAAAGTCGATGAAGACCCGATTCATTAGTTCCATGAATACCGCAGTGCATTAGTTAGTCCGAACGGCATAACTACGAACTCAAAATGACCATAGCGTGTTCAAACGCCGTCCTCGCGATATCCGACTCTCGAATCCACGGTGATGATATCCAGATCTTAAGTCGATCTTGGAAAATACGAAGCTCCTCAAGTTGATCCAAAAGGTCATCGATACGGGTAAAGGATACTTATTCTTGATTGTCACCCTATTCAACTCCCGATAATCGATACACAAGCGAAAAGAACCATCCTTCTTTTTGACAAACAAGATTGGTGCTCCCCACGAGACGCACTCGGTCGGATATAACCTTTCTCGAACAATTCTTCAAGTTGATTCTTCAACTCCCGCATTTCGTCGGGCCATCCGACGGTGCCTTCGATATCGGAGACGTACCGTGCTCCAACTCGATCGTGAATTCCACATCTCTCTGTGGAGGTAAACCAGGTAACTCGTGCGGAAATACATCGCCATATTCTCTCACAACCGGAATATCCGACAACAATACGATGATTTTTCGGTTTTGGTCATATAGCACCAATAACCAACACATCCTCGATCGAGTAACCGCATCGCTTTCATCAAATTAATGACTTTACTGCAATGGGATTACCTCCCGAAAACACATTCGACCCCATCGTCGAAATGATAGTGACCATACGCTTACGGACACTAATGATGGCATCATGACGATCCATCCACCAATACCCAATATGACGTCGTCCCTCGGCAAATCTACTACGATTAGGTCCGGCCATACATGACCATGGCCGAATCGACAATTCGAATCTCACGACACGATAATTCGTCTACCATCGGGTAGGCCAATGACATAAGGCTCACAACTAGTAGCACTACCTGCACTAGTCTACTCAAACATGACTCGGAAATGAATGAATGAGATGCACAAGATCAAAAAGGGTACACACGAGGTTGAGATAGAATATCGAGTGTACACGAGATCATTCGGGCCTCGGATCATCGGTCTTCTTCATCTCATAAATTCGGGCTTGCCGGCCCCGAACCGGACGCTCCGTCGATAGCTCTTAGCCCGCTTTAGCTCTGTCGTATTGAGCAGCCGACCGAGTGGCTTTGATTCTCGCACCGCTGAATGACACAGGGGCTTGAGATGACGCCGAGTGGGTTTAGAGTCCCTACGGCAAAAACGGCCCTATGCCCAGCATTCCCACGATTGTGGCACGTGATGCATCAAGCTTTGGACACTTGGTGCTGAAATGACCCTGTTCCTCACAGTTGAAACAGGTGATGGCCGAACTGGCCGCTCGTGACTGAGATTCCGCGGGTTTAGACGTCGTGGGAGGTCGCTCAGAAAAAGTAGAACCCGCACGTGGTTTCTTGAAAGTGGCCTGACTCCCGTCAGACTGATTACGGTTCTTGGACTTCTTGCTAGCAGACAAAGGTTGCTGCTTAGCAATTTCCTTAGCCGTAAGCTCGTAAGTAAGAGCCTTCTCAATGAACTCGGCCAGAGTGGCACAGTTATGATTAAGTAACTGAAGTCTCATACGGGGTTTCAGCCTCTTGCTGAAATACTTGATCTTGTCCGCTTCTGAGTGAATGATAGATGAGGCGAACGGAAGAAGTTCCTGAAATTTTTCGGCGATGGCGAGAACATCATCATCCACCGAAAGGTCGGGAGTGAGTAATTCCGACAACTTGGCCTCCCTGAGTGGGGCCGGATAGTACCTCTCCATCGTGAGAGTCTTGAACTGATCCCAAGTACATGTTCCGTCTGTGGGCTTCAACGATAACCACCATGAATGAGCGCTCTTACCGAGATAGTAAGCCGCGACTGAAACTTTATGCCCTTCAGGGCAATCCACCATAGCAAATAACTTCTCAAAATGCTCAAGCCAATGAACAATATCCGCCGGCTCAGATGAGCCCTCGCTGGCGAGAGATATCGCTAATGATATTGCTTACACCCCTCTCTTGCCTCTGAGGTGGCGGCGGAGGAGCCTGCTGATTTTGATTGACGGAGTTATGCATCGTCTCCATCAACTGAGCCATCTGGGTCATTTGGGCCATCATGCCCTGCATAAATGCGAGTGGGTCAACCCGGACACCCTCTGACTGAGCCGTGTCCCGGGTACGACTCCCCGACAGTGAATGATCGCGTCCAGGTGAATGAGTGGCGCTGCCGCTTGATGAATTAGCATTATTCACGGCATTTGCAGACGAGTATTTGCACGAGTTCTCGGGATTCGGCCCGCTCCACGGCCTCATCCTCCACGTCCTCTGCCAGCCCTTTCCATACTGAAGTGGAAAGTCATATGATGATTATATATCTCGCATGAGTATCACATTATGATTACGTCATTAAATGATGAAAATGAGCATACGCTCTAACACAGTGTTTACATGAACGATTAATCGAGGTGACATGATGTCGATGAAATTATTGAAATGATTATCTTGAACAAGTTAACAAGATTAATTATATGATCTTCGGATCAACAACCGAGTAATGAAATGAGTTGAGTGATTAATGAGTTAAAATGACCGTCTGGTCAAAATGAAAATGATGTTTGAGGATTGTTAGCGATAAATTATGAGTGAATGATAATTGCGGAAATTATACCATGGCGTTAGAAATCTTACGGTTCTTTGATGCGATTGGCTCAAGATACGCACAGTCACACGTGACGCGAAAGTCCAATGATACTAGTCCGATGATGATGATTTCAAATGAGACATGACTCGGAAGGTAGTATTCAAAACCACGCTCGATACCAACTCGTAACACCCCAAACTAGGCGGATATTACGGTCTGTGGACCCCGATCGGGACCCACCGGCGAATGAAAAGGGATGAATTACACAGGTAAATGTAGTACCGAACCACATTACAACATCAATTACTCCGATTAGGAGTTTCATACAACACACCTGGGATAAAATAGAATACATGTGTATCTTATGTGACGATAAAATACACAACACCGAATGAAACGAGTATTCAAACGGAAAGTCTGCAGCGGAATAAATAAAGGAAACATAAATGATGAATAAGACTGGGGCCCCCTACTAGTATCACTGGGACTCCTCGCCGTCACCGTGCTCTCCCGTGCCTTAGCCTTACCATGACAAAAGCAAGATCCCCAACGGAATCGCCATACGTAACAACAATCCTCAAGGGTTGAAAATACACAATCATGATATATCCGAAATTATGAATTATCTGTCGAACATATGCAATCAAACATGCTATATGAATCGACTATCGAGACGACTCAAAGGAATGGCGCCACACTACGTCCGGGATGGAAATGTGTCCGTGCACAAGCCACCAACAGTATCGATCGAATACACGTGTGGTCTTGTACCTAATCGATCTCACGAAGCCATCAACTCGTGTGCACACCCAATGTGAGGCCACCAACCAACACACGACTATAATGTGCCCGACATGAAAATCCTACACATACCAACCGGCACGCCAGTATGACCCGGAATGCCACAATATGACAAAAGTGACAACGAAAATGAATAATGACTCACCAAGATTAAATGATGGTGAAATGAATGATAGCTCAATGAAATGGTCGGAACCGTCGTTCCTTATGACTGAGGTGATTAATTGACAATGACAAGTTTTGATACGGTTAATACAATGATGAATGAGTTACGATTATGAATGAACAACGACAAAAGGAATGAACATCCTTTTAACCGAGTAAGAATTAACTTACACAATACCGGTGACAATTATCCTTCCACGAACAACGTCCTAATTGAGATATCGGTCGCTCGAACAACCTTGAATTATACAATATCCAACAACTCGTTCAATATACGAATCAAACACGAATATAACGAACTCAAAACGTCGATACGATTAAACTAAGTTCATTGGGGCATTATATCGAATACGTTGTGGCCAAATTCCGATTGTTTACAATCAAATCTCAATGAACCACTATCAAATCCCCCAAGAGGTGTTTCAAACCAATAAACACCTTCCAAATGATCAATAATCCGAAATGAATATCCGAAAACGTGATTATAACGACAATTAATCGAAAACCCCCAATTTCAACTCGATAATCAAAGTGTTCTTGAATAATCATTCGATAATCCAATGAATCCTTATACAAACTCATAATCATATACATATCCCTTCATATAACATGATTAAAATGTCCAAAACATCATATCTCAACACAAAATCGAAGTCCAAAGTGTCGAAGAAATTACCTCTTGAATATCCAATCACTTCGATCCGAAGAACACGAGTTTAATCGAGTATCCAAGCTTCCCAAATGATTGAATGTGATGAAAAATACACACTCAAATGATAATTGATGAAGAAAACTCTCCCTCAAGCCTCTCTCTCTCTCGTAAAAGGTGGAAAAAACTGGAAGGAATGAGCTGAAATGCTCAAAAAATGAATTTATAGGGGTTGACTACCCTGCCGGACACGGCCCGTGCCGATCGGCACGGTCGTGTCGCATGTGTGGCCGACAGGACTCGACCGTGTCCGCTTGACACGGTCGCGCGCGGAGGGCCTACCGACGGTGACCCGTCCGACTGACTTCGGCATGACTCGGCCGCGCTGCACGACGACACGGTCGGGCGTGCTGGGCAGACGATTCTGGCCTATCCGGAAGGGTTCGACTCGGCCGTGCCAAACGACACGGTCGAGTCCTGTGGGCAGATACTTCGGCACCTTCCGGACGAGTACGGCACGGGCCGTGTCGGACGACACGACCGAGTCCGGTCGGCAGTGATCGCCAAAAGTCAAAAATGAGCGGGTGAGCTAAAACGACCATAACTCTCTCGTCCGGACTCCGATTGACTCACCGTTTGAACCATTGGAAAGCTAACTCGATGCTCTATAATATTGCAAAGATTTAGAATTTTTAGAGTTACCAAAAATTAATGGTGATCTAACAAAGTCGAACTCATATGAGGAAAGTTGAAACAATGAACAATAACGATACACAACTCGAAGTTTTTCCGAACGGTGAACACGGTGAAATAACATGATTGATGAATGATTATAATTGAGTGAAAATACACTGAGTGACAATTACAGACTGATAATTACTGAATAAAAATGAATGAATTACAACCGGGTATTACATAAATCTAGAAACTAAGATGCGGAAAAATTAAGAAAAACCGTAGGGGATCCGTGGTCTTGTCGTCGCCCACAAATCTCCTCCTTATGTTCTTCTCTCTGTCTATCGATCTCCCAGATTATTCCCCCCTTGGTTTTCAGCCCTTCAATGCTTATTTATAACTGTTATCAGCCTTCAAAACGCGTCCGTGTGATTAGGTCGAGAACAGGCTCCAAAACGGCGAAGAAATGCGGAAGGCTCAGCCAAAACCGCCATGTGGGCCGTGGCTCACTTAATCTGTGCTGCGGCCCCTACTGCTCAGCGCCGGATGCCTGGGCGCATATTCTCCTCCTGGGCCGCGGCTCACTTAGGTTGTGCCGTGGCTCACGGTACAGTGGGTTCGGCGCTTGCTGGTCACCTGCGTGTGCCGCGGTCCGCTTCCCTTGTGTCGCGGCTCCAGGCCAAAAACTGCCATTTTCGCCCTTTTTTCGTCGTTCGAGCTTTCGGACTCCAATTTCCTGCAAAACATATAAGAATAGTGCATTAAAAGCTCATTTATGAATATTTAGGCTCAAGATGGATATAAAATAATGATAAATAAGCGCATAAAAATACGCCTAACAAATACCCCCAAACTTGAGCCTTTGCTTGTCCTCAAGCAAAAAATTCTCAATTTTAAACAAAAAGTATCGTGAATACTCGTGCAAGTCCGTAGTGCTCAACTTAATCAATACTACCCTGAAAATCTCAAAGAATAGTACAAGTATCATAATAGTGAGTCACATCCAGGACATTGATTCCACAAAGTAACCAATTTCAGTCCTAATCAATCGTTCAAGAAGAAAATCAAGCTCAAAGATTAACAAGCGTGAATTTAACCGACCGTCAATATGAAGGGTTAGATTAAACAAGCCAATTCGCCCAGTCCCACAGTCTAGTGGCAAAATTCAAGAGTTTCATTGTCAAAATTAATCCTCGGATAGTATTCCGTTATGTATGATCAATAATATAGATTCGAGTTAACCACTAGGTTCGGATCTCGGGATGTTTCATCGGGATAATCCTAGGGTGGATTTTCATTCTCATATATTGGGGAACCGTTTGACGTAAAAGACACTCATGGGGCAAATGGATGCTTCTAGTTACTAAGTCCCCCTCTACAGCGGAGAAAAAACTCGAATAGCAATTTCCCGCATGTCCGATTCAAGGTCGCTGTTTTACGCGAGAGTAAACAACGGGTCACGCGAATACCCCCGGTTACTAGGCTCCCCATCATCGGCACATGCGAGATCTCTAAACCACTAGTCTAATCAGGGTTGTCGTTTTACGCGAGAGTAAACAACGGGTCACGTGAATACCCCCGGTTACTAGACTTCCCATCATAGAACAAATAATATCTCGACTTTTTCTTGGGAAAAACTGTCCGACTCTAAACTCAAATTAAGTGCCAACACGACTCATGTTACTGGACGACTAGCTAACCGAAAAGTTTAACCAAATGTATAAACGGTGATTTGAAAACACGTATGTCTCCTTTCTTATCTGCTAAGATTTCTACAAAAACGATAAAATTTCGCACCTAACTGAATACTCAACAGAAACAGATATCGCTGACTGCAACTCGACTAAAACTCAACCGTTTCTTCCAAGAGAAATTAATATTGTAACATCAGTTTTACACACGGGAGCACGAAAAATTCACGTTTTTGAACAAAACCATCAACAACATGCAAGGACAATAAAGCAATCGCAATTTATAAGCAAGAAAAATTAAGAAAATTATCGCATGCTTCAATTTATTCCACTACACATAAAATCATCAATAATAAAACTCATGTGACAATAAAAGAGATAAGGAAAAGTGAAACTTATTTCAAATGTCTTCTTGAAAGCCAGCACATGTCTGAGTGGAACCGACTGTCAATCCATACTTCAAATAATGCTCAACATCACGAGGAACCCCCAAACTTAGTCTCTAGTCATGAAATAACAATAGACATTAAGTCAAGAAAGACTAGAATATGAAGAATAATAACTCATTGGGGTTATAAAAAAAATATTAGAGAAATAAGGGCCAACAAGACTACACGAATCCAAACAAAATAAAAAACAAAGAAAAGAAAATTATTAACGAAAAAAATCAAATAAAAACAAATAACTAGAAAGCAAGTAAAAATGATGGGTTGCCTCCCATCAAGCGCTCTATTTTACGTCTTGAGCACGGTGTGGCAAATAAAAAAAATTAACGTGGCTTCTTTCTAGGGAGATTGCCAAATGCCCCCTTCTTTCAATCTATAAGCCTCTTATTCCAAAAGGGAGGCTTTGGTTCATGCCTGGTTGCCAAAAATAATGAGTAAGAATAATTATGCGGACAATCAAAAAATAATGGAAGAATATAATAATTGTAAGGCACGAAAAAATAATCAGAGTTCGAATGGGTAAATAATAAAGACTTATCATGAACAACCTCATTAGAACTCAAAGAATCAGCCTCAACTAAATCAAAAGTAATAGGGTCAATCTCTCCCATTATGGATTTGGGAAAAATTATGCGTGGCACCATTAATAAAATTTTAGGCACATAAGTGTTCACCTTATTAGTCGAAGTTTGATGACAATTTAATAAAATTTCTTTGGAAACATCATCAATGGTAACTTCTTCTACAAGCTCATCACACTTTATGTAATTATCAGGTGCTGGGGGATCGACACTAAAACTCAACATGTTTTTCCTCTCAACCTCCCCCTCAACTTCACTACTAAATATATGAGCTGGAAAATAACCATAGTGAATCTCAAGACCACGACGTGCACATTCTCGCTCAAGAGGGGCACTATCAGGATTTTTGAGAGCGTCTACACATTGTTCAAGCATGGTCTTTTGTTTCGGGGGAGGGGGCTGACTGACCCTATTAGGCAAATTATTAAAAACATCGAAATTTATGAAATGTCAAGGGTCACTATAATCAAAGGAAAATATAATGAAAAAAAATAGAGACTAAAGAAAGAAAGAAAAAAAAAACTTCAAATTAAAATTAGAGTCGCTTGGTATTGATATTAGCGAAAAATCAGTCTCCGGCAACGGCGCCAAAAACTTGTTGTGAGGAAATCCCTCACACTATGCCGCAAGTGCACGGTGTCAATAAGTAATAAAGTGATAAGTAAAATATCGTTCCCTCGAGGACTAATTTCACTAAGTACCAAAATATAGTCGACTCGTAATTTCATTTGAAGAACAATTAAATAGAATTTATATCTAAACTAATTGTAGAAAAATAAATAATAATAGTAATAATAATAATAATACTAATAAGGGCGTAGGATTATGATTTTCACCTCAAACAATCAGGAATGATATTTATTCAATTCAATTCACTTTTATTTAATCGATTGTAAGCCAAGAATTCCTAAATTATTCTAAAGCCTTTCCCAAGGTCGATAGAAAATACTACGAATTATTAACTCGATATTGTTAGGAGTATGCCCTCGAATGCCACTCAGAGGATGATGAGTGAGGGCATTGCACTTGTAATTATGTAAATCATTACTATAAGGCAATGGATGTTTCTTTATTTACTGGTACTTACTGGCATTCCTAACTCGTAAATATACGTATAGAAACTAGTCCATGTATTTGAGATCAAAAGCATTCCACTCCTTATTGGATAAGGGGGTCGGCACTGGAAAGGTTATAGCTCAAATACTTAATCGTTCGCAAGTCGATAAAACTTGACTGGGCATTAAGTTTATGTGAAGACTTGTATGACGTGTTCTTTGACATGGAGAGTGCCTGTCGAACACTAATGGTTAGTGGGAGCACACGTTATAGGTATGCTAATTGGATTAGTATACTCGAACCGACTCACCCTCGATTCGTCACATGGATTTCACTGGGACGATCAATGACGGAATCGAAAGGTTGTGATAGGTATTCGTGAACCTTCGACTTGAGGATTTAGTAGGGATGTGCTTGTGACGTCAAGATTTTCATTAGAGTAGTTCGACCACGTAAACCTAAGGCGGGGTCAACCTCGACGTGCATCTTGACGGGCAAGTAGCAGGTCCTACTGAATACCAAGATAGAATTCTTTCTCCCGTTAGTGAGCGGGTTATATGTCCTATGCGGTTATTGGCAGATGAGATCATAAGTCTTTGGCCAAAGCATTGGAGCTAGTTGTATTAGATACACGACAGCTCGATGATCTCGATTTGCATTAACGCATGCATAGCGTCAAGTACAGATAGTGTTTGACTGACCATGACCCTATAACTTGATCGGGACATTTGAAAGAAGGGTTTATACGTATACTGGTATTCACGACAGAATGGTTCTGGAATGATCCCAATCATTCGTTCTCAGTTGGGGTACAGTGTAGGCCGCCAGGCTGGCTAGGTGGTGCTACTACTCTTTTGTTCCTCCCATTGCTGACTGAGACGGACCTACCGAGTCGCGCAATAGGGTTGACGACGGAATGATTCAAGCTAATTCTCTCATTATGAATATTAGATATTGGATATCTAATTTTGGAACATTGGATGTTTAAATCGATTTATTGGATAAATTGATTTACGGCCTAATGAATTAAATAAATTACTGGGTGATTAATTTAATTCATGTATATAATTATTTCTTGGAGAAATTAATTATATTATTTTGTATTTGATATGTTTAATTAATTGGATTAATTAATCGATATAAATACATCGATACGGAATCGGAGTTTATCTGTTTAGACCCTCGGGAGTCCGAAACGAACCGAACTCGTCCGATTTCTAGCATGGGCTGCCCCCCCACATTCCACCCACCTTCCTTTTGGACTTATGTCTCCATTCTTTAATGTATTATTATTGTGGAGGTGGGGTTAGATTCCCACATGCATGAGTTGTTAAAGGTAGTGGGGAGTTGAATAAATAAAGAAGGATGACAATCACTTACAGGGATAAGCTTCCATACGTGAAAGTGAAACAGAGAGAGAATATTATTCTTCTCAAGTCTTCATCATCTTCTTCATTTTTATTCTTGAGTTCTCTTGGAGAATATTCAAGATATATTGAGAGATATAAATTAAAACACTTAGAGTGTTATACTCAAAGCTTCATCACTTGATTCTAGTCGTAACCTTAGAGGTTAATCGAGTGTTGTCATTCCGTTCGTTTCTCCGGCGCGTGACAAGTAGAGACGCGGTTTTTTCGGCGTTGGATCATCCAAGGGCTTGGAGCATTTTGGATCGTTTGGGGAATAGCTCAAGAGAAGGAAATCCATATAATCAACGGACGACAAGGGTATGATTTCGAATCTTCCTTTGCTTATTTTATATTCGTATATGCGTAGCTCGATCGATCCTCGTAGGGATTCGGATCGAATTAATTTTCGTTTTACCGCTTCCGCTGGGCCTTCGTTTTAGGCACCGAATCCCAACAGTGGTATCGGAGCGAGGTCTTGCGATCGTATATACGATATTTAGCATTTGGAATGCTTATTTTGTGATTTAGAATCACTTTAATAATCGTAGATATTTTATTGTTAAATGTAGTGTCGTTTTTCCGTTATTTTATGTTATGATATAAATCAGGTTTTCTTGGAAATATGATTTATATTAATAATATTCAGATCGGGAATAACAGATTTTAGAAATCTGCGAAACGAGTATGTCGAATCGTTGGACGATTTTCCATACAGTGCCGAGTGTGGCCGAGCACGTCGGGCCGTGGCGGACGCTTTGTATTCTCGCCGAGTCGGCCGACCAGCGTCAGATCGAGCCGAGTGCTCGGATCCGGCCGACGCTTTGATATCAGTAGCCGGCGTTCTTGTTAGTCAGTCGATGCCGAGCGCTTGCGTATCCGGCCAGTGCTTGGCCGAGCGTTCTCAGATCCGGCCAAGCATGGCATTGGCCGGTCGATCAGCCGAGCGCTTCTTGTATCCAACCGAGTGCTTGGCCGAGCGTTCTCAGATCCGGCCGAGCGTTGCCGTTGCCTTAGTCGATGCCGGGCACGTCTTTGTATCTGCCGGCGTGTCCGGCATGGTCGGGCCCCCTTTCTGTCTCGGCCGTGGCGTGGCACAGCAGGCGTGGCCCGTAGGCTGCCGTGCAGGGGAGCCGGTGCCGCAGTCTTCTTTCAGGCGGCACCGGGTCTCGTTTTAAGATATTTTCGATTATTGAATTTTCCTGTATTAAAATCATTAATTTGGAATTTTTGATGAGGAAAAATTCAAAGAAAATATTTTAAGGGTACACTACGGACGAAAATTAAATTGTCGATTATTGTTGAATTGATTGGATCAATTCTATTTATTGTTGATTATTGATTGGATCATATGTAATCTTCTCGCTATCCATTTATTGAGTATTTATTGGATGAATGCTTTTGAATGGGGATGTGGTTCATGGACTTAGTTTGAATCGCTCGTTTTATTCGATTGGGTTGTAAAGGCCGTTTTGAGCCTATTTATTTTACTAGAAATATTTGTATCTAGGATGCAATTTTCAATGTAAAATTTATATGTAATGACGAAGACTGGAGGCGGATCCGTTTCGAGAAGACGAAGATTCAAGACGAAGACTTGTAATTAGATTCTGAGTTTTTGTTTTCTAGAACGGTCCATGAACCACATGTTGGTAGCAACTAGGTTGTGAATGGTTGTTACATATTGTATGAATGCAACAAACGCGCTAAAATGATTAATGTGCAAAGTGTAACGTTAATCGCGAAAATTCTCCCACAACAAATTATTAAGATTATAAGGTTTCAAGGTTTTCCTACCCTCCATCTAGCTTAATGGAAATTGAAATCCAAACCGGATGTCCTATGCTTCCGAGTAATAGGGGTAGTCGTACTGTGAGGACGGATAAATTAAGGAGCGCATTGATGCCTTCGGTTGGAGCAAATTTTATCCCTAGAAACCTGATAGGTTGCCGGATAAGATTCAATTGTGAAACTGATTTGCGTCGATGGTATAAACTTAACTTGTTCACGAACCATAGAAACCGTATAGGTTGAGGGGAGTGAACAAGGGGAAAAAGAAGATCGAATCATTCATTAGATGGGTTGGTGTTGGACACCACTTTATGAAAATTAATAGACTAGAAACCTGTTCGGTTGCCCTCTATTAAGATTTATAAAGAACTCGATCACCACTATGAAGTAGAGCGACGATACTTCCGGATTTCACATGGGAGTGTGTTGTTCCGATAAAATAGTGGGATCTGGGTAACAAGAATAGAAAAGACCTTAATTCTATACTCAGATCATAATATAACAAGTCACTAATTAATCTGTTATACTTAATGCAGACAAATCTCAATATGACAATGAATCCACTCGCAATTCTACTCGAAAAGAACACCTTAATGGGACCTAACTTTGTGGATTGGCTCCGCAATCTGATGATTGTCCTCAGTATAGAGGCACTGGGATACGTCTTGGAGACGGACATTCCCGCGCCTCCTGTGCGGACCCGAGCCAATCAGGAAGAGATTGAAAACCACGAAAAGTGGGTTAAGGATGACGTGAAAGTCCGTGCTTATATGATGGCTTCCATGTCTAATGAGCTTCAGAGAGCTCATGAGAAAATGACTTCTGCTAGGCAGATTCTATCTCACTTAACCGAACTTTATGGTGAGCACAGCAGAACTGCTAGATATGAGATATCCAAGCAACTGTTCGGTGCAAGGATGAAGGAAGGTGAGAAGGTTGGGGAACACGTCCTCAAAATGATATCCATGATCGAGAGATTGGAGGCTCTTGATTTTAAAATGGATACTTCTCTCCAAACCGACCTTATCCTACAGTCTCTCCCTGATTCATTCTCACAGTTTGTTATGAACTTCAACTGCAATGAGATTGCATGTAATTTAGCTGGGCTAATAAACAAACTTGTGACCGCTCAATCTCAAATGAAGACTCCGCGGATGAAGGAGTCGGCCCTTGTGATTTCTTCTGGACTTCGGAATTCTAAGAATAAGAAGAAAAAGACCAAGAAGCGGACTGGACCACAAGCAAAGGACCTTAAGGGTAAGGGCAAGGCCCCGATGGTTCGAAGAACAAGAAGAAGAAGGATGCTTGTCTCAAGTGCGGTGAGTGGGCCCTTTGGGCTAGAGACTGTCCGATTCTTCATGGCACTTCGTACGTAACTTTTAGTTTTGGAAACAAATTGTTCTCTTGTATTTTCTACTTCACGATATCGGATTCTCGTGCTAGTTCTCATATTTGTACCATGAATCGGGATCGGAACAAAGTAGGAAGCTTGGAGTGAAGAAGTTATGATCACAATCGGAAGCGGGCATAGTGTCGAGGTGACCGACATAGGATCACTTCTTTTGGGTTTAGAATCCGCTTTGTTTTGACTTTAGAAGATGTACTTGTTTTGCCCAAGGGGCATAAAAACATTGTATCCATTCAGGTCATGGACCGAAAAGGCTTTTCATTTTTCATTGGTGATGGTTCTGCAAAATTTATTTTAGAAATAAACTAGTGGAATCGCTACATTGTTGAATGGATTGTATCATCTAAATCTCAAAGAACAAAGGAGTTGTGAATACTATGACTAGAAAACGTGGTAGGGATGAAACCAACCAAGTTTTGAAATGGCATCTTAGACTTGGTCATGTTGGTTAGACCAAGGTTTACAAGATGGAAAAAGATGGACTTATGGGTCCATTGGGATCGGATCCCTTTCCTACTTGTGAATCTTGCCTTAAAGGCAAAATGACTAAGTCCCCTTCACAGGACTTTTGAAAGAGCCGCCGATAAATCGGGATTAATCCATCGACGCGTTTGTGGTGCTTTGGAAGCAGCACGTGACGGATATCAATATTTCATTACGTTTACAGATGATCATACTAGGTATGGTTATGTATACTTAATGAAACATAAATCCGAGGCTTTTGAGAAATTCCAGGAATTCAAGGCCCTAGTCGAGAAACAAACCGGTAATCATATCAAAGCACTTCGGTCGGACCGATGTGGCGAGTATATGAGTACGGAGTTTGACGAGTTCCTTAAAGAACATGGAATAGTTTCACAACTAACACCTCCAGGTACTCCTCAGTTAAATGGTGTGTCAGAAAGAAGGAACCGGACCCTGTTGAACATGGTCCGTTCCATGCCGGGCTATACCGACTTGCCGATTTACTGTGGGGGTATGCACTGACCGCCGCGTATATCTTGAACAGATGTCCTTCCAAACCGTTTCCTAAAACTCCACATGAGATGTGGAAAGGAAGGAAACCAAGTCTTAATCATATTAGGATTTGGGGATGTCCCGCTTATGTCAAGAAGACTAAGGTGGAAAAGTTGGAAGCTAGGTCTGCGAAGGACGTTTCATTGGATTCCGTCTGGGATGATGGCATATCTATTCTACATGCCCGAAGATCGAAAGATCGTTGTTGCTTTACAAGCACACTTCTGGAAGATGAGTTCATTCAGAAGGCGGAGTGTAGAAGTATTTCTTTAGAAGAATACAATGAAACTCCTGGGAGACACTTGTGCAAGAAAATGGAACCAAACCTTCTATAACACAAGTACAACCACCTCGTAGGTCAAGTAGGGTGTCTCAATTACTCGAGAGGTATAGTTTTATGCACTTGGAGGAACCGGGTTTCTACGAGGTTCCGTGATAAACAAGAGACCGACCCGCGACCAAATGACCTAGCAATGGTGGATGTAAACTCCATGAAATAGATCAGATCTTCATGTAGTTGGGACCTTTTTCGTTTTGACGAGGCAGTCAAAGAGTTTGACTTCATGCAAAACGAAGAGGAACCTTGTGTATACAAGAGGGTTAGTCGGAGCTAGATCATATTCTTAGTACTATGTGTAAATGACATTCTACTAATAGGAAATGATGTGGGAATGCTCAGTTCTGTGAAAGATTGGCTTTTGAGTAATTTCTCCATGATAGACTTGGGAGAAGATACCTATATTCTTGGTATTCGACTCTACCGGGATAGAGCGAAGAGAACAATAGGTTTTTCCCAAGCCCTCTATATAGATAAAATCTTAAAGCAATTTAAGATGGATGATTCTAAAAGAGGGTTCCTACCGATGAGACATGGAATAAAACTCTCCTTGAAGATGTGTCCTCAAAGTGAGGAACAACGGAAGGAAATGAGTAATATACCATATTCTTCGGCCATGGGTAGCCTTATGTATGCTATATTGTGTACGAGACCTGACATTGCGCATGCTGTAAGCGTGGTGAGTAGGTTTCGTGCAAACCCAGCAGGGAACATTAGACTACCAGAAAGAATGCTCTCAAGTACTTTAGAAGGACTAGAGATATGGTTCTTATATATGGCGGTGGAGAACCGAATGTGATGGGATTCACCGTATTGAACTTCCAAGGACGTAAAGACGATTCTATGTCTACTGCCTACATTTACTCTTAATGGAGGAGCGGTATCTTGGCATAGTGCCAAGTATAGCGCGATCGCTTATTCCACTGTTAGCCGAGTATAAAGCGGCCCTGGGGCCTCCAAAGGACGGACTTAGAAGTTACCGGGTAAACTTCACATGACACCTTGTGCCGCACCGCGAGTGGTAGTACAGGCCTAGGAGCCGAGGTTTCATAATAGTACCAAACATATTGAGAGAGAGTATCATCTCGTGAGAGAATTTGTTCGCAAAGATATACATTGTGCTGCATAGAGTAGAGTCAGCCGACTACGTTGCTGATCCACTGACCAAGCCACTTTCTCAGATTAGCTTAAGAGCGTCATCTGGAGAACATGGGTATTAGATACCATAGTGTGTGGCATTGAGTGCAAGTGGGAGATTGTTAGGAGTATGCCCTCGAATGCCACTCAGAGGATGATGAGTGAGGGCATTGCACTTGTAATTATGTAAATCATTACTATAAGGCAATGGATGTTTCTTTATTTACTGGTAGTTACTGGCATTCCTAACTCGTAAATATACGTATAGAAACTAGTCCATGTATTTGAGATCAAAAGCATTCCACTCCTTATTGGATAAGGGGGTCGGCACTGGAAAGGTTATAGCTCAAATACTTAATCGTTCGCAAGTCGATAAAACTTGACTGGGCATTAAGTTTATGTGAAGACTTGTATGACGTGTTCTTTGACATGGAGAGTGCCTGTCGAACACTAATGGTTAGTGGGAGCACACGTTATAGGTATGCTAATTGGATTAGTATACTCGAACCGACTCACCCTCGATTCGTCACATAGATTTCACTCCGGGACAGTCAATGACGGAATCGAAAGGTTGTGATAGGTATTCGTGAACCTTCGACTTGAGGATTTAGTAGGGATGTGCTTGTGACGTCAAGATTTTCATTAGAGTAGTTCGACCACGTAAACCTAAGGCGGGGTCAACCTCGACGTGCATCTTGACGGCAAGTAGCAGTCCCATCGAATACCAAGATAGAATTCTTTCTCCCGTTAGTGAGCGGGTTATATGTCCTATGCGGTTATTGCGATGAGATCATAAATCTTTGGCCAAAGCATTGGAGCTAGTTGTATTAGATACACGATACTCGATGATCTCGATTTGCATTAACGCATGCATACCGTCAAGTACAGATAGGGTTTGACCGACCGTGACCCTATAACTTGATCGGGACATTTGAAAGAAGGGTTTATACGTATACCGGTATTCACGACAGAATGGTTCTTGAATGATCCCAATCATTCGTTCTCGATTGGGGTACAGTGTAGGCCGCCAGTGGCTAGGTGGTGCTACTACTCTTTGGTTCCTCCCATTGCCGATCGAGACGGACTACCGAGTCGCGCAATGTGATTGACGACGAAATGATTCAAGCTAATTCTCTCATTATGAATATTAGATATTGATATCTAATTTTGGAACATTGGATGTTTAAATCGATTTATCGATAAATTGATTTACGGCCTAATGAATTAAATAAATTCTTGGGTGATTAATTTAATTCATGTATATAATTATTTCTTGGAGAAATTAATTATATTATTTTGTATTTGATATGTTTAATTAATTGGATTAATTAATCGATATAAATACATCGATACGGAATCGGAGTTTATCTCGTTTAGACCCTGAGTCCGAAACGAACCGAACTCGTCCGATTTCTAGAATGGGACACCCCCCCACATTCCACCCACCTTCCTTTTGGACATATGTCACCATTCTTTAATGTATAATTATTGTGGAGGTGGGGTTAGATACCCACATGCATGAGTTGTTAAAGGTATTGGGTAGTTGAATAAATAAAGAAGGATGACAAACACTTACAGGATAAGCTTCCATACGTGAAAGTGAAACAGAGAGAATATTATTCTTCTCAAGTCTTCATCATCTTCTTCATTTTTATTCTTGAGTTCTCTTGGAGAAAATTCAAGATATATTGAGAGATATAAATTAAAACACTTAGAGTGTTATAATCAAAGCTTCATCACTTGATTGTAGCCGTAACCTTAGAGGTTAATCGAGTGTTGTCATTCCGTTCGTTTCTCCGGCGCGTGACAAGTAGAGACGCGGTTTTTTTCGGCGTTGGATCATCCAAGGGCTTGGAGCATTTTGGATCGTTTGGGGAATAGCTCAAGAGAAGGAAATCCATATAATCAACGGACGACAAGGGTATGATTTCGAATCTTCCTTTGCTTATTTTATATTCGTATATGCGTAGCTCGATCGATTCTCGTAGGGATTCGGATCGAATTAATTTTCGTTTTACCGCTTCCGCTGGGCCTTCGTTTTAGGCACCGAATCCCAACAGATATATCCCTATTCGAATTAGATAATTAATAGCTAAAACAATTTAAGAATTCCTACAATAAATAGGCTTCACAATTCCCATGAGTATATCCCTATCTCACGAAAATCATGATTATTCTCACAAGAACTATGCCTAAATTTCATCTCCCGAATCCATAAAGACATTCAAAACAATTCAATCAGCGACAATTAAAAAGCATTAAGAACAGTAAGAAGAATCCAATTCAATAGAATAACGAATGAATTGAAATAATAATAAATAAATCAAACCGTCATGTAATCAGCTACAATCATAATCCTACTCGAATAAATCTAGAAACTAAGATGCGGAAAAATTAAGAAAAACCGTAGGGGATCCGTGGTCTTGTTGTCGCCCACAAATCTCCTCCTTGTGTTCTTCTCTCTGTCTATCGATCTCCCAGATTATTCCCCCTTGGTTTTCAGCCCTTCAATGCTTATTTATAACTGTTATCAGCCTTCAAAACGCGTCCGTGTGATTAGGTCGAGAACAGGCTCCAAAACGGCGAGGAAACGCGGAAGGCTCAGCCAAAACCGCCATGTGGGCCGCGGCTCACTTAACTGCAATGCCCCTCTTGCTCGGGCCGGATGCCTGGGCGCATATTTTTCTCCTGGGCCGTGGCTCACTTAGGCTGTGCCGCCGCTCACGGTACAGTGGGTTCGGCGCTTGCTGTTCACCTGCGTGTGCCGCGGCCCACTTCCCTTGTGCCGCGGCCCGAGGCCAAAAACTGCCATTTTCGCCCGTTTTTCGTCGTTCGAGCTTCCGGACTCTAATTTCCTGCAAAACATATAAGAATAGTGCATTAAAAGCTCATTTATGCATATTTAGGCTCAAGATGGATATAAAATAATGATAAATAAGCGCATAAAAATACGCCTAACACTTGGCTATCACCTGGAACCTCATGTAGACCCAGCTCCTCCAGGTGCACAAGGCCATACCTGTCAGGTAAATGAGATACCCTACTAGACCTACGAGGTGGTTGCACTTGTGTTCCAGAAGGTTCGGTTCCAACTTCTTGTATAGGTGTCTCCTGAGGGGTTTCATTGTATTCTTCCAAAGAAATACTTCTATCTGCTCCGCATTCCTGAATGAATTCATCTTCCAGAAAGTGTGCTTGCAAAGCAACAACGATCTTTCAATCTTCGAGCATGTAGAATAGATACCCATCGTCCCACATGGGAATCCAATGAAACGTCCCTTCACGAACCTCGCTTCCAACTTTTCCACCTTAGTCTTCTTGACATAGGCGGGACATCTCCAAATCCTAATGTGATTAAGACTTGGTTTCCTGACCTCCCATATCTCATGTGGAGTTTTAGGAATGGATTTAGAAGGAAATATATTCAAGATATAAGCATCAGTCAGGATTGCATACCCCCACAGGTAAATCGGTAAGTCAGTATGGCCTAGCATAGAAAGGATCATGTTCAACAAGGTCCGGTTCCTTCTTCCCGACACACCATTTAACTGAGGAGTACCTAGAGGTGTTAGTTGTGATACTATTCCATGTTTCTTAAGGAAGTCATCAAACTCTGTACTAATATACTCGCCACCTCGGTCCAACCGAAGTGCTTTGATATGATTTCCAGTTTGTTTTTCGACTAGGGCCTTGGAATTTCTCAAAGGCCTCGAATTTATGTTTCATTAAGTATACATAACCATACCCAGTATGATCATCTGTAAATGTAATGAAATACTGATACACATCACGTGCTGCTTCCAACGCACCACATACATCGGTATGGATTAATCCTAGTTTATCAACGGCTCTTTCAAAAGTCCCTATGAAGGGGGACTTAGTCATTTTACCTTTAAGGCAAGATTCACAAGTAGGAAACGGATCCGATCCCAATGGACCCATAAGTCCATCTTTTTCATTTTGTAAACCTTGGTCTGACCAACATGACTAAGTCTAATATGCCATTTCAAAACTTGATTAGTTTCATCCTGACACGTCTTTAGTGTAACTATCGCAAGTGCACGATATCGTATCAAGTAGTAAGTGGACTTTTTGAGTCCGGTTTATCGATCCCACAAGGAAGTTAGATTATATATTGAATTATACACTATTTGACTATTTTTTATAGAGATTTATAAGATTGAAACACATAATTTAAGAGTTTGGTTTGACAATTGCAAAGAAAATACAATAATAGTTCTAATATTCAAGGAAATGAAAGATTACACTAATAATAGATTAATAAAAGATATAATGAAATAGTTGGGATTACAAACTTAGTTCATCATTAGTTATAGAAGATGTATAGGAGATCATAAGATAAATTTACTTATTATGTTGTGTAGATTCGATTTTCCTTAAAAAGACGGTTTCTCTTTCGAACTATAAAATGCCCCTTATATATTGAATCAATCCACTATATTTCTATGTTGATTGGCTTCAATACATAGCATTAGGTTTTATGAAAATAACTAAAAGAACCATCTAAGGTCTAGAGGTATATTTCTATCCCCTAGAACAACTTATAGTGAAGATCATTTGATCTAATCAAACATATTTTCTTTCGAAACATATGAAGACCATAAATATCGTCATTTATTGGCCAAATAAATAAAGATAGGTAAAACAATGAAAATCACACACAATAATAAGTAATTCATAATAGATCTTTATACAAACTTAAATAACATGACTAATCTTGTTTATAATCCCAACTTAAGTAACTTAGCCCATGAAGGGTTTAATAAACATAATACAAGCTTGAGTGGTCATTATTAGTTGAAAAAGAGAAAGAATTGATCCTAACTCCCTTAGTAGATAAAGAAGAAAGAAGCAATAAACTCCCTTAACAACATATGCTATACCACTATTACACAAGTCACTCAAGAACACAAGTGTATTCTTCACACAAAAAGAAAATATTACAAAAAGTGGAAAAATATAAGATGAATGATGAATGATGGATCTAAGGGGTCTATTTATACACCTAAAGTCATCTAATAGCTCCAAAACTCCAGCATTATTACATTAGCTCGGATCAATGCCAGTCATCCCCTCAATAATAGACCAAAAGTATAAAAAATTAGGCAATGATCAATAATCTGCCAAGAGTTACGGCCGTAACATTGAGGAGTTACGGCCGTAACTATGATGACTTACGGCCGTAACATTGAGGAGTTACGGCCGTAACATGGCTTCATAAATTTGCATTTTGTGAGTTACGCCCGTACACGCCCGTATGGGGTTTCATACTTCATTTTCAGCCCAGAATTTCTTAGACTTTGCATTTTTGCCCCAAGTCTTCTTCGGATGATAACTTTTGATATATAACTCTGATTTTGAATCCGGAAAGACTGCCGAACTCCTCTCGGAAAGCCCTATAACATGAATACATAAAAATTCAACAAAGAGAATATTTTATAAACATGTTATTTCTTGAGTAAATTAGTAATTCAATCCGATTAAGACTAAATTTACATCTTCATCTGATAAATAATAAAATTATTAAAAGCTAATTAATTCTAAGTAAAATAGAGTAGACTAGCTCAATTATGGGTGAAATATATCGATACAAACCATGGATAAGTGTATAAAACTGACACTTATCACATCCCTACTACGCTTCCTAGCCATAGTATTCACAACGACTTTGTTACGGAGGTTTAGATGATACAATCCATTTAACAATGTAGCAGTGCCCACTAGTTTATTTCTAAAATAAATTTTGCAGGAACCATCACCAATGAAAAATAAAAAGCCTTTCCGATCAATGACCGGAATGGATACAATGTTTTTATGTCCCTTGGGGAAAACAAGTACATCTTCTAAAGTCAGAACAAAATCGGATTCTAAACGCAAAAGAAGTGATCCTATGTCAGTTGCCTCGACACTATGCCCGTTTCCGACAGTAATCATCACTTCCACAGCTCCAAGCTTTCTACTTTGTTCCAGATCCTGATTCACGGTACAAATATGAGAACTAGCACCAGAATCCAGTATCCATGAAGTAGAAAATACAGTAGCAGAATAATTTGTTTCCAAAACTAAAAGTTCTGTACCTGAAGCGCCATGAAGAATTGGACAGTCTCTAGCCCAGTGGTCCAGCTCACCGCACCTGAGACAAGCGTCCTTTTTCTTATCCTTTAGAACCATCGGGGACTTGCCCTTAACCTTGAAGTCCTTGACTTGTGGTCCTGTCTGCTTCTTGGTCTTTTTCTTCTTATTCTCATTCTTAGACCTCCAAGGTCCAGAAGAAATCACAAGGGCAGACTCCTTCATCCGCGGAGTCTTCATCTGAGACTGAGCGGTCACTAGTTTGTTCATTAGCCCAGCTAAGTTTCACGCAATCTCATTGCAGTTGAAGTTCATAACAAACTGTGAGAAGGAATCAGGGAGAGACTGTAGGATAAGGTCGGTTTGAAAATAAGTATCCATCTTAAAATCAAGAGCCTCCAATCTCTCAATCATAGATATCATTTTGAGGATGTGGTCCCCAACCTTCTCACCGTTGTTCATCATTGCACCGAACAGTTGCTTGGATATCTCATATCTAGTAGTTCGACTGTGCTCACCATAAAGCTCAGTTAAGTGAGATAGAATCTGCCTAGCAGAAGTCATTTTCTCATGAGCTCTCTGAAGATCATTAGACATGGAAGCCATCATATAAGCACGGACTTTTACATCATCTTTAACCCACTTTTCGTGGTTTTCAATCTCTTCCTGATTGGCTCTAGTCCGCACTGGAGGCGCTGGAATGTCCGTCTCCAAGACGTATCCCAGTGCCTCTATACTGAGGATAATCATCAGATTGTGGAGCCAATCCACAAAGTTAGGTCGGATCAAGGTGTTCTTTTCGAGTAGAATTGCGAGTGGGTTCATTGTTGTAATACCCGGTTGTAATTCAGTCATTATTCAGTAATTGTCACTCAGTAATTTTCACTCATTAATGATCACTTGTCACTCATATTCAATCATCGTATTCATCGTTCAGAGTAATCGTATCGAGTATCAGTCGTCATTCATCATCAATCTAGACGGAGTTTCGTGTCGTGTTTATCACCGTTGTCATATTCATAGTGTGCTGTGTGTGAGGAGTAGCGCATGCTACGTACTCTCTTTAGCGTGCGCTAATTGAGTACGGGTAGCGCACGCCACCTCTCAACACTAGCGCACGCTAGTGTAGTTGAACAGGCAGTCCAGAAGGCACTAGACTGCAGTTGGGATTGTAGGTAGCGCACGCTACGAATGGTAAGTAGCGCGCGCTAGTGATCCGGAGTAGCACACGCTATACAGTCGGTGTAGCGCGCGCTAAGGTCGGATCAGGTTGAGTCCAGTGGTTACTGGGCTGAATTGAATTAATTCATAGCGCACGCTGCGAGTGGTTTTAGCGTACGCAAACGGTGTGGTAGCGCACGCTAATTGTTGGATGTAGCGCACGCTACGGAGATCAGATCAGAGGACAGAAGGTTTCTGGACTCCAGTACTGGGCATCAGATAATTCGTTAGTGCACGCTAACATTTGGGGTTAGCGCACGCCAATTGTACATCCGTAGCGCACGCTACCAAAGGTACGTAGCGCGCGCTACCGTTGACGGACAGTGGGTACTGGACTACCCAAAACAACCATTATCGCACGCTAAGCATAGGGGCTAGTGCGCGCTAAGCTGGAATCACTATAAATTGGACAGTTAGCCCAGTTTTCGGCATTTGTTATTTTCTTCACATTCTCTCATCGGTTCCGGGCAATTTGGAGCGATTTGAAGAGTATTCTTCGAGGTGTAATCATCAATCATCATCTTCAAGTCTTTGAGTTGGATTAATCATCACTTCATCATCTCCAAAACATCAAATTAAAGGTATTAATCTCTTGGATCTAGAATTTCGGATTTTTGGGTTTTTCTTTCCGATTTATTCATTTATGCTTGGATTGTTGTTGGAATATATTAGATATGAATTGTCTACCTTGGATAAATGTATTCCTACGGATTTAATGGCTATTTTGGGGATTATTTCAAGAACCCTTGGGGTTGACTTCGGTTAATTTGGGGATTTTCTGATTGATGTTGTTGTAATCTTGAATTGTGGATTCCTATTGGATTATTGAGGCCATTGATATTGTTTTGCTGGTTTGAATCAATCATTTGAAAGTTGGTTTCGATAATTTGGGTTTGGTTGTAACCAACGGGAAGGATATTTGCTACGTATTTGTTTGAATGCCCCGATGAGTTTGATTATCGTTATATCGACGTTCGAGTTGGTTATAATTGTGTTTGATATGTGTATTGAATGGATTATTGGTAATTGTGTTATTCAAGGTTGTTCGAGCGACCGACTTTTCATTTAGGACGTTGTTCGTGGACGGATACTCTTCATCGGTGTTGAGTAAGTTAATTCTTACTCGGTTAAAAGGATATTCATTCCTTTTGTTGTTGTTCATTCATAATCATAATTCATTTATCATTGTATTAACCATATTGAGATTTGTAATTGCCGAATAATCACTTCATTCACGAGGAACGACGGTTCCAATCATTTCATTGAGTTATCAATCACTTCACTGTTATTTCCATTTCGGTGAGTCATTCTTGAACTTGTCGAATTATTATTCATTGATATTCATTGTGGTCATTCTCGTTCATATGACCTTCTGGGTTTGTATTGCGTGGCCGGGTGCGGATGTGTGGAATTTTTAGTCGAGCACACGATGGTCATGTACTGGGTTCACCGATACATTGGACTGTGCACACGGTAAAGCTTAACTCCGTGAGACTAATTAGGTACAAGGACGGGTGTGTCCGGTCATTCGTCTTGTACACTTTCACAGAACAATACGGGCGTACTATGATACTCCTCTTCAGCGTAATTCATAATTAAGGATATTTCATAACTTCAGTTAAATCATGATTGTGTATTTTCAACCCTTGAGGATTGTTGTTCTGTGTAACTGACCCCGGCTGGGGATTTTGTTTTTCAGGTCATGGTAAGGCAAAGGCACGTGAATAGCATGTTGACGGCAAGGAGTCCCAGTGATACTAGTAGGGGCCCCGATCTTTCAGTTATTCATGTTGTTGTTCGTTATTTTCCGCTGCAGACTTTCATTTGGATACTCCGTTTCACTCAGTGTTGTATATTTTATCTCCATATAAAATATACATGTATTCTGTATTATCCTGGATGTGTGGTATGAAACTCCTCATCGGAGTAATTATTGTTGTAATGTGGTTCGGTACTACATTCACCCTGTGTAATTCATTCATTTTCATTCGCCTAGTGGGTCCCAGTCGGGGGTCCATGGCACTGTAATATCTGCCTAGTTTGGGGTGTTACAGAGTTGGTATCGGAGCGTGGTTTTGAATACTACCTTCCGAGTCATGTCTCATTTGAAATCATCGTCATCGGACTAGTATCATTGGACTTTCGCGTCAAGTGTGACCTGTGCAGATGCCGAGCCAATCAGACCGAAAGAACTGTAAGACTTCTAACGCCATGGTATAATTTATGGCAATAATCATTCATTCATAATTCACTAGTTAACAATCCTCAAACATCATTTTCATTTTAATCATGTGATCATATTAATTCATTAATCACTCAATTCATTTCATTACACAGTTGATGATCAGGACGATCATGTTAACTCATTAATCACTTAATTCATGTCATTACTTAGTTGTTGATCTGGAAGATCATATCTTTAATCTTGTTAATTTGTTCAAGATTATCATTTCAATAATTTCATTAGATAATCATGTCACCTCAGTTAATCATTCATGTAATCATATGCACATTTTCATCATTTCATGACGTAAATCATAATGCGGTACTCATACGAGATCTATGATCACCATGCGACTTTCCTACTTCAGTATGGAGAGAGCAAGCAGAGGACGCGGACGGAGAGGCCGCGGTACGGGCCGAAATCCGGGAAATAATCACTCACTACTAGGAAGTCGTACCCAGGACTCAGCTCGATCGGAAGATGTTCGGGTTGATCCACTCACTTTTATGCAGGTCATGATGACCCACATGCAATTGCTTAATCATCATTGCGCCACTTTGGCCGAATTAATCGAGAGGACTCTCACGTACGAGCCTGCTGATAAGGAAATTGCTGAGCAACAACCTTCATCTGGTAGCAAGAAATCAACGAAGCGTAATCAATCCGAAGGCGGCCAGGCAACCTTCAAGAAGCCTCGTGCGGGCCCTAACTTTTCGGAGCAACCTCCTAAGGCGCCTAAACCTGCGGGATCTCATTCCCGAGCGGCCGGTGCGACCATCACCTGTTTCAACTGCGGAGGGCAGGGCCATTTCAGCACTAGGTGTACGACGCCTTCAATCACATGCCATAACTGTGGAATTGTTGGGCATAAGGCCCGTTTTTGCCGAAAGGACTCCAAGTCGGCTCCGACGGCATCTCAGGCCTCGAAGCAATCAGCGATTCGGAATCAGACTGCTCTGTCAGCGTCATTTAAGTCAATGGAAGCAAATGAAGGCGGAGCTCATATTTATCGGACGGGAGCGTCCGGTTCGGGGGCCGGCAAGTCCCGGATTCATGTGATGAAGAGGATCGACGATCCGGTGGCCCGAATGATCCCAGGTATACTCATAATTTTATCTCAACCTGTGTGTACCTTTTGATACTGGTGCACCGCATTCATTCATTTTCGAATCGTGTTTGAATAGACTTAAATTAGATAGTCCTATTGCTTGTGGACCTCATACCATCGGTCTAACTGATGATAGAAGAATATCCGGAAATCATGAGGTTAAGAACTGATTGAATTAAGTTTAAATGACCGCGATTGGTTGATGGACCAAATCATGGTGGATTTACTTAAGGACGATGTATATCGGGTATTAGTGGGATGGATCGTCATGATACCCCCTCAATGTTCGTAAACGTTTGGTCTCTATCATTTCCGTCGTTGGGGTCGAATGTGTGCTTCAGGGAGGTGACCCCCGTTATTCCGGTAGAATCATTAAAATGATGGAAACAGTATAATTTCTCAATCAGAGTTGTTCAATCATCCCTTACATCATTGTCATCGATTGGCCGTTCTAAGGCAATCGAGGTATTCATCCATTCCTTATATCATTGTCATCGTTTGGCCGTTCTAAGTCAATCGAGGTGTTCATCCATTCATAATATCGTTGTCGTCGATTGGCCATCATCAGGCAATCGAGATGTTCAACCATTCGTGGTATCATTGTTATCGATTGACGATGTACTCCCAAACGAGCTACCTGTTTTACCTCCACCGAGGGATATGGAATTCACGATAGAGTTGGAGCCTGGTACATCCCCATTATCGAAGGCACCGTACCGGATGGCCCCGACCGAAATGCAGGAATTGAAGGATCAATTAGAGGATTTGACCGAGAAGGTTATATCCGACCGAGTGCGTCCCCTTGGGGAGCACCAGTGTTGCTTGTCAAGAAGAAGGATGGTTCTTTTCGCTTGTGTATTGATTATCGGGAGTTGGACAGGGTGGCAATCAAGAATAAGTATCCCTTACCCCGTATTGATGATCTATTAGATCAACTTCAAGGAGCTTCAATATTTTCCAAGATCGACCTAAGATCTGGATATCATCAGTTGCGAATTCGAGAGTCAGATATCGCTAGGACAGCGTTTCGTAAACGCTATGGTCATTATGAGTTCGTAGTTATGCCGTTCGGGCTAACTAATGCACCTGCGGTATTCATGGAGTTAATGAATCGGGTTTTCATCGAATTTTTGGATCAGTTTGTTGTTGTCTTCATCGATGACATTTTGATTTATTCTCATAACCGAGAGGAACACGAGGTTCATCTTCATCAGGTTCTCAACGTGTTGAGACGAGAGCAACTTTATGGAAAGTTTTCCCAATGTGAGTTTTGGATGTCCGCAGTGACTTTTCTCGGGCATGTAATTTCATCAGATGGAGTGCGTATTGATCCTCAGAAGACGGAGGCTATCCAATATTGGTTACCTCCGAAGAATGTTAAGGAAATCCAAAGCTTTCTCGGATTAGCCGGTTATTATCGGCGGTTTGTGGAAGGATTCTCCAAAATTGCCCAACCATTGACGAACCTTTTGCGTAAGGATAAGAAATACATGTGGTCCGACGCGTGTCAGCGGAGTTTTGAGGAACTCAAGAGCCGGTTAATTTCGGCACTTGTTCTTTCCTTGCCGCAAGGGACGGAAGGATTTGTGGTTTATAGCGATGCGTCCGGACAGGGTCTCGGATGTGTACTCATGCCCAATGGGAAGGTTATTGCCTATGCGTCACGACAATTGAGACCTTACGAGGTTAATTATCCGACCCACGACCTGGAGTTGGCAGCCGTGGTTTTCGCGTTGTAATTTGGCGTCATTACCTTTTAGGCGTCACCTGTCAGATCTTCACCGATCACAAGAGTTTAAAGTATATACTTACTCAGAAGGATTTAAATATGCGACAGAGACGGTGGTTGGAACTAATCAAAGATTACGATATCGAGATTCTTTACCACCCAGGCAAGGCGAACGTTGTCGCCGACGCCTTGAGTCGTAAGTCCGTTCAGGAGCAGATGCTTGCTCGTTTAACAATTCAGAAGGAGCTTCATCAGGAATTCCTTAGACCCGAGATCGAGGTCTGGCTTTAGCGAGTTCAGGGACAGCTTTGTATGTTAGAGATTTCATCGTCACTTGAGGAGGCAATCAGAGAGAATCAGGGTTCAGACCCATCATTGATACGCATCCGTGAGGATGTGGCTCAGGGGAAAGCCCCTGGCTTTGTGGTCCACGAGGATGGACTTTTGCGTTTTAAGAATCGGTTGTGCGTACCGGCGAATGACGAGTTGAAGAACTCGATTTTGAGAGAAGCTCATGCTACCCCTTATTCCGTTCATCCGGGGTCTAGCAAGATGTATAAAGATTTGAAACAAGATTACTGGTGGAGTAATATGAAGCGAGAAGTCGCGGAATTTGTTTTGAGATGCTTAACCTGTCAGCAAGTCAAGATAGAACATCAGCGACCGGCGGGCATGCTGAAACCTCTCCTTATTCCAGAGTGGAAGTGGGAGGATATTTCTATGGACTTCATCACGAGTTTTGCCGACGAGTCGTCATGGCATGAATACAATTTGGGTAATTGTGGATCGCTTAACTAAATCGGCTCATTTCCTTGAGATTAAGGATATGTGGGGTCCCGAGAGACTTGCCCAGTTGTTTATCAAAGAGATAGTGAGATTGCACGGTACTCCTAAAAGTATCGTTTCCGATCGTGACGGACGATTCGTGTCTCATTTTTGGAAATCAGTTCATCGTGCTATGAGAACTCAGCTTAATCTCAGTACAGCTTTTCATCCTCAGTCCGACGGACAATCAGAGAGGACTATTGAGACTTTGGAGGACATGTTGAGGGCATGTGTCCTCGATTGGAAAGGCGATTGGGAAGCCCAACTACCGTTGATCGAGTTCACGTACAATAATAGTTGGCATTCTTCGATTAAGATGGCACCTTGTACGGTCGTCGTTGTCGATCTACTTTGTGTTGGGATAACTTATCAGAATCAATCGGCACCGAGCCGATATGCTTATAGTCGCCCGTGAGAAGGTAGCTTTGATCAGGAGTCGTTTGTTGACCGCTCAGAGTCGACAGAAATCTTATGCAGATAATCGTCATCGACCATTAGAGTTCAAGACAGGTGACCATGTTTTGGTCAAGGTATCCCCGAGTCGTGGTATCTTCCGTTTTGGGAAGAGGGGGAAAGTTGAGTCCGAGATTCATTGGACCGTTTGAGATTTTGGATCAAGTAGGCGAGCTAGCTTATCGATTGGTCTTACCTCCGGCATTGAGCCGAATTCATAATGTGTTTCACGTATCTCAGTTATGGAAGTATGTTGCCGACCCGAGTCACATACTTCAGTTTGGCAGAATCGAGATCGCCGATGATCATTCATATGAGGAACGTCCTATACGAGTTTTAGATCGGCGAATCAAACAGTTGAGGAACAAGACGATTCCTTTGATTAAATTCAGTGGTCTAGGCACGGAGTCGAAGAGGCTACTTGGGAAACCGAGGATAGTATGCGGGAGAGTTATCCCGAGTTGTTTGACTTTTAGTTTCGGGGACGAAACTCTTTTAAGGGGGGGTGTATGTAATACCCGGTTGTAATTCAGTCATTATTCAGTATTTATCATTCAGTAATTGTCACTCAGTAATTTTCACTCATTAATGATCACTTGTCACTCATATTCAATCATCGTATTCATCGTTCAGAGTAATCGTATCGAGTACCAGTCGTCATTCATCATCAATCTAGACGGAGTTTCGTGTCGTGTTTATCACTGTTGTCATATTCATAGTGTGCTGTGTGTGAGGAGTAGCGCACGCTACGTACTCTCTTTAGCGTGCGCTAATTGAGTACGGGTAGCGCACGCTACCTCTCAACCCTAGCGCACGCTAGTGTAGTTGAACAGACAGTCCAGAAGGCACTGGACTGCAGTTGGGATTGTAGGTAGCGCACGCTACGAATGGTAAGTAGCGCGCGCTAGTGATCCGGAGTAGCGCACGCTATACAGTCGGTGTAGCGCGCGCTAAGGTCAGATCAGGTTGAGTCCAGTGGTTACTGGGCTGAATTGAATTAATTCATAGCGCACGCTGCGAGTGGTTTTAGCGTATGCAAACGGTGTGGTAGCGCACGCTAATTGTTGGATGTAGCGCACGCTACCGAGATCAGATCAGAGGACAGAAGGTTTCTGGACTCCAATACTGGGCATCAGATAATTCATTAGCGCACGCCAATTGTACATCCGTAGCGCACGCTACCAAAGGTACGTAGCGCGTGCTACCGTTGACGGACAGTGGGTACTGGACTACCCAAAACACCCGTTAGCGTACGCTAAGCATAGGGGCTAGCGCGCGCTAAGCTGGAATCACTATAAAATGGACAGTTAGCCCAGTTTTCGGCATTTGTTATTTTCTTCACATTCTCTCATCGGTTCCGGGCGATTTAGAGCGATTTGAAGAGTATTCTTCGAGGTGTAATCATCAATCATCATCTTCAAGTCTTTGAGTTGGATTAATCATCACTTCATCATCTCCAAAACATCAAATTAAAGTTATTAATCTCTTGGATCTAGAATTTCGGATTTTTGGGTTTTTCTTTCCGATTTATTCGTTTATGCTTGGATTGTTGTTGGAATATATTAGATATGAATTGTCTACCTTGGATAAATGTATTCCTACGGATTTAATGGCTATTTTGGGGATTATTTCAAGAACCCTTGGGGTTGACTTCGGTTAATTTGGGGATTTTCCGATTGATGTTGTTGTAATCTTGAATTGTGGATTCCTATTGGATTATTGAGGCCATTGATATTGTTTTGCTGGTTTGAATCAATCATTTGAAAGTTGGTTTCGATAATTTGGGTTTGGTTGTAACCAACGGGAAGGATATTTGCTACGTATTTGTTTGAATGCCCCGATGAGTTTTGAGTTGGTTATAATCGTGTTTGATATGTGTATTGAACGGATTATTGGTAATTGTGTTATTCAAGGTTGTTCGAGCGACCGACTTTTCATTTAGGACGTTGTTCGTGGACGGATACTCTTCATCGGTGTTGAGTAAGTTAATTCTTACTCGGTTAAAAGGATATTCATTCCTTTTGTTGTTGTTCATTCATAATCATAATTCATTCATAATTGTATTAACCATATTGAGATTTGTAATTGCCGAATAATCACTTCATTCACGAGGAACGACGGTTCCAATCATTTTATTGAGTTATCAATCACTTCACTGTTATTTCCATTTCGGTGAGTCATTCTTGAACTTGTCGAATTATTATTCATTGATATTCATTGTGGTCATTCTCATTCATATGACCTTCTGGGTTCGTATTGCGTGGCCGGGTGCGGATGTGTGGAATTTCTAATCGAGCACACGATGGTCATGTACTGGGTTCACCGATACATTGGACTGTGCACACGGTAAAGCTTAACTCCGTGAGACTAATTAGGTACAAGGACGGGTGTGTCCGGTCATTCGTCTTGTACACTTGCACAGAACACTACGGGCGTACTATTGTAACATCCCCAAAACCGTATGGGAATATTACACGCCGTAAACCCTTTCCGCAAGGATCTACCAGGCTAAACGTCCATAAACAACCAAATGCTTGCCCGGCCAGGGTCAAACAATATAATAATACAGACCGTTAAGGTCACTTACACATAAACACACAGACCGATGAGGTCACACAACTCTATCAACAAGACTGACTAACAACATTACCCATGCAGGGGTCGAAATACAATACATCGGAAGACTGAAATCAACTCTGACAACCCAACAAAAATAAAACAACTCTCGACTCATGATTAGTATCGCAGCTCGTCATCCTCTTGTGCCAATCCTGTGACTGCTCCCCTGAATCTGCATGTACCTGGACGCAAAACAGACATCCACCCCCCGAATACTCGGGGGTTAGTAAAACTCCACTGTTTTACTAGTGCAAGTATCAAACCATACGAAATGTAACAAGCAAAAAGCAACTACGAATTTAATACGGAAATCCATTATCAAAATGTTCCCGAGAAGTTTTAGAATTTCGAACTCAAGTAAGAGATATTTGAAAAGGAACACATCATCTCGGGGATTTTTAAAGCAGAAAATCTTTTGGACCTCGAGTCCCAATTTACAAAACCTTTTCGTAAACAATAGGGCCTTAGCCCGATTCTCGTTTCAAAGCATACTAAATAATATATCATTATGAGTCCGAGATCCATATTTAAAATGTTACCCGAACAATCACTGCTACACAATCACTGTTCGTACACATCATGTACCGAACTCCGGAGGCCTCGACGGACATTACCCGGACCACACACACTGTTCGTACACATCATGTACCGAACTCCGGAGGCCTCAACGGACCCTACCCGGCTACAACATCGTTCGTACACATCATGTACCGAACTCCAGAGGCCTCGTCAGACCCTACCTGGATCACACACCTTGTCCGTACACGTCATGTACCGGACTCGAGAGGCCTCGTCAGACCCTACCTGGTTCACACACTTTGTTCGTACACATCATGTACCGAACTCCAGAGGCCTCGTCAGACCCTACCTGGATCAAACACACATCGACTCGACACAATTCATAATCATTAAATGTCAAGTCATTCCACATTACGCCGAAATGTACAATCAAGCATGTAAACCAAAACAACACAAACATCATGATCATCACAACGACTCTTAACCAACACAACACACATTCGGTACACAATACATTGAACAAACACGTGTACAACCATATCATATGTACATCGCAATCCTGCACAAATGGCACAACGCCTAACACGTATACCAATATATCACTATTATCACAAAGCCTTCAAATTTCGGAAAACACAACCCACTCAACGGAACATATTTACGGAGGCAAGCAAAATCGTCATACAAATCATACGTAATTACTATTCACAAGATACAAGTCGTATAATAAGATACTTGCCTTGAATTATTGACGACGCAACGAACGGAAAGGAAAGTCACCGACGAACGCTAGGAACCAACGAAACCGACCTAACGATTCGAAGCATACAATCACAACCATTTCTAAATGAATACGGTATCGGAATACACCCGAAAACCCGCCTACGATTCATGTATATTCGCATATAAACAACAGCGAGGGCGGACCACAACCAAACCCTCTCGGTTCCGTAAAAATCACGAAATATACCATGAATCCGTAGGGAAACTAAGAATACCAACAAGATTAATCATATTCATCATGAATTAATCGACAAAACGGAACGAATCGGACAAAAACGCGAAAACCCCCAAATCTACCCAAAAGTAGGGTTCTAAAGATCTAACCTTGATTCGCTGGATCGAAGGATGTTATATGATGATTGATCGGTGATATCAACTCAGAAACTTCATGGATTTGTCGTCCAACAACATGGTTTCGTCTCCTCCAAAACCCCAGCCTCGGACCGAAGAGAAATGAAATGAAAAATGACTGAAAAAGTCGCTGGTCTGTCATTTATATACTGGGCCGGAACTAGCGTGCGCTAGCCTTCCCGGATAATGACTGAAAAAGCAATCAGCGATTCGGAATCAGACTGCTCTGTCAGCGTCGTTTAAGTCAATGGAAGCAAATGAAGGCGGAGCTCATATTTATCGGACGGGAGCGTCCGGTTCGGGGGCCGGCAAGTCCCGGATTCATGTGATGAAGAGGATCGACGATCCGGTGGCCCGAATGATCCCAGGTATACTCATAATTTTATCTCAACCTGTGTGTACCTTTTGATACTGGTGCACTGCATTCATTCATTTTCGAATCGTGTTTGAATAGACTTAAATTAGATAGTCCTATTGCTTGTGGACCTCATACCATCGGTCTAACTGATGATAGAAGAATATCCGGAAATCATGAGGTTAAGAACTGACTGAATTAAGTTTAAATGACCGCGATTGGTTGATGGACCAAATCGGGGTGGATTTACTTAAGGACGATGTATATCGGGTATTAGTAGGATGGATCGTCATGATACCCCCTCAATGTTCGTAAACGTTTGGTCTCTATCATTTCCGTCGTTGGGGTCGAATGTGTGCTTCAGGGAGGTGACCCCCGTTGTTCCGGTAGAATCATTAAAATGAAGGAAACAGTATAATTTCTCAATCAGAGTTGTTCAATCATTCCTTATATCATTGTCATCGATTGGCCGTTCTAAGGCAATCGAGGTATTCATACATTCCTTATATCATTGTCATCGTTTGGCCGTTCTAAGTCAATCGAGGTGTTCGTCCATTCATAATATCATTGTCGTCGATTGGCCATCCTCAGGCAATCGAGATGTTCAACCATTCGTGGTATCATTGTTATCGATTGACGATGTACTCCCAAACGAGCTACCTGTTTTACCTCCACCGAGGGATATGGAATTCACGATAGAGTTGGAGCCTGGTACATCCCCATTATCGAAGGCACCGTACCGGATGGCCCCGACCCAAATGCAGGAATTGAAGGATCAATTAGGGGATTTGACCGAGAAGGTTATATCCGACCGAGTGCGTCCCCTTGGGGAGCACCAGTGTTACTTGTCAAGAAGAAGGATGGTTCTTTTCGCTTGTGTATTGATTATCGGGAGTTGGACAGGGTGGCAATCAAGAATAAGTATCCCTTACCTCGTATTGATGATCTCTTAGATCAACTTCAGGGAGCTTCAATATTTTCCAAGATCGACCTAAGATCTGGATATCATCAGTTGCGAATTCGAGAGTCGGATATCGCTAGGACAGCGTTTCGTAAACGCTATGGTCATTATGAGTTCGTAGTTATGCCGTTCGGGCTAACTAATGCACCTGCGGTATTCATGGAGTTAATGAATCGGGTTTTCATCGAATTTTTGGATCAGTTTGTTGTTGTCTTCATCGATGACATTTTGATTTATTCTCGTAACCGAGAGGAACACGAGGTTCATCTTCATCAGGTTCTCAACGTGTTGAGACGAGAGCAACTTTATGGAAAGTTTTCCCAATGTGAGTTCTGGATGTCCGAAGTGACTTTTCTCGGGCATGTAATTTCATCAGATGGAGTGCGTGTTGATCCTCAGAAGACGGAGGCTATCCAAGATTGGTTACCTCCGAAGAATGTTAAGGAAATCCGAAGCTTTCTCGGATTAGCTGGTTATTATCGGCGGTTTGTGGAAGGATTCTCCAATATTGCCCGACCATTGACGAACCTTTTGCGTAAGGATAAGAAATACATGTGGTCCGACGCGTGTCAGCTGAGTTTTGACGAACTCAAGAGCCAGTTAATTTCGGCACCTGTTCTTTCCTTGCCGCAAAGGACGGAAGGATTTGTGGTTTATAGCGATGCGTCCGGACAGGGTCTCGGATGTGTACTCATGCAGAATGGGAAGGTTATTGCCTATGCGTCACGACAATTGAGACCTTACGAGGTTAATTATCCGACCCACGACACAGAGTTGGCGGTAGTGGTTTTCGCGTTGTAATTTGGCGTCATTACCTTTTAGGCCACTGCCGGATCTTCACCGATCACAAGAGTTTAAAGTATATACTTACTCAGAAGGAGTTAAATATGCGACAGAGACGGTGGTTGGAACTAATCAAAGATTACGATATCGAGATCCTTTACCACCTGGGCAAGGCGAACGTTGTCGCCGACGCCTTGAGTCGTAAGTCCGTTCAGGAGCAGATGATTGCTCGTTTAACAGTTCAGAAGGAGCTTCATCAGAATTCCTTAGACCCGAGATCGAGGTCCGGCTTTAGCGAGTTCAGGGACAGCTTTGTATGTTAGAGATTTCATCGTCACTTGAGGAGGCAATCAGAGAGAATCAGGGTTCAGACCCATCATTGATACGCATCCGTGAGGATGTGGCTCAGGGGAAAGCCCCTGGCTTTGTGGTCCACGAGGATGGAATTTTGCGTTTTAAGAATCGGTTGTGCGTACCGGTGAATGACGAGTTGAAGAACTCGATTTTGAGAGAAGCTCATGCTACCCCTTATTAGTTCATCCGGTCTAGCAAGATGTATAAAGATTTGAAACATGATTAATGGTGTAGTAATATTTATCGAGAAGTCGCTGAATTTTTTTTGAGATGCTTAACACGTCGGCAAGTCAAGATAGAACATCGGCCGACAAGGCATGCTGAAACCTCTCCTTATTCCAGAGTGGAAGTGGGAGGATATTTCTATGGACTTCATCACGAGTTTTGCCGACGAGTCGTCGTGGCATGAATACAATTTGGGTAATTGTGGATCGCTTAACTAAATTGGCTCATTTCCTTGAGATTAAGGATATGTGGGGTCCTGAGAGACTTGCCCAGTTGTTTATCAAATAGATAGTGAGATTGCACGGTACTCCTAAAAGTATCGTTTCCGATCGTGACGGACGATTCGTGTCTCATTTTTGGAAATCAGTTCATCGTGCTATGAGAACTCAGCTTAATCTCAGTACAGCTTTTCATCCTCAGTCCGACGGACAATCAGAGAGGACTATTGAGACTTTGGAGGACAGGGAAAGGCGATTGGGAAGCCCAACTACCATTGATCGAGTTCACGTACAATAATAGTTGGCATTCTTCGATTAAGATGGCACCTTGTACGGTCGTCGTTGTCGATCTCCTTTGTGTTGGGATAACTTATCAGAATCAATCGACACCGAGCCGATATGCTTATAGTTGCCCGTGAGAAGGTAGCTTTGATCAGGAGTCGTTTGTTGACCGCTCAGAGTCGACAGAAATCTAATGCAGATAATCGTCATCGACCATTAGAGTTCAAGACAGGTGACTGATCGCTGGAATTCGCGTAGTATGGTTTTCAAATCCGATCAATTTTAAAATTTGTAAAACCTCGAAGTAATTCCAAGGTGTCGAACCCAAGGGAATTGATATGTCGAAAATAAAGGAAATAACTCTACTCAAAATTTGACTGCTATTTAGAAATCCGAAAATTAGGTTTGTTTCTAATTATCTAACTTCAAAAATCGAAAAATAAAAATAAAATAAAAGATGAATTATCTAAATCAAGCAAATAAAGCAAATTAACAAGATAAAATCACAAGTTGAAAGTTAATTGATCTTAGGGTAGTATCATCTAATTGAGTTCACACAATCCATTCACTTGATTCCTTTTCCCCAAATTTTAATTCAATCCTAGAAATAATCACTCAGCCAATCTAGAATTCCGATCAAGGCAACCTAGAAAGATAGTTAATTTAAACCCTTTTTCCCGCCAGGGCTCAAAGAATTTAAATCACTTAAAAAGCCCCAACTTATTTATCTATGATTTATCTTACTCCGTTAGGTCTTAAGATCAAATCATATTGTGCATCAAGTATTTCCACTAATCTATTACTCCTTCCGGACAAAATTAATTAGCTAACATGCATCGATTAAGGGCCCTTTAATCTAGCATGAGATTTAACACATCTTGATCACAAGCCTAGGATGAAAGGTAAAAAGGTAATCAAAGGAACATCATGTGAACATCAATTGAAATTACTAACCCTAGAATCAATCAATGGATTTAGCCAGACATAATTGAAATTAAACAAGAAATAGATGGAAAATGCATATTATTAATATGAAAAGAGAGATTACAACCCGTCTGGATGAACTCTGAGTCTTCAATCTCCGAAAAAGTAGAAAAACTATAATAATTGCTGCTCTCCAAAAAGTTCTTGTCTCCAAGGAATTAAAATTGAAAAAGAAAAGTAAAAAGTGTGCTAAAGTGATGAAAGATGATAAAAGATGATAAAGGATGATAAAGGCTCCTCAAGTAGGTCTAGAAGGAGGTCTATATAACCTATGGGAGTTAAAATCCCGATTGGAACTAATCTAGGAAACAAAATCTATCCAAAAGAGTCACAATCCGTCAAAACACGAGATCCCGCGGAGCAGCCTATCGGACGCACCTATCGGCCGATAGGCTGGCCCGATAGTTGGTTCGTCGGTCGACTTCACTTGATAGGGCTTGGACACCTTTCGGACGCACCTATCGGCCGATAGGCTGGCCCGATAGGTGGTCTGACTTTCGCAAAAATCCGTTTCTTCCGTCCGTTTGACTCGACTCTCGGTCCTTTGTCTCGTTTTGGGTCCTTTTGGCTCTAAAAACCTGCAAACACACTAAAACCAACCCAAACGCGTAATACGGCTCGACTAATCATAAATAAGCCAAATACGAGCACATTAATCACGAAACGAGATAAAAACCTAGTATAAAATCCTAGAAAATGTGGTAAAATTACCACTTATCAAACCCCCCCAAACTTAAGCCTTGTTCGTCCCGAACAACAAAAAGAAAAGAAAAAGAATGTCGTGAATCATCGTGCAACTCATAGTGTTCAACCTAATCAATACTATCATGTAATTCTCTCTAAATAATCCGAGTGTCGTAAAAGCGAGCTGCACTCAGAATAATGATTCCGCAAAGTAATCAAGTTCAGTCCTAATCACTCGTTCATGAAGAAAATCCAGCTCAAAGATTAACAAAACGTGAGTCAAATCGACCGTCAATATGAAAGGCTAAAATAAACAAGCTAGTTCGTCCTATTACACAGTCTAGTGGCACAATTTTCACGAGTTTCATAACAAATAAACCTCGGACAGTATTCCCTTATATATATGTTCAAGAATTTGATTCGAGTTGACCACTAGGTTAGGATCTCGGGATGTTTCCTCGGGGTAATCCTAGGGTGGAACTTCCATTCTCATGTTTTAGGAAACCGTTTGACGTAAAAGACACTCATGGGGCACATGGATGCTTCTAGTTACTAAGTTCCCGTCTACAGCGGAGAAACAACTCGAATATATAATTTCCGCATGTCCGAATCAAGGTTGCCGTTTTGCGCGAGAGTAAACAGCGGGTCACGTGAATACCCCCGGTTACTAGGCTCCCCATCATTGGCACATGTGAAATATCTAAATCACTAGTCTAATCAGAGTCGTCGTTTTACGCGAGGGTAAACAACGGGTCACGTGAATGCCCCCGGTTACTAGACTTCCCTTCATAGAACAACATTATCTCGACTTTTGGGAAAAACTGACCGACTCTAAACTCAATCTAAGTGCCAACACGACTAAAGAAACAGTATGACTCACTATCCGGAAGATGTAACCAAACGTATTGACGGTGATTTTAAAACAAGTATGTATCGTCTCTTATCTGCCAAGACCTCTACAATCACGAAAAATTTTGGACCTAAATGAATACTATGCAAAACAGAAATAACTGACTACAACTCGACTAAAACTCGACCGTTTCTTCAGAGAGAAGAACAGTGTCGTAACATCAGTATCACACAAATAGAAGCACGAAAAATTCACGAATAAAGAAAAACTAAGACAAGCAAGGCATCAAAGCAAACAACGAAAAGCAAATAAAAGCAAACACGAAATCTAAAAAAAACTACTACGACCTAAAAAATATAAACTAGCAAACACACCAAACGAAAATGAATATAAAAATCTATGCAAAACTAAGCAACAAAAGCTAAATCCACGCAACACCAATATGAGAAGCACAAATAAAAACAACGGGCACCAACACAAGAAAATAATGATACAAGGCATACAAGGTACTCACACGTGCCGAAATTAACAAAGCCGCATTTCTCCCCCCCCCCCCCAAACTTATTTCGCATCCTAAAGGAGGAATAAGTTTGAAAAGAGAAAGTAGTGGCTTTGTTAACGGAGTACCTGATCACTGCGGCGGAAACGGCGGGTTTGTCGGCGAGCTCGGATCATAGCGGGCATGTGAATCGGGGAAAGGAGCAAAGTGGTACATCTCATGTAGCATTCGGTTGTAGTGGTCCTCCTGGGCCCACCTATCTTCCTGCCTCTTCCTCTCTTGCTCCCTCCAAGCAATCTCCTCTTGTCGCCACACTCTGTCCTCTTCGGCTCGTTTCTCCACGAGCTCGTACAACTCATTGACCCGAGTGGCAACAACACCCACCCGAGTCTCAACCTCGCCCAGCCGAGTTCCCAAAGAACCAAACTCGGTTGTCAAAGAACGCATACTCGCCAAATGATAATTGTCTTGCGCCTGCATACTCTCCTCGTGCATCTCTCTCTCTCTCTCTAAAAAAATCTCGACTCAAAAGCCTCAAAATCCGGAGCTCTCATCTAAAAACTACTACCTCCACCGGTGGGAATCTCGTCACGGCTAAACCCCTCGGGTATATCATCCAGCTCCTCCTCGGCTCCCTCCAAGAACGGCTCATCAATGGTCACCTCCCGGCGTTGCCTCTTACGAGACGCATCCAACGGTCGGATAAGTGCCAAATGAGCCTCGGATCTCATACTCCACCTCGCATATACATCGGGCGCGTCGCCCATCACAGAGGTCAAGGTCGGAGAGGGGAGTCGGAAGAGGGACACGGTTTTGTTCCGACCGTGCAATTTCCAGTCGAACCCCTCGGTGAAGGCAAGCATCTCTTGCCTCTGCAGTGCCGGTTTATCCAAATAGATGTCTCGGGACACCGGCTCTCCTCTAATGCGCACCCCGAGATGCTCCGCGATAGGGGTCACGAACGCCCCAATCCCAATCCTCTGCTTCCCGGTCAGCCGGGCTTGTTTCTCCATGTGCTCAATCAGAAAACATCCGGCGTGCTTCCGCCTACCATTCAAGGCCGACCATAAAAGGTGAAGATCAGTGGACAAGCACATCCCCGAGTCGGTACGGCTCAAAATCGTCGAGGTGAATAGACGGTGGACATAACGGAGAACTGGGTTCCTGATCGAGGAGGCCTTGGCATACGTCGGATTATAAATGAGAAGCGTCTCCTCCCTAGGGTAAATTATCTTGGACCACAGCTCTAAGTTTTCTTTGGCATGATCGCCCTGCTGGAATGACCCGTCCTCGGCCCCGTTGATAATGGCATTAACTTTGTCGGCCGAGAGCTCCCTTTCTGTGTTGTCGAGGTTGAAGCGAATAGATGCCAGAGTCCCGTGCTCCCTAAAAACCTCAAGCGTGGACAAAAACTCCACGGTGAGCACGTGGTAAGCGAGATAGTTTGCCCGAAAAATTTGCTCAAACCCGCACTGTCTCGCTAGTAACATAATATCATCGTATATCCCCATACCCCGAGTCGTCTCCTCATGCAAAAATCGGCAATGTTTGTGTGGCATTCCGATAAGGTGCGACCACCTTCTTTTAGACTCGGATCCAGTCAATCTTAGCTTGAACTTCTTCGGGTCGAGCGCAGCCGGGATCGGAATAGCCGGCACTACCTTCGTCGGAGCCCTTTCCTTCTCTGTGGTTGCCTTAGACTTTCCGGCCTTACACGGCTTCGACTTCTTGCTTTGCTTTCCAGCCATTTCAAAGTTCCTACAAAACAACCATCCAATCAATATCCAATAAGCAACTCATAATGCAAACATTCAACAAGCGTCGACATAATCCAATAATCCCACAATATCAACTAAGAGCCCTATAATGTCTAATAAACATCAAAATCATAGACCCGACAGCCATATACTACGATCAACAAATCACACAACCTCCCCCAAACTTCGACTCCCCCATTTCATATTCAAAGGATTAAAATCACAACCCACAATAACAAAACTACACACTACGATCATATTAGGGCAAATTCTCTCCAATCCAATCTAATTCATCAACAATTAAACTCATATCAATCCCAATTAACAATTCAATTCAACAAATTTACCCAATTTCAACAAATTCGAAATTAGGGTTCTTCCAATTTGGGGGTTTTTTTCAAAATTCGTTCAATTTCATCAATTAATTCCCCAATTCGAAGTACCCATGAACAATCAAGCATAGATAACATGTTTCCATCAAGATTCTATCAACAATCGGGCATAAAATTCACAGAACATCAAAGTCTAACAAAAGCCCCCAAAAAGTGGATCCCCAATTCGAAATTCAACAAAACTCCAAAAAGAATCCGTCAAAGTGCTTCAAAACATGTATAGAATTGAAAAACAAGAGGATTAAGTGTCGAAAATAAGTACCTTGATCGAGTTTTGAAGGAAAAACAGATGCGAAAATCGCCCCTTATGTTCTATCGTCCGATATGTGTGTGAGAGTGAGAAAAACGGGTGGGAGAAGTGTATAAAAGGGGTTATTAATCAACCGGGTCGGAGCGGATACTGGGCCGGGTATGTCCTATCGGTCTGGCCTATCGGCCGATAGGCTGGGTCGATAGGACAGACAGAAACTTACATACCTCATATCGGGTCATAATATCGGTCGATAGGGTCTGCCTATCGACCACTGCTTGCAACATTTAATTTTTTTAATTTTCCTCAGCCTATCGGCCGGGCCTATCGGCCGATATGCTCGCCCGATAGGATCGTCTGTCTCAAAAAAAATTTCCAACTTTTTCTATTTCGCAAACTTGGTCCCGTTTTCGCTTGGATATGGCGATTAAAGACCTGCAAGTATCCAAAACTCGGCGTGCATGGATTAGAACTTAACAAAACTAACAAAGCTACTACGAAACTAGAAACTACAAAAATCACGCAAACGAACAAACGAAAACAAACGAATAAAACGAACTAATATACATACGTTGGGTTACCTCCCAACAAGTGCTATGTTTAACGTCTTTAGCTAGATGATACCTCATTCATTCCAGGTCTTCAGCGACAACTCCCCCTTGAACGGGTTTGTCGATATCAAGATAGCATACGTCCCTCTCATTAGATCGAAACTCGTTCGCCTCCAACATTCGAACATACTTTGGCAAATCCTCGTAAATTTCTTCAACATCGGAATGTGAGTAAATGGATTGTGAAATGCAATGCTCCAACAAGTCGGTCGGGGGCGGCATAATAGACTCAATTTCATAACATTCCTCGGGCGCATCTTCGGGCTTCTTCATCGCGTCATAGATGGAAATTTTCAGATTTTGATCATTAACCCGGAAGGTAAGATCACCCTCTTGGACGTCGATAAGTGCTCTCCCCGTCGCTAGAAACGGTCTCCCAAAGATCAATGGTTGATTCTCGTCTTCGGGCATATCAAGAACTACGAAATCGGCCGGGAAGACTAAGTGTTGGACTCTAACGAACACATCCTCCACAACTCCCCTCGGATAAGAGATCGACCTGTCCGCCATGAGTAGAGAAATGGTAGTCGGCTTCATCTCCCCAATCTTCAACCTCTTAAAGATGGATAGAGGCATAAGATTGATGCTTGCCCCGAGATCACACAACACATTACTGAACGTTTGGTCGCCAATCATGCATGTCAAAGTAAAACGTCCCGGATCCTTCTGCTTGAGCGGGAGCTTGTTTTGAATGATAACGCTACACTCCTCTGTCAAATTTATTGTTTCAAACTTCGCCAACTTCCTCTTGCTTGCCACAGCGTCTTTCAAGAATTTAACATACCCCGGCATGTCTCTCAAAGCGTCTAGAAGTGGAATGTTGATATTCACCTTTTGAAACATGTCGATAAATCGTTGAAGCTTTTCATCATATCTCGACTTGGCCAATCGCTGTGGAAATGGAGCTTTTACCTCAAAATCCTTCACATTCGAACCTAAAGGAGCCTTTCGATCGATAGGGGGGGTCGATAGGCTCAATTTCTGGTATTCTGTCTGGGTAACGGGTGGGCTTATCGGCCGATAGTCTTGGCAGAAAGGCCTGCTGCGTTTCATCTTCCTTCTCGTTCTCGGCTCCCGTTTCTAGTACATCCTTGTTTCCAGATTCCTCAATTTCAGCCCCATGATTACTGTACCTTGTCCCACTCCGAAGCTCGATTGCGTTGCATTGTTGCGTCTTCGGGTTGGTCTCGGTACTGCTCGGAAAATGGCCCGACTTATGAATTCCGGCTTGGGCGTTCGCCATTTGACCCATTTGGGTCTCCACCATCGACATCTGCTTTGTCAAGGCTATCACTGAGTTTCCAATAGATGTCACACTATGCTCGAGAGCCCCGAACCTCTTGTCTGCTTTATAAATAAAATCTTTTTGACTCGCTTCTAACCGTTCCAACATCTCTTCCATCTGTGTCTTAGCAATCGGCTCTTGAATAACCCCGTTTTCACGTTAAATCCGGTGGTGGCTGAAGAGCATTGTTCGGGTTGGCATAGGAGAAATTAGGGTGGTTTCGATTGTTCGGATAATAGTTCCCCAATTTCCCCTTGCCGGAAGTTTCCTCCTTGCACGTAATTTACATCCTCCTCAATTGCAATAGGCTCGTTTAGCTCTTCAAAAGCGCATTGACTCCCAAAGTCTTCTTTTTAGCATCTCAAGCTCTTTTTGTTGTCTTTCAAATTTCGCCTTCAACTCACCGTAGGCGTCCTCGTCACCGGATGGGACCTTTCTTCTCGTCATCTTCCTATCGGTCACCTCCTCGTAATCATTGTTGGCTAGCTCGATGAGATTCTTGGCCTCTTCATAATCGTTAGCAAGAAATCCCCTTTCGATGAATAGTCCAACTCTCTTCTAGCCTTCCTCGTCAAACCCCGATAAAACCGAATGTAGATTTCCTCCTTGTCAATTCCATGCTGTGGGCATTTGCGAAGTAGCTTCTTAAATCGGATCCATGCCTCGTATAAGTATTCATCCTCATATTGCTCGAATTGCAAGATATCGTTGATTTGTTTTTTCACCTTCGAGGGAGGATAGAACTGTGCTAAGAACAACCGAGTCATCTCTCTCCAAGTACCAATTTCCTTCCGATCTAGGCTCTTGTACCAATCTAGTGCATCGTCTTCTAAGGAGAACCGGAATAGGCGGAGCTTAATGACATCCGGAGGCACTCCGTTTTGCTTGATGGTGGCACATATGTCCAAAAACGACTCAAGTTGAGCGTTTGGATCTTCATTAACTCCTCCTCCGTATGTTTGAGACTTCACCGTAGCGATGAGGGACGGCTTAAGCTCGAAGTTGTTGGCATCAATCTTTCCCCAACCTCCTTCTTGATAATCGTCCAGCTTAGGTCGAAAGCGGGCATTCAAAGGGATCTTCTCGGGACGAGCGAGTTCTCGTGGTGGGTCAACAATGCCGGCCATGGTATCAACGAAAGGTATAGAAATAGTCTCGATTCTCGCTTCTTGCTTCTTCCTCCTCAAAGACTTCTCGATTTCCGGATCCAAAGGAAATAAGTCCTTTCCTTGGGATCTTGTGATCATGCACCGCCTACAAGGAAGAGAAAACAAGATGTGAGGAAACGAGATCGAATATTAATAATAATAGTAAACAACCTAAAGTAACAATCTCATCTTTTTCAAATTATCCCCTTAAGTTTTCTATCAATTCCCCGGCAACGGCGCCAAAAATTGATCGCTGGAATTCGCATAGTATGGTTTTCAAATCCGATCAATTTAAAAATTTGTAAATCCTCGAAGTAATTCCAAGGTGTCGAACCCAAGGGAATTGATATGTCGAAAATAAAGGAAATAACACTACTCAAAATTTGACTGCTATTTAGGAATCCGAAAATTAGGTTTGTTTCTAATTATCTAACTTCAAAAATCGAAAAATAAAAATAAAATAAAAGATGAATTATCTAAATCAAGCAAATAAAGCAAATTAACAAGATAAAATCACAAGTTGAAAGTTAATTGATCCTAGGGTAGTATCATCTAATTGAGTTCACACAATCCATTCACTTGATTCCTTTTCCCCAAATTTTAATTCAATCCTAGAAATAATCACTCAGCCAATCTAGAATTCCGATCAAGGCAACCTAGAAAGATAGTTAATTTAAACCCTTTTTCCCACCAGGGCTCAAAGAATTTAAATCACTTAAAAAGCGCCAACTTATTTATCTATGATTTATCTTACTCCGTCAGGTCTTAAGATCAAATCATATTGTGCATCAAGTATTTCCACTAATCAATTACTCCTTCCGGACAAAATTAATTAGCTAACATGCATCGATTAAGGGCCCTTTAATCTAGCATGAGATTTAACACATCTTGATCACAAGCCTAGGATGAAAGGTAAAAAGGTAATCAAAGGAACATCATGTGAACATCAATTAAAATTACTAACCCTAGAATCAATCAATGGATTTAGCCAGACATAATTGAAATTAAACAAGAAATAGATGGAGAATGCATATTATTAATATGAAAAGAGAGATTACAACCCGTCTGGATGAACTCTGAGTCTTCAATCTCCGAAAAAGTAGAAAAACTATAATAATTGCTGCTCTCCAAAAAGTTCTTGTCTCCAAGGAATTAAAATTGAAAAAGAAAAGTAAAAAGTGTGCTAAAGTGATGAAAGATGATAAAAGATGATAAAGGATGATAAAGGCTCCTCAAGTAGGTCTAGAAGGAGGTCTATATAACCTATGGGAGTTAAAATCCCGATTGGAACTAATCTAGGAAACAAAATCTATCCAAAAGAGTCACAATCCGTTAAAACACGAGATCCCGCGGAGCAACCTATCGGACGCACCTATCGGCCGATAGGCTGGCCCGATAGTTGGTTCGTCGGTCGACTTCACTTGATAGGGCTTGGACACCTTTCGGACGCACTTATCGGCCGATAGGCTGGCCCGATAGGTGGTCTGACTTTCGCAAAAATCCGTTTCTTCCGTCCGTTTGACTCGACTCTCGGTCCTTTGTCTCGTTTTGGGTCCTTTTGGCTCTAAAAACCTGCAAACACACTAAAACCAACCCAAACGCGTAATACAGCTCGACTAATCATAAATAAGCCAAATACGAGCACATTAATCACGAAACGAGATAACAACCTAGTATAAAATCCTAGAAAAATGTGGTAAAATTACCACTTATCAGTGACCATGTTTTGGTCAAGGTATCCCCGAGTCGTGGTAACTTCCGTTTTGGGAAGAGGGGGAAAGTTGAGTCCGAGATTCATTGGACCGTTTGAGATTTTGGATCAAGTAGGCGAGCTAGCTTATCGATTGGTCTTACCTCCGGCATTGAGCCGAATTCATAATGTGTTTCACGTATCTCAGTTATGGAAGTATGTTGCCGACCCGAGTCATACTTCAGTTTGGCGGAATCGAGATCGCCGATGATCATTCATATGAGGAACGTCCTATACGAGTTTTAGATCGGCGAATCAAACAGTTGAGGAACAAGACGATTCCTTTGATTAAATTCAGTGGTCTAGGCACGGAGTCGAAGAGGCTACTTGGGAAACCGAGGATAGTATGCGGGTGTAACACCCCCAAATCCTATTGGGTTATTACAGTGCCGTGGACCCCACGCCAGGAGATCCACCAGGCGAACATGACTAAAATACGTTAAATTAAACAACAAGGGAAAATCATAGTCCCTACCATGATATCCAACACCATATTCCGATAGGGAATTTCAACGACAAAAGTGGCCTACATGGCCAAAATGAAATACAACAGCATCCACGAACATCTGTTCGGGTAATACAACACGACAACAACTGACAAGACTGGAGTACACTCCAACTGACTGACCAACAATGAACAACTCGGACTAGTATCGCTCGAATGCCTCGTCGCCATCGTCATGCCCCTGTGCCTCAACTCTCTCCTCGTAAGCACCTAAAACATGAAAACATGTTCCGCCCCCACGGGGTCAGTCATCCAGATAATGAACATCAAATACATGTATAACATGATATGCATCCAAAAGCATAATGAAACGGTATAATGATGATAATAATACGAGATGCTCACAAATCAAAGTAAGAACCTAGCATTCGTGAAATACTATGCCCACGGCATACTATTAATACCTGTTCGACAGGTTAGAACATAAGTGCCCAACGGCGAATCATAATCACAGAATATCACAAGGAATTACACGACATGAACCAAACCAGAACAGGATTAAATATGAATCACAATGCCCGGAGGCTCTAATGAAATTAACAAGACAATCACAAGGCCTAAAAACCACTCAGCCGAAACTGTCAAATATCACAATCACATGAAGTCGAAACTTGACCAAGTCATATTGATTAGGAGAAGCCACGGCATGAAAGCCGTATCACAATTAGGGCCAAGTCACGGCATGAAAGCCGTATCACAATTAGGGCGAAGCCACGGCATGAAAGCCGTATCACAATTAGGGCGGGCCACGGCATGAAAGCCGTATCTCAATTAGGGCCGAAGCCACGGCATGAAAGCCGTATCACAATTAGGGATGGTATGCTGTCTTGAGTCGGCCAGCACCATCCTCGACAGTCCCAACTCAACACCTTGATTTCCTTAGAACGGCTGACCGATGACAATGATGCAGCGGATGATTCCATGAATGCTTGAGCGCTTCGATTTCCTTATAATGGCTCGATATGAACGATATGATGAATGATTGAATAACTCGATTGCCTTAGAACGGTCAATCGATACAATGATATAGTGAATGATTGAACATTTCGATTTGCCTGCGAACGGCAATTCGATAACAATGATATGAAGGATGCCTCGGTACCTTTAATCGGTTACCGACGACGAAAGTGAGAAATGAATAAGCCAATGCCTTTAATCGGCGTGTACAGTTTTAATGACAATCTAAAAAGGAATAACAATAATATTTGGCAAAATTGCCGAAAGGTATCGTATCGAACGATCTCTTAATATCAATGAATTCATGAAGAGACTAAGTCTCGGAATGATACAACACATTTATACACATATATGATGACATTAATCTCATTGACTAGTACAAGTATAAAACTTGCCTCAAACCGAAGGCGAGAAGGTACTTCCACGATCAACGTCCTTAATGAATTTATCGGCCGCTCGAAAAACCTTGAACAACATAAATACCAACAATTCTCTTAATACACGAATCAAGCATGATCACAACCAACTCAAAAGTCGATACAACAATACCCGAAACTCATTGGGCATTAAAACAAACGCGTTGTAAACAATCTCCAATTGTTTACAACCAAAACTCAATTACATCCGAAACCAACTTCCAATGAATGATTCAAACCCACAAAACCTCATGAATACTATCAATAATCCAAAATGAATATCCGAAAACGTGATTATAACGACAATTAATCGAAACCCCCCAATTCCAACTCGATATTCAAAGTGTTCTTGAATAATCCCTCAATAATCCAATGAATCCTTATATAAACTCATAATCATATACATGTCCCTTCATATAACATGATTATAACGTCCAAAACATCATATCTCAACATAGAATCGAAATCCAAGGTGTTGAAGAATATTACCTTTGAAGATCCAAGTACTTTAATCCGAAGAACACGCGTTAAATTGATTATCCGGGCTTCACGATCGAAAGGAGATGAAGAAAATCAAACACCCAAATGATTTGTGAAGGAAAAACCTTCCCTCAAGCTTTCTCTCTCGGTTGAAGGTGATGAAAAGGGAGAAAAATGGCTGAAATGCTGAAAAAAAACGAATTTAAGGGAGTTGACTGCCTGCCGGACACGGCCCGTGCCGATCGGCACGGTCGTGTCGCACAGTTGGCCGACAGGGACTCGACCGTGTCCTGCCCGGCCGATCGCGCGCGGAGGGCCATCCGACGATGACCCGTCCGAGCGGCGACTTCGGCATGACTCGGCCGTGCGAGGCACGGTCGGGCGTGCTGGGCAGACGATTCTGGCTTATCCGGAAGGGTTCGACTCGGCCGTGCCAGACGACAAGGTCGGGTCCTGAGGCAGACACTTCGGCATTTTCCGGATGAGTACGGCACGGGCCGTGTCGGACGACACGGCCGAGTCCGTTCGGCAGTGATCGGCCAATAACTGAAAAGTGAGCGGTTGAGCTAAAATGACCATAACTCTCTCGTCCGGACTCCGATTGACTCACCGTTTGAACCATTGGAAAGCTAACTCGATGCTCTATAATATTGCAAAGATTTAGAATTTTTTGGAGTTACCAAAAATTAATGGTGATCTAACAAAGTCGAACTCATATGAGGAAAGTTGAAACAATGAACAATAACGATACACCACTCGAAGTTTTTCCGAACAGTGAACACGGTGAATGAACATGATTGATGAATGATCATAATCGAGTGAAAATACACTGAATGACAATTACAGACTAATAATTACTGAATGAAAATGAATGAATTACAAACGGGTATTACATACACCCCCCCTTAAAAGGAGTTTCGTCCTCGAAACTCAGGGTAAACAACTCGGGATATGAACTATCCATCAAGATCTGAAAACAATAATGCACATCTAGTCCTCGGGACCAAATCAATCGCACGCTCAAGTCCCCAAGACTTGACGTCTCGAATCTCAGTGAATGATTTCCCAAATTATCAAAAAAAATCTTGAGCACAACGCCGAAGGGGTGAACTCCCAACAGTTGACCCAAATCTCAAGATTCTCAAATATGATCATAATAAAATAGATCAAGAATAAATGATCCACAGTCACGATACATTACTACGCATTGAGTTACACAGTCATCCAAAAACAAGGTTACATCTCAAATGTAGTCAACATCGTTATCCTTCCATGTCATCGATCTCCTTTATCTCAACGATTTAAGGTATATCCGCAGATGAACTCGCCGCTAAATATGATCTCGGAAGGTCACGAGAATGAAAGTGACTAAAATGAATGATGAATGATAAATGGCTACAAATCCGACAAGGATTTGGAATGACTCACCAAGGTGAATTAATAACGTCATGAGTGATAGCTCTCTGAAGTGATTGGAACCGCCGTTCCTCGTGAATTGAATGATTAATCGATAATTATGAGTCCCAACATGATTGATATATACGATGAATGAATTAGATGAATGAGTGAACGACAATGAAATGAATGATTGTCCTACTACCGAGCAAGAATTAACTTGTTCAAAATCGGTGATGAATGTCCTTACCTCGGGTTCTCGAAGCCTGATAGGACCCCTTGGATGAAGTACGGATCGAGTAACAAAATCCTCGAGGCTTGTGAGCCCTCTCGAGATCTAGCGGCACTGTAACTCCCGCACTATTTCGAAGGTGTCCGGGTTCCCACACAGAAAACAAACAATAGCCGGCACCGTACACCGAGTATTAACGTGTCTGTGAATCACGATTAAAGCAAACAACGGTCGAACTCGTCGTGCGAGAGGAAGAAGCCTTCTCAGCACGAAGACGATTGGAAAACGACCTCTTGGACGTCGGAGCCCGATGTCCCTGCGACGAATCGGCATCCTAGTCCTCTCACCCAAGGAATCAAGGATGTTTCCGAGTAAGCTCCTTGATCAAAAGCTCTGCTCCAAGAGCCTTCCCGATGAACTCACTAAGTGAATTACAATTGTGGTTGAACAATCGCATCCTCAATCGCGGATTTAGCCTCTTGCTAAAATACTTGATCTTATCCGCTTAAAACGGATAACTGATGAAGCAAACTGAAGTAGTCCATGAAACTTCTCAGCAATGACAATAACACCCTCGTCCTCGACGGATTCAGGGTTCAAAACCTCTGATAACTTGGCTTCCCGAAGTGGGGCCGGATAATACCTCTCTATCATGAGAGTCTTGAATTCGCCCCAAACACGATCTCGATCGGTAGGTTTCACAGAAAGCCACCAAGAATAAGCACCCTTACTCAAGTAGTAAGCCGCTACCGCCACTTTACTCTCCTCCGGACATTGAACCATGTCGAAGAGTTTATCAAAATGCTCAAGCCAATGAACAATATCAGCTGGTTCCGACGAACCCTCAAAAGTAGGTGGCCTGTGACGAGAGATATCGCCAACAATCTGATTCACTCTCCCAGTCTGTCCATTAAACGGCTCCTGGAATTCCTGTTGCGGTGGACCACGAACCATCGAGGTCTGCATGGTCTCCATCATCTGCGTCATCTGAGTCATCTGGGCCATCATGCCCTGCATAAATATGAATGGGTCAACCCGAGCACCTTCCGAGTGAGATGCCTCTTGGGTACGACTCCCTGACGGCGACTGATTATCTGCTAATGAATGAGTATCCTCGCTATTTAATAAATTAATGATACCACTCGTATTCGCACGGGCATGCACACGAGATCCCGGGTTTCGGCCCGCACCGCGGCCTCCTCCCCCGCGTCCTCGCGGCTCTATCCATCTTGAAGGTGAAAGCCACATGATGATTACAGGTCTCGCATGAAGATCACATTATGATTATATTACTGAATGATAATGATGAACATACACGATATACAACAATGAACGCATTAATTATGCAATAAAATGATCGTCGACATGACGCCGGGATATGATATGATCGCATGAAATATCGAGTGAGGCAACATGATTATCTGATGAAATTCCTGAAATAATTACCTTGGACAAGTTTTCAAGGTTGAAAATTCGATCCACAAGGTCAACAACTAAACCGTGAGGTGGACTGAATGATTAATGAATTAACTGAATAATGAGATCAACTGAGTGATGAATGAATTAACTGAACGATGAGATTGGCTGAGTGATGAATGAATTATGTGAGTGATGATATTGACTGAGTGATGAATGAATTAACTGACTGATGAATGAATTATCTGAGTGATGATATTGACTGAGTGAGGAATGAATTAACTGAGTGATAGATGAATTATCTGAGTGATGATATTGACTGAGTGATGAATGAATTAACTGAGTGATGAAATCAAAATGATGATTGAAAATTATTAACTGATAAATGAGTTGATCCTTAATGCTTACACAAGTCACACGTGCTCCAAAACAAATAATCATGAATCAATCATAGCACTAATATCACATATAGGTTTCAGCAAAGCATGAACGATTAATGACATGATGGATGTATGAACACAAAGAGAATCGAGTCCTTACACAGGTCATACGAAGCTTCGAGGTCTCGCGATACTAGTCTTCACTGACGACGACTCGATGAATGAATGACTCGTGCAGTCGCACTAATATTACGACTCACAAAACCTGACTGACTAGATTGTCATAACCTGACAATCCCACTACTACCGCGTCGGTAGGACCACATAACTCACATCTCAGGGTATTTCACAACCCAAATCTCTGATACCATTTCTGTAACACCCCCAAATCTTATTGGGTTATTACAGTGCCGTGGACCCCACGCCAGGAGATCCACCAGGCGAACATGACTAAAATACGTTAAATTAAACAACAAGGGAAAATCATAGTCCCTACCATGATATCCAACACAATATTCCGATAGGGAATTTCAACGACAAAAGTGGCCTACATGGCCAAAATGAAATACAACAGCATCCACGAACATCTGTTCGGGTAATACAACACGACAACAACTGACAAGACTGGAGTACACTCCAACTGACTGACCAACAATGAACAACTCGGACTAGTATCGCTCGAATGCCTCGTCGCCATCGTCATGCACCTGTGCCTCAACTCTCTCCTCGTAAGCACCTAAAACATGAAAACATGTTCCGCCTCCACGGGGTCAGTCATCCAGATAATGAACATCAAATACATGTATAACATGATATGCATCCAAAAGCAGAATGAAACGGTATAATGATGATAATAATACGAGATGCTCACAAATCAAAGTAAGAACCGAGCATTCGTGAAATACTATGCCCACGGCATACTATTAATACCTGTTCGACAGGTTAGAACATAAGTGCCCAACGGCGAATCATAATCACAGAATACCACAAGGAATTACACGACATGAACCAAACTAGAACAGGATTAAATATGAATCACATTGCCCGGAGGCTCCAATGAAATTAACAAGACAATCACAAGGCCTAAAAACCACTCAGCCGAAACTGTCAAATATCACAATCACATGAAGTCGAAATGCTTAAGTCATATTGATTAGGGCCGAAGCCACAGCATGAAAGCCGTATCACAATTAGGGCCGAAGTCACGGCATGAAAGCCGTATCACAATTAGGGCCGAAGCCACGGCATGAAAGCCGTATCACAATTAGGGCCGAAGCCACGGCATGAAAGCCGTATCACAATTAGGGCCGAAGCCACGGCATGAAAGCCGTATCACAATTAGGGCGGGGCCACGGCAAAGCCGTATCACAATTAGGGATGGTATCTTTGTCTTGAGTCGCCCGGCCACCATCCTCGGCAGTCCCAACTCAACACCTTGATTTCCTTAGAACTACTGACCGATGACAATGATGCAACGGATGATTCCATGAATGCTTGATCGCTTAGATTTCCTTATAATGGCTAATCGATATGAACGATATGATGAATGATTGAATAACTCGATTGCCTTAGAACGGTCAATCGATACAATGATATAGTGAATGATTGAACATTTCGATTTGCCTGCGAACGGCAATTCGATAACAATGATATGAAGGATGCCTCGGTACCTTTAATCGGTTACCGACGACGAAAGTGAGAAATGAATAAGCCAATGCCTTTAATCGGCGTGTACAGTTTTAATGACAATCTAAAAAGGAATAACAATAATATTTGGCAAAATTGCCGAAAGGTATCGTATCGAACGATCTCTTAATATCAATGAATTCATGAAGAGACTAAGTCTCGGAATGATACAACACATTTCTACACATATATAATGACATTAATCTCATTGACTAGTACAAGTATAAAACTTTCCTCAAACCGAAGGCGAGAAGGTACTTCCACGATCAACGTCCTTAATGAATTTATCGGCCGCTCGAACAACCTTGAACAACATAAATACCAACAATTCTCTTAATACACGAATCAAGCATGATCACAACCAACTCAAAAGTCGATACAACAATACCCGAAACTCATTGGGGCATTAAAACAAACGCGTTGTAAACAATCTCCAATTGTTTACAACCAAAACTCAATTACATCCGAAACCAACTTCCAATGAATGATTCAAACCCACAAAACCTCATGAATACTATCAATAATCCAAAATGAATATCCGAAAACGTGATTATAACGACAATTAATCGAAAACCCCCAATTTCAACTCGATATTCAAAGTGTTCTTGAATAATCCCTCAATAATCCAATGAATCCTTATATAAACTCATAATCATATACATGTCCCTTCATATAACATGATTATAACGTCCAAAACATCATATCTCAACATAGAATCGAAATCACAGGTGTTGAAGAATATTACCTTTGAAGATCCAAGTACTTTAATCCGAAGAACACGCGTTAAATTGATTATCCGGGCTTCACGATCGAAAGGAGATGAAGAAAATCAAACACCCAAATGATTTGTGAAGGAAAAACCTTCCCTCAAGTTTTCTCTCTCGGTTGAAGGTGATGAAAAGGGAGAAAAATGGTGAAATCTTGAAAAAACGAATTTAAGGGAGTTGATGCTGCCGGACACGGCCGTGCCGATCGGCACGCGGTCGTGTCGCTGATTGGCCGACGGTGGCGGCGAGGGACTCGATCGTGTCACCGCTTGACACGGTCGCGGCGGAGGGCCATCCGGCGATGACCCGTCAAGCGGCTGACTTCGGCATGACTGATCGCGCTGCACGGGCGACCGGTCGGGCATCTTTGGCGACGATTCTCGCTTATCCGGAAGGGTTCGACTCGGCCGTGCGACGACAGTCGGGTCTCGAGGCGAATACTTCGGCATTTTCCGGACGAGTACGGCACGGTCCGTGTCGGACGACACGGCCGAGTCCGTTCGGCAGTGATCGGCCAATAACTGAAAAGTGAGCGGTTGAGCTAAAATGACCATAACTCTCTCGTCCGGACTCCGATTGACTCACCGTTTGAACCATTGGAAAGCTAACTCGATGCTCTATAATATTGAAAAGATTTAGAATTTTTTGGAGTTACCAAAAATTAATGGTGATCTAACAAAGTCGAACTCATATGAGGAAAGTTGAAACAATGAACAATAACGATACACCACTCGAAGTTTTTCCGAACAGTGAACACGGTGAATGAACATGATTGATGAATGATCATAATCGAGTGAAAATACACTGAGTGACAATTACAGACTGATAATTACTGAATGAAAATGAATGAATTACAACCGGGTATTACAGCGGGAGAGTTATCCCGAGTTGTTTGACCCTTAGTTTCGGGGACGAAACTCTTTTAAGGGGGGGTGTATGTAATACCCGGTTGTAATTCAGTCATTATTCAGTATTTATCATTCAGTAATTGTCACTCAGTAATTTTCACTCATTAATGATCACTTGTCACTCATATTCAATCATCGTATTCATCGTTCAGAGTAATCGTATCGAGTATCAGTCGTCATTCATCATCAATCTAGACGGAGTTTCATGTCGTGTTTATCACCGTTGTCATATTCATAGTGTGCTGTGTGTGAGGAGTAGCGCACGCTACGTACTCTCTTTAGCGTGCGCTAATTGAGTACGGGTAGCGCACGCCACCTCTCAACACTAGCGCACGCTAGTGTAGTTGAACAGGCAGTCCAGAAGGCACTGGACTGCAGTTGGGATTGTAGGTAGCGCACGCTACGAATGGTAATTAGCGCGCGCTAGTGATCCGGAGTAGCGCAGGCTATACAGTCGGTGTAGCGCATGCTAAGGTCGGATCAGGTTGAGTCCAGTGGTAACTGGGCTGAATTGAATTAATTCATAGCGCACGCTGCGAGTGGTTTTAGCGTACGCAAACGGTGAGGTAGCTCACGCTAATTGTTAGATGTAGCGCACGCTACCGAGATCAGATCAGAGGACAGAAGGTTTCTGGACTCCAGTACTGGGCATCAGATAATTCGTTAGCGCACGCTAAGCATAGGGGCTAGCGCGCGCTAAGCTGGAATCACTATAAATTGGACAGTTAGCCCAGTTTTCGGCATTTGTTATTTTCTTCACATTCTCTCATCGGTTCCAGGCGATTTAGAGCGATTTGAAGAGTATTCTTCGAGGTGTAATCATCAATCATCATCTTCAAGTCTTTGAGTTGGATTAATCATCACTTCATCATCTCCAAAACATCAAATTAAAGGTATTAATCTCTTGGATCTAGAATTTCGTATTTTTGGGTTTTTCTTTCCGATTTCTTCGTTTAAGCTTGGATTGTTGTTGGAATATGTTAGATATGAATTGTCTACCTTGGATAAATGTATTCCTACGGATTTAATGGCTATTTTGGGGATTATTTCAAGAACCCTTGGGGTTGACTTCGGTTAATTTGGGGATTTTCCGATTGATGTTGTTGTAATCTTGAATTGTGGATTCCTATTGGATTATTGAGGCCATTGATATTGTTTTGCTGGTTTGAATCAATCATTTGAAAGTTGGTTTCGATAATTTGGGTTTGGTTGTAACCAACGGGAAGGATATTTGCTACGTATTTGTTTGAATGCCCCGATGAGTTTGATTATCGTTGTATCGACGTTTGAGTTAGTTTTAATCGTGTTTGATACGTGTATTGAACGAATTATTGGTAATTGTGTTATTCAAGGTTGTTCGAGCGACCAACTTTTCATTTAGGACGTTGTTCGTGGACAGATACTCTTCATCGGCGTTGAGTAAGTTAATTCTTACTCGGTTAAAAGGATATTCATTCCTTTTGTTGTTGTTCATTCATAATCATAATTCATTCATCATTGTATTAACCATATTGAAATTTGTAATTGCCGAATAATCACTTCATTCACGAGGAACAACGGTTCCAATCATTTCATTGAGTTATCAATCACTTCACTGTTATTTCCATTACGGTGAGTCATTCTTGAACTTGTCGAATTATTATTCATTGATATTCATTGTGGTCATTCTCGTACATATGACCTTCTGGGTTCGTATTGCGTGGCCGGGTGCGGATGTGTGGAATTTTTAGTCGAGCACACGATGGTCATGTACTGGGTTCACCGATACATTGGACCGTGCACACGGTAAAGCTTAACTCCGTGAGACTAATTAGGTACAAGGACGGGTGTGTCCGGTCATTCGTCTTGTACACTTGCACAGAACACTACGGGCGTACTATGATACTCCTCTTCAGCGTAATTCATAATTAAGGATATTTCATAACTTCAGTTAAATCATGATTGTGTATTTTCAACCCTTGAGGATTGTTGTTACGTATGGCCCGACCCGGTAGGATTTTGTTTTTCAGGTCATGGTAAGGCAAAGGCACGTGAATAGCATGTTGACGGCAAGGAGTCCCAGTGATACTAGTAGGGGCCCCGATCTTTCAGTTATTAATGTTGTTGTTCGTTATTTTCCGCTGCAGACTTTCATTTGGATACTCCGTTTCACTCAGTGTTGTATATTTTATCTCCATATAAAATATACATGTATTCTGTATTATCCTGGATGTGTGGTATGAAACTCCTCATCGGAGTAATTATTGTTGTAATGTGGTTCGGTACTACATTCACCCTGTGTAATTCATTCATTTTCATTCGCCTAGTGGGTCCCAGTCGGGGGTCCACGACACTGTAATATCCGCCTAGTTTGGGGTGTTACAATTGTCATATTGAGAGTTGTGTCTGCATTAAGTACGACAGATTATTTAGTGACTCGTTCAATTATGATCTGAGTATAGAATTAAGGTTTTTTCTATTCTTATTACCCAGCTCCCAGTATTTTTATCGAATAACACACTCCCATGTGAAATTCAGAAGTATCGTTCGCTCTACTTCATAGTGGTGATTAAGTTCTTTATAAATCCTAATAGAGGGCAACCGAACGAACAGGTTTCTAGTCTATTAATTTTCATAAAGTGGTGTCCAACACCAACCCATCTAATGGATGATTCGATCTCTTTTTCCCTTTGTTCACTCCCCTCAACCTATACGGTTTCTATGGTTCGTGAACAAGTTAAGTTTATACCATCGACGCAAATCAGTTTCACAATTGAATCTTATCTGGCAACCGAACAGGTTTCTAGGGATAAAATTTACTCCAACCGAAGGCATGTAATGCGCTCTCAGTAATTTATCCATCCTCCCCGAACGACTACCCCGATAACTCGGAAGCACATCCAATTTGGATTTCAATTTTCCGAAAGCTCGATGGAGGGAAAGAAAAACCTTGAAACCTTTTAAACTTAATAATTTGTCGTGGGAGAATTTTTGCGATTAATGTTACACTTTGCACATTAAATCATTTAAGCGTGTTTGTGCATTCATACCATATGAATAAACATTCACAACCTAGTTGCTACCAACATGTGGTTCATGGACCTAGTTTTGAATCGATGGGAATATTATGAAGACTCAACTCTCTTATTTCACGACTGCACATCTCACACATTGCAAGCAGGAGAGAGAGAGAGAGAGAGAGAGAGAGAGAGAGAAAAGAAAATAGTTTTCTTGTCTTCTTCATTTTTCTTTCACTTGTCAAAATCAACCAACCAAATAATGGTCTTGATTCTTGTCCCCACAAGTCAAGAGATTCCACTCATAATGGTGGAGACAAAGGACAAAGCTCACATGGGGGAAAGTGGTGCGGCCATCTTGAAGGAAATGGATGAGTTCGGCTTGTTTCGGAATCCCGCGAGTCCAAACAGATAAACTCCAATTCCGTTCTGATCTATTATATCAATTAATTAATCCAATTAATTAATCACATCAAATACAAAATAATATAATTAATTTCTCTAAGAAATAATTATATATATGAATTAAATTAATCACCCAATAATTTATTTAATTCATTAGGTCGTAAATTAATTTATCCAATAAATCAATTTAGACATCCAATGTCCCAATAAATTAGATATCCAATATCTAATATTCACAATGAGAGAATAATATCGATTCATTCTGTCGTCAATCCTATTGCGCGACTCGGTAGGTCCATCTTAGTTATCAATCGGAGAAACCAAAGAGTCGTAGCACCACCTAGCCAGCCTGGCGCCCTACATTGTACCCCTACTAAGAACGAATGATAGGGATCATTCAAAAACCATTCTGTCGTGAATACCAGTATACGTATAAACCCTTCTTTCAAATGTCGCGATCAAGTTATAGGGTCACGGTAAGCCAAACCCTATCTGTACTTGATGTTATGCATGAGTTAATGCAAATCGAGATCATCGAGCTCTCGTGTATCCAATACAACTAGCTTCAATGCTTTGGCTAAAGACTTATGATCTCATCTGCCAATAACCGCATAGGACACATAACCCATTCACTAATAGGAGAAAAAAATTCTATCTTGGTATTCAGTAGGACCTGCTACTTGCCCGTCAAGATGCACGTCGGGGTTGACCCCCGCCTTCCGGTTTATATGGTCGAACTACTCTAATGAAAATCTTAACGTCACAAGCACATCCCTACTAAATCCTCAAGTCGAAGGTTCACGAATACCTATCACAACCTTTCGATTCCATCATTGTCTGTCCAAAGTGAAATCCGTGTGACGAATCAAGCGTGAGTCGGTTCGAGCATACTAACCTAATTAGCATACCTATAACGTGTGCTCCCACTAACCATTAGTGGTCGGCAGGCACTCTCCAAGTCAAAGAACACGTCATACAAGTCTTCACATAAACTTAATGCCCAGTCGAATTTCATCGACTTGCGAACGATTAAGTATTTGAGCTATAAACCTTTCCAATGCCAATCCCCTTATCCAATAAGGAGTGGAATGTTTTGCTCTCAAATACACGGACTAGTTTTTATATATATATTTACGATCAGGAATACCAGTGACTACCAGTAAATTAAGAAACATACAATTGCCTTCTGAAAATGTTATACATAATAACAAGTATAATGCCCTCACTCAACATCCTCTTAGTGGCATTCGAGGGCATACTCCTAACAATCTCCCACTTGCACTCAATGACACACACTATGGTATCTAATACCCATGTTCTCTAGATGACGCTCCAAGCTAATGTGAGAAAGTGGCTTGGTCAATGGATCAGCGATGATGTCGGCTGAGTCTACTCTATGCAGCACAATATATCCCTTTGCGAACAAATTCTCTCACGAGATGATACTCTCTCTCAATATGTTTTGTACCATTAGGAAACCTCGGCTCCTAGGCCTGTGCTACCGCTCCATCATTATCGTATAGAAACGAAAACAGGCAGCGCAACACATGGTGTCATGAGAAGTTTACCCAGTAACTTATTAAACCTTCCTTTGGAGGCCTCCGATGCCGCTTTATACTCAGCCTTATAGGTGGAATTAGCAGTCGCACTATGATTGGCACTATGCCAAGCTACTGCTCCTCCATTAAGAGTAAAATATACCCAGAAGTAGACATGGAGTCGTCTTTCTGTCCTTGGAAGTCTGAATCAGTGAATCCCATCACATTCTCCACCGCTATACATAAGAACCAGATATCTAGTCCTTCTAAAATACTTGAGAGTGTTCTTTATGGCGGTCTAATGTTCCCTACCTGGGTTTGCCTGAAACCTACTTACCATGCTCCCAACATGCGTAATGTCGGGTCTCTTACACAACTAGGCATACACAAGGCTACCCATGGCCGAAGCATATGGTATACTACTAATTTCCTTTCGTTGTTCCTCACTTTGAGGACACATATTCAAGGAGAGTTTTATTCCATGTCGCATCGTTAGGAACCCTCTTTAAGAATCATATATCTTAAATCGCTTTAAGATTTTACTATATAGAGGGCTTGGAAAGACTTATCGTTCTCTTTGCTCTATCCCAGTAGAGCTGAATACCAAGAATATAGGTTGCTTCTCCCAAGTCTTTCATGGAGAACCTACTCGAAAGACAAGCTTTCACAAAACTAAGCATTCCCACATCATTTTCCTATTAGTAGAATGTCATCTACATATAGTACTAAGAATGTGATCTTGCTCCCACTAACCCTCTTGTATACACAAGGTTCCTCTTCATTTTCAACGAAGTCAAACTTTGACTGCCTCGTCAAAATGAAGAGACCAACTACGTGAAGGCTGCTACAGTCCATATCACAGAGTCTACATCCATCATCGCTTGGTCATAGGTCGCGACGTCAATCTCTTGGCTATCACCTGGAACCTCATGGAGACCCAGATCCTCCAGGTGCACAAGGCCATACCTGTCAGGTAAATGAGACACCCTACTAGACCTACGAGATGGTTGTACTTTTATTCCAGAAGGTTCGGTTCCAACTTCTTGTACAGGTGTCTCATGAAGGGTTTCATTATATTCTTCCAAAGAAATACTTCTATCTGCTCCGCCTTCCTGAATTAATTCATCTTCCAGGAAGTGTGCTTGCAAAGCAACAACGATCTTTCAATCTTCGGGCATGTAGAATAGATAACACATCGTCCCAGATGGGAATCCAATGAAATGTCCCTTTACGTACGTCGCTTCCAACTTTTCCACCTTAGTCTTCTTGACATAGGCGGGACATACCCAAATCCTAATGTGATTAAGATTTGGTTTCCTGCCCTCCCATATCTCATGTGGAGTTTTAGGAACGTATTTAGAAGGAAATATGTTTAAGATATAGTCAGTAGTCAGGATTGCATACCCCCATAGGTAAATCGGTAAGTCAGTATAGCCTAGCATAGAACGGACCATGTTCAACAAGGTCTGGTTCCTTCTTCCTGACACACCATTTAACTGAGGAGTACCTGGAGGTATTAGTTGTGATACTATTTCATGTTCCTTAAGGAACTCATCAAACTCCGTATTCATATACTCACCACCTCGGTCTGACCGAACTTGATATGATTTCCAGTTTATTTTTCGACTAGGGCCTTGGAATTTCTCAAAGGCCTCGGATTTATGTTTCATTAAGTATACATAACCATACCTAGTATGATCATCTGTAAACGTAATGAAATACTGATATCCATCACGTGCTGCTTCCAAAGCACCACATATACGTCGGTATCGATTAATCCTAGTTTATCAGCGGCTTTTTCAAAAGTCCCTGTGAAGGGGGACTTAGTCGTTTTGCCTTTGAGGCAAGATTCACAAGTAGGAAAGGGATTCAATCCCAATATATCCATAAGTCCTTCTTTTTCTATTTTGTAAACCTTGGTCTGACCAACATGACTAAGTCTAAGATGCCATTTCAAAACTTGATTAGTTTCATCCCTATCACGCTTCCTAGTCATAGTATTCACAATGACTTTGTTACTTAGGTTTAGATGATACAATCCATTTAACAATGTAACAATGCCCACTAGTTTATTCCTAAAATAAATTTTGCAGGAACCATCACCAATGAAAAATAAAAAGCCTTTCCGATCAATAACCGGAATGGATACAATGTTTTTATGCCCCTTGGGCAAAACAAGTACATCTTCTAAATTCAGAACAAAACCGGATTCTAAACCCAAAAGAAGTGATCCTATGTCAGTTGCCTCGACACTATGCCCGCTTCCGACAGTAATCATCACTTCCCCAGCTCCAAGCTTCCTACTTTGTTCCAGATCCTGATTCACGGTACAAATATGAGAATTAGCACCAGAATCCAGTATCCATAAGAAAATACAGTAGCAGAACAATTTGTTTCCAAAACTAAAAGTTCTATACTTGAAGCGCCATGAAGAATTGAACAGTCTCTAGCCCAGTGGATCGGCTCACCGCATTTGAGACAAGCGTCCTTCTTCTTGTCCTTTGGAACCATCGGGGACTTGCCCTTATCCTTGAAGTCCTTGACTTGTGGTCCCGTATGCTTCTTGGTCTTTTTCTTCTTATTCTTATTCTTAGACCTCCAAGGTCCAGAAGAAATCACAAGGGCAGACTCCTTCATCCGCGGAGTCTTCATCTGAGACTGAGCGGTTACTAATTTGTTCATTAGCCCAGCTAAGTTGCACATAATCTCATTGCAGTTGAAGCTGTGAGAAGGAATCATGGAGAGACTGTAGGATAAGGTCGGTTTGAAGAGAAGTATTCATCTTAAAATCAAGCTCCTCCAATCTCTCGATCATAGATATCATTTTGAGGACGTGGTTCCCAATCTTCTCACCTTTATTCATCCTTGCACCGAACAGTTGCTTGGATATCTCATTTCTAGCAGTTCGACTATGCTCACCATAAAGCTCGGTTAAGTGAGATAGAATATGCCTAGCAGAAGTCATTTTCTCATGAGATCTATGAAGCTCATTAGACATAGAAGCCATCATATAAGCACGGACTTTTACGTCATCCTTGACCTACTTTTCGTGGTTTTCAATCTCTTCCTGATTGGCTCTAATCCGCACTGGAGGCGCTGGAATGTCCGTCTCCAAGACATATTCCAGTGCCTCTATACTGAGGATAATCATGAGATTGTGGAGCCAATCCACAAAGTTAGGTCCGATCAAGGTGTTCTTTTCGAGTAGAATTGCGAGTGGGTTCATTGTCATATTGAGAGTTGTGTCTGCATTAAGTACGACAGATTATTTAGTGACTCGTTCAATTATGATCTGAGTATATAATTAAGGTTTTTTCTATTCTTATTACCCAGCTCCCACTATTTTTATCGAATAACACACTCCCATGTGAAATCCGGAAGTATCGTTTGCTCTACTTCATAGTGGTGATTGAGTTCTTTATAAATCTTAATAGAGGGCAACCGAACGAACAGGTTTCTAGTCTATTAATTTTCATAAAGTGGTGTCCAACACCAACCCACCTAATGGATGATTCGATCTCTTTTTCCATTTGTTCACTCCCCTCAACCTATACGGTTTCTATGGTTTGTGAACAAGTTAGTTTATACCATCGACGCAAATCAGTTTCACAATTGAATCTTATCTGGCAACCGAACAGGTTTCTAGGGATAAAATCTACTCCAACCGAATGAATCCAATGCGCTCTCGGTAATTTATCCATCCTCCCTGAACGAGTACCCCGATAACTCGGAAGCATAGCACATCCGATTTAGATTTCAATTTTCTGAAAGCTCGATGGAGGGAAGGAAAACCTTGTAAACGTAATAATTTGTCGTGGGAGAATTTTCACGATTAATGTTACACTTCGCACATTAATTCATTTAAGCGTGTTTGTTCATTCATACCATATGAATAAACATTGACAACCTAGTTGCTACCAACATGTGTATCATGGACCTAGTTTTGAATCGATGGGAATATTATGAAGTCTCAACTCTCTTCTTTCACGACTGCACATCTCACGCATTGCAAGCAGGGAGAGAGAAAAGAAAATAGTTTTCTTGTCTTCTTCATTTTTCTTTCACTTGTCAAAATCCACCAACTAAATAATGGCCTTGATTCCTGTCCCCACAAGTCAAGAGATTCCACTCGTAATGGTGGAGACAAAGGACAAAGCTCACATAGGGGAAAGTGGGGCGCCATCTTGAAGGAAATGGATGAATTCGGTTCGTTTCGGACTCCCGCGAGTCCAAACAGACAAACTCCAATTCCGTTCTGATATATTTATATCAATTAATTAATTTAATTAATTAATCACATCAAATACAAAATAATATAATTAATTTCTCTAAGAAATAATTATATCTATGAATTAAATTAATCACCAAGTAATTTATTTAATTCATTAGGCTGTAAATTAATTTATCCAATAAATCAATTTAGACATCCAATGTCCCAATAAATTAGATATCCAATATCTAATATTCACAATGAGAGAATAAGCTCGATTCATTCCGCGTCAATCCTATAACGCGACTCGGTAGGTCCATCTCAATTAGCAATGGGAGAAACCAAAGAGTAGTAGCACCACCTAGTCAGCCTGGCGGCCTACACTATACCCCAACTGAGAACGAATGATAGGGATCATTCAAAAACCATTCTGTCGTGAATACCAGTATACGTATAAACCCTTCTTTCAAATGTCCCGATCAAGTTATAGGGTCACGGTAAGTCAAACCCTATCTGTACTTGACGCTATGCATGAGTTAATGCAAATCGAGATCATTGAGCTCTCGTGTATCCAATACAACTAGCTCCAATGCTTTCATCTGCCAATAACTGCATCTGCTAATAATCGCATAGGGCACGTAACCCATTCACTAACAGGAGAAAAAAAATTCTATCCTGGTATTCAGTAGGACCTGCCACTTGCCCGTCAAGATGCACGTCGAGGTTGACCCCCGCCTTCCGGTTTACAGGGTCGAACTACTCTAATGAAAATCTTAATGTCACAAGCACATCCCTACTAAATCCTAAAGTCGAAGGTTCACGAATACCTATCACAACCTTTCGATTCCGTCATTTACTGTCCCGGAGTGAAATCCGTGTGACGAATCGAGGGTGAGTCGGTTCGAGTATACTAATCTAATTAGCATACCTATAACGTGTGCTCCACTAACCATTAGTGTTCGGCAGGCACTCTCCAAGTCAAAGAATACGCCATACAAGTCTTCACATAAACTTAATGCCCAGTCAAGTTTCATCGACTTGCGAATGATTAAGTATTTGAGCTATAAACCTTTCCAGTGCCAATCCCCTTATCCAATAAGGAGTGAAATGTTTTGCTCTCAAATACACGGACTAGTTTATATATATATATATTTACGAGTCGGGAATACCAGTGACTACCAGTAAATAAAGAAACTTATAATTGCCTTTTGATAATGTTATACACAATAACAAGTACAATGCCCTCACTCAACATCCCCTGAGTGGCATTGGAGGGCATACTCCTAACATGATCTTGTTGTACATATGCGCAGCCATGAAACTAACCAACTGGAGATTCGGGATGATATTCGAGCCCTTAGGACCGAAGTGAAAGAGGCAAGGGACGAAATTCACTCGGTCAAGAATCCTCTGGAAGAGTTCATCCGCTTTACTTATCCTTCGTTCCCATTCCCCACTCCTTCGTCTAAACAAAACCCGTGAAACTCATGTGTCGATTACTTTCTAAGAACAATATCCAGTATGGCTTGTCTTGAATATTGTTTTGAAATTTATATTTTGGTTTGATGTTATGTGGATTAATGTCTCTTGTGATATTTTTGTTAGATAACATTGGTTAGTTTTTTTAATATGTATTGGATCATTGCACTTTGATTTGCCCTATTATCGCTAACATCTTTTTTTGAGTATTAGCTTCTAACTTAAAAATAAACTATAAGCTATAAGTTATAAGCTGTATTTTTGCATAATTAAAGGGAAGCTTCATTTCAGGTAGAGCTATGTATGTCTACCTTTTTGCTTCTGACAAAAAGGGGAGAAGAAGCTCAAAACTTTTAAGTTTTTTCTTCTTCCTAAAAGACTCTGGATTTTTTCAAAGATTCTAACACAATCGAACAAAGCATAAAACTTTGATTCGAATTTTTCTTTTGTCATAAAAATTTTGCAGGTACTTTTTACTAAATGTTTTGTCATCATCAAAAAGGGGTAGATTGTTGAACAAATTAATTTTGATGATGAATTCTATCGAAATATTTAAAGTAAAACATCAAGACCAGGTCAGACAACAAACGACGCGAACAAACGACGTGTATTTTATCAAAGTCAAAATTCTTCAAAACAATATTTCTAGCGCATGCTAAACATATATGTTAGCGCACGCTACCGAAGTTTATAATGGTTACCCCTTTGAAGTAATAACACACGCTACCTGCCCTCCAATGTGTTAATAAATTACTAGCGCATACTACTTATATATAGCACACGCTACCTGCTTCTCAATATAATAGGTCAGTAGGGTATGCCAGTTTCAAATAGCACACGCTACCATGGCATGTAACATGCGCTAAACGGGCCAAGACAGTAGGCTCTGCAAAATTCAAGAAAATCAAATAACGTACGCTAGTGTTCTCTCTAACGTACGCCAAAGCCCCAAGACAACAAGGTCTGGAACTATTTCACGGAAGCAGATAACACATGCTACGGTTTAGCTAACGCACGCTAAAGAATGAAGCAACACATTCTAAACAAAGATTTGACAAGTTGTTCAACTAACGGTTAGCGCATGTTAACTGATATACATAGCGCAAGTTAAAGTCAAATTTGTACCTTTGATAGGATGACCGTTGCAAGACTTTTTAACAGGAAAATCACATGTATTGTCAAGGATCTGGAAATCTTGTGTGGACTCGTTAGTGTATGCTAAAGAGTACATTAACACACGCTAAAGTTCAAATTATTACCATTGGGAGAATTTATCAATACAACTGTCATAATTGACAGAAGATTATCTGCCTGTTGTTTTTAGCATGCGGCAGTAATGGCTGTGAAGGCTTCAAAGCCTATAAATACCAAGTCATTTGGTATTGATAAAATACACAACTTCAAGCAAACATACACATATATTGAGCTCGGAATATTGCTACTAAAGTTAGTTTATATCATTGGGTTGTGTAAGAAAAAGACACAAAATATTGTGCTTACATTTTCTATCATATTGTGTTCTTTTTCATTGTGTTAGAGTGTTGCATCATTCTTACACAAGTCAAATCAGGAAAATCAATCTGGTGTTATTAAGATCATTGATCTGGCATTGTTAGGATTGAATTCTTATATTCCTAGTAAGGTTCATTTAGTTCCAATCGAACACTAGAGAAACATTGTATTGCTTAAAGTTGTTGAGCTTGGACCTATAGAAGACAAGCGAGTTGTATCGGTTGTGCCCGGACCAATAAAAGTCGAGGTAAAGAAAAGTGTGGTTTGTCCTTAAGCCAATAGGAAAAGGAAATGAAGAGAGGACGTAGGCAAGTTGCCAAACCTCTATAAATCTGTGTCATTTACTTTTACTTGGTTTTTCACGAGAAATTTTATTTATTCGTATCACCACTATTCAAAGTTTGATGACGGTTTCAAAGTTTGATTCATGTTAGCTGACCCCAAATCATTTTGGGACTAAGGCTTAGATGTTGTTGTTGTATCACCACTATTCAACCCCCTTTTATTGGTAATTTCCACTCTTCACAAAATAATTATTAAAATAATATATATTTATTCATAATAATTTAGTATTTAACTAATATAAAATTTGACTTTAATTTATATATATATATATATATCCATAAAATTTTATATTTAATGTATATACCATAAATATCATTTACTATCTTAAATTCTATATATCAAAAATAATAATCAAAACAATTATATTTAAATAATATACCCTATATAAGATATTACTACCATGAAATCTATTTACAAAATAATTTTAAAATTAAATATACACACACACACACACATACACAACAAATATCATACTATTATCATAAATTCTATTAATCAAAATAATTTTGACTTTAATAAATATACTATAAATACGATTCTGTTATCATAGAATATATCTATATCTATATATATATATATATATATTATAATTTAGAATTAATTTATATTATATATCAATTAAATTTTGTATTTGAAAAATTATTTTATCCATATATTATCTGGTACTAAAATCATATTCAGAAAATAATATAATATGATTTTATTATCCTAAATCTATTTAATAATTTTAGAAATTACTATGTAACAAAGTAATTTCGTATTCATCTAATATACCATATATATGATTATATTACCATAAAATATATAATGCAAATAAAATTCTAGAGACAGTAACTATAATTTCAGCGTGAAAATTCATTACTACTATTTTGGGCACCAATTCTCTTTATATATATATATATATAAATATATATATATATATATATATATAATATATGTGTGTAGATTTAGGATCAAATGAGAATGGTTCTTATTCTGTGAATATGCATGAGTTTTGTACTAATTATGCATGAAATATATACATTTCGTGCATCAAAATTGCAATGCATTAAAATATGCATTATATGCATCAAAATATTGGTGCATTAAAATATTGCATTATATGGATCAAATATTTTTGAGAATAAAATCAGACCATCCATTTATTAAGATTTATAAATGAAATTCATTATCATTTCTTAACTTTTTTTTTTTAACTTAAATTCATAAATGAAAATCATTTCTTAACTTAAATTGCATTCTCACTTGAACTCATATATATATATATATATATATATATATCAGAAGATGGAAAGCACTTTTGGAGCAGAAGATCTTCTCCACTTTTATTTTATACATCGAAAGAAAAAAAAAAAAACTTTATTTCTAAATATTTTATGTAAAGGTGGCCCTATAAATATTGGATGGAAACAGTCACGTAATGCCACTGACTTGAATACTTTTGTGTACCCTAATTAAAGAGTTCAAACTAAAGTGTAGCTTTAGTTAAGAATAGAGTTTCTCTCCGTAAACAAGAGAGAGAAAATGTGTGGCAAATACCAGGTCCCTGTTGAATCCAACAATGGCCATCAGCCTGAACCCACTATCAATCTTGATCAGTATGTGATCTTTTTCACTAATATTTTTATTCACATGTGTGTGCGTGCGTGCGCATGCGTTTTATTTTTTCGTTTCCATCCCTTGAATGAATTAATTATACACAGGAAATTTTATCCCTGATTCTTGTTTCAATGTAGGATTTATTTACAAATTGAATTTATGCCAATCTAATGGTCTATTTTATTATTTAGTTATTTTATTGTCTTGTGACAGTGGTGATCCCACAATGTACGAGACATACTGGGAAGAGGTTGGCCAAGAGTTCAGTCTCACAATCCCTGGATTTCAATCTCTCAGTTACTTTTCCAACACGAAAAACTCATGCTGGTTTTTGGAGCCAAAACTTGAAGAAGCAATAAAAAACCTTCACACCAACGTTGGCAATGCAATAACTGAAAATCGACATATTGTTGTCGGGACTGGTTCGAGTCAGCTCATTCTCGCTGCGTTGTTTGCCCTTTCTAATTCCATAAACGAGCCGAATCCGGTCAGCGTAGTCTCAGCGGCTCCATACTACTCGGTTGGCTCTCCTATCTTATTAACTCTTGATATGGTTGACATGTGAATTCTTAAGAGATGGATCTTTGGAATATTACAAGTGAAAGTCAACTCTTTTGGAAGAAATAGAATAAGGTTTCACTGTCATGGGACAAAACCTTGTTTTCGGTTGAGATCTTTTGTTGGTTTATGTTTAACATCTCCTGACCGGACACAAACACATAATATATATATATATATACATATATATATATATATATGTGTGTGTGTGTGTGTGTGTGTGTGTGTGTGTGATTACAAGACTGAATATGTATATGCTGTCCTTTTTACTTAATCACGTGATTGTTTTATGATAACATGTGAAATTATGATTAGATTTGTTCCTAATTATTTAGGATTGATTTTATTTTGTTGCAGTGTTATCCGGAGATGACCAATTTTCTACGGTCACAACTGTTTGAATGGTCAGGCGACGCACATTGCTTTGAAAAAGATGGACCGTACATAGAAATGGTGACATCTCCAAACAACCCTGATGGTGTTATTAGACAAGCTGTTGTCGTTAATCGACCCAAAGGGATGGTTGTTCATGATCTTGCATACTATTGGCCACAATACACAGCCATCACTTCTCCCGCAGATCATCATATTATGCTGTTCACAGTTTCCAAATGCACCGGACATGCTGGATCACGTATTGGGTATATATATATATATGTTTTGTGTGTGTGTTCTGTTATAACTGTTTGATTATATCAAATATACGCCATCTGTCAAGTTTTAAGCAGGACAGAGGGAATACCGCTTCTGTTTGAATCTGAATTCAAGTTGGAAAAAGTGATTGTTAGAAAAATGTCTGCTTGTGTTTGTTTGTTTGTTAAATCAGATGGGCGATTGTAAGAAACGAAAACATTGCTAGAAAGATGGTAAAGTTCATAGAGATCAACACAATCGGAGTGTCGAAAGAAGCACAACTCAGAGCTGCCAATATACTGGAAATCATTTCCCTAAGCTGTCAACCACACATTAATAAGCCATTTGATCTGCCGAATTTCTTCAAACACAGCCACCGTCTCATGGCCGAAAGATGGAACAGATTGAGAAACACTATCAACAACAACCAGCACTTTCACATCTCTAAATTCCCGAGCCAGTTCTGCAATTTCAGTGGAGGATACACCGAGACATATCCTGGTAACTAAACCTTTAAGAATATTTAACTATCAAACCTCAATGGTTAACCACTCGGGATAGCCCAGTGGCCACGGGTTCTCTCCACTAGGGATTACAAACGGTTCAACTTCCCCCACCCCTATTTCCCTTGTCTCAAGCCGATTTTTTAAAAAAAGAGCTAGTAACCTTTAAAAAAAACCTCAATGGTTTTTTTTTAAATAATTTCTGTAAATACATGAAACCTCATGGGTGGTTTTTGCAATAATCACTTTTAGTTTTGTGTGGATTGACAAAAAAAATTGTTTTTTTCTTCACAAAATTGTTGACAGCTTTTGCATGGATCAAATGCAAAGAGGGAGTGGATTGTGAGAAGCTGTTTAGAGGGCACAAGATTTTGACAAGGAGTGGACGAAGGTTCGGGTGTGATACAGAGTATGTAAGAGTAAGCATGCTGAGTAGAGATGAAGAGTTTGATCTGTTTGTGCAGAGGCTGTCAACAATTCATGGGGAAGAGGACGAAAAATAAATTGATTAAGAAAGCTTTGAAGACTAGATTACTACTAGTTTACAATAGACGTGAAAGTTTGTTTAGCTGGTTTTTACTGTCGGTATTTGTTTTGCCCCAGTTCCTTAATTACAAAAACTGCCCACAGGTTTAGCTTAATTAGGCAAACAAAAGATTGAGTATTTATAACAGGTCATCCAATCCATTGAGCAAATAATTTCTACACATAAAGTCATTGTGATGCCACATCCACGCCAGTTCATCTCTAGATGAAAGTGTCTTTTCCTGAAAAAAACTTGGGGGTCCTTCGCCAAATAACCATACAAACTTGGGGTTGTAAGGTAGAAAAATATTTTCTATTACTCCCTCCGTCCGCCACCCATGTGCAACAATTTCCTTTTCCGTCCGTCCGCAACCTATGTGCATTGTTTATTTTTGACAAAAAAATTTACCACAAGTAGGCCCCTTACTCCACTCTCAACACTCTTAACCAACTAAGTCAACTGAAATATTAAAACTCGTGCCGATCAAAACAATGCACATGATTGATGGACGAAGGGAGTATTACTTTTTGAAGTCAACGCTAGAGAACTTCACCGACTTTCATCATGAACAAGCACTACCAATATTGACACTTCCACAGACGACTCTTAAAAAATGACCAAAGGCGGGCATTCGGCATCGGTTAAAGTTAAGGTTTAGCCGACAATTAATTTACTCATCGGCTAAAATTGTTTGGCTCATGATAGTTTGTGGAGTCGTCCGCTAAACCTCCAAATTTTCATCGCCTAAAATGAAAACTTTAGTCAATGATTTTATGAACTTTACACGATGCCTTTAATGCGTTTAGCCACGAAAAGTTAAGTCCTCGGATGAACACCCACCTTTTTTGCCGATTTATCTTAGCAACTCACATTGCAGATATTCATACTCATTAAAAAACGAAAAAAAAAGGCAGAAACATTGATTATCTCAATTGTGCAAGGTATATTTATAAAGTAGACTGACTATTTCAATTGTTGAGATTATACACATATAGACATACATACTGTATTTAATTAAATTAACCCATATATATATATATATATATATATATATATATATGGGGTGGGTTCTGGTGGAAATGATACTTAAGTTAAGAAATAAGAATGAATTTGATCCACAGATCTTGATTAAATGGATGGCCTAGATTTATTCTCACAAAAACGTATGCACAAAATGTAATATTCTAGTGCATCGATATTTTAATGTATATAATGCAGAGTTTTCATGCATTGCAAGTTTGATGCACGAAATACATATATTGTATGCATAAGCCAATCTAGACCGTACATCACACGCAGATCAATGATTCAGATTTATTCTCAATTCACAACATAAAAACCATTCTCATATGATCCTCTCTCTCTCTCTCTCTCTCTCTCTCTCCCTATATATATATATAGAGAGAGTCAGGTTCAAACGAGAATACTAACTATTTATAAGAATACGAGAATAGTCACTCATGTACAAAATCATATATGATTTTATACTGACAAAAAAAATCAAATATATACGTATAAAATAGTTCGGGTTTAGGGTCATTCACTTAATCATATATGATTTTGTACGTGAATCATATATAATTTTGTACATGGGTGACCATTCTCGTATTCTTTTAAATAGTTAGCATTCTCGTTTGAACCTGACTATATATATATATATATATATATATATATATATATATATATATATATATATATATATGTTAGGGTTGTATACTGCAAAACATAATTTATGCTTGTATTTCCTTTTTTCTCTATAATAGTAATTACATTTTATCACATATTTTGCTTATTGATTCACGTTATGGTTATACAAATGTATTGTCTATTTATTTCATATTGTATATAATGTGGCGTGTTGTGTCACATGGAAGATCACATTATCAGTACCTTATAAAATTATATAATAGTCCACAACCTATATAATTACTAGACAAATTATATGAAAGATTGTAATGTATGCTTGAGATTAGATGTTGGTCTTGTCTATTAGCATGCATTAGCGCATTTGCATACGTTAAATTGGATCGTAGTGAGATAGTGTCTTATGTAGTGACGGTAAGAAGAACATAAATCTCGGATAATTATTATTTCTTAATTCTAGTAATAATATTTAATTATGTATTTATATAATTATTGCTTTGATTTACCATGGGTGAGAGTCACACTGATTGACTCATTATGCTTCTTATCTTGGGCAATAATATTATTTATATGACAATTATGTAATACCCGGTTGTAATTCAGTCATTATCATTCAGTAAATTCATTCGGTGATTGTCACTCAGTGGATTTTCACTCATTTATAATCATTCATCAATCATATTCTTTCACCGTGTTCACCATTCGGAAAAACTTCGAGTGGTGTATCGTTATTGTTCATTGTTTCAACTTTCCTCATATGAGTTCGACTTTGTTAGATCACCATTAATTTTTGGTAATTCCAAAAATTCTAAATCTTTGCAATATTATAGAGCATCGAGTTAGCTTTCCAATGGTTCAAACGGTGAGTCAATCGAGTCCGACGAGAGAGTTATGGTCGTTTTAGCTCACCCGCTCATTTTTTCAATTTTGGCGATCACGCTGCGAACGACTCGGCGTGTCGTCCGACTGCACCCGGCCGTACTCGTCCGGATAATGCCGCGTTAATACGCCTCGGGGACCCCGTGTCGCCGGGCACGGCGAAGTCGCACCCTTCCGGATAGGCCGTAACTGTCGCCCGGAGGCCGTGTGCCGTGGACACGGTCGAGTCAATGCCGAGCGCCGCGGGACGGGTCACTATCGGTAGGCCCTTGCGCCGCGACCGTGTCATGCCGGACACGGTCGAGTCCTCGCGGCCAGATGCGCGCCGCGCCGTGTCATGCCGGACACGGTCGAGTCTGCCGCCGAGTCAACCCCTATAAATTCATTTTTACGCATTTCACCATTTTTCTTCCTTTTCTTCACCTTCAACCGAGAGATAAGGCTTGAGGGAGGGTTTTTCCTTCACAAATCATTTGGGTGGTTGATTTTCTTCATCTCCTTTCGATCGTGAAGCTGGATAATCGACCTAACGCGTGTTCTTCGGATTAAAGTGCTTGAATCTTCAAAGGTAATTCCTTCAACACCTTGAATTTCGATTCTATGTTGAGATATGATGTTTTGGACGTTATAATCATGTTATATGAAGGGACATGTATATGATTATGAGTTTATATAAGGATTCATTGGATTATTGAGGGATTATTCAAGAACACTTTGAATATCGAGTTGAAATTGGGGGTTTTCGATTAATTGTCGTTATAATCACGTTTTCGGATATTCACTTTGGATTATTGATAGTATTCATGAAGTTTTTTGGGTTTGAATCATTCATTGGAAGTTGGTTTCGGATGTAATTGAGTTTTGGTTGTAAACAATTGGAGATTGTTTACAACGCGTTTGTTTTAATGCCCCAATGAGTTTCGGGTATTGTTGTATCGACTTTTGAGTTGGTTGTGATCATGCTTGATTCGTGTATTAATAGAATTGTTGGTATTTATGTTGTTCAAGGTTGTTCGAGCGGCCGATAATTTCATTAAGGACGTTGATCGTGGAAGTACCTTCTCGCCTTCGGTTTGAGGCAAGTTTAATACTTGTACTAGTCAATGAGATTAATGTCATCATATATGTGTATAAATGTGTTGTATCATTCCGAGACTTAGTCTCTCCACGAATTCATTGATATTAAGAGATCGTTCGATACGATACCTTTCGGCAATTTTGCCAAATATTTATTGTTATTCCTTTTTGGATTGTCATTAAAACTGTACACGCCGATTAAAGGCATTGGCTTATTCATTTCTCACCTTCGTCGTCGGTAACCGATTAAAGGTACCGAGGCATCCTTCATATCATTGTTATCGAATTGCCGTTCGCAGGCAAATCGAAATGTTCAATCATTCACTATATCATTGTATCGATTGACCGTTCTAAGGCAATCGAGGTATTCAATCATTCATCATATCGTTCATATCGATTAGCCATTATAAGGAAATCGAAGCGCTCAAGCATTCATGAAATCATCCATTGCATCATTGTTATCGTCTTTGGCCGACTCAAGGTAGCACACTATCATTCTCATGAATTACGTAGTCTACGAATCGTTGTCATTTGTGATTAATTATATTTTTGGAGGCTAGTCTCGGCTAGTGCCTCTTATGGGTAAGTTTGGGGCTTGAACCTTCGCGGTTGGCTTCCCAACACCTCCAACTAGCGAGGTCACGGTCGTGTTTATGATCTTATGGGTAAGTTTGGGGCTTGAACCTTCGCGGTTGGCTTCCCAACACCTACAACTCGAGGTCACGGTCGTGTTTATGATCTTATGGGTAAGGTTGGGGCTTGAACCTTCGCGGTTGGCTTCCCAACACCTACAACTCAAGAGTCACGATCGTGTTTATGATCTTATGGGTAAGTTTGGGGCTTGAACCTTCGCGGTTGGCTTCCCAACACCTACAACTCGCAGGTCACGGTCGTGGTTATGACCTTATTAGCCCTCATTAATTATAGCTTCGGGCTATTAGGTTTCATGTGAATGTGATATTTGACTTGGTGAGTGGCTTTCGTGCCTTTGTGATTGTCTTGATAATTTCATTGGGGCCTTCGGGCATTGTGATTCATGTTTAATTGATTCTTGATGGATTCATGTTGTGTAATTCATTGCGATATTCAGGATTTTGATTCGCGTTGGGCATTTATATTCTAACTTTATCGAGCGTGTATTAATAGTATGCCGTGGGCATAGTATTTCACGAATGCTCGGTTCTTACATTGGTTTGTGAGCATCTCGTACTATTATTATCATTGTACCGTTTCATTACGCCTCTGGATGCATATCATGTTATACATGTATTTGATGTTCATTATCTGGATGGTGACCAGTGGGCGGAACATGTTTTCATGTTTTAGGTGCTTGCGAGGAGAGTTGAGACAGGGGCATGACGTTGGCGGCGAGGCATTCGAGCGATACTAGTCCGAGTTGTTCATTGTTGGTCGATCGGTTGGAGTGTACTCCGGTCTTGTCGATTGTTGACGTGTTGTATTACGACGGATGTTCGTGGATCTTTTGTATTTCATTTTGGCCATGTAGGCCACTTTTGTCGTTGAAATTCCTTATCGGAATATTGTGTCGGATATCATGGTAGGGACTATGATTTTCCCTTGTTGTTTAATTTAATGTATTATAGTCATGTTTGCTGGTGGATCTCTGGTGTGGGGTCCACGGCCGTAATAACTTGATAGGATTTGGGGTGTTACGAAATGGTATCGAGCTTTGGGTTGTGTAATACCCGAGATGTGAGTTATGTGGTCCTACCGTCGCGGTAGTAGTGGGATTGTCGGGTTATGACAATCTAGTCGATCGGAGTTTTGTGAGTCGTAATATTAGTGCGACTGCACGAGTCATTCATTCATCGAGTCGTCGTCAGTGAAGACTAGTATCGCGAGACCTCGAAGCTTCGTATGACCTGTGTAAGGACTCGATTCTCTTTATGTTCATACATTCATCATGTCATTAATTATTCATGCTTTGTGGAAACATATATGTGATATTATTGTTATGATTGATTCATGACTAATTGTTTTGGAGCACGTGTGACCTGTATAAGTGCTAAGGATCAACTCATTCACCAGTTAATAATCCTCAATCATCATTTTGATCTTGTCGATCAAGTTAATTCATTCATCACTCAGTTAATTCATTCATCACTCAGTTAATATCATTCATCACTCAGTTAATTCATTCATCACTCAGTCAATATCATTACTCAGTTAATTCATTCATCACTCAGTTAATTCATTCATCACTCAGTTAATTCATTTATCAGTCAGTCAATATCATTCATCATTCAGATAATTCATTCATCACTCAGTCAATATCATTCATCATTCAGATAATTCATTCATCACTCAGTTAATATCATTACTCAGTCAATATCATCGTTCAGTTAATTCATTCATCACTCAGTCAATATCATTACTCAGTTAATTCATTCACCACTTAGATAATTCATTCATCACTCAGTCAATATCAATACTCAGTTAATTCATTCATCACTTAGATAATTCATTCATCACTCAGTTAATCTCATCGTTCCATTAATTCATTCATCACTCAGTCAATATCATCGTTCAGTTAATTCATTCATCACCCAGCCAATCTCATCGTTTAGTTAATTCGTTCATCACTCGATCAATCTCATTGTTCGGTTAATTCATTAATCATCCAGTCCATCTCACGGTTAAGTGTTGATCTTGTGGATCGAATTTTCAACCTTGTTAACTTATTCAAGGTAAGCATTTCAGGAATTTCATCAGATAATCATGTTACCTCACCTGATCTTTCATACGATCTTATCATATTCCGACGTAATGTCGACGATCATTTCATTGCATCATTAATGCATTCATTGTGCTGGAGTGTGTATTTTCATTTTTATCATTACATCACGTAATCATAATGCGATATTCATGCGGAATCTATAATTATCATGTGGCTTTCCTGCTTCAGTATGGATAGAGCTGTCAGAGGACGCATGGGAAGAGGCCGCGATGCGGGCCGTAACTCGGGATCTCGTGTACATACCCACGCGAACGCAAGGGATATCATTAATTCATCAAATAGCGAGTCTACTCATTCACTGTCAGATAATCATTCACTTTCAGGGAGCCGTACCCGAGAGGCATCTCACTCGGTAGGTGTTCGTGTTGACCCATTCATATTTATGCAGGGCATGATGGCCCAAATGACTCAGATGACGCGGATAGTGGAGACCATGCAGACCTCGATGGTTCGTGGTCCACCGCAACAGGGATTTCAGGTGCCGTTTCATGGACAGACTGGGGGAGTGAATCAGATTGTTGGCGATATCTCTCGTCAGAGGCCGCCTACTTTTGAGGGTTCATCGGAACCAGCTGATATTGTTCATTGGCTTGAGCATTTTGATAAACTCTTCGACATGGTTCAGTGTCAGGAGGAGAGTAAAGTGGCGGTAGCGGCTTACTACTTGAGTAAGGGTGCTTATTCTTGGTGGCTTTCTTTGAAACCCACCGATCGCGATTGTGGTTGGAGTGAGTTCAAGACCCTCATGTTAGAGAGGTATTATCCGGCTCCACTTCGTGAAGCCAAGTTGTCGAGGTTTTGAACCCGAACCCGCCGAGGACGAGGGTGTTATTGCCATTGCCGAGAAGTTTCGGGACTACTTGATTTGCTTCGTCGATTATCCGTCCGAGGCGGATAAGATCAAATATTTTAGCAAGAGGCTTAATCATGATTGAGGATGCATTTGTTCAATCACAATTGTAATTCACTTAGTGAGTTCATTGGGAAGGCTCTTGGAGCAGAGCTTTTGATCAAGGAGCTTACTCAGAAGCATCCTTCAGTTTCTTCGGGTGAGAGGACTAGAATGCCGGCTCGTTCAGAGAGACATCGGACCCCGTCATCCAAGAAGTCATTTTCTAGTCGTCTTCGTGCGGAGGGAGCGTCCTCTTCTAAGGACACGAGTTCGACCGTTGTTTGCTTTAACTGTGATGTAATAGGACATCGCAGCACCCGGTGTTCAATGCAGGCCGTTATTTGTTTTCGGTGTGGGCGGCAGGGACACCTTCAGAAATACTGCAGGAGTTCTAGTGCCGGTAGATCTCGAGAGAGCTCAAGGGCCTCGAGGGACCTTGTTACTCCAGCTCGTGCTTCATTCAAGGGGTCCTATCAGGCTTCGAGAGCCCGAGGTAAGGACATTCATCTCCGATTTCGAGCAAGTTAATTCTTGTTCGGTAATAGGATAATCATTCATTTCATTGTCGTTCATTCATTCACTCAAGTCATTCATCATATATCAATCAGGTTGAGACTTGTCATCATGAAATTAATCATTTAATTCACGAGGAACAACGGTTCCAATAATTTCACTTGAGCTATCACTCATGACGTTATTAATTCACCGTGGTGAGCCATTCTTAATCCTGGTCGGATTTATAGTCAATTATCATTCATCATTCATTTTAGTCACTTTCATTCTCGTGACTTTGAGATCATAGTTAGCGGCGAGTTCATCGTCGGATATACCTCTAATCGTTGAGGTACCAAGTCGAGGTATTTTCCGTTTTGGAAGACGGGGAAGTTGAGTCGAGATTCATTGGACCGTTTGAAAATTTGGATCGAGTAGGCGAGTTAGCTTATCGATTGGCTTTGCCTCCGGCATTGAGCGAATTCATAATGTGCTTCACGTCTCGGATTGCGGAAGTATGTTGCCGACCCGAGTCACATACTTGATTCGAAATCGAAATCGCGGATGATCATTAAATGCGAGAAGCGTCCGCACGAGTGTTGGAGCGGCGAATCAAACGGTGGAGAAATAAGTCGATTCCTTTGGTCAAGATTCAGTGGTCTAGACACGGAGTCGAAAAGGCTACTTGGGAACCGAGGATAGTATGCGAGAGAGTTATCCCGAGTTGTTTGACCCTTAGTTTCGGGACGAAACTCTTTTAAGGGGGTGTATGTAATACCGGTTGTAATTGATCATTATCATTCATAAATTCATTCGGTGATTGTCACTCGGTGGATTTTCACTCATTTATAATCATTCATCAATCATATTCTTTCACCGTGTTCACCATTCGGAAAAACTTGAGTGGTGTATCGTTATTGTTCATTGTTTCAACTTTCCTCATATGAGTTCGACTTTGTTAGATCACCATTAATTTTTGGTAATTCCAAAAATTCTAAATCTTGCAATATTATAGAGCATCGAGTTAGCTTTCCAATGGTTCAAACGGTGAGTCAATCGGAGTCGGACGAGAGAGTTATGGTCGTTTTAGCTCACCCGCTCATTTTTTCAATTTTGGCGATCAACGCGAACGACTCGGCCGTGTCGTCCGACACGGCCCGTGCCGTACTCGTCCGGATAATGCGCGATGTACGCCTCGAGGACCCGACCGTGTAAATGCAGCACGGCCGAGTCGCACCTTCCGGATAGGCGTAACCGTCGCGGAGGCCCGGCCGTGTGCGGGACACGGTCGAGTCAATGCCGGCGCCGGACGGTCCTTGTCGGTAGGCCCCTTCGCGCCGCGACCGTGTCATGCCGGACACGGTCGAGTCCCTGCCGGCAGGATGCGCGCCGCGCCCGTGTCATGCCGGACACGGTCGAGTCTGGCCGCGAGTCAACCCCTATAAATTCATTTTTACGCATTTCACCCATTTTTCTTCCTTTTCTTCACCTTCAACCGAGAGATAAGGCTTGAGGGAGGGTTTTTCCTTCACAAATCATTTGGGTGGTTGATTTTTTCATCTCCTTTCGATCGTGAAGCCGGATAATCGACCTAACGCGTGTTCTTGGATTAAAGTGCTTGAATCTTCAAAGGTAATTCCTTCAACACCTTGAATTTCGATTCTATGTTGAGATATGATGTTTTGGACGTTATAATCATGTTATATGAAGGGACATGTATATGATTATGAGTTTATATAAGGATTCATTGGATTATTGAGGGATTATTCAAGAACACTTTGAATATCGAGTTGAAATTGGGGTTTTCGATTAATTGTCGTTATAATCACGTTTTCGGATATTCACTTTGGATTATTGATAGTATTCATGAGGTTTTGTGGGTTTGAATCATTCATTGGAAGTTGGTTTCGGATGTAATTGAGTTTTGGTTGTAAACAATTGGAGATTGTTTACAACGCGTTGTTTTAATGCCCCAATGAGTTTCGGGTATTGTTGTATCGACTTTTGACTTGGTTGAGAACATGCTTGATACTTGTATTAAGAGAATTGTTGGTATTTATGTTGTTCAAGGTTGTTCGAGGCCGATAATTTCATTAAGGACGTTGATCGTGGAAGTACCTTCTCGCCTTCGGTTTGAGGCAAGTTTAATACTTGTACTAGTCAATGAGATTAATGTCATCATATATGTGTATAAATGTGTTGTATCATTCCGAGACTTAGTCTCTCCACGAATTCATTGATATTAAGAGATCGTTCGATACGATACCTTTCGGCAATTTTGCCAAATATTTATTGTTATTCCTTTTTGGATTGTCATTAAAACTGTACACGCCGATTAAAGGCATTGGCTTATTCATTTCTCACCTTCGTCGTCGGTAACCGATTAAAGGTACCGAGGCATCCTTCATATCATTGTTATCGAATTGCCGTTCGCAGGCAAATCGAAATGTTCAATCATTCACTATATCATTGTATCGATTGACCGTTCTAAGGCAATCGAGGTATTCAATCATTCATCATATCGTTCATATCGATTAGCCATTATAAGGAAATCGAAGCGCTCAAGCATTCATGAAATCATCCGCTGCATCATTGTTATCGTGCTGGCCGACTCAAGGTAGCACACTATCATTCTCATGAATTCTGTAGTCTACGAATCGTTGTCATTTGTGATTAATTATATTTTTGGAGGCTAGTCTCGGCTAGTGCCTCTTATGGGTAAGTTTGGGGCTTGAACATTCGCGGTTGGCTTCCCAACACCTACAACTCGAGGGTCACGGTCGTGTTTATGATCTTATGGGTAAGTTTGGGGCTTGAACCTTCGCGGTTGGCTTCCCAACACCTACAACTCGGTGAGTCACGGTCGTGTTTATGATCTTATGGGTAAGTTTGGGGCTTGAACCTTCGCGGTTGGCTTCCCAACACCTACAACTCAGTAGGTCACGATCGTGTTTATGATCTTATGGGTAAGTTTGGGGCTTGAACCTTCGCGGTTGGCTTCCCAACACCTACAACTCAGTAGGTCACGGTCGTGGTTATGACCTTATTAGCCCTCATTAATTATAGCTTCGGGCTATTCCGGTTTCATGTGAATGTGATATTTGTGACTTAGTGAGTGGCTTTCAGGCCTTTGTGATTGTCTTGATAATTTCATTGGGGCCTTCGGGCATTGTGATTCATGTTTAATTCAGTTCTTGATGGATTCATGTTGTGTAATTCATTGCGATATTCTGGGATTTTGATTCGCCGTTGGGCATTTATATTCTAACCTGTCGAACAGGTATTAATAGTATGCCGTGGGCATAGTATTTCACGAATGCTCGGTTCTTACATTGGTTTGTGAGCATCTCGTACTATTATTATCATTGTACCGTTTCATTCTGCCTCTGGATGCATATCATGTTATACATGTATTTGATGTTCATTATCTGGATGGTGACCCGTGGGGCGGAACATGTTTTCATGTTTTAGGTGCTTGCGAGGAGAGAGTTGAGACACGGGGGCATGGCGTTGGCGGCGAGGCATTCGGCGATACTAGTCCGAGTTGTTCATTGTTGGTCGATCGGTTGGAGTGTACTCGGTCTTGTCGATTGTTGTCGTGTTGTATTACCCGACAGAGATGTTCGTGGAATCTTTGTATTTCATTTTGGCCATGTAGGCCACTTTTGTCGTTGAAATTCCTTATCGGAATATTGTGTCGGATATCATGGTAGGGACTATGATTTTCCCTTGTTGTTTAATTTAATGTATTATAGTCATGTTTGCCTGGTGGATCTCCTGGTGTGGGGTCCACGGCACTGTAATAACCCAATAGGATTTGGGGGTGTTACAAATTATTATTATAACTAGAAATCATACGGGTCGATAAAGTCCCCTTGAGGAGCTCGATAATGATTATTTTATTAAAGCCTACATGTGACTTTAATTCAGATGTAATAAGGTTCGAGTGATACTACTCTTGGATAAACAATTAGTTACTTAAAGCTATCAGTAGCTTAAATTAATTAATGGACATTTGGTATCTTAAATACGGGAAATAATATATTTAAATAAGAAGCCTGATTTCGTAAATTGAGATTTGGATTGGAAGTGAAATATTAATTCTTCAGTGTCTTTGATTCCACAATTGAGATAACACTTTAGTTCTTGTTATCAATCAGAATTACTTGAAGAAAAAGAAAATTCGATAGTTGTGAGAAATATTTTAGTCCAATTCACCTCAACTGTCAAGCAAGATTCGGTAGCTCGTTGCCCACACAATGTCCGGATTAAGGCGGGTACATACTCTAAAAGGTTTTGAGGAAGAGAGCAAAAATAGCAACCACTTAGCTTTAAAAGGTAAATATCCTATGATCTCTTGATCTAGATTAGAATATTTAGTTTACCAACAACATTATTTAATAAATAATAAATTATACTTAAATTGCTTATTAATCCCAGTAATTAATTAATTAGCATGCCTAAATAGATTTTATGCCTGTGGATCTATAAAATACTTTGTTCAAATTATACAAATTTCGCTTCCAGTGCGTGTTATTTCCAAATACGGGTATCAGAGACAGATTTCTAGACTTTTGCTATTTTAATTAATTTTGGTGATTAATTGCTAGCAGTTTAAATATTCATGTAACATGATGTTGGAATACTTTTTGCTAGAAGTTTTCTTGCAGAGAATAAGATCCAGTTATAACAGTTATGTGAATGATTATTTTTTTATTATTTATGCAATTATAGGTTTTGCCCGATTTTGAGGCATGTAATGATTTTTCCCGTGAGAAAATCCATGGATAGATGTAGGGTTTTATTTTTTCGTATAATTTTGTTGTAATTCAATGTATTTTATTTTTTTTGAAATTGTAATCGAATTTGGATAAGACAAAATCACGAAGAAGTAGAGCAGAACCGGGACCACCGGACTACTGAACAGCCACGACCGGTCAGCAGTAGGCGGCGCTGTCGAGCAACACAGGGCTGCCTGCCGAGCAGTGCCGAGCTGCCTATCGAGGGCCGTGGGCGGGCTATTCCGGGCTGGTTTTCCGGTTCGTTTCGGGTCGTCCAGTTTGGTCCGATCCATTTCACCGTCGTTCGTTGCATCCGCCGGAGAGTCGGGATTTCAAAATTAAATTTTGCATAAAAGTAATTTTAATTTTAAAAATACACGACCCGACCGGAGAGGAGTGATGAGATGCTTGATCTAGTGAGTGATATTGAATCGAGAATTTTCTCAGATTCAATTTAGGGACGAAGACCATGTTAATTAGATAATTATTATCCTTGCATTTATTTTTGGTTTTATTGTCTTCTATGTATGACATATATGAATTATGTATGATATGTTTTCTTGCATGCTAGGAGGAGAAAATTAAGAACCTTTAGGCTAAATTAACTAAGTGATTAAATTAATTTATTTTTTTAAATAAAATAAAATTGGCCTCCATAACTGACTTAAATTGTGAAGTAATTAGCATACAAGTTGACGTTAGGGTCTCCCTCCATATCAGATGTGCTAATTATAGGTTCACTGATTTTAAATTTCAAATGATAACAAAAATTAAATATTATTTTTCATGATAGGACCTCTCCATCTGTAGGACTATTATTTAAAAGATAATATTTTAAGGTTGTTAAATTATGGTGTTCACTTGCTCCATCGGAGTCTATGTTAATTAATACATGGACAATAGAAACCAACTATTAATTTTAGTTGCCATAACGTAAATTGACTGGATAGTATTAAAAACATAAAACTCTACTTGAAAAATGTGCATGTAAACGTCCAAAAGATTGTGGCTTGCATGTGTAGATTTTTCGAGGTGTTGGTTGCTAGCAAATATATTGTGTTTTGAGGTTTTTTAATAAATTTTGCTATGCATTATGTGATGGATGTTCTAACTTTATCTCTGATGTCTTTCAATCCACAATTTTATCTTTGATGGCATTAACTTTGCTGATTGGATACGTAACTTTAATATTGTCCTGACTGCTGAAGAACACAAGTTTGTTCTAACTGAGGAATGCCCATTAGAAGGAGATGCAGATTCGACACCTGATGAGTTGAAAGAATACCGTAGATGGAAGAAATCTGATGAGATGTCTCGATGTTACATCTTGGCTTCTTTAGCAAATGTATTGCAGCATCAGCATCAAAGTATGGGCACGACCACGGAAATAATGAAAAATCTCGGCTAGATGTTTGGTCATCAGAACCGGGCGGCTAGGCAAAATGGTATGAGGGTCTGGATGACGACCCAGATGCTTGAAGGAACCCAGTAAGGGATCATGTTCTAAAGATGATTTCTGATCTAAACGAACTTGATATCTTAGGGGCTACTATCGATGCGGAACCCAGATTGATATCATCCTAGGCAGCTTAACTAGATGTTTTGAGCAGCTACGCCTAAACTATAACATGAATCGCAGGGAATATACCTTGGTGGAATTGCTGATAGAGCTTTAAGCTACAGACAGACTCTTCAGATAAAGATATCAAGTTCTTGCGGCAACTGGTTTTTCAACTTCTAAACCCAAGTGGGGGAAGAAGAAGAAACAAGTGGGCCATAAGCAAGTGGTAACTTTGAAGGTAAAAGGCAAGGCTCCACATCCTGAGGCGAACAAAAAGCCAAAAGGAAAGTGCTACAAGTGTGTCAGAAAGGATATTTCAAGATGGACTGTTCTGCTTTTAAGAAATGTATGTCTCGTGCACTAGTAGTCAAATCATGTTTGGTAGCTTGTTCTACCACTTCGTGAATAGTAGATTCAGGCTCCAATGATCATGCTTGCTTTGACTAGCATGGTTTTCAGGTAACCAAGCATATTTGTGCAGTCGAGATCACCATCAGCTGGGGCGATTATTTCAGGCTCATGGCTATAGCAGTGGGAGTTGTGCAGTTCAAGATTAGTGATAAGATATTAGTCCTAAATAATGTATTCTTGGTACCTGATTTTATAATGAATTTATTGCCTACCCTATATCTATCCATGTAGGAGGGTAAGAAGCCGATCAGCGAACTGCATTTCTTACTCCGGGAGAAGAGAGGAATTTTCTATTCTAAAGTGTGAACTCCTTTTAGCGTTTGGTGCGCTGAGTAATCTCTTCGTCTAATCAAGTCTCCATGTTCGTACCGACCAAGCATATTTCAGTTTCTAAATTGAGTTGTGATGGTTATTTAGTTTATTTTGATGGTGATACTATTATTAGAAAAAATGGTGAATATGTTTGCAATATCTATACTTGTAGTACCCGAGATTTCTGTTATGTAATTGGAACTTGCGATATTGTAATGATTGTACTTTTGTCTGAATACTATTCTCCGTATTTCATATTCCGATATCGCCGAGCATATAATTTCGTGTATGTGATTTAAAGGTTGAAATTCTGTGCATGTAGCGCACGCTACAGGCTAAGGGTAGCGTACGCTAACATGGTTTTATAGCGCACGCTACCGAGTGTAATTAGCGCACGCTATGCGTGGTCAGACTGATTGAGACGTGCGGTAGGTGAGATCTGGCCGGGGGACCCCTGTCGGATCGTGTCGGATGTACCTGGACGGCTTTCGGGAAAAGCCGGGTCAACGCCTTAGCGCACGCTACAGGTATATGCGTAGCGTACGCTAAGTGCCGAGTACTGATTTAGGTGTGAGCCGTTAGCGCACGATACGAACAGGGTGTAGCGCGCGCTAATAGCCATTTATTATAAATAGGGATGACATCCTATTCGTGATTTGATCCTTTCTTCCCACATAACCCGAACTCTTGCACTTGAAACATAACTCCATTCGTCCTAAACACTTCGTATCAACCACTTAGTTCGAGATTGAAGATCTTATATCATTGGAGATTGGTGATCAAGCCTTTGGTGTTGGATTGCTTCATTTTCATCCGTGTTCTTCATTACTTTGAGGTAGGTGATTTTTCACCAATGATTAGTAAGGTTCCTAAGGAAGTTTGAATCATGTTTGGATAGCAAGTATTTCGTTTTTATCGGTCATCGCATGTTAGAAGGATACTTTTGACGTATAGATGCTAGATATCGAATGAACCTTTGAACCACCTTATTATAAGGACTCCTAAGCATGTTTAAATCGATTTATGATCTAGTAATCGGATAGTACCCAGTTGCTGAGTCGTATACGTTGAAATCAGGTGTTTTGAAACATAAGACGATCGGAACTTAGATTACTTCTTGAAAATCGTAATGGATTATGATACTAAGATGACTATCCGTATATTGGTATTCCATAATCAAATCTTCCTCAAACCTTATTAGCATGATTTGCCCGAGGATAACTTGTATTATCACGGTAGGATTCTTGAGTTCTTCACCATTCAACGATTTGGCTTGCGATTCGCCATGCAATATTAGCGCACGCTAACACATGTGAGTTAACGTGCGCTATCGGGGTCAGTTAACGCCCGAAACGTACGTAGCGCGCGTTATGAGACCAGCCGAGTCAGACTGCCAGACCGTGGCTAGCGCACGCTAGTCTTATAAGATAGCGTACGCTAACAGTCCGTCTTAGCGCACGTTACGTAGGAGTGCGTGGCGCGCTAAGCGATCAGGCGATTGTTTATTTTGAGCTTTTCGGCCGTAGACCGAATTGTTAGGCCATCGTTCGACTTGAGATGATTTGTATATCGTTCCTTTTGTTAAGGTTCGAGCTTGTTACGTTGATCGGAGGAGGCGGCCTTCGAGTGCGTCGAGAGCATTGAAGTATATCGTTCTTGCCATCTTCGAGGCAAGTATCGTGATATGTTAAAATCGGTATTTTTGGAGTATGCGTATGATTATGCATGTTGTTGAACATGATATTTACTTCGTTGATTTGTCATGATATTCGTTATATAGTGTTTATATGTTCATGTTGATGAACATAATGATTTGGCATATGGGTATGCTTGAGTTGTGTTTGTATACGTTGTACGATCTATGCTGAGGGCGCTGGATCGGATGTCCACCTCATGTTGGTCCGACGGGATCATCTTGGGATCTAGGCTGAGGGCGCTGGATCATTGGATGGGTTATTTCCACCTCGTGTTGGTCCGACGGGATCATCTTGGGATCTATGCTGAGGGCGCTGGATCATTGGAATACCCATGCTGTATAATGGAATCTTGTGGATTCGCATTGTCGGATTCCGGTAGCGGAAGTCCGTGTGGTGTATCTTGTTATGTATTATTGATGCATATTCGAATTGTTTAACATGATACTTGTACTAGCATCGTTTTGCTAACCCCTTCGGGGGTGGACATTTGTTTTGATGTTCAGGTAGCCTAGGAGCAGGGAAACGACCACAGACCGACGTGGCGACGAAGGGTTGATGATGTTTATTGTTATTGGAGATTTGTTGTCTTGGTTTGGTTTCTGTACTCAAGTACGCGTGTCCTTTTGATATTAATTCGATATGGTTGTATTAATTACCCGTTGAACCAGTTGTACGTTTTCATAACTTGAATTTTCGCAATGTTGATGTCTTATATTTACTTTCCTTTTTAATCAGCCTTGTAAATCCTTACTTAAAGGTTTTACGGCGCTGTAATTATTCCGAATATCTCGGGGTGTTACAGAATATGGTATCAGAGCTAAGATTTATGGATATCTTGGCAGTCGGGTTTTGTTTGGGTCTGTTTACGTTATTTGATTTACGGGTCGTTTGTAACATCACTGTTCAGCCGAAGTCGTCATGTGGACCGTGGTTGTAAGTCTCTTAATCTCTTGTACTACCGTTTTACTTAATTACTGTTTTGTGAGTATTGACGGACTTTATTCCAAAAATTTTGTTCTGTATATTGAGAAATTGCGTTTACAGTATGTTGAGAGGAGGACGTGGACGCGGACGCGGTCGTGGACGCGGACGTGGTAACGTGAGACATGAGGATTCCGCAACTACCCCAGAAATATCGGCTAGTCGAACCGATTCCCATTCTGGAGGGCAGCAAGGATCAGCGAATGATGACGCAAATCCTAACATGCCAGGAGTGCTTCAACAGGTGGTGGCGCAGATAAACCGATTCGCCAGTCGTTGATCGCATGCGAGCAGCGATGGGCAAAGACACCACGAGGATAACCGGGGAGACAGATGGCTTGCTGAGGTGGTTAAATTGCACCCGCCAAAATTTGACGGATCTGCTGAGACACTTACTTGGGACCACTGGCTCAAGGAGTTGGAAAAGATATTCGCGGGTCTTAACTGTCCCGAGGACCGGAAGGTTCCCATCGCCCAGTATTTTCTGACTGGGGAGGCCTTTGATTGGTGGGAAGCTGTTCGACCCGAGGATCATAATGCGGATTGGACGGAATTCAAACAAATGATGGAAGCACAGTATTGTCCCCGTCCAGTAAGAGAGGCGAAGATCCGAGAGTTTTTCTCACCACAGAGTTCGGAGGCATCTGTGACAGATGTAATTAAAACTTTTAATCATTAGCTGACTTGTGTGCGACACTTGGTCAGAACGGAGGCAGAAAAGATTTTTCATTTTGATATGCGGATGAAGCCGGAGATTCAGCAGTACATGTCCGGATTCGAGTGTACTACGTTGCGACAGTATCAAGACAAAGCGCTGGCCTACGACATGAAAGAGGCGGTAGAGAAATCGGTAGAGGCAAAGCGAAGGTGACCGGCTGCGAGAAAACAAGAGTGGTGGGGCCCGCAAGGCCGGTCTTCCTTTTATTCGGCTAGAAACCTCCACATCCTTCCAGAGGCGGAAAGAAGTTCGGACAGCATCAGCGATTTCGGACGCATCAAAGAAATGTTACAATTGTGGTCGAGCGAGGCATGTTCGACGTGATTGCCCGCATCTTAGTGACTTGTTACGATTGTGGGCAAGAAGGGCACCGTGCGGCCTTGTGGAGGCGCTACTAGATCTTTGGTACCCGCACTCCGGCACTGATTCCTAAGGAGATAAGTGAACCAGACACGTGAGTGGATTCCAGCAGCGAGCAGCTGGGAAGAGAGAGACATCGATCTTTGGGTCCGTTCCTCCGCGCGCTGTACGAAATGAGGAGATCGGCGGCGAACAACTGCTGCGGTTGCATCAGTGCGATTCAGATCCTTTTGCAACCATTTAGTGATTTATTCGATTCCGGAGCCACACATTCTTTTATATCTTTGAACTGTGTTAATCGTTTGAACATCCCGTGCTTGTATAATTGTGAACCTTATGTTGTGGGATTACCGAGCGGAGAGAAAATTGTGGGAACACTTGAAGTTAGGGATTTCCCAGTATCTATAGAAGGAAGAGATTGGCCATCGAATCTTATTGTAGTTGACATCTGCGGTGACGATTTAATTCTCGGAGATGATTGGCTCAACCGTTATGGAGTGTCTTTGAATTGCGAGAGAGTCATTTCCATCATTGCTGATGACGGATCTGAACACTTATTCCGAGGATGGAGACCGGGAAGCTCGGGGAAATTGATCAAGGCAATGAAAGCGGTGAAATTACTGAAGCAGGGATGTCATGGACTTTGGTGCTATGCCATGAGGAAAGAGGAAGGAATAGAGCTCTCGTCTATCTCAGTTGTGAATGAGTTCTCGGATGTATTTCCTGACGAGCTACCAGGGTTACCTCCGCAAAGAGAAGTGGAATTCACCATCGAATTAGAGCCTGGAGCAACCCCTATTTCCAGGGCACCATACCGTATGGCGCCAACCGAGATGTATGAACTCAAGAAGCAACTGGAGGGATTGCTACAGAAGGGATATATTCAACCTAGCGTTTCTCCTTGGGGCGCCGTTCTCTTTGTCCGGAAGAAAGACGGATCCCTCATTGTGTATTGATTACAGGAGCTTAACAAAATGACGATCAAGAATAAGTATCCTATACCTCGGATCGACGACTTGTTTGATCAGCGCAAGGGGCAAGGGTATTCTCGAAGATTGACTTGCGATCGGGATACCACCAATTGAGAATTAAGGAATCGGACATACGAAATGCTTTGAGATCGATGCGGGCATTATGAATTTGTAGTGATGCCATTCGGAGTTACCAATGCTCCTGCGGTATTCATGCAATTGATGAATCGGGTATTCTTGGAATACTTGGATAAATTTGTGGTCGTTTTCATTGACGACATTTTGATATATTCGAGGGACGCAGAGGAGCATGCTGATCATTTACGTGTGGTTTTGAGCATCTTGAGAAAGGAACAGCTATATGCAAAATTTTCTAAATGCGAGTTCTGGCTTAAGGAAGTAACCTTCCTTGGGCATGTGATATCAGCCGATGGAGTTCAGGTGGACCCGAAGAAAGTCGAAGCAATCTTGGGATGGGAAGCTCCTAAGAACGTGAAAGAAGTCCGAAGCTTCTTAGGACTTGCTGGATATTATCGCCGCTTTGTAGAAGGATTTTCCAAAATTGCTCGTCCGCTCACCCAGCTGTTACAGAAAACTCAAAAGTTCGCGTGGAATGAGAAGTGCCAGGCTAGTTTTGACGAACTTAAGAAGAGACTTGATGAGTCGATTTTTGATCGTCTCATTCTGTTCTATCGAGTCGCACTTTCATTTGTTTTCGAGTGTTTTTGCCCTTTTTACGCGTGGTATGTTGTGTTTTTGTTTTGAAGGTATCCGGACGAAGATTGTGGTGAAATATGCGCTTTTATGGCCAATGTTGGAGTTTATGACGATCAAGAGCGCGAACGGGGCCTAAAACGACGAAAGATTTAAGCAATATCGGTCGAATCTCCTAAATACCAGAATCTCCACTCCGAATTGAGATGTATTCTCCTTTGATATAAATTCCTCGTGAAATCAGCTTCGAAACGGTATATCATATGCTAAAATCCGAGGTGAATTGATACAAGAACGAAGGATCATGCCGAAGAAGACCAAAACCCGGACTAGGCTGCACCAGGCAACCGGACTAGGCTGCACCGGACTAGGCTGCGACATGCGCTCGGCTGCATCAGGTAACTCGGCCGTGCCATGGGACACGGCCGGGTCTCATTCCAGCAAGAACGGTACTTTCCGGATGAGAAGGACTCGACCGTGCCTTTTGGGACACGGCCGAGTCGCTTTCGGCCATTTCGCCTATCCCGCACAGTACAACACGGCCGTGCCATGGGACACGGCCGAGCCTCTCGACAGACTACTTTTTGATAATTCAGCGCAGCGCGACACGGCCGTGTCCCAGGACACGGGCCGTGCCACTTTTTGGTTCATGTCACTTTCCTTGACATCTTTGCATATTTTAAGCCTTTGTCTTGATTTTTTGGCTATAAAACAAAGTGGAGTGACCCCTTGAGAGATGTACTTGTCTTGTGAAGAAGATATTTTGTGGAAAAACACAAGATTAGGGGAGGAAAACACCAAAAGAGTGGGAAAGAAAGAGATTTTCATCATCTTCCTTGTGTGTTCTTGGAGTGAGAAAAATACTTGAGTGAGATATAATAATTCCTTGTATAAATTTGTTGTGAGTTCTTGTAAGAAGATCATCAAACCTTCATCGGGAATTCGATTTCGGCATTTACAAGGGAAGTTTTTACCATGTTTTGTTCTTCAATTTCCATTATTATTGTTGAATTAATCATGTGTGGCTAAACACTTCATATGGGTTTTTAGATATAGCCACACACATGTTTTTGATTGTTAGTTCCTTTTGATTTTCCGGATAAAGTTTGGGATTATTCCTCTTGTTCGTTCTTCGTTTAAGAACTTTTGAATTAGATCATCAAACCTTTTTCATTGTTGTTATTATTATTCGAATTGAGGGTTTTTATCGGTGTTCGCCATCAAACGACCGAAGAAACGATTGTGAATGTTCTCGGGCTTTTCGCGCGATCTTTTAACGATTTACCTCATCAAAAGTAGTCGGTTAATTGATTGTTAGCTAGGGTTTCGTCCCCATCAAAAGAGTATCCCTTAATTTTCGTTGAGAACAATCGTGATTTTAGAATTTCCGCCATCAAACGGATTTCTTTTAATCGTGAGCAATCGATAATTCCTAACCTTATTTATTTGAGTATCGGAACTAATAATTGATTACATGTGTGTCGGTGACTCTAAATTCCCATATTAATCTCATTATTGTTAATCTCTCATTTATCCGACCATCAAATTGGTGTTGCTATCACTTAGTTCAATTTAAATTTTGTGCATTAGTAATTGCAATCATAATCAACGAATGATGTATTTTAATTTAATTTATTTTTGTTCATTCGACTATTTGCGAACATCATCGAATTTTAAACCGTTTCCAATTCCTCGTGAGATCGACCTCGGAGTTACTTGCCGCTCACTACAAGAGCGATTCGTACACTTGCGAGTATTTAATTTGAATCCATCAAGTTTTTGGCGCCGTTGTCGGAATTGGCGTTTGATTTTTGATCTTGTTTTAATAATAGTTGAATTGTTTTTCTTGATTATTTTTCCGTTTTCATTATTTTCGATAAAGTCTAAAAATTCGCTCTAATTTCTCTTGTTTATGCTTGGTAGGAGATCGTTGGGAAACCCGATTCTTCCACCCATAGATGAGGTTCAAAGAATTAGAGCACCAAAAATAATAGCGCAATCATCAATGGCAAGCAGCGAGAATAACCCAGATCTTGAAGAGCACCAATTGCTTGAGAGGGAAAACATTCGTCAACCAAGATTTCCGAGATATGATAATGTTGGCGCAATCAAGGGATGCGAAGCTAAACAAGGGAGATACTTCTATCCGAGAAAAACACCGTTGGAGTGCAATATGGAGCGAATTATTATCCCGGATCTCAATATGGGATGGAGGCGAACTATAACATGCCGCAACAACCTCCGGTCGAACATCTTATGAGGGACTATGCAAAACCCGTAGTGAACACCGCCATTTCATGCATCCAATTAGCACCGGCCGCAAGGAACTACCACATAAGCGGATTTCACATCGAGCAATTGCCCTCATTTCACGGATTAGCACGAGAGGATCCGTTATCATTCATTCGAGATTTCTATGTGGCGATTGATAACTTCCCATTGAACGGGTTGAGCGAGGATCAACTACGAATGAAGTGTTTCTCTAATACACTCAAGGACGGGGCGAAACAATGGTTGATGACTTTGGCGCCCGGATCGTTAAGAACATGGGATGAAGTTTACGACAAATTCATTACCAAGTACTTCTCTCATTCGAAGACTACACAATTGAGAGCCCAAATATCAACATTCGGACAACAAGAAGGAGAGGCATTTCATGAAGCATGGGACCGATTCAAGATGCTCCTCATTCAATGCCCACACCATCACTATCCGCTTCAACTACTCAATCAATTCTTCTATGACGGATTGACTCAATATTGCCAAGGAGCGGTGGATAACGCCGCCGGTGGTTCGTTTTGGGGGTTAACGGAGAGACAAGCTTATGACGTATTTGAATTATTGGGGGCTAATTCTCAACAAAAAATTGTGCGTGTTCATAGAGGAGTTGTGAACCAAGTAAGCGAGAAGGACGAGATGCAATCTAAAATCGATGAGTTAATGAAGGAACTAAGACAACTCAAGATTCAAAATAAATCTTCGAGCTCACGAGTTTGCGAAATTTGTTGGGGACCCGGACATCATGCTAATTCTTGCCCTTATATTTTTCCGGGAGAACAAACCGAACAAGTTAATTGGGCTATGGGAAAAAGCACGGGAAGGCCCGAGTGGGAGGAGAGGAGGAATAATTATGGCGGAAACGCAAGAAATGCACCTCTCCCAAATACTTATCACCTGATGGCATACGACGCAAATGTCCAAACTCAATACAACGGAGGAAACCGAGCCCAACAACCAACGCGAAGTGAACCACCTCCACAACAAAGGGACTCTCTTGAGGAGAGTATTGCGGCATTCATTAAGGAGGGCAAGGAAAACCGAGAGGAGAACAATAAAAGGTTTGAATCTTTAGAAGTTTCGATGAAGAAAATGGAGATTCAAATTGGGCAACTTGCTACCGAGGCATGCAAACAAGAAACGGGTAAACTACCAAGTGAACCCGAGCAAGTTCAAGCTATTACCACCATCCGAAGTGGTAAAGTGATAAATAAAGAGATAATTTCAGCGAAAGAGAAGGGCGGTGAGAAAGAAGAATTGCAGTCAATCGGAGAAATCTATGGTGATTGAAGAGGATGAGTCGAACGATGAAGAAATCCGAGTAATCGCTACCCAATCTTGCGAGACTCAAATTCCTTGGGACAAATCTAAAGATCCAATCGAGAAACCAATTGAAGAGAATAAGAGCAAACCAGTCAACTCAATGCATCAAAAGGAGGACCTAGAAAGCTTTGATATGGAAGTCCTTTTCGTGGAGAAAGAAGTTCCGTTGTGAACTTAGGAGCGAGTATTAATTTAACACAAAAATCAATATACTCGCCACTAGATTTGGGGGAGGTGATAGCCAGATGGATTTTGTGATACCAAACATAGAAGAAACATCACCAACAAAAATCACGTCACTTACGATGATACGAAAATTGAAATGGTGACAAAAGCGATCACAATGTAAATCCATGGAACCACTCTCCACATCCTTACAAAGGAAAACGAGCGAAAAATGACGAGCTATATGGTTGGACCTATCACATTTCCATTTAATCCCGGATAGAAGAACCCGAAGAAGTCGAGCTAAAGACTATAAAAGCGCCGCTTGGGAGGCAACCCAAGGGAGTTTTAATTTTTATCGCTTTTATTATTATTATTATTGCATTAATTTTGTTTTTGTCTATGGCGTGTGTAGGTAATCTAATAAAGGAGGTATTTATGGGAGGAAGAAGCCTAGCTTATTGAAAGTTGAGACCCGAGCACAAAGGATGGTGCCGCGATCAAAACCACACTTCTTAATCCGGTAGTTTTATTTTCTTTCTTTTTAATTTGTATTTTCGCATTTTCTGACTTAATCTTTACTTGGGGATAAGCAAAGGTTTAGGTTTGGGGGTGCAACTTCTTCGATTTTTATTTGTTTTTGTTTGCGTGATGTTTGTTTCCTTTCTTTATTTTTTTCTTGCGTGATGTCGTAGTTGGATTGCAATAACCTTGTTAATCTGTTGGGTATATGGATGATTAATCGTGTTTGTGTTTGGCTCGTAAAGTTTAATAAATCTAATTGTTTGCTTGACCTTGCGTGTGAATGTATAGTTTTGGTTACTTGATTTGACGTGTAAGGAATGAGTATGGTAGTCCAAAAGCCGTGAGTCCTTGTGCCTAATTAAACCGTTCACTTTTAGCAGTGAAATTCTTTCATGAGTGATTTCTCTTCTTGTGGATTGTATTCTTTAGAACTTGCATGATTCTGGATGACGTGTTGATATTTACATACACGAGGAATGATTAGGGCTGCCCATTTTTGTCTTGAACCTACTTATCTAAAAATATCTACCAATTCATATCAATATCCTTTGCTAGCCTCGTTGAGCCTTTAGCCGTAATTTTGTTCGAAAAACCCGCATCTTATTGCTCCATATCCAAAATCCATAACTTACCCAAGTATTGGTCCACGTAAGAGCATGAGAGGGTATATTTGAAAACGAAGGTGTGCAAAGTTTGTGGTGTATAGAGGCAAAAATCTTCTCTCCGTTCCTCTGAAAATAATAAGCCCCATCCTAATAATAATAGTGGGATAGAAAAAAATAGGGGAGGAGAGGAGTGAGCCTGAGAAAAACAAAAGGGAAGTCGTTGGGTTGTGAAAAATAGGCCAATATCATAAGAATTACACTTAACAAGGCCTAGAAAAAAAAAAGAGGGAGATATATATACGGGAGAATTGAAGTAGAATGATCGATCTTGCTTTGAGTTTTTATTTCATATATATGAGGATCGTATATGCTCTACTTGGACTGAACTTGTAACTACTAGCCAAATTTTCCCAACCTGAGCCACAGCCCTGTTACAACCAAAAGTAAGACCCTATGACTCATGTTTTGTGAATATTGATGCGTTTGATGAAGAGAAGAAGTGCAAGCATATAGTAGAACTTTCCATTTGAATCGAGTTGAGCGTATTGACCTATCTAAACACTTGAGAGATGAGTGAATCGATATAATTCAGTGAGGGACTATTAAGACTTGTTTTCTTTCATGTTCGATCTAGTGCCATTGCTTTCCACTCATTTGTGAGTTTAGGCTTCCATGATGAATTACGAGACTTTACGATACTTTTACATTCTCGGTTGATTGTATGTATACCCGATGATTAACTTGATTATTCAATCCTTCTCGTTTATTTGTCGTGTGTTTTATTTCTTTTGCTTGAGGGCAAGCAAAGTTTAGGTTTGGGGATTTGATGAGTCGATTTTGATCGTCTCATTACATTCTATCGAGTCGCACTTTCATTTGTTTTCGAGTGTTTTTGCCCTTTTTACGCGTGGTATGTTGTGTTTTTGTTTTGAAGGTATCCGGACGAAGATTGTGGTGAAATATGCGCTTTTATGGCCAATGTTGGAGTTTATGACGATCAAGAGCGCGAACGGGGCCTAAAACGACGAAAGATTTAAGCAATATCGGTCGAATCTCCTAAATACCAGAATCTCCACTCCGAATTGAGATGTATTCTCCTTTGATATAAATTCCTCGTGAAATCAGCTTCGAAACGGTATATCATATGCTAAAATCCGAGGTGAATTGATACAAGAACGAAGGATCATGCCGAAGAAGACCAAAACCGGACTAGCCGCACTGTGCAACCGGACTAGGCTGCACCGGACTAGGCTGCGACATGCGCTCGGCTGCATCAGGTAACTCGGCCGTGCCATGGGACACGGCCGGGTCTCATTCCAGCAAGAACGGTACTTTCCGGATGAGAAGGACTCGACCGTGCCTTTTGGGACACGGCCGAGTCGCTTTCGGCCATTTCGCCTATCCCGCACAAGACAACACGGCCGTGCCATGGGACACGGCCGAGCCTCTCGGCTGCACTACTTTTTGATAATTCAGCTTGTTTGACACGGCCGTGTCCCAGACACGGGCCGTGCCACTTTTGGTTCATGTCACTTTCCTTGACATCTTTGCATATTTTAAGCCTTTGTCTTGATTTTTGGCTATAAAACAAAGTGGAGTGACCCCTTGAGAGATGTACTTGTCTTGTGAAGAAGATATTTTGTGGAAAAACACAAGATTAGGGAGGAAAACACCAAAGAGTGGAAAGAAAGAGATTTTCATCATCTTCCTTGTGTGTTCTTGGAGTGAGAAAAATACTTGAGTGAGATATAATAATTCCTTGTATAAATTTGTTGTGAGTTCTTGTAAGAAGATCATCAAACCTTCATCGGGAATTCGATTTCGGCATTTACAAGGGAAGTTTTTACCATGTTTTGTTCTTCAATTTCCATTATTATTGTTGAATTAATCATGTGTGGCTAAACACTTCATATGGGTTTTTAGATATAGCCACACACATGTTTTTGATTGTTAGTTCCTTTTGATTTTCCGGATAAAGTTTGGGATTATTCCTCTTGTTCGTTCTTCGTTTAAGAACTTTTGAATTAGATCATCAAACCTTTTTCATTGTTGTTATTATTATTCGAATTGAGGGTTTTTATCGGTGTTCGCCATCAAACGACCGAAGAAACGATTGTGAATGTTCTCGGGCTTTTTCGCGATCTTTTAACGATTTACCTCATCAAAAGTAGTCGGTTAATTGATTGTTAGCTAGGGTTTCGTCCCCATCAAAAGAGTATCCCTTAATTTTCGTTGAGAACAATCGTGATTTTAGAATTTCCGCCATCAAACGGATTTCTTTTAATCGTGAGCAATCGATAATTCCTAACCTTATTTATTTGAGTATCGGAACTAATAATTGATTACATGTGTGTCGGTGACTCTAAATTCCCATATTAATCTCATTATTGTTAATCTCTCATTTATCCGACCATCAAATTGGTGTTGCTATCACTTAGTTCAATTTAAATTTTGTGCATTAGTAATTGCAATCATAATCAACGAATGATGTATTTTAATTTAATTTATTTTTGTTCATTCGACTATTTGCCGAACATCATCGAATTTTAAACCGTTTCCAATTCCTCGTGAGATCGACCTCGGAGTTACTTGCCGCTCACTACAAGAGCGATTCGTACACTTGCGAGTATTTAATTTGAATCCATCAAGACTGACGACAGCACCTATATTAGCGCTGCCAGAAGGAACTGACGGATTTTTGGTATACAGCGACGCTTCGAATCAAGGTTTGGGTTGTGTGTTGATGCAAAAGGGTAAAGTAATTGCTTATGCTTCTCGGCAATTGAAACCGTACGAAGTTAATTATCCGACTCATGATCTGGAGCTAGCAGCTGTGGTCTTGGCCTTGAAAATTTGGAGACATTATTTGTACGGCACTCATTGTCAGATCTTTACAGATCATAAGAGCCTCAAATACATTTTCAGTCAGAAAGAATTAAACATGAGGCAGAGAAGGTGGCTGGAATTGATCAAGGATTACGACTTGGAGATTCTCTATCATCCGGGGAAAGCAAATGTAGTAGCCGATGCCTTGAGCCGAAAACCCGTTTCTCTTCGAGTGTTGGAAGCACTTACATTCCAAACCAGTATTCAACGGGAACTGATCCGCGATGGGATTGAAGTATGGGCACCAGGAATCCAAGGACAACTTTATGTGATGGAACTGACTTCATCACTAGTCGAGGGGATCAAGTCTAAACAGTTGAACGATTCTCTGATCCTTCGATTATGTGATGAAATAAAGAAAGGAAAAGCCCCAGGATTCGTAATACAAGATGATGGAGTTCTGAGATTTCAGAGTCGACTTTGCGTTCCCGATGATGATGATTTGAGACGGACTATTCTGAAGGAAGCTCACAGCGCGCCCTATTCTATTCACCCGGGCAGCAGTAAAATGTATAAGGATCTAAAACAAAACTTGGTGGGGAATATGAAGAAGGACGTGGCAGCACGTTTGAAGTGTTTGACTTGTCAGCAGGTCAAGATTGAGCATCAGCGACCTGCCGGGATGTTAAAGCCGCTTCCGATCCCTGAGTGGAAGTGGGAGGATATCTCGATGGATTTCATCACCAGTATGCCAAGGACTAGAGCGGGAATGAACATGATTTGGGTTATAGTTGATCGACTGACCAAGTCAGCTCATTTCCTAGGGATCAAAGATACTTGGGGACCCGAAAGATTGGCGCGAGTATTTATTGCGGAGATAGTCAGATTGCATGGGACGCCGAAGACCATTATTTCGGATCGAGATGGTCGTTTCGTGTCGCACTTCTGGAAAGCAGTTCACAAAGCTTTGGGGACTGAGCTCAACTTTAGCACAGCTTATCATCCCCAAACGGACGGTCAGTCCGAAAGGACTATTCAAACTGTAGAAGACATGCTTAGAGCTTGTGCGTTGGATTGGTCAACTGATTGGGAAGTTCACTTGCCCTTGATCGAATTCACTTACAATAATAGTTGGCATGCTTCTATTAAAATGGCACCATTTGAAGCTTTGTACGGGAGGAGGTGCCGATCACCCCTGTGTTGGGATGATTCTTCGGATTTGATCGGGACGGAACCGGATTTGATTATTCAGACTCAAGAGAAGATAGCGGTGATCCGAGAGAGACTGTTGACTGCCCAGAGTCGACAGAAGTCTTATGCAGATGTACGTCGTCGCCCTCTAGAGTTCGACGTTGGGGACCACGTACTATTGAAGGTGTCTCCTACACGAGGGATTTTCCGTTTTGGGAGAAGAGGCAAGCTTAGTCCAAGATATATCGGACCATTTGAGATCCTAGAGAGAGTTGGGGATTTAGCATACAGGTTGGCCTTACCGCCATCGCTGAGTCATGTTCACAGTGTATTTCACGTATCCCAACTGCGGAAGTATATACCGGACCCCAGTCACGTCATTGATTTCGACGAGATCGAGATAGCTAATGATGGCACCTTCGAAGAGAGACCAATCAAGATACTTGAGAGCCGGATCAAACAATTAAGGAATAAACCAATACATTTGGTTAAAGTACAATGGTCACGACATGGAGTCGAAGAGGCCACTTGGGAAACGGAGGACGGTATGAAGACTAAATATCCGGAGTTGTTTTCATCCTAAGTTTCGGGACGAAACTTCTTTTTAGGGAGGAAGGATGTAATACCCGAGATTTCTGTTATGTAATTGGAACTTGCGATATTGTAATGATTGTACTTTTGTCTGAATACTATTCTTCGTATTTCATATTCCGATATCGCCGAGCATATAATTTCGTGTATGTGATTTAAAGGTTGAAATTCTGTGCATGTAGCGCACGCTACAGGCTAAGGGTAGCGTACGCTAACATGGTTTTATAGCGCACGCTACCGAGTGTAATTAGCGCACGCTATGCGTGGTCGACCGATTGAGACGTGCGGTAGGTGAGATCTGGCCGGGACCTGTCGGATCGTGTCGGATGTACACGGACGGCTTTCGGGAAAAGCCGGTCAACGCCTTAGCGCACGCTACGGTATATGCGTAGCGTACGCTAAGTGCCGAGTACTGATTTAGGTGAGCCGTTAGCGCACGCTACGAACAGGTGTAGCGCGCTAATAGCCATTTATTATAAATAGGGCAACATCCTATTCGTGATTTGATCCTTTCTTCCCGCATAACCCGAACTCTTGCACTTGAAACATAACTCCATTCGTCCTAAACACTTCGTATCAACCACTTAGTTCGAGATTGAAGATCTTATATCATTGGAGATTGGTGATCAAGCCTTTGGTGTTGGATTGCTTCATTTTCATCCGTGTTCTTCATTACTTTGAGGTAGGTGATTGTTCACCAATGATTAGTAAGGTTCCTAAGGAAGTTTGAATCATGTTTGGATAGCAAGTATTTCGTTTTTATCGGTCATCGCATGTTAGAAGGATACTTTTGACGTATAGATGCTAGATATCGAATGAACCTTTGAACCACCTTATTATAAGGACTCCTAAGCATGTTTAAATCGATTTATGATCTAGTAATCGGATAGTACCCAGTTGCTTAGTCGTATACGTTGAAATCAGGTGTTTTGAAACATAAGACGATCGGAACTTAGATTACTTCTTGAAAATCGTAATGGATTATGATACTAAGATGACTATCCGTATATTGGTATTCCATAATCAAATCTTCCTCAAACCTTATTAGCATGATTTGCCCGAGGATAACTTGTATTATCACGGTAGGATTCTTGAGTTCTTCACCATTCAACCCAGTTTCGGCTTGCAGTATTCTGCCATGCAATATTAGCGCACGCTAACACATGTGAGTTAACGTGCGCTATCGGGGTCAGTTAACGCCCGAAACGTACGTAGCGCGCGTTATGAGACGGTACGAGTCGATCGCAGGCCGTGGCTAGCGCACGCTAGTCTTATAAGATAGCGACGCTAACAGCCGTCTTAGCGCACGCGTTACGTAGAATGCGTGGCGCGCTAAGCGATCCGGCATTGTTTATTTTGAGCTTTTCGGCCGTAGACCGAATTGTTAGGCCATCGCTCGACTTGAGATGATTTGTATATCGTTCCTTTTGTTAAGGTTCGAGCTTGTTACGTTGATCGGAGGCGGCCTTCGAGTGCGTCGAGAGCATTGAAGTATATCGTTCTTGCCATCTTCGAGGCAAGTATCGTGATATGTTAAAATCGGTATTTTTGGAGTATGCGTATGATTATGCATGTTGTTGAACATGATATTTACTTCGTTGATTTGTCATGATATTCGTTATATAGTGTTTATATGTTCATGTTGATGAACATAATGATTTGGCATATGGGTATGCTTGAGTTGTGTTTGTATACGTTGTACGATCTATGCTGAGGGCGCTGGATCGGATGTCCACCTCGTGTTGGTCCGACGGGATCATCTTGGGATCTAGGCTGAGGGCGCTGGATCATTGGACGGGTTATTTCCACCTCGTGTTGGTCCGACGGGATCATCTTGGGATCTATCCGAGGGCGCTGGATCATTGGAATACCCATCCGTATAATGGAATCTTGTGGATTCGCATTGTCGGATTCCTAGCGGAAGTCCGTGTGGTGTATCTTGTTATGTATTATTGATGCATATTCGAATTGTTTAACATGATACTTGTACTAGCATCGTTTTGCTAACCCCTTCGGGGGTGGACATTTGTTTTGATGTTCAGGTAGCCGAGGAGCAGGGAAACAGCCACAGGACCGACGTGACGACGAAGGGGTTCAGTGATGTTTATTGTTATTGGAGATTTGTTGTCTTGGATTGGTTTCTGTACTCGAGTACGCGTGTCCTTTTGATATTAATTCGATATGGTTGTATTAATTACCCGTTGAACCAGTTGTACGTTTTCATAACTTGAATTTTCGTAATGTTGATGTCTTATATTTACTTTCCTTTTTAATCAGCCTTGTAAATCCTTACTTAAAGGGTTTACGACGCTGTAATTATTCCGAATATCTCGGGGTGTTACAATACTGATGGACTATATGTCATTAATACTGCACAAACTCCCACGTATAAACACAAATCGCTTAACTCTTTGTCTAAACCTAAAAAGAGAAAAGAACCTTCAAGCATAAACCAAACATATATGTGGCATTTACAGTTGGGTCATGTAAACCTTATAAGGATTCAAAGATTGGTATATGTTGGCCATTGGATGACCTCCAAGTTGAGTCATTTCCGATTTGTGAATCTTGTCTGGAAGGTAAAATAATCAGAAGGGTTTTTAAAACTAAGGGAAATCGTGTAGAATATGTTAGAATTGGTTCATACTAATGTATGTTGTCCAATGAACATCCAGGCTAGGTGTGGTTTTGAATACTTCATCATTATTAAAGATGATTATTTGAGATACAGATACATCTAATTGATACGACATAAATCTGAAGCCTTTGACAAGTTTGGAGATTTCAAGGCTGAAACGGAGAAGCATCATGGAAAGAGTATCGAGTCATTACGATCTGATCATGGTGGTGAATACCTTAGTGGAGAATTTTTGGACTTATTGGCAAATAAGGGGATTACGTCCCAACTCACTGTGCTGGGAACTCCACAACAAAATTATGTTGCTGAGAGAAGGAACATAACTCTTTTAGAAATAGTTAAATAAATGATGAGTTACTCATGTTGACCTATTTCGTTCTGGGGGTATGCCTTGGAAACAATAATGTACATAATAATCATGGTGCCTTCGTCATCAGTTCCAAAAACACCCACAAAACTGTGGAGTGGGCGGAAGCCCAGTCTAGGATATGTTCGTATTTGAGGTACTCCAGCACATGTGCTGAATAAGAATGCTGATAAGTTGGCATCGTATAGAGGTACGAGTATTTGTAAGATACCCCAAGGGAACGAAGGGTGGCTTGTTCTAGTCCCCAAGATCATAAGGTCATTGTTAGCACCAATGCCTGATTCCTGGAAGAGGCTTATGTGATTAATCACAAGACCATGAGCGAAATAATTTTGGAAGAGTTAATTCGTCTATACCAATCGTGCAAGCATCAACTTACACTGCATCATATATCGATTTTGAGACTTTTTACACCAACTCAGGATTTGCCACATCACATTAGGGGGTTGTTCGTCAATCGGAATGATTCATAGGCATGGGAAAGTCTTCGAACTTTGTCCCAGGCGAAGATGAATCAGATCACTGGACTTACAAGAAGGCAATCCAAGATAAATATGCCAACTCCTGGAAAGTAGCAATGAAATCAGAAATGGGTTCTATGGATTCCAGTCATGTGTGGGAGCTAGTAGAACTACATGATGTGGTATAAGCCATTGGAAGTAAATGGGTCTACAAGCGAAAGAATGGAGGTGATTGGAAGATTGAAACCTTCAAAGTGAGGCTTGTAGCGAAAGGCTATACTCAGAAGGAGGGCATCGATTACTATGAAACTTTTTCATTGGTAGGCATGCTTAAGTCAATTCGGAGTCTATTACCTATATATGTGCATTTGGATTTGAAGATTTGACAAATGTATGTCAAGACTTCATGCTTGAATGGCAGTCTAGACAAGGAGACGTATATGCGCCAACCAGAGAGATTCATTGCTAAAGGACAAGAGCATTTAGTGTGCAAGCTTAAGAGATCCATTTCTGGACTTAAGCAAGCATCTAGATCTTGGAACACTCGATTTGACGAGGTTTTCCAGTCATATGGATTTGTTCAATGTACGATTGAGAGTTGTATGTATAAGAAATATGATGGAAATGTCTTGGTGTTTCTTGCATTGTACGTAGATGATATGCTTCTGATTGGAAATAATGTGAAGGAGTTGTTGGACGTACGGGTATAGCTGTATGAGCAGTTCAATATGAAGCATTGGGGAGAAGCAGGACACATCCTTTGGATCGGGATTTTTCGTGATTGGAAGAAAAGGATGCTGTGCTTATCCCAGACATCCTATATCGATACAGTGTTAAAGAGGTTTAGCATGGAGGATTCAAAGAAATATTTTCTACCTTACAGTCATGGAATTCAACTATCTAAGGATATGTGTCCTAAGACACAAAAGGATATAGATGACATGAAGCTGGTTCCTTATGCGTCAGTAGTGAGAAGCCCCATGTATGTTATGCTTTGTACTAGACCAGACATCTGTCATGCCGTAGGCATGACTGCTAGATATCAGTCAAACCCTGGACCACGACACTAGATTGCTGTCAAGCATATACTCAAGTACCTAAGAAGGACTAGGGAGTACATGCTAGTATATCAATCAAATGACCTATGTCCAGTAGGTTATACTGACTCAGATTTTTCATCAGACAAAGAAAAGTCCAAGCCTATATCAGGTTATATTTTTACTCTGGGAGGTGGAGCCATCAGTTAGAGGAGTGTGAAGTAGAAATGCATCTTAGACTCTACCATGGAAGCCGAGTACGTGGCAGCCTCAAAGGCAGCCAAAGAGATGGTATGGCTCAAGTACTTCCTGCAGGACTTAGATGTGATTCCTGATTTGCGAAAGGGTATTACACTTTAATGTGATAATACCGGTGCAGTCGCAAGTTCAAGGGAACCATGAGCTCATAAGGCAAGTAAACATATCAACCACAAGTACCATATCATACGATACTTCTTAAAGGTAGGGGACGTAGTTGTTGCCAAGGCTGCATCGAAAGATAATCTCATTGAAGGGCATGTGGAAGGAATGAGATTATAGTGTACGACAGTATTGCTTTGAGTATAAGTGGCATATATGATAGACTATGTAATAAAGTAGTATACTTAAAAGCATGCTTTGAGTATAAGTGGGAGATTGTTAGGGTTGTATACTGCAAAGCATACTGTATGCTTGTATTACCTTATTTCCCTGTAACTACTCATTAGAATATTAATTACATTTTATCACATTTTTTGCATATTAATTCACATTATGGTTATGCAATTATAGTGTATACTTATTTTATATTGTAGATAAAATAGTGTGTTGGTGTCAACCGGAAGATCAGATTATCGGTATCATATAAAATAATATAATAGTTCACAACCTATATAATTACTAGACAAATTATATGTAATCTTGTAATGTATGTTTGAGATAAGTTGGTCTTGACTATTAGCATGCATTAGCTTATTGCATACGTTGAACTAGATCGCAGTGAGATAATGTCTTCTGTACTGACTGTAAGAAGAATGTAAATCTCGGATAATTATTATTTCTTAAATGTAGTATATAAAATTTAATTATGTATTTATAATGATTATTGCTTTGATTTACCATGGCTGAGAGTCATAGTGATTGACTCAATATGCTTCGTGTCTTGGGCAATAATAATATATGATAATTATTATTATAATTATATATAATAATACGATTCAAGTGGTACTACTCTTGGATAAGCAATTAATTAAAGTTGTCAGTAGCTTAAATTAATTAATGGATATTAGGTATATTAAATACGAAAAATTATATATTTAAATAAGAAGCCCGATTTCGTAAATTGGAATTTAGATTGGACGTGCAATATTAGTTCTTCAATGGATTGAATAATATTAGTAAACTCAACCATATTAGGCAGGGCTTAATATGAAAGTTTGGATTATACTAGGAGTCCTAACCCTAATCTTCCTTAAGATCTGTAGAGTAATCCAAAGCCTATAAATAGGACATAAGGGGAGGGTTCGGCTGATCTGATACTTTTACATAAGGGATTTTGATTTTTTCTTCTAAGTATTTTATTGTGGATCTTGACTTGTGTCTTTGATTCCACAATTGAGATAACACTTTAATTCTTGTTATCAATCAGAACTACTTAAAGAAAAAGAAAAATCGAGAGTTGTGAGAAATAATTTTGGCCGATCCACCTCAAGTGTCAAGCAAGACTCGTTAGATCGTTGCCCACACAACGTCTGGATTAAGGCGGGAACATACTCTATAAGGTTTTGAGGAAGAGATCAAAAGTAGCAACCACTTCGCTTCAAAAGGTAAATATTCTATGATCTCTTGATCTAGATTAGAATATTTAGTTTACCAACAATATTATTTAATAAACAATAAACTATATTTATATTGCTTATTAATCTTAGTAATTAATTAATTAGCATGCCTAAATATATTTTATTCTCGTAGATGCGTAAAACGCTTTATTCAAATGATACAAACTTCGTTTCCACTGCATTTTATTTCCAACAATATATTGGTGTAGATTGATTGTAGATTTGGAAACTAAATGTATGCATCTACTATGTGGTGATATATAGAAATGTATGTGCATGGTATTTTTTAGATATAGAAATATACGTGTATGATGGTGTATATGTATGAAGATATGTAAGTACTATTGATCTATGTTGGTGATTTTTATGTTTGAACATATATTTAACTTAGGATGGATAAGAGTTTGATTAACCTACAAAAATATAATCCAAGAGTCGTGGCCGAAATGAGGGAGTTTATTCAATTTATGAAGGAGCCTGATGGTGATAGTACAATATATTATTGTGCAATAAAGGTAAAGAACGGTTTTTGGGAGAGATGCACATATTGGATTTACCATTATAAATATATCAAACTCAAGTATTCCAAATGATCATCGGCAGTACATTGGTAGCACATCAAATAACCCCACAATGAGGTTGATTAACGTCGTGTTTGGTAATTACGAGAGGGACGTTCTGTTGAAGGTCGAGATTACTATATAGATGAGGCAGTCCACCAAGACTGTAAGACCCGAGATTTTTTTTTTCTGTTTTTCAAGAATTATTTGTCGTTTTGTGCTGAATATTTTTTTATAATGATTATCTAGAATTATTTTAACGTTGTGCATCATTTGTTGCTATCGTGTTGCAGTTTTCGTCATGTGCGACCACTTGTCGCATGAGTCATATTAACTGTGTGCATGTGTTTGTGGGATTGTATGATGTGTTTTATTGTGTGTTTGTTTTTGTTTTGGAGCGTTGGTTGTACATTTGTGGAATCAGGATATTGTCGGACGTCCGACGGACTGTCAGTAGTTGGGAATTTCGACTGAGTACAGCAGTACCCTTACGTCTGTAATTCATATCCGTTACGGCTGTATAACATGTGTGTTACGTCTGTAAGTCATATTTATTACGGCCATAAGCTCGTTTTTAGATTTCGACCATTGTTGCCTTTGATTACGGCCGTACCGTATGATCGGTTTTGAGTCTGGAGTCCAGTGAGCTATTTACGACAGTATGTCTTGGATATTATGGCCTATATTCAGAAGTTATGATAGTATGGTAGCTTAGGTACGGATGTAACATACTACTGGTATATAAACCAGTAGCAGCTAGTATTTTTGAGAAATTACTTCATTTCCCTCCCTCTATCTCTGTTCGCGATTTTTGGGCTATAAGTGATTCTTAGGTTTGGTTGTTCGATCTTCATCTATTCGGGAAACTTGGTTCGTTTCAGTCACCATCCTTCGTCTTGATTCATCCAGATCGAAGGTAAAGTCTTGAAAATCCCTAAGTTGTCTTTTTTCACGATTTCCCTAGATTCCTATTTTGGTCCGTTTTTAATGAATCAGTTGGTGCTATACGATGTTACTGATCATATTTTATGGATTATATATCCATATCTTATATTCACTCCACCCAATTGATGATTTTTGTTTTTTTGGGGAACCTTGAGCATTTAATGTACGATTAAATGTTTCAATGAGTTTTTCTTCGGGTGTTGGGCATATTTTTTCGCCGTGTTTGGTTGCTATGTTTGTAGTAATCGAGCTGCAATACGAATCAATCGGGAGTCTTATTTTGTTTATATTGTGAGTTGTATTCCATTTTTGCTGTAGTGTATCCTGACCGATGCGTGAGTATGTGTTGTAATGATACTGTATTCGATTTGATTTTGTCGTGTGACCTTGTCGGTCTATGTATTTTGAGTATTTGACCTTATTAGTCTGTGTTGTTACGTAGTTCGACCCTGATAGGCCAAAAAATGAGTTATCTTGTGGTATTTAGCCTGGTAGATCCCGTTAGATAGGTTCTACGATGTGTGACATTCCTTTATGGTTTTAGGGGTGTTACATTTATGGTATCAAAGCTTAGGTTGTGGAAACCTAGGCTTTCGGGGTAAATCTAGTCGTATTTTTGTCACCATTCGAGTTGTCGATTGACGAATTGAGTTGTGGGTTGTCACATCATGTCATTTATGTTGCCGATTGAGATTAGTATCGTGGGCGACCGTCATCTTCGTGCGACCTGTGGATGTAGGTCTCCTATTTTATGTGCGATATCTTGTGTTCCATGACTTTATTTGTATGCATGATGTGAAATGGAATCCGTGTTTGATACTTGTGTTATATTGTGTGTGACTTGATCGCGATATAGTGAAGGATTGGGTTATGCGTGGTGTAATATGTTGTGAATTTCTTAACATGGATGTGTTCTAGATTGCGTACCGGCGATAGAGTTTGTTGGGAACTTAGATAGATGGTGTCGACCTATGTTTGAATTTAGTGTTTATGAGTTATGTTTGTTGAACTAGAAATTTTGGATGTCGGATAGGCATATGTTTGAGAGTCTATTGTTTTTGACTGGTTATTGTTTTTGGCCTTGTTAATTATATCCACTGCGTATATATTTCTAAATGGCTTGCTAGTTTTTTGCAACTTGGGTTTAATTTGGAAAATCATTCCCTAAATATTTTGTCGGTACGCGTAAGTAGTGACTCAGCTTACACTTTGAAAACCATTTGAGTCTTGGCGAACTGGTCGTGTATTTTCAAATGGAACCTTAAGACGGTGTTTGAAAATGGTGTTTTGGGATGTTTTGGACATTTTAAAAGATGTTACCATCAGTAATCTTTTGGCATGTTTGAAAGAATTTGGATATGATTTTTAGCCGAATGGGTTTTATCTCCGAATAACTCAAATGGATGATTGAAAATCTTTCACACCATAAAATTTTCTGTTTTGTGTTCTAAAACTAAAATGCGATTTATTTCGTAAAGGGGTGAAAGATGAAAACTTTTATCCTAACTAGTGACGATGTGTTATCCTAGAGAAATGATGGTAGTCCCCAAGTGTTTAACGAAAAGCGTTTTGCCATTGTAGTCGAATTAAACTTTCAAGTCAGATTTTGGAAAATTTTATGAATTGCAAAGTGATTCTTATTTTCGAAATTAAGGAATTTATAATCAAGTTTGGATGTAACAGGTGCATAGTGTGGATGTATCGCTTCAGGCGATGCTGTTGGAGTTGGGACTAACATGTTTGCGTGAAAAGGGCTAAGTCATTTTGACAAGCTTGTCAGGTTAGCATTCTCATCGGAGAATTTGGAGTGCGTTCCTAGATGTTGTGTTGCATGGTAGGGAGTTTTTTATTGGCTTGCATGATATAGTTTTCGTGCGATATGATAGCGCTTATATCTGTATGTTGCACATATACATAATCTCTTCGCGAATTTCTGCATTTTTATGTCGACGCTATCATTAGAAGCCGTTTTGGGGCTGCTGAAACTATTCCTGAAGTTCAGCATCATGTTTATGGCCGTATGGGTAGTTTGTTACGGCCGTATGTTCTCTATTGTTAAGTCCGTAAATTTTCTGTTCTTACAGCTGTATTTGTACCTATTAACCGTCGTAAGTAGTTTGTTGATATAGCCATATGATTCTTCAGTTATGTTTTCCTTAGATTGTTGGGATTCGCACACCAAAACGAAGGGCGCAGCGGAAGCGAAAACAAGAAGTTTAACACGAGTCCCTCAAGAGGATCGATTCAAGCTACGTATATACGAATATAAAATGAACAAAGAGAAAATGATATCATACCCTTGTAGTTTGTTGATTTAATCGCTGAGAAGATGATATCCCTTACGAATCCAATCCGCAACAAGCTCTTGGATGATCCAATGCCGAAAACACCGCATCTCTACTTGCCACGCGTCGAAGTCGACCGGAATAACTCCCACCTTGTTATCCTCTAAGGATACGGCTAGAATAAAGTGATTGGATCTTGATAATATTATCTATAACACTCTTAAGTGTATAGATGTATTTTCTCTCTTGATTTTCCTAAGCACTCTAAGTATTTTTGGAAAAATTCTTTCTATCTCAATTTTTCTCCAACAAAATGAAGAAGAAATATGAAGAAGGCAAAGACAAATCTCTCTCTCAATCTTCTTGCATATGTCCGTGAGTTTCATCCCAAATGAGGGATGAGTAGTCCTTTTATACTTTTGTCTTCAACTTGTCCCACTCCACATGGTAAAGTCCACCTTCTCCCAATCATGCACCACATGCCAACTCCCTTAGTCTAGTCTTCCCTCAATTAAAGGAAAGAAAACAAAAGGAAAGTGGGAGGAAATAGGGGGAGGGGCGGCCATCTAGAAGCTAGAAAGAGTTCGGTACATTTCGGACTCTCGTGTGTCCAAACAGATCTACTCAGTTCTGTTCCGATGTATTTATATCAATTAATTAATCAAATTAATTAATTATATCAAATACAAAATAATATAATTAATTTCACTAAGAAATAATCATATTTATAAATTAAACTAATCACCCAGTAATTTATTAAATTCATCAGGCCGTAAATTAATTTATCCAATAAATTAATTTAGACGTCCAATGTCCCAACATTAATTTGACATCCAATGTCCAATAAATTAGATATGCAAGCTCAATTTATTCCGTCATCCATCGTAATGCGCGACTCGGTAGGTCCGTCTCAGTTCGCAATGGGAGGAACCAAAGAGTGATAGCACCACCTAGTTAGTCCTGCGGCCTACACTGTAACCTAACTGAGAATGAATGATTGGCATCATTCCAAAACCTTTTTGTTGTGAATACTGGTATACGTTTAAACCCTTCTTTCAAATGTCCTGATCAAGTTATAGGGTCACGGTCAGTCAAACCCTATTTGTACTTGACACTATACATGAGTTAATGCAAATCTAGATCACTAAGCTCTCGTGTATCTAATACAACCAGCTCCAATGCTTTGGCCAAAGACTTATGATCTCATTTGACATTAACCGCATAGGACACATACCTGTTCACTAATAGGAGAAAGAATCATATCTTGGTATTTAGTAGAACCTTCTACTTTCCCGTAAAGATGCACGTCGAGGTTGACCCCCACCTTCCGGTTTTATGGGTAGAAATACTCTAATGAAAACCTTAATGTCACAAGCACATCCCTACTAATTCCTCAAGTCGAAGGTTCACGAATACCTATCACAACCTTTCGATTCCATCATTGATTGTCCCGGAGTGAAATCCGTGTGACGAATCGAGGGTGAGTTGATTAGAGTATACTAATCTCATTAGCATACCTATAACATGTGCTCCCACTAACCAATAGTGATCGACATACACTCTCCAAGTCAAATAAAACGTCATACAAGTCTTCACATAAACTTAACGTCCAGTCAAGTTGCATCGACTTGTGAACGATTAAGTATTTGAGCCATAAACCTTTCCAGTGCCGATCCCCTTATCCAATAAGGAGTGGAATGTTTGGCTCTCAAATACATGGACTAGTTTTTATACATATATTTATAAGTCAGGAATACCAATGACTATTAGTAAATAAAGAAACATTCAATTGCCTTTTGATAATAATTTACATAACAACAAGTACGATGCCCTCACTCTAACATCCTTTGAGTGGCATGCGAGGGAATACTCCTAACAATCTTCCACTTGCACACAATACCACACACTATGGTATCTAATACCCATGTTCTCCAGATGACTCTCTAAGCTAATCTGAGAAAGTGGCTTGGTCAGTGGATCAGTGATGTTGTCAGCTGAGTCTACTCTATACAGCACAATATATCCTTTGTGAACAAATTCTCTTACGAGATGATACTTCCTCTCAATGTGTTTGGTACTGTTGTGAAACCTTGGCTCTTTGGACTGCGCTACAGCTCCTTCGTTGTCGCAGAAATGCGGAACAGGCAGCTCAGCACGTGGTATCATTTGAGGTTCTCCCAGAAACTTCTTAATCCAAAACCCTCTCTTAGAAGCCTCCGAGGCTGCTTGATACTCAGCCTCATAGGTGGAATCAGCAGTCACACTTTGCTTGTCACTACGCCAAGATACTGCTGCTCCATTAAGAGTAAATATATATCTAGAAGTAGACATCGCATCGTCTTTCTGTCCTTGGAAGTTTGAATCAGTGAAGCCCATCACATTCAGTTCCCCACCACTATACATAAGAACCAGATCTCTAGTTCTTCTCAAGTATTTAAGAACGTTCTTTACGGCAGTCTAATGTTCCCTACCTGGGCTTGCCTGAAACCTACTTACCACGCTCACAATGCGCGCAATGCCAGGTCTCATACACAACATTGCATACATAAGGATACCCATGGCCGAAGCATATGGTATATTACTTATTTCCTTTCGTTGTTCCTCACTTTGAGGATACATCTTCGAGGAGAGTTTTATTCCATGTCGTATCGGTAGGAACCCTCTTTTAGAATTATCCATCTTAAATCGCTTTAAGATTTTATCTATATAGAGGGCCTGGGAAAGACCTATCATTCTCTTCGCTCTATCCTGGTAGAGCCGAATACCAAGAATATATGTACCTTCTCCCAAGTCTTTCATGGAGAACCTACTTGAAATCCAAGTTTTTACAGAACTGAGCATTCCCACATCATTTCATATTAGTAGAATGTCATCTGCATATAGTACTAAGAATGCGATCTTGCTCCCACTAACCCTCTTGTATACACAAGGTTCCTCTTCATTCTACATGAAGTCAAAGTCTTTGACTGATTCGTCAAAATGAAGGTTCCAACTATGTGAAGCTTGCTTCAGTCCATAAATGGAACGCTGATGCTTGCACACGTTATGAATATCGACTTTGGACACAAAGCCTTTAGGCTGCTTCATATAGATTTCCTCCTAGAGGAATCCATTAAGGAAAGTTGTCTTTACGTCCATCTGCCATATCTCATAATCGTGGTAGGCATCTATAGCAAGCATCATGCGAATAGACTTGATCATAGCTACAGGCGAGAAGGTATCGTGATAATCGATCCCTTCTTTCTGGGTATACCCCTTTGCCATAAGCCTGGCCATATAGGTGTCAACCTTGCCATCCCCACCAGTCTTTCTCTTGTAGATCCATTTCTTCCCAATAGACACTATGCCCTTGGGGAGGTCTACTAGAGTCCACACCTGACTTACATGCATCGAGTCTATCCCGGCTTCCATAGCTTCTTGCCATTTCGCGGAGTCTATATCCACCATCGCTTGGTCATTGGTCGTTGGGTTGGTCTCTTGGTTATCACCTGGAACCTCATGGAGACCCAGCTCCTCCAATTGCATAAAACCATACCGCTCAGGTAAATGAGACACCCTACTAGACCTATGAGGTGTTTGTACTTGTGTTTCGGAAGGTTCGGTTCCAATTTCTGGTGCACGTGTCTCCTGAGGAGTTTCATTGTATTCTTCCAAAGAAATACTTTTTCCTGCTCCGCCCTCCTAAATGAACTCATCTTCTAGGAAGTGTGCTTGCAAAGCAACAATGATCTTTCGATCTTCGGGCATGTAGAATAGATAACCCATCGTCCCAGATGGGAATCCAATGAAATGTCCCTTCACGGACCTAGCTTCCAGTTTCTCCACCTTAGTCTTCTTGACATAAGCGGGACATCCCCAAATCCTAATATGATTAAGACTTGGTTTCCTACCCTCCCACATCTCATGTGGAGTCTTACACTAGTAGAAAAGTGAGAATATGTAACACCCAAAGGTACAACTTTTAAAAATTAAGAATTGGCGAATGTATAGGTAATAATTATGTAGCACTTTATTATTATGTATCACTTAATGTAACACTTTTAAAATATGTAACATTTCCAGGTATCACTTTTTTGTGTTCCATATTCAATTTACCTTTATGTATCACTTAATGTAACACTTTAAAAATCAGTAACATTTTAAGGTATCATTTTTTGTGTTACATATTCAATCTACTTTTATGTATCACTTAACGTAACACTTTAAAAAATAGTAACATTTAAAGGTATCACTTTTTTGTATTACATCGTTTATATTGAAATTCGATTTACCTTTATGTATCACTTAATGTAACATATTAAGAATAGTAACATTTTAAGGTATCACTTTTATTCGTTATAATTCATAGAAATTTAAATTATTTCACTTTTACTTATTTTAGCTCTAATAATGAAGGTATTTTAGTGAAATTTTGGCGGCAATTGATTGGTACAAAAACTAATTAATGAAGGATTGATAAGAATTTTGGGCGGCAAAAACTTTAGTGAAATTTAGTCCATCTAATTAACTACTTTAGTATATCAAACTAATAATAAAAACTACCCCCATATATTAGCTAGATATACAAAAACAAAAGAATAAAAAAATACCCTCTTCTAAAACACAAAAGGAATAAAAACAACCCGGCCCTCTTCTAAAACAAAAGAAATAAAAACAAAAAGAATAACCCCTCTTCTACCGACGTTCTTCCCGTTCCCCTGCAGCCGCAGTGCCGCTCCTCCTGACCTGTGAAAAAAATGGGGATTAAGTGAATTTCTTTTGTTAATCGACACTATCTTTGTAAGTTCCAATTTTTTTTGCCTAATCCTCATCCTCTTTTTCGTACCTTTTCAATTTGTATGAATTTATGTTTTAATTTTAACACTAATTATGAACATTCGATTGAAATTGTAAACCTGAGTTGATATTGCTATTAGCATTGGTATTATTATTTAGTGTTTTTTTAATTGGTATCGATTGAAATTGCTGCAGTATGGTTAATTTTCTATTTTTTTTGCCAGTTCAAGGTAATTGCTGCAATTCACATAAATATTTAGGATTCAATGTAACATCCCCAAAACCGTATGGGAATATTACACGCCGTAGACCCCTTCCACAAGGATCTACCAGGCTAAACATCCATAAACGACTAAATGCTTGCCCGGCCAAGGTCAAACAATATAATAATACAGACCGTTAAGGTCACTTACACATAAACACACAGACCGATGAGGTCATACAACTCTATCAACAGAACTGACTAACAACATTACCCACACAGGGGTCGAAACACAATACAGCGGAAGACTGAAAGAACTCTAACAATACACCCAAACTCTACCAACTCTCGACTCTTGATTAGTATCGCAGCTCGTCATCCTCTTGTGTCAATCCTGTGACTGCTCCCCTTAATCTGCATGTACCTGGACGCAAAACAGACATCCACCCCCCGAATACTCGGGGGTTAGTAAAACTCCACTGTTTTACTAGTGCAAGTATCAAACCATACGAAATGTAACAAGCAAATAGCAACTACGAATTTAATACGGAAATCAATTATCAAAATGTTCCCGAGAAGTTTTTAGAATTTCGAACTCAAATAAGAGATATTTGAAAAGGAACACATCATCTCGGGGATTTTTAAAGCAGAAATTCTTTTGGACATCGAGTCCCAATTTACAAAACCTTTTCGTAAACATTAGGGCCTTAGCTCGATTCTCGTTTCAAAGCATACTAAATAATATATCATTATGAGTCCGAGATCCATATTTAAAATGTTACCCGAACAATCACTGCTACACGATCATTGTTCGTACACATCATGTACCGAACTCCGGAGGCCTCGACGGACCTTACCCGGACCACACACACTGTCCGTACACATCATGTACCGAACTCCGGAGGCCTCAACGGACCCTACCCGGCCACACACACTGTTCGTACACATCATGTACCGAACTCCGGAGGTCTCAACGGACCCTACCCGGCCACAACATCGTTCGTACACATCATGTACCGAACTCCAGAGGCCTCGTCAGACCCTACCTGGATCACACACCTTGTCCGTACACGTCATGTACCGGACTCCAGAGGCCTCGTCAGACCCTACCTGGATCACACACTTTGTTCGTACACATCATGTACCGAACTCCAGAGGCCTCGTCAGACCCTACCTGGATCACACACTTTGTTCGTACACATCATGTACCGAACTCCAGAGGCCTCGTCAAACCCTACCTGGAACACACACACACATCGACACAACACAATTCATAATCATTAAATGTCAAGCCATTCCACATTACAATGAAATGTACAATCAAGTATGTAAACCAAAACAACACAAATATCATGTTCATCACAACGACTCTTAACCAACATAACACACATTCGGTACACAATACATTGTACAACCAAGTGTACAACCATCCCATATGTACGTCGCATTCCTGCACAAATGGCACAACGCCTAACACGTATACTGATATAACACTATTATCACAAAGCCTTCAAATTTCGGAAAACACAACCAACTCAAACGGAACATATTTAGGGAGGCAAGCAAAATCGTCATACATATCATACGAAATTACTAGTCACAAGATACAAGTCGTATAATAAGATACTTGCCTTAATAACCGCTACCGAACGCTCCGAAGAACACGTTTCGACCGGGAAGCTCGAGCCCCAAAGAAGGCAACGAACGGAAGGGTTCCGACTCGAGTTCTTCACAAGAATTCGCTCCTAAGTCACAATGATATCAATTGAATCACAATTCTACGAAAACGTATGGAACTTCCCAAGTTCTACCCATTGAAGCATTTTATCGGACACTTTGAGGGCATAGGCCAATTTAATCGATTATTCAAAGAAATACTCAAATCCGTTCCATAAAAACTCAAGGGTATTGAATGATTACGAGTTTACGATCAAGTTCTAACAATAATATGAATCAAAACGAAGTAAATCGGCCAAAACACCAAGAAACCTCAAGAACATCCAAAAACCAAAAGTTTAGGTGTTCTTACCTTCGATCCGGGTCGAAGATGATGTTAATCCATGATTCCAACTTCCAAAACATGTTTATATAAGTTGATTCTACTCAAAACCATCGATCTAGGGTAAAAAATCGCGGAAGGAACGAAGAAAAGATGAGAAATGGCCGGATGACTCGGTCCAGGCCCTTAAATAGCCGACCCTGGCCGGCCGCTTAGGTACGTAATCGGCCAAGGCCTATGTACGTAATCGGCCAGGGCCGAACTCCCTGGACTGATTCTGCCGGACATGTTACGACGAATCGGAAGGTCACATGACGTAATCGGCATTACGGCCATTATCGCTGGCCATTACGGCCGTTACTCGGCCAGGCCTGGCCAGCCAGGCCTCGGTCGATCCGACGGTCCGAAAAATCCCGAAACTCCGACCTGAACGTAAACCGAAAACACGATTATGAAGTACTCGCAATTACGAATCCGAATACTAAGAGAACACACGATTCCGACCACCCGAAGGCTCGAAATTCGACAACGGAAAGTAATTACCCCAAACTTTGGGAAATTACGAAAATGGCCCAAAACGCCCGAAAATCACGATACGTGATCGAAACACCAAGCCAAAGCTCGCAACACGAATATTGACATTAAATGAACTTACGAGAAAGTCGAAACAACAGTTTCGGACGAGATTCGCAAGAATCGAACTCAAGTGCGGAAAAACCGCTAAAAAGCACGGAACTCAACAAAACGACACCGAAACGAACTCGGATGACAAAAAGTGCAGAATTAATCATTCTCAGAATGACGAAACGGTCATGAGCGAGTCGTCAAAACGGACCTCCGCCGAAAAATGAAAATTACCGGAAATCCGAAATTGCGGATATTACATTCTACCCTCCTTAAAAGAAGTTTCGTCCCGAAACTTAAAACAAGTAGGGAGAAGCAATACCCCGACAGAGAAAACTCAACAAGATACACAAGAAACGCGTAACTTTCGTCCATTGGCGAAACGTTACAAGCAACGCGAAAGGATATACAGCGTGACAACACGCCACACGACGACCAACCCAACGCCACCGATAGAGAAATAATAAAACCAACAAGTGACAAGCGTCATCAAACAGGTAATACAACCAAGTCGATTATCCGAGCAATCACAAAACACAACGAACAAAAATCAATATGATTGACCACCTCAACGGTACATCAATCAAAACGCGAGCCAATCGCTGAAGAAATACAGAATTCCACCGCTCAAGGGTTGGAAGATCGAAAACGAGACAAATTTCCCGAATATAAGGAAATTAGGAACGAGTCTGAACGCTCAACAATCACGAAACGAGATCGACAAAAACCGAACAATCAAACGATCGAACCACAACGGTCGAGACAACAAAAATCGAACAATCATGTTCGAATCACGAAGAACAATAAAATTCAAACAACAACTCCCAGGTTCACGTCTCGGCTCGAGACAATATATGATCCGGTAAAAACAACAAGATGTGATTCACATAAGGTCCACATGAAAGGGAACAGCAATTGAAAAATCACAACGACAAACGAGTTATTCCGAAACAATACCACACTCGTTCGATCAACAAAAGCAAGGGGCAGGACAAGCTCAAAAATGTCAACGAACATAAACGAGTCGAAAATACAGAGGTTCAAAATCCGATCCACTCCGAATAAAAGAACTAATAAAACCAGATGATGTCACTTCCGAACAAGGTTCACAAGAATCGAACCGAACTCGAAAAAGTCATAGCGATAACCAGATCGACCCACAACAAGATCACAGCTCGTTCGAACGATGAAACCGGAATACAGAACAAGTTCAGAAAGTATCAACGAACACGAGCGAGCCGATAGAATTGAGAAAGAGAAAATGCAGAAGTCCAAAAACAATACGGGTATTATATTCGACCTCTTCTAAAAGAAGTGTCGTTCCCGAAACTCACAACACGAAATCAAGGTGACAACACAACAAGCAACCGGCAGAAACATCTTCCATGGGCCTCTTAGAGCCGTTTATGATATCTGTACTGTATTTCTCGCACCGAAAGACTCGGAACCCTACTCGCAAAACTAGATCTGTGACGAGAAAAATAATTGGTACGTGCATGCCCCGACACCACGGTTGAAACACCTCGGCTCGGCATACCGAAAATACAAGCTGCTAGATACAATGGAATATAACGTCGCAAAACAACAAACCGGAGATGCCAACTTGGCACAACAAAGAATCATAACATATATCATATACAACGATTACCATCGTAAAGTAATACACACACAAACACTACAACAACGACGATATCGTTCGGCGACCTCAACGGCCCGAACGATAACCAAAGACATAATTACAAACATTATGAAATAATCACACATGTACACAAACGTACAAACCCAAGCTTCAACGGCTCACACTCGTGCGACAACACGCAATCACCACGAGGCGATAAACAAGAACACCGGTTCACACCTCTCACAGAGGGCTAGTACAACAAATGCGTGGCAACGCCTCGACGTTCATGCCACCAATTCGATCATACTCGGAAGCAAACATCATAACGACAACGTGAACATCATACATACATACCCAGCCCTCAAACGGGAATGGATAGGTTTTAAAAACGAAAACCTCCTTTTGAAAATAATTTTGAAAACACCGATTGATCTTGAGTATCACCCTTCAAAAAAAGTACAATCGTGAAACATCGTTATCGAGACTTAAGAAAACTATTTCGCATTCGATAAAAATGAGGACACTTTCTTTTCGTGAAAAACTTTCGGAATATTCGACCCTCGGGTCTAAGTAAAAGTGTTTATAAAGCATTGAAAATATCTCAAAACATTTTGGTCCTCGAGGTGGAAGAATTTTGAAACAGATTGTGGCACCTTAGAAGTACCGCGAGAAAACAATTCATTTGAAACGTACGTCTCGAAATTTATTTCTAAGATACTCAAGTTTTTGAAAATAATTCAATGCCAAAAAGGACGATGCCAACAAGGCTAGAATGCCTAAAAAATTTCAGGTAATCACACGGAACATCATAGTCGTGGGTCCCGTCGGAACCCTGTGCTAAAAACCATTTACAAAAATGCCAAAAGGCCAATGACGGTATTATTCCAAAACTCGCAAAAGCCATTTACAAAATACTAAATACCGTCATAAAAATTTCGCCAAAATGATCAAGGCCATAATGCCAAAACTCGGTTAAGGGAATCGGTTTTGAAAAAAACTCATCGGTAAAATACCGAAAGTCATTACAAAAGAACTCACGCAATGAAAAGGAATACACCCAACATGCACAATCCAATTGAATACATCTCACAAAGATCTAGTTTAAACATACAACAAAACCATTCCTCGGAGTTTCTCACGAACTCAATCGTCGATACCTTATTCGAAACCCATCAAGGTTCTCAGTTTTTACACCATACCACCCCTCACAGTGGTTCAAAGGTAAAACAACAATAGGCCCAGTTTTATACATATACTATATATCACACGTATTAAATACAACTATATTCACAACACCGTACAAATAAAATTATGCACCGCAATTAACTCATTAAGATAAAATCGAGATACACACGTATTACGCATAAAGGAGGAGACTTACATCCACAGGCCGCACAGAGATGACGGTCGCCCACGATACTAATCTCGTCCGACAACATAACCGACACGTTGTGACCACGCACAACTCAACTTGTCACCTGACGACTCGAACGACAAGACAACACATTACTCGACAAAACACGACTTGAAACGACCCGACAGCCTAGGTTTCCGCAAACCTAAGCTCTGATACCATAATTGTAACATCCCCAAAACCGTATGGGAATATTACACGCCGTAGACCCCTTCCACAAGGATCTACCAGGCTAAACATCCATAAACGACTAAATGCTTGCCCGGCCAGGGTCAAACAATATAATAATACGCACTGCTAAGGTCACTTACACATAAACACACAGGCCGATGAGGTCATACAACCCTATCAATGTAATCGACTAACAACATTACCCACACAGGGGTCGAAACACAATACAAATGGAAGACCGAAAGAACTCTAACAATACACCCAAACTCTACCAACTCTCGACTCTTGATTAGTATCGCGGCTCGTCATCCTCTTGTGCCAATCCCGTGATCGCTCCTTAATCTGCATGTACCGACGCAAAAGACATCCACCCCGAATACTGGGGTTAGTAAAACTCCACTGTTTTACTAGTGCAAGTATCAAACCATACGAAATGTAACAAGCAAATAGCAACTACGAATTTAATACGGAAATCAATTATCAAAATGTTCTAGAAGTTTTTAGAATTTCGAACTCAAATAAGAGATATTTGAAAAGGAACACATCATCTCGGGGATTTTTAAAGTAGAAATTCTTTTGGACATCGAGTCCCAATTTACAAAACCTTTTCGTAAACATTAGGGCCTTAGCTCGATTCTCGTTTCAAAGCATACTAAATAATATATCATTATGAGTCCGAGATCCATATTTAAAATGTTACCCGAACAATCACAGCTACACGATCATTGTTCGTACACATCATGTACCGAACTCCGGAGGCCTCGACGTACCTTACCCGACCACACACACCGTCCGTACACATCATGTACCGAACTCCGAGGCCTCAACGGACCCTACCGGCAACACACACTGTTCGTACACATCATGTACCGAACTCCGAGGTCTCAACGACCCTACCCGCCACAACATCGTTCGTACACATCATGTACCGAACTCCGCAGGCCTCGTCGGACCCTACGGATCACACACCTTGTCCGTACACGTCATGTACCGGACTCCAGAGGCCTCGTCAGACCCTACCTGGATCACACACTTTGTTCGTACACATCATGTACCGAACTCCAGAGGCCTCGTCAGACCCTACCTGGATCACACACTTTGTTCGTACACATCATGTACTGAACTCCAGAGGCCTTGTCAAACCCTACCTGGAACACACACACATCGACACAACACAATTCATAATCATTAAATGTCAAGCCATTCCACATTACAATGAAATGTACAATCAAGTATGTAAACCAAAACAACACAAATATCATGTTCATCACAACGACTCTTAACCAACATAACACACATTCGGTACACAATACATTGTACAACCAAGTGTACAACCATCCCATATGTATGTCGCATTCCTGCACAAATGGCACAACGCCTAACACGTATACTGATATAACACTATTATCACAAAGCCTTCAAATTTCGGAAAACACAACCAACTCAAACGGAACATATTTACGGAGGCAAGCAAAATCGTCATACATATCATACGTAATTACTAGTCACAAGATGCAAGTCGTATAATAAGATACTTGCCTTAATAACCGCTACCGAACGCTCCGAAGAACACGTTTCGACCGGGAAGCTCGAGCCCCAAAGAAGGCAACGAACGGAAGATTTCCGACTCGAGTTCTTCACAAGAATTCGCTCCTAAGTCACAATGATATCAATTGAATCACAATTCTACGAAAACGTATGGAACTTCCCAAGTTCTACCCATTGAAGCATTTTATCGGACACTTTGAGGGCATAGGCCAATTTAATCGATTATTCAAAGAAATACTCAAATCCGTTCCATAAAACTTCAAGGGTATTGAATGATTACGAGTTTACGATCAAGTTCTAACAATAATATGAATCAAAACGAAGTAAATCGGCCAAAACACCAAGAAACCTCAAGAACATCCAAAAACCAAAAGTTTAGGTGTTCTTACCTTCGATCCGGGTGGAAGATGATGTTAATCCATGATTCCAACTTCCAAAACATGTTTATATAAGTTGATTCTACTCAAAACCATTGATCTAGGGTGAAAAATCGCGGAAGGAACAAAGAAAAGAAGAGAAATGGCCGGATGACTCGGTCCAGGCCCTTAAATAGCCGACTGTCGCCGCCACGCACGTAATCGCCAAGGCCTACGCACGTAATCGCCAAGGCCGAACTCCCCGGACTGATTCTGCCGGACATGTTACGACGTAATCGAAGGTCAGCATTACGTAATCGCATTACGGCCGCATCGCTGGGCCATTACGCCGTTACTCGCCAGTTCGCCGGCCAGGCCTCGGTCGATCCGACGGTCCGAAAAATCCCGAAACTCCGACCTGAACGTAAACCGAAAACACGATTATGAAGTACTCGCAAAGACGAATCCGAATACTAAGAGAACACATGATTCCGACCACCCGAAGGCTCGAAATTCGACAACGGAAAGTAATTACCCCAAACTTTGGGAAATTACGAAAATGGCCCAAAACGCCCGAAAATCACGATACGTGATCGAAACACCAAGCCAAAGCTCGCAACACGAATATTGACATTAAATGAACTTACGATAAAGTCGAAACAACAGTTTCGGACGAGATTCGCAAGAATCGAACTCAAGTGCGGAAAAACCGCTAAAAAGCACGGAACTCAACAAAACGACACCGAAACGAACTCGGATGACAAAAAGTACAGAATTAATCATTCTCAGAATGACGAAATGGTCATGAGCGAGTCGTCAAAACGGACCTCCGCCAAAAAATGAAAATTACCGGAAATCCGAAATTGCGGATATTACATTCAATAGCTCGGTCATTGCTGCGGTTGTTGAATCCAGACATTAGTAAGGTATGTTATGTTATGTAACTTATGTTTCTGTTGCTCATTCTTTTATCATTTTTGGTTTTTATTCTTGTGTAGAAATTGATTATGTTGTTGGACTTGTTTAAATTTAGAAATTTGGTTTAATGAACTGCTCTTAATAGTTTGATGCTTATTAGACTGAAAAATTGATATGACCTAATCTGGTTTAGATTTATGTATGGTATAGTTGAGGAATGCGTTTAAGTTGTAATAAAATTTTTTATATTTTATATAAAAAGTTGTTCCGCTTTCGTTTTTTAGTTGTCGTCCCACCTTTAATCTCTTGTTTTAAAATAGTTGTCATAATTTGTAGTATATTTATGTTACTTATATATAGTGCATCATAAAACTGTTTGCTGCTCTCTTTTTGTGTCTGAAATATGTGAACAATTTATTTGTTAAGGAATATTTATGTTGTCGAAAAAATCTGAAATTTGTATGTGAAAAATGATTTTTTTTCCAACTGACTTATAATAATGATAATTTTTTCCCAACTGACGTATAATAAAATTCATGTAACAAAACTGTACATAGTTATTTATACTTTTATTTTTATTTTACACATGTCATATAATTATATGTTAATGTTCTTAATCTCTAAGAACAAATTTCTTAAACCTTGATAAAGGTGACGAAATGAGTAGTTGGACCAATTTCCTACAATCTAATAATGAGTATGAAAAAGGTGTGGAAGCTTAATTAAATAAAGCATTTGCAACACGAGCAATAGGAGATCAAATTACTTGTCCTTGTAAGGAATGTTATCATCGTTTCTGGCATCGTAGAGAGACAGTTTTCAATCATTTGATAGCTAATGGGATTGAGCCGGGCACCGAAGACTAGTATTGCAATGACGATGGTATACCCTTGACGTTAGTTTTAGAAGGGATGGCTAAAGATAATACACATGACACTCATGATGATCTTGGTCGGTTATTGTACGACATTCATAGAGATGTGGCAGAAAGGTTACCGAACAACCATGAAGGGGTTGGAGATCAAGCAAATGCAGAGGATAAAAGGTTTTATAAGTTGGTTGAAGATGGGAAACAGGAACTGTTCCCTTGTTGCAAAACATTTTCAAAGCTGTCATTTATCATTTGCATGTACCTATTGAAATGCACTCATGGAATAAGTAATACTGCATTTTCAGATTTGTTGAAGTTGATTCGGGAGCTGTTGTCAGAAGCTAAGTTCCCAAGATCTTTTTATGAAGCAAAGAAAGTAGTGAAAGATTTAGGCCTTCATTATGTCAAAATCGATGCATGCCATAACGATTGTATGTTATATTGGAACGAGCATTCTTATGATAGTGACAGCACATGTTGTAGGTATGCTAATGGGATTAGTATACTCGAACCGACTCACCATCGATTCATCACACGAATTTCACTCTGGGACAGTGAATGACGGAATCAAAAGTGTGTGATAGGTATTCGTGATCCTTCAACTTGAGGATTTAGTAGGGATGTGCTTGTGACGTTAAGATTTTCACTAGAGTAGTTCAACCCAGAAAACGAAGAGGTGGGGGTCAACCTCGACGTGCGTCTTGACGGACAAGTAGCAGGTTCTACTAAATACTAAGATAAGATTTTTCTTACTGTAAGTGAACCGATATGTGTCCTATGTGGTTATTGGCGGATGAGATCATAAGTCTTTGGCCAAAGCATTGAAGTTAATTGTATTGGATGCAAGAGAGCTCGGTGATATCGATTTGCACTAAATCAAACATAGAATCAAGTACAGATAGGGTTTGACTGGTTGTGACCCTATAACTTAATCGGGACATATGAAAGAATGGTTTATACGTTTACTGGTATTCACGACCCTATCATTCGTTCTCAGTAAGGTTATAGTATAGGCTGCGGGACTAACTAGGTGGTGCTATAATGCTTTGGTTCCTCCCATTACTTACTAAGATGGACCTACTGAGTCACGCATTAGGGAGGCGACTGAATAATATGAACTGTATCTCTTATTGTGAATTTTAGATATTAGATGTCTTATTTAATTTATTGAATAAATTAATTGGTGTGGTGAATTAAATAAATCACTAGGTGACTAATTTAATTCATGAATAATTATTTCTTGGAGAAATAATATTTTTATATAATTAATTAGATTAATTAATTGTATTAATTTTATATGAGATGAACCAAGGTGTATCAGTCGGACTGGACACACTGTAACACCCCCAAAATCAAACCGGGAATATTACACGCCGCAGACCCTCTCCATGAGGATCCACCAGGCTAGACATCCAAACAACACAACTTATTACATACCGACATGATAAAATACCAAATCAACATACTAACTTGGTCTTTCATCACAAACATACAATTCAAAATGTACATTTCTATCTCGACTCAAACCCGTACAAGGGTAAAATACACTCTCAAACCAAAAGTACGACAAAAGAAAGACCATACACAAACTCCGACTGACTGTATCCAACACTGGCCTTCGTGTGATTAGTATCATTCGCCTTCCATCATCCTTCGCACCAATCCTGTGTTTTGCTCACAAACCTGCATGTACCTGGATGCAAAAACAGACATCCACCCCCGAATACTCGGGGGTTAGCAAAACTCCACTGTTTTGCTAGTACAAGTATAAAGTGCAAATACGAGCCATACATAACACATTCCGAGAATACGACAAAAGACTTCCCGAGATATTTTGATAATAATAGTTCAAGTCTTGAAAATAGAAACCAAAACAAGAAAGCACTTTGAAAACATTTTCAAATCTCGGGAGTTTTCGAAAACATTTGCGATAGTAAAGTTCTTAATTCTTCAAAAGCCTCTTAGGGTCACCGCCCCAACGATCATTTTCCAAAATGCAAATCCGTTAACAAAACATGGGGTTCACGACCCAACCATTCCAATCACAAAACACAGGGTCCACGACCCGTTCATTCACTTTAATTCACTTCCAAAAATACATTACACATAACACATTATTATTATGCCATTTTAGCCAAACACCAAGACTCGATATATAATGTCTCTCGACTCCGAGTAACAAGCATTGTGATACTCCGGACATATCACAATTAATCAACAGTACAAACACTCTGGCAATTCTCGCGACCCGGTCCCGCCGTAAGGCCACCAAGTCCCTGTGTGCCCCGTCGAGCAATCCCGAGGTGAGAATGCCCACTCGAAGTAACCCTCGCGACCCAGTCCAGCCGCTAAGCCACCAGGTCCCCGTGTGACCCCGTCGAGTCAATCCCCGAGTGAGAGTACCCGAGATAAACCTTACAACTCTCATCAATTCACATTTTCAAAACCACAATCCTCAAGAGTCAATCACAATATATATAGTCGAGGTATTTTGCTAAAATGGCCATATTATCCAACACATACTCACGACCCAAAATTAATGCTGTCCACAAACAAACACACTTATCTCAACAACACCGAACGACACAACCAATATCACACAACTCATATATCCACCGATCACCACATGAATCCACGCACAATTTATAACGAAAGGATTTAACTACAAATTACCGACGACATATTCACACCTAATGACATCATCCAAAGGTAGAGAGTTCCTAAACTCAACACTAACACATATAGTCAAATAAGCACATTAAGTCTCGAACACAAGATTCGTCCTTTAAGAAAACCATAATTGTAAATATACCGATTCTTTAGAAAAATGGTTGTAAACAATTCGTTTAGCACGTATCGTCAATTTTCAATCATCATATTCACAAAAGACGTAATGTATGGGCAAGATACTTGCCTCAATAGTTGATACCGGACACTCCGACGAACGTCGCTTAACCGGAAAACCTCGAATGCCCACAACTCTCCGGCAAAAACAACGGTAACACAACCGATCGGAAAATCGCGAATGGAAGGGTTCCGACTCGAGTTCTTCGCAAGGAACCTGACCCCAACATCATACCATGAATAAATTGACGATCGAACGAGGAAAAATAAGCGTAGAACGCCTGAATCCCCTTTGTGACATTTTATCGAACACTTTCAAGGTGTCGATTAGAAACTCAATAAAACGATGAATCCTCGGCAATCCAAACGTGAAAAAACAAGGGATTCAATATAAAACAACTTAATAATCAACAATCCCTCACTATTCTAAGTTATAACGAATCAAACGGACGAAATCAACAAAATCCCCAATTTTTCCCAAAACTATGATTTTAGGAAAACTAACCTTGATTCGCTGGATTGAAGGATGTTATGGAGTGATTAATCGATGTTATCAGCTCCCAAACTTCGTAGATTAGTTGTATAACAACATGCCTTCGTCACCTCCAAGACTCCAGCCGCGTACACGAAAGGAAGGAAATGAAAAATGACTGCAAATAGGACTGCTCGGTCATATTTATATTGGTGCAGCCTAGCGTGCGCTAGACTGCCGAGCTAGCGTGCGCTAGCGGGCGGTCATGGTCGAGAATGTTCGGACAGGGCCCGCCATCATGCGCTGAACACGTGCGCTGTCGGCCCGAGCCACAATCCAGACTTCTGGCTCGCCAGTAGCGCAGCGACCTTCCGGCCAGAAGCGTGCGCTACTCGCCGGCCAGAAGGCGCGATGTCGGCAAGAGCGTGCGCTACACGCCAATCTTCGATCCCGAACCTTTTCGCCTTCCTGCCTCGGCCGACTAGCGCGCGCAGCCAACCGGCCATAGCGTGCGCTGCCTCCTGGCCGTAGCGTGCGCTACCTTCCGGCCGTAAGGCCAGTGCCTGCACTCGTCCGGCCAGTGCCTGCAGCCGTCCGGCCAGCGTACCCAACCGTCCGGCCAGTGCCCAACCACCATGATTCGACGACTCGATTTTCCGAAATCACACGGAACGAACACGACAAAACACTCGGGGACAACATCATCGATCCGAAAAGAAAACGACGGATAACAAATCCTCACCTACGGTCATAAACGCCAAAATCAGTTGTCGAGAAAATAATACCGGAACTCGACAACCGGGAAATATCCGAAAAAAATCCAAAATAACCGGAACGAAAATCGTGGGTATTACATTCTACCCCCTAAAAATAAGTTTCATCCCGAAACTTAAAACAAAAGCAAGGCGACTCTCGACAACACACCAGAACTCCAGGCAGTATAAAGCCACTACGATCCGATTCAATACGCAAGAATGCTTACGAAAAGCAACGAGCATGAATCGCTGTGTTTGATAAAACCGATCAATACAAAAATTGAATCACGATTCCAACGCTGAAAGGTATGAAATTCCAATAACTCACAGATTTGGAAGATCAAATACGAAGACAATTTCCCAACACTTATGGAAATCGCAAAATGGCCCAGATGTTCAATAATCACGGTTTCGAGGTCAAACGATAATGATTGGACAACGACGAACGAATAGCAATGATCGAACAACAACGATAACCTTTGAAGTTCATACCTCAAATCAAGACATCAATAACTTGTAGGAAGCATGAGGTGTTAGTTTCGAACACGGTTCACAAGAAATCGGTCCGAACTTGGAAAGATCACAACGATATGCACATCAATTTGTAACAATATCATAACTCGCTCGAATGACAAATGAGAGAAACAACACAAGGTCAGAAGCATTAACGAACACAATCGCCTCAATACAGTCGAACGAAACGGAAATGAGAAGAAGAAAAAAAAATGCGGGCATTACATCATATCACCTTTAAAAGAGGTTTCGTCCCCGAAACCTAAACAACGAAAACGAAGTGCTTGAATATCAACCTTCCCGGCCATATCCTCTTGGTCCTGCATCTAATCTCCATAACCAACTGTACCGCGGTCACGGTCGCGTCCGTTGTCCCTCGGCATACTAAGCAGATTCTCACTCAATACGATTGCACCACTTCGCGAAAACAATATGCTAAAGTACCAACTTAGCATGACATATCACATAAGGTAACCAATAACAACTCGGAAAGAAAATCCACGAGGTATCCTTTTAAAGGAAATCTTTTGAAAATCCTTGGGTTTGTATGCTATTCAAAATAAACTTTAAAAGTACTTTTGGTACCTCGGGTTGTTTCATCAACCCTTGTAAACAACATACTCTAACCGTTTCATTTGAAATCATTTGCCAAAATAATATTTCTGTGTAACCGGCGTTATCAAAATCGTCATGCCTCTACGCATCATCATCACCGTTAACAACCAACAAGTTAACCATGCAAGATCATCAAACCATTCTTACATACACTAACATTTCCAAATCCGAGTTTGAACTTTACATCCAGTGAGATTTTTCATCTTTCACTATATATTTTTGAAAATAAAAAATCGTATTGGTTTTTGAAAAAAAAAATTTGAGTGAAAGATTTTTGAAAATCATATACTCGAATTATTTGAAAATACAATAGTACGTTAAAAGTCATTTCCGAAAATTCTCCCAACACTACACAAGAATCAACGACGGTAACATTTTACAAAATGTTCAAGGTACTTTAAAACAACTCTTTCAATACCGTCGAGGTTTTATTTGAGAGTCCTAGGCCGGCTCGCAAATTTCAAACAATTTCCAAAGTTCATACGAAGCCGCCGAATTAATCGAATGTCAAATTAGTTTCAAAAATTGATTTCCACAACTTGCACAAACTTATGAAAATTTCAGGAAAACATTTTCGAACACACACATACAGCAGACATAATTTATCAACTCACCGAACAAAATCAATTATCACTTAGCGCGAATGAAAGGTCACAACACACGTTCACACAAAACTGTTGTCATCACTAGACAATGCACATAGAATACAGTCACAGACGACTGACTGCAGAAAGTTAGACCTAACGGCAAAAATGCGGTTCCACATCCTCTGTCCCAGCTAACTAATGCGTGCTATAACAATTATTTAGCGTGCGCTATCCATGCCGCATTAGCGCGCGCTAGCCTCGCACTCAGCTTGCGCTAGCTGCTCCAACCCAACAACATGATCACGAATATATATACGACATTACTAGAATCGATGGTCACAAATAATCAACAACACGTTCGAATCTCAAAGCCATCGATTTAACACTTCATGAGCAACCATCAAAAGATAATTGTCATTCAAAATCAGAAATCTCACCTCTTATTAAAGAGAGCTATCTCACTGTACACAAATCGAATGACTCAGCATTCACATCATAGTTTTAATTTAAAACTGGCAACACTGCCCGAACAACAAGAACATCATCATGTATTTGCCGACTAACAGCCATAAAACCGATAAGTTGAAAACGAGAGTCACGTCTTGTCTACATTTTGTAGACTTCACTTGGGTTCAAAAATCGTGTTTTGAAAACTTATAATACAAAATGAAAATAAAATATCGGTAGTTTGAATTCTCAAAAAAAAAATAAAAAAATTCGGCCTTCAGGTCATAATACAAAAATCAAACTTTTTCCTCCCTTTGGAGGATGTTTTAAAACAAAAATATACGTGTCTCTCCAAAAACATGTAAAGTTTTAAATATCACATTGATTAATTTTTTCTTTGCGTAACCACACCAAGGCTATTACTCTTGTAAAAACGACTTATATCAGGATGTGTGTATATATACATATACGTTGGTACCACTTTCATTCTAGCATCATACGAGGATCAAACAACATAGGCCACATAATCACAAATCACCGTTAAACTCCACATCATAACACAAAATCATACAAGCTCGTATATCACAAGGCACAATATAGTAGGGAGACTTACATCCACAGGTCGCACGAAGATGATGGCTGCACCTCGATAGTAATCACGGCCGACATCACAGACGACGCGTCGCAACACGACTTAGACAGACTGTTGGGTACGGGATCGGATATTTGCGCCGTTTTATGTGGAAGCAAAAATAAAATTGCGGAAAATAAATCACACAAGGATTTATAGAGGTTCGGCTATTAATGAAGCCTACGTCCTCTCTCGATGTATCTTTTTCCTTAGGCTTAAGATCAAAACCTCTACGCCTCTCTTCTATCGGTCTAGGGATTACCGTTACAAGCTCGACTTCTATCGGTCCGAGTAAAACCGTTTTTTCCTTTTCTATTGGATAAGGAATCAACCACTCTAGCTTTCTATGGGTACTAGATAAACCTCACTTAGATATCGATTGCGATTCTAACAATGCCGGATATTTGATCCTAATAACACCGAATCCAATCGATTCTTTTCTTTTACCTCTCGTGTATAATGTTGAATGTATAAACACTCAAACTAACAATATAAGCTCAATATTACAACAACAATGTAAGTATATGATTCTCAGATGTATATCTCGTTTGCTTGAAGTTGTTGTACTCAAACAATACCATATGGATGGTATTTATAGGCATTTCCCATAAACTAGCCGTCGGGTGTTTTGACTTGTTAGCGTGCGCTAGCCTTCTTTGTAGCGTGCGCTAGATATTTCGATTTGATCCAAGAGCTTCGTTTCTTCTTTAGCGTACGTTATGCCTCCTTCCTTACGTACGTTATTTCACTTACTTAGCGTACGTTAACCATGATCGAGTAGCGGGCGTTAACGTAATATATCCGTTGCCTTTCCTTGTCAAACTATCCGTTTGATGCTTGACTTTGACTTGCTTTTCCCAACGTTCGGATTGACTGGATTCAAACAACTTAGCGTGCGCTAATCATACTGTGTAGCGTGCGCTAATGATGACTTCATTGCATACGTTTTGCTGTGTTTGAATTCCTTCACAACGGTAACAGGACTTCGATAGCGTGCGTTAATAATGATGTGTAGCGTGCGCTATCTCAACAGTTTACATCACTGCAGCTTACTTCGAAACTTGGCTGGAATGCAGCTTACTCCGCGTTAGCGTGCGCTAACGAATATGCCTTAGCGTGCGCTAACGCAGTCCAGATTGCAACTTTTTGCGTCTTCGTCTGCTTCGTTGTTTTGCTTCGCCTCGATGTTGTTTTGTTGCTTAGCAACTTTAATCATCAAAACATAAATTAAATAATGTGTGGAATAAATATTCCAACAATCTCCCCCTTTTTGATGATTACAAAACAACCCTTGAATTGGATAATCTGTAAAAAATAATATATGTATATTTCTACGAATCAAAGTTTTCGGCTTTGATCGTTTCTTTAGTTTCTCCAATCCTTTTCTTTTCGGCATCTCCTTTATTTTTCAACTCCCCCTATTTGTATGCTTTTCTTCCTTTTCAACTTCTTCGATTTTTCTCACTTTTATCTCAATTCATCTCCTTCTCCCCCTTTTTGTCTTCATCAAAAAGTAACAGAAATATAAAGGATACCAAATGAAATATAAATATGCATGATACCAATTTATGCATTAGTAAGAGAATAAACTCCCCCTGAAAATATTATTTCCTTCTCCCCCTTTGTAAAATATCATTTGTCAAAATTTATCTTTGGGAATCCAACCGATAGTTGGTTTTTCTTTTGAAACGTAGACGATGTTTGAAACGTTTGTTCCTTTAGGAACCCAAATCCTTTTAGTTTTTATCGTCCGTCTTGGGCTTTTGCAATTGGAAATATGATGCCCGATTTTTAAACACTTTTCGCAATGGGGTATATTGAAATTAACGGATTCGTTTTTCGAACGTGATTTGAATCCTAACCCCTCTTTATTTAGAGTATATTTTTGAACACATAACATTTGTTCAAATTTATCGTTGCCGCACGAAAATTTCTTTGTCAAAATTTTTAGTTCATCTTGAACTTTTAAAAGATCATTTTTCAAAATATTTTCATTTTCAAGGCGTTTCGAATGATCAATTTCGACAAATTTCCCTTTTTCAAGTATTTTTGAATTTTCAATTTCCAAAGTTTTATATTTAGACTTGAGGGACTTAATTTCATTTAAAGCATTTTGATAGTCCGTATGTAGTAACTCGAATGCTTCAAAAAGTTCGTCGTAAGAATTACTTACTTGACTTTCGACGTCGCTATCGTCGAATGAACTCCGGGCCATAAGCGCGAGATTATTTTGTTCAAGAAAATCTTCATCGGGATCTTCGTCGCTCCATGTTGCGATTAAAACTTCCTTTTGCTTTACTCGACAGTTCTTAGCAAAGTGGCCTGGTTTGCCACATAATCGACAAGTGTTGTCGAATTTCTTAGGTTCGCCCGCTTGAATGTCCTTCTTCCTCCGGTTTAATAAGTGTTGGAACTTATTAATATTTTTGGCATAATATGCCATTTCCTCGTCGCTTTCGTCCACCGGGGTTTCTTCTTTCTTTTTCGACATTTTAGCCTTGAAGGCTATCGACCTCTCCTTCGGTTTCGGTTTGGCATTCCGAGATTTTAGAACAATCTCGTAGTTGATAAGAGAACCAACGAGTGCACTAAAATCGAGAGTATTTAAATCTTTGGATTCCATTATTGCCGTAACCGTACCGTCCCATTCTCGAGGTAGTGATCGGAGAATTTTCTTTACTTTCTCACTACTCGAAAGTGGTTTTCCAAAACATGCTAATCCATTAGTGATGACCGAAAATCGGTCGAGCATAATCGAGATGGATTCGTCGTCCTTCATTTGGAATAATTCATAATCGTGAAGGATCATGTTTATCTTCGTCTCCTTGACTTGAGACGTACCTTCTTGTGTTACCTCAAGCATTTTCCAGATTTCTTTGGCACTATCACACGATGATATCCGGTTGTGTTCTTCCGGATTTAAGGCACAATAAAGAAGTTGAGTTGCCTTACAATTGAAATGGTCGTTTTTCCAATCGGAGTCGTCATATTCTTCAAAATTTTTAAGCGTACCGTTGGAATTCATTGGGATTTTTGGACCAAGACAAATCACTTTCCAAAGTTCGATGTCGTAAGCTCAAATGAATATCGACATCTTCTTCTTCCAAGTCATGAAATTCGCGCCATCAAAAAATGGTGGTCGGTTGAGAGCAAGGCCTTCGGCTGGAGAGATTTGAAATGCCATTTTGGATCTTCTCCTCGGATGTTAAGCCGCGTATTGGAGAACCGCTCCGATACCAATTGTTGGGTACGGGATCGGATATTTGCGCCGTTTTATGCGGAAGCAAAAATAAAATTGCGGAAAATAAATCACACAAGGATTTATAGAGGTTCGGCTATTAACGAAGCCTACGTCCTCTCTCGATGTATCTTTTTCCTTAGGCTTAAGATCAAAACCTCTACGCCTCTCTTCTATCGGTCGAGGGATTACCGTTACAAGCTCGACTTCTATCGGTCCGAGTAAAACCGTTTTTTCCTTTTCTATTGGATAAGGAATCAACCACTCTAGCTTTCTATGGGTACTAGATAAACCTCACTTAGATATCGATTGCGATTCTAACAATGCCGGATATTTGATCCTAATAACACCGAATCCAATCGATTCTTTTCTTTTACCTCTCGTGTATAATGTTGAATGTATAAACACTCAAACTAACAATATAAGCTCAATATTACAACAACAATGTAAGTATATGATTCTCAGATGTATATCTCGTTTGCTTGAAGTTGTTGTACTCAAACAATACCATATGGATGGTATTTATAGGCATTTCCCATAAACTAGCCGTTGCTGGCTGTTTTGACTTGTTAGCGTGCGCTAGCCTTCTTTTGTAGCATGCGCTAGATATTTCGATTTGATCCGGTAGCTTCGTTTCTTCTTTAGCGTACGTTATGCCTCCTTCCTTACGTACGTTATTTCACTTACTTAGCGTACGTTAACCATGATCGAGTAGCGTGCGTTAACGTAATATATCCGTTGCCTTTCCTTGTCAAACTATCCGTTTGATGCTTGACTTTGACTTGCTTTTCCCAACGTTCGGATTGACTGGATTCAAACAACTTAGCGTGCGCTAATCATACTGTGTAGCGTGCGCTAATGATGACTTCATTGCATACGTTTTGATGTGTTTGAATTCCTTCACAACGGTAACAGGACTTCGATAGCGTGCGTTAATAATGATGTGTAGCGTGCGCTATCTCAACAGTTTACATCACTGCAGCTTACTTCGAAACTTGGCTGGAATGCAGCTTACTCCGCGTTAGCGTGCGCTAACGAATATGCCTTAGCGTGCGCTAATGCAGTCCAGATTGCAACTTTTTGCGTCTTCGTCTGCTTCGTTGTTTTGCTTCGCCTCGATGTTGTTTTGTTGCTTAGCAACTTTAATCATCAAAACATAAATTAAATAATGTGTGGAATAAATATTCCAACACAGACACATTCTGACAAAACAAGACACGACAATACCCGACTGGACCCGACTGTCTAGGTTTCCGCAACCTAAGCTCCGATACCATAAATGTAACACCCCCAAAATCAAACCGGGAATATTACACGCCGCAGACCCTCTCCGTGAGGATCGACAAAGCTAGACATCCAAACAAAACAACTTATTACATACCGACATGATAAAATACCAAATCAACATACTAACTTGGTCTTTCATCACAAACATACAATTCAAAATGTACATTTCTATCTCGACTCAAACCCGTATAAGGGTAAAATACACTCTCAAACCAAAAGTACGACAGAAGAAAGACCATACACAAACTCCGACTGACTGTATCCAACACTGGCCTTCGTGTGATTAGTATCATTCGCCTTCCATCATCCTTCGCACCGATCCTGTGTTTTGCTCCCAAACCTGCATGTACCTGGATGCAAAAACAGACATCCACCCCCCGAATAGTCGGGTGTTCGCAAAACTCCACTGTTTTGCTAGTACAAGTATAAAGTGCAAATACGAGCCATACATAACACATTTCGAGAATACGACAAAAGACTTCCCGAGATATTTTGATAATAATAGTTGAAGTCTTGAAAATAGAAACCAAAACAAGAAAGCACTTTGAAAACATTTTCAAATCTCGGGAGTTTTCGAAAACATTTGCGATAGTAAAGTTCTTAATTCTTCAAAAGCCTCTTAGGGTCACCGCCCCAACGTTCATTTTCCAAAATGCAAATCCGTTAACAAAACATGGGGTTCACGACCCAACCATTCCAATCACAAAACACAGGGTCCACGACCCGTTCATTCACTTTAATTCACTTCCAAAATTACATTACACATAACACATTATTATGCCATTTTAGCCAAACACCAAGACTCGATATATAATGTCTCTCGACTCCGAGTAACAAGCATTGTGATACTCCGGACATATCACAATTAATCAACAGTACAAACACTCTGGCAATTCTCGCGACCCGGTCCAGCCCCTCGGTCCCGCCGTAAGGCCACCAAGTCCCTGTGTGCCCCGTCGAGCAATCACCAGGTGAGAATGCCCACTCGAAGTAACCCTCGCGACCCGGTCCAGCCGCTAAGCCACCAGGTCCCCGTGTGACCCCGTCGAGTCAATCCCCGAGTGAGAGTACCCGAGATAAACCTTACAACTCTCATCAATTCACATTTTCAAAACCACAATCTTCAAGAGTCAATCACAATATATATAGTCGAGGTATTTTGCTAAAATGGCCATATTATCCAACACATACTCACGACCCAAAATTAATGTTGTCCACAAAGAAACACACTTATCTCAACAACACCGAACGACACAACCAATATCACACAACTCATATATCCACCGATCACCACATGAATCCACGCACAATTTATAACGAAAGGATTTAACTACAAATTACCGACGACATATTCACACCTAATGACATCATCCGAAGGTAGAGAGTTCCTAAACTCAACACTAACACATATAGTCAAATAAGCACATTAAGTCTCGAACACAAGATTCGTCCTTTAAGAAAACCATAATTGTAAATATACCGATTCTTTAGAAAAATGGTTGTAAACAATTCATTTAGCACGTATCGTCAATTTTCAATCATCATATTCACAAAACACGTAATGTATGGGCAAGATACTTGCCTCAGTAGTTGATACCGGACACTCCGACGAACGTCGCTTAACCGGAAAACCTCGAATGCCCACAACTCTCCGGCGAAAACAACGGTAACACAACCGATCGGAAAACCACGAACGGAGGAGTTCCGACTCGAGTTCTTCGCAAGGAACCTGACCCCAACATCATACCATGAATAAATTGATGATCTAACGAGGAAGAATAAGCTTGGAACGCCCGAATCCCCTTTGTGACATTTTATCGAACACTTTCAAGGTGTCGATTAGAAACTCAATAAAACGACGAATCCTCGGAAATCCAAACGTGTAAAAACAAGGGATTAGATATAAAACAACTTAATAATCAACAATACCTCACTATTCAAAGTTATAACGAATCAAACGGACGAAATCAACAAAATCCCCAATTTTTCCCAAAACTATGATTTTAGGAAAACTAACCTTGATTCGCTGGATTGAAGGATGTTATGGAGTGATTAATCGATGTTATCAGCTCCCAAACTTCGTAGATTAGTTGTATAACAACATGCCTTCGTCACCTCCAAGACTCCAGCCGCGTGCACGAAAGGAAGGAAATGAAAAATGAGTGCAAACAGGACTGCTCGGTCATATTTATACTGGTGCAGCCTAGCGTGTGCTAGACTGCCGAGCTAGCGTGCGCTAGCGGGCGGTCATGGTCGAGAATGTTCGGACAGGGCCCGCCATCATGCGCTGAACACGTGCGCTGTCGGCCCGGGCCACAATCTAGAGACTTCCTGGCTCGGCAGTAAGCGTCTGTGACCTTCCGGCCGTGGCGTGCGCTACTGCCGGCCGTGAAGCGTCTTGATGTCCGGCGATGGCGTGCGCTACTGCCGATCTTCGATCGTAACCTTTACGCCGCTTATCGCCTCGGCCGACTAGCGCAGCCGGCCATAGCGTGCGCGCCTCTGGCCGTGGCGTGCGCTACCTTCCCGGCCGTGGCGTGCGCTCGCCGGTTCTGCCGCACCCGCCCGGCGATCGCACTCGTCCGGGCCGATTACTGCAGCCGTCCGGCCAGCATCCCCCAACCGTCCAGCCAGTGCCCAACCACCATGATTCGACGACTCGATTTTCCGAAATCGCACGGAACGAACACGACAAAACACTCGGGGACAACATCATCGATCCGAAAAGAAAACGACGGATAACAAATCCTCACCTACGGTCATAAACGCCAAAATCACTTGTCGAGAAAATAATACCGGAACTCGACAACCGGGAAATATCCGAAAAAAATCCAAAATAACCGGAACGAAAATCGTGGGTATTACATTCACGATGGTCCGTTACGGACTGAACGAACCAACTCCTCCACTAACATGTCTTCCCCCCCCCCTATGAAGCTTCATGGTAGTTGTTTATGTCATTAGTTTCCTAATGGTTCTAATTTGTGGGGTTGGGTATGCAAATACAACATATATTCAATGAGTAATGAGCTATATAAATTCAGGTTCTTGTAAAGGGTTAGGCAATTTCCTCGGTTGAACTTATTGTATCGAATCCAAACGCGGAAAAGTCATAATAATACGTCGATCAATCCGAAATGATATCCAAAACTCGTTCGAACGACAACCAATAAATAAAACTGTAAATAGATTGATCCAATCAATCCACACAATCGGTAATATGAAATCATTCAAAGTAATTCGGTCCATCAACACCATTCCAACAAATCAAGTTTCCCACTTTAGAAAGAAATACCATATTCCATTTTAATCAAATTACATCCAATATAAAATGCGGGAGATTAATTTTCTGAAAAGGGCAAAAAAAACGAGCTCGAAACATGCTGGAGCAGTGCTCGAATCACGATCTGGGCATAGTGGATCGCGATCCAACAGGTGTAACACCCCCAGATTTAACCGGGAATATTACAGCGCCGTGGGCCCCGACATGGAACCCACAAGGCTAAAGGAAATTTTCGCAAACATTTACAATTGCCCAAGAGGCTAACGATAGTACTATCTTTAAAATATTCAGAGACGTTATAAAACTCATTTATCAAAACCGTCGTAAAATCTCATTTTGAAAAGGACAAGGCCTGAAATGCCAGAACTCAAAAGTTTAAAAACATACGCTAAGTTATCGCTTGCACGTACCGACAAATAGTTTAGAAAATGATTTCCAAAGTAACTCAAGTTACCAGAAACGGAAGGTCATTTAAAAATACTCACGCAGCGGAAAAGACAATAGTTAAAAGTACTCCAGCAGCAGAATACGACAACTGATCAGGAAACTCAATACAAAACATGCCCTAGCCAGCATCCTTCGGGAAGCTCATCTCTTCACGACTGCTACAAGCTCGATATCCCAAAAACCTAAAAATAAAGCCCATGACGGGCTCAGCCATAACATCCAACAATGATAACCGTCACATCACATTAATAATTGCATACCAATGAGAATACATAATAAGAATACGACCAATGTAATCTTATCGTCATAACTTTACTTACTCAAATAATTCTCAACAGAATAACCATTTTCACATTTCACATCTCGTACTCGATTAACGAATGAATTCGATCATAATATCTCTATTGTACCTCAAACAATACTCAAGATTCTCAAACTATCATCACCAATTGACGATATGGAAGTATACCAGTTCTGGCCAATACGATCCATCGGATAGTATCATCAAATCCCAAGACGATAACCGATTGTCCATCAAAAGACGAATACCAAAGGAAATACGGAACATACCTCAAGATATGAACTATCACGACGAAATCACAGCAGTCTAATCCAAGATCAGATCAACAACATACGGACACGGTCCTAACACAAGACCTACAAATGCATACTCATATGACAACGTCAATATGCTCACATCAATAACGACAATGTATACTCATGGCAAACCCATAATATACATATGCACAATAAGAACACATGATAAAATCAATGATGCGAATCCACATGATTCCATCAACACAATACCGGGTAATCCAACGATCCAGCGCCCTCAGCATAGATTTCCATGATGATCCCGTCGGACCAACGCATGGTGAAAAACCTGTCCAACGATCCAGCGCCCTCAGCATAGATCCCCATGATGATCCCGTTGGACCAACGCATAGTGGACATCCGATCCAGCGCCCTCAGCATAGATCTCATGATCTCACAAAATCAACACAACATATAAATCACATGATCTCACAGGATCAACACAACATAAACAATACAATTATGCATAACTAGAACGACTTCATCTTCAGCAACATGCATGACACAACTTGGACGACTTCATGTTCAGCAACATGAATGACAACCTGCATGATCAATATCATCAACACTAAACCGAATCAAACTAAGATACTTGTCCTGAATCCTTCAGGAGAAATCTCCTTGTCAAATCATCACCGGCAATTATCATCAATGCTCGGCGATCCAAACGTACCATGGACTATAGATACGCATATCCTCATCTTTATCGCAACGTACCCTTGATACCTGAATATGCCACTAACCGAGATAAAGCATATACATTATGATCTAACTCCCAGAATCGGAAAGACAACACATAATCCAAATCTCCAGAATTTGCAGTAATAATCATTGCTATGTGCATTATAAACGAAATGAAACTGAAACCATTCATTAAACATTATAACTGAGCAAGTAATAACTTACCTCGATACTGATACGACGATGATGAAGCCGTTACCAATCCCATTGCCTTCCTCTACGAGCTCCTTGGCCCTGAGCAAAGCGATTCACGAACATACTCAAACACGACCGCAACATATGGTTATAATCATCGATCAATAATCTCAACCTATTGAAGTAATCAAATAGCAACGATCTGATAACAATCAATAACCGATATAGCCAACCGATCAAACTCAACGGGTCAACGATACCTCGATCAAACAACATAACTCAAACCATTTAGAAATACATGTTGAACCGAAATCCAATAATTACCAATCAAAATAACCGATCGACAAACTCAACGATTTCACAATATCTCGATTAGGCACAAGTCCGAACAATCCAACTTAAACAATCGCGAATTCAAAACCAAAATACGATTACAGATACGAATGTAAAGGAAATCAGATTCGGTGATCAATCGCAATCTTTCCGGATTCCAAATTGATATCATGATTTGTATTTCATCAAGAACATACGAATTCTACCACTACAATCAACGAACATTAGATCTTCATATCTAAAAATACTGATAATTCAACATACGATCATCTCGCTATGTTAAATTCATCAAGGAGTTCCTCAAGAACACTAAATGATTCAAAACCTTGTTCATAGCCATCAAAACAACGTAATTCGATATCCTCTAACCTCTAAACAATCCTCATTCATAATTCAAGATGTATATTATCATGTTCTTCAACATACGATCTTCCTAACATCAAATATCGCAACAACAATACCAAGAACATCAAGAACTCTATGATTTTATAATCATAATAAACATATTCAAGACATAAACAAACATATCATCATCTTCCTTCAACATACACCTCATATATCCTCAAGAATTGTAATAACAAGATCATAATCATCTTCATACGAATCATTCATCAACAACGACATCAAAAATCCAAAATTCAAGAGACGATTATCCAACATACCTCTTAGAAGATGAAAAACACAAGGAATCACTTCAAGAATCATCAATAGCTCCATATCCAAGCTTCAATCCCATGTTTCCAAGCTCAAAATCGACTTAGAGGAACTGAAAATGCCATCTCTGAGTGTTTGGAGGAGAAGAACGAAATGAAATGTCCAAGGTAAATGAAAGATGGGCATTATGTTATAAAACATTTCTGTTCGTTACGTACGTAACATGTCCTTGTTAACGTATGTAACTACCTATTACGTGCGCTCTCTTACCTTGATAGCATACGTAATGGCAGTCCAGAGTTAACTGTCCTATTTTGTGAACTTCCTTATGTACGTACCACTTTCAACATAACGTACGTAATACGTACGTTGAGTTGCTACAGTAAAATCTCATATTACGTATGTAATACTCCCTGTATAGCGTACGTAATACGTAGTTGACTTGCCCAAGCACGTTCCTCGCTGAAAGACGCCGACCACGGGTCCCACCTGTCGGCCACAAGTCTAATTCCCTTTGTTACGTACGTAATACATTAGCCATAACGTACGTAACACTATCAATTTAACGTAAGTTAGCTCTGGAATTTAGCATACGTAATGGCCTATATACTTAGCCAAAAATCCAACTGTTCATGTTCATCTCGACATACCGGATACGTATACACATACTGAATACATATACTGAATCCAATACTATTCTCATACGATATACCCAATATCAAAAGTGCGATAACCTGATACACGATATCCTCAATTGTAACTGTCTACCAAATACGACAATTATACGAGTACAGTTGCCCCAGTCTTTCTATTATGTTATCCATACTGTACAGATTCCATCCTGTACAATATAACTCGGATAAAATAACATTAAACAATCGCAGTAGAATTTCAGGATATTACAACAGGCCAGATTGCGAACCCCTGCAGCAGACCGCGAGGCAGAATGATTTTGGCCTAGCCAATTTCAGTTTTGTCCTCGGTTCCGTCCAACGGAAATCCGGGGCTTGATATTCGACTCGATATCCAATATCAATATTTTTTGACTTTCATATCTTCAATATGAATCATATTTCCAAGAAATACAAGATTTATATTTTGATATGAATTTACGAAAAACACAACTACAACGAACAAACAACGATTAAACATTTATGATTCCAAATCGTAAACCATTCAGTCAAGCATTCCAAATGTAATATATCATATATATGATTGCAAGACCACACTCTGATACTACTGTTGGGATTCACAAGCCAAAAACGAAAGGCGCAGCGGAAGCGAAAAACAAAAGAGCAAAACGAATCCCTAAAGAGGATCGATCAAGCTACGTATATACGAATATAAAATGAAACAAAGGAAGATTCGAAATCATACCCTCAAAGTCCGTTGATTAAATAGTATTCTTTACAAATGCGATTCCCCAAGCTTTAGGTGATCTTCCTCAAAAATCCGATTCGTCAAGCTTTTGAAATCCCGAGCACCGGAACACCATGCCCCTACTTGCCACGTGCCGAATGTTGACCGGAATAACAACCACCCTATTGTCCTCATAGGATACGGCTAGAATAGGATGATGAAGCTATATAATTTGATGAATACACTCCAAGTATATTTATCAAATTATCTCTCTCAATTCTCTTTCCAACAGATGAAGTAAAAGAAAGAAGAAGATGAATAAGACTTGAGAAAACTATTTTATCTCTTTCTCTTGTTAATTGCCGTGAGTTATCACATGCCAAGAGGAAGTGAAGTCTTCTCTTTTTATTTTTCAACTCATGATGATAAAGTCACATATTCCATATCAAAAGAGATATTAAATCTCTTAATGTCATTGGTCTTTCAACTATTGAGGTGGAGACAATGACCAAGAGAAAAGGGGAGTAGGTGGGGGGCCATCTAGATGAACCTGACGAGTTTGGTTCATTTCGAACTTTCGAAAGTCCAATAAGATAAACTCCATTCTATTCCGATGTATTTATATCAATTAATTAATTCAACAAATTAATTATATCAAATACCAAACAATATAATTAATTTCTCCAAGAAATAGTTATATCTGTGAATTAAATCAATCACCCAGTAATTTATTTAATTCATTAGACTGAAAATTAATTATTCAATAAATTAATTTAGACATCCAATGTCCCAAAATTAATTGGCCATCTAATGTCCAGTAAATTAGATATCCAATATCTAATATAATTAAAGAGAGATTAAGCTCGATTTAGTCGTCTATCCTAATGCGAGACTCGGCAGATCCGTCTCAGTTAGCAATGGGAGGAACCAAACAGTAATAGCACCACCTAGCCAGTCCCACGGCCTACACTGTAACCTATATGAGAACGAATGATTGGGATCATTCAAAACCCTTTCTGTTGTGAATACCAGTATACGTATAAACCCTTCTTTCAAATGTCCCGATCAAGTTATAGGGTCACGGTCAGTCAAAAACTATATGCACTTGATGCTATGCATGAGTTAATGCAAATCAGGATCATTGAGCTCTCGTGTATCCAATACAACTAGCTCTAATGCTTTGGCCAAAGACTTATGATCTCATTTGCCAATAACCGCATAGGACATATGCCTGTTCACTTACAGGAGAAAGAATCCTATCTTGGTATTCAGTAGGACCTGCTAGTTTCCCGTCAAGTCGCACGTCGAGGTTGACCCTCACCTTCCAATTTTCTGGGTCGAACTACTCTAATGAAAATCTTAATATCACAAGCACATCCCTACTAAAGCCTCAAGTCGAAGGTTCACGAATACCTATCACAACCTTATGATTCCGTCATTGACTGTCCCGGAGTGAAATCCATGTGACGAATCGAGGGTGAGTCGGTTCGAGTATACTAATCTCATTAGCATACCTATAACGTATGCTCCCATTAACCATTAGTGATCGACAAACACTCTCCAAGTCAAAGAACACGTCATACAAGTCTTCATATAAACTTAATGACCAGTCAAGTTTTATCGACTTGCGAACGATTAAGTATTTGAGCTATAAACGTTTCCAGTGCCGATACTTTTATCCAATAAGTAGTGGAATGTTTTGCCCTCAAATACACAGACTAGTTTCTATATATATATATATATATATATATATATATATATATATATATATATATATATATATATATATATATATATATATACAGACTAGTTTATATATATATATATATATAAGTCGGGAATACCAGTGACTACGAGTAAATAAAGAAACATACAATTGACTTCTGATAATGTTTTACCTAACAACAAGTACAATGCCCTCACTCAACATCCTTTGAGTGGCATTCGAGGGCATACTCGTAGCATACCTATCACAACCTTTCGATCCAGTCATTGACTATCCTGGAGTGAAATCATATGACTGGATCAAAGAGAGTCATGTCCAAGTATACTGATCCCATCATCATACCTATAACGTGTGCTTCCACTAACCCTTAGTGAAGACAGGCACTCTCCATGTCAAAGCACACGTTATACAAGTCTTGTCTAAACTTACTGCCTAGTTAAGTTTTATCGACTTGCAAACAAGTTAAGCATTCAAGCCCTAAACACTTACAGTGCCTATCTCCTTATATCCATAAGGAAATGAATATTTTCTCTCAAATTCAAGGGCTATTATTCTATATACCGAATCACGATGCCAGTGATAACAATAATATAGAAGTAATAAATACCTTATTTAATTTAGTATTCATAATTACAATCCAATGCTCTCACTCTCTCATTCTTTGAGTTGCATTCGAGGGCATATTCATAACATCAGCATCCCTTGCTGTGTCTTGATTATCTGTAGTTTTTGCTTCAGCTTCTACACCATCAGCTTCGACTACTTCTTTTGTTCTTACAACAGCGGGATTAATCTCTAGATTTACAACAGTATCATCAGGAGCCTGTGGAATTTCCTCATTAAATAGCGTCTGGATGCCTTGAGATAGGTCTTCTATTCCTGTATGTGTAATACTTGTAACTTTTATGTTCCGGTTATTTTGATTTTTGTGCTATTCATGCTAGTTTGTCTCGGACCGTTCCAGTTTATTGGATATTTTCGATGCGTTGATGATTTCTCGGACTGTTGGGTTGGCATGTCATGTTACGGTTTTATCGTATTTACTCCATTGTGGTTGCGTCGTCGAGTGGACAGGAGCTTTCTGGCCATACCTGTGCAAAACGGCAATGAAAACGGCCAAGTATTTGCGCCGTGTTCTGCGCCGTTTGTGAAACGGTGCTGCCGAGTCTTGCGCCGGGTGTTCGCGCATTTAGGAAACGGCCGAGACACCTGCGCGAGTGCCTGCCATGGGTGATGCGCCGTTTGTTGCACCATGGTGCTAGACCCGCGACACTTTGCGCTGTGTCCGTGCGCCGTGTCATACAGGCGTGCTCACTGTCCCGCAACACGGCGCTAAACACGGCGATGTTTGGACCGTTTGTTGCGCCGTATTACGTCCAGTATATATATAGGACAGACGGGTGTTTTGACCCCATTTCTCACTTTTCCTCTCGGCTCTTCACTCCTTCAAGGCAATTTTGGGCGATTTCACTTGGGTGTTGTATCCAATCATCTTATAACTCAGAATTGGATATTATAGCACGAATCAACCATCTTCCTTCCACCATTTCATCGTCGAATTGAGGTATTTTGACATTATACTAATGTTAGGGTTCTTGGCTATAATTCATTTTCCTTTTCATTTTCGCTTCGATTGATGATGGATTATAGTTGTGTAATCATGGTTTTAGGTTTTCCAAGAAGTTTTGTGGATTAATTCCGAGTTTTTCCCTTCGTTGATCAAGTTTAACCCTTATGCCTTCATAGTGTTCGGTATAATGGCCCTAAGGGTAGAACTTTGTATGATTCTTGGTTTTTCAGTGGGATTGTAGTTGATTGACTCTCTATTGTTGTTAGGATCGGAGTTTGGAGATAATCAGGACCGAAGCCTTTTTCGTTCATCGTTCACTTCATATTTTAGGAACCAAGGCAAGTACTTTATTGCTTTATATTATGGCATGCATTTCGATAATGAAATTGTGATGTTGGAGTGTTGTAAGGATGTTCTCGGGGTACTCTCACCTGGGGTTGCTAGACGGGGCACACAGGGACTTGGTCGTCTGGTCTTGCGTGAGGGTTACCTTTGAGGGGAGGTATTCTCACCTGGGGATTGGCTCGACGGGGCCCACAGGGACTTGGCCGAGTGGTCTTGCGCGAGAATTACCTGGAGTGATGTTTTCGATTGATGAATTATGATGGATATTCTGGAATATCATGACTATGAAATGTTTTAGAAATGATTTTTGGAAATGCATGTGTATTAAAATATCATAATATTGTACTTGCACTAGCTGTTGTTGCTAACCCCTCGTTATGGTGGAATGTTTATGCATTTCAGGTGGTGTCGAGAATCAAAAGCCTACACGTGATCCATACGGAGTTGACGGGCAGCTAAGATGTTAAATAGCTCGAGTCAGTATTTTGGAATGTGTCTGTATTCATTTCACTTTTAATTATGTACTGGAGTACGATGTTGTTTGTCGGGTGATGTCCTTGTATTCTATTTTAAATTGTACTGAACTTGCACATCTTGGCCGAGGCCACGGCCTCACTTTATTTTTAGTTACGTTTTTGTAATATTGAGTTATTTTGTGTGCTGTGATGTCAGTCTGGTAGGCCCTGGTGGGTCCTACAGCGTGTAATTACCCATAAGAGAATTGGGGTGTTACAGTAGGGTCGCAGTGGGGTTCATCAAATATTATATGGACTGACTCCTATAATCAGGTTCCTTTTGTTGAATATCATAAATGCCTTGCTGACAGAGGAGTATCCAATTAAAATACCTTCCTCTCATTTTTCATCGAAGGTCTTTAGTTGATCCTTACCATTGTTAAGAACATGACACCTGCATCCAAAAATATGAAAGTACAAACCATTGGTGTTTTATTATTATATACCTCATATGCTGTTTTGTTGTGGTGCTTGTAGATGATACAACATGTTTTTGTATAGCATGCTGTATTTTTGCTTCTACCCAGAATTGCTGTGGCAACTTGCTTGCAGCTAACATAGTTCTTGTTGCTTCCTTCAGCATCCTGTTCTTTCGCTCAGCAACACCATTCTATTGATGAGTGCGGGCCGCTAAGTATTCATGTTGTATGCCATTGTCCGCACAGTACTGCTCTATAGAGCGATTTGTGAAGTTTGTGCCTCTGTTGGAACGAATGGATACAATACTTAGCCCTTTATCATTTTGAAGCTTTTTCAGGTGTTCTGCCAACTTTGTGGTTGTATCTTTCTTCTTATTCATGAAGATGGTCCAAGCGTACCTTGAAAATCATCAACAATGACAAAATATTCTCCCAGGCTGGCAGGGTCTACAGGACCATAGAGATCCATATGTAGCAAATCCAGAACCCTGTTGGTTGAAAGATATGATTTGCTCTTCAGAAAAGTCTTGACTTGCTTGTCTCTCTGAATGGGTCCAAAGATGTTGTTTTTATGAAATGAAACATCGGGCAAGCCTCTGACCATTCCTTATCGAGCTAACTTGTTTATGGTCTTGAAATTGATATGAGACATCCTTTTGTGCCATAACCAGCTTTGATCAGCAGTGCCTTTGGCAACAAAACAAGAAATTACGGTACTAGTGTGTTTCGAGTCAGCAATATACATGTTACCTGACTAGCTTCATGTAAGGATAATTTGTTTGGTCTTTGTGTCTTTCACCCTATAATGATCTACATAAAATTTGACCCAGAACTGTTTGTCAAAGTACTAGCTAATACTAACTAGATTGTACTGTAGTCCTTCTACGTAGGCTACGCCGGTGACTTTGAATTTTCTACAAGTAGGGTTCCTCTCCCTCTTGTTCTTACTTTTGATTTGTCACTGAATCGCACATTTGGACTGGGACCTTCTACATAATCCAACAGCTTGGTGATATCTTCTGTCATGTGGCAAGAACATTCGCTATCGAAATACCAGATGTCCTTCTCCTTGATATCCTGTAATCAAAAGATTAAGTAGATTTATGCCCCCTTTGATTTTTGGGTCCTTGGTTATTAGTGACTTTAGGTACCCCTATTTGCCTGACAGCAATGGGTTTGTTGTAGGTTGTATTTGGTTTTATTTTGCGATATTTACATAGGGCAGGCACGTAATCGCTGTAAGAATTGCTATTATATATGGAAAATCTAAAATCTTGGCTCCAGTACGGTTGTTGTGTATGAGGAGGAACCACATTATTCTGCCCTGTTGCCTGTCTGCCTTCTGAGTTTTCAGTTAGATTCCTAGACTTTCTGTTGGTAGGACTGCGCGGCAGCTTTCTTGTAGGATAGATACTTGGTTTCCTGGATTCCTAGACTATGCTGTTGGTAGTACTGAGGTGCATGCTGTTGATGTTACTTAGGTACAGTCTTCCTTCTAGCCTGCTGCTGACATTGTTGGTATGCTCGAGGAGCATACTATTGATATTTGGTATTGCGTCTTACAGGTCTGTGGGGCTGTGTTTTTCGCTTCTTATGAGATGAGCTAGGTGGCGGAATGACAGCCTTTGGTTTCCGAGAAGGTGCAGTTATTGCCTTTACGGAGCAACCTTCGGGGCTTCTTTTATTTCAAGAATGGGTTCCACTCCTTTGGCAAACACCGTACTAAATTTGTCTTTGTTGGAGAACGAGTCGTATCCCAAGACACATTTGTCATGGACATATTATGTAGTGCTTAGGATATCTTCATTTATGTCCGTACAGTACTGCTCTATAAAGCGATTGTGAATTATGTGCCTCTGTCAGAATGAATTTATACGATACTCAGCCTTTCTCATTTTGAAGCTTTTTCAGGTGTTCTGGCAGCTTTGTGGTTGTCTCTTTCTTCTTTCTCGGGAAGATGGTCCAAGAGTATCTGGAAAAATCATCAATAATGACAAGACAATATTACTTACCTCCTAGGCTGACAGGGTCTACAGGATCGTAAAGATCCATATGTAGTAAGTCCAGGACCCTGTGTTGAAAGATATGATTTGCTCTTCAAGGTCATGACTTGCTTTTCTTTTTGACAGGGTCCACAGACGTTGTTCTTATGAAATGAAACATCGGGCAAGCCTCTTACCATTCCCTGTCACTACACCATATATGGCTTTCCACGACATTTTTTTCGGTGTTACCAGCAAAAGTGTTGCCTTTTATGTCTTAAAATTGATCTAAGGCAATACTTTTTTTTGGTATTACCATTGATATCTATCAGTGTTACAATAGATATGAATCGGTATATATGGTAACACTAGAATGTGTGTTGTTGTTGATCATTAAAAAGAATATTACTAAAAATGAAAAATAGTCTGGCTTGGTGCAAAAAATTGGGCGGGTCAAATTAAAAGACTCAAATTATTTGAGTGGCTCAATTAACCCCTCCAAAACCAACCCGCTCATTCTCTAGAACCAAAAACTAAAAACTAAAAATCTCTCACTCACTAACTCACTCACTCAAAACTCTCTCTCTCTCTCTCTCACGGCTTATTAGAGTTTGTGCTTCTTCATCTTTAGAACTTGTTTAACATCTTGTGCATGATTTATTAGGGGTCTTCACTTAACAATCATGAGTAATTAGGGTTGTAGCAGTTGGGATGTACAGTCGTCGCAGTCGGGTTCGAATTGGGGCCTCCACACAAGGATGGGGCTTCCATACACAAGGTATCGATTGGGGCTTCCACACTGATTGAGGTAAAAAGTAAGGCCATTGAATGCACAAGAAATTGACGAACACTTCCTTGGATCAAACTAAATGAAGTGTAATACTATATACAGAAGTATCTCATTTTTGAGTGGTTGCGTCGATAATTGTTGAATTTTTTAACCTTATTTGATTTTAGCCTCATTTGATTTTACCAGGTGTAGCTTTTGTGGCTACGATTTCCACCAAAAATGTGGCTGCTATGTCCACTCACGAGCCTTCCCATGAATAGGTACATTTTTTATTTCCCCCTAATTCTAGATTTTTCTAAAAATTTGGTATTGATTTTTTGATGGTTTTTTTATTCATTTTTGTAGCGTTTTTATGATCTATTCAATATTCTGAGCTCTTTGGGGAATTCTAATTTTTTTTGCTAGTTGACCTTGCCATATACGATAATATACTTGCATATATGTGTGTAGAGAGAGATTGAAAAAAAGCCAAAAGATGAAAACTTAGAATTAGATTTGGTATGGAATACTTTGAATAAGCATTGACGGTTCATATGGTTTGGGTGGGGGGTGGACTTAAAATATAGAGAAAATAAAAGGGGGAGAGTAACGGAGAACAGGAAAAAAAAATGAGTGTGATTTTCTTGCCCCATAAGTAATGTGAAAGATATGAGGAAAAATTAAGTATCTATTGGTTAATTTGGTAGTAAGGAGATCTACTTGTGGAATGAAATGAAGTATATATAATGAACATTTGTAGAGTTGTCAACATACTGATATGCATGTCACTTTGTATGTTCTAATTAAAAGGAGTATTGAAAAATTCTGTAAATATTATATGATGTAAATGGATGAAACTAAAACGATACTATATGATTATGTGTGCCCTATTGAAGTTTCTGGTGTTATCCATTTGTGTATTTAGTAAGGCCCTTTACAATTTATTAAGGCTTGAATCTTTCCTCAAACCAAAAGTTGCTGACAGTGACAGATCAATATAGGGACTTATTATATGCTATTAGATGATTTTATCCTGGAATTAAAGCAGGAAGTTTGGTCATTTTAATGGATGGACTTTAGATAAACTTCTTGATTTGTTGTTTTGCTTGCATGGAACAAGCTTTTCTAAATTTACCCTCTCTAAACTTGCTCATTTGCATAAACTAGAGGTTCTGAGTAATTTAAAATCTAGATATGATATCAATTAAATTTATGATGGCGCGATATAAAGGCGCGGCTTTTGATGAGCTGAGTCCTCACCCGTTTGCTGTTGCTGTGCAGGCTAAGACAGATTGAGAAAGTCACGTGAAACCCCGTCGGAAAAAACACCCCAAAAAAAGACAATGAGATGCAGACTGAAGAAGAGCGAGCTGATTATGTTGGACGAATCCGCCTTGAAAATATGGAAATTCGGTTTTAGATTTTCTTATCGTTAACGCAACTCTACCGCTATCTGACAATACATGTACTGTATTCGGTTACTCGAACTCGTGGTTTTATGATTTTTTTTTCATTTACAGGTTTAGGATGTTTTCACTTGCTGATGCCTCAGGCCACAGAACAACTTTAATGGCTTTAAGGAACTGCTTGTATCTGCTTCCTTTGGGGTATTTGCCCTATGATTGTAAGTTTACTCACATTGATGTTAAAAATACTCTGATATGTTTTTACTCTATTTTGATACGATTCTGATCAAGATTCGATATTTGGTAATCGATCAATGGATTATCCGGATACAAGTACTCTTTGTCAAGAAAAGTTAAATGGCTTTCTTTCTTCTTCATTACTCAAACCTTCACGAGTACTGCCAAAACAACACCCTTTAATCCATTTAATTTTCCAGAAAATTCACCCTGGAGTGCATCCAATAATGGCCTTCTCAGTACTCCACTGCAATATAAATTCTTGTCACCAAAATTTAAAGAGAAGCTTAGTTACCCCAATCTCAGTGTAAAGGTATCTACATAATATCAACAGATCATAAACTGAATTTCAATAATAAAAAAACACAACGATTAAAACTCAGCTGATAACCAAAAGATAAAGAGACACAAATGTCAAAATTTTCTACCTATATGATTAGCAACATAACAGTATTATATTGCCAAAATTAATACCTCTAAAGGAAGTGAAGCTGCGTCGTGAGTTGCTTCCTTCTTTTCAGATGAATCCGGCAATTTATTTGCTTGAGAATGAGTTCTTGGGCCAGCACCGGTGTCAACTCTCTATCTTTTGACCTTTTTTGTTCTCTACAAAAAATTTATATTTGTCAATCACCCGCACCACTATAAACATGAATTGATGCATAGATTAAGCAAAAAAATTACCTTTGAAGTGACATTATCATCCTCATTATCACTTTGTCGTTCAGGTTCAGCATCATTCATATTCGGGACATACTCACTTTCGTTGATTTTTGATAATTTTGTTGCGGGAAGAAGAGCTAGCGCACGCCAAGGTCTTGGATGGCATATGCTAAAGAGATTGGCGTAGCGCACGCTACTAGTGTTTGGTAACGCACGCTAATCGTCCGAGCATCAGATGCAGTAGGTTGAGTTTCTGGACTCCGGTCAGGATAGGGCGAGTAGCGCACGCTAAATGATGTATTGCGAGAACGTCACCTCCTTACAAACTGGATAGACACATGTTGATATTTAACATTACATTTTGGAGATGTAGTCAAGATCTTATATATAGTATTTTTCCATTTACCTTTATTGTTATTTTTTTTCCAGTGAATATGCACTAGATATTGCTATTAGCAAATATGAACTTGCAATTAGAATCTGGACTTTCCTCAATTGTCTATTATGTGTTGCAGGAAGTCACACCACTGAAGAAGAAGCTGGATGAATTTGGTACTTTTTTAGCTAAGGTGAATGGGTAAACTGATTTTTTTAAATGCCTAATTTTTATGTTCAACCCGTATCTGATTCTTTGTTTTGCATTTTTAATGTTATAACTTAAATCATCAGCTATGTCGTTCTTCTGAGATTTTTTGCTCAAGCTAGGTTATTGCTGGCATATGCATTTTGGTTTGGGTTGTTAACATTGGTCATTTTCGAGATCCCGCGCACGGTGGCTTCCTGCAAGGTGCAATACATTACTTCAAGGTATATGGATGTGTTTTATTCTACCTTCTGTTAGATTACTTTTTGCACAACCAATTAAGGTTTTGATATCTTGATTTAAGAGTTATATTTGTTGTTATGATTTATTATTTACCATGAATATTAGGTTTCACAATCTTTTGGAGTAGATGTTTTATCAGAAAGTACATAGGAAGGTGGGTCTGTGTTTGTGGTACTTTTGATTATAATGAGTGAATGATCAGCATTTAAAAACAAAGTGGCTGCAGATAAGATTAAAAAATATTAACATGTTAAAGGAGTAACGAGATGTTTTTGCACCTTTAAGACTTGCACATGACCGCAACCAGAAGTCTGCGTAAATTCCATTATTCTACCCACTAGATTTGCACAAGTAGATTTGTTATAGGGATTATTATAAATTATGTGGATGACTAGTGTCAGGCTGTCAGCGATGGGCAATCATTGATGAATTGATTTTGAAATTTTCTAGTCTGAGTCCAGTTGTCCACCAATTCCGTCTGTTGTTGATATGTTAACAAATTGCGGTTCCTGATGAATACATTGATATGCTAGGAAATTACTCGTTGTGAGCACTTGGCATTTATATCTGCCTTCAATTGGTGTCCAGGGAACAGTTGTGGTTGTTGGAAGAGCAAGATCTGTCGTCATTGGTGTTGGCTCTAAGACTGCAATGGGAAGCATACGTGACTCTATGTTGAAAACAGAAGATGTGAGTATCTGACCTGTTTAAGAACTTTGAGCAGCTTTTTTGGATGGTGATCAGGTTTATTATTTTATCACTGTGGAGCATAGTAGTTTATGCGGCACCAGATCTATAGTACATAGCAAACTATTGTAGATGTTACAACTCTCAGTGTCATAGTGAATTTAATCGTTGTATTTATTTGAATTTATTTGATTTATATTTGAATTGCTGAAGAACTCGTATACCTTGATAGACTGCACAGTGCGTGCATTGTAGTTAGTTTCCTTGTTTCGTAAAATAAAAGTATATAAGCACTTGTGGACCTTTTGTTTTTGTTTAGTTATTGCACATATTTAGCTTCATGAGACGGGAAACATAGTTAAAATATTAAAATTAGGCCAAATCCATTATTAGCTAGCTAATAAGGAGAATTTGTTGTTCCAGCATTTATTGATGGTTATCAGGCACAAAGCAGAGGACCTATTTACAAGTACTTTGTGATTTTTTTGTAGGACAAGTACATCATTTTGGAAGATGCTAAAAATTGGGTTCTAAAATCGTTGAATGATAAGTTTAGGAGCTTCAAAAGTAGGATTAAGCGAGACCGTTACTATCCTTATCCTACATATGAGGAGCGGGTGAAAAAAAGGCCCTAAGAACTGGAAGATTCTTTTAAACTATTGGGGTGATGAAAAAGTTAAGGTAATAATTTAAATACAATTTTCCTTTTTATTCATTATTTCATTGGCAATTTAGTATGAAAAATAATGACGATAAATGTTCCTTTATTTTATGGAGAACTGCGGAAAAGAATGCAGAGGCACGAAAAAAGATAACAGAGACGCATACTACTGGGCCCAGAAGTTTTGCCCAAGTTGCTAACAAGTTGGTAATGTATGTTTGATCATCTTTTAATAATAAATTGCAAATGTAGTATTATCGGTAACATGTAAAATTTATTGAATTCAGTGGCTTAAAAAACTTGAAGAAATGCATGTCGATGTCGATGGTGATGGTGATCGCGAGGAAGAGCCGGTTGTAATCTCTGATGCTGATACATATTTAGCGACTCGCAAACGAAAAGAGAATGGGAAGTACAAGTTACCTGTTGAATGACATTTTAAGTTAGATTTTGGATGTTGGGTTATGTAAGTGCATTTGGCTGTTTGATTATGTATTGAATATTTGGCAGTCATGTATTTTGGATGTTGTTATGGTTGACAGTGTTTAAATGATATTGACTGTTTTATGGTAATATCTATTTTTCAATATAACATGTTGCTTTTTATCATGAAAAATGATGATAAAAAACTGAAAAAATGTAGCCATAGACTCTAATTTATAATTCTTACTGTTTGCAAAATATAAAAGTTGTGCTGGCAAAGATTAAAAGTGTGTTGGCAAAAGTTAGAATTGTTCATATATAAGTGAAGCCAGTGTTAAAGTTGTTGGTAAAGATGTCAAAGTGTTTCATAATATAATGTTACATTAGACCTCATGAGTGTTAGCATAGGTCTACAAGTACACAAACATTTGTGTCACTAAATATATAAAAGTGTGGCCTTAAGTCTACAGCAACACAGAATCTAGTGTAGGTAAAGACAAGACAAGTGTTGGCATAGGGGTCTACTGTTACACTTTTTTCACATGTTACCAAAAATAAGAAAAGTGTTACCTTAGACCCCTATGGTTGCGGCCGTTTTTGTAACACCTTCAAATTTGGTCAAAGTGTAGCCGTAGCCTATTTTCTTGCCTTCAGCAACACTTTTTGGACTTTTGAACACAGTTTTTCTGGTGTTGCTGAAACCCATATATGGTGTAGTGTGTCGAGCTAACTTGTTGATGGTCTTGAAATTGATATGAGACATTCTTTTGTGTCATAGCCAACTCTGATCTGCAGTGCCTTTGGCAACAAAAAAGGAATTGCAGTACTTGTGGGTTTCGAGTCAACAATATACATGTTACTTGACCGGATTCCTGTAAGGATAATTTTGTTCAGTCTTTAAATTATTCACCCTACAGTGATCTATATAATGCTAAGAATATTGTATTGTAGTCCTTATACATAAGCTACGTAGGTGAACTTGAATTTTCTTACAAGTAGGGTTCATTTCCCTCTTGTTCTGCCTTTTGATTTGTTACCGAATTGCACCTTTGGACCACGAACTTCTACATAATCCTTTAGCTTGGTGATATCTCCTATCATGTGGCGAGAGCATCCACAATCGAAGTACCATATGTCCTTCTCCTTGATATCATGTAGTCAACATATAAAGTAAATTTAGGTCCCCTTTGATTTTTGGGTCCTTGGTTAATAGTGCCTTTGGATACCCATATTTGCCTGACAACAATGGGTTTTCTGTGGGTTGTATCTGGTTCTCTTTTGTGAGATTTATGTGGGGCAGACATGTAATCGCTGTAAGAACTGTTATTATGCATGTAAAATTTAGAATTTTAGCTCTAGTATGGTGGTTATCTAGAAGGAGGAACCATATTTTTCTGCCTTTTTGCATGCCTTCTGGGTTTCCAATTGGAATCCTAGACCTATTGTTGGTAGAACTTGCTTGCGGGATAGATACTTGGTTTTCTGTACCCAGTACTGAGGTGCATAATTTTGATGGTACTTGGGTACAACCTTCCTTCTATCCTACTGCTGACGCTGTTGGTATGCTCAAGGAGCATACTGTTGATATTTAAGTATTGCGTTCTGCTGCATATGATAAGGATTAGGTGGCGGAATGGCAATATTTGGTTTCTGAGGAGGGGCAGTTGTAGCCTTTACAGGAGCAATGTTGGGGTTTCTTTGGTTTCATGAATGGGTTCCACTCCTTTGACAAACACCGTACTAGATTTGCATTTGTTGTAGGACGAATCGTTTCCCAAGCCACATTTGTCATGGACATGATGTCCAATGCTTAGGATGTATTCCATCCTCCTTGATGATTTCGCAAAAGATTTGAGGATGGTCTCAAGTTCTCCTTTTCTTTTCTCGAGAAGTTGTATCTTAGCCTCTAGTAAAGCATAATCATTTGTCTTGCATTGACTATGAGTGTTTACCTTATTTGGTTCAGTTGCAAGTTGATTATTGTTTTCCATGAGTTTTTCATGAATAATCTTGTTGTTTCGCAATCCAAAGACATATTTTCATAATTATTTTTCAGCAGATCATTTTTATCCCCCAGCTCTAGATTTGAAAGGGAGAGTTGTACGTTTTCTTGTTTAAGCATCTCGTGGGATTTTTGAATGGTCCTAAATTCATTTATCTTGTTTTCAAAGGTATTTGATGCATTATTTGGGTTAACTGAGGTTGACTTACCTCATCGCTCTCATCATCATCCTCTTCATTTGCCATGAAGCACAGAGGAGTCACTGTCGGTAATCGCTTGTAGTCATTCCTATATTTTGATAGATGTGGGTAAGGCTTATGATTCTTCGATCAATGCCTTTAGTTTGCCTCTCCATACACATGTTTTCTCATCCTTTTCTTGTTGCTCAGCTTCAGGCAGCTTCTGTACTTTGAGATGAGGACATCTATTTACATAGAGTCCTTGTTTCCTGCAGTTATAACAAAATGAGAATCTCCAGATGATGGCGATTCAGAACTTACCTTGTTGAAGTGTTTAGGCCTATGGGAGCTCCTTCGGATTTCTTAATGAATTTTCGATATTTGTGCATGAGCAAGGCTATTTCATCTTTTGACAGTATGTCATCATCACTGTCAGCTGCTTTTGATGTAGCTTTAGATGTGCTGGGGGCAGAGCTGTGTCTCCTATCGGATACAACAACGAGTGTTGTAGTCTTTGCAGGTGATGCTTCGGCCTTTTCTCTCCTGTAAATATCATATCAAAAGCTTTGAGGTCAGAAAAGAGATCAAAAGTAGATATATCATTTAAATTACAAGATACACACATAGATGTGGTCTTAATATCCCATTGGGAAGGTAGTGATCTAAATATTTTAAGATTTCTCTCCTTTTGGGTATATACTTTATGCAATGCTTCAAGTTCACTGATAATGCCGGTAAATCTGAGGTCAAGTTCATCAAGTGTTTCAGAAGATTTCATTTCAAAATATTCAAATTGCTGATTGAGTTTTGATATCTTGTTTTCTTTTGCAAGATCAGTTCCCTCACATATTAACTTGAGTTTCTCCCAGATTTCTTTAGCTGTCTTGCAGCTCTTTACCTTGGAGAATGTGTCTATATCGTGAGTGACAAATAGTGCATTCTTAGCAATATTGTTGGGATTCGCGCGCTTGCGATCATCTATTGTCCATTGCTCGTGCTCCTTCTCGAGCATCTCCGCATAAATTTGTCCATCGATTCTGGTGGTTGATTGACATTCATAATTTTTATAGGTCCTTCTTGAATGACAAAGATCACTTCTTTGTGCATTGCGGCAAGATGGGCTTCCATCCTGATTCTCCAGTCATCAAATTTATTAATAGAAAGTACGGGAACTTTGTTGATCATAGATGTATCCATGGCAATAATAGGATGAATGATATATAAAAACAAAGTTTTCAAAAGCTAGTGATTTGTGGATCTGATTCAGGTTAAAAATCGATTGATTCTTTGTAGAATCAAATGCTCTGATACCACTTGTTGGCCACAGTAAAATATTATATAGAAGGGGTGGTTGAATAAGTTGTACTCTTTTTCGAAGTTTAAATTTGCATAGCGGAAGTTTGAAACTAAGTTGCTGTAAGTGCAACAACTATACACTCTCCTGTAGCTTGGTGCTTACAGGGTTTTCAAGATAAGTATATTAAAATCACACGAAATAGAAAAACAATAAGGACATAAAGTAATGACACACATTTTAATTTGGTTCGAGGTAATTCCCTCTACGTCCACAGGTCCTCCATACAGGAGTAAAATGTTTATTAAAATCAAGGCGCACACAGATTGATACGGCTCACTGTAGATTGAACCGTTTACATAGATTGGCTTTGGGCTTCTTCGACTCACTTCTTCTCACACAGATTGAAGCTTCATCCTGAACTCTATTCTTCCCACACAGGTCGGAATAGATTGACTTAGTCCACACAGGGCTAAGGTTCTCAACAATAGGTTTTTGAAGCATCACGAATTGAACAGCAGCTGTAGGTATGGTAAGCTTCGCTGTAGTTGTGTTGTTCTTTGTGGAGGACTTGGATATTTCTTCACTCAAGATATATGTTGTATGCTTGAAGAAATATATTGCTCCTTAGATGATAAGCTCGATGTTCAGTCTGGCAGATGCTCAGTTTTCAGTAGTGAGCAATGTCCTCTTGCTTTGGCCATTTATAACCTTGGAAATAGATCCGTTATAAATGTAGTCGTTGGTCGGTTGGTGAGATTTAGCCAACTCTGATTGGCGGCTTCAGAATGTTTGAATTAAAGATGTTCCGAATTTAATGCTTTTGACATTCTCTTTGATCCGCATTAAATGCTCTTATGTCTTTTAGTATCTTCGGCTGTATTAAATGTTGTCCTGTCAATATTAAATGCTATTTTAAAACCGTGAATTCTTTATGAATAAAAAAAGTTTCTTTTAAGAAGGTTTAAAGTTCCTTCTAAGTCATGTTGGTTTTGTGTTTTATTTTTCCTAAGTAAAACACCTACAATATTATTTGTTGTACCCAATGTCTTGTTTTGCTGCAGTCTGAAGGCTTAGTTGTGGGATTTGTCTTATTTGGATGCTGTATGATTTTGCACTGTAGGGACAGGCTAAAGGGTGCATTTATCAAAATACAGGGTATTATTTTTTCCAACACAATCTAAATACATATTTCTCAAATTTGCCTTTAACAAGTTGTGTTGGCCACTAAGTATACAATAAACAACTTGAATATGGAAACACGGTAAGATGTGCGATTTTCAAAGTTAGTTTGCATAGTGCAAGTTTGTTGTGTGAGTTTCTGTAAATACAACAATTAGGTGTTCTCCAGTTTGCATGGTGCGTACAGAGTTTTACAATGTATACTATCAAATCACAGTAGAATGGAAATAGTAAATACTGAAAGTAAATAATACATAGTTTAATGTGGTTCGAGGTAAACTCCTCTACGTCTACTGGTCCTCCATGCAGGAGTAAAGAGTTAATTAAAATCACTACATACACAACTACGTGACTTTAACTAAACCTTTCATTGTATCGTTCACACAGATTGATACAGGTACTGCAGCTTTAGGTCGTTCACACAAATTGGCTTGAGTTCTTTCTCAACTCGCTTCTTCCCACACAGATCGAAGCTTCGTCTTCAATGCTATTCTTCCCACACAGGTCGGAATATTCAAGGATCCTTAGTCCACACAGGCCTAATGACAATCTCAACGAATAGGGTAGAACACTTCTCAAACAGCAGCTTTATAACGGATGAACAATCGTTGTATGTTGTGCTGTTTGTGTTGAGGACTTGTATATTTCTTCGCTTGGATACTGCTGTATGCTCATGAAATATACTTCTTTGTAATCTCTAGAATGTCAATGATCTTGTCAGAGCTTTCGCGATTGTGAATAACTTCGTGTTTGTGTCCTCTAGCTTGGGGGTATTTATAACCTTGGAAATGTATCCATTATAAATGAAGCCATTACTAGTTGGTGAGATGTTGACGTTTGTCTCTTGATTTGCGGCTGCTGAATATTTGAATTAAAGTAGATTGCATTTAATGCTTCAGACATCCTTTCTGTATTTACATTAAATGCTCTGCAGAGCGTTCAGACTTATCTCTCTCAATCTGTATTAAATATTGTCTTATCAGCAATAAATGTTGCTTTAACCATGAATACTTTATGAATAAACACTCACAACGGTTTAAAGCCTTCTTATATTCAATCCTGTTGGATGTGTTTTACTTTTCTCAAGTAAAACACCTTCAGCCTGTAGGCTGTATCCAACATATTACGTCTCTTTGCTGTATGAGGAAGGCTCCGTAGGATGGACTATAGTAGATCTCTTTTCTATCTTCCATACTTGACAGTTATCTGACTTTTTTGAGATTGCTTGTTATATGTTTGGCGATTATCAAAATACGAATGTTTATCCCAACAATTTCTCCCTTTTTGATAATGCCAAAACTCTTCTATAGATGACTTCATCTGGGTCCAAAGAGGCGGTCTTCGAGTCTTCTGTCCGAATAAACTATCCGCAGGCAAGTTAAAATGAATGAAAAATCCTACATGACTGTGTATTATAACTGAACTTATGATTGGCGCGTTGGCACAATCTCACAGTGTGGTCTAGGTTGAATATAACTTAACCTATGAACTGTTCGCAGACAAGTTCTTACAGCTTTAAGACTTAACAAGTTTATACTTGTTCAAATATTGCAAAAGCTTCGTAAACAAACAGTAAAATAGTAAGTTTAGATTACGAGCTATAATCTTTCAAGAGAAATAAGTTTTATTGATAATCAGAAAGGATTACAATGCTTGAAAGGATTTCAAATATACATACTACGATGATAAGCCTACAGAGGAGAACAAAATAGAGCGAAAAATGCAGACAGGATAACTCCTGTACTGAGAATGTCTCCAAGGCCTTCTGTCAGGATCATTTTTGGTTCCTTTCCACCAATGACTAGGGAGTCATTGCCTCGATCCTGATAAATGCTTCTTCCTTTGGGGTTTGATCATAGGCAAGTATCCAGTCCTCAGGGTGGGTGACCTGATCACCTTTCTAATGCCTTGACTTCATCAGCATTTGCAGATGGAGCTTTCCTTCCGCTAATAGCCTCGAGAACTCATTCGCGGCATCCCGCAGCATTTTGAATTTGTTGAACAGAGAAGATTCCCATATGAGCATACATAAGTATCTCATCAGTTGGTTTTTCTTCCAGTTCTTCAGATCATCGGTTGAAGGTTGTTGATCAGTGGGTAGCAATATCTCAGACGGCTTTCGCACATTGTTTTTTCAGGGGATGTTGGGATCTTGAAACTCCAGTCGAGATCCAAATACCCTGTATCCTTTCGTAGGTGCGGCCAGATGTCCTATCGCACAAGCAACATTTTCTTCCAGCGCTGCTTCGATCTCTCTTTCTCTTTCTTATCTCCATCGACGACCTGCCTCTTTGGCTTCTTCCCCATTTTTGGCATCATCAATATCTGATACCTTGGTATGAATCTCCTATAGGAGCTTCATAGTGTTGTCTTGATTGGTCGTCAGAGTATTGATCTTATCAACCATAGTACCGAGCACCAGAGACATGTTATCTGTCTTTTGATCATGATCTATTAGTCTGGTTCCGATCTCCTTGAGGGCAGCAACCGTCTTAGCCTCTGCAATCCGAAGCTTTTCTTGTTCTTACCAAAGGACTCTCTCCTGATACTGCTGGAGCGCTTGCCACAATGCATTAGGCATTAGGCGGAACGCGTCCTCGATGTTGGTGATTGTGGTCTTTAGATCAGAGAGCTCATCCTGGGCAGTTCCTCTCATCCAATCGAGTTCTTTACTGATGTCATACAGTGCCTTATCAGCATCTTATAGGAACACTGTCTGTCGGACGATTGTATGGAGTTGCTCGATGCGGGCTTCGGTTCGCAGGGGCTAGGGCGCATGATTTTGGAATCCTCAGGCTCATTGAGTTGATGGAGAACCACAGATTGATGGGGTCATCGTGGTTTGTCAGGTAAGAAACGTTCATCGGAATCTGACTTCGAGCTCACAGAGATAGGATATGCAGGGGCATCTTGAGCGGGCTCTTCGGCAGCAGGTGCTTCGTGGGCGGGAGCTTCAGAAGCAGGTACCTCGAAAGATTGTGCGGCATGATAAGTCTCTGGGATAGGAGGGACTGATTCCTCCTGTTCGGCTTGTTTGTCTGTAGTCGGGAGTACAGAAGGTACTGAATCCTATTGCCGACTCTCAGCTTCTGCCTAATCCCAAAGAGGGACTAATTCCTCTCGGCGGATGGCGCGAGCGGCGTCTTCTTGTTGTTGTGGGATAGGATGGGCTTCCTGTTCAGGTGCTACTTGTTTTTCAGCAATAACAGGATGGACTAATTCCTCCTACTATTGATCATTGGCATCTTCCTATTGCAGTGAAGGGGATTGATTTATGTCAGATGTCCCCTGACCCTGTTAGCTTTGGTGATTGGCCATTTCTCATTCCCTGTCCTCTTCTCGGCTTATTCGCAGACCTGCCTATATGGCATCATCGTCAGCATCTGAGTCAGGGTCTGAGTGATGTCTTGGTGAGGGATCTTTGTCAGCGGACTGCAATTTCCCTTTCAGTCTGGCCTTCTCTTTTGCCTTATAATAGTCAGAAATGAGATCATGGAAAAAGTGATCCTCCCAACGGATCAAGACTTCAACATTTTGGGTATCCGTGACCTCCAGTATGAACAATTCTTCTGCCTTCCAGTCAGCCTAGTTGTACAATGTGTCATATGGGGCGACTCTATATGACTTACATATTTTGAAGCGTTCAAACTCTTGCTCTCTTTGGACTTAAAGGAGAGTATTGTTTATTATTTCTGTTGTGGAGGGACTTCGAACAGTAATTGGATTTACTGTTCGGATTGGATCTTCAACAGGTATGGGGCCTCTTTCAGAGAGGAATCCCGGACAAAGGATGGTACCCTATGGGGAGAGGGATCCTGTACAGGTGTGGCTACCCTGTCAGGAGTTGCGGATTTCGGCTCTGATGGGGCAGCCGATTCGCCAGAACCCTCCAGTTTCGCAAACAGGAAAGGCCTCTACAGTATCCGTTGCGGGTACTATAGACACAGTCTTAGAAGACTTCTTTGCCTTCTTTTTCTTTTTATCGATAGCATGAGGCGATCGGCTATCAGGGTCACTTCTCTTCTTTGATTTGTCCTGGCCCGCTATCCGCTCAATGACATCTCTTGGGTCACTCGAGATTGGAAAGGATTTCGGGTTTGGCCTTTTAGCACTCAAAGGCGATTTCTTGAATACAGTGGAAGTCATCCCTCCAACGAACTTCTCGGGGCCAATCTTCTTGGCATGCTCGGATTGCTTTAATCCGCAGTTGGTAAGGATATAGTTGAGAATGAGGCCAAAAGATTTCTCAGCGGACTCAGGTTTGGCAGCCTCCTCCTGTATCCTTTTCAGCAAAATCTGGCACCAATTGACCTTTTCGCCTGACATGATGGCCACCATCATCCGGAAGTGAAGGTTTGTGCATATTTCGAATGCTCCTATCCGGTTCTCAATAACCCGGCAGCAGAAGTCATGCAGATCGACATAAGGCAGACAAAAATTCTTTTTGTGGCATGAAGGATGAACATTCTGTGCATCCTCATCCCCAGTAAATAGCCTCTACTAGGCAGTCAGCAATTCCTCCGACCTGAATATCTCCAGTTCTTCCATGATCAGGCCATCCAATGGAAGCCTGTAGATCTCTTCAGGCATATCTTTGTTCAAAGAGACCTAAACCCCTTGAACAGATGCAGAAATTTCAGATAAGTCACCTCCTTTACTCTTATACGCGTAAATGATTGATGCGTCCAGGTAGAATTCTTCTACAATGCTCTCATCATATAATTCGGCGTGGTGACTAGAAAGGCGGTAGAGTCCTTGTTGTTTCACCCGAGAAACAATGACTTCCATTCCACTGGAGACTTCTCATTCGACTATGATTTTTTCCATCACCACGGACCTTGCGAAAATGCGTCGGTCGATGATAGTCTATTTCTTCTTCATGGAGAGGGAGCAAGTTTGAGAAGTAGTCATTTTAGCAGAGAAGGTTGAAGAAAACTTGAAAATATTGTAGAGAAAATGCAGAAAATACAGATAAGAATGTAGGCTGTTTTGCTTGAGACTCGTTTCAAAATTACATAAAACGTAAAGAGTCTAAGGGAGAAAGATACAGTCTTTTTATAGTGTGCAGGTAAATTTGGGGTTACATACAGTGAACGGTCAGATTTAAGGGATAGGAACCATCTTTTTAAAATGAACGTACAAGATGGATTAAAAATAACTGTACGTCTTATCCATCTATTTTTGAAATGATAACTGGTCCCACTTCTGACAGTTCGTCTTCTATCATTGCACTAAACGAACGTTTTTGAAATTATTAAAATCGCGTTATTTGAGGCATTGAAGTCCAAATGTCTTTAAGTCATTAAAGAGTAATCGTTTCAAATGTAAACAGGGCACGTGGACTTAAAAATGTTTTTATACCAATAGTATTATAATATATTATATTAATTGAGATCCCACAGTGTGTGTTGTATCCGCGAAAATAAAGCGTTCCCCCTTAAAAGGTACATACAAGATTCAATTCTTACACCAATATCTGGATAAATACTATATTCATGGGTCGTACTGTATTCCCCCTGAATTACTGCACGCGTTAGCTGTGGGAAGGTTTCATGCTTTCTTTATCCTACAGTGATATCTGACTGGTTCTGAGTGTACAGTTAATTAATGTGGATACTGTATTCTTGGGTCTTACAGCATTCCCCCTCAATTGATGAGTAAAAGCGTAAAAACTTACAGGGAGTCTAGCTATAACATTCCCAATTCTTGACGAAGCATGCAGAATCTGGTCGTGCTGAGAGGTTTTGTAAAGATGTCGGCCAACTGAATGTCTGTATGAATCTTTTCGATCCGAACATTCTTATTCCCAACATGATTCATGGTGAAGTGATGCTTCATATCGATATGCTTAGTTCGCGAGTGCAATACAGAACTGTGCGTTATGCAATTAGTCTTGTGCTATCGCACATGATTGGTGTCTCTCTGGTACTGATTCCATAATCTGATAATTGTTGTTGCATCCAGAGAATCTGCATACAGCAACTTCCAGCGGCATAGTACTCCGATTCAGCTGTAGAAAGTGAGTTGGCGAATTATTTCTTACTGAACCATGACACAAGTCTAGGTCTAAGAAAGTGACAAGTACCGCTTGTACACTTCATATCCATCTTATAGCCTACAAGATCGGAGTCGCTGTAGCCAAATCGAATCCCCCTTCCTTAGGATACCACAATCCTACATCAATTGTTCCTTTCACATACTTAAGGAATCATTTGGCTGTCGAGAAGTGTGACTCCTTAGGTGCTACTTGATACCGAGGACACACTCCTACAGCAGACTGGATATCGGACCTGCTATCCATTAGGTACAGGAGTGAGCTAATTAGGTTCCTGTAGAGTGATTGATCAACTGACTTTCCAGCTTCGTCAACACTAATTTGTATGGAAGTGCCCATGGGGGTTGATGAGGATTTGAAATTATTCATCCCATATTTGTTGAGCAGCTCCTTGCTGTACTTCTCCTGGTTGATAAAGATTCTTGTAGGCAATTGCTTCACATGCAATCCTAGGAAATAACTAAGTTCCCCCATCATACTCATTTCAAATTTACTTTGCATGAGATGAGAGAACCTTTGACATAAAGCAAGGTTAGTAGAACCAAATATAATGTCATCGACATATATTTACACCATTAACAATTCATCTCCTTCCTGTATCTTAAATAGAGTCTTGTCCACCGCACCTTTCTCAAATCCATTATCGGTAAGGTATAGGGACAGGGTTTCATACCATGCTCTTGGTGCTTGCTTAAGTCCATATTGAGCTTTCTGTATTCTGTATACTAGATCTCCGCCTTCAGTGTGGACAAACCCTGGTGGTTGTTCAACATAGACTTCTTCGGCGAGGTCTCCATTTAGGAACGCACTCTTAACATCCAATTGATATACTATAAAACTCTTACGGGCCTATTTCTCAATGGATACCTCTATATAAATAAGGTTCCTATGTTCTCTATTAACGAGTTTGATGACTGAAGAATTAGAATGGAGGCTCATCTTGCATCCATGCACGAGGAGGTGATATTCGTCATCCAAGAAGGTCCAATAAAGATAATGAAGGTTAATTCCGCCGCAAGGATAGATGGACAACCTTATGCTGAAATGCTCGAGAAGGAGTGCGAGCAATGGACAGCTGACGACCGCAAACATGCGAATCTCGATAATGTAGCTATGAATGTGTTGTTTGTCACTCTCGGAAAAGGCACATTCTCAAAGGTAAAAAGCTGTAAGACAGCTAAGGAAATCTGGTAGAAGCTCAAGCTGATTTGCGAGGGTACTGAGCTCTCGAAAGAAAACAAAATTTCCAAACTTACTCAGCAATTTGAATCTTTTGAAATGAAATCTTCCGAAACGCTTGAGGAGCTTGACCTCAGATTCACTGGCATTGTCGGTGAACTTGAAGTATTGGGTAAAGTGTATACCTAAAGGAGAAAATTTTTAAAAAATTTAGATCACTCCCTCCCCGATGGGACATTAAGACTACAGCCATGCGTGTATCTTGTAACCTTAATTTTTGACCGATTGTCTGACCTCAGAGCTTTTGAGTATGATATTTGTAACACCCCCAAACCACTTGGGAATATTACAGCGCCGCAGACCCTCTCCATGAGGATCTACCAGGCTAAATACGAAAACAATACATCACATTTTAAGCCGATATGGCTCAATAATGAACCATTAGACCGATTTGGTCTTATACCAAAAATTCTTACATCGAACATACAAAACTCTTTTTTTCTAACTCGTACCCACGCAGGGGTTAGGATACATTAATACTTCCCGAAAATTAGAAAATACCCCAACAAAAAGACAAAACAATAAGACTTCACCAAATACCCAACACGGCCTTCATGTGATTAGCATCGCTGCCTTCCATCATCCTTCGTACCGATCCCGTGATTCGCTCCCAAAGAACCTCGCAAGTACCGGACGCAATACAGACATCCACCCCGAATACTGGGGTTAGCAAACTCCACTGCTTTTGCTAGTGCAAGTATAAAGTGCAGATACGAGCTATACACAACATATTCCAAGAATATAAAAACTTGATTAATTCCACAATTCAACCCAATGAAGATTTCCCGAGATATTTCATTGAATAAAATAGTTCAAACCATGAAAAATTGGAATGAGACACGCAGGCTCTTTGAAAAGCATTTAAAAAGTCTCGGGAGTTTTAGAAAGACATTTCTGGGCTAATAAATCTTTAACTCGACAAACCACATAGGGACACGGGCCAAAGAATTGTTTTTGCTCAAAGATACCAATCTGGTCACAAACACAGGGTCCACGACCCAAATCATCCATATCCCATACTCGAGTGAATAACACAACGGTCACACTTGATACATAACCAAACCACAATGTACGGAAACAATCACAGGTCCCGTATCCTTATGCCAAAAATATCGCAACCATGAAACAAATAATATACGACGCTTATACCGGTGCCATTTTAGCCAAGTACCAAGACCTTACATATGATGTATCTCACTTTGGGAATTTGCATATGTGATACTCCGGACATATCACAATTATTGAAAACAACATCGTGCCATATTCATCATCACAAAACAACCTCCCGAGCTATACTGGCCCTGTACCTCTCAAGCAAGATACACACCCCAGAGACACCTCGTCAGGCCCTCCCTGGTGTATAGCCCACCGAGTGATCCGTAGGGATACGCAGCCTACCGGACCCCAGGGGACCCTCACTGGTTTTACTCGGTTCACACACTCTCAGTAACCACATGGCACAAACCACATTTTCTGAAATTACCACTTTCACAAAATCACGATTCAAAAACATATTCCCCCAAAGTACTTCAAATGTAAATCAAGGTACTTGCTAGGAATGGCCACAACGTCCGACACATACTCACATCACACATCATCACAAACTCATCAATAGTACACACGTCCACACACATATACACACTTCTTGTCAGAAAGACATAACCTTAAGTCCACTATCAACATAATCACGAACAACAATACCAAACGTAAAGAAGATATTCCAAAGCACACCACTAGTACATATTCTCAAAACCACACAATCGTTCACAAACACATAAGTAGGTTTTATAGAAGACCTTTATCGAGAATATACCGATTCTTTTATAAGTTCATTAAAAATAATTCAATTGCACACCTAGTCCATTACCGACTATAACCACTATGAAATATGAAGTGTATAGGCAAGATACTTGCCTCAATAATTGATACTGGACACTCCGACGAACTTCTCTTAACCGAAAGACTTCGAATGCTCACAACTCTCCGGCGGAAACGACGGTAACACCACGGATCGGAAAACGGCGAATGGAAGGGTTCCGACTCGAGTTCTTCGCAAGGAACCTGACCCCAACATCATACCATGAATAAATTGACGATCGAACGAGAAAGAATAATCGTAGAACGCCCGAATCCCCTTTGTGACATTTTATCGAACACTTTCAAGGTGTCCATTTGAAACTCAATAAAACGACGAATCCTCGGCAATCCAACCGTGTAAAAACAAGGGATTCGATATAAAACAACTTAATAATCATCAAACCATCACTATTCTAAGTTATAACGAATCAAACGGACGAAATCAACAAAATCCCCAATTTTTCCCAAAACTATGATTTTAGGAAAACTAACCTTGATTCGCTGGATTGAAGGATGTTAAGGAGTGATTAATCGATGTTATCAGCTCCCAAACTTCGTGGATTAGTTGTATAACAACATGCCTTCGTCACCTCCAAGACTCCAGCGGCGTACACGAAAGGAAGGAAATGAAAAATGAGTGTAAACAGGATCGCCGTCATATTTATATCGGTGCGACCTAGCGTGCGCTAGATCGCAGAGCTAGCGTGGCGCTAGCGGCGGTCATGGTCGAGAATGTTCGGCCGGGCCCGCCATCATGCGGCGAACACGTGCGCTGTCGGCCCACCACAATCCAGGACTTCTGGCTCGGCGCCAGCGTGGCGCACCTTCCGGCCGTAGCGTGCGCGATGTCGGCGATGGCGTGCGCTACCGCCGATCTCCCGATCGTAACCTTTCGCCCCATCGCCTCGGCCGACTAGCGCGCGCAGCCAACCGGCCATAGCGTGCGCTGCCTCCTGGCTGTAGCGTGCGCTACTTTCCGGACGTAGCGTGCGCTACGCCGGTTCCTGTCGCAACCGCCCGGCCAGTGCCTGCACTCGTCCGGCCAGTGCCGGCAGCCGTCCGGCCAGTGTCCGACCACCAAGATTCGACGACTCGATTTTCCGAAATCGCACGGAACGAACACGACAAAATACTCGGGGACAACATCATCGGTCCGAAATGAAAACAACGGATAACAAATCATCACCTACGGTCTTAAACGCCAAAATCAGTTGTCGAGAAAATAATACCGGAACTCGACAACCGGGAAATATCCGAAAAAAATCCAAAATAACCGGAACGGAAATCGTGGGTATTACAATATTGATAGGAGAGAAAAGGCCGAAGAGTCACCTGCCAAGACTACATCGCTGGCTGTTGTATCTGACAGGAGACACAGTTCTGCACCCAGCACATCCAAATCCTCACACAAGACTGCAGACAGCGATGATGACATCCTATCACAAGATGAAATGGCTCTGCTCATGCGCAAATACAAAAAGTTCATCAAACAGTCTGAAAAAGACTCCATACAGGCCTAAGCCTTTTCAGAAGGTAAACTCAGACTCATCCGGTGATTCTAACTTATGTTATAACTTTAGGAAACCCGGACATTATGTAAATAAATGTCCACATCCTAAAATGCAAAAGTTGCTAGAAGCTGAGCAACAAGAAAAGAATGAAAGAAGACGTGTTTGGAAAACAAGCTCAAGGCCCTAATTGGTGAATCAGAAGCCTCGCCTGCGTCCAACAAGACCGAGGAGTGCCGTCAGGCTGTCACTGACAGTACGTCGTCCGATGATGAGATCGAAAATAAAGCATCTATATGCTTTATGGTTAAGGAAATTCAGGACGACAAGGACAGCGATGATGAAGTAAGCTCGAATCCAATTACTCTCGCAAATGCATCGCATACTTTTTAAAATATGATGAATGAATTCAAAACCATTCAAAAGGCCCATGAGACTTTAAAACTAGAAAACGTACAGTTCCAGATTTAAAACTTAAAGCTGAAAGATGAAAGATGAAAATGACTTGCTGAAGAATAATTACGAAAACATGTCTATTGATTGCGAAAACAGAAAGGTCACATTTGAAAAACTCATGGAAAGCAATCATCAACTTGCCCACAATCTAAATGAGGCTAAGTCTCATAATGAGAGCAAGACAAATGATTTTGCTTTACTCGAAGCCAAAGTAAAAACTCTCGAGAAGCGAGAAGGAGAAATAGAGACCATCCTGAAATTATTTGAGAAATCATCTAAATGGGTGGAAGAAATTCTAAGTACTGGGCAGCATGCTCCTCATAAAAGTGGCTTAGGATATAACTCATTCTCCAATAAGGGAAAACTAGTATGGAATTTGTCAGGGGTGTGGAATCCATTCCTGTACCTAAAGAGATTCCAAGCCCTGCAAAGGCTATAGTTGCCCCTCGTACAGTGAAGGCTGCGATTCTGCCACCTAGTTCATATCACAGACAGCAGAAACCTCAGCCTCCTAGACCTGTAAGGCGTGATCAACAGCATGCTCCCCGAGCATATCAAAAGCGCCAACAGCTGTTCAGAAAGAAGGCCGTATCTAAGTATCAAAGGCAAGCACCACAGTACTTTAAAAAGTACAGTGCGCCTAGATATTGGATACAGGAGCCCCGTTATCCATCCAGAAAGCAGGTCGTCGTGCAGTATCATCAACAGCTCTGGAAATCCAACTGGAGACCCAGAAGACAAGCTTTAAGGTCTAAGAAAATGGCTCCACCACCGAGACGGCAATCGTACTGGAATAATAATAATAATAACCCTAGATTTTGCATGCATGATTATCAAAGTTACAGCGACTACGTTCATGCCTCACGTATACATCGCAAAACTAGACCAAAATTAACCTACATTAAACCAATTGTGGTTAGGCAAATATGGATACCAAAAGGCACTAACATACATGGACCCAACAATCAAATAGGACCTAAATCTACTTAAATTCTATGCTTACAGGATATCAAGGAAAAGGACATCTGGTACTTTGACAGCGGATGCTATCGGCACATGACAGGAGATATCAGCAAGCTGTCAGATTATGTAGAAGGTCGTGGGCCAAGGTGCGCTTCGGTGATAAGTCCAAAGGAAGAACAAGAGGGAAGGGAACCCTGCTTGTAGGAAAGTTCAAAGTCACCGATGTAGCCTATATTGAAGGTCTACAGTACAATCTACTTAGCATCAGCCAGTTCTGTGACAAAAAGTTCTCGGTGAAATTCTATATAGACCACTGTAGAGTGAAGGACATCGAGACCAAAGAAGTTGTTCTCACAGGAAGGTCAGGTAATACGTATATTGCTGACTGGAAGCCTACGAGCTCCACTATTTCTTGTTTTGTTGCCATAGGCACTGTAGATCAAAGCTGATTATGGCACAAGAGGATGTCTCACATCAACTTCAAGACAATCAATAAACTTGCCAGACGGAGAATGGTTAGAGGCTTGCCCGATGTGTCATTCCAAAAAGACAATGTCTGTGGACCCTGTCAGAAAGGCAAACAAGTCAAGACCTCCCTGAAAAGCAAATCATACCTGTCCACTCACAGAGTTATAGATATGCTATACATGGACCTCTACGGCCCTGTAGACCCTATAAGTTTGGGAGATAAGAAATATTGTCTCGTTATTTTTGATGATTACTCCAGGTATTCTTGGACAATCTTCCTGAGCAAGAAGAAAGAAATTACAAAAAAGTTGCCAGAGCACCTGAAAAAGATTCAGAATGAGAAAAGGTTGAGTATCGTGTCCATTCGTTCCAACAGAGGTACTGAATTCACAAATCGCTTTATAGAGCAATACTGCTCGGACAATGGAATACAACACGAATACTCAGCATCCCGGACTCCTCAATAAAATGGTGTTCCCGATTGAAAGAATAGGATGCTCATGGAAGCTACAAGAACCATTATGGCCGCAAGCAAGTTGCCGCAGCGGTTCTGGGGCGAAGCAACAAATACAGCATGCTACACACAAAATCGTTGTATAATCAACAAGCATCACAACAAAACAGCATATGAGGTATGGAATAATATAACTCCATTAGTTTCGTATCTTCACATCTTTGGATGTCGGTGTTATGTTCTAAATAATGGGAAAGATCAACTCAAGACCTATGACGAGAAGTCAGACGAAGGAATATTTATAGGATACTCTTCTGTCCGATTATGAGAAATCTCCTTTTTCGGTATAGAAATCTCAAGGTGAACTTAGGAGACTAGCTATGTGTACCCTAGCTGTATTCTTAGCTCAATCTGAACCTGTTTCTACAAATGAAGCTTTGAATAATTCTCACTGGATCACTTCTATGGAAGAAGAGCTTAATGGTTTCGATAGAAATAATATATGGTATCCAGTACCCAGGCCAGAACATTAAGCTGTAATTGGAACCAAATGGGTATTTAGAAACAAGAAGGATGAGAATGTACTTGTTATCAGGAACAAAGCCCGTCTAGTCGCACAAGAGTACAGATAGGAAGAAGGCATAGACTACGATGTGACATTTTCCCCCGTATACAGACTAGAAGCCATCAAGATATTTCTAGCTTTTGCCGTCCATAAGAGTTTTATAGTATATCAAATGGACGTTAAGAGTGCATTTCTGAATGGAGACCTCTCCGAAGAAGTCTATGTTGAACAACCACCACGGTTTGTCAACACTGAAGGCGGAGACCTTGTATACAGACTACGAAAATCTTTGTATGGACTTAAGCAAGCACCAAGAGCATGGTATGAAACCCTGTCCCTGTACCATATCCATAATGGACTTGAGAAAGGTGCGGTGGACAAGACTCTATTTAAGATACATGAAAGAGATGACTTGTTAATGGAGCAAATATATGTCGATGACATTATATTTGGTTCTACTAACCTTGCTTTATGTCACAAGTTCTCCCATCTCATGCAAAGTAAATTTGAAATGAGTATGATGGGGGAACTTAGTTATTTTCTAGGATTCCAGGTGAAGCAATTGCCTACAGGAATCTTTATCAACCAAGAGAAGTACAGCAAGGAGCTACTCAAAAAATTTGGGATGAACAACTCCAAATCCTCGTAAACCCCCCATGAGCACTTATGTGAAAATTAGTGCTGATGAAGCTGGAAAGACAGTTGATCAATCACTCTACATGAAGCTAATTGGCTCACTCCTGTACCTAACAGCTACCAGGCCCGATATCCAGTTTGCTGTAGGAGTGTGTGCTTGGTATCAGGTAGAACCTAAGGAGTCACACTTCACGACAGCCAAACGAATCCTTAAGTACATAAATAAAATAGTGGATATAGCATTGTGGTATCCTAAGGAATGGGGATTTGATTTGGTTGGCTACAGCGACTCGGATCTCGGAGGCTGTAAGTTGGATAGGAAGAGTACAAGCGGTACTTGTCACTTTCTTAGACCGAGACTTGTGTCATGGTTCAGTAAGAAACAATTGGACAACTCACTTTCTACAGCTGAGTCGGAGTACTATGCCGCTGGAAGTTGCTATATGCAGATTCTTTGGATGCAACAACAATTATCAGATTATGGAATCAACGCCAGAGAGATGCTAATCATGTGTGATAGCACGAGTGCAATTGCAATAATGCACAATTCTGTATTGCACTCGCGAACTAAACATATTGATATGAAGCATCATTTCATCAGGAATCATGTTGAGAATAAGGATGTTCGGATCGAAAAGATTCATACAGATATTCAGTTGGCTGACATATTTACAAAACCTCTCAGCACGACCAGATTCTGCATGCTTCATCAAGAATTGGGAATGCTACAGCCGGACTCTCTGTAAGTTTTTATGCTTTTACTCATCAATTGAGTGGGAATGCTGTAAGACCTAAGAATAGAGTATCCACATTAATTAACTATACACTCAGAACCATTCAGATGGTACTGTAGGACAAAGAAGGCATAAAACCTTCATATAGCTGACGTGTGCATTAATTAAGGTGGAATACGGTATGACCCATGAATACAGTATTAATCTGGATATTAGTGTAAGAATTGAATCTTGTATGTACCTTTTAAGGGGGAACGTTGTGTTTTCGCGGATACAACACATACACTGTATGATCTCAATTAATATAATATATTATAACACTATTCATACAAAAACATTTTTAAGTCCACGTTCCATGTTTACATTTGAAATGGTTTACTCTTTAATGCCGTAAAGACATCTGGACTTCAATGCCTCAAATAACGCAATTTTAATAATTTCAAAAACCGCTATTTAGTGCAATGAGGGAAGACGAACTGTCAGAAGTGGGACCGGATATCATTTCAAAAACAGATGGATAAGACATACAGTTATTTTTAATCCATCTTATACGTTCATTTTAATAAGACGGTTCCTATCCCTTAAATCTGATCGTTCACTGTATGTAACCCTAATTTTACCTGCACACTATAAAAGGACTATATCTTGCTCTCTTAGACTCTTTACGCTTTCTGCAATTTTTAAACGAGTCTCAAGCAAAACAACCTACATTCTTCTCTGTATTTTCTGCATTTTCTCTGCAATATTTTCAAGTTTTCTTCAACATTCTCTGCTAAAATGACTACTTCTCAAACTTTCTCCCTCTCCATGAAGAAGAAAGAGATTATCATCGACGCATTTTCGCAAGGTCCGTGGTGATGGAAAGAATCATAGTCGAATGAGAAGACTCCAGTGGAATGAAAGTCATTGTTTCTCGGGTGAAACAGCAAGGGCTCTACCGCCTTTCTAATCGCCACGCTGAATTATATGATGAGAGCATTGTAGAAGAATTCTACATGGATGCATGAATCGTTTACACGTATAATAGGAAAGGAGGTGACGTATCTGAAATTTCTGCATCTGTTCAATGGGTTCAGGTCTCTTTGAACAAAGATCTGCTTGAAGAGATCTACAGGTTGCCGTCGGATGGCCTGAACGTGGAAGAACTGGAGATCTTCAGGTCGAAGGAATTGCTGATTGCCTACTGGAGGCTATTCACTGGGGATGACGATGCACAAAAAGTTCATTTTTCATGCCACAAAAAGAATTTTTGTCTGCCTTATGTCGATATGCATGACTTCTGCTGCCAGGTTATTGAGAACCGAATAGGAGCATTCGAAATGTACACAAACCTTCGCTTCCAGATCATTGTGGCCATCATGTCAGGCGAAAAGTTCAATTGGTGCCAGATTCTGCTGAAAATGATACAGGAAGAGGCTGCCAAACCTGAGTCCGCTAAGAAACCTTTCGGCCTCATTCTCAACTATATCCTTACCAACTACAGAGTCAATCAATCTGAGCATGCCAAGAAGATTGGCCCCGGGAAGTTTATTGGATGGATGACTTCCACTGTATTCAAGAAATCGCCTTTGATGCTAAAAGGCCAAACCCGAAATCCTTGCCAATCTCGAGTGACCCAAGAGATGTCACTGAGCAGATCGCGAGCCAGGAGAAATCAAAGAAGAGAAGTGCCTCTAACAGCAGATTGCCTCATGATGTCGAGAAAAAGAAAAAGAAGGCAAAGAAGTCTTCCAAGACTGTGCCTACAGTACCCGCAGCGGCTACTGTACAGGCCTCTATTGTTCCTATCGCTGATCCTATCCGACAGGGCGCAACCCTTATGGAAGAAACAGTTGCTGCACAGACAGCAGATCCCAAGCCTATAACAGCTATGATAGAAGAACAACTGTTTTCCAAACTGGAGGGTTCTGGTGAATCGACTACCCCCTCATAGCCGAATGCCGCAACTCCTGATAGGGTACCCACACCTGTACAGGATCCCTCTCCCCACAGGTACCATCCCCTGTCCGGGATCCCTCTCCAAAACATGCTACCGTACCTATTGAGGATGCAATCCGAATAGTAAACCAAATTACTATACGGAGTCCCTCCCCAACATAAATAGCAAAAAAAATACTCTCCTTCAAGTCTAAATAAAGCAACCATTTGAATTCTTCAAGATATGGAAGTCATACAGGGTCGCCCCATATGACACCTTGTACAACTGGGCTGATTGGAAGGCAGAAGAATTGTTCATACTGAAGGTCACGGACACCCAAAATGTTGAAGTCTTGATCCGTTGGGAGGATCACTTTTGCCATGAGATCATTTCTGACTATTAAAAGGCAAGAGAGAAGGCTAGACTGAAAGGGAAATCACACTCCACTGACAAAGCTCCCTCACCAAGCCACCACTCTGACCCTGACTCAGATGCTGACGATGATGCCATACAGGCAGGTCTGCGAATAAGCCGAGAAGAGGACAGGGAACGAGAAATGGCCAATCACCAAAGCTAACAGGGTTAGGGGACATCTGACAGAAATCAGTCCCCTCCCCCACAAAAGGAATCTGACAACGATCAATAGCAGGAGGAATCAGTCCCTCTTGTTACCGCTGAAAAACAAGCAGCACCTGAACAGGAAGCCCATCCAGTCCCGCAACAAGAAGAAGACGCCACCCGCGCCATCTGCCAAGAGGAATCAGTCCCTCTTCTGGATCAGGCAGAAGTTGAGAGTCAGTAGGAGGATTCAGTCCCTCTTCTACTCCCGATACAGACAAACAAGCTGAACAGGAGGAATCAGTCCCTCCTGTCCCCAAGACTGACCATGATGCACAATGTTCCGAGGCACCGGCTTCTGAAACTCCCACTCACGAAGCACCTACTGCCGAAGAGCCCGCTCAAGATGCCCCTGCATCTCCTATCTTTGTTGTAACACCCCCAATCCACTCAGGGATATTACACGCCGTAGAACCTTTCCTCAAGGATCTACCAGGCTGGTAACAATAAATGAACAACTCGACGATGCCTTTAGGGCTACAATAACTCAGTAGACCGACTTGGTCTTTCAATAAAAACATACAACTCAATTACAATTCATGCCCACGCAGGGGTCAAAATACAACAACTCCCGTGCAACGGGGAAAAGTTACTGTAGCGGAAAATAAAGTACAACTGAACCAATTCTCAACGTACGGTTCCACATGTGATTAGTATCGATCATCTTTCATCATCCTTCATGCCGACCCTCTGCCACGCTCCCTGAAACCTGAATGCAATACAGACATCCACCCCCCGAATACTCGGGGGTTAGCAAAACTCCACTATTTTGCTAGTGCAAGTACAAAGTACAAATACGAGTCATACAATTCAAATTCCAAGAATACGATAATCAGGAATCCTCAAAGATTCAAAAACAACGAAACGAATACTTCCCAAGGCAAGAAGTTGAGTAAAACTTTCCACATCCGAAAGATCACAAATAACGAGAATAGTTTGCAAAACGGTTTAAAATACCCTCAGGAGTTTTAATAGAAAACAACTTAGGATTATCAAATCCTTCTCTTTCCAAAACAACAGGGTCATAACTCAAAGGTTTTTTTTTCACACATAGAAAACCGACAACAATTTACAGGGCCAAAACCCAAGTCACGTGTCCTCGACGGACATAAAATCAACACAACAAAATCACATACAAGCATCGCCTAGGACCGGTATGAAGCCACAAATCCCACTCGGAGCCTCTAAGGACCCTCCTGAGCTGGACACAATCGTAAAACAAATCACGCACACGCATCGCCTAGGACCGGGACGAAGCCACAAATCCCACTCGAGGCCTCTAAGGACCCTCCCGAGCTGGCTAGCGAAACAAACTCAAACCACCCATAAGTTATCTTGACATTGTACTCGCAAGTAACGATTCTCGGAGCCCTCTACAGACCTACCTAATTAGATAACCTTATGGTCAAATCATATCAAATGGCCGTACTCGCAAGTAACGCACCACCGGAGGCCTCACGGGTCCCTACCCGATTCACATCATTCAAACACGCCCACAAGTTATCGTGACATCGCACTCGCAAGTGACGATTCTCGGAGCCCTCTCCAGACCTACCCGATTAGATAACCTTATGGTCAAATCATACACACTGGCTGTACTCGCAAGTACACGCCGCCGGAGGCCTCACAGGTCCCTACCCGGTCAAACATCAATCGAACATACCCACAAGTTATCGTGACATCGCACTCGCAAGTGACGATTCTCGGAGCCCTCTCCAGACCTACCCGAATTGATAACCTTGTGGTCAAATCATCAATGCATCGAGTTCACAACAAGGGTTTCACATTTGCCACAATCACAAACACATCAAATCATGAGTTAATGCAACCAACATTTAGCAAAACACCACGTCAAACCATAACGCACCGAAAAGAGATAATATGTGTATATATATTATCAAAGCATAACAACAACAACAACACAACAACAACAACAAGTGAATTCATGGGGTTCACTTAATCATTCACGGGGCACAATATTCACAAAACACACGCGTTTTGAAAGTGAGCCCTTAACGAGGCTAAACCGAATCTTTTGAAAGTTCAAATCAAAAGATCAAACAAACACATAGAGACGATCACTAATTATCATATTCACAAAACAAGAATTGTATGGACAAGGTACTTGCCTCGAAACCACGCGCAACGAAACCACGAATGGACACGGCTCAGCCGGAAAGCTTCGAAACGCCCGATGCTATCGAAACGGAAGACGATGACGAACGGAAGGGTTCGAAGCGGTTTCTTCGCAAGAAACTCTACCATAACATCATATAATAAATAAATCAACGATCATACGAGGAAGAATAATCATAGAACGTCCGAAAACCCCTCTAAGACATTCTACCGGACACCTTCAAGGCGTCGATCAAGAACTTGACCAAAACAACGAATCGATACGATCCAACCATGGAATAAAAAGGGAAATAATATAATACATCTAAATAATCATCAGTCCATCACAATACTAAGTTAAATCAGATTAAATGGATGAAAACAACCAAAACACCCAAATTCCCCAAAACTAGATTTCTAGAAAATCTGACCTGATTCGCTCGATCAAGGGATGTTATATGATGGATGAATGAAGATATTAACTCCAAGACTTCATGGATTGATTGTCCAACAACATCTCTCCATGATAACCACACCTCCAGCCTCGGAAGAGAAGGAAAAGAATGAGAAAAATGGTGAAAAACCCGTTTGCAGGGCCTTAAATAGGCTACCTGCCGGCAGAGTTACGTACGTAACCGGCCAAGGGCTTACATACGTAACCGGCCATGGCCGAGACACTGCCCAAAAATGCCGGAAGTGTTACGTACGTAATCGGCCAAGGCTTACGCACGTAACCAGCCTTACGGCCGGAACTGCCGAACCCTTACGGCCGTAACTCGGCCAGGGGTGGCCTGGCCCCAACATGCCCGGCCATGACTCGGCCGGGGCCAACTCTGACGGCCCGAACGACGCCGAAACCCAAACCTAAATACGAATCGAAGATACAGTTACGAAGTACTCGCAAAGACGAATTCGAGCACTAAGAGAACACACGATTCCGACCACCCGAAGGCTCGAAATTCTACAACGGAAAGTAATTACCCCTGTAACACCCCAACCCGACAAGGGTAGAAGTATCACATTATGGTGGCATAATAGAACATACATAAATAAACGCAAGCGGAAGTCTTAAACATAAATAATCAAAAGGAGTTAAATCGAAATGACCTAAACCAAAACATAAGTTCAATGAAAAGAAATACTCCAATGGATGAATAACAAATCATCCAAGTCTAAACAACGTCCTAACAATAGCAAAATAAATCTAAGATGACTAGGGTAAAGTCTCCACAAGCTCAACTCTCAACCCCAAAGCAACCCCACCTCCTAGCTTAGATACCTGCCACAGGAAAAGGAAAATGCGGCTGAGCTTAAAAAGCCCAGTGAACAGGCATATATAAACGAAACCAAAAGATAAGGAACGAACTTATAAAGTACGGTGCGTTGGGAAAAGCATGAGGTATAAACAAATGGATATAAAAAGTAAGTAAGATTTAGTAATCTACCACGAGCCCGAACATAAATCAAATCAAATATCATAGTAACCATGGAGTAGCTAACTCCCGAACATGTGAAAGACGTGTATTGCACACAAGCGTCAATCACCGAACATATCATATCATAATCATGTCATAACCAATCAAATACTAATTGAACCTAGGATGCATCCATACGCCCCCGAACAAATCATATTGGCCATAACAAATGTAAAGTGCACATATCATATCAAAATGGGACGGTGTGGAACATCACTCAACCAAACTAGAGTCATGCTATTGGTGCATCAATGACACGGCCATGTTAACTTCATGGCTAGGAAACGAACTTGGCTCGGGTATCAAACTGATGGGTTCGAATGGCATATCATATGAAAGTTCATATCAAAGGTTCATATCAAATGTATCATATCAAAGGTTCAAGAATATCTGTACGAATATCAAAACAAACGAACAACCGATACAATGGTAGAGAGAAGGGGGTATCAAGAATATCCGTACCTCCAACCGCAAAATGCAAAACACGCCAGAAGATATAAAGATTAGAGTTTACTCCTTCTTTAGCGAATCTACACAAATTAGGTTCGTTTTATGCTTATTAGCTCATAATGTCATAACGGGTTCTTAATTACTTAACACCATTTATTAATGTGATTAGAGTTTCGTTATTGGAATTAGGTTAACATATGACCGATTGTATCATAATTAATGTTCAAATGCATTTTAGGGTTCAAGTATGTTAAATGATATTAAAATCACAACAATCTTAATCTTCTAACAAAATTCTGGTTTTACTATGTTTTAGCCTACATTTTATGAACTTTAACACCACAGCAGATATCAAAGTAAAAATACATCAAAATTACCAGTGAAACATATATGTCTTAGGAGTCTACTTGAATTTTCTCAGATTTTATTCATTAGTACAAGCACACAATAAAAATCACTCTTTACACGACTGTCCAGAAAGTAAACTGCTGAAACACCCAGAAGTTATTCATTACAAAGGCATAACAAAACACTTTGGAAAAATTCACAAAAATTCCAGAACTTAGAAAACAGTTGAAATATAACTCCTTTAAATTTTCAAGTCATAACTCCTTATAGTTTTCAAATGAAAAATCGTGAAACCAGACTGAATTTAAATTCTTAAAACTCAGATTTTTGACATATGATCCCGTAAAATTCAAAAGCATGACCAATACAACTCCAATTCCCTTAAAACCAATTGGAAAACTTAAATAATACATTAAACTATGTTTTTTTATGCAAAAGTACAGAGTTAAATCCTTATGGAACTCGAGATATAATGCACACATATTCAGCTTTTCAAAATTGTCCCTGCAGAAATTTGTTTTAGACCATTTTTAACATGTTTTACTTACCCAAACGCACACGAGACCTATATATATATCACAAGACCTGGTTAATTAATATATTAACCCACATGTTTCCAGCTTTTGATGATCATACACACGACACACACACATAACACAGAATATACGAGCCAAGAAAACACATGAAATCATACCAAACACCTAGTTCTCTAGTATAAATGCATATGTTTCTCATAAACACTTAGGGTTTTATATCAGATTTTTAAGGTACGTATTAGAGATCATATTAGGTCGAGTAGATCAGGTTTAGGGTCGAATTAATAAGGAGTCGAATCAGATCAGAAACATAAGTTGATTTGATTTGGTATTTACATATCGAAACATCCAATACCGTTATGATTTTATGTGATCTTCTATATACGTTTTAACATATAATTCGAATAGAATAGATCAGACCTTTGTTTAGTACGCATACGAATTAGGTTTCAAGTTTATATATATTCATATTATATGTGCAATCATGTGTCGAATAGAAAAGAGATACAAAATCGATTAGAGATACCTTATGATGAATAGAATAAAGGAGAGAACAAGAACGAAACCCTCACGAATCAAACCCTAATCACGATCCAAACAACAAGAACCAAGAGTTCACGATTACACGACCTCAGCAACACTTTTTAAGGGCCACAAACAGCAGCAACTTTGATCTTTGATAGAGGAAAATAGTAGCAGCCTTGTATGTGTGTGTTTGTGTTTTGATCGTATGAATGGAATGGAGAAGAGGGACAAGAAATCACGTTATTTAGGAAGAGGATCAGGCTGCATATAAGGAAGGTAGTAAATGATCATAATTGTGTTTGATTGGGTATAATGGATTGGTTATGGTAGGGTGAGTAGTGGCCGAAATTTATGGAGTTTAATGACAAATTTTCGGTTATTAACATTGATTTGAAACGTGTGATAGATTATCATTTATGAAAGTTTCTTTGGTGTACAATTATTTAATTTAAACATAGACTTAGGTTACTAATTTCTTAATTTAATTATACCATATAGTATATAGGTTAAGGTTTAAAAATGAATTATTACAAAGTATAGGGAAATTTTTGAAATTAGACGAAAATTTGAGATTCGAAATTTTTGGGCTTTACAACTCTTCCCCTCTAAAAGAAAATTTTTGTCCTCGAAAATTGAATTGAAAACGAAATAGATACGTACCAGACTATGAAAAGAAATGAGGATAACTTGTTCGCATCGATTCCTCGGTCTCCCAGGTTGTTTCACGCTCTGGGTGATTCTTCCAAAGAATCTTAACAAATGGAATGACGTTGTTTCTCATGACCCTATCTTGTCGATCCAAAATAGTTTCGGGTTCCTCAGAAAGAGACATATCAGGCTGAATCTGATCAAAAGGATAAGACGCCACATGCAACGGATGATAATTGTATCCCCTCAGAAGAGATACATGGAAGACATTATGAACATGTGATAACTGAGGAGGTAGAGCCAAGCGATAAGAAACCTCCCCAATACGATCAAGAATTTCGAACAGTCCAATGAATCGAGGACTAAGCTTCCCTTTGATCCCAAAACATTTCACACCCCTGAACGGCGATACTTTCAGAAATACACGATCCCCAACCTGAAACTCCACGTCACGTCGACACTTATCAGCATAACTCTTCTGTCGAGTACGAGCCTCTTTCAGCTTCTCCTTGGCTACAGCCACTTTCTCATTAGTGATTTGAATAAGTTCCGGCCCCTCGATCACACGTTCACCTACCTCGTTCCAACAAATGGGTGCTCTACATTTCCTCCCATATAAAAGCTCATACGGTGCTGCATTGATGCTAGCATGCCAACTATTATTATAAGCAAACTCCACCAAGCACAAGTATTCGTCCCAACTTCCCGTCCACTCCAAAGCACATGCCCTCAACATGTCTTCTAAAGTCTGAAATGGTCCTTTCTGACTGACCATCTGTCTGTGGATGAAAAGCCGTGCTAAACTTAAGACGTGTACCCCAAGCTTTATGTAGGCTTTTCCAAAAACGAGAAGTAAACCGCAGATCTCTGTCTGAAACGATAGATGTCGGAGTACCATGAAGTCTAACAATCTCCTGTTGAAAAATTTCCGCCAATCTACTAACACGAAAATCCATACGAATAGGTAAGAAATGGGCAGATTTGGTTAGACGATCGACGACTACCCAAATTGCATCATGTCTTTTCCGAGTAAGAGGTAAACTAGTAACAAAATCCATGGAAATCTCATCCCACTTCCAAGTAGGGATATCTAACGGTTGCAGCAAACCACTAGCCCTCTGATGTTTGATTTTGACCTGCTGGCAAGTCATACACCTAACAACATACAAGGCTATATCCTGTTTCATGCCGTTCCACCAAAAGTGTTGCTTAAGATCCCTGTACATCTTGGTAGAACCAGGATGGATAGTGAATGGGGAACTATGGGCCTCTGACAACACAGCCTCATGCAAATCAGGATCGTTAGGAACACAAAGTCGATTTTCAAACCATACCACACCAGAGTCATCTACCCTGAACTCCGACTGCTTACCCTCCTGAACATTCTGAACAACAGCCCAAAGCTCACCATCATCCTTTTGAGCTTCCTTAATCCGTAGTATAAGATTGGATTCTATCTTCATACTACCCCAATATCCGTCATAACCTCGTACACAACGTTCAACATCCAAAAGTTCTAAATCATGAAGAACCCTTGGCTCAATCTCTAAACTAGAAATCATACCAGACTTCCGGCTAAGCGCATCGGCAACAACTTTCGCCTTGCCCCGATGGTATTGAATATTCACATCATAATCCTTAAGGAGTTCCAACCACCTTCTTTGTCTCATGTTAAGTTCCTTCTGGGTGAAGATATACTTAAGACTCTTGTGGTCAGTAAATATATCACACGATTCGCCATACAAGTAGTGTCTCCAAATCTTCAAAGCAAAAACCACCGCAGCCAACTCTAGATCATGAGTAGGATAATTATTTTCATAAGGTTTTAATTGCCTCGAAGCATAAGCAATCACCTTACCATGCTGCATAAGGACACAGCCTAAACCCTTCTTCAACGCGTCACTATAAATCTGATAGGCCCCAGAACCAGATGGAAGAGTCAAAATAGGAGCCGACACCAATCTCTGTTTCAACTCTTCGAAACTCTGCTCGCGTTCCTCCATCCAAACAAACTTCTCACCCTTCCTCATCAGTTGCGTCAAAGGTAACGCCAACCGTGAGAAACCCTCAACAAAACGTCGATAGTAGCCAGCAAGTCCCAGAAAACTCCTAACCTCAGTCACAGTAGTAGGTCTCGGCCACTTGGTGATAGCCTCAACCTTAGATGGATCCATGGTGATGCCATCTGCGGATACAATATGGCCAAGGAATGCAACTTGCTTTAGCCGAAACTCACACTTCGACAACTTGGCATACAACTTCTGCTGCCGAAGAGTCTCCAAAACAATCCAGAGATGTTGCTCATGATCTCCTTCAGTCTTGGAATAAACAAGAATGTCGTCAATGAAAACAATAACGAACTTGTCGAGATACTCATGGAATATGCGATTCATAAGATCCATAAATACAGCGGGAGCATTTGTCAAACCGAAGGGCATAACCAAAAACTCGTAGTGACCATATCGGAGTGCAGGCGGTCTTAGGAACATCTTGCTCCTTCACATGTAATTGGTGATAACCGGACCTCAAATCGATTTTCGAAAAGAACTTAGCCCCTTGCAATTGATCAAACAAATCATCGATACGCGGAAGAGGATAACGATTACGGATAGTGATACGGTTAAGCTCACGATAGTCGATGCACAGTCGCATACTTCCATCCTTCTTCTTAACAAACAAAACAGGTGCACCCCAAGGAGAGACACTGGGTCGGATGAAACCATTCTCCAAGAGTTCCGGTAACTGTTCCTTCAACTCCTTCAACTCTAAGGGCGCCATATGGTACGGAGCTTTGGAAATAGGTTCAGCACCTGGGATCAACTCAATGCCAAACTCAACTTCCCTAGCAGGAGGTATACCAGGAAGTTCGTCGGGGAAAACGTCGGGAAACTCTCGTACGACAGGAAGACTTTCGATAATAGGACTCTTCAAAGATGTATCTTTAATAGAAGACAGAAAACCTTGGCAACCATGGGAAATCAAGGTTCGTGCCTTCATGGCAGAAATAATTTTAACAGATTTAAGAGGTTGAGAACCATGATAAATAAAATCAGGCTGATGCAAGTCGCCGAAAATCACATTTCTGGCATGGCAATCAATGGTAGCTCTATGCGAAGCCAACCAATCCATGCCCAAAATCACATCAAAATCGATCATATCAATAGGGAGAAAATTCGCCAGACGAATGCAGTCATCAACCCGTAAGGGACAATTCACATATTCATGTTCAATGAGTACATGGTTTTTCGTTGGTGTTGAGATGGATATACGATTTGTTAGTGGTGTTGGGGTCATATTAAGTTTCTTGGCAAATGCAACAGATATAATGGAGTGTGTGGCACCGGTATCAAATAATGCAAAACCTGTACGATCACCAATGTAAAGAATGCCGGTAATAGTACCTGATAAGTTTGCTGCCTGATCACGCATCGTAGCATAAACACGACCCATAGTAGGAGCTGGCTTAGCGGAGTTCACTGATGTATTCCGTTTCTCCTGGGGACAATCCCTCACCTTGTGATTAGTGGACCCGCAAGTGAAACATCCTCCAGTAGCTTTGTGACAAACGCCCGGGTGAGGCTTCCCGCACGTAGCACAGAGAGGTGGAGGAGGTAAGGTCTCAGTAGGCCTCCTCTGACCCGAAGAACCTGAAGAACGACCCTACTGAGAACCTCGAGTCGACTGATCCCTATACTGACACTGGTTGTTGTTGCCATAACCCTGACGGTCATTCCCATTTCTACCAGTAACCCTCTGATCCTGACCCCTGTACTCCTGTCGCCTCTGATCAAAACCCCGATCCTGGCGACCCCTGTGCTCAACACCCTGGTCCTGACGACCCTTATGCTCATGACCCTGGTCCTGACGACCCCTGTAGTTAATACGATCACCATCCCTGTCCCTCTTGTTCGAACCCCTATCAGTATGAAGTAACTCAATATTGCGGGCTGCGTCCGCTACTAGTGCAACATCGGTGTAATCAGTATTCACGATCCGGTCTAATATCCACTTCTTCAACCCCCACTTAAAGTGCCTAGCCTGCCTATGAGCATCACCCGCAATCGGTCCAACAAAACTAGCTAACCTCAGAAACCTCTGCATATACTCTCCAGATGATTCCTGATCCAACTGATGAATAGCCCCATACTCGCGCTCATACCTTTGCTGCTCGGAGAAAGGAAAGTACTGCTTATAGAAGATGTCACGGAAATTATTCCTTGCACAAGTGTCAGCAAAGTTCTCTTCTGTAGCCAGAACATACGCCTTCCACCAATTCAACGCATCACCTTCCAACTTGAAGGCAGCCAAACGCGTCTTGAATTCATCACCGCAACCCAAGACTTTGAACAACTTCTCCATGTGAGTGATCCAATCTTCTGCCTCTATGGGGGTGGCAGCAGATCGGAAAGAAAGAGGCTTAAGCTTAGTGAACTTTTCAATCCACCCATGCATCCCGATAGGTGGAGCACCTCCACTCGAGGAACCAGCACCATTTCTAATGTCATCGACGATTCTGGTCCTCAATTCAGCAGAGAGATTCGGGAGAGCATTAGCCAAAGCAGCGGCTATCATGGCCTCGAAGTCAGGGATATCATCCCCATTAGGATTTCTACGCATATACACCATCTAAATGATCACCAAAACGATTTGTAAGGTCAAATAAAGATGAAGTATGAAAGGAAAATACGCAGAAGGAAACCTAATGTCTACCCAAATCCTCACAGGTCATAGCCTAAGCTCTACAGGTCGAACTTAAAGCTATGATACCGTAATTGTAACACCACAACCCGATAAGAGTAGAAGTATCATATTATGGTGGCATAACAGAACATACATAAAAAAACGCAAGCGGAAGTCTTAATCATAAATAATCAAAAGGAGTTAAATCGAAATGACTTAAACCAAAACATAAGTTCAACGAAAAGAAATACTCCAATGGATGAATAAAGATTCATCCAAGTCTAAACAATGTCCTAACAATAGCAAAATAAATCTAAGATGACTAGGGTAAAGTCTCCACAAGCTCAACTCTCAACCCCAAAGCAACCCCAGCTCCTAGCTTAGATACCTGCCGCGGGAAAAGGAAAATGCGGCTGAGCTTAAAAAGCCCAGTGAACAGACATATATAAATGAAACCAAAAGATAAGGAATGAACTTATAAAGTACGGTGCATTGGGAAAAGCATGAGGTATAAACAAATGGATATCAAAAGTAAGGAAGAGTCAGTAATCTACCACGAGCCCGAACATAAATCAAATCAAATATCATAGTAACCATGGAGTAGCTAACTCCCGAACATGTGAAAGACGTGTATTGCACACAAGCGTCAATCACCGAACATACCATATCATAATCATGTCATATCCAATCAAATACGAATCGAACCTAGGATGCATCCATACGCCCCCGAACAAATCATATTGGCCATAACAAATGTAAACTGCACATATCATATCAAAATGGGACGGTGTGGAACATCACTCAACCACACTAGAGTCATGCCATTGGTGCATCAATGACACGGCCATCTTACCTTCATGGCTAGGAAACGAACTTGGCTCGGGTATCAAACCGATGGCTTCGAATGGCATATCATATGAAAGTTCATATCAAAGGTTCATATCAAATGTATCATATCAAAGGTTCAAGAATATCTGTACGAATATCAAAACAAATGAACAACCGATATAATGGTAGAGAGAAGGGGGTATCAAGAATATCCGTACCTCCAACCGCAAAATGCAAAACACGTCAGAAGATATAAAGATTAGAGTTTACTCCTTCTTCAGCGAATCTACACAAATTAGGTTCGTTTTATGCTTATTAGCTGATAATGTCATAACGGGTTCTTAATTACTTAACACCATTTATTAATGTGATTAGAGTTTCATTATTGGAATTAGGTTAACATATGACTGATTGTATCATAATTAATGTTCAAATGCATTTTAGGGTTCAAGTATGTTAAATGATATTAAAATCACAACAATCTTAATCTTCTAACAAAATTCTGGTTTTACTATGTTTTAGCCTTCATTTTATGAACTTTAACACCACACAAGATGTCAAAGTAAAAATGCATCAAAATTACCACTGATGTCTTAGGAGTCTACTTGAATTTTCTCAGATTTTATTCATTAGTACAAGCACACAATAAAAATCACTCTTTACACGACTGTCCAGAAAGTAAACTGCTGAAACACCCAAAAGTTATTCATTACAAAGGCATATCAAAATACTTTGGAAAAATTCACAAAATTCCAGAACATAGAAAACAGGTGAAATATAACTCCTGTAAATTTGCAAGTCATAACTCCTTATAGTTTTCAAATGAAAAATCGTGAAACCAGACTGAATTTAAATTCTTAAAACTCAGATTTTTGACATATGATCCCGTAAAATTCAAAAGCATGACCAATACAACTCCAATTCCCTTCAAACCAATTGGAAAACTTAAATAAGACATTAAACTAAGTTTTTATGCAAAAGTACAGAGTTAAATCCTTATGGAACTCGAGCCATAATGCACACATATTCAGCTTTTCAAAATTGTCCCTGCAGAAATCCGTTTTAGACCATTTTTAACATGTTTTACTTACCCAAACGCACACGAGACCTATATATATATCACAGGACCTGGTTAATTAATATATTAACCCAATGTTTCCAGCCTTTGATGATCATACACACGACATACACACGTAACACAGAATATACGAGCCAATAAAACACATGAAATCATACCAAACAAGCCCTAGTTCTCTAGTATCAATGCATATGTTTCTCATAAACACTTGGGGTTTTATATCAGATTTTTAAGGTACGTATTAGAGATCATATTAGGTCGAATAGATCAGGTTTAGGGTCGAATTAATAAGGAGTCGAATCAGATCAGAAACATAAGTTGATTTGATTTGGTATTTACATATCGAAACATCCAATACCGTTATGATTTTATGTGATCTTCTATATATGTTTTAACATATAATTCGAATAGAATAGATCAGACCTTTGTTTAGTATGCATACGAATTAGATTTCAAGTTTATATATATTCAGATTATATGTGCAATCATGTGTCGAATAGAAAAGAGATACAAAATCGATTAGAGATACCTTATGATGAATCGATTAAAGGAGAGAACAAAAACGAAACCCTCACGAATCAAACCCTAATCACGATCCAAACAACAAGCACCAAGAGTTCACGATTACACGACCTCAGCAACACTTTTTAAGGGCCACGAACAGCAGCAACTTTGATCTTTGATAGAGGAAAATAGTGGCAGCCTTGTATGTATGTGTTTGTGTTTTGATCGTATGAATGGAATGGAGAAGAGGGACAAGAAATCACGTTATTTAGGAAGAGGAACAGGCTCCATATAAGGAAGGTAGTAAATGATCATAATTGTGTTTGATTGGGTATAATGGATCGGTTATGGTAGGGTGAGTAGTGGCCGAAATTTATGGAGTTTAATGACAAATTTTCGGTTATTAACATTGATTTGAAACGTGTGATAGATTATCATTTATGAAAGTTTCTTTGGTGTACAATTATTTAATTTAAACATAGACTTAGGTTACTAATTTCTTAATTTAATTATACCATATAGTATATAGGTTAAGGTTTAAAAATGAATTATTGCAAAGTATAGGGAAATTTTTGAAATTAGACGAAAATTTGAGATTCGAAATTTTTGGGCTTTACAACCCCAAACTTTGGGAAATTACGAAAATAGCCCAAAACGTCCTAAATACACGATACACGATCGAAACACCAAGCCAAAGCTCGCAACATAATAACATTAAATGAACTTACGAGAAACTCGAAACAACAGTTTCGAACGAGATTCGCAAGAATCGAACTCAAGTGCGGAAAAACCGCTTAAGAACACAGAACTCAACAAAACAATACCGAAACGACCTCGGATGACAAAAAGTGCAGAATTAAATACTCTCGAAATGACAAAACGATCACGAGCGAGTCGTCAAAATGGGCTCCCATCGAAAAAAAAGAAAATCACTGAAATCCGAAATTGCGGGTATTACATTTGTGAGCTCCAAGTCAGATTCCGATGAAGGTTTCTTACCTGATGACAGACCACGATGACCCCATCATCATGTGGTTCTCCGTCAACTTAATGAGCCTGAGGATTCCAAAATCGCGCACCTTGGCTCCCCACGAACCGAAGCCCGCATCGAGCAACTCCATGCAATCGGCCGACAGACTGTGTTCCTACAAGATGCTGTGAAGGCACTGTATGACGTCCGGAAAGAACTTGATTGGATGCGAGGAACTGCCTAAGATGAGCTCTCCGATCTGAAGACTGCAATCACCAATGTTGAGGACGCGTTCTGCCTAATGCCTAATACATTATGGCAAGCGCTCAATCAACTCAAGCAGCATCAGGAGAGAGTCCTTCGGCAAGAACAAGAAAATCTCTAGACTGCAGAGGCTAAGACGGTTGCTACCCTCAAGGAGACCAGAACCAGACTGACAGGTCATGATCAAAAGATAGATTACATGTCTCTGGTGCTCAGTACTCTATTTGATAAGATCAATACTATAACGACCAAACAAGACGACGCTATGAAGCTCCTACATGAGATTCATACCAAGGTATCAGATATTGATGATGCCAAAAAGGGGGAAGAAGCCAAAGAGGAAGGTCGTATATGGAGACAAGAAAGAGAAAGAGAGATCGAAGCAATGCTGGAAGAAAATGTTGCTGCTGCGATAGGCCGTCTGGCCACACCTACAAAAGGATACAGGGTATGTGGATCTCGACCGGAGCTTCAAGATCCCAACATATCCTGGAAAAACAATGTGCGAAAGCCGACTGAGATATTGCTACCCACTGATCGACAGCCTTCAGCCAATGATTTGAAGAACTGGAAAAAAACCAACTGATGAGATACTTCTATACGCTCATCTTGGAAATTCCCTATTCAACAAATTCAATATGCTGCAGGATGCCGCGCATGAGTTCTCGAGGCTGTTAGCAGAAGGAAAGCTCCCTATGCAAATGCTGATGAAGTCAAGGCATCATAAAGGTTATCGGGTCACCCACCCTGAGGACTGGACACTTGACTATGATCAATCCCCAGAAGGAAGAAGCATTTATCAGGATCGAGGGAGTGACTCTCTAGTTAATTGGTGGAAAGGAAACGAAAATGATCCTGACAGAAGGCCTTGGAGACATTCTCAGTACAGGAGTTAGCTTGTCTGCATTTTTCGCTGTATTTTGTTCTCTTCTGAAGGCTTATCATCGCCGTATGTATATTTTAAATCCTTTCAAGCATTGTAATCCTTTCTGATTATCAATAAAACTTATCTCTTGAAAGATTACAGCTCGTAATCTAAACTTACTATTTTACTGTTTGTTTACGAAGCCTTTGCAATATTTGAACAAGTATAAACAGTTCATAGGTTAAGTTATATTCAACCTAGACCACACTATGAGATTATTCCTACGCGCCAATCATAAGTTCAGTTGTAATACATAGTCATGTAGGATTTTTCATTCATTTTAACTTGCCTGTGAGCAGTTCATACTTCTAAACTAAGCATTGAAGATCAGTTCATTCGGACAGAAGACTCGAAGACCGCCTATCTGGACCCAGATTAAGTCATCTATAGAAGAGTTTTGGCATTATCAAAAAGGGGGAAATTGTTGGGATAAACATTCCTGTTTTGATAATCACCAAACATACAGCAAGCAGCCTCAAAGAAGTCAAATAACTATCAAGTATGGAAGCTATTGGAACTCGTCATACATCCCCGACATATAGCAAAGATATCTTCGATAGTCCATCCTACAGAGCCCTCTTCATACAGCAAAGAGACATAATATGTTGGATACAGCATACAGGCTGAAGGTGTTTTACTTAGGAAAAGTAAAACACATCCCACAGGACTGAATATAAAAAGGCTTTAAACCATTGTGAGATAAACATTGTTTATTTATAAAGTATTCACGGTTAAAGCAGTATCTATTGCTGATAGGACAACATTTTGTAACACCCCCAAGTTATTCAGGGTATATTACAGCGCCGTGAGCCCTGCCGTGGGACCCACAAGGCTATACATACGCTGAATTATAAAATTTGACCGAGAAGGTCCAAATACAATGTAATAGAATACAATACAAATGGTATTCAAACCATAACCAATGTATCAAAATACAACACGTCACAAATCAATACCTCGGCAACACAGGCCGGAACATCAAGGAAACTGAAAACAATACTCGAGTATTCAAAAGCCATTCCAGTACAACAACACTGAATGGAGGAAACACAAAATGTAATCAGAGATAAGACACAATATCACGCTTGCCCATCATCTTCATGCCGAGGGCAATATTCTTTCCACGAACAAACATCCCTGAACGAATATACAGTTATTCGAATAATCTCGAATGAGGTACAGTACATTAATATCAATAAGCCATTGTCCTGACACCCATGTCGATACGATAAACTATCTCCGATACCCGACATTCCATATCGCAAGCCAAGGCTAATTCACATCTCCGTCTCCAATCACACACAATTAAATCATATACATTATGATTTAATCCAAACTATGGCACAATATACAAACCATCATACCGACAATTTACATTTATATATCATTGCTTTATGAATTACAAATGAATAGAAACCTCAACTATTCATTAAGTGTTACAAACCGAACAAGTATAACTCGCCTCGATACCAATACAACGAAAATGTTACCAATTCAGTTGCTTTCACCTACAAGTTCCTCAGCCACGGCCAAAGCAATCTACGAACTCTTCAACCCCAACCGCAACACAACGGTCATATCCACGATCAAACATCACAACTTACTGTAAAAAGAAGGATTAATAGTCAACAAGTTCGATAACAATCGATATCAATACCACCAAACCACAAACTCAATAGTTCCACAATATCTCGATTAAACACAGTCTGAACAATCCAACTCAGACACTTACAAATCCCTGTCCATAATACGAGCCGAAATCTAATGATCATATCAGCAACCAATTCAAACCAATAAGGGTCTGAATGTTATCGATTCAAAACTAAATTCTAAATACGAATTAACAAGGTTCCTTCTCGTAAATTCACAGTGAAAATTTTTCCGATGATCATCATCAATTCGAACCATCCAATTAGTTCAACATTATAGATAATCATATTCTAAGGTTATCAACCAATCCAATCATTCGACTTGAACACTTGTTCAATATGTATGGACTTCCAAACTCATAGATAAATAATAATTTCATCAAATTCGTAATCATATTCGTATTCTTATGCGAATATTATCAAAATACGTAATTAAGCTCTGTTGACTCAAAATGTATTTTGATGATTATTACATTCAAAACATTTAATTAGATCAATCTCGGCTCGATAATATTTTGACGGTGCTACATAAAACTAGCGCACGCTACTCATCATATAGTAGCGCACGCTATCGGGATATTCATATTCAGTCCAGACAAGTCAGCTGCAGCCAAGTGAAGTCACCTGATCGATAGCGCACGCAAGCTACTCAATGTTAGCGCACGCTAAGCAACTACAGTTCGCGCACGCTATACCGTAAAAATAACGCACGCTATCGTATTATTCCAGAGGACAGTAAAGATTGGAAGGAAATCAGAAATGGATGTTGCGCACGCTACTCATATCATCTTACGTACGCTAAAGCAAGGATTTAGCGCACGTTACTGCTCAGCTCTAGCGCACGCTACCAATTTTATGGTCTGTAGTCCAGTAGCTACTGGACTCAATTCGTTAAGGCCTTTACGTACGCTACACAAGGTAACGTACGTTAATGAAAGAAATCAGTAGCGCACGCTAAGGTATAGGCATTAGCGCACGCTAAAAGGAGTCTGCATATTACCGTTTGAATTTCTACCGTTGGAAGGCAAGAGTCAATGCAGATCCGGAAAATCTGGAAAAGTTGGATTTAATTAATGCTAGCGCACGCTATGCATACTTGCTAGCGCACGCTAATCATAAATCTAGCCGTTGGATAAAGAGTCGTTGGAGAGAAAATCGGACATTGTCAAAGTCAAGATCGAAGACTAGTTGACCAGACGTTAACGCACGCTACCATTACATTACTAGCGCACGCTAGACATGGTATTTTACCATTGCAACAGTCTTTGTGACCGTTCAGAGATTCCAAGTCAAAAACCGATAGCGCACGCTACAAGGCACTATTAGCGCACGCTAATAGTATGTTTTTCAGCATTTGAAGGATGGATCTCACCTATAAATACCCGAAGGACTTGGGTATCAAACACACAACTTCAAGCATTCAAGCATACAAGCATACAAGCAATCAAAGCATACTTGAGCTCAGTTTTATATCTTTTATTGCATTACAATTTGTGAGAAAAGAAAGATACAAGAGTGATTTTCATTGTAATATCCATTATTCTTTGTATTCTTTCATTTGGTTGTAAGTGTTGCATCACTTACACTTGAGCGTAAAAGAAACGAATCAAGAGTCACTAATCCGGTGTTATTAGGATCTTTGATCCGGCATTGTTAGGATTATACTCCCATATTCGTATAGTGAGGATTATCTAGTTCCTATAGAACACTAGATAAACAAACATTTATATTGAGGGAGAGGTTGAGCTTGGACCGATAGAAGACAAGCGATTGTAACGGTTGTGAACTCGGACCGATAGAAGACGAGTTAAGATTGTGGTTTTTCTTAAGCCAATAGAAAAAGAAAGTCGGAGAGAGGACGTAGGCAAGTTGCCGAACCTCTATAAATTCTTGAGTCTTTAAATTCCGCACTATTTTCTATTTACTCGCAAGAAATTTCAGTATTCCGCATCACCACTATTCAACCCCCCTTCTGGTGGTGAATTTATCTCTTCAGTTGGTATCAGAGCGGGTCTCTTTTTAAAGGTTTAACCACCTAAGAGAAAAAGATCCGCAAATGGCACTTCTTGGCCAAATTGAAGGAAATGCTCTCAACCGTCCTCCTTTCTTCGACGGTTCCAATTTCATGACGTGGAAAAAGAAGATGGCGATCTTCGTTCAAGCCTACGATATTGAAAACTGGAAAGTTATTGCTCTTGGTCCTAAACTTGCTAAGAAAGAGGATGGATCGTTGAAAAAGATCGAAGAATTCAACGATGAGGATTGGAGAAACACGCACGTCAACTCACGAGCTACTCAACTTCTATATTGCGCTCTTAATCCCGAAGAACTCAATAGGATATCGTCCTATGAAAGTGCAAAAGAAATTTGGAAAATTCTCGAAGTCACTCATGAGGGAACCACCCAAGTCAAGGAGACCAAAATCAACATGTTACTCCATGACTACGAATTATTTTCCATGAAAGATGAGGAAACGATTACAAATATGTTGGATCGATTTTCAGCTATAACAAATGGTCTTGCATCGTTTGGAAAGCCTATATCGAGCAGCGACAAAGCTAAGAAAATCCTTCGATCGTTGCCACGAGAATGGGATGCCACGGTCACCGCGATCATGGAGTCCAAAGATCTCAACAAGCTCGAATTTAGTGCCCTCATCGGGTCACTCATCAACTATGAGATAGTTCTCAAGTCTAGAGGCACAAAACCAAAGCCTCGGGAAAGAGTAGTCGCATTCAATGTTGATAGCGATGTTGAGGAAGATGTTCCCGAAGATGAAGACGACGAGGAACTCGCTCTCTATGCCAAAAATTTTAGAAGGTATAAAAACCTGATTCAAAAGAGGCGAAGTTTTCTTGGTCGGGATGGCAAATCGGAGCAAAAGAAGAGTGGCTACACTCCTATCAAGAAGTTCGACAATAATTGTCGGAAATATGGTCAAGCCGGTCATTATGCCAAAGAATGTCGAGGATCCTCTTCAAAACCTCAAATGGAAAGATTCAAAAAGAAGGAGGTTCTAATCGCTTCTTGGAGTGATGACGAGGAGGAGATTGAAAGATCTCTAGACGCAAATCTTGCATTCATGGCCCTCGACTCCGAAAGTAATATCAAGGTAGCGGCACCAAGGAAAAACAAGTGGTACATTGATAGTAGATGCTCAAGGCACATGTGCGGTTCCGAGGACTTATTTGAAGACCTCGAATATCAAGATCAAGGACATGTGACCTTTGGAGATAATCAAAAGGGAAAAATCAAAGGAATTGGCAAAGTCGGTAAGGAACCTTCTCCTTCTATCAACAAAGTACTATTTGTTGAAGGTTCGCATCATAACCTCCTTAGCGTTTCGCAACTTTGTGATGAAGGTTTTAAAATTCTATTTGAGCAAACACATTGCACGGCATTTAGAAATAATAAAATTGCATTCATTGGTTTGAGATGTGGAAACATCTATATTGTTGATCTTAATGATAAGAGTTCATTCAATGAAAAATGTCTTATTACCTTGGATGACAATGCATATTTATGGCATCGAAAATTGGGGCATACTTCTTTACCTATTATTTCTATTTTATCTAGACACGACCTTGTTCGTGGATTGCCCAAACTCAAGTTTGATAGAAAGCATTTGTGTGAATCATGCATAAAAGGGAAACATACTCGAGAATCGTTTAAACCAAAATTCGAGGTTTCCACTAGTCGAGTTCTTGAACTCGTGCATATGGATTTGATTGGACCATCTAGACATGTTAGTTTAAATGGTAAACTTTACACTTTGGTTATTGTTGATGATTTCTCTCGATTTACTTGGGTTAGATTTTTAGCACATAAAGATGATGCATTTTCCGAGTTTTCTAAATGGTGTCGTTTGGTATCAAATGAGAAAAATCTCTCCATAATTTCTATTCGCACCGATCACGGAGGTGAATTTGATTGCACCCCGTTTGAACTTTTATGTGATAAATATGGTATTAATCACAATTTTTCGGCTCCTAGAACGCCTCAACAAAATGGAGTTGTTGAAAGGAAAAACCGATCTTTGGAAGAAATGTCGAGGACAATGCTTAATGAATACTCTCTTCCACGATACTTTTGGGCCGAAGCAATTTTTACGGCATGCTATGTGATTAACCGGGTTCATGTTCGTAGAACTCATCTTAAAACCCCGTATGAATTATGGAAGGGCAAAAAGCCCAATATTGCATACTTTCATCCTTTTGGTTGCAATGTATTTATTTTGAACAATGGCAAGGATAACTTGGGCAAGTTTGATGCCAAATCCGACTCCGGAATATTTCTTGGTTATTGTACTAATAAGAAAGCATATTGTGTTTATAATATTAGAACGAATAAAGTTGAAGAGTCCATACACGTTAAATTCAATGATATGATCTCACCCCCGAGAAAGGTAGAATATTTTGATGATGCAGGTACTTTTCCGGATCCCTCACCCGAAGTGAAGAAAATTTCGGAAATCGAAACGAACACAATCGTTGATTTACCGAAAGATTGGAGGCACATCAAAGACCATCCGAAGGACCTTGTGATTGGAAACATTGAAGACGGTGTTCAAACCCGAAGGAGAACCACCGAATTTATGGCTCATTGTGCTTTTGTATCCGAAATAGTTCCCAAGAATATATCCGAAGCTCTCGATGATGAAAGTTGGGTGATGGCAATGCAAGAGGAGCTTGTTCAATTCAAGCACAATAATGTATGGAATTTAGTTCCCGCGCCTAAAGATAAAACAATTATCGGAACTAAATGGGTGCATAAAATCAAGAGTGACGAAGACGGCTATCCTATTCGAAATAAATCTCGTTTGGTCGCTCAAAAATATAATCAAGAAGAAGGTCTTGATTATGAAGAAAGTTTTGCTCCCGTGGCTCGACTCGAAGCCATTCGCTTGCTTTGTGCATTTGCCGCTCATAAGAAGATTAAACTATTTCAAATGGATGTGAAAAGTGCATTCTTGAATGGTTTCATTCAAGAAGAAGTCTATGTCAAGCAAAAAATCGTATGGAGAAGAACTATAAACGCCCTCGCAACAACGACTTTGACAGCAATCGATTCGTCTCCTTCATTGCGTCGAAAATTTTCTTCGATATTCTTCCACAGGAAAGTTTGACCGATTGCTACTACTTCAACTTTAGCAGTCTTGAACGGGTCAAGGTAAGCATTCGCGATTTCTTTGAGGCTTTGGGTATTGCACGATTTGTTGAGTGCAAAGAGATTGTGTACCCTGAGTGTGTTCGTCAATTTTATGCAAATTTGCATCTTGGTGAAAGTGGTAATAATGGAGGTTTCGTGCTCGAAAGCCTCGTGAACGGAACTATGGTGAAGGTTTCTTCGGAAATTCTTCACGAGTTGTTTGGGTTATCGAAAGACGGGTTTGATTGTTGTGGTAAAAACATTGTCGAGGAATCTACGGTGTCCGAGAGAGAGATTGGTGATTTTCTGTGTTCGAAAACAGTCATCGAAGTCACGGATGACGTTTTCGAGAACAATGATTTCGGTATACACATTCGCTTGTTGTTGGCCGCTTTAAAGAAATGCTTAATGCCAAAAGTCAACACCCAACACAAGTTAGTCGGTGTTGATAAGAATGTCGTGTATAGGGTGCTGAAGGATGATCGAGTGGATTTCACTGGGATTGTGATAAGCTGGATGAAAGCTAAAGGGGAGTCTTTTCGGTCGAAAAACTATATGTCGAGAACCAGGAAATTTGGACTTCCATTTGGTTCAGTTCTTACGGTGATTTTTCGACATTTTCGTGTTGACTTGTCTACTGAGGCACACGTTTCGGTGTCTCGGGGACACGAGATAAGTGACATAACCCTCAAGGCTATGCATTATGTCGAGACTTTCAATCGAGGTTGGGTATTGTTTCCATATCTCCGGGATGATGACCAAGTGCCGAAAGGGACACGGATGCCTACACCGACCGAGCAAGTCACGCACCGAGGACCCCACATGCTTAAGGAGCTGCAATCCAAGTCTTTTGTTCGTCATCCAAAGACGAAAGGGAAGCGCCCAATGAGAGATGTTGTTTCGGAGGAAGAGGAGAGCGACCTTTGTGCTCGGATGCGGGGCATCGAGACCTCTCAGGCTGAGATTCGAGAGGATGTTCGGGCTCTACGTTCGAAAGTCCGGGAAGTGCGTGGGCTGATATCCGAGTTCATCCGTTTCACACACCCTTCGTTCCCTTTCCCTTCGTCTTCTTCCGACCCTTAGATTTGAGGATTTTTTGATGTTTGGTTGTAGAAACTTGTTGTTCGAATCATCTTTATGTTTCATGTCATGAAAACTCGTTGTATTACTTGCATTTTATCTTAATGAAATTCGCATTTCACTTCATTTGGCATTTGCTGTTTACAAGTATTGTTGTTTACACTTTAAATAATGGCATTTTCCTTAATATTTGTTATAATGCAACAATTCAGGGGGAGTTCCTTTTTGTTTATGTCAAAAAGGGGGAGAATACTCCAAAAATCAAAATATACTAATATATCGAACAAGTTTACCTTGATTCGAATCATTTCAAAATGTTTTTGCAGGTATTAATTAAATGTTTTGACATCATCAAAAAGGGGGAGATTGTTGACTCAAAATGTATTTTGATGATTATTACATTCAAAACATTTAATTAGATCAATCTCGGCTCGATAATATTTTGACGGTGCTACATAAAACTAGCGCACGCTACTCATCATATAGTAGCGCACGCTATCGGGATATTCATATTCAGTCCAGACAAGTCAGCTGCAGCCAAGTGAAGTCGCCTGATCGATAGCGCACGCAAGCTACTCAATGTTAGCGCACGCTAAGCAACTACAGTTAGCGCACGCTATACCGTAAAAATAACGCACGCTATCGTATTATTCCAGAGGACAGTAAAGATTGGAAGGAAATCAGAAATGGATGTTGCGCACGCTACTCATATCATCTTACGTACGCTAAAGCAAGGATTTAGCGCACGTTACTGCTCAGCTCTAGCGCACGCTACCAATTTTACGGTCTGTAGTCCAGTAGCTACTGGACTCAATTCGTTAAGGCCTTTACGTACGCTACACAAGGTAACGTACGTTAATGAAAGAAATCAGTAGCGCATGCTAAGGTATAGGCATTAGCGCACGCTAAAAGGAGTCTGCATATTACCGTTTGAATTTCTACCGTTGGAAGGCAAGAGTCAATGCAGATCCGGAAAATCTGGAAAAGTTGGATTTAATTAATGATAGCGCACGCTATGCATACTTGCTAGCGCACGCTAATCATAAATCTAGCCGTTGGATAAAGAGTTGTTGGAGAGAAAATCGGACATTGTCAAAGTCAAGATCGAAGACTAGTTGACCAGACGTTAACGCACGCTACCATTACATTACTAGCGCACGCTAGACATGGTATTTTACCGTTGCAACAATCTTTGTGACCGTTCAGAGATTCCAAGTCAAAAACCGATAGCGCACGCTACAAGGAACTATTAGCGCACGCTAATAGTATGTTTTTCAGCATTTGAAGGATGGATCTCACCTATAAATACCCGAAGGACTTGGGTATCAAACACACAACTTCAAGCATTCAAGCATACAAGCATACAAGCAATCAAAGCATACTTGAGCTCAGTTTTATATCTTTTATTGCATTACAAGTTGTGAGAAAAGAAAGATACAAGAGTAATTTTCATTGTAATTTCCATTATTCTTTGTATTCTTTCATTTGGTTGTAAGTGTTGCATCACTTACACTTGAGCGTAAAAGAAACGAATCAAGAGTCACTAATCCGGTGTTATTAGGATCTTTGATCCGGCATTGTTAGGATTATACTCCCATATTCGTATAGTGAGGATTATCTAGTTCCTATAGAACACTAGATAAACAAACATTTATATTAAGGGAGAGGTTGAGCTTGGACCGATAGAAGACAAGCGATTGTAACGGTTGTGAACTCGGACCGATAGAAGACGAGTTAAGATTGTGGTTTTTCTTAAGCCAATAGAAAAAGAAAGTCGGAGAGAGGACGTAGGCAAGTTTCCGAACCTCTATAAATTCTTGAGTCTTTAAATTCCGCACTATTTTCTATTTACTCGCAAGAAATTTCGGTATTCCGCATCACCACTATTCAACCCCCCTTCTAGTGGTGAATTTATCTCTTCAGTTGGTATCAGAGCGGGTCTCTTTTTAAAGGTTTAACCACCTAAGAGAAAAAGATCCGCAAATGGCACTTCTTGGCCAAATTGAAGGAAATGCTCTCAACCGTCCTCCTTTCTTCGACGGTTCCAATTTCATGACGTGGAAAAAGAAGATGGCGATCTTCGTTCAAGCCTACGATATTGAAATCTGGAAAGTTATTGCTCTTGGTCCTAAACTTGCTAAGAAAGAGGATGGATCGTTGAAAAAGATCGAAGAATTCAACGATGAGGATTGGAGAAACACGCACGTCAACTCATGAGCTACTCAACTTCTATATTGCGCTCTTAATCCCGAAGAACTCAATAGGATATCGTCCTATGAAAGTGCAAAAGAAATTTGGGAAATTCTCGAAGTCACTCATGAGGGAACCACCCAAGTCAAGGAGACCAAAATCAACATGTTACTCCATGACTACGAATTATTTTCCATGAAAGACGAGGAAACGATTACAAATATGTTGGATCGATTTTCAGCTATAACAAATGGTCTTGCATCGTTTGGAAAGCCTATATCGAGCAGCGACAAACCTAAGAAAATCCTTCGATCGTTGCCACGAGAATGGGATGCCACGGTCACCACGATCATGGAGTCCAAAGATCTCAGCAAGCTCGAATTTAGTGCCCTCATCGGGTCACTCATCAACTATGAGATCGTTCTCAAGTCTAGAGGCACAAAACCAAAGCCTCGGGAAAGAGTAGTCGCATTCAATGTTGATAGCGATGTTGAGGAAGATGTTCCCGAAGATGAAGACGACGAGGAACTCGCTCTCTATGCCAAAAATTTTAGAAGGTATAAAAACCTAATTCAAAAGAGGCGAAGTTTTCTTGGTCGGGATGGCAAACCGGAGCAAAAGAAGAGTGGCTACACTCCTATCAAGAAGTTCGACAATAATTGTCGGAAATGTGGTCAAGCCGGTCATTATGCCAAAGAATGTCGAGGATCCTCTTCAAAACCTCAAATGGAAAGACTCAAAAAGAAGGAGGTTCTAATCGCTTCTTGGAGTGATAACGAGGAGGAGATTGAAAGATCTCTAGACGCAAATCTTGCATTCATGGCCCTCGACTCCGAAAGTAATATCGAGGTACCGGCACCAAGGAAAAACAAGTGGTACATTGATAGCGGATGCTCAAGGCACATGTGCGGTTCCGAGGACTTATTTGAAGACCTCGAATATCAAGATCAAGGACATGTGACCTTTGGAGATAATCAAAAGGGAAAAATCAAAGGAATCGGCAAAGTCGGTAAGGAACCTTCTCCTTCTATCAACAAAGTACTATTTGTTGAAGGTTTGCATCATAACCTCCTTAGCGTTTCGCAACTTTGTGATGAAGGTTTTAAAATTCTATTTGAGCAAACACATTGCACGGCATTTAGAAATAATAAAATTGCATTCATTGGTTTGAGATGTGGAAACATCTATATTGTTGATCTTAATGATAAGAGTTCATTCAATGAAAAATGTCTTATTACCTTGGATGACAATGCATATTTATGGCATCGAAAATTGGGGCATACTTCTTTACCTATTATTTATATTTTATCTAGACACGACCTTGTTCGTGGATTGCCCAAACTCAAGTTTGATAGAAAGCATTTGTGTGAATCATGCATAAAAGGGAAACATACTCGAGAATCGTTTAAACCAAAATTCGAGGTTTACACTAGTCGAGTTCTTGAACTCGTGCATATGGATTTGATTGGACCATCTAGACATGTTAGTTTAAATGGTAAACTTTACACTTTGGTTATTGTTGATGATTTCTCTCGATTTACTTGGGTTAGATTTTTAGCACATAAAGATGATGCATTTCCCGAGTTTTCTAAATGGTGTCGTTTGGTATCAACTGAGAAAAATCTCTCCATAATTTCTATTCGCGCCGATCACGGAGGTGAATTTGATTGCACCCCGTTTGAACTTTTATGTGATAAATATGGTATTAATCACAATTTTTCGGCTCCTAGAACGCCTCAACAAAATGGAGTTGTTGAAAGGAAAAACCGATCTTTGGAAGAAATGTCGAGGACAATGCTTAATGAATACTCTCTTCCACGATACTTTTGGGCCGAAGCAATTTTTACGGCATGCTATGTGATTAACCGGGTTCATGTTCGTAGAACTCATCTTAAAACCCCGTATGAATTATGGAAGGGCAAAAAGCCCAATATTGCTTACTTTCATCCTTTTGGTTGCAATATATTTATTTTGAACAATGGCAAGGATAACTTGGGCAAGTTTGATGCCAAATCCGACTCCGGAATATTTCTTGGTTATTGTACTAATAGCAAAGCATATCGTGTTTATAATATTAGAATGAATAAAGTTGAAGAGTCCATACACGTTAAATTCAATGATATGATCTCACCCCCGAGAAAGGTAGAATATTTTGATGATGCAGGTACTTTTCCGGATCCCTCACCCGAAGTGAAGAAAATTTCAGAAATCGAAACGAACATAATCGTTGATTTACCGAAAGATTGGAGGCACATCAAAGACCATCCGAAGGACCTTGTGATTGGAAACATTGAAGACAGTGTTCAAACCCGAAGGAGAACCACCGAATTTATGGCTCATTGTGCTTTTGTATCCGAAATAGTTCCCAAGAATATATCCGAAGCTCTCGATGATGAAAGTTGGGTGATGGCAATGCAAGAGGAGCTTGTGCAATTCAAGCACAATAATGTATGGAATTTAGTTCCCGCGCCTAAAGATAAAACAATTATCGGAACTAAATGGGTGCATAAAATCAAGAGTGACGAAGACGGCTATCCTATTCGAAATAAATCTCGTTTGGTCGCTCAAGGATATAATCAAGAAGAAGGTCTTGATTATGAAGAAAGTTTTGCTCCCGTGGCTCGACTCGAAGCCATTCGCTTGCTTTGTGCATTTGCCGCTCATAAGAAGATTAAACTATTTCAAATGGATGTGAAAAGTGCATTCTTGAATGGTTTCATTCAAGAAGAAGTCTATGTCAAGCAAAAATCGAAAGGCCATGGAGAAGAACTATAAACGCCCTCGCAACAACGACTTTGACAGCAATCGATTCGTCTCCTTCATGCGTCGAAAATTTTCTTCGATATTCTTCCACAGGAAAGTTTGACCGATTGCTACTACTTCAACTTTAGCAGTCTTGAACGGGTCAAGGTAAGCATTCGCGATTTCTTTGAGGCTTTGGGTATTGCACGATTTGTTGAGTGCAAAGAGATTGTGTACCCTGAGTGTGTTCGTCAATTTTATGCAAATTTGCATCTTGGTGAAAGTGGTAATAATGGAGGTTTCGTGCTCGAAAGCCTCGTGAACGGAACTATGGTGAAGGTTTCTTCGGAAATTCTTCACGAGTTGTTTGGGTTATCGAAAGACGGGTTTGATTGTTGTGGTAAAAACATTGTCGAGGAATCTACGGTGTCCGAGAGACAGATTGGTGATTTTCTGTGTTCGAAAACAGTCATCGAAGTCACGGATGACGTTTTCGAGAACAATGATTTCGGTATACACATTCGCTTGTTGTTGGCCGCTTTAACGAAATGCTTAATGCCAAAAGTCAACACCCAACACAAGTTAGTCAGTGTTGATAAGAATGTCGTGTATAGGGTGCTGAAGGATGATCGAGTGGATTTCATTGGGATTGTGATAAGCTGGATGAAAGCTAAAGGGGAGTCTTTTCGGTCGAAAAACTATATGTCGAGAACCAGGAAATCTGGACTTCCATTTGGTTCAGTTCTTACGGTGATTTTTCGACATTTTCATGTTGACTTGTCTACTGAGGCACACGTTCCGGTGTCTCGGGGACACGAGATAAGTGACATAACCCTCAAGGCCATGCATTATGTCGAGACTTTCAATCGAGGCTGGGTATTGTTTCCATATCTCCGGGATGATGACCAAGTGCCGAAAGGGACACGGATGCCTACACCGACCGAGAAAGTCACGCACCGAGGACCCCACACGCTTAAGGAGCTGCAATCCAAGTCTTTTGTTCGTCATCCGAAGACGAAAGGGAAGCGCCCAATGAGAGATGTTGTTTCGGAGGAAGAGGAGAGCGACCTTTGTGCTCGGATGCGGGGCATCGAGACCTCTCAGGCTGAGATTCGAGAGGATGTTTGGGCTCTACGTTCGGAAGTCCGGGAAGTGCGTGGGCTGATATCCGAGTTCATCCGTTTCACACACCCTTCGTTCCCTTTCCCTTCGTCTTCTTCCGACCCTTAGATTTGAGGATTTTTTGATGTTTGGTTGTAGAAACTTGTTGTTCGAATCATCTTTATGTTTTATGTCATGAAAACTCGTTGTATTACTTGCATTTTATCTTAATGAAATTCGCATTTCACTTCATTTGGCATTTGCTGTTTACAAGTATTGTTGTTTACACTTTAAATAATGGCATTTTCATTAATATTTGTTATAATGCAACAATTCAGGGGGAGTTCCTTTTTGTTTATGTCAAAAAGGGGGAGAATACTCCAAAAATCAAAATATACTAATATATCGAACAACTTTACCTTGATTCGAATCATTTCATAATGTTTTTGCAGGTATTAATTAAATGTTTTGACATCATCAAAAAGGGGGAGATTGTTGACTCAAAATGTATTTTGATGATTATTACATTCAAAACATTTAATTAGATCAATCTCGGCTCGATAATATTTTGACGGTGCTACATAAAACTAGCGCACGCTACTCATCATATAGTAGCGCACGCTATCGGGATATTCATATTCAGTCCAGACAAGTCAGCTGCAGCCAAGTGAAGTCGCCTGATCGATAGCGCACGCAAGCTACTCAATGTTAGCGCACGCTAAGCAACTACAGTTAGCGCACGCTATACCGTAAAAATAACGCACGCTATCGTATTATTCTAGAGGACAGTAAAGATTGGAAGGAAATCAGAAATGGATGTTGCGCACGCTACTCATATCATCTTACGTACGCTAAAGCAAGGATTTAGCGCACGTTACTGCTCAGCTCTAGCGCACGCTACCAATTTTACGGTCTGTAGTCCAGTAGCTACTGGACTCAATTCGTTAAGGACTTTACGTATGCTACACAAGGTAACGTACGTTAATGAAAGAAATCAGTAGCGCACGCTAAGGTATAGGCATTAGCGCACGCTAAAAGGAGTCTGCATATTACCGTTTGAATTTCTACCGTTGGAAGGCAAGAGTCAATGCAGATCCGGAAAATCTGGAAAAGTTGGATTTAATTAATGCTAGCGCACGCTATGCATACTTGCTAGCGCACGCTAATCATAAATCTAGCCATTGGATAAAGAGTCGTTGGAGAGAAAATCGGACATTGTCAAAGTCAAGATCGAAGACTAGTTGACCAGACGTTAACGCACGCTACCATTACATTACTAGCGCACGCTAGACATGGTATTTTACCGTTGCAACAGTCTTTGTGACCGTTCAGAGATTCCAAGTCAAAAACCGATAGCGCACGCTACAAGGCACTATTAGCGCACGCTAATAGTATGTTTTTCAGCATTTGAAGGATGGATCTCACCTATAAATACCTGAAGGACTTGGGTATCAAACACACAACTTCAAGCATTCAAGCATACAAGCATACAAGCAATCAAAGCATACTTGAGCTCAGTTTTATATCTTTTATTGTATTACAAGTTGTGAGAAAAGAAAGATACAAGAGTGATTTTCATTGTAATATCCATTATTCTTTGTATTCTTTCATTTGGTTGTAAGTGTTGCATCACTTACACTTGAGCGTAAAAGAAACGAATCAAGAGTCACTAATCCGGTGTTATTAGGATCTTTGATCCGGCATTGTTAGGATTATACTCCCATATTCGTATAGTGAGGATTATCTAGTTCCTATAGAACACTAGATAAACAAACATTTATATTGAGGGAGAGGTTGAGCTTGGACCGATAGAAGACAAGCGATTGTAACGGTTGTGAACTCGGACCGATAGAAGACGAGTTAAGATTGTGGTTTTTCTTAAGCCAATAGAAAAAGAAAGTCGGAGAGAGGACGTAGGCAAGTTGCCGAACCTCTATAAATTCTTGAGTCTTTAAATTCCGCACTATTTTCTATTTACTCGCAAGAAATTTCGGTATTCCGCATCACCACTGTAACACCCCCAAGTTATTCAGGGTATATTACAGCGCCGTGAGCCCCGCCGTGGGACCCACAAGGCTAAACATACGCGGAACTATAAACTTGACCGATAAGGTCTACATACAATAGAAAGAAAGACGATACAAATGGTATTCGAAACCATAAACAATGAAACCATATACATCACTGCACAAATCAATACCTCGGCAACACAGGCCGGAACATCAAGGAAACTGAAATACAATACTCGAGTATTTAAAAATCCATTCCAGTACAACAACACTGAATGGAGGAAACCAAAAGAGATAACCGGAGACAAGACACAGTATCACACTTGCCCATCATCTTCATGCCGACCTGGTACCCGCCTGTCCGCTCTCCTGGAACCTGAAATACATGAAACGTATTTCCCCCATAAAGGGGTTAGCCGTCGAATAGCTAGTGCAAGTATAACAATATGAAACATAATACTTCTCGACAATAAAGTAAATGTAATCCGTCAATTCATCAATATCCGTCAATTCATCAATTCAAGACTAGTATTCCGGAATGACTAAAATCTCAAGACGTATGTGAATGCCGTAGAAACGGTTCGTTCATATCATACGCCGTTACATGTAGGAATGCCGTCAAAACGGTTCGTTCATTACATGCCAACATTATTTCATATGAATGCCGTAGAAACGGTTCGTTCATATCAACCATGGAATCGCACCAGAGGCTACGAAACCCTCAGAGGACCATAGGCCCGTCCCGGAGTGGCTAGAAATAATCATACCATCAATATTTCATACTTTCAAAGTCGAGCATACAATCATAAATGTATACTTGCCTTTGAGACATCGAGAAATCGAACGGAGGAAAGGTATGAGTTCGGTAGGTCCGAGAACGCGCTTCCGGCACCTAAACGATTCGCAAGGAATATGACAATTAATTATCCATACTCAAATTACACGAAGAGACTCCCGAAACTCGCCTACGATTCATGTATATTCGTATATAAACAACAACGAGGGCGGACCACAACCAAACCCTCTCGATTCCGTAAAAATCACGAAATATACCATGAGTCCGTAGGGAAACTAAGAATACCAACAAGATTAATCATATTCATCATGAATTAATCGACAAAACAGAACGAATCGGACAAAAAACGTGAAAGCCCCCAATTTTACCAAAAGTAGGGTTCTAAAGATCTAACCTTGATGCGCTGGATCAAGGGATGATATCGGACGAACGATTGATGATATAACCCAAAGAACTCCATGGATATGTTGTTAAACAACATGGCTTCAAGCTTAGAACACGCCCAGCTGCGGAAGAGGAGAAGAAGAAGGTGAAAAATGGCGATAAAAACGTCTACAGGGCCTTTTATAGGGGTTGACTGCCCTGCCGGACACGGCCCGTGCCGATCGGCACGGTCGTGTCGCATACTGGCGGCAGGGACTCGACCGTGTCCTGCTTGACACGGTCGCGGCGCGGAGGGCCTTCCGATAGTGACCCGTCCGACAGCGACTCGGCATGACTCGACCGTGTCCCGGAACACGGTCGGGCGTGTCGGCAGTCGGTTCTGGCTTATCCGGAAGAGTACGGCACGGGCCATGTCGGACGACAAGGCCGAGTTCGGTCGGCAGAAACTTCGGCATTTTCGGACGAGTACGGCACGGGCCGTGTCGGACGACACGACCGAGTCCGGTCGGCGGTGATCGGCCAAAAGCTGAAAAATGAGCGGGTGAGCTAAAACGACCATAACTCTCTCGTCCAGACTCCGATTGACTCACCGTTTGAACCATTGGAAAGCTAACTCGATGCTCTATAATATTGCAAAGATTTAGAATTTTTGGAGTTACCAAAAATTAATGGTGATCTAACAAAGTCGAACTCATACGTGGAAAAGTCGCTAAAGAACACGGAATTCAACAGAACGATACCGAAACGAACTCGGATGACAAAAAGTGTAGAATTAATCATTCTCAGGATGACGAAACGGTCCCAAGAAAGTCGTCAAAATAGACTTCCGTCAAAAATAGAAAATTTCCGGGGATCAAAATTACGGGTATTACATTCTACCCTCCTTAAAAGAAGTTTCGTCCCGAAACTTAAAACAGGTAGGGAGAAGAAATATTTCGCCAGGAAAAACTCAACGAGATGCACAAGAACCGAAACTTACGCCCATACGCGAATCATCAATATAGAACACCACAATACATTACCCGAAGGCAAACCAAACCAATGCCGAAAAAGATACGAATTCACAATGCCCGAAGGCTCCAACGAAAATACCGATACATCACAATGGCCTGAAAGCCGAATGCCCAAAGTCAGTAAATCATCACAATCTGAGATCTCAAAGGAGCAAACTCGATCGGACATACCCCTCGGCGTATGAACAACTGATGCAAATCGTCGGACATATCCAATACAACATGGACTACGAACGATCAATCAATAAAGCTGAAGAGGGACATCACAGTACGCCCGATCCGGAAATGTGTCGGTGCACATGTCCACCCCGTATACGGAATCCAGAATATACGTATGACAATGTACCTAATTAGCCTCAAGAACTACGTCTCGTGTGCACGGTCCAATGCGGAAATATCCACGCATGACCATCGAGTGCCTGGCTAAAAATCCTACACATAACCAATCGGCACGCAGACATGATTCCGGATATGCCACGATACAACATGACAACGAAACTCAAGGGATAAAACATCCGATATGGATCATACGACTCACCAAGTGAACGATGACACACGAATAATGAAAGATCGACACGACCAACGATATTCAAAACAACCATCCTGGGATCAGAATTTCCCTAAGGACCGATTAACACGAGCAACGATCACAACACAACAGTTCGGGAAATCCTCAACTCTCAACGATCACAAAATTACCGAGTTCACAAGAATAATAGTGTGCTGCCTTGAATCGGTCAACACGACAATAATAATTCAACGGATGGGAATTATCGTTGATAATCCCAATTCAATACTTCGATTACCGTAGAATGAACAATCGATAACAATTATACAACGGATGTCTCGGCACCTTTAATCGGTTACCGATAACGAAGATGATAATCGAATACGTCAATGCCTTCAATCAGCCAAAACGACATCAATAGAAAAACACTGATATCAATAACGACGATTCACAAAAAATATCTTGATGGAACATCAATCAATAACAACAATCGATACGTCGATGCCGCGAACCGGCTATCAACAACAATATCTCAAAGGAACATCAATCAACAATAACAATCGATATGTCGATACCGCGAACCGGCTATCGACAACAATATTACCAACAAGTACCGCAATGCCTTAAATCGGCCATTTACGAACAACAATAATATTTGGCATAATTTGCCGAAGGGTATCGTATCAAACAATCCCCTGATATCAATAAAATCACAAAGAGACCAAGTCTCGAAATGATACACACATTCATACACATACATGATAACATTAATCTCATTGACCAGTACAAGTATAAAACTTGCCTCGATATCAATACAACGTCGTTACCAATTCGATTGATTTCGTCTTACGAATTCCCTCAGTCTCGACCAAGTTAATCTACGAACCCTTCAACCTTAACCGCAACACAACAGTCATAATTCACGATCAAACATCATACCTTATTGTAAAACGAAGGATTGATAATCAACCGGTTCGATGACGACCAATATCAATACCACCAAACCACGAACTCAATCGTTTTACCATATCTCGACTAATTACAGTCTGAACAATCCAACTCAGACACTTACAAATCCTGTCCACAATACGAGTCGAAATATGATGATCATATCAGCAACCAATTCGGACCAATAATAAGGGTCTAAATGTTCCAAACTCAATTCTTAAATACGAATTGACAAGGTCCCCTTCTCGTAAATCCATCGTTAAAATTTACTTATGACCGTCATCAATTTGAATCATCCGATTGGTTCAAAACAATAGATAATCATATTAAAAAGGTTATCAAACAATCCAATCATTCGATTTGAATATTTGCTCCATACGTACGGGCTTCCAAATTCAGAGATGAATAATAGTCTCATCAAACTCGTAATCACATTCGTATTCCTATACGAATACTATTTCCAACACATAGTTTAGCTCTAGATATGAATATTCCATATTCATTTTCAAAACATCAACACTTCTAAAAAAAAAAAATTTTATCACCTCGTATAATTCAAGAGTTCTTCAAGAACATGAAATATCCGAAAACACGTTCAGAACAACATATCCGAGGTATATATCTCCATGTTACCATTTTCTTCATCATGTCATTCATACAATCTCAAGAATCGCAACAAAACCCTTATCACCATATGAAGAAGATCTCAATGATCATATCAACATCCGAAATCTCTTATTACAATTCCAATAAATCTCGTATAACATTATCACATGATACCATAATTGTAACACCCTGGATCCTCACAGGAATATTACAAGCCGTAAACCCTTCTCACAAGGATTTACCAGGCTAAGCACAATTTTCCACGTTATTTCAAAAATGTCAAAAAGACTGATGACGGTAATATTTTTCAAATACTAAAAAAAATCATTTTCCAAATACCGTCAAGACGATCAAGGTTAAAATAAAAAAAACTCAGTTTAGGGAATCGGTTTTACAAAATAAAATTTCAGTTGGCAAAATACCAAAATCCATTTCAAAAATACTCACGCAGCGGATAAAAGTACAGTCCAATTTATGCATTTTCATTGAAATAAGACGAACATCAAAATACACGATTCCTAACATACTCCCTCCCAAGTAGTAATCCAAAAAGAAAAAAAAATGAGCCACTATCAAAGGGATATGAGGATTACCTTGTATGGACGAACCACGAAGAAAGAATAATTGAACTCCATTCCAAGAATCATTAAATCATCATAGTCATCATATGGCCTCAAGAACATCAAGATCTCTATGATTCCATAATCATAATCAACATATTCAAAGCATATCATTATCTTCCTTCAACATAAACCTCATAGAATATGGATAACACAAGGAATCACTTCAAGAATCAACAATAGTTCCATAACCAAGCTCTAATTCCATGATTCCAAGCTCACAATCATGTTAAAAGTGCTTAGAACACTCTTAAAAGTGAAGAGGGACGAGTTTTGGAGAGAAATATCTCAAAGGATCGTGAGAGAAATGAAAGGCAACACTTGATATATAAATTGCACTCTCATTACGTGCGTAGGTGTCCTTTCTTAACGTACGTAACAACTTTAACGTCGTAATCCAAAATCCATAACGTCGTAACCAACTCACTGTCTCATTCCGTGCGATCCATTACGTCGTAACCCATACCATACAACGTCGTAATATACCGATTAACTTGCTCTGATCTGATGGTTGTGTCACGTCGTAACACGTCTTGTATAACGTCGTAACACGTCGTTGACTCACTGTCAACATCCTCGCCCGAAAGTTAAGGTTCCATTAATAGCGATCTGGTGTTAGCGTGCGCTAACCAACATGCGTTAGCGTGCGCTAGCGAATATAAAAATCAACACGGGCCTACGCCGGCCGCCTTCCGAACTAACCCGGCAAGTCGTTACGTCGTTAGGGTCCTCCTTAGCGTACGTAACCGAACCTCTTAGCGTGCGCTAAGTATGCACCATAGCGTACGCTAAGTATATATCTTAGCGCGCGCTAGGCATACCTTGTAGCGTGCGCTAACGTAGCTGTACTTAGCCATTTTTCGCTATTCTCGACCAACATCTCGACATACCAAACGATCATACGGCACAATGAATACATAAACACATTCAATAACATTGTCATACGTTCACATCATCCTCAAGAACAATTATCCATCAACGACACCCAACATATAAACGAAAAAAAAATATCCGAAAAATCGGGGTATTACACTCTACCCCCCTTAAAAACAAGTTTCGTCCTCGAAACTCGCAATCACTCGCACAAACAACATTTCAACGGGAATTCAAATTCACCAAGAATTATCTAATAATCCGAACAACATACTTACAAGTCTGTGAAGTCGAAAATCTCCCGTGATACTAGCATGCGACTCCTAAACAAAGTCTCAACATAATACCGATACACACCAATATCGCAATTAGCAATTTAACAAAATCTCAAGGAAGAGTTCACGTCCGTGACCACGGTCACGATTCTTCCTACTTTCAGCCAACATTCTGAAAGGCACACACGTGCGTAAGTATAATCCGAATCGCACATTCTCGAAGTGACCAATTCCCAAGAATACCAAGCTATAAACGAAACGATTAAGAAAAATACGAGAAGAGTGAGAGGACTTACAAGTACCGGTCGCACTGTGATGATGGCAGAGTAGTGATACTGTGGTCAAATGCCGACTCAATCGACCCAAAAGACCGACAGCCTAGGTATCCATAAACCTAAGCTCCGATACCATATTCTGTAACACCCCCAAGTTATTCAGGGTATATTACAGCGCCGTGAGCCCCGCCGTGGGACCCACAAGGCTAAACATACGCGGAACTATAAACTTGACCGATAAGGTCTACATACAATAGAAAGAAAGACGATACAAATGGTATTCGAAACCATAAACAATGAAACCATATACATCACTGCACAAATCAATACCTCGGCAACACAGGCCGGAACATCAAGGAAACTGAAATACAATACTCGAGTATTTAAAAATCCATTCCAGTACAACAACACTGAATGGAGGAAACCAAAAGAGATAACCGGAGATAAGACACAGTATCACACTTGCCCATCATCTTCATGCCGACCCGGTACCCTTTGTCCACTCTCCTGGAACCTGAAATACATGAAACGTATTTCCCCCATAAAGGGGTTAGCCGTCGAATAGCTAGTGCAAGCATAACAATATGAAACATAATACTTCTCGACAATAAAGTAAATGTAATCCGTCAATTCATCAATATCCGTCAATTCATCAATTCAAGACTAGTATTCCGGAATGACTAAAATCTCAAGACGTATGTGAATGCCGTAGAAACGGTTCGTTCATATCATACGCCGTTACATGTAAGAATGCCGTCAAAACGGTTCGTTCATTACATGCCAACATTATTTCATATGAATGCCGTAGAAACGGTTCGTTCATATCAACCATGGAATCGCACCAGAGGCTACGAAACCCTCAGAGGACCATAGGCCCGTCCCGGAGTGGCTAGAAATAATCATACCATCAATATTTCATACTTTCAAAGTCGAGAACGTACAATCATAAATGTATACTTGCCTTTGAGACATCGAGAAATCGAACGGAGGAAAGGTATGATTTCGGTAGGTCCGAGAACGCGCTTCCGGAACCTAAACGATTCGCAAGGAATATGACAACTAATTATCCATACTCAAATTACACGAAGAGACTCCCGAAACTCGCCTACGATTCATGTATATTCGTATATAAACAACAACAAGGGCGGACCACAACCAAACCCTCTCGATTCCATAAAAATCACGAAATATACCATGAGTCCGTAGGGAAACTAAGAATACCAACAAGATTAATCATATTCATCATGAATTAATCGACAAAACAGAACGAATCGGACAAAAAATGTGAAAACCCCCAATTTTACCAAAAGTAGGGTTCTAAAGATCTAACCTTGATTCGCTGGATCAAGGGATGATATCGGACGAACGATTGATGATATAACCCAAAGAACTCCATGGATATGTTGTTAAACAACATGGCTTCAAGCTTAGAACACGCCCAGCTGCGGAAGAGGAGAAGAAGAAGGTGAAAAATGGCGATAAAAGCGTCTGCGGGGGCCTTTTATAGGGGTTGATCGCCTGCCGGACACGGCCGTGCCGATCGGCGCGGTCGTGTCGCACGGCTGGCGGCGAGGGACTCGGCCGTGTCTGCTTGACACGCAGTCACGGCGGAGGGCCTTCCGATAGTGACCCGTCAAGCGGCGGACTTCGGCATGACTCGGCCGTGTCGGGAACACGGTCGGGCGTGTCGGCGATCGGTCAGCTTATCCGGAAGAGTGCGGCCGCGGGCCGTGTCGGGCGACACGGCGAGTTCGGTCGGCAGAAACCCGGCATTTTCGGACGAAATGCAGCACGGGCCGTGTCGGACGACACGACCGAGTCCGGTCGGCGGTGATCGGCAAAGTCGAAAAATGAGCGGGTGAGCTAAATCGACCATAACTCTCTCGTCCGGACTCCGATTGACTCACCGTTTGAACCATTGGAAAGCTAACTCGATGCTCTATAATATTGCAAAGATTTAGAATTTTTGGAGTTACCAAAAATTAATGGTGATCTAACAAAGTCGAAATCATACGTGGAAAAGTCGCTAAAGAACACGGAATTCAACAGAACGATACCGAAACGAACTCGGATGACAAAAAGTGTAGAATTAATCATTCTCAGGATGACGAAACGGTCCCAAGCAAGTCGTCAAAATAGACTTCCGTCAAAAATAGAAAATTTCCGGGGATCAAAATTACGGGTATTACAACCACTATTCAACCCCCCTTCTAGTGGTGAATTTATCTCTTCAGTTGGTATCAGAGCGGGTCTCTTTTTAAAGGTTTAACCACCTAAGAGAAAAAGATCCGCAAATGGCACTTCTTGGCCAAATTGAAGGAAATGCTCTCAACCGTCCTCCTTTCTTCGACGGTTCCAATTTATCTCTTCAAGCTCTAGACATGAATATTCCATATTCATATTCAAAACACCCACACTTCTTATAAATGTTTATCATCTCATATAATTCAAAAGTCTCTAAAGAATAATGAATTAATCCGAAATCACGTCCACAATCAACCAAACGACAAAATTCGATGTTCTAGCATCTAAGTCATCATCCAACTCATAGTCTAAGGCATATATCATCATAACATCAGGAATCGCAACAATACTGCCAAGAACAGTATGATTCCTTAACCATGTTCATGACAACATAACATAATCCAACATATAAGTCATCATGTCATCATCTCCCTTACTCAACTTCTCGTGGACTACAAAGAATCATCATAACGCCTCCATAAACTATTATCATATGAACTAATCATCAACAACAACGTCAAATTCGAAATGTCTGGAGATATTAACCAACATATCTCTTGAAGATAAACAATATCATTCAAAACCACACGAATCATATCAATATTCGCACTTCAACAATAATATCAACATAACTCGGTAATCCATCCATAATCATACTTATAAACTCATATACATGATGATTATCAACTGAAGAACAACGATATTCAATCCAAAACGAAATCCAAAGTGAGTATTAATTACCTCTTCGAAGAAATGGGTTGATTCTCAAGGTTGAATCCATTTCCAATCGATTCCAAGCTTAGTGTTGTTAAAAACGATCTACTCCGCGATTACACAAGTGTTTGGAACCTCAAAATATCCTCCAAGAACTCTCTCTATCGGAGGAAAAGAAGGAACGGGCCGAAAAGGATGACATTACTCAATTGCACACTACTAGCGTGCGTTACTCTCACAAAATAGTGTGCGTTACTTGTTATAGCGTACGCTATTGAGGTCCAGAGGCTACTACCTCATTTCATGCCAGGTAACACGTACGTAAAATCCTTGCCATAGCGTACGTAACATAGCGTTGACTTGCTACAGTGAAAGTCTATTTAGCGTATGCTATTATCCACTAGTAGCGTGTGCTAATCATAGTTGACTCGACAGTCTGCACCTACCCAGAAGATGTCTGTGCACCACATGCCGAAAGCACCCGCGATTGCCGGGATTCCCTTGACTGATCTACATTTAGCATGCGCTAATTCTTATGTCCCGCGTGCGTTAAATGCCGTTGACGCTTGAAAACCGGAAGCTGTCGACAACCTTGACAACCACTCGGATAAGTTCTGACATGGCCTTGCGGGCGCTATTCTAAGCCTTTAGCGTGCGCTAAGCTTGTACACTAGCATGCGTTATGCCTCAATATTAGCGTGCGCTAATTAGGCTACACTTAGCCAATTCCAAATATTCATGTCTGTTGTCTCGACATACTGGACACGTATATATACGACATGCTGAATACATATACTTGATTCAATAACATTCTCATATGATATACCAGATATCAAAATTAAAACATTATAATTCACGATATCCTGAATTATAACTGTCAACCAATCACATCAATTGCACAAATACTACTGTCTCAGTCTTCCAATTATTTTATCTATACTATATAGACACCAAGCTATGCAGTATATCTCAGATAAAATTGCACGAAAAATTTATACTGAAAATCTAGATATTATATACTACCCCCCTTAAAATAAGTTTCGTCCTCGAAACTTGCAATCCTGTCACAAATAACAGATCAACCCAAAATTTCCAAACTCATCACAAGAGCAATCAATCGTCGCCACGAGCGAATAACCAACACAGTATACTTACAGGGGCGTGAAGTCGATGATCTCCCATGATACTAGCATCCGACTGCCATACAGAGTCTCAACATAATACAAACACACACTAATACCGCAATTAGCAATTTGACAATATCTCAAGGAAGATTTCACGTCCGTGATCATGGCCATGACTCTGTCTCCTGTCAGCAAAAATTCTGAAGGGCACACACGTACTTAAGTACAATCCAAATCGCACATCATCGAGATGATCGATTCCCAAAAATACAAAATCACAAGCAAAGCGATTAAAAAAACACCAGAAGAGTAAGAGGTCTTACAAGTATCGGTCGCATAGTGATGATGGCAAAGTAGTGATACTGTAGACAAATGATGACTCAATCGACCCAAAAGACTGACAGCCTAGGTATCCATAAACCTAAGCTCTGATACCATATTCTGTAACACCCCCAAGTTATTCAGGGTATATTGCAGCGCCGTGAGCCCCACCATGGGACCCACAAGGCTATACATACGTGGAATTATAAAATTTGACCGAGAAGGTCCAAATGCAATGTAATGGAAGACAATACAAATGGTATTCAAACCATAACCAATGTATCAAAATACAACACGTCACAAATCAATACCTCGGCAACACAGGCCGGAACTTCAAGGAAACTGAAAACAATACTCGAGTATTCAAAAGCCATTCCAGTACAACAACACTGAATGGAGGAAACACAAAATGTAACCAGAGATAAGACACAGTATCACACTTGCCCATCATCTTCATGTCGAAGACAATATTCTTTCCACGAACAAACATCCCTGAACGAATATACAGTTATTAGAATAATCTCGAATGAGGTACAGTCCATTAATATCAATAAGCCATTGTCCTGAAACCCATGTCGATACGATAAACTATCTCTGATACCCGACATTCCATATAGCAAGCCAAGGCTAATTCACATCTCCGTTTCCAATTACACACAATTAAATCATATACATTATGATTTAATCCAAACTATGGCACAATATACAAACCATCATACCGACAATTTACATTTATATATCATTGCTTTATGAATTACAAATGAATAGAAACTGAAACTATTCATTAAGTGTTACAAACCGAACAAGTATAACTCGCCTCGATACCAATACAACGAAACTGTTACCAATTCAGTTGCTTTCGCCTACGAGTTCCTCAGCCGTGGCCAAAGCAATCTACGAACTCTTCAACCTCAACTGCAACACAACGGTCATATCCACGATCAAACATCACAACTTATTGTAAAAAGAAGGATTAATAATCAACAAGTTCGATAACAATCGATATCAATACCACCAAACCACAAACTCAACAGTTCCACAATATCTCGATTAAACACAGTCTATACAATCCAACTCAGACACTTACAAATCCCTGTCCATAATACGAGCCAAAATCTGATGATCATATCAGCAACCAATTCGAACCAATAAGGGTCTGAATGTTATCGATTCAAAACTAAATTCTTAAATACGAATTAACAAGGTTCCTTCTCGTAAATTCAAAGTGAAAATTTTTCCGATGATCATCATCAATTCGAAACATCCAATTAATTCAACATTATAGATAATCATATTCTAAGGTTATCAACCAATCAAATCATTCGACTTGAACACTTGTTCAATATGTATGGACTTCCAAACTCATAGATAAATAATAATTTCATCAAATTCGTAATCATATTCGTATTCCTATGCGAATATTATCAAAATACATAATTCAGCTCTAGACATGAATATTCCATATTCATATCCAAAACACCCATACTTCTTATAAATGTTTATCATCTCATATAATTCAAGAGTCTCTAAAGAATAATGAATTAATCAGAAATCACGTCCACAATCAACCAAATGACAAAATTCGATGTTCTAACATCTAAGTCATCATCTAACTCATAGTCTAAGGCATATATCATCATAACATCAGGAATTGAAACAATATTGCGAAGAACACTATGATTCCTTAACCATGTTTATGACAACATAACATAATCCAACATATAAGTCATCATGTCATCATCTCCCTTAATCAACTTCTCGTGGACTACAAAGAATCATCATAACGCCTCCATAAACTATTATCATACGAACTAATCATCAACAACAACGTCAAGTTCGAAATGTCTGGAGATATTAACCAACATATCTCTCGAAGATAAACAACACCATTCAAAACCACAAGAATCATATCAATATTCGCACTTCAACAATAATATCAACATAACTCGGTAATCCATCCATAATCATACTTATCAACTCATATACACAATTATCAACTCAAGAACAACGATATTCAATCCTAAACGAAATCCAAAGTGAGTATTAATTACCTCTTCGAAGAAATGGGTTGATTCTCAAGGTTGAATCCATTTCCAATCGATTCCAAGCTTAGTGTTGTTAAAAATGATCTACTCCACGATTACACAAGTTTTTGGAACATCAAAATATCCTCCAAGAACTCTCTCTATCGGAGGAAAAGAAGGATGACATTACTCAATTTCACACTACTAGCGTGCGTTACTCTCACAAAATAGTGTACGTTACTTGTTATAGCGTGCGCTTTCGAGGTCCAGAGGCTACAGCCTCATTTCATGCAAGGTAACACGTACGTAAAATCCTTGCCATAGCGTACGTAACATAGCGTTGACTTGCTACAGTGAAAGTCTCATTAGCGTACGCTATTATCCACCAGTAGCGTGCGCTAATCATAGTTGACTCGACAGTCTGCACCTATCCAGAAGGTGCCTGTGCCCCACATGCCAAAAGCACCCGCGATTGCCGGGATTCCCTTAACTGATCTACATTTAGCATGCGCTAATTCTTATGTCCCACGTGCGCTAAATGCCATTGACGCTTGAAAACCGAAAGTTGTCGACAACCTTGCCAACCACTCGGATAAGTTCTGACATGGCCTTACGCGCGCTAGTCTAAGCCTTTAACGTGCGCTAAGCTTGTACACTAGCGTACATTAGGCTTTAATATTAGCGTGCGCTAATCAGGCTATACTTAGCCAATTCCAATTATTTCTGTCCGTTGTCTTGACATACTGGACACGTATATATATGACAGGCTGAATACATATATTTGATTCAATAACATTCTCATATTATATACCCGATATCAAAATTAAAACAACCTAATACACGATATCCTCAATTATAACTGTCAACCAATCACGTCAATTGTACAAATACTACTGTCACAGTCTTCCAATTATTTTATCTATACTATATAGACACCAAGCTATGCAGTATATCTCAGATAAAATAGCACGAAAAAATTATACTGAAAATCCAGATATTACACATTTAATATAGCTTGAGAGAGATAAGTCTAAACGCTCTGAAGAGCATTTAATGCAAAGACAGAAAGGATGTCTGAAGCATTAAATGCGATCTACTTTAATTCAAACATTCAGCAGCCACCAATCAAGAGACAGACGTCAACATCTCACCAACCATCAACGACTTCATTTATAATGGATACATTTCCAAGGTTATAAATACCCCCAAGCCAGAGGAGACAAATACAAAGTTATTCATAATCGTGAAATCTATGACGAGATCACTGGCATTCTAGAGATTACAAAGAAGTATATTTCATGAGCATACAGCAGTATCCAAGCGAAGAAATATACAAGTCCTCAACGCAAACAGCACAGCATACAGCGATTGTTCATCCGTGATAAAGCTGCTGTTTGAGAAGTGTTCTACCCTATTCATTGAGATTATTATTAGCCCTGTGTGGACTAAGGATCCTTGCGTATTCCGACCTGTGTGGGAAGAATAACATTAAAGACGTAGCTTCGATCTGTGTCAAAAGAAGCGATTCGAGAAAGAGCCCAAGCCAATCTGTGTGAACGGCTCAAATCTACAGTCCCTGTATCAATCTGTGTGACAGGTTTAGTTAAAGTTATGTAGTTGTGTACTTAGTGCTTTTAATAAACTCTTTACTCCTATGTGGAGGACCAGTGGACGTAGAGGGCTTACCTCGAACCACTTTAAACTGCGTGTTATTTACTTTCATTATTTACTGTTTTCATTCTAATGTGATTTGATAGTATACATTGTAAAACCTTGTACGCAAACAGGAGAACAGGAGAACACTTAGTTGCAGTATTTACAGCAACTCACACGACAAATTCCGCTATGCAAACTAACTTCGAAAATCGTATAACTTACTGTGTTTCCATATTCAATCTGTTTATTGTATACTTAGTGGCCAACAATTTATATCCTTAGGAATATAGTGTTAACAAATATAGTCGTTATCGGGTAGGTAGGATGTGGACAACTTCTGATTGGTAGCTTGCTGGATTTGAATGAAAATAATCCATCTTGACTAGCATTAAATGTACTCATACATTCCTGAGCCATCATAAATGCTCTTCAACATCTAAGTCTTTGGCTACAATAAATATGGTCTCCATCCGCATAAATGCATTTACATTATGTGTACTTTATGAATATTAAATTCATTAAGTCACAGCAGCTATAGTAGTGAATGTATAAGTCTTTTCTTCGTGTAGAGCCTACATAAAATATATTATAGCTTATAAGACTCTTTTTCCATAGAAAGCATCTCCAATGTTGTGGCTTCACTTCGCGAAATGCCTGCTATAGAATACCATTGTAAGGATAGTTGTTGTGGTTTTGCACTTATCAAAATTCAATGGGAATTCTCCCACCAATAAGTATTTATTTTCTACAGAATATTGGTTATTATTTGTACTGTGAGACATGTCTATTTTGTATGTTTTGATATTCTCTAATTAACTTTATCATGCATTAATCATTTATATTACTTTGGTTAATTACGTGTCGTATTGTTAATATGACCAAACTGGTTGAATATATGAAATGTGGATTTTATTAACCCTTAAAACAAGAGAAGCATGTTTGGTTCAATAGCTCAGTTAAAGAACAACTTGGTTGATTTTTAATCTTCTTATATGTTTATAGTTTTGATGAATTTTCATATCTCAATTTTTGGTCGAGACTAGGCGCATCCTCCTTAGCATTTGTCTGTTCTTTGGAAGTGCCTAAATGGAATGAATGGTAATTGAGTGAGCCTTTGCTCCATGAGTTTTCCTACTTTCTCTAAAACTTTACTAGTTGAAGTTACTGAAAGGGTCGTTGATTTTGGCATAAAATTAACATATTATCACACCTTAAATAACTCAAATAACTTCTTGGCTATACTTGAGGTCCTTTTTTGCATCATAAGCATGTGCCAATTGCTATGTTTTCAACCTTGTTCTCTCACTCGATATTAGTAAATACTATAGCAGCAAACTAGAATGAGCCTACGATCTACGTTTAAGGATCTGTGATGTGCATAATATAGAGATAGAAATGTGTGAAAGTCTAATTTGCATAGCATCTAACCATTCGTCAATATCCCTCCCAACGAAGGAGTTATGATTTCTATAGTGGAAAATGACAAGTTGCATGAAAATTAATCTTCGATTACTTGTGTTAACCTTTAGTCGGGCGAACTTGGTTCACATTTTTTTTTAAATACTAATTTTATTGAGTTTTCACCATGTCTTTCGAGTACGAGACTAATTCAGTTCTATGGTTTTTTCACTGTAGATGTCTCATGGCAAAATTGAGTGTCTTGCTGATAGTGGCACTAAGCAGACTATTCTTCGGGATAGGCACTTGTCTGAGGAGATTGTCTTACAAATACTTCTTAACAGCAATGATTGATTCCTCCCAAGTGATCCAGGGTAGAGGACCGGTCCGCTCACTTTTGCTATCTAACAGTATGCATATCCATGTCACTGATGCTTTTTATGCCCCTAAAGTCAATAAAATCTTGCTCAGTTTTAAGGACATTAGTGCCAACGACTATCGTCTTTACACTCACTATGAGAAAGGTCAGGAACTTTTGTGTTACTTTGGCAGAATATGGCAGAAGTGTTCTCGAGAAACTTTTGTGTCTTAGTAGTGGTTATACCTAACTAACTATAAGGACTATCTAAACATAACATATGAGTCACGGTGATTTTGATTTTGAGGCATATAGGCTTTGACATGGCCACTTGGTCGCCCCGAATGATATATAATGATACCAATATTAAAAAAATGCGTGTTCATCCATTTTTCAAGTCCTAGAAAATATAAGAAGCAACACTTGACACTAGTACTCATGCAAGTGAGCCTGATATGGCATTGTCCTTACCAACTAAGGACTTAGAGATGGGGCATCTCATTAGAAAATCTTGAACATATCCTGATACTCGTGAAGCGTATGTGGCAATTTAACATGCCAAAAAATCATTTGCAAGTCCTATTCACCAGAAAAGCTTATACTAAGACCTTCATATGCTAAAGACAACACAAAATATATGTTTTTCACAAAGAATACAAGGAGATATATGTGGACCTATTCATCCAGAGTGCGGACCATTCAAGTACTTTATGACTCTGGTTAATACCTTCCGTGATGGTCACACATCACTTTGTTGTCCATAAGAAATGCGACATTTTCTAATCTCCTAGCACAAACTATAAAGTTACTGGATCACCTCCCTGACTGTCTAATTAAGTCGATTAGATTGGAGAATGTTGGAGAGTTTACATTGAAATACTTTGATGATTATTGCATGTCGATCTGGAACGACGTTGAACATCTCATTCCCCATGTTCATTCAGAAAATGGACTGGCAGAGGCATCGATTAAGTGTTTACAGCTTATTATTCATTTATTAGTATTGTCGCATCAATTTTCCACTTGCTGCTTGGGGTTATGAAATTTTGCATGTAGCTTTACTTATTCACTTTTGTCCCACTACCGAGCAAGTTGATAATTGAATATGAGTCTGATATTTCACACTTATGCATCTTTGTTGTGCAGTATATATGCCAATTATGCATCCACAACGTATTTAAATGTGTTTGTGAATGTTGGCTATGAATCATCAAAAATAATCCACTATTTGGAACCTTTGACAGGAGATCTATTTACTCTATGTTTTGTAGATTGTCACTTTAATGAGACAACCTTCCTATCATTACGTAAATCGGTCGATTCCTGTGGAATGACAAGAATTATCTCATGTACTCCCTCTATGTCTCATTATGATTAGAAGATCGAAGTGCAATGCATTTCATATAACACCCCTGATATATTCGGGAATATTACAGCGCCGTAAATCCTTTACATAAGAATTTACAAGGATAAATAAATGAAAAGACAATAATAGATCCTAAATTATGAAATCACTAAAATAAAATACGACAGTTTTGGTTTAATACCGAGAATACAAATATCCAAATGAAGATTATTAATACACCACTTAGATCCAAACATCACAAATTACGACGTACTCGGGTACTTATTAAAATAACCAACAACAGACAATAAATCCGGCCGGAACATCACTCTGCACCCTCGTCGTCATGTAGCTCCAGTGGTTGTTTCCCCGCTCTCCTGGATCCTGAACATAAACAAATATTCACCCCCGAAGGGGTTAGCACAACGATGCTAGTACAAGTACAATAATCATACAATAGTGATGTAATCAACAATCATCATAACAAGTTTCTCCAACGAGAAATAACAACAACACATATCACATCATAACAGTCTCAACATACTGATGGTATTCCAACAAATCCAGCACACACAGCTATAGATTCCCATGATGATCCTGTCGGACCAACGCATGGTGGAACTACCTGTCCAACGATCCAGCGCACACAGCTATAGATTCCCATGATGATTCCCGTCGGATCAACGCATGGTGGACAATTAATCACAACACATGTATATAATACAATCACAATATTAGTGACATAATATAAACAATTCTAATAAAAGTACTTGCCTCGATTCGATGACAAGAATAAAGCTTCCACGAATATCAAAACACTCGAAGGTCTTCCCCTTCGATCAATCACGTTGCTAAGCTCAAACATTAACAAAAGAAATAATATAGAATTCATCTCAAGTCGAACGAACATCTAACAATCCAAATTACGGTCGGAAGTTCATAAAACGTAATCTGCCTGGCTTGCTTAATGCACGCTACATATCCTCTGTAGCGTACGTTAGGGATACTCGTTAGCGCACGCAAACAACAAAGTCTAGCACACGCTATATAAGTATCGGCAGTCCCTCTCTGATCAGCCGACTAACTTCTCTAATGATTTTAACGTACGTTACGTACCAAACATTGTGTACGTTAACTAAGACCGATAGCGTACGTTAATCTACATAGCTTAGCGTACGCTAAGCGTGCATGGAAGTTTCACTTCTGGGCAGATGACTGTTCTAACGATGATGAAACTTACGAACTCCTCAGTGATTTACGTACGTTACTCGTCTACATATCATAAACTTATGAATAATCTTACGGATTCAATCATCTTTGAATTCAAGGAAATGAATATCATCACAACTCTTATATTCAATCTCGATTCTCATTCTCATTTGAAGTTCGGTGATCTCAGGTTGATGCACTAGATTCCATTACCATTATAACATTCAGACTACATCTTAAAGGTGAACTAACGATCCCAATGAAAAGATACAACTTAAGATGATTCTTTCTTAAGTCCTTATAACAAAAGTGATATCAACTCCAAGTTTATGATCAATATGGCAACATTAATCATATGGATAATCAACCTCAGAATATTCCTCTTATCATTTGACGTACTAGGATTCTAACTACGATGTTTTCAACGACGATATCATAAGCATAATCATTCCGACTTCTAAACATGATGTTTGTTTGAATAATTCATCAACTCAATATCTTGGTAGCATGATCATCTTATTCTCAAGAACACGAATCTAAGGCTGGATAGAATTAACATACCTTAAGATGAAGAAAACACCGAGTCAAAAAGGTAGAATTCAACTCCGGTTGTTTGAATGTCAATCCAAGGTGCTTCTCCACTTTAACGATCAATCACAAGTGACATCCAATCTCCAATGATCAAGTAGAGGTGGTCTATGTGTGTTTAAGGAAGATATGAGGCTCTTTGGTCTCTCAAGAACGAAGGACAAGTGAAGAGAATGTAAACCAAGTAAAATGGGGTGTTGTCCCTCTATAACATTTCTGTTCGTATGTTATTTAGCGCACGCTATCACAGTATCCTTAGCGCACGCTAACAAGCGTTGACTCCAAATCTGTCCAGGTTCACCCGCGGGAATCTTATTTGGACCCATGTCCGGCTGGCACATGTGCTAGCCGCCTACCTCAATAATTGACTGCCTAACACACGCAATTCTTCATTCGTAGCATGTGCTAGTTTTAGCCGATAACGCATGTTAAGCTACATTCTTATCGTGCGTTATCACGATTTTGCATGAGAAAATTTGTATGGTGCTATACTCATGTACAAAGATACAAATGTGAGAAATATCATACTCCAATTATCGATATCACGATTCCGAATAATACATGGCTCAAATACAAATGAAATACTCAATAATAAATCCGGATATTACATACTCTCCTACTAAAAAGGAGTTTCGTCCCGAAACTCAAGAAGAAAATAACTCTGGATATTTGGACTTCATGCTATCTTCCGTTTCCCAAGTGCCTTCTTCCACTCCGTGGCGTGACCACTGAACTTTGACCAAAGCGATTGGTTTGTTCCTCAACTGCTTAACTCGACTCTCGAGTATCCTGACCGGTCTTTCTTCAAATGTTCCATCCTTAGCGACTTCGATCTCACCGAAATCAATGACATGACTAGGATCCGGTATATATCTCTGTAACTGGGATACGTGGAACACGTTATGAACATGGCTCAATGATGGCGATAATGCTAATCTGTATGCCAACTCTCCAATTCTCTCAAGAATCTCGAATGGTCTGATATATCTCGGACTCAGCTTTTCTTTTCTCCCAAAACGAAAGATTCCCTGAGTAGGAGAAACTTTTAAAAGTACGTGATCTCCAATACTGAACTCTAATGGACGACGACGTACATGTGCATAAGATTTCTGTCGACTCTGGGCGGTCAACAGCCTTTCGCGAATCAAGGCTATCTTTTCTCGTGTCTGAACAATCAATTTTGGTTCCGTTCCGATCAAATCTGATGAATCGTCCCAACATAGGGGCGATCTGCATTTCCTCCCGTATAAGGCCTCAAACAGTGCCATCTTAATGGAAGCATGCCAGCTATTGCTGTAGGCGAATTCAATCAACGGCAGATGAATTTCCCAATAATTTGACCAATCTAAGGCACAGGCCCTCAGCATGTCTTCCACCGTTTGAATAGTCCTCTCGGATTATCCGTCTGTATGTGGGTGATAAGCTGTGCTGAAGTTCAATTCGGTCCCCAAGGCCTTATGAACTGCTTTCCAAAAATGCGATACAAAGTGACCGTCTCGGTCAGAAATAATAGTCTTCGGCGTACCATGCAATCGAACTATCTCCGAAATAAATACTCGTGCCAACCTCTCTGGTTCCCAGGTGTCCTCAATGCCTAGAAAATGAGCTGATTTGGTTAAACGATCAACTATCACCCAAATCATGTTCATTCCTGTCTTGGTTCTCGGCATACTAGTGATAAAGTCCATCGATATGTCCTCCCACTTCCATTCAGGAACCGGGAGCAGCCTCAGGATTCCGGCAGGTCGTTGATGCTCGATCTTAACCTACTGACAAGTCAAGCATTTCGACACATAATCCGCTACATCTTTCTTCATGTTGCCCCACCAGAAGTTCTGCTTCAAGTCCTTATACATCTTACTGGTGCCCGGGTGGATAGAATAGGGCGAGCTGTGAGCTTCCTTCATAATCGTCTGTTTCAGAACATCGACATCGGGAATGCAAAGTCGGTTCTGAAATCTCAAAACTCCATCATCATGAATTACGAATCTGGGGGCCTTTCCCTTGATCACTTCATCACGTAACCGAATCATCAGAGGATCATCTACTTGCTTATATTTGATTTCTTCGGTTAACAATGAAGTTATTTCCATCACGCACAGTTGTCCTTGGACTCTTTGTAACCATACTTCTGTAATACCCGGTTGTAATTCAGTCATTATCATTCAGTAATTGTCACTCAGTATATTTCACTCATTAATGATCATTCATTGTTTATATTCATTCATAATATTCACTGTTCAGAGTAATTTGTATCGCCATTCATCATCAATCTAGTTGGAGAATCGTGCCGTGTTTATCATCGTTGTCATATTCATAGTGGGCTGTGTGTGAAGAGTAGCGCACGCTATGAACTCTCTTTAGCGCGCGCTAATTGAGTTCAGGTAGCGCACGCTACCTCCCAACACTAGCGCACACTAATGTGTTCCAAGCGGGCAGTCCAGAAGGCACTGGACTTCAGTTGGGTTGTATGTAGCGCACGTTACGAATGGTAAGTAGCGTGCGCTAGTAGGTCGGAGTAGCGCACGCTACGCAGTCGATGTAGCGCGCGCTAAGGACGGATCAGGTAGAGTCCAGTGGCTACTGGACTGTATTGGATTAATTCCTAGCATACGCTACGAGTTGTTACTAGCGTACGCTAATCGGGCTTAGTAGCGCACGCTGAATATTATGTGTAGCGCACGCTACCGTGATCAGAGCAGAGAACAGGAGGTTCTGGACTCCAGTACTGGGCACCAGATAAATTGTTAGCGGACGCTAACATTTTAAGTTAGCGCACGCTAAATATATGGCGGTAGCGCACACTACAAAAGGTATGTAGCGCACGCTACCGATAAAGACAGAGGGTACTGAACTACTCGCTATACCCGTTAGCGCACGCTAAGAACAGGATGTAGCGCGCGATAAACTGGGATCGTTATAAATTGGACAGTGTAGTCTAGATTCGTCATTTGTCACTTCTTTTAATTCCTTCATCGGTTTTGGGCGATTTGGAGCTTCTTGAGGAGTGTTCTTCGAGGTGAAATCAGATATCAACATTTCCAAGCATATAATCCGGAGTAATCATCATTTCATCATCTTCAAACATCATAATCAAGGTAAGAATCTCTTGGATCTAGAATTTCGGATTTTTGGGTTTTCCTTCCGATTTCTTCGTGTAAGCTTGGATTGTTATTGGAATATGTTAGATATGGATTATCTACCTTGGATAAATGTATTCCTATGGATTTAATAACATATATTTCGGATTTCATGTATTGTTGGCGTTTGATTCAAGAACACCTTGGAGTTGACTTTGATACTTGGGGTTTTTCGATTAGTTGTTGTCGTTCACTCGTTTTGTGGATTCCTATGGGATTATTGATATCATTGGAGGTGTTTTGTCGGTTTGAAATACTCATTTTGGAGTTGGTTTCGATATATTCGGGATTGGATATTATCGAAGAATGTATGTTTGCTAAATGTTTGTTTGAATGCCTCAATGAGTTCGGATATTTTTGTATCGACCTTTGAGTTAATCATAATTCATGCTTGATACGTATATTGAGCGGATTATCGGTAATTGTGTCATTCAAGGTTGTTCGAGCGACCGACTTCTCGTTTTAGGACATTGTCGAGGAAGGACATTTCGACACCGGTATTGTGTAAGTAAATTCTTACTCGGTTAAAAGGATATTCAATTCCTTATGTTGTTGTTCATTCATACATGTAATTCACTCATAATATATCGTTCATGTCGAGACTTATAATTATCAACTCATCATGTAACTCACGAGGAACGACGGTTCCAAAATCATTTCATTGAAGCTATCACTCGTTGTATCATTATTTCATCTCGGTGAGTCGTTCTTGATCCTTATCGGATTCTATTCATTACTCCTCACCTTAGTCATTTTGTTCTGGTGATCTTCCGGAATTATATTGCATGGCCATGGGCGCATGTGTGGAATTTTAGTCGGGCACACTATGGTCATGTGTATATGCGGGACTCCGGACACATTGGACTGTGCGCATGGTAATGTATATACGTGGGGCTCCTGACACATTTAACCGTGAGACTAATTAGGCTAATAGCGGGTGTATATGCGGGACTCTGGACACTCAGCTATTTGTGTTATTACTCTGTTCATTCAGGCGTACATTGATGCTCATCATTCAACTTAATTCATTAATTCATTCATGTGATAGATGTATATTGTTCAACGCTTGAAGATTGTTGTTCTATGTAACTGACCCCGTTGGGGGGATGTTGTTTTCAGGTCATGGCAAGGCTAAGGCACGGGAAGAGAACATTGATGGCGAGGAGTCCCAGTGATACTAGTAGGGGGCCCCAGTCCTTTCAGTCTTCATGTTTTCTTCATTTGTATTCCGCTGCAGACTTCCATTTAAATACTCATTTTAATTGGTGTTGTATATTTTATCTTCACATAAAATATACATGTATTCTGTTTTATCCTGGGTGTGTTGTATTTGAAACTCCTCATCGGAGTAATTATTGATATACTGTGGTTCGGTACTACAATTATATCACTTAATTCATTAATTTTCGTTTGCCTAGTAGGTCCCAGTCGGGGGTCCACGGCACTGTAATATTCGCCTGGTTGGGGTGTTACAACTTCAATTCCTTCTCGAATCATCTCTCGTTGAATGCTAAGCTGGGAGGTCAGAGTCTCCAGCATCTGAATAGAAACAGGCTTGCGGCTAAATGCATCGGCCACTACATTTGCTTTGCCTGGATGATAAAGAATCTCCAAGTCATAGTCTGTTAGGCGTATTTTTATACGCTTATTTATCATTATTTTATATTCATTTGAAGTGTAAATCTGCATAAATGAGCTTTTAATGCACTATTATTTTATGTTTTGCAGGAAATTGAAGTCCGGAAGCTCAAACGACGAAAAACGGGCGAAAACGGAAATTTTTGGCCTGGGGCCGCGGCACAAGGAAAGCGAGCCGCGGCACACGCAGATGACCAGCAAACGTTGAAGCCACTATACCGAGGGCCGCGGCACGAGTATGCTGAGCCGCGGCCCGTGAAGAAAAACGCGCGCCCAGGCATAGGCGCTGAGCATGGTGAGCCGCGGCACAGATTAATTGAGTCGAGGCCCACCGGGCGGTTTTGCTGAGTCTTCCGCGTTTCTTTGCCGTTTTTGGAGCAGTTTTCGACCCAATCCCCGGACGCATTTTGGAGGCTGATGATAGCTATAAATAGGGGTTTAAGGTCTGAAAAGCGACATCATCGAACGCCATAGAGAGGTGGATCGATCATCAAGGAGAAGAAGAAGCAGAGAACACCAAGGAGCAGAGAGCGGAAGCTAGAAGAACGGAGGAATCCGAGCTCTTCGACTGCGTTTGATCTTTATGCTTTCTTTATTTATTTCTGTATTTTTATTTTCAATCATGTCAGGCTAAAACCCTGTTCTAGGATTTTGATGAAACCGAGGTTTTAATGAATTAACTTTTGATTATTAATTCAATTCCCTTTTCTATTGAGTTTTCCCAATTGTTCTTAATGCTTTCAATTGTGTGGCCTATAATTGAATTGTTTTAATTACGCAACTCGAATCGGGAGAGGAGAGTTGGTGAGGAAAATAATTGGTGAGAATCGTTTTATCTTTTGAGATAGGAATATACTCATAGGAACTACGTGGCCTTTCTGAAGATTCCGTGCTTTTTGCCTATTGTCGAATTAATTCACCTAGGAATAGAGTGTGTTATTCGCCTTAGAAAAATCTATTGACCTCGGGAGAGGCGGTAGAGTATTTTAGCAACCTTCGCCTTCAATAAATTGGGAAATAATTAAATTCATATAATCGAGAGTAATTCGGATAAACCGAGGTGGATTCACAATCCTAGATTTATTCCTTATTTGATTTTCTTTCTTAAAACAATCATTTTTATTATTTATTCTTTTATTACTTTTGTTTTATTATTATTTGCATCTCAAAATTCGATAGTTCAGATAAAATTAGAATACTCATAAATCGGTAGTTAGTAAGTCAGTCCTCGTGGGAACGATATCTTACTCATAACTTTATTACTTGTCTACGATAACGTGCAGTTGCGTTCAACGAATTTCGCAACAAGTTTTTGGCGCCGTTGCCGGGGACTGATTATTTTTACTAATATCGATTTCAGTATTTCTAGTCTTAGTTTGAACAATTTTTTTTATTTTTGTGTAATTCTTATTATTTGTTTCCGTGTCAGGAATTTCTGGTTAGTGCATGAGAAAATTCGGTAACGAAGGCCTACTACCTTTGGATACTGAACTCGAGCGCACTCTTCGGAGAAGCAAGAAGGAGAAACGTGAGCTACCGAAAACAGGCACCATGGCCAATAACACGGGGAATCACGAAGCAGACAACCCCATTCAGCAAGCTCAACTGGCATTAGCACTCCGTGATTATGCTATGCCACAAATCAATGCGAACTTTTCGGGAATCCGGCGTCCAACCATCCAAGCCAACAACTTCAAAATCAAGCCGACTATTATTCAGATGGTGCAAGCAAGCCAGTTTTGTGGAGTGGCAAACGATGACCCCAACGCGCATATCGCTTCGTTTCTCGAGATTTGTGACACCTTCAAAAACAACGGTGTTACCGATGATGCTATTCGTCTGCGGCTTTTCCCTTTTTCTTTGAGGGACAAAGCCAAATTTTGGTTGAATTCTTTACCGCCGGGCTCTATCACGACTTGGGCAGAATTAGCGCAAGCCTTCCTAGCTAAGTTCTTCCCACCATCAAAGACGGCGAGGCTTAGGAACGAGATAACCACCTTCGGGCAATTTGATATGGAGTCGCTTCACGAAGCTTGGGAGCGATACAAGGATTTATTACGGAGATGCCCACACCACGGCTTACCGGATTGGCTACAAATCCAAACTTTTTCTAACGGATTGAGTGCTTCTACACGCACTCTTGTTGATGCAGCCGCTGGAGGTGCCTTAATGGGAAAAACGATGGCGGAAGCTCATTCTCTATTGGAAGCTATGGCTGCGAATGCTTATCAGTGTCCTTCCTAACGAGTGATTCCGAAGCGAGTTATGGGAGTTTCCGATAACGATCCAATCTCTACACTTTCAGCCCAAGTTGCAGCGCTGACTCAGCAACTTCAAGCTTTTTCACATGCTCCTACCACCATCACCACGGAATCATGTAATTGGTGTAATGGGTCTCATACTAGCGTGGAATGCCAAATTGGAAATCCTTTCGAGCAACACCCGATGGAACAAGCTCAGTTTGTGGGGAATGGGAATCGGCAGAACAATCCGTACTCCAACACATATAATCCGGGGTGGCGTAATCACCCTAACTTTTCATGGAAAACAGACAAAACTCAAATCAACCTCAGTTTGCCCAACACCAACAGCAACCTCCTCCTGCTCCAAAGATCTCTCTCGAGGAAGCAATGGCGAAATTGGTAGCAAATACGAGTCAGTTCATAACCCGTACGGAAGCAACCTTGCAAAACCATTCCGCTTCTATTCGCAACTTGGAAGTCCAACTGGGCCAAATAGCAAATGTGTTAACAGCCCGCCCGAAGGGTACCTTGCTAAGTACGACTGAGACGAACCCCAGAGAGAGTATAAATGCCATTAGTTTGAGAAGCGGGAAGGGAGTGTGTAACCAGCCCGAGAGGAACGAAAAGAGAACTGAGGGTGAGGAGAAGAAAAATTTGGCGACTGAGGAACCACAAAATTCTAGACCCTCAAAACTGTTTCCTGACAATCCGAAGCCATACGTGCCACCTGTCCTGTTTCCACAGCGTTTGCAAAAGCAAAAACTTGACAAGAAATTCTCCAAGTTTCTTGACGTTTTCAAGAAACTACATATAAATATTCTATTTGCTGATGCCTTGGAACAAATGCCGAGCTATGTCAAGTTTATGAAAGAGATCTTATAAAATAAAAGGAAACTCGAAGAATATGAGACAATGGCATTGACGGAAGAGTGCAGCACCATCTTGCAGAAAAAGCACCCGCCAAAATTGAAGGATCCAGGAAGTTTTAATATACCGTGCACTATAGGAGATTTGTCTTTTGATAGAGCGTTGTGTGATCTCGGCGCCAGCATTAATCTTATGCCCCTTTCCATATTTAAGAAGCTAGGCATTGGGGAGGCCAAGCCGACAACAATCTCGCTGCAATTAGCCGATAGATCTATCAAATATCCGAGGGGAGTAATAGAGGACGTCTTAGTCAAGGTTGATAAATTCATCTTTCCGGCCGATTTCATTGTGCTCGACATGGAGGGGGACCACGACATCCCAATTATCTTGGGAAGACCATTCTTAGCTACTGGCCGAACTCTCATTGACATGGAAGAAGGGAAACTCACTCTGCGGGTTCAAGATGAGCAAGTCACTTTCCAAGTGTTTAAATCCTTTCCGTGTCCAAGTAGTGTCGAGAAGAGTTCACAAATTGAAAGTGTAGATATCTTTGTGAAGGACGCACACCGGAAGAATTGTAGGTCGAAAAATTCAGAATCCATTTTAGTTGCTCCGACATCGAAGAAAATCGTAGAACGAGTCGCATATCTTAGGCATTTGGACATGTCGTCTTCATCAACCGTTCACTCACCAACGAAAAAGTCTAATGTTGTCATAAGTTCGTTCGTGAAAAAGGAGAATAAGCCGGAAGTGAAACGGGGGCCAAGTCGTGTGCAGTATGGGTGTTTTGGAAAATTGTTTTTGTTTAAATATTTTCGCAAAGAACAGTGGATGTCCAAACCGAAAATCGAATTGTTAAAGACCAATGGTCAAAATTTTAAAACACATATTAATGGTTAGATGGACGGGGCGGAGTTCAAATGGTCTTTGCGAAATGCGAATTGATCTTCAAAAAGTCTGGCTGAAGACTATAAACTTAGCGCTTCTCGAGAGGCAACCGGAGTATTAGTTGTAGATTTTTGTTTTTCAATATTTTCTTGCATTTTTGGATCTTTATTTTTTCATCATTTTTGCTTGGATTTGCTTATCCCTCTCGTTTTTGATGTGTTCCTTTGAAAATTCTGTGCAGAAATCACTTCAGGAGAAAATTCAGCATTGGGCCGCGGCACAAGGATAGTGAGCCGCGGCACACACAAGTTGAAGGAAAAGGGCCAAACAAATTGTACTCTGTGCCGCGGCACGACCTTACTGAGACGCGGCACACACGGTCCCTGAGCCGCGGCACATATGCACTGAGACGCGGCACGCCAAATGTCCAAGAAACGCCCAGGAAGCTGTACTCCGTGCCGCGGCACAGACAGAATGAGCCGCGGCACACTAACATGCTGAGCCGCGACACCCGTACACTGAGCCATGGCACATGACGACATAGCAAACACGCCCAGCAGGCTGTACTCTGGGTCGCGGCTCACTTAAGTTGTGCCGCGGCCCCTGTTCGGAATTTCAACAGCCCAGGTATCCTTTATAACACGGATCGGACGACATTCAAGGTAAGTTTCTTTTCCTTTCTTCGCACAGCGATCGGACGAAAACCTCTTCTCACTTATTCTTCTTCTTGCATCCTTCAATCCAAGCAAGGTAATTCTCAATCCTTATCGCTACATGGTTTGAATGCGAAGTATTGTTATTCATTTGATGATGAATATGTTGTTAGTTTTTTTTTAAGTTTTATAAAAATTTGAGTTGGGATATGAAATCTTTGATTGAATTATTGATGGTATTTTGTTGATCATGAACGAATTTTTGATGTTAATTGTCATTTTTCCATGACTATCGATTCATGTTGCTATTATTGGGGAAGTAGATTGAACCATTGTAAGTCTTGTTCTTCATTTAAACTCATGCATACCGAGTGTTTGATGAATTGCGTCAATGAAAAATTTTTAAGCCAAGCATTTTCAAACTATGTGCAACGAATGATTTTATCTGATTACATTGTGCCCCACCCCTTACGTCAAGTTTAAACGTGAAAGCTCAACTTTAATTTTCTCTCACGACGGTGCAAGCTCGCTCAACTCGATATTCACGTTTCGCATATCTTTAGTCAAGTGGTGTTGTTTTCCTTATAACTTAAGTAATTTCCGGTGTTTATCTTTTCAGGAACTCGCCATGGCTAGAAAGAGGAAGGATAGCACAAGGGCTAGGACACAATCGTCCCCCACAAGAGGGGAAACTTCACATAGCCGAGCTGAGTTGGAGTCGACCAATTCTCCGACCCGAAAATTCATAAAATAATCAATGAAAAGATCCGTCCTCGACCTTTGATTCCGGAGCGGGGATTCACTCCCGCCCCCCAGGACGGTGAGCTTCTGACGATGATTTACGAGATGGGGTGGGCCCATTTCGCTGCGCCTCCCGAGCCAGGTGTTATCTCCATAGTCCAGGAGTTTTATGCTAGCGCTCTGTTGAAGCATATTCGGGCTGGGCAGATGATACCGCAGTCAGATACTCGGACTCAGGTCGTCGTCCGAGGCATTACTGTGGATTTTTCAGTGGCCTCCATTCGGAGAATATGCGAGCTACCAGTGGTGGACGATACAGCGTATACACGAGCTATGAGTGGCCTCACGAGGGAGGCCCTGCTTGAGGCACTCACACAGCCCGGCTCCGTATGGGAGACTCGCACCCCGGGTTCTTTGGCCTTCTACTTTAAGAGCTCGCGCCTCAGTCGGCTCGGGCGAGCCTGGTTGTATTTCCTCTGCGCACGTGTTGATCCTACCTCTCATATTCGCTCAGTTTTACTCTCTTGTGCCCGTACATTATATGTTATCACTTCCGGTGTTAGATTCGATGTGGCCCCTCTTCTGGTCCGATCTATCCTTCTATGCATTCAAGGAGGGTCCAAGACGGGGCTGAAGCACCCATCTCTTATTTGCGCTCTATTCCGCCAGTCAGGCATGACTTGGTCGGATGACGAGCCGATGTTAGCACCCCAGGGCCCGATAGACCATCGCATCATTTCGCATTTTGACCAGTGGGGTGGAGCGCCGGCGCATGCTCGGGGACGAGGATTTCTTCTTGATGAGGCACATGAGCAGTCCCCTGAGCCTCTTCTTCTGATACATGGGCAGGCAGAGTCCAGCCCGCCGCCCGAGAGAGAGCACCTGCAGGCTATGTTCGACGGCCTGAGAGAGGAGATGAGAAGAGAGAGAGAGAGAGCCACTTAGCTGCCCTGAGAGAAGAGATGCGGACGGAGAGAGAGCATCCTCGCAGCCGTCCGGGAGGAGATGAGAGAGCAGGCCCGCCGGGCCAACCGACGTGAGGGATGCTTACCATCGGGACTACCTTTCTGCGTGGACGAGCCATATTCTGCACCCGGACGGGCCATTCATTCCACCAGTTAGGCCAGCCACACCACATTCCTCGCCGGACAAGGCCGGCACCAGTTCATGAGCGGCCATAAGGGGAGTACTTGACCTTCTTCTTTTATTGCATATTACTAGTTGTGTCCATTGAGGTCAATGTACGTCCTAAGTTTGGGGGGGTTTACTTTCTGTTGCTTTTTACTTATTCGTTTGCATTTTTCGATATTTTTAGTTATTTTTGACGCCAGCCTTGCTTGTCGTGATATTAATTGCATTGGTGAATTTTTCGTGCTCCTCTGTGTAAAACTGATGTTACGATACTGATTTCTATTTGAAGAAACGGTTGACTTTTGGTCGAGTGGCAGTCAGCGATATCTGTTTCCGTTGAGTATGCATTTCGGTCTGATACTTTTCGTGATTGTAGAAATTTTAGTGTATAAGAAAGGAGACATACGTGTTTTCAAATCGCTGTTTATACGTTTGGTTACACTTTTCGCATAGCTAGTCATCCAGTAACGTGAGTCGTGTTGGCACTTAATTTGAGTTTAGAGTCGGACAGTCTTTCCCAAAAAGTTGAGATATTATTTGTTCTATGATGGGAAGTCTAGTAACCGGGGGTATTCGCGTGACCCGTTGTTTACTCTCGCGTAAAATGACAACCCTGATTAAACTAGTGGTTTAGAGATATCGCACGTGCCGATGATGGGGAGCCTAGTAACCGAGGGTATTCACGTGACCCGTTGTTTACTCTCGCGTAAAACAGCGACTTTGAATCGGACATGCGAGAATAGCTATTCGAGTTTTTTCTCCGCTGTGGAGGGGAACTTAGTAACTAGAAGCATCCATGTGCCCCATGAGTGTCTTTTACGTCAAACGGTTCCCCAATACATGAGAATGGAAATCCACCCTAGGGTTATCCCGATGAAACATCCCGAGAGCCGGAACCTAGTGGTTAACTCGAATCATTTTATTGATCATATATAAGGGAATGTTGTCCGAGGGTTATTTTTGACGATGAAACTCTTGAAATTTTTGCCACTAGACTGTGGGACTGGGCGAGTTGGCTTGTTTACTCTAACCCCTCGGACTGGCGGTCGATTAAATTCACGCTTGTTAATCTTTGAGCTTGATTTTCTTCATAAACGATTGATTAGCACTAAAAATGGGTACTTTGTGGAATCAGTGTCCTTGATGTGACTCACTACTACGATACTCATACTATTCTTTGAGATTTTCAGGGTAGTATTGATTAAGTTGAGCACTATGGATTTGCACGATCATTCACGATATTTTTTGTGTTTATGTGAAATTGATTCTTTTTGCTTGAGGACAAGCAAAGGCTCAAGTTTGGGGGTATTTGTTAGGCGTATTTTTATACGCTTATTTATCATTATTTTATATTCATTTGAAGTGTAAATATGCATAAATGAGCTTTTAATGCACTATTCTTTTATGTTTTGCAGGAAATTGAAGTCCGGAAGCTCAAACGACGAAAAACGGGCGAAAACGGAAATTTTTGGCCTGGGGCCGCGACACAAGGAAAGTGAGCCGCGGCACACGCAGATGACCAGCAAACGTTGAACCCACTGTACCGAGGGCCGCGGCACGAGTATGCGGAGCCGCGGCCCATGAAGAAAAACGCGCGCCCAGGCATAGGCGCTGAGCATGGTGAGCCGCGGCACAGATTAAGTGAGTTGCGGCCCACCGGGCGGTTTTGCTGAGTCTTCCGCATTTCTTTGCCGTTTTTGGAGCAGTTTTCGACCCAATCCCCGGACGCATTTTGGAGGCTGATGATAGCTATAAATAGGGGTTTAAGGTCTGAAAAGCGACATCATCGAACGCCAGAGAGAGGTGGATCGATCATCAAGGAGAAAAAGAAGCAGAGAACACCAAGGAGCAGAGAGCGGAAGCCAGAAGAACGGAGGAATCCGAGCTCTTCGACTGCGTTTGATCTTTATGCTTTATTTATTTATTTCTGTATTTTTATTTTCAAGCATGTCAGGCTAAAACCCTGTTCTAGGATTTTGATGAAACCGAGTTTTGATGAATTAACTTTTGATTATTAATTCAATTCCCTTTTCTATTGAGTTTTCCCAATTATTCTTAATGCTTTCAATTGTGTGGCCTATAATTGAATTGTTTTAATTACGCAACTCGAATCGGGAGAGGAGAGTTGGTGAGGAAAATAATTGGTGAGAATCGTTTTATCTTTTGAGATAGGAATATACTCATAGGAACTACGTGGCCTTTCTGAAGATTCCGTGCTTTTTGCCTATTGTCGAATTAATTCACCTAGGAATAGAGTGTGTTATTCGCCTTAGAAAAATCTATTGACCTCGGGAGAGGCGGTAGAGTATTTTAGCAACCTTCGCCTTCAATAAATTGGGAAATAATTAAATTCATATAATCGAGAGTAATTCGGATAAACCGAGGTGGATTCACAATCCTAGATTTATTCCTTATTTGATTTTCTTTCTTAAAACAATCGTTTTTATTATTTATTCTTTTATTACTTTTGTTTTATTATTACTTGCATCTCAAAATTCGATAGTTCAGATAAAATTAGAATACTCATAAATCGGTAGTTAGTAAGTCAGTCCTCGTGGGAACGATATCTTACTGATAACTTTATTTCTTGTCTACGATAACGTGCACTTGCGTTCAACGAATTTCGCAACATAGTCCTTAATAAGTTCTAGCCATATCATTTGCCGCATGTTCAACTCTTTCTGACTGAAAATGTATTTAAGACTCTTGTGATCCGTAAAGATCTGACAGTGAGTCCCGTAAAGGTAATGTCTCCAGATTTTCAAAAATTACTGCTGCTAGCTCCAAATCATACGTTGTGTAATTCACTTCATAAGGCTTCAGCTGTCGTGACGCATAAGCGATCACCTTATCGTTCTGCATCAGTACGCATCCGAGTCCTTGGTTCGAAGCATCACTGTAAATTATAAATCCTCCAGTTCCCTGTGGAAGTGTTAAAATCGGTGCAGTCGTCAATCTCCTCTTCAATTCATCAAAGCTTTTCTGACACAACTCGTTCCACTCAAACTTTTGAGTTTTCTACAGTAGTCGAGTAAGTGGGCGGGAAATTTTGGAAAACCCTTCCACGAACCGACGATAATACCCAGCAAGTCCTAAGAAACTCCGGACTTCTTTCACGTTCTTTGGAGGCTTCCAATCCATAACCGCTTTGATCTTCTGAGGATCTACTCGGACTCCTTCAGCTGATACCACATGGCCGAGGAACATCACTTCCTTTAGCCAGAATTCACACTTAGAAAGTTTGACATACAATTATTCATTTCTCAACAGGTCTAACACAATCCGTAAATGTTGTGCATGCTCTTCCGGGCTCTTAGAATACACCAAAATGTCATCAATGAACTCAACCACAAATTTATCCAAATACTCGATGAACACTCGGTTCATCAATTGCATGAATACCGCAGGTGCGTTAGCGAGACCAAATGGCATCACTACAAACTTATAGTGTCCATAGCGAGTTCTGAACACTGATTTCGGAACATCAGATTCCTTAATCTTCAGTTGATGATATCCTGATCTCAGATCTATTTTTGAAAACACTGTTGCTCCTTGTAACTGGTCAAAAAAATCATCAATCCGTGGCAACGGATACTTATTCTTAATCGTCATCTTGTTCAGCTCTCGATAGTCAATACACATTGGAAGCGATCCATCCTTCTTCTGGACAAAAAGAACTGGTGCTCCCCAGGGCGAAATGCTTGGCTGGATATAGCCTTTGTCCAGTAACTCCTCCAGTTGCTTTTTCAGTTCGTACATCTCAGTAGGTGCCATACGATACGGCGCCTTAGAAATTGGTGTAGCTCCGGGTTCCAGCTTGATGGTGAATTCTACATCCCGTTGTGGAGGTAGTCCAGGTAACTCGTCATAAAATATATCCGGAAGTTCATTCACAACAGGAATGGATGAAAGTTCCACAATTTCGTCTTCTTTCTTCATTACATAGCACCAGTATCCGGTAAAGCCCTGTTTCAACAATTTGACAGCTTTCATCGCCTTGATCATCTTTCCTGAGCTTCCTGGTTTCCATCCTTCAAACAGTAATTCGGAACCATCGTTAGTGATCAGCGAGATATTCCTATTTCGTAGTTTACAATAGCTCCATATCGATTAAGCCAATCATCTCCGAGTATCAGGTCGCCTCCTCGCATTTCTATCACAATCAGATTTGAGAGCCACTCTCTGCCTCCAAATGATACAGGGAAATCTCTAGTTTCTAAGTTTCCAACAATCCTCTCTCTGCTCGGTAAACCCACAACATAAGGTTCACAATTATGAAAACCAGAAATATTCAAACGATTTACACAAGACAGTGATATAAATGAATGCGTAGCTACTGTATCGAATAAAACGCTAACTGGCTGGGAAAGGATCTGAACAGCGATGCACGATGAAGATCTCCGATCGTCTGTCCTCCTCATCTCAAATGCGGATGTGGGGAGCAGTCCGGCACTCGATGTACCCTTTCGGTCCCACTTGTCTTACGCCGTCCGCGGCCAAAATTTTGAGGCATCTCGAACACTTTCTTTGCGTCATTGGATCTCGGCTTCTCTCTGAGCTGGCTGGGATGTACAGGTTCCATTGAACTTGGTGGCATCCTTGCAAAACGTCGCACGGTGCCCTTCCTGTCCGCAATCAAAACATGTAACTGGAATACGCAAACAATCACGCCAAAGGTGGCCTGGGCGACCACAATTAAAGCACTTCCTAGATGTATCCGTCGTGGCTGACACTGCTCCGAAATTCTTTCCGTTCTTTGATGGGTGCGGAGGTTTCTTGAAAGAGTGAAAGGATGACTGGACCTTGCGGGGCCCACTGCTCTTGTGCTCTGTGAAACTACCAGAGACTTTCTGCTTCTTGGATTCTGAAAACTTTTCCATCGCTGCTTCTTTGATTTCATATGCCAACGCCTTATCCTGGTATTGACGGAGAGTGGTACATTCAAAACCGGACATGTACCTCTGGATTCCTGGTTTCATCCTCATATCAAAATGGATCATCATTTTGCATCTGTTCCGACTAGATGCCGAACAAATGCCAGCTGCTGGTTAAACATCTTAATTATCTGGGATACGGGTTCGTCTGATGGCTGTGCGGAGAAAAATTCCCGAATTTTGGCTTCCCTCATAAGACGAGGGCAGTACTGAGCTTCCATCATCAATTTAAATTCTGTCCAGTCAGCATCATGATCTACCGGCCGGATGGCTTCCCACCACTCGGATGCTTCCCCAATAAGAAAGTACTGAGCAATAGAGGCTCTCCGGTCGTCTGGGCAATTAATCCCGGCAAAAATTTTCTCCAGTTCCTTCAACCAATGGCCCCATGTCAGAGTCTCAGAAAAGCCGTCGAATTTAGGTGGTTGCATCTTTGCCACCTCTTGCAGCCATCGGTCGCCTCGATTCCCCATGGCTGGGATCCCTTGTTGTCTATCTCCTTGTTGTAATCCTATTGCCACCTGCATTCGGTATACGACCTGGGTGAACTGAGTCATTTGGTTCACCACCTGATGAAGGATTTCGGGCACAGCAGGTTCCGGTTCATTATTAATAGATCTCTGTGGCTCGCCTGAGCTGTGGCTGTCCTGATTAGAAGGCGAAGCTTCTCTTTCGGCATTTCTTCGTCCGCGTCCGCGACCACAACCACGTCCACGTCCACCTCTCAACATACTGTAAGCATAAATACTCAATATACAAGAAGCAATATCGTTTTAATGTTCGAGTATAAAGAGGTACAACATGTAAAGAACGAGATAGAGTTTAGGAACTTACAACCACCACTCGCATGAAGACATAGGCAGTATAGTGATGTTATTCGCGGCCGGTTACCTCAAAAGACATATATGACCCCTATTTTAACCCAATGGCCAAGATATCCATAATCTCAGCTCCGATACCATATTCTGTAACACCCTCGATATATTCAGGAATATTACAGCCCCGTAAATCCTTTACGTAAGAATTTACAAGGCTGAATAAATGAAAAGACAATAATATATCCTAAATTATGAAATCACTGAAATAAAATACGACAGTTCTGGTTCAATACCGAGAATACAAATATCCAAATGAAGATTATTAATACATCAATGAGATCCAAACATCACAAATTACGACGTACTCGAGTACTTATTAAAATAACCAACAACAGACAATAAACTCGGCCGGAACATCACTCTGCACCCTCGTCGTCATGCAGCTCCAGTGGTTGTTTCCCCGCTCTCCTGGATCCTGAACATAAACAAATGTTCACCCCGAAGGGGTTAGCACAACGATGCGAGTACAAGTATAATAATCATACAACAGTGATGTAATCAACAATCATCATAACAAGTTTCTCCAACGAGAAATAAAGACAACACATATCACATCATAACAGTCTCAACATACTAATGGTATTCCAATGATCCAGCGCACACAAATATAGATTCCCATGATGATACCGTCGGACCAACGCATTGTAACACCCCGAGATATTCGGAATAATTACAGCGCCGTAAACCCTTTAGGTAAGGATTTACAAGGCTAATTTTAAAAAGAGTGTAAATATAAACCAATCGTACAACTGAAGTTCAAAGACATATTTGAATCAACCGATCAAAGAGTTAATTTATACAACCATATCGAAAAGACATTACTAAAACAGACGTACTCGAGTACTAAACGAAACAAGAAGACAAATCACAATAACAATAACATCAATCACATCACTGAGCCATCTCATCGTCCTGTCGGTACTGTGGTTGTCTCCCCGCTCCTCGGCTACCTGAACATCAAAACAATGTCCACCCCCGAAGGGGTTAGCAAAACGATGCTAGTACAAGTATCATAATACAATAGATCATCAATGCATCATAAAACATGCAAAACGGACTTCCGCTACCGGAATCCAACGATGCAAATCCTCACGATTCCATCAACACAATACAGGGTAATCCAGCGATCCAGCGCCCTTGGTATAGATCCCCATGATGATCCCGTCGGACCAACGCATGGTGGAAAACCCGTCCAGCGATCCAGCGCCCTCAGCATAGATCCCCATGATGATCCCGTCGGACCAACGCATGGTGGACATTCGATCCAGCGCCCTCAGCATAGATCCTCATGATCCCCTCGGATCATTTATACCATAACCAATCAACTATGCATACACATATGCATTTTAATATGTTCATCAATACGGACAAATAATCAACCAATATCATGAGAATTTTCAGAAATACATCTCATATTCAACAATATGAACAAAACCACAAGCATGATCAAAGATTCAATATAAATCGAACTCGACATATGATACTTGCCTCGAAAATGGCAAGACGAAATACTTCGATGATCTCAACACACTCGAAGGCCGCCTCCTTCGATCAACGTAACAGGCTCGAACCTTAACAAAAGGAACGATATACAAATCATCTCAAGTCGAACAATGGCCTAACAATTCGGCCTACGGCCGAAAAGCTCAAAATAAACAAGCTGTCTGGATTGCTTAGCGTGCGCTACGTACTCTACGTAACGTGCGCTAAGACGGACTGTTAGCGTACGCTATCATATAAGACTAGCGTGCACTAGCCACGGTCTGGCAGTCTGACTCGGCTGGTCTCATAACGTACGCTACGTACGTTTGGCGATCGCCCGGCCCGATAGCGCACGTTAACTCACACTTGTTAGCGTGCGCTAATATTGCATGGCGAGAATCGCAAGCCTGGGTTGAATGGTGAAGAACTCATGAATCCTACCGTGATAATACAAGTTATCCTCGGGCAAATCATGCTAATAAGGTTTGTGGAAGATTTGTGATCGTGAAATACAAATATACGGATAGCCAACTCAACATCGTAATTCATCTACGATCTCCAAGAAATAATCTAAGTTCCATTTGTTCTACGTTCCAAAACACATGATTCCATCGTGTAAAACGTATCAACTGGGTAAATATCCGATTATTGATCATAACTTGATTTGAACATGCTTAGGAGTCCTTATAATAAGATGGTTCAAAGGTTCATACGATATATAATGCCGATACGTCAAAAGTATCCTTCTAACATGTGATGACCGATTATAAACGAAATACTTGCTATCAAAACATGATTCAAACTTCCTTAGGAACATTACTAACATCAGTGAAGAATCACCTACCTCAAAGTACTGAAGAATATGGAGGAAAATGAAGCGATCCAACACCGAAGGCTTGAACACCAATCTCCAATGATATACGATCTTCAATCTCGAACTAGGAGGTTGATATGAAGTGTTTGGGACGAAGGGAGTTATGTTCTAAGTGTAAGAGTTCGGGTTATGGGAGGAGAAAAACTGAAATCTCGAATAGGATGATGTCTTATTTATAATAAATGGCTATTAGCGCGCGCTAGACCCTGTTCGTAGCGTGCGCTAACGGCTCACAGTCTAAACTGTACTCGGCACTTAGCGTGCGCTACGCATATACCTGTAGCGTGCGCTAAGGCGTTGACTCGGCTTTTCCCGAAAGCCGTCCAGGTACATCCGACACGATCCGACAGGGGTCCCCCGGCCAGATCTCACCTACCACACGTCTCAATCGATTTGACCATGCATAGCGTGCGCTAATGACACTCTGTAGCGTGCGCTATGAATCCCCGTTAGCGTACGCTACACTCAGACTGTAGCGTGCGCTACATGTACAGAATTTCAATCTCTAAAACACATACACTAAATTATACACTCGACAACATCGGATTATGAAATACGGAGAATAGTACTTAGACAAAAGTACAATCATTACAATATCACAAGTTCTAATTACATAACAGAAATCTCGGGTATTACACGCATGGTGGAACTACCTGTCCAACGATACAGCGCACACAGCTATAGATTCACATGATGATTCCCGTTGGATCAACGCATGGTGGACAATTAATCACAACACATGTACATAATACAATCACAATATTACTGACATAATATAAACAATTCTAATTAAAGTACTTGCCTCGATTCGATGACAAGAATAAAGCTTCCACGAATATCAAAACACTTGAAGGTCGTCCCCTTCGATCAATCACGTTGCTAAGCTCGAACCTTAACAAAAGAAATAATATAGAATTCATCCCAAGTCGAACGAACATCTAACAATCCAAATTACGGTCGGAAGTTCATAAAACATAATCTGCCTGGCTTGCTTAACGCACGCTATGTATCATATGTAGCGTACGTTAGGGCTCCTGATTAGCACACATAAACAACAAAGTCTAGCATACATTATATAAGTATCGGCAGTCCCTCTCTGATCAGCCGACTGACTTCTCTAATGATTTTAACGTACGTTACGTACCAAACATTGCGTACATTAACTAAGCCCAATAGCGTATGTTAATCTGCATAGCTTAGCATACGCTAAGCGTGCATGGCAGTTTCACTTCTGGGTAGATGACTTACGGTGATGAAACTTACGAACTCCTCAGTGATTTACGTATGTTACTCGTCTACATATCATAAACTTATGAATAATCTTACGGATTAAATCATCTTTGAATTCAAGGAAATGAATATCATCACAACTCTTATATTCAATCTCGATTATCATTCTCATTTGAAGTTCGGTGATCTCAAGTTAATGCACTAGATTCCATTACCATTGTCACATTCAGACTACATCTTAAAGGTGAACTAACGATCCCAATGAAAAGATACAATCTAAGACGATTCTTTCTTAAGTCTTTATAACAAAAGTGATATCAACTCCAAGTTTACAATCAATATGGCAACGTTAATCATACGGATAATCAACATCAGAATATTCCTCTCATCATTTGACATACTAGGATTCCAACTACGATGTTTTCAACGACGATATCATAAGCATAATCATTCCGACTTCTAAACATGATGTTTGTTTGAATAATTCATCAATGGAACTCAATATCTTGGTAGCATGATCATCTTATTCTCAAGAACACGAATCTAAGGCTGGATAGAATTAACATACCTTAAGAGGAAGAAAACACCGAGTCAAAAAGGTAGAATCCAACTCCGGTTGTTTGAATGTTAATCCAAGGTGCTTCTCCACTTCAATGATCAATCACAAGTGACATCCAATATCCAATGACCAAGTAGAGGTGGTCTATGTGTGTTTAAGGAAGATATGAGGCTCTCTGGTCTCTCAAGAACGAAGGACAAGTGAAGAGAATGTAAACCAAGTAAAATGGGGTGCTGTCCCTTTATAACATTTCTGTTCGTATGTTATTTAGCGCACGCTATCACAGTATCCTTAGTGCACGCTAACAAGCGTTGACTCCTAATCTGTCCTGGTTCACCCGCGGGAATCTTATCCGGACCCATGTCTGGCTGGCGCATGTGCTAGCCACCTACCTCAATAATTGGCTGCCTAACGCACGCAATTCTTCATTCGTAGCGTGCGCTAGTTTTAGCCGATAACGCACGTTAAGCTACATTCTTAGCGTGTGTTATCACGAGTTTGCATGAGAAAATTTGTATGATGCTATACTCATGTACAAAGATACAAATGTGAGAAATATCATACTCCAATTATCGATATCACGATTCCAAATAATACATGGCTCAAATACAAATGAAACACTCAATAATAAATCCGGATATTACATTTCAGTCTTGAAAGAGTTGTAAAGTCGATGCTGACAGCTTTACTGATAATGTGAAAGTGATAAGTTCTATCATTCCCGGTGCGAATATTCCTACAAGGTAATCTCGATGATTGAGCAAGGTGTAGCCTCCTATAGGAGTGATGTTGTGGGTAGCCCTGACGTCGCCCTTAGTGGTGGGATGACTGCTTATGTCATTTTAATTCCAGCATGAAAGAGAAAGAGACCAGCGGGAAAAGAGGATTCCGAACCTCGAAATAAAAGAGGGACAATGGCACAAAATGATCCTCTCATCATTAACATAGTAACTCTATCACATGAGATTGTCTCTGACTAAGATCATCCTAACTATAGTTATGTCCATGAATCAATAATGAAATATATGCCTGACGTGCTGGACACATTATTGATGTCAAGGAATAAGGAGATCTCAGTACAATATACGAGTGAATGCGTACCTATGCATAGGTTGTCCATGCTAGTCAATGATGCTTTTACATACACCGCCGTTTTAGTGATTATTAATGATGATCAAGTTGGACCAATACCTGAGAGCATTAAACCAGTTCGATATTAATGGGTCTTTGTTCGTAAAAGCAATGAAAAAAATAAGGTCAAGCATCATAAATTGAGAGTTGATGATAAATGCTTCTCGCAATGACCTGGATTGACTATAAAGAGATATATTCTCTCATTACGGATCTCATTACTTACTGCTAATTAATCAGTTTAGTAGTGTTCGTCAAACTAAATGTGTAGCTTATGAATGTGGTTACTAAGTATCTTAATAGTGATATAAATACAGAAATTTACATAAAATTTCATGTAGGAATTTCATTGTCAAACAAGGTACACTACTATAGAGAGAGGGGTTAACATCCCAATTTACATTGGTTTTTAAGAAAGCTGATGTAAAAAAGAAGGCGGTGGTCTAAGTGTAATTTTCTTTAAAGTGTTGGGATACGGACCAGCATCCTGCCTGCATGGGCTTAAGAAGCACGGTGCAGTCTATGATTTGACCCATGAGATCTCTACTAGGAAGTGGTTAAATAAATTGATTTGGACTACTCATACCAACAAGATGCATCTTCTTTTCTGGTAGCCATCCCATACAAACTTCAAAGTTAAGCATGCTTGGCTTGGAGTAGTTATGGAATGGGTGACCCCCTCGGAAGTTTCTCAGGTGTTGGAATATTTTGTTCCATACATGCTTAATAATGTTGATGATTAAAGTTGATAAACAAAGCAAAACAACAACAAGGCAAAGCAAAGCATCGAAGGAAACGAAGTGCAAAAAGCTGGAAAAACACAAGACTAACGTACGTAACATGTGATGTTTAATGTACGTAATTGAAGCATCTTAGCGTACGTAAGAAGAGTTACTTAGCGTACGTAATGGTGTTCAAACCAGATGAACGTTAGGAAGAGTCAAAGTCAGAAAGACGGCAACGGATATATGACGTCAGCAATGACGTATAGTTAACGTGCATAATGGGTGTTGGCTAACGTACGTAACACAAGAAACGAATGCTACTAGACTGGAACTGGGTGATGCTAATGTACGTAAACCTTTGAGGTTAACTTACGTAAAATAGCTTACGTACGTAAGATGGCGAAGATAGCGTACGTAATCAAGTCTGAAGGTGCAACGGCTAGTTTGGTTGATGAAGCCTATAAATACCATATCCTTGGTATTATTCCAAACAACAACTTCAAGCTTATGAGACATTGATCTGAGATTCATATACATTCTATTTTTGTTGTAATATTGAGCTTATATTGTTCGTTTGAGTGTTTATACATTCAACATATACACGAGAGGTAAAAGAAAAGATACGATTGGATTCGGTGTTATTAGGATCAAGGATTCGGCATTATTAGAATTGCAATCGCTATCTTAGTGAGGTTTATCTAGTACCCATAGAAAGCTAGAGTGGTTGATTCCTTGTCCAATAGAAAAGAAAAACGGTTTAACTTGGACCAACACAAAGACAAGTACGAGTGGTTTATCACGGACCAATAGAAGACGTGATTGTAACTGTTATCCCTCGACCGATAGAAAAGAGGTGCAGAGGTTTTTATCTTGAACCTATAGAAAAAGATACCGAGAGAGGATGTAGGCTCGTTTATAGCCGAATCTCTATAAGTTCTTGTGTCGTTTAATTTCCGCACACTTTATTTTACACTTCCGCACAACGGCACATATTCCGATCTTGCTCCAACAATTGGTATCGGAGTAGTACTCCAATATGCGGCTTAACATTCGAGGAGTCGATCCAAATGGCATTCCAATTTGCTCTAGTCGAAGGCCTCGCTCTAAATCGACCACCATTTTTTGATGGCTCAAATTATATGACATGGAAGAAAAAGATGTTGATCTTCATTCGTGCTTATGATATTGATATTTGGAAGATCATTTGTCTTGGCCCGAAAGTTCCTCTCAAATCCGACGGTACGCTTAAATATTTCAAAGAATACAACGACAAGGATTGGAAAAACGACCACCTAAATTGTAAGGCTACTCAACTTCTATATTCTGCCTTAAATCCGGAAGAGGTCAATCGAATCTCATCGTGTGAAAGTGCTAAAGAGATATGGAAAATTCTTGAAATCACACACGAAGGGACAACTCAAGTCAAGGAGACGAAGATCAATATGCTTCTCCATGACTACGAGTTATTCATGATGAAGGGTGATGAGTCCATCACCAACATGCTCGACCGATTTTCGGTCATCGCTAATGGACTTGCTTCGTTTGAAAAACCATTATAAAGTAGTGAGAAAGTCAAGAAAATCTTAAGATCATTACCTTTTGAATGGGAGGGAACGATGACGGCGATTATGGAATCGAAAGATCTCAATAATCTTGATTTTAGTGCCCTCGTTGGTTCACTAATAAATTACGAGATTGTCCTTAAATCTCGAAATGCAAAGCCTAAACCGAAGGAAAGATCGATAGCCTTGAAGGCCAAAATGTCCAAAAAGAAAGAAATCCCGATTGATGATAGCGATGAAGAATCGGCATATTATGCCAAAAATATTAATAAGTTCCAACACTTATTAAACCGGAGAAAGAAGGACATCCAAACGAGCGAATCTAAGAAATTCGACAATAATTGTCGATTATGTGGTAAACCAGGCTACTTTGCCAAGAATTGCGGAGCTAAACCAAAGAAGGAGGTTCTCGTTGCAACATGGAGCGATGAAGACGAAGATGATGATTTTATCAATCAAAATAATCTCGTTCTCATGGCACGAAGTTCATTCGACGATAGTGACGTCGAAAGCCAAGTAAGTAATTCTTACGACGAACTTTTTGAAGCATTTGAATTATTGCATACGGATTATCAAAATGGTTTATCCGAAATTAAATCCCTTCAATTTAATAATAAATCATTGGAAATTGAAAATTCCAAAATACTTGAAAAGGGAAAGTTTATCGAGATCGATCACTCGAAATGTGTTGAAAACGAAAATATTTTAAAGGATGATCATGTTAAAATTTAAACCGAGCTCAAAAATTTAACGAAGAAATTTTCTCTCGAAAACGAGAAATTTGAAAATATGCTCTTGTTGAAAAAGTTTACTCTAAATAAACAGGGGTTGAGATTCACACCTCGTTCTAAAAATGAATCGTTAAATTTAAAAATATCCCGGTGTGAAAAATATTTAAAAATTGGGTATCATATTTCTAACGGTAAAAGCCCACGCCGGACGATTAAAATTAAAAAGATTTGGGTTCCTAAAGGAATAAATATTTCAAATATCGTCTATGTTTCAAATGAAAAACCAACTCTCGGTTGGATCCCCAAAAATTAATTTTTTATCAAAATATTTTACTTAGGGGGAGTAATAATTTTTTAAAGGGAGATAATATTTTCAGGGGGAGTTATACCCTATTATTGCATATAATTATATTTATCATTTGGTATCATGCATATTTTATATTTGGTATCATTTTATTTTTTTTACTTTTTGATAAAAACAAAAAGGGGGAGAGAAAAGGGGGAGAAAAGTCAAAATCGAAGAAAAGTCGAAAAGTTGGAACTTGAAAGGAGAAAAGGAGAAGAAAAGTCGAAAAGATGAAGTTGAAAATAAAAATGAGGAGATGTCGAAAAGATGATGAAAATTTAAAAATTCGAAAAGAAAAAGAGAAGGAAAGAAGGAGTCGAAAAAGAAATGGGAGAAGAAACTAACGAAATGGACAAAGTCGAAAACTTTGGTCTATACACATATACATATATTTGTATTTTTTGCAGGTAAATACCATTGATGAAGTGTTATTTTGTAATCATCAAAAAAGGGGAGATTGTTGGAACATTTTGTTCCATACATGCTTAATAATGTTTTGATGATTAAAGTTGATAAACAAAGCAAAACAACAACAAGGCAAAGCAAAGCATCGAAGGAAACGAAGTGCAAAAAGATGGAAAAACACAAGACTAACGTACGTAACATGTGATGTTTAACGTACGTAATTGAAGCAGCTTAGCGTACGTAAGAAGAGTTAATTAGCGTACGTAATGGTGTTCAAACCAGATGAACATTGGGAAGAGTCGAAGTCAGAAAGGCGGCAACGGATATATGACGTCAGCAATGACGTATAGTTAACGTACGTAATGGGTGTTGGCTAACGTACGTAACACAAGAAACGAATGCTACTGGACTGGAACTGGGTGATGCTAACGTACGTAAACCTTTGAGGTTAACGTACGTAAAATAGCTTATGTGCGTAAGATGGCGAAGATAGCGTACGTAATCAAGTCTGAAGGTGCAATGGCTAGTTTGGTTGATGAAGCCTATAAATACCATATCCTTGGTATTATTCCTAACAACAACTTCAAGCTTAGGAGACATTGATCTAAGATTCATATACATTCTATTGTTGTTGTAATATTGAGCTTGTATTGTTAGTTTGAGTGTTTATACATTCAACATATACACGAGAGGTAAAAGAAAAGATATGATTGGATTCGGTGTTATTAGGATCAAGGATCCGGAATTATTAGAATCGCAATTGCTATCTTAGTTAGGTTTATCTAGTACCCATAGAAAGCTAGAGTGGTTGATTCCTTGTCCAATAGAAAAGGAAAACGGTTTAACTTGGACCGACACAAAGACAAGTACAAGTGGTTTATCACGGACCAATAGAAGACGTGATTGTAACGATTATCCCTGGACCGATAGAAGAGAGGTGCAGAGGTTTTTATCTTGAACCTATAGAAAAAGATACCGAGAGAGGACGTAGGCTCGTTTATAGCCGAACCTCTATAAATCCTTATGTCGTTTAATTTCCGCACACTTTATTTTACATTTCCGCACAACGGCGCATATTCCGATCTTGCTCCAACATCAGGGTGCGCATAAGTGAGGACAAAGCACACTAGAAACGACTCGTGTTGGTACAGTGAGGACAGTCCTCATCATTCTGCAAAAGCTAGTACCGGGGATAAGTGTCACATCCAGATGGTCAACATGAAGTTCACATCGGTCTTAAACTAACCGATGTTGATATGAACTAAATTCACATTGGTTATTAGAATAACCGATGTAAAATTTTTAATTTAACATCTATTAGCTTAGAAGTTATGTAATGTTAACGACTAACATAGCTTATAATTAATGTGAATTTTTAATTTTTTATTCTATGCATCTCGCCAATCATCCATTCCCTCTTACACACTTATCTGTACTGTCTCCAACTCTAACATTCGTAACTATGTTGGGTTAGGGTTTTTATTCTAAGATTCAAGAAGGTGGTCGTGCGGCAGAAACAAAAGGCCGACGAGAGCAATTTCCCCAAATTTTCTTTCTCCAAATTTAAAACATTAAACCTATATCTATCTAACCTCCAACAACAATTTCAAGGAATTATAGGCATAGAAGGTCGGCGAAGCAATTTCCCAAAAATTTTCTAGTTCATAGTGTAGGTCACAAATACGTATGGTAAAAGTCTAGAGGAGTGGGTGAATAGACTTTTAAAACTTTTCTAAAATAAACTATTTTTGAAACTCAGCTGATTAACAACAGCTAGGTGAACTTAGCTGGTTTTGAAGCTTGACTGAAAACTCAGCTAGGAACATATGTTAGCTGAGAAATATGCGGAAGACTTAGTTGACTAGATTTGTTAATGCAACAATTAAGATGGATGCAGCAGTTAAGTATGATTTTTAAAAGCAGTAAATCACACGGCACATATAGTGATTTCAGAGGTGGGATAATCCTCTACTAGTCCCTTTTTCTCCAATCCATTTGGAGATAAATTCACTATAACTTTTGATGGTTATAATGAATTAATTACAGCAGCTTCCAATTAGCGAAAACCCTTATCCGCGGTAACTCTTTCCCTTTGGTTGCTTGTCACCTCCTGATCGAAAATCCGTGGATGCCTCACAACTCTCAAGTTGATTATCACCTTCCAATCAAGAACCCATGGATGTCGCACAACCCAACTTTCAAGAACATCGTTAAAGTACACATACTTAAATTGTTATGACAAGAGTGTTTGTTTGTTCCAACTTCTAAAAGCTTCTTATGACTTTAATTTTATGATCTTAGGTCTTCACGATGCTTAGAGTGTAGAGTATATTGCTTTTGCTTGCTTTGATCGCTTGTAAGTGTTAATTACATCGTACTTCTGCTCAAGAGTTCTTCAGATATTTATAGTAAGTTCTTTGAGCTCTTCATAGTCATTTCATCCATTGAACAAATTGGTCCGTTATAGAGTGACTTCTTTGTTTAACATTTTATCACCTTGCACGGCTTTTTGTTTTCTTCAAATCTACTCATTTGAAGATATAAAATTGTTCGCACTGTTTTCTTTGATTTTTATAATGAGGAATGTCTTCTGGGTGCGGATCTTGGGGAATATTTTATTCCTTAACTCCAGGAATCATTTAGATTGTCTCCTCTGCTTTATTCACGTCTGCATGTGATTTGCCGTATTTGTTAACTTTTCAACATTTGCTGACGCGGACATAGCTGATTGACACTTGTTGAATGTTGTCTAAGTATCAAGTGTTCCTTGCTGTCCATACTTGGCTGACTTGAATTGTCTTGTTCATACACGGTTGGTATTTTATCTTGACTTATACCCGGTTGATATATTGTCTTGGTTGTACCGATTGATATATTGTCTTGGCCCTATACCCGGCTGATATTTTGTCTTAGCCATACTCGGCTTATATTTTGTCTTGGCCATACTCAGCTGATATTTTGTCTTGGCCATACTTGGCTGATATTTTGTCTATGCCATACCCGGCTGATATTTTGTCTTGGCCATACCGGCTGATATACTTGGCTATCTTCTGAACTCAGCTGAATAAACTTAGCTAATCAGAACTTAGCTGTAAAACCTGTCTGATCAAGACTTGGTTGATCAATACTTAGCCTAACTTTAAAAAGCCTATAGAATATACTCGTTTGGTTCTTCTTTCAATGCTAAGTACTTAGAACGTACATTGAATTAAACTTTGAATACAGGGATGACATCATCAAAATCTTGAATGTATTCCCAACACACTGCCCTTATGCGACAAGGATTGCTGACTCTCACTTAATCATCTGGGAAGATGTACATTCCCTTCCCACAATAGGAGATGTAGGAGATCTTTTTTCTTCAGATGCTCTCGTTCTTTTTCATTTTTCTTCAGAATCCTGTATATGAATAGGGCTTTGAATTTGGGAGAAAAGTTTGTGATGAATTTTCATATTATCGTCAGTTTCCTCAAAGATGTAATATGTAATACTCGTTTTGCCTTTTTTCTAGAAAGTTTGAGGATCTGGCGATGTTCCAGATCTGGGATGATGTTGCAAAAGGGAGAGCCCCTCATTTCATGATCTAGGAAGATGAAGTTCTATGATTCCAAGGCAGATTGTGTGTGCCAAATAATGCCAAAATGGACGATCTTAAATGAGGCACATTCTACAATATATCCGATTCATCTAGGTACGAGTAAAATGTATAAAGATCTGAAAAAGAACTTTTGGTGGCGCAACATGAAGAAGCAAGTTGCAGAATTCGTTTTCAGATGTTTAACTTGTCAACAATAGATTGAGCATCAGAGACCTGTTGACATGTTAAAGTCGTTTCCTATTCTATAATGAAAATGGGAAGATATCACATTGGATTTCATAGTGGGGATTCCGAGAACTCATTTAGGGATGAATATGATCTAGGTGATTGTTGATCGGTTGACCAAATATGCTCAATTTTTGGCAATCAAGGATATGTGGACCCGAATGGCTAGCTCGAATATTTATTGCTGAAATCATAAGATTGCATGGTACTCTGAGAAGTATCATTTCAGACCATGACAGTCGATTTGTGTCGCATTTGTGGCAAGTCGTTCATCATATGTTGGGTACTGAATTGAGATTAAGTATATCTTACCATCCTCAGACTGACGGACAGTCCGAGAGAACGATCCAGACGTTGGAAGACATGTTGAGAGATTGCGCCTTAAGCTAGAAAGATGATTGGAAATCTCACTTATCATTGATTGAATTTATCTATAATAAATTGTTGGCATAGCTCAAACAATATGGCACCATCTAAAGCATTGTATGGATACAGCCCCTTTTGATTAATCTCATACATGTCCTCAAATAGGTTTCAACGTAACCCAACAATGTGGTTAGCCATTTTGATCCCCGGGACGTAATGAGTATTCAGTTTCTGTAATTTTTTGGTGCTTTTAAAACTTCGGAAACTTTGGCTATTCATTTCTAGTGAAAACCCTCGTTGAATATACAAATCACCTAAATTATTTCTAAATTTAACCAAACTCATGAATTTATGTATTACATACTTCTGAGTTCTAAGTTTAATTGTTATTCTCTTGATTTAAGCTTAGTCTTTTGGTTATTTCTATTTACCTAATCGGTTGCTTCAATTTATTGTCGCTAAATATAGTTACTTATGTTGTAGGATTTATGTTATTGCTAAGGGCCTCGATGAAATAGGCAAGGATAATTTCAAAAACTACCGTAGAGGTTCAGCCTAATTATAATTTTGTTTTTGGAGTTTGTGTTCCCAAATGTGCGTGAATTGATGATACTAGTCATCAAAAAGTGTGATCCTCAAATAAGATTTAACATGGGAAATAAAATTTGAGTTGAACTCCATGCAATCAACCGAGTATGAAACAAGATCTTGTGGAGTTGAGTAGGCATTATATGGCATGTGTTGGTTGTTTTTTAGTGAGAGTATTACCTTAATCCTGTAACACCCCCAAAACCATCCGAGATATTACAGCGCCGTGGGTCCCGCGCCGGAACCCACCAAGCTAAAAACCGTTTACAAAACCAATTCAAAAGCACCAAAAGGCCGATGACGGTAATATTTTAAATACTCAAATATTTTCAGAAGCATAATTTTGAAATACCGTCATAAAATACCATTTGAAAATACAAGGCGAAGTGCCAAATCTCGACAGTTTAAAATGTACGTTAAGATGCCGCTTAAACGTACCGATAATATAGTTTAGGAAAAGATTTAACAAAATAACCCAAGTTCGCAAAGTGCCAAAAGGGCCATTTAAAATACACACACGCAGCGGATAAAGATACCGAAAAGCCATTTTGAGATATACACACGCAGCGGATAAATACAGTTCAAAATACACATTTGCAGCGGAAATAAATAACCGGAAAAGAATACTCAATTCTCCGAAAACAAGCCACAGCCAGTATCACATCGGGAAGCTCATCCCCTCACGACCGCTACTAGCTTGATCTCCGAGTACCTAAAAATAAAGCCCACGACGGGGTCAGCCACAATACTCAATAATGATACCGATCACATCATCATAAATAATTACATACCAATGTAATAATGTAGTAAGAATACTACCAAAGTAATCTTACCGTAATAACCTTACCAATTCATAGCAATCCATACTAAATCAATCCTTACCATAATCCACATTTCGCATTCTCAAATGACGAGATAAACTTACCAACTATTATCTGAACTGTATTCCAAAAATACCAATAATTCTCAAAACATCATCATAACTCATAATCATGAAATAATTTCATCCGTGCCAAATCCTGTCCATCGGATTACACAATCAAAACTCAACCTGGATAAACCAACAGTACACAACATATCTGTAGATCAACTACCATATGATAATGATAACAAATCCCGAACATCGACGTACAGTCTGAATGCTTATACGATCAATAACCAGATCAACCGATAAATCAACTGAGAATATCATCGACATGATAACTCCAATACGACCAATAAAGGATCACGATAATTGAGAATACCATCAAGGTAAATCTCGAACGCAATCAATGAAGGATCAACAATAACCGAGAATACCATCAACAAGGTAAACTCCAAATGATCAACAAAGGACCAACCATAACCGAGAATACCACCAACAAGGTAAACTCCAAATGATCAACAATAATTGATCTCAAGAAATAACTCCGACTGTCGAACATACCCCTCGGTCGTATGAACAACCAGTCACAAACTGTCGAACATATCCAATCATACATGGACTATGAACGACCCAACAATATGGCTCAAAAGATGGACGTCACAATACGCCCGATCCATAAATGTGTCCGTGCACAAGCCACCCCGGGTATCGATCAAATACACGTGTGGTCTTGTACCTAATTAGCCTCACGAACTACGTCTCGTGTGCACGGTTCAATGCGGAAATATCCACGCATAACCATCATGTGCCCGGCTAAAAATCCTACACAATAACCAATCGGCACGCAGATATGACTCCAGATATGTCACGATGCAACATGACAACGAGACTCAAAGAAATACATATCCAATAAAGATTAAAAGACTCACCGAAGTGAACAACAACAGACTGGCAATGAAAAGTCGACATGACTAATCAATATCCAAAACATCAATCCTGGGATCATCATCCCCAAATGAATGACCAACACGATCTACGATCTCAATACAACAGTCCTGGGATCAACATCCCTCAACGAATAACCGATACGAAACACATTATACGAAACCTCAACATATACAACAACTCAACATACTAATTATCCACATGACTGAACAAATACTTAGATTACCTCAAAGCCGAGGACCATATCCATCAACATCCCCCAATGAGACGATCAACACAACCATTAATACCAACAATAGTCCTGGCATCAACATCCCTCAACGAACAACCAGTACGAATCTCAATATATGAAGCCTCAACATACAACATATACAACAACTCAACATAACAATTATCTCATAACTGAACAATACATAAATTACCTCAAATCCGAAGACAACATCCTTTCCACGAACAACATCCCTGAACGAATACACAGTTATACAAATAATCTCAAATAAGGTACCATCCATTCAATACCAATAAACCTTTATTCCGATATTTATGTCATCACGATAACTATCCTCGATATCCGATATTCTATATCCTTGACCAAAGATAACTCACGTCTTCCCTGAACACAATTAAATCATATACCTTTTGATTTAATACAACCAGAGCACGATATACAAACCATTATCCCGACAACTTACATTTCTAACAACATTGATATACGAATTATAAATGAAATGAAAACGAAACCATTCATCAAATATTATAAACTGAACAAGTATAAACTTGCCTCGATACCGATACCACGAAGCCGTTACCAAAATCCATTGCCTTTGTCTACGAGCTCCTTAGCCCCGACCAAAAGCAATCTACGAACTCTTCAACTTCAACCGCAACACAACGGTCATAATCCACGATCAAAACATATCAACCTATTGCAATAATCAATTAACAACAATCCGATAACAATCAATAACCGACATAGCCAACCAACAAACTCAACGGTTCAACGAAACCTCGATCATATACATAATACCAAATAATCCAACTCAACAAATACGAACCCATATCCACGATACAAGCCGTAACTCGATGATCACAAATAACAATCAATAACCGATCAACAAGCACAACGGTTTTACAATATCCCGATTAAACACATATCCAAACAATCCGAACCAATCAAACACGAATTCAAAACCACAATACGATTCCAAAATCCGAAGATCATATCAATAATCAATTTAAACCAACAAGGGTCTAACATTATCGATTCCAAATTCAATCTTAAATACGGATACAAGTTTCCTCCTTGTATAATCATAATAAAATCCAATTACCGGTTATCATCATCAATCCGGACAATCCAATTAATTCAACAATATAGATAACCATATTCCAAAGGTTTCAAATAATTCCATTATCCGAATTGAACACTTATTCAATAAGTATGAATTTCCAAATTCAAACATGAATAATAATTCTCATCAAACTCGAAATCATATTCGTATTCCTATACGAATATTGTACCAAATACATAACTTAGTTCTAGACATGAATATTCCATATTCATATATAAAACACCAACACCTTAAAATGTATTCATCAAATCAATGATCAATTCATCTCGACATTAAGGATTTAATAACATATTCGATTCCAACTTCAACTCCAACTACGAAGACAAAACTCCTTCTTGTTCATACTTGTAAATTCGTAGAAAATAATTTCCCGATTATTATCGTGAATAATCACATTCCAAAATTATCCGAAATCCTTCCAAAATCATAACATGTAACTCAAGAGTTCTTTAAGAACACGAATTATCCAAATTCACGTTCATAATCCATAAAACAACATAACCCGATGTTTTCTAACATCTAAACAACCCTTAATCATAATTCAAGGTGTATATAATCATGTTCTTCAACATATACTTCTCATAACATCATGAATCGCAACAAACCACCAAGAACATCGAGAATACCACGATTCCATAATCATAATAACATAATCGAATTATTTGATCACCAATTCATTATCTTCCTTTAACAAAATTCCCATAATTACCAAGAATCATCACAACAATATCATTTCCATCACCAATCATACGAAAACGTGTAGAATTTTCCAAGTTCTACTCAATGAGACATTTCATCGAACACTTTGAAGGCATAGTCCAATTCAATCGGTTATTCAAAGAAATACTCGAATTCTTTCCACAAAACTTCAAGAACAACGAATAATCTCAAGAATACAACAAGATTCCATCAATAATCTGAGTTAAAACGAATCAAATCGGCCATGACATCAAGAAACTTCAAAAATATCCAAAACCAAGTGTTTAGGTGTTCTTACCTTCGATCCGGGTGGAAGATGATGTTAATCCATGATTCCAACTTCCAAAACATGTTGCTACATGATGATCTTACTCAAATCCATCCACTTTTGCTGAAGGAATCGCGAAAAAACGAAGAAAAAATGAAAATGCCCAAGATGACTCGGTCCAGGCCTTATATAGGCCGAGACCTGCCAAACGTTACGCACGTAACCGGCGGGTCCTTACGCACGTGCGGCCACGGCCGACCCTCGCCCAGTGCGCCGGAACCCTTACGTACGTAACCGGCAGCTGGCTTACGTACGTAACTGGCCCTTACGGCCGTAACCGGCCACTGCCTTACGTACGTAATCAGCCAGTCCTAGCCATCCCTGCGAGTCACTACCGACCGTGATCGGCCACCCCCACGAGTCACTGCCGACCATGCTCGGCCATTCCAACGAGTCACGACCGGCCATGCTCGGCCATCCAGGTCATCTCGGCCACGACTCGGCCAGCTACTCCGTAACGTACGTAACACTTATTCCGTTGTGTACGTAATATGTACGTTGACTTGCTACAGTATTATACTCGTATTACGTACGTAATACACCCTGTATAACGTACGTAACTCCATCCGTTGACTCACCTGTCCACATCTGCGTCGAAAGCTGCCGACCACGGGCCCCACTGTCCGATTCCTCTTGTTACGTACGTTATGTACACTATATAACGTACGTAAGCTCCAAGGCTTAACGTACGTAATGGCTTTTATACTTAGCCAAAAATCCAGTTGTTCCTGTCCGACGTCTCGACGTACGAAATACAAACATACGGCATACTGAATACACATACTGAATCCAAAAATATTCTCATACGGTATACCTGATATCCGAATCAGTTCAACCTCATACAACATATCCTGAATATATCTGTCAATAAAAAACGGTAATTACACCAGTATAGCTGTCTCGGTTCCCAATTTATTTTATCCATACTGTATAGATACCAAACTATACAGTATATCGCAGATAAAATAACGCGAAAAATTTATACTAAAAATCCGAGTATTACATACTACCCCCCTTAAAATAAGTTTCGTCCTCGAAACTTGCAACCAGTCACCAACAACAGATAAATCCAAAATTTTCCAACTCATCACAAAAACAATCAAGCGTCGCCACAACCGAAATAACCAAACCAATATACTTACAGGTGCGTGAAGCCGATGATTTCCCGTGATACTAGCACACGACTCTCATACGAAGTCTCAACACAACCAACACACACCAACATCACAAATAGCAGTTTGAAAAGAATCATGAAAATTTTGGAAACTCCAAAAATCGATTCGACTCAAAAGTCAGAAAAACTCATTTTCAAAAGCCACGCTACTACCGTACCTGTAATATCCGGTTGAAATTCAGTCATTATCATTCAGTAATTTCATTCGGTGATTGTCACTCAGTGGATTTTCACTCATTTATAATCTTTCATCAATCATGTTCATTCACCCGTGTTCACCGTTCGGAAAAACTTCGAGTTGTGTATCGTTATTGTTCATCGTTTCAACTTTCCTCTTATGAGTTCGACTTTATTAGATCACCATTAATTTTTGGTAACTCCAAAAATTCTAAATCTTTGCAATATTATAGAGCATCGAGTTATCTTTCCAATGGTTCAAACGGTGAGTCAATCGGAGTCCGGACGAGAGAGTTATGGTCGTTTTAGCTCACCCGCTCGTTATTGGCCGATCATCGCGCCGGACCGACCGTGTCGTCCGACACGGCCCGTGCCGTACTCGCCGGAAATGCCGAAGTTTCTGCCGCCGAACTCGGTCGTGTCGTCCGACACGGCCCGTGTCGAACCCTTCCGGATAAGCGAGAATCGTCCGAGCACGCCCGACCGTGTCGTGCACGGCCGAGTCATGCCGAAGTCGCCGCTTGGACGGGTCACCGTCGGAAGGCCCTACGCGCCGCGACCGTGTCAAGCCGACACGGTCGAGTCCTGTCGGCCGGCCATGCGACACGACCGCCCGGTCGGCACGCCGTGTCCGCAGCGCCAACCCCTATAAAAGGCCCCGCAGACGTTTTCTTGCCATTTTCACCTTCTTCTCCTCCTCTTCCGACTAGGCGTGTTCTAAGCTTGAAGCCATGTTGTTTAACAACACATCCATGGATTTCTTGAGGTTATATAATCAATAATACTTCCGATAACATCCCTAGATCCAGATAATCAAGGTTAGATTTCTAGAACCCTACTTTTGGTAAAATTGGGGGTTTTCGTGTTTTTGTCCGATTCGTTCCGTTTTGTTGATTAATTCATGATGAATATGATTAATCTTGTTGGTATTCTTAGTTTCCCTACGGATTCATGGTATATTTCGTGATTTTTACGGAATCGAGAGGGTTTGGTTGTGGTCCGCCCTCGTTGTTGTTTATATACGAATATACATGAATCGTAGGCGGGTTTTCGGGGGTTTCTTCGTGTAATTTGGATATGGATAATCGATTATCATATTCCTTGCGAATCGTTTAGGTGCCGGAAGCGCGTTCTCGGACCTACCGAACTCATACCTTTCCTCCGTTCGATTTCACGATGTCTCAAAGGCAAGTATACATTTATGATTGTACGTTCTCGACTTTGAAAGTAAGAAATATTGATGGCATATCATGAACGAACCGTTTTTACGGCATTCATAGATATATTAATTGGCATGTAATGAACGAACCGTTTTGACGGCATTCCTACATGTATCGGCGTATGAGGTGAACGAACCGTTTTGACGGCATTCACATACGTAACGGCGTATGAGGTGAACGAACCGTTTCTACGGCATTCACATACGTCTTATGAGATTTTAGTTATTCCGGAATACTAGTCTTATATTGATGAATTGACGGATTACATTTACTTTATTGTCGAGAAGTATTATGTTTCATATTGTTATACTTGCACTAGCTATTCGACGGCTAACCCCTTTATGGGGGAAATACGTTTCATGTATTTCAGGTTCCAGGAGAGCGGACGGGCAGGTATCGGGTCGGCATAAATATGGTGGGCAAGTGTGATACTGTGTCTTTCTTCCAGTTTTATTTTCTTTGGGAATTCCCGTTCAGTGTTGTTGTACTGGATTGACTATTGAATACTCGAGTATTGTTTTCCTTTTTCCTTGATGTTCCGGCCTGTGTTTGCCGAAGTATTGAATTGAGTTGTGATGTTTGTAAGTACATTGGTTATTTTTCGAATACCTTTGTATTGTTTTTCATCCCAATGTGTGTAGACCTTATCGGTCAAAAATTATGGTTCCGCGTATGTTTAGCCTTGTGGGTCCCACGGCGGGGCTTACGGCGCTGTAATATCCCTGAATAACTTGGGGGTGTTACAGAATATGGTATCAGAGATTAGGTCTATGGATACCTAGGCTGTCGGTCTTTTGGGTCGATCGAGTCGTTAATTGTCCACAGTATCACTACTCTGCCATCATCACAGTGCGACCGGTACTTGTAAGACCTCTCACTCTTCTGGTGTTTCCTTATTCGTTTTGCTTCCTTTTATCGGTATTCTTGAGAATCGGACACTTTGTTGATGCGTGATTGAATTGTGCTTACGTGACTTGTGTGTTCTTCAGTATGTCAGCTGGTAGGGGCCGTGGCCGTGGTCGTGGCCGTGGGCGAGGAAGAGGTCGTGGCGCGGCCGTTTCCATCAGTTCAGTTGCGGGGTCGGCCAACCCTAGTTTGTCGAACTCGGTGCATCCCGATACCGAGAGTCAGCACGACCAGTCAGATGGTCAGGGGAACAACGCAGACGTTGGAGTGGCGAATGCACTTCAACAATTGGCTACTCAGATGACTATTTTGGCCCAAACTGTTCAGCTGAATAACCCGAACCCAAACACGGATGCCTTCTTCAAAATGTAATCCGTATGCACCCTCCACAGTTTGGTGGTGCCACAGACCCGTTAAGCTGGGAGGATTGGCTAGCAGAATTGGAAAAGATTTTCGAGGCAGTTGATTGCCCCGAGGTGAGGAAAGTACCGATTGCCCAGTATTTCCTCACTAAGGAGGCCGCTACCTGGTGGAAGGTCATCAAGCCACAGGATCGTATTGCCTCATGGGATGAATTTAAGGAGCTCTTGGAGGCCGAGTTTTGTCCTTGGCCGGTACGAGAGAGCCGAATCCGAGCCTTCTTCGAGGCTAAACCACAAGATATTCCCGTTTCGCAGGCGATTGTGGAGTATAACCAACAATTAATCCATGTGAAGGATCAAGTACGTAACGAGCGCGATAAGATCCGTTATTTTGATATGCGGATGAATTTGGACTTACGGCGGTACATGGCCGGATTTGCTTGCACCACACTGAAAGAATATCGTGATGAGCTTTAGCCCATGATATGTTGAGCCCCGACAATGATACCGTTGAAGAACCGAAGAAGCAGAAAGTCGGGGGAAATTTTTCTGGCTCTAAGGGTGGCAACTTTCAGAAGTCACAGACGACTAACCGTTTTACCGGACAGTCGTCACGTTCTAATAAAGGGAAAAGGGGTTACCGTCCCCACGGGTACCTCAAATAAATCGGTGACTTGCTATAATTGTGGCCGTCAGGCCACTTTAGTTCGAATGCTACTTCCCACTATTAAAGTGTCACACGTGTGGTCGGATGGGGCATAGAGCGGTTTATTGTTCCGAGCCGAACCGGACTTTGGACACTCGGGCCACGCTTCAACACCCCTTGATCAAGGTGTTAATCGGCGGCAATCTTTCGGTCAACCTCGGCGAGAATTTTGGCGGGGGCCGGGGGACGGGGTCGAGCGGCTGGAGGGGAACTCTAGCATCGGTTCGGTACAACCACGAGTTTATGAGATGCGTCGAGCAGACGAACCCGATGCGGCGGTGGCTTCAGTACCATCCATATTCTATCTATCCAAATTGTACTTTTGATTCGGTGCTACACATTCTTTTATTTCTTTGGAGTGTGTACGCCGTTTGAATATAACTTGTTTAATCGCTTGCGATCCCTTTATCGTGAGGCGCTAGCGGGGATAGGATTGTGGGGAATCGGGAGATTAGAGAATTTCCGGTGGTTATATCCGGTATGGAATGGTTATCAAATTTAATTGTAGTTGATATGGAAGGCGAGACGTAATCCTCGGCGAGGATTGGCTTAATAATCACCGGGCGATTATGAATTACCGTACCAAAGTTATCACTATGATGACTAAGGACGGATCGAGTACTCATTTTTGGGGACGTAAGTTGGGCCAATCCAAGTTACTTATCGGTTCCATGAAGGCCGTAAAACTTTTGAATAAAGGTTATGCGGGCTATTGGTGTTATGCGTTAGCGGAACTAATTGAAGTCGATTTCTCTTCAATTAGGTTGTTAATGAGTATCCCGATGTTTTAGGACGATCTTAGGGATTACCGCTTGAGGCAGAGATAAATTTTTCCGTGGATTTAGAGCCGGATGCGGCCCCGATTTCTAAAGCACCTTATCGGATGGCACCTTCCGAGATGCAGGAGTGAAGACTCGGTTGGGAGAACTTTTGGAAAAAGGGTACATCGGGCCAGCGCTTCGCCTTGGGCGCGCCGTTCTTTTTCGGGAAGAAGGATGGTTCACTACGTTTGTGCATTGACTACCGTGAGTGAATAAAGTAACCATCAAGAATAAATATCCTTTGCCTCGTATAGACGATCTATTTGATCAATTGCAAGGAGCTGCGGTTTTCTCGAAGATTGATTTAAGATCCGGGTATTATCAACTCGGGGTGAGGGAGTCCGACGTTAGAAGACGGCGTTTGGACGAGATATGGACATTACGAATTTGTAGTTATGCCTTTTGGGTTGACGAATGCGCGGCGGTATTCATGCAATTAATGAATAAAATATTCATCGAGTATCTCGACAGGTGTGTAGTCGTCTTTATTGACGACATCTTGATCTATTCTCGAGATAAGGAGGAACATGCCCGGCACTTGCGTTTGGTCTTAGACATTTTGAGAACCGAGCACCTCTATGCAAAATTCTCGAAATGTGAGTTTTGGTTGGAAGAAGTTATGTTTCTCGGCCATGTGATTTCAAGAAGGGGTTCGTGTAGACCCGAGAAGATCGAGGCGGTGTTAGTGGGCACCGCCTAAAAATGTTAAGGAGGTTCGTAGCTTTTTGGGCCTTGCTGGGTATTACCGTCGATTTGTCGAGGGTTCTCGAAACTCGCTCGACCACTTACGAAATTACTCCAGAAGACCGAAAAGTTTATTTGGACGGATGAGAGACAACGAGCTTCGATGAGCGAAGAGACGATTAACTTCAGCGCCGATTCTAACTTTACCACATGGTAGCGAAGGCTTTACGATTTATAGTGACGCTTGGTCAAGGCACTTGTGTTCTTATGCGGCATGATAAGACAATAGCTTTTGCGTCACGACAATTAAAACCGTATGAGATGAATTATCCTACTCACGATTTAGAGTTGGCGCAATTGTCTTCGCACTCAAGATTTGGCGGCATTATTTGTACGGTTCACCGTGTCGGATTTATACCGATCACAAGAGCACGAAATATATTTTCGATCGAAGGAGCTAAATATGAGGCGAGAGGCGTTGGTTAGAATTGATAAAGGATTATGATTTGGAGATTCTTTACCACCGGAAAAGCCAATGTCGTTGCGGATGCTTTGAGCCGCAAATCGGCATCTCTTCAAATGCTTGAGGTTCTTACGTCTCGACGAAGATTCGTCAAGATTTAATTGAACAAGGGATCGAAGTTTGGCTTGGCGAGTACGAGACAGTTGTGTACTCTCGAAATTACTTGCCGTCCTTGGTTGTGATATCAAAGGGAAACAGTGGAGTGACCCGATGATTTCTCAACTAAAGGAAGATGTAATTAAAGGAAAAGCTCCAGGCTTTATGGTACACGAGGATAGTATTTTGAGATTTGAGGGCAGGCTTTGCGTTCGAATGATTTGGAATTGAGACAGAGGATTCTCCGAGAAGCTCATGCTACGCCTTACTCAATCCACCGGAACGAGTAAGATGTACAAAGATTTGAAGCGCAATTTTGGTGGAATAACATGAAGAAGGATGTTACGGAGTTTGTACTACGGTGCTTGACGTGTCAACAAGTCAAGATCGAACATCAACGACCGGTAGGATTGTTGAAACCACTCCCCATTCCCGAGTGGAAGTGGGAAGACATCTCGATGGATTTTATCATCAGCATGCGAGAACTCGGAATTTGGAATGAATATGATTTGGGTAATTGTCGATCGATTGACCAAGTCTGCACACTTCTTGGGTATTAAGGATACTTGGGGACCGGATAGATAGCTCGAACCTTTATTCTTGAGATCGTGAGATTACACGGTAGCCCCAAGACCATTGTTTCCGATCGAGACGGCCGTTTCATATCGCATTTTTGGAAGGCCGTTCATCGGGCTCTGGGTACGGAGTTGAGATTGAGCACTTCCTTTCATCCTCGGTCGGACGGTCGAGACAGAGAGGACGATTCGGACATTGGAAGATATGTTACGGGCTTGTGCCTTGGATTGGAGTAATGATTGGGAGCTTCACTTGTCGTTGATCGAGTTTGCTTACAATAATAGTTGGCATGCGTCGATCAAAATGGCACCCTTCGAGGCACTCTATGGTAGGCGATGTAGGTCGCCATTATGTTGGGACGAGGCTTCTGAGCTAGTTGGGACGGAACCGGATATGTTATTGGAGACCAAGGAAAAGATCTCTATTATCCGAGATCGACTACTGACCGCCAGTCGTCAGAAATCTTACGCTGATACTCGTCGTCGACCCTTGGAGTTTGAAGTGGGGGATCACGTTTTGCTCAAAGTATCACCGACCAGAGGAGTTTTCCGCTTTGGGAAAAAGGGAAAACTCAGTCCAAGGTATATCGGACCTTTCGAGATTTTGGACAGAGTTGGAGATTTAGCTTATCGCTTGGCGTTGCCTCCAGCTTTGAGTCACGTCCATAGTGTTTTCCATGTGTCCCGATTAAGGAAGTACGTCGGATCCGAGCCACATTATCGACTACGGTGAGATTGGCGTGGCGAGGATATTACCTTTCCGGAGAAACCCGTGAAGATTCTTGAGCGCCGTGAGAAACAACTTCGGCATAAGACCATTCCACTGGTTAAAGTACAATGGTCGAGGCATGGAGTCGAAGAGGCGACTTGGGAGACGGAAGAGAAGATGCGAGTTGAATACCCCGAACTATTTATTTCTTAAGTTTCGGGACGAAACTTCTTTTTAGAAGGGGAGAATGTAATATCCGGTTGAAATTCAGTCATTATCATTCAGTAATTTCATTCGGTGATTGTCACTCAGTGGATTTTCACTCATTTATAATCTTTCATCAATCATGTTCATTCACCCGTGTTCACCGTTCGGAAAAACTTCGAGTTGTGTATCGTTATTGTTCATCGTTTCAACTTTCCTCTTATGAGTTCGACTTTATTAGATCACCATTAATTTTTGGTAACTCCAAAAATTCTAAATCTTTGCAATATTATAGAGCATCGAGTTATCTTTCCAATGGTTCAAACGGTGAGTCAATCGGAGTCCGGACGAGAGAGTTATGGTCGTTTTAGCTCACCCGCTCGTTATTGGCGATCACTGCCGTGGGACCGGCCGTGTCGTCCGACACGGCCCGTGCCGTACTCGCCGGAAATGCCGAAGTTTACGCCGGCCGAACTCGGCCGTGTCGTCGACACGGCTCGTGTCGAACCCTTAGGATAAGCGAGAATCGTCTGCCGAGCACGCCGGCCGTGTCGTTGCAGCGCGATCGAGTCATCCGAAGTCATTTGTCGGACGGGTCAGCTGTCGGAAGGCCCTACGCGCCGCGGCCGTGTCAAGCGGACACGGTCGAGTCCTGTCGGCCAGGTATGCGACACGGCCGTGCCGGTCGGCACGGGCCGTGTCCGTGACGATCAACCCTATAAAAGGCCTATGAGACGTTTTCTTGCCATTTTCACCTTCTTCTCCTCCTCTTAGCGACTAGGCGTGTTCTAAGCTTGAAGCCATGTTGTTTAACAACACATCCATGGATTTCTTGAGGTTATATCATCAATAATCCGTCCGATATCATCCCTTGATCCAATGAATCAAGGTTAGATTTCTAGAACCCTACTTTTGGTAAAATTGGGGGTTTTCGTGTTTTTGTCCGATTCGTTCCGTTTTGTTGATTAATTCATGATGAATATGATTAATCTTGTTGGTATTCTTAGTTTCCCTACGGATTCATGGTATATTTCGTGATTTTTACGGAATCGAGAGGGTTTGGTTGTGGTCCGCCCTCGTTGTTGTTTATATACGAATATACATGAATCGTAGGCGGGTTTTCGGGGGTTTCTTCGTGTAATTTGGATATGGATAATCGATTATCATATTCCTTGCGAATCGTTTAGGTGCCTAAGCGCGTTCTCGGACCTACCGAACTCATACCTTTCCTCCGTTCGATTTCACGATGTCTCAAAGGCAAGTATACATTTATGATTATACGTTCTCGACTTTGAAAGTAAGAAATATTGATGGCATATCATGAACGAACCGTTTTTACGGCATTCATAGATATATTAATTGGCATGTAATGAACGAACCGTTTGACGGCATTCCTACATGTATCGGCGTATGAGGTGAGCGAACCGTTTGTGGCATTCACATACGTAACGGCGTATGAGGTGAACGAACCGTTTCTACGGCATTCACATACGTCTTATGAGATTTTAGTTATTAGGAATACTAGTCTTATATTGATGAATTGACGGATTACATTTACTTTATTGTCGAGAAGTATTATGTTTCATATTGTTATACTTGCACTAGCTATTCGACGGCTAACCCCTTTATGGGAAATACGTTTCATGTATTTCGGGTTCCAGGAGAGCGGACGGGCGGGTATCGGGTCGGCATAAAGATGGTGGGCAAGTGTGATCTTGTGTCTTTCTTCCAGTTTTATTTTCTTTGGGAATTCCGTTCAGTGTTGTTGTACTGGATTGACTATTGAATACTCGAGTATTGTTTTCCTTTTTCCTTGATGTTCCGGCCTGTGTTTGCCGAAGTATTGAATTGAGTTGTGATGTTTGTAAGTACATTGGTTATTTTTCGAATACCTTTGTATTGTTTTTCATCCCAATGTGTGTAGACCTTATCGGTCAAAAATTATGGTTCCGCGTATGTTTAGCCTTGTGGGTCCCACGGCGGGGCTTACGGCGCTGTAATATCCCTGAATAACTTGGGGGTGTTACAGTACCGGTAGAGCCACATAACACACACGCCTGGGTTTCACAAAACCCAAGCTCCGATACCATCTTCTGTAACACCCCCAAAACCATCCGGGATATTACAGCGCCGTGGGTCCCGCGCCGGAACCCACCAGGCTAAAAACCGTTTACAAAACCAATTCAAAAGCACCAAAAGGCCGATGACGGTAATATTTTAAATACTCAAATATTTTCAAAAGCATAATTTTGAAATACCGTCATAAAATACCATTTGAAAATACAAGGCGAAGTGCCAAATCTCGACAGTTTAAAATGTACGTTAAGACGCCGCTTAAACGTACCGATAAAATAGTTTAGGAAAAGATTTAACGAAATAACCCAAGTTCGCAAAGTGCCAAAAGGGCCATTTAAAATACACACACGCAGCGGATAAAGATACCGAAAAGCGATTTTGAGATATACACACGCAGCGGATAAATACAGTTCAAAATACACATTTGCAGCGGAAATAAATAACCGGAAAAGAATACTCAATTCTCCGAAAACAAGCCACAGCCAGTATCACATCGGGAAGCTCATCCCCTCACGACCGCTACTAGTTTGATCTCCGAGTACCTAAAAATAAAGCCCACGACGGGGTCAGCCACAATACTCAATAATGATACCGATCACATCATCATAAATAATTACATACCAATGTAATAATGTAGTAAGAATACTACCAAAGTAATCTTACCGTAATAACCTTACCAATTCATAGCAATCCATACTAAATCAATCCTTACCATAATCCACATTTCGCATTCTCAAATGACGAGATAAACTTACCAACTATTATCTGAACTGTATTCCAAAAATACCAATAATTCTCAAAACATCATCATAACTCATAATCATGAAATAATTTCATCCGTGCCAAATCTTGTCCATCGGATTACACAATCAAAACTCAACCTGGATAAACCAACAGTACACAACATATCTGTAGATCAACTACCATATGATAATGATAACAAATCCCGAACATCGACGTACAGTCTGAATGCTTATACGATCAATAACCAGATCAACCGATAAATCAACTGAGAATATCATCGACATGATAACTCCAATACGACCAATAAAGGATCACGATAATTGAGAATACCATCAAGGTAAATCTCGAACGCAATCAATGAAGGATCAACAATAACCGAGAATATACCATCAACAAGGTAAACTCCAAATGATCAACAAAGGACCAACCATAACCGAGAATACCACCAACAAGGTAAACTCCAAATGATCAACAATAATTGATCTCAAGAAATAACTCCGACTGTCGAACATACCCCTCGGGCGTATGAACAACCAGTCACAAAATGTCGAACATATCCAATCATTCATGGACTATGAACGACCCAACAATATGGCTCAAAAGATGGACGTCACAATACGCCCGATCCGGAAATGTGTCCGTGCACAAGCCACCCCGGGTATCGATCAAATACACGTGTGGTCTTGTACCTAATTAGCCTCACGAACTACGTCTCGTGTGCACGGTTCAATGCGGAAATATCCACGCATAACCATCATGTGCCCGGCTAAAAATCCTACACAATAACCAATCGGCACGCAGATATGACTCCAGATATGTCACGATGCAACATGACAACGAGACTCAAAGAAATACATATCCAATAAGGATTAAAAGACCCACCGAAGTGAACAACAACAGACTGACAATGAAAAGTCGACATGACTAATCAATATCCAAAACATCAATCCTGGGATCATCATCCCCAAATGAATGACCAACACGATCTACGATCTCAATACAACAGTCCTGGGATCAACATCCCTCAACGAATAACCGATACGAAACTCATTATACGAAACCTCAACATATACAACAACTCAACATACTAATTATCCACATGACTGAACAAATACTTAGATTACCTCAAAGTCGAGGACCATACCATCAACATCCCCCAATGAGACGATCAACACAACCATTAATACCAACAATAGTCCTGGGATCAACATCCCTCAACGAACAGCCAGTACGAATCTCAATATATGAAGCCTCAACATACAACATATACAACAACTCAACATAACAATTATCTCATAACTGAACAATACATAAATTACCTCAAAGCCGAAGACAACATCCTTTCCACGAACAACATCCCTGTACGAATACACAGTTATACAAATAATCTCAAATAAGGTACCATCCATTCAATACCAATAAACCTTTATCCCGATATTTATGTCATCGCGATAACTATCCTCGATATCCGATATTCTATATCCTTGACCAAAGATAACTCACGTCTTCCCTGAACACAATTAAATCATATACCTTATGATTTAATACAACCAGAGCACGATATACAAACCATTATCCCGACAACTTACATTTCTAACAACATTGATATACGAATTATAAATGAAATGAAAACGAAACCATTCATCAAATATTATAAACTGAACAAGTATAAACTTGCCTCGATACCGATACCACGAAGCCGTTACCAAAATCTATTGCCTTTGTCTACGAGCTCCTTAGCCCCGACCAAAAGCAATCTACGAACTCATCAACTTCAACCGCAACACAACGGTCATAATCCACGATCAAAACATATCAACCTATTGCAATAATCAATTAACAACAATCCGATAACAATCAATAACCGACATAGCCAACCAACAAACTCAACGGTTCAACGAAACCTCGATCATATACATAATACCAAATAATCCAACTCAACAAATACGAACCCATATCCACGATACAAGCCGTAACTCGATGATCACAAATAACAATCAATAACCGATCAACAAGCACAACGGTTTTACAATATCCCGATTAAACACATATCCAAACAATCCGAACCAATCAAACACGAATTCAAAACCACAATACGATTCCAAAATCCGAAGATCATATCAATAATCAATTTAAACCAACAAGGGTCTAACATTATCGATTCCAAATTCAATCTTAAATACGGATACAAGTTTCCTCCTTGTATAATCATAATAAAATCCAATTACTGGTTATCATCATCAATCCGGACAATCCAATTAATTCAACAATATAGATAACCATATTCCAAAGGTTTCAAATAATTCCATTATCCGAATTGAACACTTATTCAATAAGTATGAACTTCCAAATTCAAACATGAATAATAATTCTCATCAAACTCGAAATCATATCGTATTCCTATACGAATATTGTACCAAATACATAACTTAGTTCTAGACATGAATATTCCATATTCATATATAAAACACCAACACCTTAAAATGTATTCATCAAATCAATGATCAATTCATCTCGACATTAAGGATTTTATAACATATTCGATTCCAACTTCAACTCCAAATACGAAGACAAAACTCCTTCTTGTTCATACTTGTAAATTCGTAGAAAATAATTTCCCGATTATTATCGTGAATAATCACATTCCAAAATTATCCGAAATCCTTCCAAAATCATAACATGTAACTCAAGAGTTCTTTAAGAACACGAATTATCCAAATTCACGTTCATAATCCATAAAACAACATAACCCGATATTTTCTAACATCTAAACAACCCTTAATCATAATTCAAGGTGTATATAATCATGTTCTTCAACATATACTTCTCATAACATCATGAATCGCAACAAACCACCAAGAACATCGAGAATACCACGATTCCATAATCATAATAACATAATCGAATCATTTGATCACCAATTCATTATCTTCCTTTAACAAAATTCCCATAATTACCAAGAATCATCACAACAATATCATTTCCATCACCAATCATACAGCGTGTAGAATTTTCCAAGTTCTACTCATTGAGACATTTCATCGAACACTTTGAAGGCATAGTCCAATTCAATCGGTTATTCAAAGAAATACTCGAATTCTTTCCACAAAACTTCAAGAACAACGAATAATCTCAAGAATACAACAAGATTTCATCAATAATCTGAGTTAAAACGAATCAAATCGGCCAAGACATCAAGAAACTTCAAAAATATCCAAAACCAAGTGTTTAGGTGTTCTTACCTTCGATCCGGGTGGAAGATGATGTTAATCGATGATTCCAACTTCCAAAACATGTTGCTACATGATGATCTTACTCAAATCCATCCACTTTTGCTGAAGGAATCGCGAAAAAACGAAGAAAAAATGAAAATGCCCAAGATGACTCGGTCCAGGCCTTCTATAGGTCGAGACCTGCCGACACGTTAGGTACGTAACCGGCGGGTCCTTACGTACGTAGCCGGCCGCGGCCGACCCTACTGCCCAATTCTGTCGGAACCCTTACGTACGTAACCGGCAGCTGGCTTACGTACGTAACTGGCCCTTACGGCCGTAACCGGCCACTGCCTTACGTACGTAATCAGCCAGTCCTAGCCATCCCTGCGAGTCATTGCCGACCATGATCGGCCACCCCCACGAGTCACTGCCGACCATGCTCGGCCATTCCAACGAGTCACGACCGGCCATGCTCGGCCATCCAGGTCATCTCGGCCACGACTCGGCCAGCTACTCCGTAACGTACGTAACACTTATTCCGTTGCGTACGTAATACGTACGTTGACTTGCTACAGTATTATACTCGTATTACGTACGTAATACACCCTGTATAACGTACGTAACTCCATCCGTTGACTCACCTGTCCACATCTGCGCCGAAAGCTGCCGACCACGGGCCCCACTGTCCGATTCCTCTTGTTACGTACGTTATGTACACTATATAACGTACGTAAGCTAACACATTTTACGTACGTAAGCTCCAAGGCTTAACGTACGTAATGGCTTTTATACTTAGCCAAAATCCAATATTTCTGTCAGACGTCTCGGCGTCACGAAATACAAACATACGGCATCTGAATACATATCTTGAATCCAAAAATATTCTCATACGGTATACGATATCCGATCGGTTCAACCTCATACAACATATCCACGAATATATCATCAATCAAAACGATAATTACACCAGTATAGCTGTCTCGGTTCCCAATTTATTTTATCCATACTGTATAGATACCAAACTATACAGTATATCGCAGATAAAATAACGCGAAAAATTTATACTAAAAATCCGGGTATTACAAATCCCAGGTCTATGTTGGAACCTCTGGATTCTTTGGGGGCGTTTGGTTTGTTTGAATGAATATGAAATGAATGGAATCTGTCAAGTAATTGAAATCCTGATAGAATTGGAATTAGAATCCTATCAAGTTTGACCATATGTTCGGTTGGCATGAATTAGAATGGAATCTGTAAATCTGTTTGTTTGGTTTGCTAGAATGTAGCTTCAGAATTGGAATGGAATTCGTCAAAATGACCAAAATACCCTTATTCTCAAAAAATTTATATTTTTAAAATTATAAACATAAAAATATTTTATTTTATTAAATATACAAATATTCCATTTTATAAACATAAAAAAATGTGTAAATACAACTATAACCATAAACCAAAAAAATTCCAAACCATCAAAGATTCATCCACGTTATCAAAACGTTCATACATTTTGTTAAGGCAAACCATATACCATATTGTCTAAGCAATTGGTACCAAAAAAATTGTCCGAAGAATCCTCAAGCGCAGACCAAGGCCTATAATTTCTTCTTTGATTCGACATACCTATGTGCATAAAAAATTAACATAAAAATATAAATGAAGCAAAAAAAACAGCACTAAAACAACACTGATATGCTGCCAACAAAAAAAACACAGCAAAAAACATCAACAAAACAACACCAAACAAAAAAAGAATCATGGCATGAAAAACAAGAACAAGAGAGCAGAGGATCGTTTAAGAAGATTGTACAAAACAGATACCAAAATCGGTCAAATGAGTGTTGAATCAAGAAATATCCGAGCATCATTTAAGAAAATTGTGCAGAAAAAAAAACTATTACCTCAAAGCAGTGAGTTGGCCTGAGAAGAGCAATCGTCGGCTGAGAAGAGCAGTCGTCGGCCTGAGAAAAAAACCTCTTACCGTCAGCTTGGGAAGAGAAGTCGGATCGAGGGAGAGATGACGAGGAGAATAGATGGCTGCGCGGGTTGAAAGAGGAGAATAGATGAAGAGGAGAATAGTAGGGTTATAATGTCCAATATTGTCTTTTGTAAAGTATGGAATTTAAATCCTAGGGGATGGTGATGGAATAAGAGATTCAAGTGAATATGGGATTTCAATTCCTTTTAACGATTCCATTCCTTTTGTGAATCTGAACCAAACACCATAATGGAATCTAGTCAAAGGAATTGACCATTCCAATTTCCTCCAATTCCATTCCTTTCTCACAAACCAAACACCCCCTTACCAGTTACATTCTTGCAGGTTCCTCTAACATTTCTTGAATATTCCATAAATGCAGTCACTCAAAGTATAGATGTTATAGCCACAAAGTATTTTAATTCTTGGAGAAATAGTGTTACAAAAACTCATGCTTTGATAAGATAAAAGATCAATTGTGTATTCAGGTGGAAGCGGATCCCCTGCTGGGCATGAAAGCCCAGCACCCTCTACTGGGCATAATCTACACGCTCCATTTTATGTGATGTGTAAATCCAACCGTTCAAAATATCAACAACCCCTACTAGTTCTTCATAACCCATACTAACTCCCCAACCCCTACTATCATTTTTACACTATTTTTTTGCCCAGTAAGGATGCTGGGCTTTCATGCCCAGCAGGGGATCCGCATCCGTATTCAGGTATGGAGATACTTCACAGTATTTGTATTTCAGAAGTTGTTAAAAAGATAATTACCAAAATTACCCGTGAGATTTAACTTAACTAAGAATAAAATTAAAAATTAGTTACCTTGTAGAGTTATAGATATCCCTGAATGTATTACAAAAAAGCCTCTCCCGTTTGTTTTGGTTTTACAAATACCCTACTGTAGTAGGTGTATTTTTCAATATATAAATTTATGTCAAGCAGTTATTAGCAATTTGGAATATAACTACTTTTTTTTATAGGGAAAATTCCATATACACCCCTGTTGTTACACCACTTTTTTTTTCCCTTCTAGATTAATAATTACATTCAACCCTAAAATATTGACCAGCTTATAAGTTCCTATTCCTTTTTCTTTGCTCCAAACACGCCCTAACCTAATAGTTTATAAGCCCCTTTCCCCATTTTGCCTTTTTCTTCCCCCGTCATCTTCTTTCCCCATTTAAGGGGCTACCTGTAATCGTAAAATTGGACCAAAATTGACCCAAATCACATTGTTTAAAGGCCATTATATCACGTATTTTGGCTAGTTCGACATTGTCGACGAGTTTGGGGGGCAGAATTCGGGAAAACGGCGACTGAGTTGCAGGTTAGAAGAATTTTTCAAATTGAGTTTTTTTAATGCTTTTGTGTTGTTCATGGTATTAATATCACTGATTTGTATGTAATTTGGTGTATTTTCTGAAATTTTTGACAATATGTTCGAACTAGAGTTTATCTGATATTGTTTTTTTCTGCGTTTTTTGTGTTTATGTGGCAGTAATGGTGAAGGTTGACAAGTTTAATATCCGGATTAATTACAGTGGAGAATACATGCTCACGAATATTGACCATAATAGGTATTCTCACAAGAAACTGCTAAGTGATTTGAATGGTAAGGTCTTAGAACATGTTGCTAGTGGTAAATCCTTGTTTTTATCATATTGGCTGATGTTGAAGAAAGTTTTGAACAAATTGACATTTTGAATGTTGGTTCTGTTAGGATGATGTTTGAAAAAAATATGAAGTATAAGGAAATTGAAATGCACTTAAGCACATATGAAACATAAGATTTAGTTGTAGATATGTCATGTAGAAAAAGAAATCTAGTAAGATGAATGATGATGTTTATATTCCTTTTAAGGTGCCATTAACTGATCCACTTGCTAGGAGAAGACTGTCTAGGCAAAGGGGTAACAAGCCTATTCCACCTAAAGGCCCAAAATTTACCCCACAAGCCCAGTTGATATTACTGATTTAATAGAGGATGAACAACTACCAATCACACAGCCTACACAAGAGCATGAGCCTACTACGAAGTCTCTTGCACATAATGAGCCTGGACAAACTGCTTGCCCATCACCTCCATAAAATGAGCCTGAGCCACAAACTGCTTGCCCATTATCTCCAATGAATCCTGTCTAAATTCCACCTCAGGTGAATGAAGTTGACTTTGATGAGATGTTGAGGAACATTATGGAATAAATGATTATTTAGATGAGAGTTATCCTATCAAAACTGATGAAACTGGTCGTAGTAAGACGAATGGTGATGAAACTGGTTGTAGTAAGACCAAAGTGGTAGTTGAGGATTGGTTTTAGACTGATGATGATATTGATGCTGAGGATAAGGTGGATGGTAGTAGGTTTGACGGTGGAGATAAGGTTGATGGTAGTGAGTCTAAGGGTAGTGAGTCTGATGGTGGAGATAGGTTTGATGGTGGAGATATGATTGAGAGTGATGATGACAAGTTTGTGGATTGGGAGGTTGATGAGCCTAAGACACAGAATATGCATGAAGAAGAGGATGATATAATTGGTTTTTAGAAGTGTGAAGGCTCTGATTCTGATGAAGAATGTAACCCATAGGATGAAGGTGTTAAGCATGGAGATGAAGGTGTTGAGAACCAAAACTTAGACAATTCTGGGCAAGAAGAATATCCATGTGAGGATGATGACTTGGCTGCACAATGAACTTGGGTTGGTGATGAATTTGAGGAGAATTATGATGCTGATTACAAGGAGTTTGAGGTTGGGCAGATATTTGGCAGTGTTGTGGAACTGAGGAAAATGGTGAAGGAGTATGTGCTCACGGTTGGGTTTACCTTGACAAGGAAGAGGAATGAAAAAAGTAGATATACTGCTCACTGTGCAGCCAAGAACAAGATATGTATTTTAGTTGAGTTTCACAATTGCCTGCTGTTCAATTTACTTTATTGCCACTTTTGACTTATATTTCTTGTATAAATGCAGGGTTGCCCTTGGAGAATCCATGCAAGTCTTATGGATGATGAGGCCTCAATGATGATTAAGGCATATGAAGGGGTGCATAGGTGTGTGAGAAAAGTTTATCCAAAGCAGGCTGACTCAAATTGGTTAAGTGGGAAGTTCATTGAGCAACTAAAAGAGCATCCAAATCAGAGTGCTAAGAAATTGGAGGCTTGGGTCAACAAGAAACTTGGTGTTAAGGTACCTTATATAAAGGTGTGGAGGGCTAGGGAGAAAGCCATGCTGGTTTTGGGAGGCAACCTTGAAGAAGCCTTCAAGTTGGCACCTAAATATAGGGAGATGGTGATTCGATCCAATCCATGATACATTGTAGAGTTTGAAAGCACCCCTGCCATTGAAAGCCACCACCCTTCAAGAGGTTCTTCTGTGGCTTAGAGGGATTGAAAAGAGGTTTCCTAGAAGGATGTTCCCCATTTCTTTTCTTTGATGGATGTCACCTCAAGGGAAGATATGGAGGTGTACTATTGAGTGCAGTTGGTACAGATGCCAACTGTGGTATATACCTTGTAGCATGGACTATTGTTGAGTCTGAGTGCAAATAATCATGGGGATTCTTCTTACACTGCTTGGAGATGTTTGTTAGCCCATGGGATGCAGACAAACACTGGCACTTTATAATAGACAGGAGATATGTATTGTAGTTGAGTTGTTATTGCTTCCTGTTCAATTTACTTAACTTTTGCCAACTGTGACTCGTATTTCTTGTATAGAATGTAGGATTTGGCTCCTATATTAAGGATAAGTGTTCAACTGTGATCAGGAAATGTGCAAAGCACATATATGATAGTTTAAAGCTAAAATGGAGTGATGTTCTGTTGAGAAGGTACTAATGGCAGGCTTCAACTGCATACACTGCCTATGGCTTCAATAAAGCTATGGAGAAGATAAGGGTTGTAAGTGAGCTAGCTTATGAGTACTTGACGGCTATTCCCTTGGGACACTAGGCAAGACATGCTTTTGATCCAACTCCATAGATAGACCATGTAACCAACAACTTGAGTGAGTGTTTCAATTCATGGGTTGAGCCAATTAGGGGATACTCAATTCTAAACATCATGGAGGTATAACACTAAATCCCAGTTATATTATTGTTTTATATTTATTACTGTCGTCAAGTGTGTGATTGTTGTATTAGGGGCTAAGGACACAAGTTATGAGGAGGGTTGTTGTGAGGAGGAACTAGGGACAGGTTTGCACTACTATGTTCATATCAACGGTTCTGAGGAAACTTAATGAAACTCATGATCAATATAGGAAGTTGCATCTAAAGACAGAGTCAGGAGGGGGTATATATTAGGTGGAAGATTACAATTACACTTTTGTGGTCAATATGGAAACAAGGTCTTGCAACTGTAACAGATGGAACTTAATTGGCATTCCATGTAGACATGCATGGGTCATCATCAATTACAACAGAGAAGATGCTAAGAAGTGTGTCAGTCAGAATCATATCACTCATGCCTACAGGATGGCCTATAATATGAGCATTCTACCAGTTCCAAACTACAGATTTTGGCCTGCGAACTTGACACAAGATGAATGTTCACCACCGATCATTGAGAAAAACCCTGGAAGGCCTCATCAAGTCAGGATCAGACATCCATATGAGGGCAAGAGAACTAAAGTTCAACTACACAAGCAAAGAAGATCACCTAAGTGCAGTCTTTGTGGATCAAGGGGTCAAAATTGCAGGAAGTGTCCAACACTGGTAAGTAATCTATCTTAACTGTGTGATATATTTTGGGGAGTTTTACTTGCTTGCTTCTTATCAATTACTGATATGTGATTTATTCATTTTCTTGCAGAAAAAGAATCAGACTGCTGTTCCTGTTCCAAGTCAGCCAGAAGTTCCTAGTGAAGTTCCAATTAAAGTCCCAATTGAAGCTGCAACTGCCAATCAGAGCAAAAAGAAGAGGAAGAGGAGTGAGGGAGAAGCATCATGTAGCAATGGATCAGGAATATCAACAAGGGACGGGGGCAGAGGAAAATGCAGGGGAACAGTAGGAACAAAGGGGAAAGGAAAGTGAAGTTTGAATTGTGATGTTCTTTTGGATTATTTTGGTTTGTGAACCATATCATGTTCTCATGAAGTTGTACTCCAAACATATCAGTTATTCATGAATACAATGGCCTTATTCTACTTGAATGATTTGAAAATTTTGCACAAGTAGGTATATAGACAACAATAACAAATTTAGGCAAATTAGTTGCCTTATACTATATTTGTCTTCATCAGTTGGTGTGGCTTTTGCACCTTTCATTTCCCTTGGTACTTGCACTTGTTCTTCACTTGTTTCTTGCATTACATCTTCACTTTGTTGCACGTGTTGATGAGAAACTGCAAATTCCAATAGAGCTGTAGGTTCCGTTATTTCTCCCCGCTGTTGAAATTGTAAATTTTCTTGCTCGTTAGCCCATTACGACCATCCATGGGTTGGACATTTCCAATAAAATCTCCCATAATTTGCCACATATAGCACCGTATGCTTTCGACATCTTGAAATCTTGTAAACTGGACGAAGAACGCCTGAATCACTTATTTTCGAAATGTAGAAGAAGATATATGAATATATAGTGGATATAACAAACAAAGAGTAAAAAAATGGAGTTTAAATGGGTATAAATAGGCACAAATTTGAATTCCAATGGCTAGTAATAGTTTTCTACCAGTACGTTTTTAATTACATTTTACTACCTTATTGCATAAGATCGATTACATCTAACTCCACACAAGCCTTGCATTGTCAAGGTAAGCTGTTTGGCTCTTGACAAAATCAAATATTTGAATGAGGGCAAAATTGTACTTTCCACATTTTAATTCGCGAAAAGTCAAATCTGTAGGGCTAGATGTAACTAATCTATCTAACAGGAGAGTCTGATGTTATTGTTACTCTAAGAGGGATAAATCTGTAATTGATGAATTTAAGAAGGGGTCCAAATGAAATTTGCCCTTTTTTATATGTAATGAAGCTAATCTTCAAGGATAGGTTTTGTTATTGAGAACCAAAAAGGAGAAAAGAATACAATTTATGTCAACATTGTACTATCTTGGGATAGATTTGGTTAAGTTGAGAATTTTATCCTCTTGGTATAGATATTGAATTTTATCTTAAGGATCTTCTCCTTTTGGGATAGACGTGGTTAACTTCTTAAGAACTTTCTCTTTTTGGAGCTTACCACCACGAGTAAGTACAACTAGGGCTGTTGTTGGGCAGGATAAGTCCGAGACCCATCTAATAACCGGATCGAAATACCCAAAATTGAGACTCACCTGAAAGTTAATGAGCTAGATACGGGAAATAAAATCGAAAACGAGATTGATAAGAGACCGAACCGCTAACCCGAAAAGATACCCCATAATTTTCCCTTTAATTATGTCATATCAAATTGAAGTGATTGCAGCTAACGAGTTGAAGAGAATTGATGATTTACGGCCTCCAAATCAGTATTTTTCTTGTGTGGTATTCATCTTATATTCATGTCTTACATTATTTTTTATATATTCATTTTTAACTTGATAAAGAAGTGATTTTTTCAATTTTTTGAACTTTATTTATTTAATTTTCAGGTTTTGGGTTTTTGGTTCGGGTATCCAGTCCGGTTCCAAACTGATTTTTCTTATCGGGCTGGACTGGATACCCGCCCGATAACTACTAATTCGGTCTCGAGTTCAAAATTTGTTCTGATAGGCTCGTCAGTTCAGTCCGATTTTATCTGTCAAGCTTATCTGTCGGGATCGGATAATTCAAAACCCGGACCGAACTGGCCCGATAACAACACTAAGTACAACGACCTAACAATTACCATCAAATTTTTAATAGTGCAATATTATTGTTTAAATAAGAAATTCTATAAATTTTCTTTATTAAAATTAGCTAGTTTGTTTCCAAAATGCAGGCGACATTGGCAATTCTTAGTAATTTTACCTAAGCAAAGGACTATTGTGTGGTTTTGTTCATTACTCGTGAGCCCGATCAAGACATCAAATTCATAGTGCAGAGGTAAGCTTTCATTTATGAATTCATTTTTGTATTGCATTTCTCATCTAATAACCAGAGTTCTAGAAAGCATTGCATAGCGTTGTAGTGTTGTGGCCCACATGATTATATTTTTCTTTGTATTAAATCATAAAATATGGTCACAGTGAGCGTGTGAATTAGAATTCAAACTGTTCCAATAATAAAAAGAATGGAGCAAGTATATAATAACCAAAATAAACACTGCTTTTTAATACTTTTTAAAATACTACTCACAACACAATCATGTTTCTCTTATTTTCAGTATTGTGATCCCATTTACAGAGTTGGATGGTACGTACACGAGTAGATCCAAGCAGGTCGTTCTACAAATTTATCCCAAAGTAATTAAAATTTCAATCCCAAATTTAAATATAATTGTTGTATGATTTTATCTTGCTTTGCTAATATTGATTTTGCCAATTGCAATATTTATATTTATGTTTTTAGTGTAATAAAAAAAATAGAGGTTGGGAGTGTGGATACTATGTCATGAACTAGATGCGGACCATAGTTCAAGCTGGTATTCAGAAAACTGGCTAGAGGTAAATAATTTTCTTATTAATTTTAACAAGTTATACTAATCATATATTTTTTTTTCTGTTTTTGTACTGAAAAGTATCTCTATAAATTATCAGATACTTAGCGATACTCTAGCACTTCCTCAAAAGGGCACTGAAGAAGTTCGAATGCAATGGGCGAAATATTTTCTTACCAAATTTGTTTAACTCTTTGAGATGAAATAGTATTGTTGGTTCTTGCTATTCTTGAATTGGTAAATTCATGAAGTTAAAGCCTTCGAGACGTTTATAAGGATGTATGTATTTGCTTTGTAGTTGATAATCATTATTGTGAAACTTTGTTGATTGCTTCAAAATTTAATATTGGGATGGTTTTCATTTGAAAATGTTGTGTATTTTAACAGTTGGATGATTGAAACATTTGAGACAGTTAAGATTTGGTTACAAGGATGTACTTTTTTGCTTCATAATTGATAATACTTTGCTGATTGTTTCAAAATTATGTTGGGATGGTTTTCACTTGAAATGTTGTTGTGTAGCCTAAGAGTTGGATGATTGAAATATTTGAGAACATTTGAGATTTGATTATAGGGATTTGTTTATGTAGATTATCCATATGGATTCGGCCCAAGCAAATCGAGCCTATTAAAAGATTCTGGAGATTCACATTGGTTGTTTAAACAATCGATGTTAAAGTCCGAGACAGTTCTACTGTAATATCTGCATTTTTCTTTCCCGGTATTATCATTTTTGGTGTATTTTTTTCATTTTTAGTGACTCGCTTATAACCGTATTGGTATTTCGAGAATAGTTAATTCTAGACTTTTTCCCATCTGATTCTCGTAATTGTTGTTCGGAACCGCCGTTTCGGGGTTGCCGTAAATCCATCGTATGTTATTATGCGTTTTAAGATCTTCTGTTTGATGTTTCGTCTGTGATTCGGTGTTTTGGGATCATTGTTATCTTGTGACTAGCGCACGCTAATGGTGTTATTTAGCGCGCGCTAATGTCCTTTGGTAGCGCACGCTACGCTTGTTTGGTAGCGCGCGCTAGTGTCTCGGTCACAGCAGTGGCAGTAACCTGCTTCTGCCCTCTGCTCTCTGGAGAGTTGTTCTAGCGCATGCTAGGGTGTTGTTCTAGCGCACGCTATCGTTCGAACTTAGCGCATGCAGAGTATCCGGTAGCGCGCGCTAATCCGGCAGTCTAGTACTGGGCAGTTTGCTTCTGGACTTGGTTTGGTGTCCAGGTAGTGCACGCTATGGCCCGATATCGCGCGCTACCGAGAGGCTGTTAGCGCACACTAAATTCTTGATAGCGCACGCTAATGGTCCAGAACTATAGGTTCTGGACTGGGGTGTTAGCTTTCTGGACCGTGGTGTTAGCCGATAGCGCACGCTAACTTGAAATGTTAGCGCACGCTAATAACCCTCTGGTTATAAAAACCAGAGAGTTGACCGGAGCAGTTCATTTTTTTCTTCCTCTTCACTTCTTCTCCGAGGGTTAGGCGATTTGGAGCTTTTGGGAGCCTGGATTTGAGCGAGTATCATCATCCATCCAAGATCTTGAGTTTTTAACACCAAGTTGTCATCATAATCATCTTCTACCTCTTGAATCAAGATAAATCTTCTAGAACCCTATTTTTTGGGAGATTTGGGGGTTTTTGCGTTTTCGTCTGATTCGTTCCGTGTTGTTGATTAATTCATGATGAATATGATTAATCTTGTTGGTATTCTTGGTTACCCTACGGATTCATGGTGTATTTCGTGATATTTGCGTAATCGAGAGGGTTTAGTTGTGGTCCGCCCTCATTGTTGTTCTTGTACGAATATACATGAATCGTAGGTGGGTTTTCGGGTGTATTCCATTTCCATATTCGTTTAGAAATAGTTGTGATTGTATTCTCCGAATCGTTAGGTTCGGTTATGATGGTTCATCGTGATCGTTTTTTATTCTTCCTTTCCATTCGTGTGACCGTCTATTGATCGAGGCAAGTACCCTTATGAACTTACAATCTTGACATGGTAGTTTTTCATGAGAAATTGTGTGTGTGTGTGTGTGTGTGTGTTCACTATGGGTTAGATCCGACAGGTTCTCGGTAGGGGTCCATGGAGGGGTGGATCCGCGAGCTTTCTTTTAACCACTACGGGTTAGATCCGACGGGGTCTCGGTATGGGTCCATGGAGGGGTGGGTCTGCGGTTAATTGTGGTGCATTTTGCAAATGTGTTTTGGATTATGGCGTTTCCGAAAATATGTGTTTCAACCGATGTTTTCATGATTACGTGCATTGACTATATGTGTAAGGTATAAGTTGTTCATTTGGTTACTTGTACTAGCGTGATTGTTAACCCCTTTGGGGACCCATTTTGGGGAAATTCGTTTTATGAATTTCAGGTTAGGTTCATCGATACGAACGGGCGCTGGACCAGTACGTGGATGATGGTCGTGCGTGATGATTGTGCATGAGGGTGTCTTATTATTTTCTACTTTTTGATCGTTGTCATCTTGTAAACTATTAGAAGTACTCGAGTACTTAGAAGTTTTTATTTGTTCGGATTGAAACGTTTCATTTACTATATTTATGCTGAGTGGTTGTGATGTTGTTGACCGGTTGAACCGGGTGGATTATTATTGCTTTACATCTTTATGACGAGATATTTTTATGTTGATTCCGCGAGTTGATCAGTATGTTTGGTCGTCTAGCCTGGTGGGTCCTATGTAGGGATCCATGGCGCTGTAATATATCCTGAATATCTTGGGGATGTTACATCTACATCGGTTCCTAGCAAAACCGATGTAATTTTGGTACAGAATCACATTAGCTTTTGCTTAAAACTGATGTGTATAACATCTGTTGATATCGGTTTACAAACCAACGTAAAAATAGGGGACTTAATAACATCAGTTTTCAGGAAAAATTGATATAAAGTTTGGGAACTGAATAGCATCGATTTTTCTGAAAACTGATGTGAATAAGGCCTGTGGACATATGTTTAAACCGATGTAAAATAAGAGCATATTTTACATTGGTGGATATGACATCGGATTGAAAACCGATGTGATTGGTAAAAAACGACGTTGAAACCTCTTTTCATAGTATTGATAACTTTAAACCACGCGTTGCTTATGAAATTAAGTTCCAATTTTTATTATATGTGTTGAAATAATTCGAAATTATGTGGTACAACCATCTACTTGATTGGGAAGAGATATAAGAATAATATATGTGCATGTGCATGTAACACCCCCAAAACCGTATGGGAATATTACATGCCGTAGATAATTCCCACGAGGATCTACCAGGCTAAACATCACAAAACGACCAAGTATTTGCTCGGTCGGGGCAAACAATACAATGATACGAACCGTTGAGGTCAATTATAAACAACTACACAGACCGGTGAGGTCGTACGACTGACTTAAATAGAAAAATACAACTCTTTACAATGAATACCCACGCAGGGGCAAAGATACAAAATAGCAGAATGCGGATTACGACTCTGATGATACAATGCAACTCGACTTAACTCCCAACTCTCGATTAGTATCATAGCCCGTCACTTCCTGTGCCAATCCTGTGACTACTCCCCGAACCTGCAAGCACCTGGACGCAAAACAAACATCCACCCCCCGATTACTCAGGGGTTAACAAAATTCCACTATTTTGCTAGTGAAAGTATAATACGATATGAAATGCAACAGGTAAATAGAAACCACAAATTTGATACGGAAATCAACTATCAAAATGTTCCCGAGAAGTTTTAGAATTTTGAACTCAAGCAAAGAAGTATTTGAAAAGAACTCGTCATCTCGGAGATTTTTAAAGTAGGAATTATTTTGGACCTCGAGTCCCAATTAACAAAACCTTTTCGAAAGCGTTAGGGCCTCAGCCCGATTCTCGTTTCAAAACACACTAGTTAAGATATCATCATGGGTCCGTGACTAACTTTCAAACATTATCCAATCAATCATGATTACACGATCACTGTTCGTACACATCATGTAGCGAACTCTAGAGGCCTCGACGGACCCTACCCGGACCACACACATTGTTCGTACACATCATGTACCGAACTCCAGAGGCCTCGACGGACCCTACCCGGATCACACACATTGTTCGTACACATCATGTACCAAACTCCAGAGGCCTCGTCAGACCCTACCCGGAACACAAACATCGCTCGTACACATCATGTACCGAACTCCAGAGGCCTCGTCAGATACTACCCTGAACACACACAACATCACGACACAACTCATATTGATCAACTCAACACATCACCACGAACAACACACATTATTACCGATATGTCAAATCATTCAATAATACACCGTAATACATATTCAAGTATGTAATCAAACCGACACAAATATCATAATCATCACGATAACTCAACCATGACCAACCACGCACGACACAAACGATATGATTAACACAACCAACATGATTCCATGACGTTAACCAAGTGAGGATATCATCACTGCCATCAATCATTCACAATAATCAAATCACACGAAGCATATTCACAAAGGTAAACCAAATCATCACAAACCTAACACGGAGTCTCTATTCACAAGATAAAAATCAAGGGGTAATTGAAACTTCACTTTCATTGTATATTATAACAAATAGAAGATAGATTAAGCATCATAAAAGGATTTACCTCACAAACTAATAAAGGCAAGAAAGAAATTAGTGGACAGAGCAGTCGAGAAGATCTGCAGATGCAACTCTTTTGGAGAGACAGAGTTGTCTCTGAAGCTAAGGAAGTGAGGATTTAGAAAGTGAGAAGAATTATGCTCAACAACTTACACACATATTTAAAAATGTAGGCTGGCTGTGTAGACTTTTTAGTCATGCAATGCAATGATCTCTGCTTGATTCGAAGAAGTATCTACTAGGCTTTTCTTCGTATATCTCCAAGATATCACCGTATATTCAAGAGTGAAAACACAACCAGTTTGAGAATGCCCTTTATGCGGGTTAGAGGTATCCGACACCAGTGAAACCAACTAATATATCGTTGGGTATTTCTGCATAGGGGACACTATTTCAGGGCCGGCCCAAGGCCCAAGCCACCAAAGCAAGGGCTTTGGGCCTCACATTTTTTTTCTAAAAAAGGGCCTCAAGTTAATTATCAGGTAGAAGAAATTTCGGATTACACCATTGAAGTTAAGATAGCTTGTCGGCAGGCAAGTGCCTCATTTTCCACAATGTCACACGTTTGATTTCTGAAAGCAATATTTTGATATTTTTTTCGAATTATTTGATTACTTATTGGCCCAATATATGCCATTGATTTTTTGTCAAAGAAAATATATCATTCATTATTTACTATGGCCCATAAAAATGACAATAGACGTTAGTTTAGTTTCTAAATTTTCTTCCTTTTGAGTACCCAAAAAAATATTTTTCCTTTTTAAATAATTAAATTAAGATAATTTTATTCGTAGAAAATACAATTGAAATTCTTTTTCTAGTAAAAAATTCTGTTAAAATTCTATATATAAAAATAGTTCATTATTAAAATTTACTCACGACGTTGATATTTTGCGCATCACAAAAATCTCGAAAAATAGTATATTATTTAAAATTTCCCACAACATTCAATTTTCAATGTAATCTGATAAATGACTTTTTATTACAAGAAGATCGAAAAAATTTATCTAAAATATAATATTTTTATAACACACTATTGTTAAAATATTAAATGCCTCATTTTTGAACTTGTTTTGAGCCTCATTAATGGTTGGGCTGGCCCTGCACTATTGCTCTCTCTAGCATTTCAAGTAGTGTAACCACCATGCACAATGTCAATTACAGAGAAAGATGAATTGTCGGCGAGCGATGTTCTCACCTCAACTTTTCCTTTTTGGAATATCTCTTTACTTTATTTATGGGAAGAATAATCGAGATTGCCGGAGTCTTTCAAATATCAAAGATGTGTTTTATTCCGTTCAAGTTCCTTAACGTTGGTGCAAAACTAAATCTAGCTAATATATTCACAAAAAAGCTATGCCTTGCGAGGACATCAACCAAATACAACGCACCAATTATGCTCAGGTATGGTGTTTCGTCTCCAAGAATCTCCTTGACGTCCTCTCTTCGGCGGAATGGATTCATGGGGGTATAAAGAGGATGCACTTTATCCATGCTAAATCATCTGAATATTTTACGGATATATGCCGATAGGTGGACAAGGACACCATTTACTCGATGTTCTAGCTCTATACCGTAGCGAAAATGAGTCTTCCCCAGATCTTTCATATCAAGCTCGAATTTCAAGTAGCTAATCATTTTGTTGATTTCATCTATGGTACCGATAACGTTAATGTCATCTACACAGAGACCTACTAGGACAAGGCATGGCCGAGTTACGGCCGCAATGCAGGGCCGGTAACGACCGCAACGCATGGCCGGTTACGGCCGCAATGCCTTGCCAGTTACGGCTGTAAGGTGCGTGCACATGTTGGGCAGTATCCCAGGGAGGATCGGTTACGACCGTAAGGAGTGGTCGGGTACAGCCGTAATGCCCTGTTACAGCCGCAATGCTTTGCCTGGTAACGGCCGTAATATGCCCGAGCGTATTGGGCAGTGGCCTGGGAGGTGCCGATTACGCTCGTAAGATGATGCCGATTACGGCCGTAATGGCCGAGTTGCGGCCGTAAGGTACTTTCAATTACGACCGTAACGTGATTGGCCTTATATAGGCCTGGCGATGGGCAGACCTTATTTCACTCCCTTTTTCCCTTATTGTGGCGGCTGACGGACGGGAGGTTTAGGAAGTGGAGTTCTTGGTCGATTCCACTCAATTCCAAGATGTTTTGTAAGGCTCTTGTCGATTATATCATCATCTAATCCTTGTTCTTCATCAGATGTAGGTAACTTCTTGAAATCTCCTAGGGTTGACTTTCGGGATTTCCTTCTTGATTTTTGTTGTTCGTCCGATTTTGATGAATCAATTGATGTTATTAAGTATTATTAATCGTGTTCTATGGGTGGTATATCCATATTTTGAGTTTGTTTAACTCTATTGGTGATTTGAGTGTTTTTGGGAGTTATTGAACATCTAATGTTCGATTAAATGTACCAATGAGTTTTCCTTCAATAGTTTGGTGGGATTTCCGTTGTTTTTGGTCTTGATTCTCGTTGTAATCGTATCTTCACTGTTTTTGACAGAGGATTGTAGGTGTTCGAGGTTTCCTGGTTGAGCCGTGTTCTTCGGAGTGTTCAGTATCGGTTATCGAGGCAAGTATCTTGCTATACGATCTGTGTTTTGTGAATAGAGACTTCGTGTTAGGTTTGTGATTTGGTTTACCTTCGTGTGATTTGATTATTGTGAACGATTGATGGTATTGATGATATCATCACTTTGTTAACGTCATGGAATCGTGTTGGTTGTGTTAATCATATGGTTGTGTCGTGCATGGTTGGTCATGGTTGAGTTATCGTGATGATTATGATATTTGTGTCGGTTTGATTACATACTTGAATATGTATTACCGTGTATTGTTGAATGGTTTGACATATTGGTAATAATGTGTGTTGTTCGTGGTGATGTGTTGAGTTATGTCATGATGATGTGTGTATTCCGGGTAGGGTCTGACGAGGCCTCTGGAGTTCGGTACATTATGTGTACGAACGATGTGTGTGTTCCGGGTAGGGTCTGACGAGGCCTCTAGAGTTTAGTACATGATGTGTATGAACAATGTGTGTGGTCTGGGTAGGGTCCGTCGAGGCCTCTGGAGTTCGGTACATGATGTGTACGAACAATGCATGTGGTCCGGGTAGGGTCCGTCGAGGCCTCTGGAGTTCGGTACATGATGTGTACGAATAGTGATCGTGTAATAGTGATTGATTGGATAACATTTGAAAGTTGGGTCACGGACCCATGATGATATCTTAACTAGTGTGTTTTGAAACGAGAATCGGGCTGAGGCCCTAACGCTTTCGAAAAGGTTTTGTCAATTGGGACTCGAGGTCCAAAAGAATTACTACTTTAAAAATCCCCGAGATGACGAGTTCTTTTCAAATACTTCTTTGCTTGAGTTCGTAATTCTAAAACTTTTCGGGAACATTTTGATAGTTGATTTCCATATCAAATTCGTGGTTGCTATTTACTTGTTGCATTTCGTATCGTATTATACTTGCACTAACAAAATAGTGGAATTTTGTTAACGCCCGAGTAATCGAGGGTGGATGGCTATTTTGTGTCCAGATGCTTGCAGGTTCAGGGAGCAGTCACAGGATCAGCATAGGAAGTGACGGGCTACGATACTAATCGAGAGTTGGGAGTTAAGTCGAGTTGAGTTGTAACGTCAGAGTCGTAATCCGCCTTCTGCTATTTAGTATCTTTACCCCTGCATGGGTATTCATTGTAAAGAGTTGTATTTTTCTGTTTACGTCATTCGTACGACCTCACCGGTCCATGTAGTTATTTATAATTGACCTTAACAGTCTGTATCATTGTATTGTTTGTCCCGGCCGGGCAAACACTTGATCGTTTTGTGATGTTTAGCCTGGTAGATCCTCGTGGGAATGATATACGGCGTGTAATATTCCCATACAATTTTGGGTGTGTTACATTTATGGTATCGGAGCTTAGGTTGCGGAAACCTAGGCTGTCGGGTCAAGTCGAGTCGTGATTTGTCAAGTAGTGTGATGTCATGTCATTCGAGTTGTCGGGTGACAAATTGAGTTGTGCGTAGTCACAACGTGTCGGTTATGTTGTCGGATAAGGTTAGTATCGTGGGCGACCGTCATATCCGTGCTGTAACACCCCCGAATCCCATTGGGTTATTACAGTACCGTGGACCCCACACCCGGAGATCCACCAGGCGAAACATGACTAAAATACATTAAGTTAAACAACAAGGGAAAATCATAGTCCCTACCATGATATCCGACACAATACTCCGATGAGGAATTTCAACGACAATGATGGGCCTACATGGCCAAAAGTAAAAATACAACAACATTCACGAGCAATGACTGACAAACTGGAGAACACTCCAACTGACTGACCAACATGAACAACTCGGACTAGTATCGCTCGAATGCCTCGTCGCCATCATCATGCCCCTGTGTTTCAACTCTCTCCTCGCAAGCACCTAAAACATGAAAACATGTTCCGCCCCATGGGGTCAGTCATCCAGATAATGAATATCAAATACATGTATAACATGATATGCATCCAAAGGCATAATGAAACGGTACAATGATAATAATAATACGAGATGCTCACAAACCAAGGTAAGAACCGAGCATTCGTGAAACACTATGCCCACGACATACTATTAATACTTGTTCGACAGGTTAGAACGTAAATGCCCAACGGTGAATCATAATTATAGAGTACCACAATGAATTACACGACATGAACCAAACCGGAACTGAATTAATTATGAATCACAATGCCCGAAGGCTCCAATGAAATTACCAAGACAATCACAATGGCTTGAAAGCCACTCAGCCGAAGCTGTCAACTATCACAATCACATGAAGCCAAAACAGCCCGAAGCTGTATCGATTAGGGCCGAAGCTACGGCACGAAGCCGTATCACCATTAGGACCGAAGCCACGGCACGAAGCCATATCACAGTTAGAGCCAAAGCCACGGCACGAAGCCGTATCACAGTTAGGGCCAAAGCCACGGCACGAAGCCGTATCACAGTTAGGGCCGAAGCCACGGTACGAAGCCGTATCACAGTTAAGGCCGAAGCCACGGCACGAAGCCGTATCACAGTTAGGGCCGAAGCCACGGCACGAAGCCGTATCACCATTTTGGCCATCCAATGGCCGTGACCTACTGAATTGTAGGTGTTGGAAACCCAACCGTGAAGGTTCAAGCCCCAAACTTACCCATAATGAGCACTATCCGAGACTAGCCTCCAAAATAATATAATTAATCACAAACGACAACGATCCGTAGATTACCGAATTCACGAGAATGATAGTGTGCTACCTTGAGTCGGTCAACACGATAATGGTGACTCACGGATGGGCATCGTACTGGACAGTCCCAATTCAATACCTCGATTACCTTATAATGGTCAATCGATAACAACGACACAACGGATGGGAACTATCCTCGACAGCCCCAATTCAATACCTCGATTGCCTTAGAATGGCCAACCGATAACAATGATGCAGCGGATGATTCAATATCTTGATTGCCTTATAATGGTCAATCAATATCAATGATACAACGAATGATTGAGCACCTCGATTGCCTTAGAACGGCTAATCGATGACAATGATACAATGAATGCCTCAGTACCTTTAATCGGCTACCGACGATGAAGATGAGAATGAATACGTCAATGCCTTCAATCGGCTAATACGACATGAATGACAGGACGCCAACATTAATAACAATGATTACAACAACATCTTAGATCGACATCAATATTAACAACAACCGATACATCGATACCGCGAACCGGTGATCGATAATAATATTAACAACGAATACCTCAATGCCTTACCGGCCATTAATGAATGATAATAAACATTTGGCATAATTGCCGAAGAGTATCGTATCGAACGATCCCCTAATGTCAATGAACTTATGAAGAGACTAAGTCTCGGAATGATACAACACATCCATACACATATATGATAACATTAATCTCATTGACTAGTACAAGTATAAAACTTGCCTCAACCGAAGGCGATGAAATCCTTCCACGAACAACGAACGGCGTCCTCCGATAAACACAAGTACTCGAACAACCTTGAATGAAATGCAATTCATTCAATAACACAATATCAATCAAAATCAACACAACGACCGAAAGAAACTCTTTGAGACATTTAATCGAACACTAAATGTTCAAAGTTCCTCAAGAACTTAAGAATCATCAATCGGGTCGAACGAATCAAAGATATGGATATACAATCCATAGAACACGATTAATAATGTTTACTAACATCAACCGATTCATCAAATTCGGATGAACAATGAAAATCAAGAAGAAATCCCGAAAATCAAATTCTAGGAGATTTCAAGAAATTACCTCAATCCGACGAAGAACAATGATTAGATGTTGATATGATCACCTAGAGCCTCCTCAAAATATGATTGGATGGAGTAGAATCGATCATAACCCCAAACCCTAGTCGGATCGTCCGACTACCGCGAGAAGAAGAAGAGAAAGGGTGAAAATGAAATGAAAAACCCGTCGGTCCACTTATATAAGTCCCAGGGACACACGACCAAGTGTCCATGCGTCCGGTCGTGCGTGAGGCTTCTGCCGGCTGCTGCTCTTAGCGCACGAGCGCCGCACACGAGCAGCAACTCGTGTGGCCTGCTCGTGCGGCCCTGACTCGAACGATGGGCCTCCTGCCTATTACAGCTGCAACACACGAGCGCCGCGCACGACCAGATGCTCGTGCGGCCCTGCTCGACAAGCAGTACAGCCTAACGATGCACCGAGTACAAAAATCACTGAATACGAGAAGTACGGGGGTAAAAGTACAAGTATGAGAAATATTACGCCGAACGGTGAACACAATTGACTGAGTATGAATGATGAGTGATTATTAATGAATGAAAATCACTGAGTGACAATTACTGATCGATAATTATTGAATAAAAATGACTGAATTACAACCGGGTATTACATACTCCCCCCCCCCTAAAAAGAGTTTCGTCCTCGAAACTAAGGGTAAACAACACGGGATATGAACTATCCATCAGGATCTGAAAACAACACCTCGAGGAATGCTCCTCAACGCGAAACACTTCGCCTGCACAACTGGGCCAACCCCCCATAAGTACTGACTCACGCCTCAAAAGAAAAGCGACAAAGCACATATAGTCCTCGGGACCATATCAATCACACGCCCAAGTCCCCATGACTTGACATCTCGAATCAAAACGAATAATTACCCAGATCATCGCAAAATCTCGGGTACAACACAAAAAGAATGCATCAAATAACCCAAATCTCAAGATTGTCAAATACGATCATTATAAGATATATCGACAATAAATGATCCACAACCATGATACATTAATACGGATTAAGTTACACATTAATCCAAAAACAGAGAAAGAAAAATACAAAGATTAAGGCTACATATCAAGTGTACCCAACACCGATATCCTCCAGATAATCGATCTCCTGGATCTCATCGATTTAAGGAGACCCAAATCTGAACTCATTGCTCAATATGATCCTGGGAGGTCACAAGAACAAGAATGATCACAATGAATGATAATGAACCGAAATCCAACAAGGATCAAGAATGACTCATCGGGGTGAAGAGATAACGCAATGAGTGATAGCTCAAATGAAATGATTGGAACCATTGTTCCCCGTGAAGTGAATGATTAGTTTGATAATTATAAGTCCCAACGTGATTGATATATGATGAGTGAATTATATGAATGAATGAACGATAATGAAATGAATGATTATCCTATTACCGAGCAAGAGTTAACTTGCTCAAAAGCGGTGATGAATGTCCTTACCTCGGGCTCTCGAAGCCTGTTAGGATCCCTTGGATGAAGCACAAGCTGGAGTAACAAAGTCCCCCGAGGCCCTTGAACTCTCTCGATATCTACCGGCACTAGAACTCCTGCAGTATTTGTAACACCCCCAGAATACGTCCGGAAATGTTACACGCCGTAGGCCCTTCTCACAAGGATCTACCAGGCTAAACTCCACTAGTCTACACAATGATCGACCGACCGGGGTCAATCTAAATACAACGCAGACCGACAAGGTCATTAAACAATTCAGAAACTAATAAATTTAATATCTCCATGACAAAGAATAAACTTTCACACAAAAAGGGATGACAACTCCATTTAATAAAGGAAAACCTACACCCGTGCAAGGGTGAGTACTCAACCAAATGGAAAATACCGACCCCGATGGAATAAATGCAAAAGACTCTGACTCTTGTGTGATTAGCATCGTCGTCTTCCATCTCCTTCCAAGCTAATCCCGTGACTGCTCCCGAGCTGCCAAAACCTGAGCGCATAACAGGCACCCACCCCCCGAAAACTCGGGGGTTAGCAAACTGGAATTTTGCTAGTGCAAGTACATAATATACAAGATATACGAACAATAACAACACAAAATTCAACCATCGTGAAGCCTTAACACAAGCCATACATTCCAAAAATCAACACATTATAGCACTCGTATACACAAGGTGAAAAATAATCACATAGTTATATTCTCTATATGGAACATAACGCCAATCAAACTTTGGACGAGCCCAAGGAGTCAAAAGATTAAGTTCGAAAATCCATTTTTATAAAAGGAAAAGTATTTTGATAAGATAGTTTAAAAAAATATTATTAATGACTCGGGCCGTCTTGGGATTTTGGAAATTGAATGGGAATACCTTTAGAAAATAATTTCAAAAGCTCTCGGGTCCTCGACCCAATTTATAGAACACTGTCACAAACGAAATCATTACAACATCTCACGGGGTTATCAACCCAATCCAAATAACATCATCACGACATCAATCATCTCAGCATTTCACAGGGTCCTCGACCCAAATCACAGAATAGTACCACAATACAATCGAAGGCACAAGCTCTCATTCGACATATCCTGCTCAAGACCCCCGATTAATTAACCCTCGGAGATTTCGTCAAACCTCCTTGGTTAATTAACCCTGATACCAACGCTTCAAAAACAAGTTGAAACAAACTTTTCAAAAACGCGAATCGCGGTCTATATCAAGACAAACATTTAAGAGAGAGTTTGAAAGATTTTAGATACGAACATCGTTCGGTAACGGGGTCTTAGCGATCTCACAAATACCCGTAACCAATAAGCCTGCCAGGCGCCTCCCTTGCGCACCTGTGTACCGGCGTTCACTTCCATCATGTTGGCCGCTCATTGAACATGTCACCGCACCGGCGTCACTCCCGCAAGAGCCGCCCCTTGCGCGCGCATTAGGTGACATCGGCGTTCACCACCCATATGGAGCCGCACATTGCAGCATACACCAGGCCGGAGTGCACGCCCCGCCCTCAGAGGTTCCCGGATACGACGTTTCTCACAACAAATATCCACATTATCACAAACATCAAGCACATGGACAAACGTCACAACAATTTTCAACTCGGTACATCAAGTTACACAATTTTCTCCGCAAATCCATAACCACACAAATAAACAATAACACACACGTTATCAATCAAACTCAATCACAATAAGCCTTCAAGCATAACCAACCAACACCGCACATATATCCCTATATTGCGACTCAACTGAATATATATATATATATAACCTGACTATATTATAAGAGTAAATATAGTTTACCCATCAATCCAGGTCGAGTACGTCATCTAGTGTTAGTATTCATCACTCGTCATTCACCAATATAGGCGCTTATATCAATATATGTATATACATACATATATTTAACATATAAATATATATACATATATAAAACTAGACATATATATACATACACACATATATATATATATACACACATTTATACATCCGTATAAATTCATACACTTCGACAACAATGATTTCACGCAGTTACAATTCGTATATCAAGGTATTTGCCTTGGAAATCTCTCACGAATACTTCAGAAAATGCGGTTGATTGGAGAAATCCGGAACTCCAATGAAAACGGCGATCGGAAAGGCTCAACACTAGATTTTTGTGGGGAAATCGTCCCTAGTATCCTATCATCAAATAAACAACAAATCACACGAGGAAAACATCGCAAAACGACCAATTTTCTCTCTGCGGCATTTTCCCGGACACCTTGAAGGCGTCAAACGAAAGTTCATATAAACGACGAATCGGAAATGGTAAAACCGTGGAAAGATGATGAAAATGATAGAATACTACTTAATCTACAATTATCCATCAGAAATATGAGTTAAAACGATCAAATCGGACAAAATCAACTAAAACCCCCAAAACTAGATTTCTAGAAAATCGACGATTCGATAGATCGGAGGGTGTTATAGGATGGATGATTGATGATATGAACTCCAAAACTTCATGGATTGATTGTCCAACAACATCTCTCCATGATTTACCAAGCTCCAGCCGCGGAAGAGAAGAAAAGAATGAGAAAATGGCTGAAGAAAAACGCTGCCAGGCCTTAAATATGATGACAGACTCGACCGTCTCCGCCCGACACGGTCGTGGCGCGCACTGGCAGCGAGGACTCGGCCGTGTCTGCTAGACACGGTCGCTCCGCTGAGGGGCCTACCGATAGTGACTGTCCGCGGCGCTCGGCATTGACTCGACCGTGTCCCGGAACACGGTCGGGCCTCCGGGCGTCGCGTCCGGCTTATCCGGAAGAGTTCGGCTCAGTCGTGCTGCACGACACGGTCGGGTCTGAGGCGAGACTTCCGGCTTATCCGGACGAGTAAGGCACGGGCCGTGTCGGACGACACGGCCGAGTTCGGCCGGCGGTGATCGCCAATAACGAGCGGTGAGCTAAAACGACCATAACTCTCTCGTCCGACTCGATTGACTCACCGCTTTGAACCATTGGAAAGTTAACTTGATGCTCTATAATGTTGCGAAGATTCAGAATTTTTGGAGTTTCCAAGAATTAATGGTGACGTTACAAAGTCGAACTCCCACGTGAAAAAGTCGATTAAGGACACGGAACTCAACAAAACGACACCGAAACGAACTCGGATGACAAAAAGTGCAGAATTAATCATTCTCGGAATGACAAACGGTCATGATAGAGTTGTCAAAACGAACTCCTCCGAAAAAAAATTACCGAAATTGAAATTGCGGATATTACATTCTACTCTCCTAAAAGAAGTTTCGTCCGAAACTTAAAACAAGTAGGGAGAAGCAATATCCCGCCAGAAAACTCAATGAGATACGCAAGAAACGCGTAACTAATGCCAAGCGGCGAAACGTTACATACAACGCAACGGAATATACGGTGTGAAAACACGCCCCACGACGACTAACGCAACGCCACCGACCATGTTTCAAACAATAACGAGCAATTAACGATGCATCACATACCACATCACATGCACACATTTAATCGAAGAAACGACGCTACAACAAGTTGCACCCGACTAAACGGCTATGCAATAGAAACAAGTACGGGTAACAATTGAATTACCAACAATGAAAGGTCACACAATACTGAAAATATCAAGAAAAGTACGGGTAACACATTCCCACATACTAAAAAGATATTACGACCCCGAAACTTAGAACAACAAGAGTTGGAAACGTAAAGCAATGAAACGAAATACGATCGAAGTCACGATTGGTTGAAACAGCAACGTTTAAGACATAGTACAAAATCTTCATTCTCCCATGCTAGGATCTTCAGAAGGAAACATAGGGTTTCGAGACACTTCCCGATCACTAGCTCTGCTCTCTCTCAGGGCGGCATTCTTTGCCAATTCGGAAACTGTCTCACAGTGTTTCTCCCGATGACCTTCACACCCACACCGGTAACAAGTCAAGAGTGGGGAGGGACAATTTGCACGAACATGTCCCCGACGATTCTGATTGAAACATCTTCTCTTCTTACCGCGAGTCACCGTCTTTGGTTTGGGATTTCAGCGTTCACTCCCGACCGCGAAGATGATGCTTTCGAACAACGTGAGGGCTTGGGAGCCTTAGTCTCCTCACCGCCCGAAATTTTCCCGATACCCTCGGTCTCTTTGCTTCGCTCGTGGGCTCGACATCGAGGAGATTTCATAGGATATCGTTTGATCTCGATACTCCTTCACCGTAGCATGGATAGTTGTCGTACGAACCACCTTGTCGTTCCACTTCCGTCATCACACTTACGTCCGCCAAGGCTCGACATACTAATACGAGATAGTACCATTCGGCATTATCAAATAATCAGTAAATACAGTATACAACCCTTATCAACACAAGGTTTAGTTAACATCTATAGAATAACGGTAATATCGTAAAGCATAGAGTTTTATGAAGTTAACTCCGGTCCTTCGACTAGGATGATCATTATATATATATGTGCTTAATGAAAACAAATTTTTGAACAAGAGAGCGAGTCACGTTACGCCCAAAGCTTGTAAATACTGTCCTTTATTTCAGAAGAGGAAGTTTATACAACGACTCTAAAATTTATTTTCGAGTGATGTATAAAAGAAAATTGGAAATGAATTGTAACTAATTTAAAGTATTTCAAAAGTGTTGAGTCCCAAATACCACAATTTTGAAAATCTACCCTCTCCTACCAAAACGTTTATTTTGAAAGAATTTACCACTGAGATACGTGACGAATTGACATGACGACATTAAATCATGGCTTTCCACAACGTTAGAAAATTTCAAAGCACCACTTTAAAATATTCGTGATACTACAGCGCCGTGGGCCCCGTACCGGAACCCACCAGGCTAAAAATCATTTAAGAAAATGTTCAAAATGCCAAAAAGGCCGATGTCGGTAATATTCTCAAATACTCACAAAAGTCATTTATAAAATATCAAATACCATCATAAGAATACAATCAAAACGTGCAAAATCAAAATATCAAAACTCGGTTTGCAAGACACCAAGAACCATCTCAAAATATTCACGCAGCGGATAAATTTAACATTCATAAATTTATTCTAATAAAGTGCAAGAACAAATAAATATGCTCGACTTCCGAAGCATATTACATAACCATTTTTACTCGGACCGCATACGCATGTTATATCTTAAAACAATAATATCACCGACAAGTTCCAATTCCTAGTTCACATTAAACATATTAGCACAATATAATCAAATACATATATAAGGGGACTTACGATCGGAAGGCTTACCATCACGGATTGCCGGAAGATGATGTCGGAACAACGATACTAATCACAACTCTGATGCGCGCGACTTACACCGGACATGGACTTGACCCAACGGCCTAGGTTTTTCGCAAACCTAAGCTCCGATACCATAAATGTAACACCCCCAGAATACGTCCGGAAATGTTACACGCCGTAGGCCCTTCTCACAAGGATCTACCAGGCTAAACTCCACTAGTCTACACAATGATCGACCGACCGGGGTCAATCTAAATACAACGCAGACCGACAAGGTCATTAAACAATTCAGAAACTAATAAATTTAATATCTCCATGACAAAGAATAAACTTTCACACAAAAAGGGATGACAACTCCATTTAATAAAGGAAAACCTACACCCGTGCAAGGGTGAGTACTCAACCAAATGGAAAATACCGACCCCGATGGAATAAATGCAAAAGACTCTGACTCTTGTGTGATTAGCATCGTCGTCTTCCATCTCCTTCCAAGCTAATCCCGTGACTGCTCCCGAGCTGCCAAAACTTGAGCGCATAACAGGCACCCACCCCCCGAAAACTCGGGGGTTAGCAAACTGGAATTTTGCTAGTGCAAGTACATAATATACAAGATATACGAACAATAACAACACAAAATTCAACCATCGTGAAGCCTTAACACAAGCCATACATTCCAAAAATCAACACAGTATAGCACTCGTATACACAAGGTGAAAAATAATCACATAGTTATATTCTCTATATGGAACATAACGCCAATCAAACTTTGGACGAGCCCAAGGAGTCAAAAGATTAAGTTCGAAAATCCATTTTTATAAAAGGAAAAGTATTTTGATAAGATAGTTTAAAAAAATATTATTAATGACTCGGGCCGTCTTGGGATTTTGGAAATTGAATGGGAATACCTTTAGAAAATAATTTCAAAAGCTCTCGGGTCCTCGACGCAATTTATAGAACACTGTCACAAACGAAATCATTACAACATCTCACGGGGTTATCAACCCAATCCAAATAACATCATCACGACATCAATCATCTCAGCATTTCACAGGGTCCTCGACCCAAATCACAGAATAGTACCACAATACAATCGAAGGCACAAGCTCTCATTCGACATATCCTGCTCAAGACCCCCGATTAATTAACCTCGGAGATTTCACAAACCTCCTTGGTTAATTAACCCCGATACCAACGCTTCAAAAACAAGTTGAAACAAACTTTTCAAAACGCGAATCGCGGTCTATATCAAGACAAACATTTAAGAGAGAGTTTGAAAGATTTTAGATACGAACATCGTTCTAGCAGAACGGGTCTTAGCGATCTCACAAATACCCGTAACCAATAAGCCCGCCAGCGCCTCCCTTGCGCACTGTGTACCGGCGTTCACTTCCATCATGTTGGCCGCTCATTGAACATGTCACCGCACCGGCGTCACTCCCGCAAGAGCCGCCCCTTGCGCGCGCATTAGGTGACATCGGCGTTCACCACCCATATGGAGCCGCACATTGCGGATACACTGTGCCGGAGTGCACGCCCGCCCTCGAGGTTCCGGATACGACGTTTCTCACAACAAATATCCACATTATCACAAACATCAAGCACATGGACAAACGTCACAACAATTTTCAACTCGGTACATCAAGTTACACAATTTTCTCCGCAAATCCATAACCACACAAATAAACAATAACACACACGTTATCAATCAAACTCAATCACAATAAGCCTTCAAGCATAACCAACCAACACCGCACATATATCCCTATATTGCGACTCAACTGAATATATATATATATAACCTGACTATATTATAAGAGTAAATATAGTTTACCCATCAATCCAGGTCGAGTACGTCATCTAGTGTTAGTATTCATCACTCGTCATTCACCAATATAGGCGCTTATATCAATATATGTATATACATACATATATTTAACATATAAATATATATACATATATAAAACTAGACATATATATACATACACACATATATATATATATATATATATACACACATTTATACATCCGTATAAATTCATACACTTCGACAACAATGATTTCACGCAGTTACAATTCGTATATCAAGGTACTTGCCTTGGAAATCTCTCACGAATACTTCAGAAAATGCGGTTGATTGGAGAAATCCGGAACTCCAATGAAAACGGCGATCGGAAAGGCTCAACACTAGACTTTGTGGGGAAATCGTCCCTAGTATCCTATCATCAAATAAACAACAAATCACACGAGGAAAACATCGCAAAACGACCAATTTTCTCTCTGCGGCATTTTCCCGGACACCTTGAAGGCGTCAAACGAAAGTTCATATAAACGATTTAATCGGAAATGGTAAAACCGTGGAAAGATGATGAAAATGATAGAATACTACTTAATCTACAATTATCCATCGAAATATGAGTTAAAACGATCAAATCGGACAAAATCAACTAAAACCCCAAAACTAGATTTCTAGAAAATCGATTCGATAGATCGGAGGGTGTTATAGGATGGATGATTGATGATATGAACTCCAAAACTTCATGGATTGATTGTCCAACAACATCTCTCCATGATTTACCAAGCTCCGGCCGCGGAAGAGAAGAAAAGAATGAGAAAATGGTCAAGAAAACGGCGACAGCCTTAAATTGGGTCGAGACTCGACCGTGTCCGCCGACACGGTCGTGGCGCGCAGCTGGCCGCGAGGACTCGACCGTGTCTGCTAGACACGGTCGCGCCGTGAGGGCCTACCGAGTAGTGACTCGTCGCGGCGCTCGGCATTGACTCGACCGTGTCCTGGAACACGGTCGGGCCTCCGGGCAGTCGCGTCCGGCTTATCCGGAAGAGTTCGGCTCGGCCGTGCCAGACGACACGGTCGGGTCCTGAGGCAGAGACTTCCGGCTTATCCGGACGAGTACGGCACGGGCCGTTTCGGACGACACGGCCGAGTTCAGCCGGCAGTGATCGGCCAATAACGAGCGGTGAGCTAAAACGACCATAACTCTCTCGTCCGGACTCCGATTGACTCACCGTTTGAACCATTGGAAAGTTAACTTGATGCTCTATAATGTTGCGAAGATTCAGAATTTTTGGAGTTTCCAAGAATTAATGGTGACGTTACAAAGTCGAACTCCCATGTGAAAAAGTCGATCACGAAACTCAACAAAACGACACCGAAACGAACTCGGATGACAAAAAGTGCAGAATTAATCATTCTCGGAATGACAAAACGGTCATGATAGAGTTGTCAAAACGAACTCCCTCCGAAAAAAAAAAAATTACCGAAATTCGAAATTGCGGATATTACAGTATTTCCGTAGGTGTCCCGGGTTTCCACACAGAAAACAGACAATAGCTGGAAACGTACACCGAGTACTCACATGCCCTACTGAATTACAGTTAAAGCAAACAACAGTCGAACTCGTCGTCTGAGAGGAAGATGCTTTCTCATCACGAAGACGACTAGAAAACGACCTCTTGGACGTCGGAGCCCAATGTCCCTCAGAACGAACCGGCATCCTAGTCCTCCCATCAGAAGAAACTGAAGGGTGCTTCTGAGTAAGCTCCTTGATCAAAAGCTCTGCTCAAAGAGCCTTCTCGATGAACTCACTAATTGAATTACAATTGTGATTGAACAACTGCATCCTCAACTGCGGATTTAGCCTCTTGCTAAAATATTTGATCTTATCCGCCTCAGTACGGATAACTGACGAAGCAAACTGAAGTAGTCCCTGAAACTTCTCAGCAATGACAATAACACCCTCGTCCTCGATGGATTTGGGGTTCAAAACCTCTGACAACTTGGCTTCACGAAGTGGAGCCGGATAATACCTCTCTAACATGAGGGTCTTGAACTCACTCCAACCACAATCGCGATCGGAGGGTTTCACAGAAAGACACCACGAATAAGCACCCTTACTCAAGTAATAAGCCACTACTGCCACTTTACTCTGTTCCGGACACTGACCCATGTCGAAGAGTTTATCAAAATGCTCAAGCCAATGAACAATATCAGCTGGTTCCGACGAACCCTCAAAAGTAGGCAGCCTCTGACGAGAGATATCGCCAACAATCTGATTCACTCCTCCAGTCTGTCCAAGAAACGGCACCTGGAATCCCTGTTGCAGTGGACCACGAACCATCGAGGTCTGCATGGTCTCCACCATCCGCGTTATCTGAGTCATCTGGGCCATCATGCCCTGCATAAATATAAATGGGTCAACCCGAACACCTTCCGAGTGAGATGCCTCTCGGGTACGACTCCCTGACAGTGAATGATTATCTGTTGATGAATGAGTAGCCTCGCTATTTGATGAATTAATGATATCCCTCGCGTTCGCGTGGGCATGCACATGAGATCCCGGGTTTCGTCCCGCACCGTGGCCTCTGCCCCTGCGTCCTCTGACATCTCTATCTATACTGAAGCAGGAAGGTCATATGATGATTATAGGTCCCACATGAATATCATATTATGATTACGTTACGGAATGATAAAAATGAGAATACACACTCCAGCACAATGAATGCATTAACAATGCAGTAAAATGATCACCGACATCACGCCGGAATATGATAAGATCGTATGAAAGGTCAAGTGGGGTGACATGAGTATCTGATGAAATTCCTGAAATAATTGCCTTGAACAGGTTAACAAGGTTGAAAATTTGATTCACAAGATCAACAACTGAACCGTGAGATGGACTGGATGATTAGTGAATTAATCTGAACAATGATATTGACTAAGTGATGAAGGAATTAACTGAGTGATGAATGAATTAACTGAGAAATGATATTGACTGGGTGATGAATGAATTAACTGAGAAATGATATTGATTGAGTGATGGATGAATTAACATGATCGACAAGATCAAAATGATGATTGATGACTATTAACTGATGAATGGGTTGATCCTTAACGCTTACACAGGTCACACGTGCTCCAAAATAATTAGTCATGCACATCAATCGTAACAATAATATCACATATAGGTTTCAAAGAGGCATGAATAATTAATGACATGATGAATGTATGAACATAAAGAGAATCGAGTCCTTACACAGGTCATACGAAGCTTCGAGGTCTCGCGATACTAGTCTTCACTGACGACGACTCGCTGAATGAATGACTCGTGCAGTCGTACTAATATTACGACTCACAAAACCCAACTGACTAGATTGTCATAACCTGACAATCCCACTACTACCGCATCAGTAGAGCCACATAACTCACATATCAGGGTATCTGACAACCCAAACGCTCTGATACCATCTTCTGTAACACCCCGAAATCCCATTGGGTTATTACAGTGTCGTGGACCCCACACCCGGAGATCCACCAGGCGAAACATGACTAAAATACATTAAGTTAAACAACAAGGGAAAATCATAGTCCCTACCATGATATCCGACACAATACTCCGATGAGGAATTTCAACGACAATGATGGGCCTACATGGCCAAAAGTAAAAATACAACAACATTTACGAGCATCTGCTCGGGTAATACATAATGACAATGACTGACAAACTGGAGAACACTCCAATTGACTGACCAATATGAACAACTCGGACTAGTATCGCTCGAATGCCTCGTCGCCATCATCATGCCCCTGTGTTTCAACTCTCTCCTAGCAAGCACCTAAAAACATGAAAACATGTTCTGCCCTCACGGGGTCAGTCATCCAGATAATGAATATCAAATACATGTATAACATGATAGGCATCCAAAGGCAGAATGAAACGGTACAATGATAATAATAATACGAGATGCTCACAAACCAAGGTAAGAACCGGGCATTCGTAAAACACTATGCCCACGGCATACTATTAATACCTGTTCGACAGGTTAGAACGTAAATGCCCAATGGCGAATCATAATTATAGAGTACCACAATGAATTACATGACATGAACCAAACCGGAACTGAATTAATTATGAATCACAATGCCCGAAGGCTCCAATGAAATTACCAAGACAATCACAATGGCTTGAAAGCCACTCAGCCGAAGCTGTCAACTATCACAATCACATGAAGCCAAAACAGCCCGAAGCTGTATCGATTAGGGCCAAAGCCACGGCACGAAGCCGTATCACCATTAGGGCCGAAGCCACGGAACGAAGCTGTATCACAGTTAGGGACGAAGCCACGGCACGAAGCCGTATCACAGTTAGGGCCGAAGCCACGGCACGAAGCCGTATCACAGGTTGGGCCGAAGCCACGGCACGAAGCCGTATCACCATTTTGGCCATCCAATGGCCGTGACCTACTGAATTGTAGGTATTAGAAACCCAACCGTGAAGGTTCAAGCCCCAAACTTACCCATAATGAGCACTAGCCGAGACTAGCCTCCAAAATAATATAATTAATCACAAACGACAATGATCCTTAGATTACCGAATTCACGAGAATGATAGTGTGCTACCTTGAGTCGGTCAACACGATAATGGTGACTCACGGATGGGAATCATACTCGACATTCCCAATTTAATACCTCGATTACCTTAGAATGGTCAATCGATAACAATGACACAACGGATGGAACTATCCTCGACAGCCCCAATTCAATACCTCGATTGCCTTAGAATGGCCAACCGATAACAATGATGCAGCTGATGATTTAATATCTCGATTGCCTTATAACGGTCAATCGATAACAATGATACAACGAATGATTGAGCACCTCGATTGCCTTAGAACGGCTAATCGATGACAATGATACAATGAATGCCTCGGTACCTTTAATCGGCTACCGACGACGAAGATGAGAATGAATACGACAATGCCTTCAATCGGCTAATACAACATGAATGACAGGACGCCAACATTAATAACAATGATTACAACAACGTCTTAGATCGACATCAATATTAACAACAACTGATACATCGATACCGCGAATTGGTGATCGATAATAATATTAACAACGAATATCTCAATGCCTTACCGGCCATTAATGAATGATAATAAACATTTGTCATAATTTCCGAAGAGTATCGTATCGAACGATCCCCTAATATCAATGAACTTATGAAGAGACTAAGTCTCGGAATGATACAACACATCCATACACATATATAATAACATTAATCTCATTGACTAGTACAAGTATAAAACTTGCCTCAACCGAAGGCGATGAAATCCTTCCACGAACAACGAACGGCGTCCTCCGATAAACACAAGTACTCGAACAACCTTGAATGAAATGCAATTCATTCAATAACACAATATCAATCAAAATCAACACAACGACCGAAAGAAACTCTTTGAGGCATTTAATCGAACACTAAATGTTCAAAGTTCCTCAAGAACTTAAGAATCATCAATCGGATCGAACGAATCGAAGATATGGATATACAATCCATAAAACACGATCAATAATGTTTACTAACATCAACCGATTCATCAAATTCGGATGAACAATGAAAATCAAGAAGAAATCCCGAAAATCAAATTCTAGGAGATTTCAAGAAATTACCTCAATCCGACGAAGAATAATGATTAGATGTTGATATGATCACCTAGAGCCTCCTCAAAATATGATTGGATGGAGCAGAATCGATCATAACCCCAAACCCTAGCCGAATCGTCCGACTGCCGCGAGAAGAAGAAGAGAAATGGTGAAAATGAAATGAAAAACCCGTCGGTCCACTTATATAAGTCCCAGGGACGCACGACCAACCCGCACGACCAAGTGTCCGTGCGTCCGGTCGTGCGTGAGGCTTCTGCCGGCTGCTGCTCTTAGCGCACGAGCGCCGCACACGAGCAGCAACTCGTGTGGCCTGCTCGTGCGGCCCTGACTCGAACGCTGGGCCTCCTGCCCATTACAGCCGCAACACACGAGCGCCGCGCACGGCGATTGCTCGTGTGGCTCGCCAGACGGCTGACTCGGCCTGGTCTCCCGCCTGCCCAGCCGTAACGCACGAGCGCCGCGCACAACTAGATGCTCGTGCGGCCTGCTCGTGCGGCCCTGCTCAACAAGCAGTACAGCCTAATGATGCACCGAGTACAAAAATCACCGGATACGAGTAGTACGGGGGTAAAAGTACGAGTATGACAAATATTACGCCGAACGGTGAACACAATTGACTGAGTATGAATGATGAGTGATTATTAATGAATGAAAATCACTGAGTGACAATTACTGATCGATAATTATTGAATAAAAATGACTGAATTACAACCGGGTATTACACGTGCGGCCTCTGGACGTAAGTCTCCTCTTTTATACGAGGTATCTGTGTTTCATGTTTTCATGTATGTGAGTTAATTGTGGTACATAATTTTATGTGTCATGGAGTTTGTATTCGATACTTGTGACACACTTTATGTGTATATAACTGGACGTATTGATGTTTTGACTTTGCAACACCATGTGGGGTGGTATGATCTGAAAGTTGTGAACCTTGATGGGTTTCGAAAAAGGTATCGACGGTAGAGTTTGTGAGAAACTCAGATGGATGGTTTTGTTGTGTGTTTAAACTTGATGCCCACGAGACGTATTTGATTGAATTGATGATCATGTGTGCCATTTGAGCATGTGATTTTAAGTTCGATTATTTTTGGATTGATGTAAATATGCTGTTGTCGGTAGGTTTGAGAATGTTTTTCTGAAGGACTTTACGGGTTTGAGCATTTTTGTGGAAATCAATTTTTGAAAATATTTTGATGGTGCGGTTAAACAACGGTTTGTATGGATTTTGAAATCGGTTGAATTTTGACAAGTTGGTTATGTATTTTCAAATGACACCATCAGACGGTATTTGGAAAATGTGTTTTAAAGTACTTCGTAGATTGCAAAATATTACCGTCATTTTTTCTTATGATCGAAAGGATTTTGGAAAATTTCTGTTTTGCAAAACGACTTTGGTTTTCGGAATTTAAAACTGTATGTGTTTGTGTGTTGGGACTAAGTCGTTGGGACAAGTTTGTTATGTTGTTATGCTCGTTAGAGAATGTTTCAGTGTTTCTAAATGTTGGAATACATCATTAGGAGTCGATCCTTAACCTTCGGAGCCGTGTCGGGGCTGCTGGGACAATTCTGCGGTCCTGCAACTAGTGATTACGGCCGTAAAATGTTTACCATTACAGACATAAGCTCACAAACGTTACGCCCATAAGCTCCTAGTTGTTACGGCCGTAAACTGTATGTTATTATGATCGTAAGTTTGTGACTGTCACGGCAGTAATTTTTTTGTTACAGTGGTATCAGTACTCTTTGTCGATCATTTGATTCCTATTGATATATTCGTATGGTCCGCCAGTGACGACTGTGAACTTTAACTATTGTATCGGTAATTTCGCACTCGGTTGGTTGTTCTGTATGTCGTTATGGTGGTGATGTTATATATTGAAGGGCCAAAATTATAAATACCCTCTTTGAAAAAACCAATGCAGAAACTACTCATTTCCAAATTTACATGCAGTTTCTACCCTTTTTTTAGAATAATAATACTTATATTATTTTCTTTCGGCTTTAGGGGTAAATAATTTACCACTCTCGACGAAGGGTAAATAATTTACCACTACTGGGACAGAAGGGGTAAATAGTTTACCACTACTGGGACAGAAGGGGTAAATAATTTATCAATATTACTCGTACCCCTACTGGACAGTTAAATTTACCACTACTGTCTAATTTACCACTACTGGACCCCTTCTATCCAGTAGCAGTAAATCATTTACTCATCCGTATGTCAGTATTTATTAAGAAAATGAATTATTAAAAAATATTTTAAAAAAATATATATGATGTGGAAACCACTTACAGAGAAATGTCGGCATATCAACGCAGAAGTGGGTGCAGAAGTGGGGCCAAATGGTATTAAAATATAAAAGATGGCATTTTTTACATTTGTATAAAAAAAAGGGTATTTCATACATGGGTTTCTCAAAATAGGGTATAAATAATTATTAGGAGTATATTGAAAAGGTTGATGACAATGGTTATCGAGTAGGCTTGATATTTCAAAAATGTTGTTTTGCAAATGACTTCAAAACAAAACAGTTTTTGATAATGGGTTCATGGTTTTGATTAAACGACCGAGATATTAAAGTGTTTTCAAAAGTTTCATTTCAGCAAACTCTTTCAAACTCACGAATATTAAAATATTATCATTTGAACAAATACCCCGGAAAAGTTTTATTTTTAAAGAATGTTACAAGTGTTTGATTCCAATGATATGTATGTAGTTTTGACCGTGTTTGTTTTGATAAAGGTTGTACACCTCTGTTGATGTGACCATGCAAATTAATTTTGAATTTAAGTTCTATTATTGCAGTGTTAGTTCATGTATTCGTGTAATGACTTGGAGTTAATGTTTTATCGTGCTGCTGTTTTTTGTCCTATGTTGATTTTGTGATGTTTGTTTTGTTGTGTTATTCTGAATGGTTGTCCGTACAGTATGCCGAGAGGTCGAGGCCGAGGACGTGGTCATAGTAGTGGTCGTAATCAGGAGCATGAGAAGGCAACTCGCTCGTTGTCGAGCGCCAATCAGCTCAGTACAGATGGTCGAGATGACCAATCGCGTGATCAGGGGCAATCAGCCAGAGGTAATGTTGACCAGTTGGTGCATATGAATCAGACTGTACACCGGAATGGGATCCCAGATAAGGATAACGGAGCTAGTAAGTGGTTACGAGATGTGATGAGAATGCACCCGCCCTGTTTTATAGGTTCTTCGGACTCGTTAGGCTGCGAGAACTGGCTCTTCCAGTTGGACAGAACATTCGATGTTGTAGCTTGTCCCGATGAAAGAATAGTACCTATTGCTCAATACCTGCTCGATAAGGAAGCACTAGTAGAATAAACATCAAAGACTTCGGTACGTCTCACTTCGGTAATGTATATTAGCAAAGTAAAAACAAATAAAAACTTCGCTTTTCAATTTATTGAAGTAAAAAACTCACATAGACTTCAGTAAATGGTACCAAACAAAAAAGCAGGAGCTAGTTAGAAATTTTAAGTTACAAAGGCTTCCCTAATTTGATAATTACTAAAGTAAAAAGTGTGAAATTTTATTTTTTACCAAAAAAATTTACAATGGCAAAGTGTATGTCTTGAGACGGAGAATTAATATTTCGAGGTTCAATTTTTTTCATTTGGGCTCCAATAAAACACTTAGCAAATCAACGGGTTTGGATGAGAAGTGTATAATTTATGTGTTAGTTTTAAGAAGTCGCATTATACCACGTGCACAATCAACGGGTTTCTGGTGAATTTTTACAGTAGTGGATATGTTAATTTAAATAGGTTAAACAAGAAAGAGTTAAATTACAAGGTCAATGACTGTTTGTATCGTTTTCTCAATAATACTCTCCCCCTCCCTTAATATTAATCATGTTTTAAAATTACACAAATATTAAGAAAATTTAATGATAATTAGTTAATTTCATATTTGATCTTATTAATTATATTAATTTAATAAATCATTTATATTAATTAATGTGTTTGTATATATTGAAGTTGTAGAGCCCATAATAAATTAAGGATATTCTTGGAATTTTTTTTTATAAATTTGTATGAAAAATAAAAAATGATATGTATTTTACAAACTAGTATTAAGGCACGAAGGGAGTAATTTGTAGATGTCTTCCAAAAGAAATCAAGGTTATGCAATTTATAAGCGGTTTCTAAAACATAATCTTCACTGAAATGTATAGGCCCCGTCCTAAAAAATATAGGTGCGATCTTCATGAGTCCAATGTCAGAATCCTCCACTGATGGAAACGGCATGTCGTTCAATGTTAAATGGAATAAACCCCTAAATTCGACAACACATACAGAATCAAAATATAAAACCTTTTCGTCATTGCCAACCTCGCTCCTATACCGCCGCACTTTCAATGGACCAGCACTCCTCCAACCCCAACGGTGCGTTAAGTACCACGCGATTCTCCAATCTCAACCCTCCGTTCTCCAAGCCGGTGCTCGAAGCCCTCACCCAAGGCGGCTTCGAGTTCTGCACTCCAATTCAGGCAGCCACTATCCTGTTGCTATGCAGTTTCAAGGACGTCGTCGTCGACGCCTCCACCAGCTCGGGAAAAACCCTTGCCTTCGTGCTCCCAGTGGTCGAGATTCTCCACCGAGCTTCCACCAATCCCAAACCCAACAAGGTAATTATCAAGAGCTTCAATCTTTATTAGTTGCGACTGAGAAATTGGGGTTTATTCAATTTAGAGAAATAGGTAATCTTCGAGCATTGATCTCTAGGTTTTTTAGCTGCACAGCAAAATTTGGTTTTATTTAATTGACAGAATTAGTTAATCTTCAGAGCTTTGAGTTTTTTTTTTAGCTAATAAGAGAGATTCAGGTTTATTTAATTTACAGAATTTGATGTGTATATTTTTAGCTACTCAGGGAATTTGGGATTTGTATAGTTTACAGAAGCTTTGATCTTTGTGTTTGTTAGCTGCAGAGAGATGATGTGTTTTATTCGGTTTGAAGAGTTACAAATGTTTCAGTCCAAGATCGACACCATCTACCAGTCAAAGACTGAATAGGTATAAATAAGAAAAAAAAAACTAATGTTGACTATGCTTCTCTTCTAGATTTTACGAATCTCCATTTTCATCTTACACCCCTCTTAGCTAAATCTACTTCAATTTGATGAAATTATTATACGGAAAGACGGCAATAGCTGTGGGATGGGGACGAGTTGCTTGAAACTCGGAGGAGTCCGCATTTCGAGTTATTGCCTAATATCGTGCTGCGAGATTTAAATAATGCTGAATGTTTTGAGGTTCTATCCTTTACCCCGGAGATTGTACTGTTTGTTTAAAAATGCATTGGGTGGTCGCTTTCTCACTAGAATTAGGGAGTAGCGCCCTCCCCCCACCCCCTCCTTTCTCTCTGGGGATTGTTTTTGGGTTGGGGAACGGGTGTATATTCCATTAGATACAGTTAGGCTAAGATCTGTCTCAGGAGAACTGAATTGAGCAAAAGCATGTTATGTTCGCCACAAGGTTGCATATTGAATTTGTTAAAGAGGTTTAGATCGCCACTTCTCAACTTGAGTATTATTTCATAACTTAATTTGCTTCATTTTTTGCACCTCAATCAGTGGCTCTTGTCGTTCTCGGTCATCTTTTAAAGTAATTTTGCATTATCAATTTTCTTGTCTTACCATCCATAACAAAATTGTAACTGAATATCTTGTAGGGGATAAGAAAAATCTGTTTTGAGCTTTTGGATCTGAAAGATGCCGTGGAGAATTTGTGCAGCAATACACACACAAAGTATTTGGCTTTCTTGAGGTAATCAAAGACTTGTAGTAACAAAATGAAGTTAGATTTATTGTTCTTGGTTTATCTGCAGTTGCATGCATATAAATTTCTTATAAACTTGTAAGAACAAAATAAATTCGAGTCATATTAAAGGAAACTTAAGATCTTTGTTCTGTGACTACAAGACAATATTAGATGTGAGCTTCTTTCTCTATGACCCCTCAAGTCTGCATCAAATTAGCTGAATTGGAAATATGATCTTTATTTCCTGACCACAAGATATATTAAATTTCAAGTGTGTGCTGTTGGTTGGTGGGCGACAAGTGAAAGCTGACGTGAAGCAAATAGAGGTGGAAGGAGGCAATGTGTTGATTGGCACCGTGGGTAGGATATATGACATAATGGAGCGCATGGAGAATCTGGACTTCCGAGATTTTGAGGTATGCATTTTCGGAGCTTGGCACTGTGTTTAGTGGTATTGGATTGATAGGATGATGGAATCGGCTTATGTTGTATGAATTTTCATGAAGATTCTGATTTTAGATGAGGCTGATAGGATGTTGGGAATAGATTTCCAAAAGAAGCTAACTGATATTATATCTCAGTTGCCAAAGCTCCGAAGAACTGATCTTTTTTCGGCTACTCAGACTGAGGTAGTTGAAGAGCTTGTCAGGGCTGGTTTGAGGAATCCTGTGAGGGTTGAAGTACATGCAGAAACAAAGTCACAACACTCCAAAACACCTTCCGGCCTTGCCATTGAGGCATGCTCTTAAACTTAATTATAAAAAACTAAATGTCACATACATAGCAGTTTTTATTTTCTTTTTTTAATTCATTTATTTCTCATTTAACTGTACACCTTTTGTATAGTATATTGTGTGTGAGGCAGAAAAGAAATCATCGCAGCTTGTGGATCTCCTTGTTAAAAATAAGTCTAAAAAGACCATAGTGTAAGTAACGTAATGTGTTAACTTTTAATTTCAAGGGGAGTGATCAACTTAGAGTCTAAAAGTGATTGTGTGATTGATATGGTATATCAACACGTACATCACTGAACATGGTTCGTAGATAATCATATTGTTTCTCAAAAAAATAAAACAAAATTATCATCCAAAGTTGCTCATTGATTTTCTATTTTCTCACATTGTTTTTCTCGACAGGACATTACATCCCCCAGTTAGCTGTTGCTCTTCTGGACTACAATAAACACTCCAGAAATTCAAGTTTAACATTAAAGGGGTTGCTGTTAGAAAACATTTGCTCAACCTTTCTGTCTTTATTCATTTTTTCTGATTTTACAGAAACTTGCTTTTAATCTTTTTCACATATTGGGCTTATATGTGAATGGTTATCTTGGCTTAGATTGGGAATCCACTTCTAAGGCTCGACCGTGCTGTTCCATCAACTTATGAGTTTTTATGGTCGCACGGAATGATTTCCGATGAAATTGGACTCACCATTATGAACGATTGTGATTTTGAAGATTACACATTGGAAAATCCACACAATGTGTCTGCATCATGTAACAATGCCGTATCCGAGACAAACAAGATTGTTGGTGATTATATAAATAGTTACGATGTTATTCTTGATGTGTGCTATCCGGCGATAGTGGAGCAAGAGCTTAGACTCAAAAAGATGGTACATTTTATGTATCATACTCTGTCTGATTTTCTAAATCATGGGCTAAAAAAATGAAAAAAAAGGATGAACAATGCACTATGAAATTGCAGGCAACAAAGACTAGTATTGGTGTAGATGTTTGCATGAGCTACGAGAGGCACTTCTACTTTAACCTTCCAGAGGTTCAGAAGGCTCTACATGCAAATTGAACCAATCTACCATACAGCTGGTCCATGTGCAGTAGGTAAGTTTATCAAATACCTTAATTTGTAGCAAGTGGCATTAGTTTCTTAAATCTTTCTCCATATATGCATGGTTCTATTATAAATGAAGGGATAATAATTGCTGGTGAAGTGATTTTGTTGTGAAAATGTTGACTATTACGTCTAGGGAAGTACAAGTGCAGCAGGAAATTTGTTTGGAAGGTGTCTTTCTTGACCGTCTCCCAACATGAATTATGTTTATATTTTTGCTGTCGAGAAGATTGTGCAGGAAAAACACATCATTGCTCGCTTGAGTAGAAGTTATTTTTGACTGTTTGATAATGTTGTAGTATGTGTATGTTACGACACGTTATGCTAATATGTTTTAGTTGGTAATATAATTTTGGCTTTCAGGCAAAACCTTGTAATTTCTTTATTGGGGAAGAAGATTTATTAAACCAGCAACAAAGTGATTATGTGGATTTGTTTACTTCACGTGCCGATGTTGAAGATTTGAAGAAGAAAGTTGATAAGTATGATCGTCTGATGGAAAGCAATGATGTGCTGAAGAGAGACTTGGTCGTTTCGAAGTATATGATCTTTTTTAATCCTTTTTGTCCTATTTGTGGTGTTTATGATGAAATAGATAGAATTTTATTACACATTCTTTGTCTTTATTATGATATGTATCTGGTTTTTAATTGGTTGGAACGCATGTTATTTTTTTAGATGGGATGATATGAAATTGTCGGTTCTTATATTATTGAGTTCTTGTGGTTGATGGTTAGTTATAGGTGAATGTAGATTTTGGCAATGAATTTTAAATTGAGATGTGAAATATTAATATATATTACTACAGAAAATACTAATATATATTATACAATAACTGAAGTAAAAAGTCCTTTTTTACTACGCCAATTATAAAATAACCAAAGTTAGAGGCATTCTTTTACTTCACTTACCCCCACATTTGGATCATAATTAAAAAAAAACGAGATAGACTTCGGTTATTAGGATATTAGACTTCGCATAAAAAGCAAAGTCTAAAGTATACCTTTTACTACACGAACATAGATTTCGGTAATTATAATGTTTTTACTTCAAATATTATCCGAAGTCTTTGACGTTTATTCTTATAGTGAAGCTCCAGACTGGTGGGAGGCCGTAGCGCCTAGTGATCGTACAGCTACTTGGGCGGAATTCAAGATTTCCATGGAGGCTGAGTATTATCCACCGTCTGTTAAAGAGAGCAGGATTGTCGAGTTTTTCTTGGCTACACCCCAAGACATGTCGATATCTAAGGCAATAATCGATTACAATCGACAGTTGTGTTATGTTCGGGATCAAGTGCGAAGTGAGGCAAATAAAGTTCGTTATTTCGATATGCGTATGAAACCTCATGTTCGACAGTGTATGGCTCATTTTATGTGTACAACGTTGAAGAACTATCAGGATCGAGCCTTAGCATTTGAAATGGTTATAATGTCTGCAGAGTTTTATAGGTGTCGTTGTGTTTTGTTTCGTATCACTGTGATGACCTTGTTTTAAGTTTGGGGACGAAACTTATTTTTAGAGGGGTATGTAATACCCGAGATTTTTATTCCAGTTGCCCTGAATTATTTGTTGTTTGGTTCCAGTTATTTTGTTTCGATATGAATATGTGGGATACATTTTTCTATTATGTACGGTATGATGTGTTCTATTGTAATGTTCGTCGAGTGGGACTTGTGTTGTGTGCATTTCTTTGATTAAATGCATGTTTGTGGTATGTTATGTTTCATAAATTGTTCGTTATTGTTTTGAATCTTAGCCGGTGCGTTAGTGCGGCTGAGACGCTGTCGAATGCCTAACCGGACTATCGGAACGATCGAGTTTTGACCATAGGCCTGGTCAAATTATGGCCGCAATGCAGGGCCGGTTACGGCCGCAATACCTTGCCGGTTATGTCCGTAAGGTGCCCGCACATATTAGGCAGTAGCCTAGGGAGGATCAGTTACGGCCGTAAGGAATGGTCGGGTACGGCCGTAATGCCTTGTTACGGCCGCAATGCTTTGCCTGGTAATGGCCGTAATATGCCCGAGCATTTTGGGCAGTGGCCTGGGAGGTGCCGATTACGCCCGTAAGATGATGCCGATTACGGCCGTAATGGCCAAATTACGGCCGTAAGGTACTGCCGTTCACGGTCGTAACGTGATCGGCCTTATATAGGCCTGGCGACGGCAGACCTTATTTCGCTCCATTTTTCCCTTCTTGTGGCGGCTGACGGACGGGAGGTTCGGGAAGTGGAGTTCTTGGTCGATTCCACTCAATTCCAAGATGTTTTGGAAGGCTCTTGTCGATTATATAATCATCTAATCCTTGTTCTTCATCGGATCGAGGTAAATTCTTGAAATCTCCTAGGGTTGACTTTCGGGATTTCCTTCTTGATTTTCGTTGTTCATCCTATTTTGATGAATCGGTTGATGTTATTGAGTATTATTAATCGTGTTCTACGGGTTGTATATCCATATTTCGAGTTTGTTTAAATCGATTGGCGATTCGAGTGTTCTTGAGAGTTATTGAACATCTAATGTTCGATTGAATGTCCCAATGAGTTTTCCTTCGATAGTTTGGTGGGATTTCCGTTGTTTTTGGTCTTGATTCTCGTTGTAATCGTATCTTCGTTGTTTTTGCCTGAGGATTGTAGGTGTTCGAGGTTTCCTGGTTGATCCGTGTTCATCGGAATGTTCGGTATCGGTTATCGAGGCAAGTGTCTTGCTATACGTGTGAATGACTATTATGCCCCTGATGTAATTATGTAATTACGATTGTACCATCTGAAGTTTTCCTATAAATAGGACTTCAGTTATTAATGAAAATTACACCTGAGAATCATTCCCTGTTCTCTCTCTAAATTCTCTCTATAATATTTCGATTTTATAACACGTTATCAGCACGACTCTAACCAACTAAGTAATATGATGAAAGTATGCTCTACAAACCTCTGTATCAGAAATTGAATTATTACAAGAATCTCAAGATCTCTCTACAGAAAACTTCCGATTTTTTTTCTTTCATCTTCACCAATATCATCTTCCAATTTCTGAAAACAAACTAGCATCAAATCTGAAGAGTTGGAACACCGACATGTCGCAAGAATGTCTCCCTATAATCAGCCCCTTCTTCATGATAAACTCAAACTTATTGTTGGATGAATTTGTTGGCCGAAGTCATGGAGCTATAAAGTCAACGGGTGGAACACTCATGAGAAACATCCACATGGATGTATTATTTTATTAATAAAGTAATGATTTTAAATATAAAAAAAGGAACTGTTTCAGGATCAGTTCAGCAGAGTTGTTGGCTGAACTGTTTAGCGAGGATATTTAACCCAAATATAACTACGGCTGCCGATTCCTCCCTCGATATACCGACGACAAGCTTCATTACCATGATTTTGAAACTCATCTCCTCTTCGTCAATCACTTAATTGACGAAGCTCGTAGATATATGCGGAAACTTCTAAGTCTAATTTGTCAATTTGACGAAGGATTTAGATGCGTTGGTATCAATCACCTCCGACGAAGATTTCGCCAACTTGATCGATCGGAAGATCGGAGATTGCTACAGGCAGCGGTAAACAAAACGAAGCTCAATCTGGTATCCTCTCTGACTTGGTGAACAAAAACACAAGGAAATGGATCATGGTGGACAGCTGGTCTACCTTAGGATTTCAAGAGGCTTTGGCCTAAATCGGCTCACCAAACTGACCAATAACGAGTGCCGGTGAACGTACCTCGACACCAGGCCGGACGGCAAGCAAGTACTTTGAGTAGATTAGTTCCCGATTGCCGTAAACAAATATTTCCGGTGGTTTTGGACATGGCTACCCATACCAAGATGGCGGAGCCGGTTGAGCGGCTGATGGACTGGATAGCAGTGCTGATCTGGCGATAGTTTCGGCGTTGACAGATGGAGCAGGGAATAATTTACATCATGAGGTATTGTTTATGTGTGTTAATATGTGTGTTTATGTCACGGACAAAAAACGAGGAAGAAAATAAAAAAACAGAATGAATAAGACAATAAAGATATAAAAGAATAGAAAAAAGAAAGAAGTAAACGGCAGCAGCAAGAAAAGGGGTAAAGTAAAATAAAGGAATAAATTATTCTTTTTATTCATTGATCTACAAATTCGGATTTTCTCAATTATAAGCAACATATACTATCTGAATTAAGTATACTTGATATCATCGTGATCCATTTTACGAGACCTTTAATTTGAAACTAATATTGATATGAGTGTTAACTCTTTTCATTTATATTATTATCAAATGTATGAATTAATATCCAACTCTGAAAATCACAAAGATTTCTACATACCCTTGTAACACCCTTAATCCTCTCAGGGATATTACACGTCGTAGACCCTTTCCTCAAGAATCTACCATGCTGGTAAGAAAAACCAAACATCAAAATATCGCCTTCAAGGCTAAATGACGACCCAGTAGACCGATTAGGTCTTTCAATTAATAGATACAACTCAATCTCAATACATACTCACGCAGGGGTCAAAATACAACACTCTCTTGTACAACGGGGAAAATACTACAGCAGAAATAACTACAATTACCAATACAACGTCGAACGGGTCCTCGTGTGATTAGTATTGATCATCATTCATCATCCTTCGTGCCATCCTGTAATATGCTCCCCAAAACCTGAATATACATGGACGCAAAACAGACATCCACCCCCCGATTACTCAGGGATTAGCAAAATTCCACTATTTTGCTAGTGCAAGTACAAGGTACAAATACGAGTCATACAGTTCATATTACAAGAATAATAATAATCAAGAATCCTCAAGAATTCAAACACAACAAAAAATACTTCCCGAGCGAAGAGTTTGTGTAAGGCTTTCCAAGTTCGAAAGATCACAAATCAAGAGAACAATTGTAAAATGGTTTAAAATGCCCTCAGGAGTTTTAACAAAAAAACATTTAGGATTATCGAATCCTTCTCTTTCAAAAACTGAAAGGGGTCACAGTCCAAATATTTGCTTTCACAAATAAAACCAACAATAATTCACAGGGTTCATAGCCCACGCCACGTGTCCTCGACGGACATAAAGTCAACAGAATATAACCACCCAAGATACGAAATCTTGGTAACACGTCCAAGGTACTCGACCTGGAAAAACACATCCAAAATTATATCCATAACACCATGATCACATGCCATGTCATCTCACGGTTGGATCAATCACTTGTTGTATCCTGACCACATGATCATAAGACATGTGTCACCGTAGGTTTTCTTAAGCTCTCACGATTAGATCAATCACGTGTTGCATCCTGACCATATGATCACAAGCCATGTGTCACCGTAGTTTTCTTAGGCTCTCACGGTTGGATCAATCACTTTTTGCATCCTGAACACATGAACACAAGCCATGTGTCACCGTAGACCTCGCCTATGTCCACACATTCACACACATAACACAGTACACTAAGGATATCCCAACAATTCACCCAGAGACAACAAACACTTAGCACGATACAATTGTCAAATCACAACACACCGAAATGAGATAATATATGTATATATTATCAAAGCACAACATCAACACCAAGCATATTCATAGGATTCACTTAACCATTCACAAAACACACCGTTCTCAAACACACATGCGTTTTGAAAGAGAGACTTTAACGATAAACAGAATCTTTTGAAAGTTCATTTCAAACAACCAAACAAACACACTTAGACGATCACCGATCATCATATCCACAAAACAAGAAATGTATGAACAAGGTACTTGCCTCAGAATCGGCATGCAAGTACTCCGACGAACACGGATTGACCGGGACACTCCGAATACCTACAACTTCCGCAAGACACAAAGAAAACACTATCACAACAAGAATTAAGACCAAGAACAATGGAAATCCCACCAAGCTATTAAAGGAAAACTCATTGGGACATTTAATCGAACATTAAATGTTCAATAATTCCCAAGAACACTCGAATCATCAATCGAGTTAAACAAACTCGAAATATGGATATACAATCCATAGAACACAATTAATAACATCATACTACACCAACTGATTCATCAAAATCAGACTAGGATCGAAATCCAGAGCAAATTTCCAAGAAAATCAACTCGAAGAAAAATCAAGAATTACCTCGATCTAATGAAGAACAAGGGATTAGATGATGTTACAATCACATAGAAATCTCCAAAACACCTTGAAATTGAGTAGAATTGACCAAGAATTCGGACCCTAGTCTCACCCGTCCGACAGCCGCAAGGAAAAGAGAAGAAGGGGAGGAAATGGGGTGAAAAACCGTCTGTCCCCTTATATACATCAGCAATGCACGACCATCACGCACGACCAAGTGCTCGTGCGTTTGGTCGTGCGCTAGGCCACTGCCCAGCTACTGACACCACGCACGATCAACGTGCACTAGCAGTTGCTCGTGTGTCCTGCTCGTGCGTCCCTGGAGCTCACTGCCGAGCATTGGTTGCGCACGAGCACAACGCACGAGCACCTGCCCGTATGGCCTGCTCGTGTGCTACAATCAAAGGCTAACATCGAGCCCGACACGGCCCGAAAGCACCCAGGACATAACCAACTCGAAAGGGAACGAAAACAAGGGCTCACAACGCCCTCAAAGAGACGAAACGATAATGAAAAACAATATGCCATGTCACACATGCATACACACGATCTACAAGACTTACACAACAACAAGTCGTACCCGACGAACGCCACAATGTGGTACACAACATAGAGAAAATCCCGAATAATGATCAATGAAACAAAATAACCGGCACACCGAAAAATAATTCGAAGTAACCAGAAACAGAAATCTCGGGTATTACAACCCTTACACTTGGTACTAACGGTATTTGATATTTCAACCTATACCTTGATGATGACTATATTTTGAGGAATTGATTGGACGATTCTGCTTTGGTAGAAGCAGTTAATTATTTTTGCAGTTTAATTTCTCTCTCTTATTTATATCAAAGTGGTGGTTTGAAACCACACATTTATCGAATTTTATTTTCTGCAGTTACAATACCTCCCATGTGACAACTAATATGAAGAGCTATCACTGAAAAATAATTGCTCAGTAAGTCCATGTTGATTATATCACATGGTGGGATCATTGAAATCATATTGATATAACAATATTTATGGAGAAGCATATATCACATATTCGTGAGAATAATGTATTTGCATAAAAGCAAAAGATGATCTTATTATTGCTGGAAGAAGCACACAACAGTCGAAGTGAATATCGAAACTAGCTGAAAGGCAGTAAATAATCGATAATATGAAACGCGAAAAGAAAATACATATGAAACCTCAAAAAAAAAAAGGAGAGGGGTGTAACACCCCAAATCCTATTGGGTTATTACAGTGCCGTGGACCCCACGCCAGGAGATCCACCAGGCGAACATGACTAAAAATACATTAATTTGAACAACAAGGGAAAATCATAGTCCTTACCATGATGTCCGACACAATATTCCGATAAGGAATTTCAATGACAAAAGTGGCCTACATGGCCAAAATGAAATACAACAACATCCACGAACATCTGTTCGGGTAATACAACATGACAACAACTGACGATGCCGAGTACACTCCAACCGATCGACCAACAATGAACAACTCGGACTAGTATCGCTCGAATGCCTCGTTGCCAACGTCATGCCTCTCGTGTCTCAACTCTCTCCTCGCAAGCACCTAAAACATGAAAACATGTTCCGCCCCACTGGTCGATCATCCAGATAATGAACATCAAATACATGTATAACATGACATGCATCCAAAGGCAGAATGAAACGGTACAATGATAATAATAATACGAGATGCTCACAAACCAAGGTAAGAACCGAGCATTCGTGAAATACTATGCCCACGGCATACTATTAATACCTGTTCGACAGGTTAGAACATAAGTGCCCGACGGCGAATCAAAATCACAGAATACCACAATGAATTACAAGGCATGAACCAAACCAGGACTGAATTAATTATGAGTCACAATGCCCGAAGGCTCCAATGAAATTACCAGGACAATAATAAAGGCTTGCAAGCCGTTCAGCGGAAATTAACAAATATCACAAACACCTGAAGTCGTAAACGGCATTGTATCAATGAGGGCGAAGCCACGCACGGCCGTATCACAATGAGGGCGGGCCACGGCATCCACCGTATCACAATTAGGGCGAAGCCACGGCATCCACCGTATCACAATTAGGGCGAAGCCGTGATCCACCGTATCACAATTAGGGGCGAAGTGGCACGAAGCCGAATCACAATGAATGAAATAGTCCTGCCTTGAGTCGGACAACACGATGATAGTAACACACGGATAGACACCGTCCTTGACAGTCCCAAATTAACACCTCGATTGCCTTAGAACGGCCAACCGACAACAATGATGCAGCGGATGATTGAACACTTCGATTTGCCTGAGAGCGGCCAATCGATAACAATGACACTATGAATGAGTGAATACCTCGATTGCCTTAGAAAGGTCAATCGATAACAATGACACGATGAATGAGTGAATACCTCGATTGCCTTAGAAAGGTCAATCGATAACAATGATGCAGTGAATGATTGAACACTTCGATTTGCCTGAGAACGGCCAATCGATAACAATGACACGATGAATGAGTGAATACCTCGATTGCCTTAGAAAGGTCAATCGATAACAATGACACGATGAATGAGTGAATACCTCGATTGCCTTAGAAAGGTCAATCGATAACAATGATGCAGTGAATGATTGAACATTTAGATTTGCACGAGAACGCCAATCGATGACAATGATCTGAATGATGCCTCGGCACCTTTAATCGGTTACCGACAGCGAAGGTGAGAAATGAATAAGCCAATACCTTTAATCGGCACATGCTTTTAATGACGATCCAAACAGAATAACAATGATCTCAACGATGTCTTAAATTGACATCTATATTAACAACAATCGATACATCGATACCGCGAACCGGCTATCGACAATGACATTAATAATGAGTACTACAATGCCTTGAATCGGCCGTTAACGAACAACAATCAACATTTGGCAAAATTGCGGAAGGTATCGTATCGAGCGATCTCTTGATATCAATGAATTCATGAAGAGACTAAGTCTCGGAATGATACAACACATTCATACACATACATGATGACATTAGCTCATTGACCAGGACAAGTATAAAACTTGCCTCAAACCGAAGGCGAGAAGGTACTTCCACGATCAACGTCCTTAATGAAATTACCGGCCGCTTGAACAACCTTAAACAACACAAAAACCAACAATTCTCTTAATACATGAATCAAGCATAATCACAACCAACTCAAAAGTCGATACAACAATACCCGAAACTCATTGGGGCATTTACACAAACGCGTTGTAAACAATCTCCAATTGTTTACAACCAAAACTCAATTACATCCGAAACCAACTCCCAATGAATGATTCAAACCCACAAAAACTCATGAATACTATCAATAATCCAATAGGAATACTTAGAACGATATTTCAACAACATTTAGTCGAAAACCCCCAAAATTCCAAAGTCAACCCGTAAGGGTTCTTGAACAATTCTTCAATTATTCACAAATTCTGAAAATTACACCAATGAATCCGTAGAAATACATGTATCCAAGATATATAATCCATATCTAACATATTCCAACATAACATCGATTTACACGAAGAGATCGAAAGCAAAACACCCAAGATCCGAAATTCTAGATGAATCATTACCTTGATTTGGAGTGATGAAACTGATTTAGATAATGATTAATCCAACTTAGAAGGTTGAAGATGATGCTAGGTGATTGTAGCTCGAAAAGACCTTTCTGAATCGCCCGAGCTCGTCCGAAATGATTGAGAAATGAAGAAATGACGAAAGTTGGACCAAATTGTCCTATATATATCGTCCCGCTTTAGCGCGCTAACTCCCGATGTTAGCGTGCGCTAACGCTGTACCGGTAGTCGGTACCCCGATCGAATCGTTAGCGTGCGCTAAGAACCTTTGGTAGCGTGCGCTAACGGCTGTCCTTAGCGTACGTTAACCTTATGTTAGCGTGCGCTACGATAGTTGGTATCCAAATCACGGAGTCCGAACCTCATGTCCTCGATCGGCGCGCTGGCGTGCGCTACTCAAGTCTTAGCGTGCGTTACCGGCATAGTTAGCGACGCTGCTTACCACTCGTAGCGTGCGCCACGAATTTCCAATATCAGCCCAAGTACCTTACGGGTATCGCCTCACTTGCGCTAGCGTGCGCTAAAACTGAGTCATTACGTGCGTTACATGCACCTCATTAGCGCGCGCTAACTACAATGGGTAGCGTGCGCTACCTCTCAAAATGAAAATCAAAACATTATGATGATGATGACAATAATCTCGGCTCGATCTCAAACAGTGATGATCCCAAAATACGCCGAATGGTGAACATAGTCGATCAATATGAATGATGAATGATTATTACCGAGTGAAAAATTGAGTGACGATTCTTGAATGATAATAAATGAATTCACAACCGGGTATTACATACTCCCCCCCTTAAAAAGAGTTTCGTCCTCGAAACTGAGGGTAAACAACTCGGGATATGAACTATCCATCACGATCTGAAAACAATAACGCCCAAATAGTCCTCGGGACCAAATCAACCGCAAGCCCAAGTCCCCAAGACTTGACGTCTCGAAACACAGTGAACGATTTCTCAAATTATCACGAAATCTCGAGCACAACGCCGGAGGTATGAACTCCCAACAAATGATCCAAATCTCAAGATTCTCAAATATAATCATAATAAGATAGATCAACAATAAATGATCCACAGTCACGATACATTATTACTGATAGATTAACACAGTCATCCAAAAACAAGGTTACATCTCAAATGTACCCAACATCGATATCCTTCCATATCATCGATTTCCTCTATCTCAACGATTTAAGGTATATCCGACGATGAACTCGCCACTAACTATGATCTCAGAAGGTCACGAGAATGAAAGTGACAAAAATGAATGATGAATGATAAATGACTACAAATCCGACAAGGATTTGGAATGACTCACCAAGGTGAATTAATAACGTCATGAGTGATAGGTCCATTAAGTGATTGGAACCGCCGTTCCTCGTGAATTGAATGATTAATCGATAATTATGAGTCCCCATATGATTGATATATATGATGAATGAATTATATGAATGAATGAACGACAATGAAATGAATGATTATACTATTAACGCACAAGAATTAACTTGTTCAAACCGGTGATGAATGTCCTTACCTCGGCCCTCGAGGCCTGATAGGGTCCCTAGGATGATGCACGGGCTGGAGTAACGAAGTCTCTCGAGGCCCTCGAGCTCTCTTGAGATTTCTTGGCGCTAGAACCCTGCGGCAGATTTCTGCCGGTGTCCCCGCCTCCCACACGAAAACAAACAATAGCCGGCACCGTGCACCGGTACTAACGTGACTCTTGAATCACGATTAAAGCAAACAACGGTCGAACTCGTCGCTCGAGAGGAAGATCTGTCCCAAAGACGAAGACGACTAGAAAGCGACCCCTTGGATGACGGAGCCCGATGTCCCTCCGAACGAGCCGGCATTCTAGTCCTCTCACCCAAGAAATCGAAGGATGCTTCGAGTAAGCTCCTTGATCAAAAGCTCTGCTCCAAGAGCCTTCCCGATGAACTCACTAAGTGAATTACAATTGTGGTTGAACAACCGCATCCTCAATCGCGGATTTAGCCTCTTGCTAAAATACTTAATTTTATCCGCCTCAAGACGGATTATTGTGAAGCAAATCAAGTAGTCCCCGAAACTTCTCGATGACAATAACACCCTCGTCCCCATCGGGTTCGGGGTTCAAAACCTCGACAACTTAGCTTCACGAAGTGGAGCCGGATAATACCTCTCTAACATGAGAGTCTTGAACTCGCTCCAAATACAATCACGATCGATGGGTTTCACGTAAAGCCACCACGAATAAGCGCCCTTACTCAAGTAATAAGCCGCTCGCCACTTTACTCTCCTCCGACACCGAACCATGTCGAAGAGTTTATCAAAATGCTCGAGCCAATGAACAATATCATTGGTTCGACGAACCCTCAAAAGTAGGCGGCATCCGACGAGAGATATCGCCAACAATCTGATTCACTCCTCCAGTCTGTCCATGAAATGGCACTGTATCCTGTTGCGGTGGACCACAACCCATCGAGGTCTGCATGGTCTCCACTATCCGCGTCATCGAGTCATCCGGGCCATCATGCCTGCATAAATATGAATGGATCAACCCGAACACCTTCCGAGTGAGATGCCTCTCGGGTACGACTCCCTGACAGTGAATGATTATCTGCTGATGAATGAGTAGCCTCGCTATTTGATGAATTAATGATATCCCTCGCGTTCGTGTGGGCATGCACACGAGATCCCGGGTTCTGGCCCGCACCGCGGCCTCTTCCCCTGCGTCCTCTGACAGCTCTATCCATACTGAAGTAGGAAAGTCACATGATGATTATAGATTCCGCATGAATATCGCATTATGATTACGTTACAGAGTGACAATAATGAGCATACACGCTCTAACACAATGAATGCATTAATGATTTAATGAAATGATCGTCGACATTACGTCAGAGTATGATAAGACCGTATGAAACATCAAATGAGGTAACATGATTGCCTGATGAAATTCCTGAAATGATTACCTTGAACAAGTTAACAAGGTTGAAAATTCGATCCTCAAGATCAACAATCGAACCGTGAGATGGGCTGAATGATTAATGAATTAACCGAACAATGAGATTGGTGAGTGACGAGTGAATTAGCTAAACAATGAGATTAATTGAGTGATGAATGAATTAGGTGAACGATGAGGTTAATTGAGTGATGAATGAATTAGTGAACGGTGAGGTTATTTGAGTGATGAATGAATTAGATGAACTATGAGGTTAATTGAGTGATGAACGAAGCAAATGAGTATTGATATTGACTGAATGATGAATGAATTAACTGAGTGATGAATTAACTGAGTAATGATATTGACTGAGTGATGAATGAATGATCTGGGCGATGAATTAACTGGGTAATGATATTGACTGAGTGATGAATGAATTAACATGATTGACAAGATCAGAATGATGATTGAGGATTATTAATCGATGAATGAGTTGATCCTTAATGCTTACACAAGCCACACGTGTCCCAAAACAATTAGTCATGAATCAATCATAACACTAATATCACATATAGGTTTCAAAAAGCATGAACAATTAATGACATGATGAATGTATGAACATAAAGAGAATCGAGTCCTTACACAGTCATACGAAGCTTCGAGGTCTCGCGATACTAGTCTTCACCGACGACTCGATGAATGAATGACTCGCGGTCGCACTAATATTACGACTCACAAAACTCCGATCGACTAGATTGTCATAACCCGACAATCCCACTACTACCGCGGTAGGACCACATAACTCACATCTCGGGTATTTCACAACCCAAAGCTCGATACCATTTCGTAACACCCCAAATCCTATCAAGTTATTACAAGGTCGTGGACCCCACGCCAGAGATCCACCAAAGAACATGACTAAAAATACATTAATTTGAACAACAAGGGAAAATCATAGTCCTTACCATGATGTCCGACACAATATTCCGATAAGGAATTTCAATGACAAAAGTGGCCTACATGGCCAAAATGAAATACAACAACATCCACGAACATCTGTTCGGGTAATACAACATGACAACAATCGACGATGCCGAGTACACTCCAACCGATCGCCAACAATGAACAACTCGGACTAGTATCGCTCGAATGCCTCGTTGCCAACGTCATGCCTCTGTGTCTCAACTCTCTCCTCGCAAGCACCTAAAACATGAAAACATGTTCCGCCCCCACGGGGTCAGTCATCCAGATAATGAACATCAAATACATGTATAACATGACATGCATCCAAAGGCAGAATGAAACGCACAATGATAATAATAATACGAGATGCTCACAAACCAAGGTAAGAACCGAGCATTCGTGAAATACTATGCCCACGGCATACTATTAATACATCGATGTGTTAGAACATAAGTGCCCGACGGCGAATCAAAATCACGAATACCACAATGAATTACAAGGCATGAACCAAACCAGATCGAATTAATTATGAATCACAATGCCCGAAGGCTCCAATGAAATTACCAGACAATAATAAAGGCTTACAAGCCGTTCAAATGGAAATTAACAAATATCACAAACACTGAAGTCGAATGACCCGAAGTTGTATCAATGAGGGCCGAAGCCACGGCACGAAGCCGTATCACAATGAGGGCCGAAGCCACGGCATCCAGCCGTATCACAATTAGGGCCGAAGCCACGGCATCCAGCCGTATCACAATTAGGGCCGAAGCCACGGCATCCAGCCGTATCACAATTAGGGCCGAAGCCACGGCACGAAGCCGTATCACAATGAATGATAGTGTGCTGCCTTGAGTCGGCCAACACGATGATAGTAACACACGGATAGACACCGTCCTTGACAGTCCCAAATTAACACCTCGATTGCCTTAGAACGGCCAACCGACAACAATGATGCAGCGGATGATTGAACACTTCGATTTGCCTGAGAGCGGCCAATCGATAACAATGACACTATGAATGAGTGAATACCTCGATTGCCTTAGAAAGGTCAATCGATAACAATGACACGATGAATGAGTGAATACCTCGATTGCCTTAGAAAGGTCAATCGATAACAATGATGCAGTGAATGATTGAACACTTCGATTTGCCTGAGAACGGCCAATCGATAACAATGACACGATGAATGAGTGAATACGTCGATTGCCTTAGAAAGGTCAATCGATAACAATGACACGATGAATGAGTGAATACCTCGATTGCCTTAGAAAGGTCAATCGATAACAATGATGCAGTGAATGATTGAACATTTAGATTTGCCTGAGAACGGCCAATCGATGACAATGATACGAATGATGCCTCGGCACCTTTAATCGGTTACCGATTTACGAAGGTGAGAAATGAATAAGCCAATACCTTTAATCGGCACATATGGTTTTAATGACGATCCAAACAGGAATAACACTGATCTCAATGATGTCTTAAATTGACATCTATATTAACAACAATCGATACATCGATACCGCGAACCGGCTATCGACAATGACATTAATAATGAGTACTACAATGCCTTGAATCGGCCGTTAACGAACAACAATCAACATTTGGCAAAATTGCCTAAGGTATCGTATCGAACGATCTCTTGATATCAATGAATTCATGAAGAGACTAAGTCTCGGAATGATACAACACATTCATACACATACATGATGACATTAGCTCATTGACCAAGACAAGTATAAAACTTGCCTCAAACCGAAGGCGAGAAGGTACTTCCACGATCAACGCCCTTAATGAAATTACCGCCGCTTGAACAACCTTAAACAACACAAAAACCAACAATTCTCTTAATACATGAATCAAGCATAATCACAACCAACTCAAAAGTCGATACAACAATACCCGAAACTCATTGGGGCATTTACACAACGCGTTGTAAACAATCTCCAATTGTTTACAACCAAAACTCAATTACATCCGAAACCAACTCCCAATGAATGATTCAAACCCACAAAAACTCATGAATACTATCAATAATCCAATAGGAATACTTAGAACGATATTTCAACAACATTTAGTCGAAAACCCCAAAATTCCAAAGTCAACCCGTAAGGGTTCTTGAACAATTCTTCAATTATTCACAAATTCGAAAATTACACCAATGAATCCGTAGAAATACATGTATCCAAGATATATAATCCATATCTAACATATTCCAACATAACATCGATTTACGAAGAGATCGAAAGCAAAACACCCAAGATCCGAAATTCTAGATGAATCATTACCTTGATTTGGAGTGATGAAACTGATTTAGATGATGATTAATCCAACTTAGAAGGTTGAAGATGATGCTAGGTGATTGTAGCTCGAAAAGACCTTCGAATCGCCCGAGCTCGTCCGAAATGATTGAGAAATGAAGAAATGACGAAAGTTGGACCAAATTGTCCTATATATCTTGTCCCGATTTAGCGCTAACTCCCGATGTTAGCGTGCGCTAACGCTGTACCGGGTAGTCCAAGACTTCGATCGAATCGTTAGCGTGCGCTAAGAACCTTTGGTAGCGTGCGCTAACGGCTGTCCTTAGCGTACGTTAACCTTATGTTAGCGTGCGCTACCCGATAGTTGGTATCCAAAATCACGGAGTCGAACCCTCTGTCCTCGATTCGGCGCGCGCGTGCGCTACTCTGAAGTCTTAGCGTGCGTTACCAGCATAGTTAGCGTACGCTACTTACCACTCGTAGCGTGCGCTACGAATTTCCAATATCAGCCCAGTACCTTCTGGACTGTCTGCCTCACTTGCGCTAGCGTGCGCTAAAACTGAGTCATTACGTGCGTTACATGCACCTCATTAGCGCGCGCTAACTACAATGGGTAGCGTGCGCTACCTCTCAAAATGAAAATCAAAACATTATGATGATGATGACAATAATCTCGGCTCGATCTCAAACAGTGATGATCCCAAAATACGCCGAATGGTGAACATAGTTGACTGAATATGAATGATGAATGATTATTACTGAGTGAAAAAAATTCTGAGTGACAGTTACTGAATGATAATAAATGAATTCACAACCGGGTATTACAAGGGGTGTGTCTCGAGAGTATAAAACTCCGTAACTCTACCACCCCCGGCATCGGGGTTTATAATGAAAGATATAAAGAATCTAAACTTCTTTTTCGTTTGGCGCCAATAGTCTGTGGCTGATGAGCTTTGACTTCTAAATTCTTAACTGAAATATATGTCTGAAACTTCATAAGTAGATCAGCAACAGTATCAGCACATATTATTATATCTCTTGATGGCTGAGATATAAACTTGTGATCTACTCATTGATCTAGAAAGGCAAGCAAATCGCTGAAAAAATTATTAATATTCAACAAACCTATAGGTTTGGTATGGAATTCCCGCTCAGCTCATGAAGTGATGTTGAATATCTCATTGAGTGTGCCATAGCCACCTGGAAGAACAATAAAGGCATTACTATTAATTACCACATACATCAAACTATCATGCATATACTGTGCTTAAAGCATCAACCCAGTTGACCCCCCTATACTACTGGTTCTAATTGTGTGAAAGTATAAGGCACTTGTTACTCTTATTCTCCCGCTTTGTGCAGCCTCTAAAAGATAACCCAAAAATCTATGATTACTCCCACCATACAATATATCGATTTTATGTTTTCTTAATTCTTTTACGAATTGATATGCCATATCTATATGCTGGATATGACCTATCAGTTTGGATCCACCCAAAATACATATAGTTTTAATTGGATGAGATCTATATGAGGATTCTGATAACTCCATCTTTCTAAACTAGACTTTCAAAATACTTTTATGAGAGATACATTTTCCGATTTGTGGATCCCAAATTTAAAGAACAAGCTTCTCACTACAAGACAAATGACTTTACTATATTTATTGAAAAAAACAGAGGCAGATAAGTCACTATTTTTACTTTTTTTTGACAATTGCAAAAGAAAACGAAATATATGATATTATATTTTTCAATAAAAATGACGTTACCGATCGGCAGCTGAGAAATTTAAATATTGGAAAACAATATTCATCAACTTGTATTATTTTTCTATTATATTATACCAACTTTGACAAAACGGACTTACAAACTGGATCTTTTGAGACTAATTTTTCATGACTATAACGTTCACGTTCATCCTTAAATTATTTCCACAAAGCCATTAGGTCACGATGAATGTATCCACTGAGATGTGTATCAAGAATTTGTTGAATATCATGATCCATAGATTCCTTACTCAATCCATCCTTGATAAATGCTATTTTATCTTCTCGATTTTTGGATACAAACCCCACAGATTTGCATCATGTGTCACATGTCCATCGAGCACATTTATAGCACCCACCTAATCTTTTTGCTCTCCGTTTCTTTGCATAACTACTCTTACCTGTATCTGGCATGTACTTAAATGAATCTGAGAAAATAATATTCATCAACTTGCGTTATTTTTCTATTACCTTATACCAACTTTGACAAAATGGACTTACAAACTGGATCTTTTGAGACTAATTTTTCATGACTATAACATTCCCGTTCATCCTTAAATTGTATCCACAAAGCCATTAGTTCACGATGAACGTATCCATTAGGATGTGTATCAAGAATTTGTTGGATATCATGATCCATATATTCCTTACTCAATCCATCCTTGATAAATGCTATTTTATCTTCTCGATTTTTGGATACAAATCCCACAGATTTGCATCATGTCACATGTCCATCGAGCACATTTATAGCACCCACCTAATCTTTTTGATCTCCGTTTCTTTGCATAATTACTCTTACCTGTACCTGGCATGTACTTAAATGAATTTGAAAATTCGCTAGATAGTCGAACTTGTGCTTCGATCAACCATCGAATATCTTCTGGGATGCTATTTCTCTTTAGCACCCTTAATCTTTCGAGCCGAGCTCGATAAATTCTTTTTATGATATTCACTGTAATAGATGGATAATATTTATGAAGATTCGAAAGCATTGAATCCATTATGATATTCAAACCTTCGGTATGTGTGATTGTGAATACAATGATAATCTATTTATAGATTGGAATTACGCGTATGAGATTTGACTCTGCATTCGAATAGTTCATATCCAGAAGCTTATGAACTACAGTTCTATTTGAATAATGAAAATAATACGACATGTGGGAGCGGCGACTCCATGTTGATAATGATATGCAATAATGGCACCGAAAGATGATGTGATATGTGGGTAAAATATCTATATGGTGATATAGATACATCGTCTTCAAATATTTGTTCTCGATTAATATCAATAATAGCCAATATTGGGGCTAATAAATTTGAAATATATTAAGGGGGATTTGGGCCCACTCCCTCTACATGTGAATTACTAGATATTATGGATCCACTAGATAGTCACATGTGTATATGACTCGTGATCAGAAATTTACGAGATGGTTTGTTCACGGTTGAGCATATATTCCAGATCAGATTAAGGTAGTAATATATCCCAAATAAAATTGAATAGATCCCAGAGAGGATCAATATATGCGCATACAAGTGGGATATTAATTGGCATAGTATTCGAAGTCCTCCAGCCAATATCGAGAACATAATATATAAACTCCCATGACTGGAGATGAATACTGAGATACTGGCATATGAGTTTGGTGCTCAAGAAATCTCTTAGCATGAGGAGGAGTATTAGTAGTTGGAAATATGTGAAATGTGTCACACCATATCCTCAAAACTATATGAACTTGAAGTTCAAAGATTCATGATAGATTATTAGTCTTACTGCTTTGATAAATAGATAATAATTCCCCGAATATGAATCAAAGCAAATGATAAAAGGAGGCATGTACATTTGAGAAGTATATAGACATAACCACAATGCGTAATTCCAATGGATGATTGATAATGAGATGTCTCGACAAGTTATGTCGCTATTGGGAAAAATAATATTGAAATGTGTCGACACAATATAGCGCTATGAATGATATGAGAAATGATTGGAACGGGGATATCCATGAAATGAGAATAACAATTAAATGAAGATATCCATGACTGAAATAAGGATATCCATGAAACAAATGAGGATATTGAAATCCATCGAAATTGAAATATATATAATAAAATGAAACATATGGGCTTACTGAAAGTGACTCATGAGGAGATTTTAAACATATTATCAGGGCGTGCAGTCACTCAAAATAAAGTGTTGTGAAAGAAAATTATCTGATGTACTCTTTTCCTTGACTGGGGTTTTAATATGAAATTTCCAAAAGAGATTTGGAATTTATAACAAAGAATATGAGTTCGATATTACAAACTGCATTAAAGATGATACTCGTACTAATCCCTGGAGGATCATTGAAATGTCTGGGACATATTTTTATAAAATGCGCGTTGCACTCTTTTTCCCTTGACTGAGATTTTGTCCTATTGGGTTTTCCTAGAAAGGTTTTTAACGAGGCAACTGGAATTACGTATTAGTATAAATAATGTACTCTTTTCCCTTCATTAGGATTTTCCCATTGGGGTTTTCCTAATAAAGTTTTAACGAGGCATATTCATGGCATAATGAGGAACACTACAAGGATCAAGATTATTCCTCAAAGCTTGAAAATAGGAGTAGTTGTACTCTTTTTCCTTCGATCGAGTTTTTCCCACTGGGTTTTCTTGACAATGTTTTAATGAGGCAATACTTCGATACTCCAACGAATGATATACATGACAGATTCACTCAGTTTTTGTCCCACGAGGTGTTACTGAGACGGCACAAGAATACTCATACAAGAACTATCGAGATAAGGGGAGCAAATTTACGAGATTACAGATTGCTGAAGTTTTATCCAACAGAGATTTCCTACCAACATTATGATGCAACATGATATGATTGCCACATGCTCCGATACAAACAGTTTGAAAGTTCTTCTCCCATTGGGTTTTTCTTCGAACTAATTCAGCAGATATTTATGTAAACAGTCATTCAAGGGTGAGTGTTATAATATACCATGAAAGTGACATTTCAATTATCCTTTTGTTTTTATATAGTGTGTGACTATTATGCCCCTGATGTAATTATTTAATTACGATTGTAAATTTTCCTATAAATAGGACTTCAGTTATTAATGAAAATCACACCTGAGAATCATTCTCTATTCTCTCTCTAAATTCTCTCTCTATAATAATTCGATTTTATAACACTTAATATTTTCATATTTAATTTTCCTTTTTCGTCTTCGCCTATGATATTTATTGGCTGGCATTTGAACCTCGATTCTGATTCTCGATAACATATGGCTAGAGAGTCTTCCATAGCAATGTCATCTTCTAATCCCCTCCTAGTTTAAAATATTGGAACTTCAATGCAGCAAGTGATTTGACAAATGAGAACCGTTGAATCTGAAGTGGGCTTGCAAGTTGAGTTTGCTTTCAAAATATTTATTGATGTAATTTCTATTCCTTTTTGTTTGAAACCCCATTTTTGGTCTTGTCACGAGCATCCTGAACGGACTTCAAGTCTGCCGATATTGTTTTTGAAAATGTTGATTTTGTCACGTCTCGTCCCTATTCAGAATTTTGGGATTGGTATCAAAATCACCCTAATCCCAGCTAGTTTGGCCCTCCCCGTGTCAGAATCAAAATTTTAGACAATTAATTAACACTGTAATTTTCATGCCACCGACCGCAACATAGTTGGGATAAGGTGCAATGATGATGAATATGATGCTGCTGCTTTAACACATGGCAATGTATGATACATAAAACACCATTTTCATATAAAAGTCTCGCTCAGTAATATAAAACCAGTAAAACATAACCATTCATATCATAGATGTTTCAAAACGATATATGCTTTATTTCTTTATCTTTCGCCAAAGTCTATAAAGAATATAAATGTAACAATGGTGTGCATACAATATTGTACAATAGTTGTACAAATATCAGTAACATGAATATATATAGACATACATGTAATCTTTTTAGGCAAACTTAAAGTATCTGCCAAATACCAGATTCTTTATAGCAGGCGGTGCTCGGCTGGGTTTCACATCTGAGGTCTTGTTTGGACAACATAAATTTTTCCTTCCTTCACAACACCTTCGATATCTTGAGCAGACCCATATAGATTCTCAATAGCATTTCCTGCACGAGCTATGCTAGAAAGAATCGAACGACAAAAGTTGCCGTCAATGATTAACGGATCAGACGAGTAGTCAAGCACGACTTCCTCCTCTTCATCCATTGGAACACTGCAACAAACAGTATATCCCGAGTTAATGTCAAGCTATTGAAGTGTAGTGTGTCCAAGAGTCGGTAAGCGAAATTCTTCAATGATTAAAATTATTATATATTTTGGGGTTAATTACAAAAACTACCCCTGGATTAAGATAATTACAAAAAGAAAAGAAAATAACCCAATCATTTTTCAAAATCACAAGTACCACAACAGTATATTTTTTTCTTTTCTTTTTTTGAAAATTGCATCCTGAAGATGGGGTATTTAATAGGTAAGACAGTCAACACAAACTAAAAAGGGGGTGATTGGAAAAGACTTTAATTGGGTAATTGGAGTTTTTTGTACTTGGACCGAACCCCAGGGTGGTTTTAATAACTCTTCTGTTTTGGTTCAGCACACCTGGACACTGCCTCTGCTGGAGTTTCTTTTTTTTTTAATGGTATTACCTATCATAAAGGCCAGCACCAGCATAGCCTTCTAAATCTTCACCATTTGAATCTGATCGGAAAATTATGGACCGCCGTATAAAAAGGCCAATAGGTTTGCTGGGGTAACCCAAAATCTGGAGATGTTCAAGGAGATGTTTATGTTAAGCATCCAATAATAAGATAATTATACACAAAAACGTAATATCCTTAAATTTGTCATGATATCTCAAACACCACAATCATAAAATCTGTACGGCTTCGCGAGGTAAGATGCATTATATTAAGAATATAAAGGACAGCAAGATGCAGAGATATGAGCTAAATGAATGGCTAGTTGTACGATAGCTCGCATGCTACTGCTGCATCACAAATCTGTCAACTGTTTTCGCAAATTTCTTGTCATCTACAGTAGAGGATATTAGATATTAAAAATCAAGTCTGAAATCATTAACTTACCTGAGGAGAGTCGAGGTCATTTTTCTTGCAAATAAAGCTCAATGCACGACCTGGATAAGCTCCCACCAGTGACTCCCCTAACCCCTTCACAACCTGTTCCAGAAGACGTAAAGATGTCCTTACTTTTCCAAAAGAAAATCACAAGCCTCATAGCAATGATTAATGATCCGCAAAAGGAGCACATCTATTTAAATGATTTTCGCTATACCTAATCAAATAGCTTTGGCATATTTGATGTTATGCGTTTATTCTCAAATGTGTGGCAATTCAGGTCAGTGGCGTATTTCGTTTCTCAAGTTCATCAATATTTTTTTTCGAAATTAAACATTGAAGTGAAATGATGATGCAGGATATGTTACCTCGGCATATATTTCCGATGAATCCCCAGAGGATGGATTAGTGGTGTGGATAACGAATGCATAATCAGCATTTATTATTTCTTGGACAAGGACAGCCATGCAAAGATATTCGTGATCAAGTTTCACTTTTCTTGTGCTGAAGTATGCCCTCTCATTCCATTTTGAAGCCCACACCTAAGAAATGCAGAAATTAAAAAAGCTTTTAGCTATATAAATTAGTTGTAGAATAAACCATGACACCGATAGATTTTAAAATCTTGCCACAGAACACCGTGGATATTTGAAGCTTTTCTTGGTAGATGTATGCTTACCTTCTTTATCGCCATCCATGCTTGTTCCCATCTCTGTGCACCTTCATCACCAGGCCAAGGCATGCCAGAACTTTGCATCTTCTCTTTAAGCTCTTTAACCTGAGACATCGTTCCTCAAGTAAAATAAAAATGCCATTTACATGTCCTCAATGAATCACTTTCTCAACAATAAGTATCTTATTTATCTTTGGTCCAAATAATAATGTTTTCTAGCTCAGTAGTATATACTCTACCACTGGATTCACAGTATAGATATTGAGTAACAGAATATACACACGCCCACACCTACTGAAAGGAAAACCTCCAAGCAAAATATGTTGAGCAAAAAAAAAAGGATATATTGGAGAGTTTATTTGTACTTGTCTTTCCTTTCATATAGACATTGTATGGCAGGTATATCCTTTTATTTTTAGGTTTAGATTGTAACCTACTCTATATATATGTACGGGAGTCTTTGTGCTTGTATAATACACAATACATATTTGCTCCAATATATTTCTTTTATTCTCTTCTACAGTGTATGTGTTATATATCAGGGTGATGCCAAAAGGGACATACCAATCGAGGTGGAGCAGAAAGTTCTAAAACTTTATTTCGAATTTTACCAAGGGCTCTGAAGTTTCCTTCATCTAAGTTTCTCTTTAGAACTCGCAATTCTTTTGCCACATCCTGCAGACAAAAGAAAAAATGTCAAGTTATTATATTGCAACCCAACAGATAATTTCACATTTCGCAGTAGTGTGAAATGAAGACTCCTTACAGATGCAAAGACATTACAACAAGAAAATCCATTCCTACAGACAATCACTCAACACGTTTAGCATCATGGTTTTCTTTTTCTTGCTTAAAACAAGACCCTTTTAAGTACTGAAATTTCCTCAAGGCAAAGTAGAAGTCGTATGACAAGGCTCAGAATAGGGATGATCTAATATTATTAAAAGTCGTACTGAAGTTATCGACTTAATATTAGTGAAAAAAAAAATCACAACACTTTTAAGTAAAATGTTCGAAATGGAAAGAACTGTTGATGGTTTTCAGACAAAGATCATGTCAACCAACTCAAATTTGAGGATGATGGGCAATGTAAATATAGTGGAGATGCATGAGAATGTACATCCATAAAGAGTTTAACCTGGTTTAGCTTATCTGCAAGGACTGTTTCAAAGACACCAAATGGCAAGGCAACAGATGTTGGAATATTAACCCAAGCTGGAACTTTTCCTTTAAGGTTTGCAATATTGCGTGATTTGGCTCCAACCTGGACAAATTTAAATCATGAACTTCATATAAGCTCCCACGTACACTAGAATATTCAGTAAGGATTTGAGTTTTTAAAATCCTAAGGGATAGGGAACATGTTGAGATTTATTTTTCTAAAGAACAACAAAACAGATCAATTACCCAAACACAATTCAGAAGATGAGTATAAGAGGTTTTACCAGTTCTCTATTAAATTCATCAGATGATATTGCGTATCTTCCACCAAACTGCTTTCTAACCAATGTCACAGGTGGCATTGATGAATCTTCTTTCGAGTTAGATGAACTTACTAGCTCATTATCTTTCATCTCACTACAGCAAAACCAAAAGGAAGTGTCATTCACCTTCACATCATCATAAATTCTGGGCTTTTGAGTTTTTAAGTTTTTGTGGAGAGTGCAAAAAGAAAAAAGGAGAGAAGCAAAAATGATAGAAAGATCATACTTCCTCCGTCCCGTCCGAAGTGTTACATTTCACCCAAAAAATCATCCCTTTGGAAGTGTTACATTTCATTAAATATATCCAATCACACAAACCATCACACTTCCTCCTTTAATCTCAGCCACAAACTCACCATCGGTACTTCTTTACCTTTTAATCTACAACAAGCACTCACCATCAACACTTACAAAGGTTACACATCTATCGCATCAAATCATTCTCCTATAATACATCAATTTTAAACCAAATGCAACATTTCGAGCGGACAGAGGATGTAATATTCTTTGACACTTGACAGTAATATGTATGAACAGATGATAGGTTCCCTAATATTACCTGTACACCACATCTGCCGAAGTAGGTTTTAAGCGCAATAACTTCCCTTCCATTGCCTGGATGCTGGCCAATATATCAGAATCAAAGCATGTGGCAAAGCAAACCTAAAAGAAAAAGAGACCTCACTGGTAATATACTGGTGCTTTCCAAGATTCACTCTAGGCAACTGAATAAGACAACCAAAATACAACCTTACTATTCCTTGCTCGAACAGAAACATGGGACAGAACATCAGGCATGTCTGGCGTCAGCACTGCCACAGCACCATCAGGAATTTCTTCCTCTCCTTTAACAGATTTTGCCACCAATATTGTTGGTTTGTAGTAAGATATATTCTGAACAGAGAGCAACTGATCAACTACGACAACATATCCAATAGCTTCAACTGGACTGATGACCTGCCAACTGTTTCGGTATTCAGTATGTTTTCTTGTATCCAGCTAAATTAAACTGATCACTCATATGCATCAAGCTGATCAAAAAGCATTTTGGGTCCTTAAGAAATAGTGAAAAATAAAAAATAACCTTCCCAGATGAGCAGTTTGTCGAAGAACTGGATCCAGTCGATTAAGAAGGGAGGATAGCGAAGCAGCTGATCCAGCCCTAATAATTTCTTCAGTAAATATATTGACCTGCATGCACCGCTTATGCGCTAACTTAAGAAGGAATGCGAGGAGGTCCTAAAAGGAAAAAGTTTTATAGCGACATACTGCCCACTGATCCACTCCAAGCCGCGCTCCTAGATATTCTGCTGACGGTTGCAATAGATGATGGTATGAAGCAGCTTTGCTTGCAAGTGAGAGCCGAGTTCTGTCAAGGACTGATTTAGCAAATAATGCCCAGTGATCATCTCTGCTCTTCAACATGTTTAGAGCTTGGTTCCACCCCTTAGTTATTAAAAAAAGAAAAGAAGAAAAGAAGAAAACGAAAGAAGTGCAAATCATATTAGAATACTAAAGCACCATACACTAGAATATGTTCTTATGTAAAGAAAAATGACAATAATATTTCTTGCAGATGACACATAATACATCATTTAGTGATCATATTGCCCTCGTGCTTTACTTGCTTTTTGTCCATTGTTCTGTCTCCACTCCCTTTGTGTTTTAGTTGAAACCATGGGGTGGCTAACAAACCAAAACTACAGATACATGTATGTACGAAGGTATCATCTCAAATTATTTAAAATCTGCCAATATGTATGTATGTATATATCATCTCAAATTACTCAAATTCTACCAATATGTATGTCTGCATGTATCATCTCAAGTTACTCAAGCTAAAATCAGAGACTTATTATTCCGGAAAATGTAAAATCTTCTCATCTCGAGTCGATCATTTGCGGATGAAGATCAATCATTTGTTGGACAATGTTCATCCATACAAAATAGCCATAAACAAGCTGGTCATGTCAATTATGAGGGGAAGGTTGGTTGGGCTGCTTGATTTCCTCTTACCCTTGAGATTCAGCGAAATTACAGAAAACCCAGTTATCTCTCAAACTTACTAATCTCACCTCTACGGTCGAATGCAATCATGGACCTTGGAGGCCAAAATCGATTTTGCTATTGTTCTATTATCGTGTGCCTTGGTTTAGCTGTGCCTATTTGAATTGTTGCACAAGTGCATAGTTTTAATTTTGCAACTTCTTGACAATTCTTCCTAATTTATTTAGCTCGGTTGTAAATTTTGATTAATTGATACTTTCCTGGTTATCAAATGAACCCCTTTAAGGAAGACATTAATTTGTTGTAAAACTTCATAAAATGTTAACACCATTAAAGCAGAGAGCTAAATCTACAATGAACGAAACTGGCATTTTTGTTTCATCAAATCTCACCTTTAAGCAATAAATGAGATCTTCGTTATTGTCCACGGAAAGCGCAAGGTTTTCAACAACAAGAGAGATGAGGTACATTATTTTCTGCAGAATTCAAGGACACAATGTTTAAGATAATGTTTAAATCAAATGGGATATGTATTAGATGGAAATTTTTGCATGAGAATAAGTATCAAAAGTTGGTTAAAGTACTCGATATAGAAAAAGAAGAAAGATCAGGTTTATAGCATACCTCAGGACTTGCATTATTCAATCCTTCATATCCGCGCTCTACAGCTGTCCTAACTGCAGAATCAAGGGCAATGTCAAGGAATATAAGATCCTTAAGACGGTCATTCGGCTGGGAAAGCAATGGCCGAAGCTCCTCACGAGCCTCTAGCAATCCCTGAAAGTAAGAACATTTTACGAAAACAAAGAAACAGATTTTAAATGCTTCAATTAATTATCAAACTATGGGGTCAGTAGAGGGAAAAAAACAAATCTTCCAGAAAAAATTGACATACCTCAAGAAGGGCTTCCGCATTTTTATCTTCAATGTGTGCAAAAACAAACTGAAGTAGTTCCTGTTTTCACAATCATAAAGAATTAGAAAATGTTGCTGATTGTCTTATTCAAAGGTCACTTCAATATTAGAGAATATGCATTACTGGAAATCCTGATGGCAAGCCAGACACTGGATTTATCTGCACTCCAACCATGAAACCTTCTCCCTGTTGAGTATTAATGACCACTTAGATGACTACAATGAGACAAAAGCAAGTTGCTAAAGAATGAAACTGAACATAATTACCTGCGCACTGTAGCCCATGCAAATTGCAGCGGCCGACTCAAGATCTGCACCTGAATGAACCGCCTGCACCCATATACTCGATGGAGTAAAGATTTCGAAAGAAAAAGCATGATATGAGTAAGTCGAGAAATGCTGCTCAGTCACAACCCCATCTGGCCAAGATGAAGACATTAGAGAAAGAGCAGAAATTATTTAAATTTTCAACTTTCTCCTACACGTCAGTTCGCAAAATGTTCTTTAGGAATACTGTCATAAAGTTGCTACAGATAATAAATACAAAACCTAATCTTATTTGCAGATATTCACTTTTGGAGATTCAGATATGTATGACAGTGCATGCAATATTAGAATTTAATGTCAATTTCAGAATTCCAGTCAGACATGCAATTTGATTATCACTCTAACCTTCAAAGTTCTCATGTAATTTCCAAGATCACGCAAAAGTCCTTCCTTCTGATCGTGCCTAAAATTCGGTTCCGAATGAATTGCACGGTCATAACTAAGAAGGCGTTCTTTGGTTATTCCATTTTCATTTAAGGTCTTCCAATATACACTAATGTCAAAGTCATTCTTGATATAGTCAATCAATGCCTGCAAACAGAAGGAATGTGATTAAAATTATATGCAACATATTTGCGCGTGTGTGTGTGTGTGTGTTTAATTCAGACACAAATGACTGTCTACTGATAATGTGTTACCTGGCAAATTACAACATCATCAGGACTAGTGTTATTATGCAGCTTTTGATGCCATTCCTCCATCATTCCACCTTTGCAGTTATTGTTTCTCTGCAGTTGATCATACAATTATGCAACATTATCAAATCAAAGATCCCCGAAACGGAAGGATGATAGAAAAGGAACACTCAGAAAAAAAACCTGAATGACCAATATTTCATCCCTTATCCGTTGTCCCACATCTCCTTCACCTCCACGACCAACAGTCGACATAATCAGACGTAGAATTTCTCGATATTGTGGAGAAGTTTTGTAGACATTTTGCAGCAAGTCTGTAAGCCTGTCCTGAGCTTTGCTTATCTCTCTGCTCACAGAAGTATCAAAATAAAAAAGAAACAGGTCACTGGTTATAGAAAGACTTAAAGAGCACTAATAAGACACACTGAAAAGCATTCTTCATTAAAAACATATGAAAATACAAATATTTTTAGAAGTTAAATGTGAAAAATTGTTAGGACCTATAATTGGTTGAGTCTGGAAAATAAAAATAGACTCTTCAAATTTTCAGGAGTTGCAAATCAATTGAAGCAAACAAATAAACTGTTAGGAGTCTTACCGAGGTTTTACATTGTAATTTTTGTTCCAAATCAGTTGTCTTGTGGCCATATATCTCATCCAAACAAGAATTGCGGCAAGACCCAGTTCACCAGCATTAGTTGCTTGTTCCATCAAGTCTGCTGTGATATTGAATCTGTAGGAACAATGTAACCTTTTCTTCACATAACACGCTATATCATTTGCTATCGGAACATGAGACCAAAATATAAAAAAGATATTACAACATAACAATTATTCTAATTTCATCAGGAATAAACAACAAAGTGAACAACATCATCAACAAGAATGAGATACTTGAACTTATATTTGAGTTGTCCATAGCTTGAAATGACTAGAGTCATGTTCCATGATGTACGTGATGATTTATATCAATCACGTAATATGACATAATTATAGCAATTATCTCGACTCATCACCACCTCATGATATTTTCCATGTAACTTGAAAAGCCTATGATTTTGATGGTTTTGGAATTTCATCTCATTTCTCCTTCATATGAAGGTTGCGACAGGAAGGGCATCCGGCGTAAAACTTTGCCACTTTGTCTTTTGCATGAATTGTAGTGTTAACTAATTTTCCACAATTAATTGGCACTATAATTTTCATCCCACCGACCCCAACATAGTTGGGATTAAGGTGGTGGTGGTGGTGGTGGTGGTGCCGCCGACGATGATGATGATGATAGCTAGAACCGACTCATGTTGATATATCTCTGAACTCTATTTTACACGCATCTTACTCAAGTAAAGAAGTGCAAGGCCCAAAATCAATGGGGCAATCATTGGACCTCTCACTATGAATTACAAGCATCAAAATCAATGAAACACGTTGGAAAAACAATGCCAAATTGCTCAGTCAGAAACTTTGAGAGGTAAATGTATATATCACAAAACGCACAAAAAAAAAAAAAAAACATGATATTTGGCCAGAATCCCGCAAACACAGAAATGATTCCAATACCATTTGGCAGCCTGACTATAGAAGAATGCAGGAACGAAACCATGCATAGTGAATTGTTTTGTTGTGTTTAAAATGTATATTTGGGTAGATATGGGATATTAGAGGGAAAATAGAGAGTGCTGTTATCAGATCTTCAAAAATGTGAACTAGTTCCTAACCGATGCATAAAGGACTTTTGGGCTTCACTTTCCAACTCTGCTATTTTATATAACAAAGATTTGGATGTTCCTCTTCCATCTCCAAGATCCTTCTGTTCACAAAACAGAAAGAATAGATCATATTTAGTATGGAACATAAAAGTATAGTGAAGGAGGGTAAAGGACCAAAAAGATTCAGATAACAACCTTTTGAATCTCGGTAGGGCCAGTGTTCAACTCAACATAGAAGTCCGACCCTCTGTCTTTTACCCAGTTTCCACCGGATAAAAGAACAAATGGCATCCCCACAAATTTGTCATCTTCTATCGTGATTTCTAATGACTGGACCTGAGAATTGATTGAGGGAGTAATTATTCCCCGTGCTCACTCATTTGCTATCTAGCCTTATTGCATCTAGGCATACATAGAGAATATATGACAAATCATCTGCCCAACCTTGCCAGGGTGATTATCAGAAGAACTGGTTGTGAGTTTTGTCTCAGCAGCATTGCCTAGAGAAACTGAATTAGAGGGCAATATAGTTGAAGAAGGTGCCTGCATAATATCCAGTCATCTTTAACATTCTCAGAAAAAATAGCATAAAAAGTAAATTAAAGACATACTAGTTTTCTCCATGAACTTGCTAATTTAGCATCGAGATCTATTAAAAAGCTTTTGTACGTACTTCCCATTCTCCAGGTCTCTTGGATAAACCCCAGTGAAGAACAACAGGTTGTGGAAGATCTGTAGCCAGATACACTTTTGTCTTGCCAGATTTCTTTGCTACAAGTATCTTCAGAAATAAAATAAAATAACGAATCAATAACGCGACGGTAAAATTCAAGTAAATAATCGATAGAAATTACACACTTACCAGGATCTCTTTATCAGCATGCTTATAAATTTTTTTGTTCATTATAGAGCCATTAATACGATCTTCTATTGCTGTAGAGAACTGTTCAACTGTAGAGAGTACTTCTGGTACTGAGGAGATATTTTCCTCAACTGGCGTAAAACCAAACTTAGTGAGAAGTAACATTAGGTCCCTTTTCTTGCGCTGAATCCTTTCCACATTGAAATAACGTTTTTTTTCAAATTGCTTAGAAACCTTCGTTTGTATCTCTCCCTTAGTTAATTTTTTCCGTATTTCTTCAAGGGAAGCACCCTTCTCTAATTCAACTTGCAACTCTTTTCTTGCTTCTTCAAATTCTCTCTGTTATATTAATGACGATTAGATTGATGGTAACAAATGATTCTTTTATTCATCTGTAGGAAAAAATTCACAACTGAACTTCACAATGCAAATTCAAGGTTTGATATTTACAAGCTGCTGTTCAGGAGAATAATTTGGCTTTCCAGCTCTCTCCCATCTTATATATGATTGTATCTGTACAAAATCATCAGGTATATTGCTCTTTGGTGTATAAACAAGCTGTTCCTTCGTCTCACTTGTATCATTTTTGGTCGTAAACTTCTTCCGAAGGTCCTCTAGTGAAGTACCCTTAGCTACTTCTTCCAGCAACTCCATTCGAGCTGCCTCGTATTCCTCCTGTGTAAAACATACAATCAATTATCAAAAGGTTATGAGCAATATTCAGAAGCAAAAAACATAATTTTAGAACACACAGACACATATTTATACATATATACACACACACACACATATATATATATATATATATGTGTGTGTGTGTGTGTGTGTATGTAGAGAGAGAGAGAGAGAGAGAGAAAATTCATTGTGTTCAACAATGTACATGTTGATTTTACAATATCAATCATGTAATGGGACATGATTATAGTAATTATCTCGACTCGTCACCGTCTCAAATATTTTCCGTGTACGTGGAAAACTTGATATGATCACTGTTCTGGAATTCCATCTCATTCTCCCTTCATGTGAAAGTATAAAAAATGCGACAGGAAGGGCATCCGGTGTAAAACTTTGCTACTTTGCTTTTTGCAGGAATTTTAGTGTTGACTAATCTTAAACCATTATGACACTGAAAATTCCATGCCACAGATCCCAATATAGTTGGGATTAAGGTGCAGTTGTTGTTGATAATATAGACACACATATATATATATATATAATATGTAATTGTTTGCAAAAATCTCAACATCAACAAGGTTTTGCCCATACTACCAAGGAAGAGACTCCTAAAACAAAACAGAAGGTGGTATGCGTTGATAATATTCAACAGTTTCCAAACAATGATTGTATTTTCCAATCTAACATGATGCATTTTTAATTAACTCACTTGTGCATAAAATGTCAAATCCAAGGACAGTTCAATCAATATTATTCCACATTTACATGTTGTGTCATTTGTGCCACCAGAAACATGATCTTGAACTCAACTTTCGTAACTTCTAAAATATATAGGGGGCCATCGGTATATGGAACCATGTGCATTCTTAACGCAAAATTAATTTTACAATGATAACTACCTTCTCTTTTTCTGGTGTATAACTCTGCTTTCCTTTCCTCTCCCACGTCAAATATGCTTGAAGTTGTACAAGATCCTCAGGAACTGAAACATTTGGAGGAGCCTTTGACTGTGTCTTAGGTAATTTAACATGAAAATTACCCCCATTGTACTTGTACCTGAGAACATAAGAAAAAGCTGCAGCTGACTACAAGTTTCAATATATAGGCACTTAAAACTTTGAACAGAACTTTGCTTTACCATATATTCTGGGCTTCATCAAAAATAAGAAACTCCAGAGCCTGTATTGCAGGATCATCAATCTCTATTTTCAGGACAGCATTTGAGCCGGACTAAGAAGAGATCGCCGTACAAAAACATGTTATATATTAGTTACTACAAAATTGCTGACATAAATAGCAATCTGAAAACTTACTGTCATAAAAGGACTCCTAAGTGCCTTGTTTTTATACAGCATAGTTCCAACTGGACGACGATGCGGAAGTATCCATTTTCTGACCAGAAAAGGAAAAAGAAAAAAATAACAATAACAACAATAATATAAATAATAATAATTTGTGAGCTTGGTGAAGTATACCATATGACATTAATAACATATCTAACTCAAATTAAACTTACTCTTTTTGACTACCTATTGCTCCCCAGTGTAGTAGCATGCTGTCACTGCTACTTGTAACTTGAATATTAACTACTAAAGCAGAACCTGAAGTGGGAAGCCCTACATCAACCTGTTTATGTTCATCCGTTATTCTAATGTTAATAGGAATCATTTGCGTCTAACATCCCAGTGTCTTCTACAAATATGAATGATAGAGATCCACTCAATATCCAACATTCTAAAAGATCAATGTTCTATATTCTAACTATGAGTACCTGTAGTTCTATATTCTGATCAAGGTTGAACTTCTCCGTAAGCTGCTAGGAAACGAAAAACGATCATTAGTAAATATGTTGCGTTCACCAGATAGAGCTGCAATGATCATGTGAAAGCTATCTCCGACCCAGTATTTTACCCATCAGTTCCAAACTTCGAGACTTCTAGTATAGATTGGAGAACTGTCCTCCCAATTGTTAAAAGGCTTAGGAACCACAAAATTTGAGAAACACCACATATGCTATTATCTAATAAAGAATCGACGATCATAATTATAATGACGGTAAAAAACTATTCTTATTTCAGAGACAACTTCATATAACGAAAAGTCTGAACAAGAATGTGATGAAAGACATTTTATAGTTTAGCAAATGGATGAGATATTAGAAAAAATATAACAAAAACAAAGAGATTAATCTCGATTGCTGTATATTTTCACTAAAATAAAGGGAGAGAAAGATGATCTTGGATTTTAAAAAAAAAAAAAAGAACTAGGGCTGATACTGAAAGTCATTGCCTTTCACGACTCTGTTACGAGAGGTTATTCTGCTAGCTGACCTTGTCATATTTTTAAGCTGAAAGTTCGAAAACATATGTAAAGATTGTTAGTGTGACTTCTGAAGAGAAACTTTAGATGACTTAAATGGAATGCAAAAAAAGCTAACCATAGCAGAGGATCACTTATACAACCTATCTTTTGGAAAGTAACTGCATCTCTGATCTCCACTACTGCCCATATTCGAAGTCGTAATTTCTTCACGGTGTTTCTTTTTTCTCCTTTTGAAACCATGTCTGAAGTTATATCTCTTTTATTCATCTATTCTTGGGTATACAATGTAGACTGAAATATAATTTTTGTACCAGTTGCTTAGACACCATTGAAACTGTTTCTTGTTCATCAGATTTACATTTCCAGTTTTGTACATATAATTTATTGCCGGATGATAACATCACCTCATGCACCTACCGTTTTCCATTAATCACATCTTGAAAACAATCAGAATCAAATACACTGCTCATGTAGCGCGCTATTTACGCTATAGCGTACGCTATTGCGCTATTTAGGTAAAAACTTGCGCTATTTGTGCAGAAAACTGTGAATGCCTGATAACATAATTTTTTAAGGGTAAATAGTCTTTTAATAATCCACTAAAACAAAATGGTTTATTTTCACATTGATCGGCTTTAGAAATGAAAACATCCACATGCCAAAAAAATGGAATGAAACCTTAGGAGAAGGCTGTGCACGCGTAGAAGATTTGAGACTCAGATGTGCGATTTTTGGTGCCTCTCTGAATTCAAAGAGCTGCGCCTCTCTTGGTATTGCACATAATTTACTAGTATAAGTATATTTTTATTTCTTTATGGTTTTATGATTAATTATCTCGTTGATTATCAATATAAGTATATTTTTATTTTTAAAATTGATAATTTATATGCTCTAATAGCTTACGCTATGCGCTACGCTATTTACGCTACGCTACGACGGAACAAAAACGCTACACGTGTAAAAAGCGCTATTTAAAACACTGCTTATTCGCTATATCTCAAATCGAATAGACTAGAATCACGACATGAAAAAATATGTTCTATTACTACCTCTATCAATATTCTACAATCAACAAAGAACTTGAAACTAAAAAAATAAAAACAAAAAAAAAAGGAAACCCCCCAATAAAAGATTTTGTACAATTACCGAATACGATGGATCAGCAGCTAAAACAGCCTTAAATGTTCTTGTAATAGCACGCTGCTTTCCCATCTGGAATTTCTTTTTCTCCAGTATCAGTCTGTTGTTACCAAGGAACTCAGCTGATATAAAAGATCTGTGTATTAGTGAATTTGCTTGAGGATGGGAAAAAGTATTGCCCCCTATGCAAGACGGAGAGTTTCTTCGAATCTGATGCTCTAATACTGTCGGAGAAAGCAAAATCTGAAGCGGCAAGTTATTCCCAATCGTGTTGCTCATGTTCTCAATCCTAAAATTAACTCTAAATTTCAGAACGTTAAAATTAATATCAATTGATACTGAACAAAAGCGCAGATATTACGAAACAAAAAAGCACACACCACCGCATTTCACACACCAAAAAGTTCAAACATCATGAAGAAATTGTGATATAAAATAGCTTCTCCAAACTCCATCGAGATTACAGTCAAAATCCAGTAAGATGCACTTCAAGTTCACAACACAAATGAATCAGATAATTCAATCATTTCATCGCACAGTTAACATGCAGTCCAATTACCTTCGAATCACTCCACCGGGAGAAAGAAAACAAACGGAAATTTCAGAAAAGTGCAGAATCCAGTAAGTGGTAAAATCCGCAATTCAACTACCTTGAGCGGATGCTGATATAGGATGCATACGCAAAGTAAAGTGCAATTTAGAGGAAAACGGAAGCTTGTAGAGTGTAGACACTGAAGCTGTGATTGAAGTGGAAAAGTGGGAAGACTTGTAAAAAAAAAAAAGGACGGTGTTTAATACAAGTAAAGTACTTCACTACTATTTGTTCATAATATCATGAAGATCTTGGACGCGTGGCGAAGGTACTTGAGAAGAGAAGTCTTTTTTGGGTTTCGAAAAATCACGTGCTTGGGGCATTTGCGTGGGGCCGTGACTACCGGCTGCTGTTTAGGATATTTTTAGTTCAGATTTTTATTACGCAACTTCATCCGATTAAGTGATTATGTACAGAGATATTTTGGACAATATTTTTTTTTGTTGGAGTAAAAGCATACAATCAGACAGGTTCAATGATTTTGGATGTTTAAAAAAATGTCTTTTTTTAAAGTCGGTGCTATAGTTTTTAATATTTTTGGGCAAAAGGTCCAAAAGTGCCTCAATTTAGAAAAAAAAGTAAATTATTTGGTATTATCGACAAACCGTCCGCACTCAATTTCAATTGTAATAACATAAGAGCATTTGATCAATAGTTTTTAATTCTTACAATTTTATATAATACAAGGTAGAGCAGCCATATTATTGCCAAATCATTTAAAATAAATCAAAATTAAGATATATTTAGCACCCATACCGTGCTAAAAGAACAGAAATCTATATTGACTACTTGTAAAGTAGGTTAGTGTATTCAAGTAGTTGGTCTTTGAAGTCATTCTCAAACAGAATTTAAAAATGATATTTTGTAACAAATTCATATCACACTGAACATCATGTGCATCTATAGAATATTAAAATGTAAATATTTAACAATGGTTGATTTTTTTGTTCGATATATTAGCTTATACGATTTAAATCATTTACATGATGGAAAAACTACAAATTCTGAAATCAATGAAAAATGGAGAAATTAGAGAATACTATGGAAAATAATAAAAGTAAATGGGAACAAAAAGTATACAAAAACTATTTGCGGATGATTGATAAAAGTGGGTGAGGTTGTACTTGAGGTCATAAGTTCTAATATTATAATGTATGTATAATTTAAATTTGTTTAGTAATAGGAGGCGCAGACCCATAATATACTACCTCGTGGCCCATCAATTGATGCTTAGGCTGATGATACCCTGGGTCGTCGCCACGCCGCCCAACACTTGGGTCGGCCCTGCATACAAGACAAGAATTAGAGAAGAAAATGGGTTTATTCTCATTAATGGGTTTCTTTTAAATATAGAGAGATTACATATTCTGGAATATTCCGACAGGCTTTGTCATACCCTAACTAGTAGAAAGCCATAACTTGCAAACTAAGGCACATACATATGTATTTACTTTAACACTCCCCTTATGGTGAGTCTTCACATGTTAAGTTGCCTCATTAAGACATCGTCCAGAAAAAACCACATGGGAAAAATATCGTGATCGTGGGAAAAGAGAATAACATCCAGACATATAGGTTAGGTTAATTTCGGTAAGCCAAAACCTCTATTGATCATTTCGTCTATCAATGTGCTCAAGAACGTGATCAATTCGTCGATTAATGAGCTAAACGTCTAGTTAGCTCGTTAAAACTCTTTCCAAGTGATCAAAATTCAGTGGGAAAAAGAATCCTTGGTTAAGAAAACGAGCATAACGTGTGACGTGGATATAAGACTCCCCCTCAAGTCTACATCTCCACATGATTAGTTCGTCAATCAAGGGGTTTGAAAAACAGTCATGTGTTATTGCCTCGTTAAAAACTTCGTCAAGTAACAAAATCTATTGGGTCTAAAATGAGCGAATAAGTAAAGCTGCATGCAATACTACATAACCTCAGCCATAAATCGGCAAATTGGTGCGCATAACATTAACTTGGTTACCATCTCAATTCGCTTGATGGTTGCCTCCGCGAGATCGTTTTGCGTATGCATGTGGGGGATGAGATGCTTTTCGTCGATCCTGACCAACATGCAGTATTCATCAAGTACTTCAATGTAAACTCTCCAGCATTATCAAGTCTTATAGACCAAACATGGTGGTCAGGGTGGTGAGCCCTTAGACAAATAATTCATGCTAGAAGCTTTGCAAAAGCAGCATTTGATTGGACAAGGCACTACGCCATATATGGGCTTCAGTCACACCTAAAAAAGTGTGTTCACAGCCTAAAAAGTGTTGGTAAAAGAAAAGAACACGCTACGGCTATACTTTGACCAAATTTTAGGGTGTTACAAAAATGACCGCTACCATAGGGGTCTACGCTAACACTTTTATAGTTTCTCGTAACACCGAGGAAAAGTGTAGTTGTAGACCCCTATGCCAACACTGTTTGGTTCTGTTCCTACACCTTAAGAGGTGTTGTTGTAGATCTATGACTATGTGGTGACACCATTAGAAGTATAGCTGTAGACATATGGTTACACCTGTTTAGTACTACTGTAACATAAAATTGTGAAAACACTTCGATATTTTTGGCAACACCTTTTATCATTATGGCTACACTTGTTTCTTAAACAATTTAATATCTTTGGCTACACTATGTTATTCTTTTGCCAACACGTAAAGGTATATTTTTGGGGTCAATGGCTATATTTTCGCAGGTCTTTTACCAACACTCTAAATGCTAAAAATCAACATATGGTATTTAAAAATAGAATTACCCATTAAAAATAAATTCAAACATACCAATACATAAAAGGTTATCAAACAACCATCCAAATACATAAACCATCTGAAATAACTACATAAATCCACAAGCCATTGTAATACATCTACTACATAAACCAACCATCCAAAATCAGATTTAAATACCATCTAGCCTTAAGTACCGTTTAAAAGCTAAGTACCAACAAGTAATGCCATCTCAATCGAAAAATATAACAAAAGCTACTTAGGTTACTGAGCATAGTGTAAAATGAATTGATCAGACATTGTCATCTCCATGGGACACTTCTATCGATTTCTCAGAGTCCACAATGTGCAACTTTAAATCTGGATTCTTGTCAGCCAACATTTTCATCATTTCTCAAATTTTTTGGTTAAGTTTCTCATCCATCTCTTGCTCAAGTTGAGCCCTGATCTTAGTAGTTAGGTCTGACACCAACTGATCTGGAACTATGACTGACGGTGTACATGATGATGCTGAAGTCTTCAACTTTGGTTCCTTTTTTCTAATAAGCCTCCCAATCAGGTAAGATGGGTCATGTTCCTTACCACCATGAACCAATTTATTAGCAGCTTCAGCACCTTCATTTTGTAGAACTTTCTCAACATTGGCCTGTAAAAAGAACAGAACATTTGATTCAAAAATAAATACAATAAACAATATCATCAGCAGTGGAAAATGTTCATTTAATACTTACAATTTTATCCTTAACTGTTTTAAGCACCTCCTCAGGTAACTTGTATTCGCGGTCATCTTTTCTTTTACGAGTCGCTATATATACATCAGCATCAGATCTTTTAACCGGCTCTTCCTCAGAATCAGCATCGCCATCGCCACGAGTTTTTTCAAGTTTTTTAAGTTTTTCAAGTTGCTGAATTCAACAAATTTAACATGTAAAAACATCACTCATCTTGCTAGTACTAGAACTACATTAATATCTTCATAAAATTAGATCAAAAATGCATTACCAGGTTGTGGGAAATTTGGGCGAAAATCGTGGAACCAGTAGTATGCGTCTCCGTAATTTTTTTCCGTGCCTCTGAATTCCTTTCTGCAATTTCCTATATAAAAAGGGAACATTTATCATCAACATTTTTCATACTAAATTTAAGCTGAGTATACCGGAAAAAGTTGTGAGAAACTGCATAGAACATTTAAGCTGGAAAAAGTTGAAGGTGGCAACAACATTTAGACCACCACATGCACGATCTAAGGATCAGAGAAGGTAAATTATATTCTCTAGAAGTTTCACTATATACTAATTACATGGTGACTGTTCTATGTTTTATATGCAAGTAGCATTGCACTTTCTCTATGTCAATACTTCATTCAATTTAAATCCATTACCTGAACTTTTTCGTCACCCCAATACTTCAAAAGAATCTTCCAATCTGAAAGAGGAACCTCCCCAGGCCTGTGTGCGAACCTCTCTTCATCTGTATGATAAGGTTTGTAATGGTCTCTCTTAATTCGACTTTTATGGCTCCTAAACTGATCACTCATCCTTTTTTGAACCCACGGTTTAGCATCTTCGGGAACGATGTACTTGCCCTACATAAAATTACACAAAGTGCATAAACAAGAATATATAAACCAAATGTTGCGAGATTTTGACATATGAACATATTTTACCTTGACATACTCCCATAACAGTTCCTTTTCAGGAACTTTGTTGGGAAAACAAGAACTCTGTATCGAAACAGCCGGGATAATCAAATCCCTGTATCGAATTGTGTTGATAAGAGGTTTTGACATATATGCCAATCCTCAATACAGTAAGGAAACTGTATCGAAGAGTTGAAGTGTCAACCTGTATCGAAGAACTGTCTCGAATCCATCATATAGTGAAACCCTTCAGTACAGCAAAGAAGTCTTATAAAGACCAAGTATGGAAACTGTCTCGAATCACCAATATAGTTATCTTCCATACAGCTCTCAACAGGACAAAGAAGGAATCTTCAGAAGTCAAGTCCCGTTGAATATAGAAGTATTTAAATACTCAAGGATAAAGTATTTAAATACTGTCAGTCAACAGATCTTCAAATCCCGCTAAATCTGGATCGTGCTTTTCATCCCGTTGGAACGGAATCTTGCTCAACGGATATATCTCAATGGATATATATTTCAGAGACTATATATATATATCTCATCAAGGCATTGAAGATCAGTTACCGTACCGAAAAGCAATTGACTGGAATTATCAAAGTTATCAAAGTTATTATCAGAGCAAAACATATCTCCAAAGCTTACTGCAACTCAGATCAAAGAGATATACAATGCTCATCATCTTAAACAATACTTCATCATCTAGAAGCTCTTAAAGTCAAAGCTATTGTTCATCCCCTGTTCTATACCTTGAACAAACCCAGATCAGTCCTGTGTGGACTGAGGAAGACGAAGCTTCAGAACTCTGTGTGAAGAAGCCAGTCAAGCTTTAGCTCAAACCAATATGTGTGAACGGTTGAAGCTAAGATCTTTATATCAATCTGTGTGAACGATATATTGATTGTATACTGTTATAATTACGTAGTTGTGTACGTAGTAATTATAATAAATATTTTACTCCTGTGTGGAGGACCAGTGGACGTAGAGGGGTTTACCTCGAACCACTTTAAATACTGTGTTATTTACCTTCAATTTTTACTATTTTAATTACTGTGATTATTTAAGTATACACTACACACCGAGTTGCTGTATCCACAGCAACTTACTGTATCTAAGACTTCCGCTACGCACTCAGATTTAAAATCAGTACAGCTTGTTGTTTAAACTACTTTCCAAGCTGTATCCAGTATACTTAGTGGCCAACAAGTGGTATCGGAGCGGTTGATTCTAAAAAGAATCAGTCGTATTTTTAACCGATTCAGATCCAAAATCACTTATTCTTTAAAACAATCTCTTTCATTTCTTTACTTTCACATGGATACATCAATGATCAACAAAGTGCCTATGTTCTCTATTAACGAATTTGATGATTGGAGAATTAGGATGGAGGCTCATCTTGTAGAAATGCACGAAGAGACGATTTTTGTGATACAGGATGGCCCTATCAAGATCATGAAGGTAAACACGGCCACAAGGATTGAAGGCCAAGCCCATGCTGAGATGCTCGAGAAGGAACGCGAGCAATGGACCACAGATGAAAGAAAGCGAGCCAACCTCGACAATGTGGCTAAGAACGCGTTATTTGTCACCCTTGACAAAGGCACGTTCTCGAAGGTAAAGAGCTGCAAAATAGCCAAGGAAATCTGGGATAAACTCAAGTTGATTTGTGAGGGAACTGAGCTCTCAAAAGAAAACAAGATTTCAAAACTGACTCAGCAATTTGAATCTTTTGAAATGAAACCAAATGAGACACTTGAGGAACTTGACCTTAGATTCACTGGTATTGTTGGTGAAATTGAAGCGTTCGGCAAAATTTATACCCAAAAGGAGAAGAATTTAAAAAATTTCAGATCTCTCCCAGCCCGATGGGACATTAAGACCACAGTTATGCGTGTGTCTTGCAATCTTAATGAAATAACTACTTTTGATCTCTTCTCTGACCTCAAAGCTTTTGAGTATGATATTGACAGAAGAGAGAAAGCTGAAGAATCTCCTTCAAAGGTCACAACACTAGCCGCTGTATCGAGTCGTCGACACAGCATGCCTAGCTCGTCGAAGCCTAGTCACAAAAATGCTGACAGTGACGACGACATCCTGTCTCAAGATGAAATGGCGCTTCTCATGCACAAATTCAAAAAGTTCATCAAGCAGACTCCCTACAGGCCCAAACCTGTCCAAAAGGTAAGTACCGAAACTTCATCCGATAATTCTAACCTATGCTATAATTGCAGGAAACCAGGGCATTATGCAAATAAATGTCCTCATCCCAAAGTTCAAAGGTTGCCGGAGACCGAGCAACAAGAGAGAGATGAAAGAAGACATGCTTGGAAAAACAAGCTCAAGGCCCTGATTGGAGAATCAGAAGTCTACCCCACACCATCCAAATCATAAGAATGTCTTCAGGTGGTCACTGAAAGTGATTCATCTGACGATGAGTTTGATGATAAAGCATATATGTGCTTTATGGCCAAAGACATTCCGGAAGGAGAAGATAGCGATGATGAGGTAAGTTCAACCTCAGCTATTCCATCAAATGCATCTCATACCTTTGAAAACATGATGAATGAGTTTAAAAACATTCAAAAGGCCCATGAGACATTGAAAAATGAGAATATACAGCTCCAACTGTCTAACCTAGAGCTGAAAGATGAAAATGACTTGCTGAAGATAAATTATGAAAATATGTCTCTTGACTGTGAAACCAGCAAAGTCGATTTTGAAAAACTCATGGAGAGCAATCATCAACTTGCTCATGTACTAAGTGAGGTTAAAACTCACAACGAGAGCAAGACAAATGATTTGGTTCTACTTCAAGCCAAAGTCACAACTCTCGAAAAACGAGAAATTGAACTTGAGACCACTCTGAAATCGTTCAAGAAATCGTCCAAAAGAATGGAAGTAATTCTGAGCACTGGGCAACATGCTCATGATAAAAGTGGCTTAGGATACAGCTCATGTTCAAACAAAGGGAAAACTAGTACAGTGTTTTTCAAGAGTGTGGAACACATTCCAGTATCGAAAGATACCCCTAGTCCCGTGAAGGAACCTGCTGCACCGCGAAAACCGAAGGCTGCCATTTCGCCCCCGCAATCCTATTCCAGACAGTGGAATCATAAGCCGTTACAACCTGTGAGGCTCACTCAACAAAGATGCTCCCGAGCATATCAATGGCCAACACTGCTCGGAAGGAAGATCGTATCCAACTACCAAAGGCCCGCACAAGAAGATTTATCAAGACAAAGACGCCGAGGTATTGGATATAGGAGCCCCGTTATCCCTCGAGACAGCAAGTGCCCGCTCAGTATCAACAACAGCGTTGGGAATCCAACTGGAGACCCAGAAGGCAAGCTGTTAGGCCAAAGAAAATGGCTCCACCTCCAAGACGGTACTCGTACTGGATTAATAATAATAACCTTGAATTTTTCATGCATAATAATTATCATGGTTATAGCGACTACGGATATGCCCCACGTAGATATCGCACCACTGTACCGAGTATGACCTACAGTAAACCAATTGCTGCCAGGAAAACTTGGGTACCTAGAGGAACTAACATACATGGACCCAAAAATCAAAGGAGGCCTAAATATACTTAATTTCTTTGCTACAAGACATTCTAGAGGAGGATACCTGGTACTTTGATAGTGGATGCTCTCGGCACATGACCGGAGATAGAAGCAAGCTATCAGATTTTATAGAAGGTCGTGGTCTAAAAGTTCGTTTCGGTGATAAATCTAAAGGAAGAACAAGAGGGAAAGGAAACCTACTTGTCGGAAAATTCAAAGTCACCGATGTTGCATATGTTGAAGGCTTATAGTACAATCTACTTAGTATTAGCCAGTTCTGTGATAAACAGTTCTCGATGAAATTCTATATAGATCGCTGTAGAGTCAAGAACATCCAAACAAAGGAAGTTGTGCTTACAGGAAGCAGATCAGGTAACATGTATATTGCTGACTGGAAGCCTATGAGCTCCTCAATTCCATGCTTTTTTGCCAACGGCACTGCAGATCTTAGCTGGTTATGGCACAAGAGGATGTCTCACGTCAACTTCAAGACGATCAACAAGCTCTCAAGACAGGGAATGGTTAGAGGATTGCCAAATGTGTTATTTAAGAAGGACAACGTCTGCGGACCATGTCAGAAAGGCAAGCAAATCAAGTCAATCCTGAAGAGCAAATCCTACCTTTCAACCCAAAGAGTGTTGGAAATGCTACATATGGATCTCTACGGTCCTGTAGACCCAGTAAGTTTGGGAGGTAAGAAATACTGTCTTGTTGTTGTTGATGATTATTCCAGGTATGCTTGGACAATTTTCCTTAGCAAGAAGAAGGAAACAACATCAAAGCTGCCCGAGCTCCTGAGAAAGTTGCAAAATGAAAAGGCATTGAGTATCGTGTCCATTCATTCCGACAGAGGTACAGAGTTTACTAACCGCTTTATAGAGCTATACTGTTTGGAAAATGGGATACAACACGAATACTCAGCTGCCCGTACACCTCAACAAAATGGTGTTGCCGAGCGAAAGAATAGGACGTTGAAAGAAGCAACAAGGACAATGATCGCCGAAAGCAAGTTGCCACGTTTAAGGGTGAAGCAACCAATACAGCATGCTACACTCAAAACCGCTGTATCGTCAACAAGCACCACAACAAAACAGCATATGAGGTATGGAACAACAAAACTCCGCTAGTTTCATATTTTCACATTTTTGGATGCAGGTGTTATGTGTTGAATAATGGGAAGGACCAACTTAGAACCTTTGATGAGAAATCAGATGAAGGAATATTTGTAGGATACTCCTCCGTCAGCAAAGCTTACAGAATCTTTAATAAAAGGAAGCTGACAATCGAGGAATCAGTTCATGTAGTGTTCGATGAACCTCATCATGACCCTACAGGGGTAGATGATATTACCCAAAACATCCAACAACTCTCCATCCTAGATCCACCAACTCCCTTAGAACCTGACGTTGATCTAGAAATCAACCCCGCAGCTGTAAGAATCGACGTGGATGAAGCCGACGCTGTACAAGCTAAAGCTGTATCCACAAAAACTCTTGATCCAGTACGGGACCCTGAATGAGAACCCGACCGAAGTGTTAGGAGTATGCCCTCGAATGCCACTCAGAGGTTGTTGAGTGAGGGCATTGTACTTGTAATTATGTAAACCAATTATATAAGGCAAATGAATGTTTCTTTATTTACTGGTAGTTACTGGCATTCCTAACTCGTAAATAAACATATAGAAACTAGTCCGTGTATTTGAGAGCAAAACGTTCCACTCCTTATTGGATAAGGGAGTCGGCACTGGAAAGGTTATAGCTCAAATACTTAATCGTTCGCAAGTCGATGAAACTTGACTGGGCGTTAAGTTTATGTGAAGACTTGTATGACGTGTTCTTTGACATGGAGAGTGCCTGTCGAACACTAATGGTTAGTGGGAGCACACGTTATAGGTATGCTAATTGGATTAGTATACTCGAACCGACTCACCCTCGATTCGTCACATGGATTTCACTCGGGACACCAATGACGGAATCGAAGGTTGTGATAGGTATTCGTGAACCTTAGACTTGAGGATTTAGTAGGGATGTGCTTGTGACGTCAAGATTTTCATTAGAGTAGTTCGACCACGTAAACCTAAGGCGGGGTCAACCTCGACGTGCATCTTTACGGCAAGTAGCAGTCCTTGAATAGCAAGATAGAATTCTTTCTCCCGTTAGTGAGCGGGTTATATGTCCTATGCGGTTATTGGCGATGAGATCATAAGTCTTTGGCCAAAGCATTGGAGCTAGTTGTATTAGATACACGGCACTCGATGATCTCGATTTGCATTAACGCATGCATAGCGTCAAGCAGATAGGGTTTGACCGACCGTGACCCTATAACTTGATCGGGACATTTGAAAGAAGGGTTTATACGTATACCGGTATTCACGACAGAATGGTTCTTGAATGATCCCAATCATTCGTTCTCGGTCAGAGTGCAGGCCACCAGCCGGCTAGGTGGTGCTACTACTTTTGGTTCCTCCCATTCTTGATCGAGACGGACCTACCGAGTCGCGCATTAGGATTGACGACGGAATGAATTGAGCTAATTCTCTCATTATGAATATTGGATATTGGATATCTAAATTTGGGACATTGGATGTTTAAATTGATTTATTGGATAAATTAATTTACGGCCTAATGAATTAAATAAATTACTGGGTGATAAATTTAATTCATGGATATAATTATTTCTTGGAGAAATTAATTATGTCATAATGTATTTGATATGATAAAATTAATTGGATTAATTAATCAATATAAATACATCGATACGGAATCGGAGTTTATCTGTTTTGACTCATGAGTCCGAAACGAACCGAACTTGTCCGATTTCTACATGGGCCAAACCCCACACTTCCACCCACTTTCATATGGACCCATGTTCCATTCTTTAATGCTTGATCATTGAGGTAGTGGGGCTTTGATTCTCATAATTATGAGATGTGCATGTGAAGAGTTGAATAAAAGGAAGTAGAAGACATCTCTCACTCATGAATTCCAATAGCATTCCTACGTGAGATACATTGAGAGAGAGAGAAAAATCATTTTCTCAAGTCTTCATCTTCATCTTCTTCTTCACTTTTATTCTTGAGTTTTCTTGGAGAAAATTCAAGATACATTAAGAGAGATATATTATACACTTAGAGTGTAATAACAAAAGCTTCACCACTTGATTCTAGCCGTAACCTTAGAGGTTAATCAAGTGTTGTTGTTATCGCTTTTCCGCGCGTGGCAAGTAGAGACGCGGTGTTTTCGGCATTGGATCGTTCAAGGGCTTGGAGCGGATTGAACACGTAGAGATCAAACTAAAGCTTGGGGAATAGCTCAAGAGAAGGTTTCCATTTAATCAACGGACTTGAGGGTTAGTTTCTTACGACTCTTGCTTTCGTTTATATATTCGTATATACGTAGCTCGATCGATTCTCGTAGGGATTCGGATCGAATTAATTTTCGCTTTACCGCTTCCTGGGCCTTCGTTTTAGGCACCGAATCCCAACAAAGGGTATCGGAGAGTAGGTCTTGCGATCGTATATACGATATTGGCATTTGGAATGCTCGATTAAATGGTGAATGATTTGGAATCATTTTAGTCATAATCGTGGTATATGTTTTTCGTTCGTAATAATTGTATTTTTCGTAAGTTTATGTCTAAATATAAATCTTAAATTTGGGAAATATGATTTATATTGAAGATATGAAAGTCGTAAAATATAGATATTGATATCCTATTGAAAATCTAGCCCCATAAATCGTCGGACGATTTTTTGGACAAATAGGGTAATTTGGAGAGTGACTCGGCCGTGTCTGGGTGACACGGCCGTGTGGCTGAGCACGGAGACCCGATCGTGTCGAGACACGGGCGTGTCTGGCCGAAAGTGACTCGGCCGTGTCTGGGTGACACGGTCCGTGTCCTGATCTGCCAAGTCATCGCTGAGCGACCCGACCGTGTCTGGGTGACTCGGTCGTGTCCCGCCGGCATCTTCCGAGGGTGACTCGCCAAGCCGGAGTGATTGCCGTAGGCCGCCGAGGGTGACTCGGCCATGCCGGCCGTTTTCACCCCGACTCGATTTTTCCGTATTCTTAAAAATTAATCTCCCGCATGTTAAATTGGATTTAATATGATTAAAATGATTTATGGTATTTCATTTTATAAGGGAAATTTGATTAATTGGAATATTTATGGTCTAAGAATTATTTTGAGCGTTATTACATTACCGATTGTGTGAATCGATTGGATCGGTTCGTATTGTTGATTGGATCAATGTATCTCTACGCTTTCCATTTATATAGTATTTATTGGATGAATGCTTTTTGAATGGGGATGTGGTTCGTGGACTTAGATTTGAATCGTTCGTTTTATTCGATTGGGTTGTAAAGGCCGTTTTGAGCCTATTTATTTTACTAGAAAAATTTGTATCTAGGATGAAATTTTCAATGTAAAATTTATATGTAATGACGAAGACCGGAGGAAGATCCATTTCGAGAAGACGAAGATTCAAGACGAAGACTTGTAATTAGATTACGGAGTTTTTGTTTTCTAGGAACGGTCCATGAACCACATGTTGGTAGCAACTAGGTTGTGATTGGTTGTTTCATATTGTATGAATGCCACAAACGCGCTTAAACGATTAATGTGCAAAGTGTAACGTTAATCGCGATAATTCTCCCACAACAAATAATTAAGTTTATAAGGTTTCAAGTTTTCCTTCCTCCATCGAGTTTTCGAAATTGAAATCCAAACCGGATGTGCTATGCTTCCGAGTTATCGGGGTAGTCGTTCGGGAGGACGGATAAATTACGGAGCGCATTGGATGCCTTCGGTTGGAGCAAATTTTATCCCTAGAAACACGATAGGTTCTGGATAAGATTCAATTGTGAAACCGATTTGCGTCGATGGTATAAACTTAACTTGTTCATGAACCATAGAAACCGTATAGGTTGAGGAGTGAACAAGGGGAAAAAGAAGATCGAATCATCCATTAGATGGGTTGGTGTTGGACACCACTTTATGAAAATTAATAGACTAGAAACACGTTCGGTTGCCCTCTCTATTAAGATTTATAAAGAACTCGATCATCACTATGAAGTAGAGCGACGATACTTAGGATTTCACATGGGAGTGTGTTATTAGATAAAAATAGTGGGAGCTGGTAACAAGAATAGAAAGGACCTTAATTCTATACTCGGATCATAATATAACAAGTCACTAATTAATCTGTTATACTTAATGCAGACATAACTCAATATGACAATGAATCCACTCGCAATTCTACTCGAAAAGAACACCTTAATGGGACCTAACTTTGTGGATTGGCTCCGCAATCCGATGATTGTCCTCGGTATAGAGGCACTGGGATACGTCTTGGAGACGGACATTCGGCGCCTCCTATGCGGACTCGAGCCAATCAGGAAGAGATTGAAAACCACGAAAAGTGGGTTAAGGATGACGTGAAAGTCCGTGCTTATATGATGGCTTCCATGTCTAATGAGCTTCAGAGAGCTCATGAGAAAATGACTTCGCTGGCGGATTCTATCTCACTTAACCGAGCTTTATGGTGAGCACAGCAGAATCGCTAGATATGAGATATCCAAGCAACTGTTCGGTGCAAGGATGAAGGAAGGTGAGAAGGTTGGGGAACACGTCCTCAAAATGATATCCATGATCGAGAGATTGGAGGCTCTTGATTTTAAAATGGATACTTCTCTCCAAACCGACCTTATCCTACGCCTCTCCCCGATTCCTTCTCACGCTTTGTTATGAACTTCAACCGCAATGAGATTGCATGTAATTTAGCCGGGCTAATGAACAAACTTGTGATCGCTCGCCTCAAATGAAGACTCCGCGGATGAAGGAGTCTGCTCTTGTGATTTCTTACGGACCTCGGAGGTCTAAGAATAAGAAGAAAAAGACCAAGAAGCAGATGGACCACAAGCTAAGAACCTTAAGGGTAAGGGCAAGGCCCCAATGGTTCAAGAACAAGAAGAAAAAGGATACTTGTCTCAAGTGCGGTGAGTCGGGCCACCGGGCTAGAGACTGTCCGATTCTTCATGGCACTTCTGAGAACTTTAGTTTTGGAAACAAATTGTTCGCTCTTGTATTTTCTACTTCTGGATCTTGGATTCTCGTGCTAGTTCTCATATTTGTACCGTGAATCGATCTGGAACAAAGTAGGAAGCTTGGAGCCGGAGAAGTTATGATCACTCGGAAGCGGGCATAGTGTCGAGGCGACCGACATAGGATCACTTCTTTTGGGGTTTAGAATCCGGCTTTGTTTTGACTTTAGAAGATGTACTTGTTTTGCCCAAGGGGCACAAAAACATTGTATCCATTCGGTCATGGACCGAAAAGGCTTTTCATTTTTCATTGGTGATGGTTCTGCAAAATTTATTTTAGAAATAAACTAGTGGGTACTTGCTACATTGTTGAATGGATTGTATCATCTAAATCTCAGCAACAAAGTAGTTGTGAATACTATGACTAGAAAACGTGGTAGGGATGAAACCAATCAAGTTTTGAAATGGCATCTTAGACTTGGTCATGTTGGTCGGACCAAGGTTTACAAGATGGAAAAAGATGGACTTATGGGTCCATTGGGATCGGATCCCTTTCCTACTTGTGAATCTTGCCTTAAAGGCAAATGACTAAGTCCCCTTCACAGGACTTTTGAAAGAGCCGATAAATTGGGATTAATCCATACCGACGTATGTGGTGCTTTAGAAGCGAAGACGTGACGGATATCAATATTTCATTACGTTTACAGATGATCATACTAGGTATGGTTATGTATACTTAATGAAACATAAATCCGAGGCCTTTGAGAAATTCCAGGAATTCAAGGCCCTAGTCGAGAAACAAACTGGTAATCATATCAAAGCACTTGGTCGGACCGAGGTGGCGAGTATATGAGTACGGAGTTTGACGAGTTCCTTAAGGAACATGGAATAGTTTCACAACTAACACCTCCAGGTACTCCTCGGTTAAATGGTGTGTCGAAAGAAGGAACCGGACCTGTTGAACATGGTCCGTTCCATGCCGGGCTATCTTGACTTGCCGATTTACTGTGGGGGTATGCACTCGACCGCGTATATCTTGAGCAGATGTCCTTCCAAATCCATTCCTAAAACTCCACATGAGATGTGGGAAGGAAGGAAACCAAGTCTTAATCACATTAGGATTTGGGGATGTCCCGCCTATGTCAAGAAGACTAAGGTGGAAAAGTTGGAAGCTAGGTCTGCGAAGGACGTTTCATAGGATTCTGCCTGGGACGATGGGATATCTATTCTACATGCCCGAAGATCGAAGGATCATTGTTGCTTTACAAGCACACTTCCTGGAAGATGAGTTCATTCAGGAAGGCGGAGCAGGTAGAAGTATTTCTTTAGAAGAATACAATGAAACTCCTCGAGAGACAACTGTGCAAGAAACTGGAACCGAACTTTCTGAAACACAAGTACAACCACCTCGTAGGTCTAGTAGGGTGTCTCATTTACCTGAGAGGTATGGGCTTGTGCACTTGGAGGAGCTGGGTCTCCATGAGGTTCCAAGTGATAGCCAAGAGACCGACCCGACGACCTATGACCAAGCGATGGTGGATGTAGACTCCGCGAAATGGCGTGAAGCTATGGAAGCTGAGATAGACTCGATGCATGTAAATCAGGTCTGGACTCTAGTAGACCGCCCCAAGGGCATAGTGCCCATTGGGAATAAGTGGATCTACAAGAGAAAGACCGATGGTGATGGCAAGGTTGACGCCTATAAGGCCGTGCTAGTGGCAAAGGGTTATACCGGAAGGAAGGAATCGACACACGATACCTTCTCGCCCGTAGCCATGATCAAGTCTATTCGCATGATGCTTGCTATAGCCGCCTACCACGATTATGAGATATGGCAAATGGACGTAAAGACGGCTTTCCTTAATGGATTCCTCGAGGAGGAAATCTATATGGAGCACCTAAAGGCTTTGTGTCAAGTCGATATTCGGAAAGTGTGCAAGCTTCACGTTCCATTTATGGATCAAGCAAGCGTCGCGTAGTTGGAATCTTCGTTTTGACGAGGCAACAAAGAGTTTGACTTCGTGCAAAATGAAGAGGAACCTTGTGTATACAAGAGGGTTAGTGGGAGCAAGATCGCATTCTTAGTACTATATGTAGATGACATTCTACTAATAGGAAATGATGTGGGAATGCTCGCCTGTGAAAGCTTGGCTTTGAGTAATTTCTCCATGAAAGACTTGGGAGAAGCTACCTATATTCTTGGTATTCGACTCACCGGATAGAGCGAAGAGAACAATAGGTCTTTCCCAAGCCCTCTATATAGATAAAATCTTAAAGCGATTTAAGATGGATGATTCTAAAAGAGGGTTCCTACCGATGCGACATGGAATAAAACTCACCTTGAAGATGTGTCCTCAAAATGAGGAACAACGAAAGGAAATGAGTAATATACCATATGCTTCGGCCGTGGGTAGCCTTATGTATGCTATGTTGTGTACAAGACGACATTGCGCATGCCGTAAGCGTGGTGAGTAGGTTTCGAGCAAACCTGGTAGGGAACATTGGATCGCCAGTAAAGAACGTTCTCAAGTACTTGAGAAGGACTAGAGATATGGTTACGATGTATGGTGGTGGAGACTTAGATGTGGTGGGATTCACCGATTCGGACTTCCAAGGACCGAAGGGCGACTCGATGTCCACTTCGGCTATATATTTACTCTTAATGGAGGAGCAGTATCTTGGCGTAGTGCCAAGCAAAGCGCGACCGCCGATTCCACTGTCAGCCGAGTATCAAGCGGCCTCGGAGGCTTCCAAGGAAGGGTTACGGATTAAGAAGTTTCGGATAACTTCAAATGATACCATGTGCCGAGCCGCTGTTCCGCTATCTTTGCGACAACGACGGAGTCAGAAGCGCAGCCAAGGAGCCGAGGTTTCACAACAGACCAAACATATTGAGAGGAAGTATCATCTCGTAAGAGAATTTGTTCGCAAGGGATACATCAGACCGCACAGAGTAGACTCGGCCGACAACGTCGCCGATCCACTGACCAAGCCACTTTCTCGGACTAGCTTGGAGCGTCATCTAGAGAACATGGGTATTAGATACCATAGTGTGTGGCATTGAGTGCAAGTGGGAGATTGTTAGGAGTATGCCCTCGAATGCCACTCGAGGTTGTTGAGTGAGGGCATTGTACTTGTAATTATGTAAACCAATTATATAAGGCAATGAATGTTTCTTTATTTACCGGTAGTTCTTGGCATTCCTAACTCGTAAATAAACATATAGAAACTAGTCCGTGTATTTGAGAGCAAAACGTTCCACTCCTTATTGGATAAGGGAGTCGGCCTTTGGAAAGGTTATAGCTCAAATACTTAATCGTTCAAAGTCGATGAAACTTGGTAGGCGTTAAGTTTATGTGAAGACTTGTATGACGTGTTCTTTGACATGGAGAGTGCCCGTCGAACACTAATGGTTAGTGGGAGCACACGTTATAGGTATGCTAATTGGATTAGTATACTCGAACCGACTCACCCTCGATTCGTCACATGGATTTCACTGGGACACCAATGACGGAATCGAAAGGTTGTGATAGGTATTCGTGAACCTTAGACTTGAGGATTTAGTAGGGATGTGCTTGTGACGTCAAGATTTTCATTAGAGTAGTTCGACCACGTAAACCGGAAGGCGGGGTCAACCTCGACGTGCATCTTGACGGCAAGTAGCGAGTCCTTGAATAGCAAGATAGAATTCTTTCTCCCGTTAGTGAGCGGGTTATATGTCCTATGCGGTTATTGCGAGATGAGATCATAAGTCTTTGGCAAAGCATTGGAGCTAGTTGTATTAGATACACGGCGACTCGATGATCTCGATTTGCATTAACGCATGCATAGCGTCAAGGCTGAGATAGGGTTTGACTGACCGTGACCCTATAACTTGATCGGGACATTTGAAAGAAGGGTTTATACGTATACTGGTATTCACGACAGAATGGTTCTTGAATGATCCCAATCATTCGTTCTCAGTCGGGGTACAGTGTAGGCCACGAGGCTGGCTAGGTGGTGCTACTACTCTTTGGTTCCTCCCATTGCTGACTGAGACGGACCTACCGAGTCGCGCATTAGGATTGACGACGGAATGAATTGAGCTAATTCTCTCATTATGAATATTGGATATTGGATATCTAAATTTGGGACATTGGATGTTTAAATTGATTTATTGGATAAATTAATTTACGGCCTAATGAATTAAATAAATTACTGGGTGATAAATTTAATTCATGGATATAATTATTTCTTGGAGAAATTAATTATGTCATAATGTATTTGATATGATAAAATTAATTGGATTAATTAATCAATATAAATACATCGATACGGAATCGGAGTTTATCTGTTTGGACTCGCGGGAGTCCGAAACGAACCGAACTTGTCCGATTTCTACATGGGCCAAACCCCACACTTCCACCCACTTTCATATGGACCCATGTTCCATTCTTTAATGCTTGATCATTGAGGTAGTGGGGCTTTGATTCTCATAATTATGAGATGTGCATGTGAAGAGTTGAATAAAAGGAAGTAGAAGACATCTCTCACTCATGAATTCCAATAGCATTCCTACGTGAGATACATTGAGAGAGAGAGAAAAATCATTTTCTCAAGTCTTCATCTTCATCTTCTTCTTCACTTTTATTCTTGAGTTTTCTTGGAGAAAATTCAAGATACATTAAGAGAGATATATTATACACTTAGAGTGTAATAACAAAAGCTTCACCACTTGATTCTAGCCGTAACCTTAGAGGTTAATCAAGTGTTGTTGTTCGATCGTTTTCCGCGTGGCAAGTAGAGACGCGGTGTTTTCGGCGTTGGATCGTTCAAGGGCTTGGAGCGGATTGAACACGTAGAGATCAAACTAAAGCTTGGGGAATAGCTCAAGAGAAGGTTTCCATTTAATCAACGGACTTCGAGGGTTAGTTTCTTACGACTCTTGCTTTTCGTTTATATATTCGTATATACGTAGCTCGATCGATTCTCGTAGGGATTCGGATCGAATTAATTTTCGTTTTACCGCTTCCGCTGGGCCTTCGTTTTAGGCACCGAATCCCAACACGAAGATGGTTGAGAGATCACCCACAAGAGCTGATCATTGAAAACATAAATGCTGGTGTTTCTACTCGTAGGAGAATACAAAGTACACAAGGAAATGTACTTTGTGCACAAGAAGAACTTGATACTGAGATATCACAGTTTCCTGAGTGGAAATCTCAATCCGAGCTTAGAAGACTCAATATGTGCACTATTGCTGTATTCTTAGCCCAGTATGAACCTATTTCGACCATATACGCTCTTAATAATTCACATTGGATAACATCTATGGAAGAAGAGCTTAACGGTTTTGAAAGAAACAATATATGGTATCTTGTACCCAGACCTACACATCAATCGGTTATAGGAACCAAATGGGTATTTCAAAACAAAAAGGATCGAAATGGACTTATTATAAGGAATAAATCCAGACTAGTCGCACAAGGCTATAGTCAGGAAGAAGGCATAGACTATGATGAAACCTTCGGCCCTGTAGCAGACTAGAAGCCATTAGGGTATTCTTAGCCTTTGTCGCCCATAAAAGCTTTATTGTATACCAAATGGACGTCAAGAGTGCATTCCTGAATGGAGACCTTGCCGAAGAAGTTTATGTTGAACAACCACTAGGGTTTGCCAACACAGACGGTATCGACCTAGTATACAGGCTAAGGAAAGCACTGTATGGACTTAAACAAGCCCCTAGAGCATGGTATGAGACCTTGTCCCAGTATCTAACCGACAATGGATTTGAGAAAGGTGCTGTGGACAAGACCTTGTTCAAAATACAGGAAGGTGATGACCTTCTTATGGTGCAAATCTATGTAGATGATATAATTTTTGGTTCAACTAACCTTGCTTTATGTAAAAGGTTCTCTCATCTCATACAAAGTAAATTTGAAATGAGTATAATGGGAGAACTTAGTTATTTCCTAGGTTTGCAGGTAAAGCAGTTGCCTACAGGTATTTTCATCAACCAGGAAAAATACAGCAAGGAGCTTCTCAACAAATTTGGAATGAACACTTCCAAATCATCGTCAACCCCCATGAGCACTTCCGTGCAAATTAGTGCTGATGAAGCCGGAAAGCCGTTTGACCAATCACTCTACAGGAAGCTCATTGGTTCGCTCCTGTACCTAACGGCTAGCAGGCCCGATATCCAGTTTGCTGTTGGAGTGTGTGCGAGATATCAAGTAGCACCTAAGGAATCACACTTCAATACAGCTAAATGAATCCTGAAGTACATTAAAGGAATAGTCGATGTAGGACTATGGTATCCTAAAGAAGGCAGATTCAATTTAGTTAGATACAGCGACTCGGATCTCAGAGGCTGCAAGCTAGATAGGAAGAGTACAAGTGGAACTTGTCACTTTCTTGGACCTAGACTCGTTTCTTGGTTCAGTAAGAAGCAATTGGCTAACTCTCTTTCCACGGCTGAATCAGAATACTATGCTGCTGGTAGTTGCTGTATGCAGATCCTTTGGATGCAGCAACAGTTGTCAGATTATAGAATTGAAGCCAGAGAGACTCCAATCATGTGTGATAGCACGAGTGTAATTGCAATAACGCACAATCCTGTCCTGCACTCGCGCACTAAGCATATCAACATGAAGCATCATTTTATAAGGAATCATGTCGAGAACAAAGATGTTCGCCTTGAAAAGGTTCATACAGACATTCAGTTGGCCGACATCTTCACCAAGCCACTCGACACAGCCAGATTCAACATGCTTAGACAAGAATTGGGAATGCTACAGCCAGACTCACTGTAAGTAATTTACTGTTTTTACTCAACAATTGAGGGGAATCTTTGTCAGAAGACCCAAGAATACAAGATATCAACGTTAATTATCTGTACACTCAGAACCGTCAATACAGCACTGTAGTGAACAAAGACATATGAATCCTACAGCTGACGTGTGCAATAATTAAGGGGGAATACAGTATGACCCATGAATACAGGATTAATCCAAAAGTTGTTGTATGGAATTTAAAACCTATATGTACCTTTTTAAGGGGGAACGCTGTATCGTCGCGAATACAGCACATACTATAGGATTTCGATTCAGTGAATATTATATTAATTTCATTTTAAAATTATTTCTGTCCACGTGCCCTGTTTTTATGTCAAACGTCATTTACATTAAATGCCTTACACGACATCTGGACAACTGAATCTCAAAAGCTGCGATGTTTTAAATTCTTTAATGTTTTAAAACCGCCGATTCAGGCATTTAGGGTGACACAAATGTCAGAAGTGGGACCTGCTAATATTTTTAACATTTTAATGGATAAGTTTACCAGTTACACTCACTCCATCTTGACCGTTGATTTCAAAAACTGGTTCCCATCCCTTAAAATCTGACCATTCGTACTCTGCAAAACCTTATTTCGCCGCCCACTATAAAAGGACTGATACTGCCATTAGAGACTCTTTACGCTTTCTGCAAAAATTAAGAGTTCTCAAGCAAAAACAGCCTACACAGCTGTCTGCATTTTACTGCAAAGTTCGTACATTCTCTTTCACATTTTCTTGAAAAATCATCAATGGCTGGACAAACATCTTCTCCCGCACTCAAGAAAACTGCAAACATCATCGATGGACGGATCTTCTCAAGATCTGTTGTCATTGAACGCATTCTCGCTGAAACCAATGATGTCGAACCCATGGAGTACATCATTACTCGTCTTCGTCAACAAGGCCTCTACCGCCTTGAAAGTCAAACCGCTGAGAAATACGATGTTCATCTGGTTGAGGAATTTTACCTCAACGCTGCCGTACGCTTTTTTTCGCTGGCCCAAGGAGGTCACGTTGCTGACATAATCGCTACCATTCAAGGAGTGGAGATCTGTGTTGATAGAGATCTTCTCCAGAATATCTACAGGCTACCTGTTGATGGCCTGACAATGGATCAACTTGAGACGTTTGGGTCTCAAGAACTGATAACTAAGTTTTATGGGCTATTCACCGGCTCAACTGTTGTTGACATGGTTCAAACCACATGTCACAAGAAAAATTTTTGCCTGCCTTATGTGTATTTACATGATTTCTGCTGTAGGATCATCGAGAATCGAACTGGTGCATTCGAAATGTATACTAATCTGAGATTCAGGATGATGGTTGCAATTCTGACATGTGAAAAGGTCAACTGGTGCCAGATAACCCTGAAGCGCTTGCAAGAGGAAGTATGCAAGCCTGCCACCCAGAAGAAGTCATTTGGTTTAATGTTAAACTATATTTTGATGAAATGCAGACTGTCGCAATCCGCTGATGCAAAGAAGAATAGCTCCAGGATATACCTAGGAGGTGTCAAGCCTACAGCGTATAACCAGAGCACTATGGTTTGCAACCACCCTAAGACCAAAAGTATGCCAGTTTCTGCAAACCGAAGGGATGTGTCTTTGAAGTCCCAGGATATGGAGTCTTCAAAGAAGAGGAAAAGATCTCACAGCAAGAAACCCATTGCTGGTGAGAAGCCGAAAAAGAAACTAAAGAGGCTTTCTAAAGCTAAATCCACCAGAACCTCCGAGGATGTTTCCACCGTGGCGCAACCCACTGAAGAACAACCCCAGGGCCCAACCCCTGTGGAAGAGGTGTCCACTACTGTATCGACAGTAGATCTTGAGCCTTTGGCGGCTAGGATGGATGATCGGACATCTGCCAATGAAGAAGAATCTAGTGAGTCGGCTGCCCCTACGGAGCCAAACGCTACTTCTCCTATGCGGGATTCCACAACTGTACAGGATCAATCTTCCTTCGGGGAACCATCCCCTATAAGGAATCCCACTTTCCTACAGGATCCCACACCTGTAGAGGAATCCCTCGCTACAGCAGATCCAGACATTGTACGCAGTCCCTCCCCTGACACCATTATCAACAAAACCCTTCTCTCTGTTCAGATCGACCATACTTACGAAAGATTCCTAAAATGGAAAGGCTATAGGCTAGCTCCGTATGACACATTATACAACTGGAGCGAATGGAGCCAAGAAGAAAGATTTGTATCAGAAGTGACGGACTCGACGGAAGTTGAGGCCCTGATCCGATGGGACAATCCCTTCTGCAAAGAACTGATTGAAAGCCATCTACTGCAGAAATCTGATGCAAGGAGGAAAGGTAAAGATAAGTCAGAGGACTCTTCCCCAAATCCAAAAGATGACAATGACTCAGACGACGATGACGATGCTTTACAAGCTGGTCTGAGAATGAGTCGTGAAGAGGCTCAAGACAGAGACGCCTCTCAACCAAAGGATGATGAAGGGCCGTCAACTCGAAGCAAGCCCCCTTCGCCACAGCAAGAAAACATTCCTGACGACGAGGAATCAGTCCCTCAAGTCGAGAAAGAAGAAATAGTTTTGGAACAGGCACCCGAGCCTTCCGCCGCTCAAGAAGAAGAAGTTGTCGCTGAGAGACAACAGGAGGAATGAGTCCCTCCTGTATCCATGTCTACCGACGAACCTTCGCAACAGGAGGACACAATACCCCCTGCCGCCGAACCAGAACATGCTGCTCCCGCCCCATCAACCGTGGAATCTGAGGACGGTAATGTACCTGAGGATGTCCAACTCACTTCACGCCCAACCGTGAATCTGAGGAGGTTGAACGGATCCGAAGATTTCGCACAACCAGATTCTCCAAGCACAGTTGCTAGGAAAGAGCGCATGTGTGCTCTTGGTCTTCAAACTGTATTCATCCAGGATGTAGTTAATGCTCTGTACTCAGTCGAGAAAGCTCTTAATTGGATGCACACCTCTGCTGTCGAAGAGATGACTAGCTTACAGCATGAAGTCTCTCGAGTAGTAGAAGCCTTCACTTTGTTGCCAGAAGTCTTCAAGCAAGCACTGAAGATCATGCAAGACAAACAAGAGCAACTCCTGAAAGAAGAGGCAACCAAAACGCGCATTGCTGAAGCCAAGACCGCATGTGCTATGATCGAAAACAGTTCTCAATTGCGAGCCCACGACAAATGTATCAAGGACATGTCGCATGTACTTTCCACCCTTGTAGAAAGAATGACCAACATTGAGACGAAACAGGATGCCGCACTAGAAATCCTAGGACGTCTTGATGACGCCAAAAAGGGGGAAGAAGCAAGAGAAGCTGCAAGGAGAATCAGGTTACAGCATGAAAGGGAATTTGAGGCTGCTCAAGACAACATTACTGCTGAATTAAACAGGCTAGCCCCTCTCTCTCAGAGTTTTAAGATTTCAGGCTCCCGACCTGAATTTCATGATCCAAATGTCCCGTGGCAAAACTTAATCCAAAGACCTTCTGAAATTCGTCTCCCGACCAACCGTCATCTAACTGCTGATGAGGTGAAGCAATGGAGGAAGAATGAACCGATGAGATACTTTGTTAAACTCATCAGGGAATCCGCCATCTTTAAAAGCTATAAGACTTTAGCGGAGGCTGAAGACAAATTCACGAAGATGCTAGAAGAAGGAAAACTCCCTCTCCAGCTAGATATGAAATCCAAACACAAAAGAGGAGATCAGATCACCCATCCAGAAGACTGGATTCTTGCCTTTGACAAATCTTATGAAGGAAGAGCTATATACCAAGATCGAGGCAATGATTCCCTACAGAACTAGTGGCGTGGAACCGAGAATGATCCAGGGAGAAAGCCATGGAGACATGCGGACTATAGGAGCTGAAATCCTTGTATATTAGTTCTATTTGTAATTTTTCTTTCGAAACAGCAAACTATGTACTCTAATTGTTGGAATATCAATAATTCAGTACAACAAAGAAGTCTTATAAAGACCAAGTATGGAAACTGTCTCGAATCACTAATACAGTTATCTTTCATACAGCTCTCAACAGGATAAAGAAGGAATCTTCAGAAGTCAAGTCCCATTGAATATAGAAGTATTTAAATACTCAAGGATAAAGTATTTAAATACTGTCAGTCAACAGATCTTCAAATCACGCTAAATCCGGATCGTGCTTTTCATCCCGTTGGAACGGAATCTTGCTCAACGGATATATATTTCAGAGACTATATATATCTCATCAAGGCGTTGAAGATCAGTTACCATACCGAAAAGCAATTGACTGAAATTATCAAAGCTATCAAAGTTATTATCAGAGCAAAACATATCTCCAAATCTTACTGCAACTCAGATCAAAGAGATATACAGTGCTCATCATCTTGAACAACACTTCATCAGCTAGAAGCTCTTAAAGTCAAAGTTGTTGTTCATCCCCTGTACTATACCTTGAACAAACCCAGATCAGTCCTGTGTGGACTGAGGAAGACGAAGCTTCAGAACTCTGTGTGAAGAAGCCAGTCAAGCTTTAGCTCAAACCAATCTGTGTGAACGGTTGAAGCTAAGATCTTTATATCAATCTGTGTGAACGATATATTGATTGTATACTGTTATAATTACGTAGTTGTGTACGTAGTAATTATAATAAATATTTTACTCCTGTGTGGAGGACCAGTGGACGTAGATGGGTTTACCTCGAACCACTTTAAATACTGTGTTATTTACCTTCAGTTTTTACTATTTTAATTACTGTGATTATTTAAGTATACACTACACACCGAGTTGCTGTATCCACAGCAACTTACTGTATCTAAGACTTCCGCTACGCATTCAGATTTAAAATCAGTACAGCTTGTTGTTTAAACTACTTTCCAAGCTGTATCCAGTATACTTAGTGGCCAACAAACTTGATGCCAATTGGCACAAGTAAGAGACACAAATTGCCTAACAGTTGTCCCCAAAAAGCTGCTAAATTTAGATAGTAACTTGCCTTCATCCGATATAGGCTGGTTTAGATAATTGAGGGTGATCCTTTTTCTCTCTGCTCTGTTATGAACATGATTCATTTTGGTCTTCTCTCATTTTCTTTTCAGAGCTTCATCAATAGGTGGATCAACTAAAAACTAATAACAATTAGAACGCACTATCTTCTTTATATAGTAATTTAGAGAAAATTTCAAATGTTCGTGCTTTGCGTGTTAAGTTTAAATCACGACGAGTAGTCTGCCATGACAACCATGTTGATAAATCACGACGAGTAGTCTACATATTTGAAGTCAGGCCTTCCATTCGATCTACATATTTGAAGTCAGGCCTTTGACAAACATATTTGAAGTCACGCATTTGCCTGTAATTCTACATATTTGAAGTCAGGCCTTCCAAATAGACATGACATGTAGTCTACATATTTGAAGTCAGGCCTTCCATTCGATCTACATATTTGAAGTCAGTCCTTTGACAAACATATTTGAAGTCAGGCCTTTGCCTGTAATTCTATATATTTGAAGTCAGGCCTTCCAAATAGACATGACATGTAGTCTATATATTTGAAGTCAGGCCTTCCATTCGATCTACATATTTGAAGTCAGGCCTTTGACAAACATATTTGAAGTCAGGCCTTTGCCAGTAATTCTACATATTTGAAGTCTTCCAAATAGACATGACATGTAGTCTACATATTTGAAGTCAGGCCTTCCATTCGATCTACATATTTGAAGTCAGGCCTTTGACAAACATATTTGAAGTCAGACCTTTGCCTGTAATTCTACATATTTGAAGTCAGTCATTCGATCTATAAATCACGACGAGTAGTCTGCCATGACAACCATGTTGATAAAAAAACACGTACAAAACAGACAAGTAGTCTGCAGTTGTTTTCCATCAAATGCACCCACGACACAACAGAAAACTAAACAAATGATATGGATTTAGAGTTCAATATGAATATAACTTAAAAGAAAAAAACAAGAACGCACCGTATATATAGAGTAGAATATTTGGTTGTTTCAGATAGCAATAAAATAACAATCCAATGATGCAGGACCGTGTACCGAAGAATGAATGCAAATACATCATCAATTATCTTAATCACCATTACTCAAATTAAAGAATGAATGCAAATAATAAATTTAATATGTGATCCAACAATTTGACAACAGAATGATGCAGGGCCTTGCACTAAAAGTGAGAGTAGAAATACAAATTCATCTGGTTATAGGCATTAATACAAATATTAATCAAGATAATATTACTGAGGTTATAATGTTTTCTCATACGTAAGCATAAGAATTAAATCTTATATGAAACTAGTAGCAATGACTGACTTAATTACTTTTACCAAGAAATTTGATATTTTCAGCCAAAAGTCACATTAAAAGTTGTGTTTGTTTTGACAATTTTATTATCCATTTTTTGATATATGAGATAAATTACCAATAATCAAATATCTAAAAATAAATTTCTAAAGTGCCTAATCAAGAATAAAAATAGATTCTTTAAACAAGTAACTCCTATTTTGGACAAGTGATCCACATTTCTTCGGACAAGTGAATATCTTTCCCATTTTTATTTTTCCCCGAACAAACATAATACCCACCAGTTTCTACATTTGGAGTTGCAGACTCATTCAATAACTTATCTTCACCGTCATTTAGAAATCTTGCACAAAATGTCAAACATTCATCAGCGAGATACCCTTCTGCAATGGAACCTTCAGGCCTGCTCTTATTGCGGACATATTTTTTTAATACACCAAGGTATCGCTCGATTGAATACATCCATCTTTGGTGGACTGGTCCACCATATTCAATTTCCTTGCACAAATGTATCGGAAGGTGAACCATTATGTCGAAGAAAGCATTTGGAAATATCATCTCAAGTTGACAGAGTATTTCGATAATCTCCTATTGTAGCTTCTATTTCGTGCAACTCAATAACTCGGGCACATATACCTCTTAAAAATTCACCAAGTCTGATTAAAGGAACTGCAACCTCGGGCTTTAACGTTGATTTGACAGCAAATTGTAACAAGTATTGCATTATTACATGTGTATCATGACTCTTGTATCCCACAACTTTCTTATCTTGAACGCATTTGCTAATGTTCGAAGCAAAACCGTAAGAAAATTTAGCATTTTGAAGCACCGAACAAAATAATTCCTTTTCTTTGTTCGTCATGTCAAAGTTTGCTGCCCTAATTTCAATGTGCTTTCCATCAGCAGAGGTGGTGGGATGAAGGGCCTTTCTAATGCCCAAATCTTGCAAATCATACCGAGCATTTACATGGTATTTCGTCTTACCACCAATATTTAACAAAGTACCAAGAACACTGTCAAATATATTCTTTTCTATATGCATAACATCAAGGTTATGTCGAGTTAAGTTGTCTCTCCAATATGGCAGGTCAAAAAAATTTGACTTCTTATTCCAAGGGTTGACATCGCAACTTACTTTTCATTTTTTTCCCACGCCACCAAAATCATTCTCATAACCATCCAACATTATTTCAATTTGCCTGCCAGTTAACATTGGAGCACTTGTTCCAGCCTCAACATCACCATTAAATCTTCTTTTATCAGATCTCCATTTGTGATTGGAGTCTAAGAATTTCTGATGGTTCATATAGCACACTTTCTTGCTATGCTTCAAATACAATGATGATGTCTCGTAATGACATATTAGACATGCAAGTTTTCCTTTTGTGCTTCACCCTGACAACATTGCATATCCAGGAAAGTCACTAATGGTCCAAAGGACACTTGCACGTAACGTAAAGGTTTGATTAGTCAAAGCATCATATGTTTCTACTCCCGCATTCCATAGCCCTTTCAATTCCTCAATCAACGGTTGCATGTAGACATCAATATTGTTTCCGGGATCATTTGGACCAGGTATAAGGGTTGAGAGAATTAAGTTTTCTGATTTCATGTTCAGCCATGGAGGAAGATTGTAGTTTACAACTACAATTGGCCATGTGCTGTGTGTAGAGCTCATTGTGCGAAATGGATTGAACCCATCAGAAGCTAAACCCAATCTCACATTGCGATTATCTGATGAAAATTGCGGATATTTGGCGTCCATTGCCTTCCAAGCTTCACCATCAGCCGGATGTCGTAACTTCCCATCTTTTTTGCGTTCTACTCCATGCCATACCATTTGTTTGGCAAAATCTTTACACATGAACATTCGTTGGAGCCTTGGTATCAGTGGAAAATATCTCATTACTTTGGCAGGAATTTTATTGTCATTGTCTGATTGTTGTGCCCCTCGTTTCCACCTTGAAGTACTACAAGTTTTGCAAGAAACTTCATTTTTATTCTCACCCCAATACAACATACAGTCATTTGGACATGCATGTATCTTCTTGTAGTAAAGACCCAAATCTTTGATGATCCTTTAGCGGAATTGAAGGAGTCAGGCAAATTAATATCGGGAATAGCCTCTTTTATTAACTGTAATATCTCACTAAATGCAGAATCCGTTACTCCATGAATGCACTTCGAATGATAAAACCTAACTAAAAAACTTAATCGAGAAAATTTCTTACAACTAGGATAGAGGGGTTGTTTTCCATCCTCGACAAGGTGATAAAATTTCTTTGCATCTTCATTTGGTCCTTTGTTGCCAAACATAACATTCAACATATCGTCAAAATTATCTCCAAATCCGGTATCTCCGATATCTACTTCAGAATCTATGATATTACTATTTTTTAATAACGTAACATCATAAATCCATTCTATAAATGTTGCACAAGGTCCGTTGCAAATGAGGTGGTCATGAACCTTGTCGGGACTCCGCCACAAACGATTTTCACACTCATCACAAGGACACTGTATTTCGTTTCCGTCGGCAAATTTGGTCATCGCATTTTTCACAAACAATTCGACTCCCTTAGTATAATCTTTGGTATACTTGGGAAGATTTAACCAAGTATACCCTTTCTCACTCATGACTACAGTAAAAAATCAAAACCTAAGTACGTGTGTTTTAATTTACAAAAAAAAATGACATACCAATACAATCTAATTAAATTCCACATCTGAGATTTAAGTAGAAATTTTCAATAAAAAAACTGATCTACAGTTCAAGTAACAAACAAAACATGGTTCTTTGTCAACCAAGGAAGAACATATGCTATAGTAGAATCAGATGACAGCTGTATCGTATGCCTAACATTTCATATTTGAATGAAAATATTCAGTGCAAGAAAATCTCTACAGTCTCAATTTTTTATTTGGCCAAGTGTTCTACTTAAAAATTACTGATGACCAAGGGCTAAAGAAAAAAATTATTGAAACCTGCTTAATGATTCTATCCACATTGACAATACAGGTATACCATCATGACACAGACACTACCAACAATAAGCAGCAAAAAAACTTCAACAAGCGAGCAATACTCTCTCACATTAAAAGGTCAAAGTAGTGTCAAATTCACATTGCATCCTTCAAGATTGGATAAAACATGGTCGTATACTCATGTTAAATATTTATAAACAATCATAAAGCAATATTGATGTGATACACATTCAAACCTTAACATAGCACACCTAATTATTCGTATAACTCCGAGGTCATAAAACAAACATACCTATATAGACTACCTGGCCTTCACATAATGCACACATACAATAAACATTTATAAATGTTAACAGAATATTTTACATATCACAAGACATAAGAAATAAACACATTTTCAACCAAAACACATAGTATTTGGATACATTTGTTTTAAGATATGAAACATGAGCTTCACTGTTGTTATTTTGAGAAAGGAAGTTTTGTAAATTGGTTTGATTTTCGGAATGACTAGGTTAGTCTAGATATTTTCGGAATAACTACATTACACAAAACATACAGAACATATTTATAACCAAATCAAAAATATCCCAAATTTCCCAAAAACAGAACATATCTTTAAAAAATCAAGCACATCTCAACAAAACCACAAAGAAAAAACAGAGAGATAAGAACAGATAACATACAATCGAAACAGATAAGCAAATAAGTAAAACAGAGAGATAAGAAGAACAAGAAATAAGAAAACAGAGAGATAAGAACAAATAACATGCAATCAAAATAGATAATCAATTAACATGTAATCCAAACAAGAACAAGAAGAATACCTTATCAAGTAGAGAATGTAACCCTACGCCGAATCGAAGCCCTAATTAAACCTGAATCGAACCCAGTTGAACCTGAATCGAACCCTAACCCGTAATCGAAGCCCTAATTGAACCCCCTAATCTACAAGCCCTAATTGCTTGGTGAAGAACCCATAGAGAGAGAACCCGTGAAGAACCCCTGAAGAAATTTGGGAGAGAGTTGACAGAGAGAGTTCAGAGAGAGTGAGTTGGTGTTATTCGTTCATGCTTTTCTTTCTTCGCATTTGAGAGAGAGGGAATTGAGAGTTGACTTGAGAGTGTTATTCGTTCATCTGAATATTGAAATATTTGGACAAAGGCATACCGCTAAATTTTTATTGATTTTTAAATATCAACGGCAACATATTTTTAAAGACCAACGGCTACACCGAATTTAATGTTACCGTAAATACTGAATAACATCTACAGTAACAGTAATCCATGGCAATGCTAACACCAAAACAAAGTGTAGGCCTAGATCACTTTCAAGACATATATGGCTACACTTTTGCTTGTAATACTGAAAAAAGCGTTGTTAAAGCCCATATATGGCGTAGTGAGAGGGCGACATGTGACCTACATGTCAAAACGTCAACCAAAACCATACAACAACAAAATGGTCCGCACTTTGAATGAATTGGTCTAAATATGTATTTGAATATTTTGTAAAATGGAATGTTTTCGACCGCATCTTTAGTATAGGAAGGTCTCGCTCCTACTTTGGTTAAAGCGCAGGCCTTGTAGAAGAGATGATGTGTATTCGACATGGTCAAACGTGTAGAATGGGTGTATATTCCGATGCTTTAGATGACATAACTTGAGGAACACCAAATAAGTTGGTTATGTGTGTTCGTTGCCCATTTCTACTTTACACGTGATAAATAATGTTTGTGCGTATTCTTAAGAATGCGGATCATCATGTCATGACCTAGATGCCCGAGTCGATCATGCCAAAGCCTTTATGAGTCAGCATCCCAAAATTCGTCATGGGTAATCGCATAGTATTCAATAATCCTAATCGCTGTGACGTATAATCCATTTGGTTGACTCGTAAGTTTCTCTAAGATGCGCTTTCAGCCGTATTCATTAGAGGTGATATAGAGATACTCTATTCCATTCTCACAATGGGTTTCAACATGAAAGTTATTGCTACACATATCCTTTAAGCTTCGTAAGGTTCGAGTTAGTCACTCTCAATACATATAGAGTGTCGGTGACTATAAAAAGTGGCGTTAGACATCAAGAACCGGGTGGTGCCGCATCCTTGGATGAAGTGGGATGATCCAATCATCACTTACATGTTATAGGATATTACCATCAGCCTACCAATTGAACTACTACAAAAACATCATTTAACATCGGTTCTGGAGCAATTTTAGCAGCGATTTCTGGAACCGTTGTTAAAGGTCCCGATGTTAAATTTAATAGCAGTTTTTTAAAACCCACTATTAAATTATAAATCTAATAGCGGTCTTAAAATCAAAGTTAGAAACACTTTGTTTGTAACATCATCTTCGCAAAAATATAAAGTTTGTGAAATTCTGATAACCAAAGAACTATTACGGGGATTCCAAAGATAAATGGCATTTTTGCCCTATTCTGACAATTTCGGCATCAATTTGGAAAACTAAATGCATATTCATATTCTACTCGTCAAAACAACAAATTGATGTATGGATTGCGAGAATTGATTGAGGAATTCTTCTTCACAAATCAAGCTCACTTCTTTCGATTCTCTCTTTTTTGAGGAAAAGAAAAGTAAAATGAAGAAGAAGATGATGATAATTGGTGTGTTGAGTAAAGATCGCTCAAATAGTATTCAAACTAGATGATGTTTATTATGTATAAATATTTAGTACAAGGCAATATTTAAATACTTATACTTAATCTTACCACTCAATCTTGCTCTTACTACATGATGAGTCGATTTTTGATCGTCTCATTCTGTTCTATCGAGTCGCACTTTCGTTTGTTTTCGAGTGTTTTTGCTCTTTCTACACATGGTATGTTGTGTTTTTGTTTTGTAGGTATCCGGACGAAGATTGTGGTGAAATATGCGCTTTTATGGCTAATATTGGAGTTTATGACGATCAAGAGCGAGAACGAGGCCTAAAACGATAAAGATTGAACCACTACCTGTCTTATTTTCTAATTTTCAGATTCATTACTTGGAATCAGGATGTGTTCTCTATATGTATGGATTCCTCATGAAATTAGCTTCGTAACGGTATATCATACCCTAAATTATGAGGTGTATTGAGGGAGATATGGCTTTTAGACCATGGGCTGTGTCACAGGACACGGCTGGGTCTGCTGTCCAGAGAGTTTTTGCATTTCCTGGGACACTTGGACACGGCCGAGTCTGCTGTCCAGAGAGTTTTTGCATTTTCTAGAGCAGTTGGACACGGTCGAGTCACTTTTCGGTGCAAGTCATTTTCTTTGATATTTTTGCACAATTTTGAGCCCTTTTCTTGATCCTTTAGCTATATAAAAAGGTGTTGAGACCCTAAGGAAGGGATATTCAGATTTCATTTGAGATATTTTGGTGTAAAAAACACAAGATTTAGGGAGAGAAACACCAAAAAGTGAGGAAAAAGGGAGATTGTTTCATTATCTTCATTGTATGTTCTTCGAGTGAAAAATATATTTGTGAGATATTACATTTCCTTGTATGAATTGTCATGAGTTTTTGAAGCAAGATCATCATACCTTCATCGGGAATTCAATTTCGGCTTTTACAAGGGAAGTTTCTACCATGTTTTGTTTTACAATTTCGATTATTATTGTTGAAACAATCATGAGTAGCTAAACATTTCATATGGGTTTTTAGATTGAGCCACACACATGTTATCGATTGTTAGTTTCTATTGATTTTCCGGGTAAAGTTTGGGATTATTCCTCTTGTTCGTTCTTCGCATAAGAACTTTTGATTTAGATCATCAAACCTATTTCATAGTTGTTATTATTATTCAAAACGAGGGTTTTTATTGGTCTTCGCCATCAAACGGTCCGGTAGAAGTGATTGTAAATGTTCTCATACTTTTTCACGCAATCTTTTAACGATTTGCCTCATCAAAAGTAGTCGGTTAATTGATCATTAGTTAGGGATTCATCTCCATCAAAGGAGTGTCTCTTATTTTCGAAAAGGACAATCGTGATTTTTAGAATTGCCGCCATCAAATGGATTTGTTTTAATCGTGAGCAATCAATAATTCCAAACCTTAATTCTTTGTTTATCGGAACTAATAATTGATTACGTGTATGTCGGTGATTCTAAATTCTCATATCATTCTCATTATTGTAATCTCTCAATTATCTGACTATTAAATTGGTGTTTGCAATGCTTAGTTTATTTTAATTTTATGCATTAGTAATTGTAATCCTATCAAACCAATGATGTATCTTAATTTACTTTACTTTTGTTCATTCGACTATTTGCCGAATATTATCGAACTTTAAATCATTTCCAATTCCTCGAGAGATTGACATCGGAGTTACTTGGCGCTTCCTACAAAAGCGATTCGTACACTTGCGAGTTTATAATTTGTTCACCAAGTTTTTGGCGCCGTTGCCGGGGAGTTGGCGTTTAATTTTTGATTTTGTTTTAATAATAGTTGAACTATTTATTTTTTGTGTTTTTGGCTTGTAATTTTTATTTATTTATTTTTGATTTATTTATTTTCTTTGTTTTTATTATTTTCGTTTCCTTTATTCTCTAAAATTTTTGTTCTAGCTCTTTGATATTGCAGCGCTCGGTAGAAGATCGTTGGGAATCTGCTTCTACCATTGATCAACAAATGCTATATAATTGGAACACACCCGAGAAGACTAACATGTTGCGACATGGACTACGAGAGGAATTACAGTTATCGGGATTGTGGAATGAGTTATTATGATCATAATTTCAAGGAATTTGAACATGAACGAAGAAAAGTTTGTTATGCATATGGAATGAATGGGCATGGAGCTAATGTTTGCCCATATAGCTATGACTGCGAGCAAGAACCGGAGCAATCTAATTGGGCTATGTGGCATAATGAAGAAACGCCTGAGTGGGAGGAGAGGAGAAATAATTATGGAGGAAACGCAAGAAACGCACCACTCCTGAACACATATCATCCTGGGCTAAGAAACTATCAAAATTTCTCGTGGAGAAACAACCCGATGCCATACGACACAAGCGCTCAAGCCCAATACAACGGAGGAAATCTAGCCCAACAAACAACGCAAAGTGAACCACCTTCACAGCAACGGAACTCTCTTGAAGAGGGTATTATGGCATTCATTAAGGAAAGCAAAGAAGATCAAGCTCTGAACAATAAAAGGTTCGAATTTTTAGAAGCTTCGATGAAGAAAATGGAGACTCAAATTGGGCAACTCATTACCGATGCACACATACAAGAAAGGGGAAAACTACCAAGTCAGCCCGAGCAGTCTCAATCTATCATCACCCTTCGGAGCGGTAAAGTGATAAATAAGGAGGACCTAGAAAGCTTTGACATAGAAGTTCTTTTCATGGAGAAAGAAGTTCCCACTACGAACTTAGGAGCGGGTATTAATTTAACACAAAAACCAATATACTCGCCACTAGATTTGGGGGAGGTGATAGCCCCGATGGATTTCGTGATACCAAACATAGAAGAAACATCACCAACAAAAATCACGTCACTTATTCTTCAAGGAAGACATTTCATGGTGACGATGATAATGAAAATTGAAATGGTGACAAAAGCGCTCACAATGGAAATCTATGGAACCACTATCCATATCCTGATAAAGGAAAACGAGCAAAAAATGACGAGCTATGTGGATGGACCTGGCACATTTTCATTTAATCCCGGATAGAAGAATCCGAAGAAGTCGAGCTAAAGACTACAAAAAAGCGCTGCTTGGGAGACAAACCAAGGGAGATTTTTTCTTCTTAATTTTTATCGCTTTTATTATTATTATTATTGCATTAATTTTGTTTTTATCTGTGGCGTGTGTAGGTAATCTAATAAGGAGGGTATTTATGGGAGGAAGAAGCCTAGCCTATTGAAAGTTGAGACCCGAGCACAAAAGCATGGTACCCCGCGATCAAAAACCACACTTTTTAATCCGGTAGTTTTATTTTCTTTCCTTTTAATTTGCATTTTCGTATTTTTCCTGACTTAATCTTTTTGCTTGGGGACAAGCAAAGGTTTAGGTTTGGGGGGTGCAACTTATTCGATTTTTATTTGTTTTTAGTTTGCGTGATGTTTGTTTCATTTCTTTATTTTTTTTCTTCTTGCGTGATGTCGTAGTTGGATTATAATAACCTTGTTAATTATTGGGTATATGGATGATTAATCGTGTTTGTACTTGGCTCGTAGAGTTTTATAAATATAATTGATTGTTTGACCTTGCGTGAATGTATAGTTTTGGTTACTTGATTTGACATGTAAGAAATGAGTATGGTAGTCCAAAAGCCGTGAGTTCTTGTGCCTCATTGAACCGTTCGCTTTTAGCGGTAAAATTCTTTCATATGTGATTTCTCTTCTTATGGATTGTATTCTTTAGAACTTGCATGATTCTGTCGGATGATGTGTTGATATTTACATACACGAGAAATGATTAGGGCTGCCCATTTTTTTTGTCTTGAACCTACTTACCTTGAAATACCCACCATTTCTTATCAATATCATTTGCTAGCCCCAATTGAGCCTTTAGCCGTAATTTTGTTCGAAAAACCCGCATCTTATAGCTCCATATCCAAAAGCCATAACTTACCCAAGTATTTATCCACGTAAGAGCATGAGAGGGTATATTTGAAAAGCGAAGGTGTGCAAAGTTTGTGGTGTATAGAGGCAAAAATCTTCTCTCCCGTTCCCCTGAAAATAATAAGCCCCACAAAAAAAATATGATCCTAATAGTGGGATAGAAAAGATAGGGGAGGAGAGGAGTGAGCCTAAGAAAAACAAAAGAAAAGTCGTTGGGTTGTGAGAAATAGGCCAATATCAAAAGAATTGCGCTTAACAAGGCTTAGAAAAAAAAGATATATATACGGGAGAATTGAAGTAGAATGATCGCTTTGAGTGTTTATTTCATATATGTGAGGATCATATATGCTCTACTTGGACTGAACTTGTAACTACTAGCCAAATTTTCCCACCTGAGCCACAACCCCGTTACAACCAAAAGTAAGACCCTATGACTCGTGTTTCGTGAATATCGATACGATTGATGAAAAGAAGAAGTGCAAGCATATAGTAGAAGTTTCCATTCGAATCGAGCTGAGCGTATTGAACTATATTAACACTTGAGAGATGTGTGAATCGATAAAATTCCGTGAGGGACTACTAAGACTTGTTTTCTTGCATGTTAGATTAAGTGTCATTGCTATCCATTCATTTGTGAGTTTACGCTTTCATGACGAGTTACGAGACTTCACGATACTTTTACATTCCCGGTTGATTGTATGTATACCCGATGATTAACTTGATTATTCAATCCTTCTCGTTTTCTTTGTTGTGCGTTTTATTTATTTTTGCTTGGGGACAAGCAAAGTTTAGGTTTGGGGGGATCTGATGAGTCGATTTTTGATCGTCTCATTATGTTCTATCGAGTTGCACTTTCGTTTGTTTTTGAGTGTTTTTGCTCTTTTTAAGTGTGGTATGTTGTGTTTTTGTTTTGTAGGTATCCGGACGAAGATTGTGGTGAAATATACACTTTTATGGCCAATATTGGAGTTTATGACGATCAAGAGCGAGAACGAGGCCTAAAACGATGAAGATTGAACCACTACCTGTCGTATTTTCTAATTCCCAGATTCATTACATGGAATCAGGAGGTGTTCTATATATGTATGGATTCCTCATGAAATTAGCTTCGCAACGGTATATGATACGCTAAATTCTGAGGTGTATTGAGGGAGATATGGCTTCTAGACCATGGGCTGTGTCACAGGACACGGCCGAGTCTGCTGTCTAGAGAGTTTTTGCATTTTCTGGGACACTTGGGCACAGCCGAGTCTGCTGTCCAGAGAGTTTTTGCATTTTCTAGAGCAGTTGGGCACGGCCGAGTCACTTTTCAGTGCAAGTCATTTTCTTTGACATTTTTGCACGATTTTGAGCCCTTTTCTTGATCCTTTAGCTATATAAAAAGGTGTTGAGACCCTAAGGAAGGGATATTCAGATTTCATTTGAGATATTTTGGTGTGAAAAATACAAGATTTAGGGAGACAAACACCAAAAAGTGAGGAAAAAAGGAGATTGTTTCATCATCTTCATTGTATGTTCTTGGAGTGAAAAATACATTTGTGAGATATTACATTTCCTTGTATGAATTGTCATGAGTTTTTGAAGCAAGATCATCATACCTTCATCGGGAATTCAATTTCGGCTTTTACAAGGGAAGTTTCTACCATGTTTTGTTTTACAATTTCAATTATTATTGTTGAAACAATCATGAGTAGCTAAACATTTCATATGGGTTTTTAGATTGAGCCACACACATGTTATCGATTGTTAGTTTCTATTGATTTTCTGGGTAAAGTTTGGGATTGTTCCTCTTGTTCGTTCTTCGCATAAGAACTTTTAATTTAGATCATCAAACCTATTTCATAGTTGTTATTATTATTCAAAACAAGGATTTTTATTGGTCTTCGCCATCAAACGGTCCGGTAGAAGTGATTGTAAATGTTTACATACTTTTCACGCAATCTTTTAACGATTTACCTCATCAAAAGTAGTCGGTTAATTGATCATTAGTTAGGGATTCATCCCCATCAAAGGAGTGTCTCTTATTTTCGAAAAGAACAATCGTGATTTTTAGAATTGCCGCCATCAAACGGATTTCTTTTAATCGTGAGCAATCAATAATTCCAAACCTTAATTCTTTGTTTATCGGAACTAATAATTAATTACGTGTGTCGGTGATTCTAAATTCCCATATCATTCTCATTATTGTAATCTCTCAATAATCCGACTATTAAATTGGTGTTTGTAACGCTTAGTTTATTTTAATTTTATGCATTAGTAATTGTAATCCTATCAAACCAATGATGTATTTTAATTTACTTTACTTTTGTTCATTCGACTATTTACCGAACATTATCGAATTTTAAACCGTTTCCAATTCCTCGAGAGATCGACCTCGGAGTTACTTGTCGCTTCCTACAAAAGCGATTCGTACACTTGCGAGTTTATAATTTGTTCACCACTACACACTTGAGCTCTCAAGTTTTGGATGGTATAAAATGAGCTCAACACCCCTCCTATAGATAGTTACAATCTTAGGTGAGAAATATCTAGAAACACAAATAAAATATTACATAAGAGTCTTCTAGTTCTACTTAATAATGTGGTAAATGGTTCTAGAATGGAATCATCTAGATCTATGTAGCATCTGGCCCTTCTAGAATGGACCATCTAGATTATCTAGTACTTGTCCAATGGAACCATCTAGACTATTTATGTAGATAAATATGAATAATTTAGAAATGAAGTTGGTTATGCTACTTTAACACTCCCCACATGAGCACCAACTTCCTTCGTCTTTGAAGTCATGCCGAGCAGCTTCTGAAATACTCTAAACTTGGTAGGAATGAGATTCTTCGTGAAAATGTCGGCTTTCTGATCTTCCATGTTTATGTGTTTCATGTCTTATCCTTGAAGTACTTCTCCCTTATGTAATGGTGATGTATCTCTATGTGTTGTAAAATCAACCTTTTGATGCAAGTCCTTCATTAGTTGCACCGACCAAGTAATTTCTTGTGTTGTTGAAGCTGCTCCCCTATATTTTGCTTCTGTAGTAGAGAGTGACACAGTTGATTGCCTTGTGTTACATCAAGATATTGCTCCTAATCCAAGACTAAACACAACTGTTGTTGAGCGTTGTGTTTCATGATCTCCGGCAAAGTCAGCGTCGCAATATCGTTCTATCTTGCATTCTCCCCCTCGCTCTACATTAGAACAATATCCGTAGTACCATCTATGTATCTAAGGATCCTTCTAATAGATTCTAGATGTGGTTTCCTAGGATTATCAATGAATAGACTAACTACTCAAACAGCGAACGGAATATCAGGCCTTGCTAGAGTAAGGTATATCAGGCCTTCCACCAATTGCCTATACATGGTCTTGTCTTATAAATCTTTTTCCTTTATTCGAGCAGAGCTTGCATTTGTCTCCATTGGGGTAGATATTGGTTTTCACCTAAGCATTTCGAACTTCTTCAAAAATATCTCGAACATATTTTCTTTGACTTGGAAATAGTCTCTTTTCGGTCTTTTCAACTTCGAGACTAAGAAATTGATTAGCTCTCCAAGCTCCTTCATCTGAAATCGCACGTTGAAATTTCCCTTGACTTGATGAATCTCGTTAGTACGGTGAAAATCAAGTTATCCACATAAACTAGAATAATGGATAATTTTCAAAATCTATTTTTAATGAATAAGCTCGAGTCAGAATGTGGGATTATGTAACCGTTTCATAACAGGAATTTTGCATTCTTTTCATATCATGCTCGGGGTGCTTGCTTCAGTCTATACAATGCCTTTTTCAGTTTGCAAATGTTTTTGGGCTTCGTTTTATCATCAAATCCTTGAGGTTGATCAATGTAGATGTCTCAACCTAACTCCCCATGTAGGAGTGCATTCTTAACGTCCATTTGCCACAACTTCCATGATTTACTTGATGCTAGTGCAACCAATGCCCGAACTATTGTTATCCTGGCCACTGAGCTAAACTTCTCATCATAGTCGAGCCCATATTGTTGGGAAAATCCTCGAGCCACCAATCGTGTCTTGTACCTTTCAATCGATCCATCTGGTCGAGCCTTTATTCTATATACCTATTTACAATATATGGGTTTTGCATCATTCGACTTAGGCACTAATTCCCACGTCTGGTTTTGTTTGTGTCGTCATCTCTTCTTCCATCACGTTCCTTCATTCCTTCTTTCTAGATGCTTCTTCGTACATAGTTGGTTCTTTAATATCCTCTTATATAACTGCATTTGCATATCTTGGATTTGATTTTCGAAGCCCGCTTGATCTCTTTAATTGTGATTGTGTTGTGTTGTTATCTTCTTCATCGATTGTACATTCATCTTTTCTATGGTGGATACTGGTTTGCCATGGATCTGTATCTTATCTTATACTTGTGATCTGCTCATCATCGATTAATTGTGGCTCTGGTATAGACTCTTCTAGTTTATCTTGAATTTCTTCTTCAATTTATTTAGAGTCGATAAGCACCACCGATTCATTTGACCACCAGGACTAGGCTTCGTCAAAGACTACATTACGTGACATATAGCAATGTCTTATTGTTCGATCATAACACCTCCATCTTTTCCTTTCGTTATCATATGCGAATATGCAATGTACTGCCTTCTTCTCAATCTTGGTTACGTTCGAAGATGATCTGTTACAAATACATAACATACGCATCCAAACACTCGAAAATGGCTTATTGCAGGCTTCATATTCCGTAACTTAAGGGTGAGATAAAACCTAACCTTGTTCCGATACCAAATTGTTGAGTAAAGATCGCTCAAATAGTATTCAAACAAGATGATTTTTATTCTGTATAAGTATTTAGTATAAGGCAATACTTAAACACTTATACTTACTCACACCACTCACTCTTACTCTTACTACACTCTTGAGCTCTCAAGTTTTGGATGATACAAAATGAGCTCAACACTCCTATTTATAGTTACTAGTTTAGGTGAGAAAGATCTAGAAACACAAATAAAATATTACATAAGAGTCTTCTAATTCTACTCAAGAAAGTGGAAAATGATTCTAAAATAGAACCATGTAGATCTATGCATCATCTTCTCCTTTTAGAATGGACCATCTAGAATTATCTAGTTCTTGTTTAATGGAACCATCTAAATTATTTATGTAGATAAATATAAATGTTATAGAAATGAAGTTGGTGATGCTACTTTATAGGGTGAATATTGAATAAGAAAGTGTGTGTTATCTTCTAAAAATCTGATTTATCTCTCTATTTTTGTTAACTTTCAACTAATTATATTTTCACCCCAAAACTTTTAATTTTTTTGCAATTAAGCTCAATACTTTTATTAAATTATAAAAAATACGTAGAATTTCACCAATTTATGTTAATCAACTATTAACTTAACTTAAAGGTTTGATCATCTACCCGAGGAATAGGTATAAATATAGACCAAGACAACGTATCATCTTACTAAGGGTATGTATATAATAATTTTTACATACATATATGTATTTATTAAGTGTTTTATTTTTACATCTTTATTTTATTTTAGACATCAAGAAATATTATAGATATATAATAAAATGGTAATACAGATGCAACTAACATATAAATTATATAAAATGTACGAATCTTATTGGTCATTTAGTAGTAATTTTATATTATCTCATCATAAATATATACAAATAAAATCAGTCTTGTATGTTCATTTATAAAATATTTTGTTATTGATTACACTGCATATGAGATTTTTGGGCATCATATTGAAAAGAATCGAAGAAATGTATACCTTTGGAACTGTGTCCGCTCACATGTACTTATTTGTCATAATGACTCATGGGCTAAAATTCATTTCTTATAGTAATAATTATTTGCAGTCTAGTATATAAATTGAATTTTATGAAAAAGTATGGGGTTCACCAATAGAGGCAATGGCATAAAACCCAAGAAAATGTGGGCAGTTTGTAGTTTTCCAATAATAATGATACTGTTTTGGGAATTATTATTCTCGTGATGTGTCTTACCTAATACTGATTGTAGATACATAGATGGAAGATTCTAGATCCTTCTAGAGGTAGTAGGATCCTATTAGATGTCTTATCTTATCTAGGAATCCTATGTATGGAAGGACTCTCATTGTAATGCCTATATAAAGGCTCCTCTATCAGTGTTATGAATACAATTGATTGACTCTATTTTACAATCTTTTACTTTTTCCTGAAACACGTTATCAGCACGTAGTCCCCAACTGAGTAAGAAATTTTTTTCTCCCGTTTTTTTCTGAAAATCCCGAAAAAAAAATTGGATTTTCTGCACAGTAACCCTAACCCTCGAGCGTCGCCGCCGCTGGAGCAAGAAAAGTCATCTTCTTCTTCCCCGGCCAGCAACCCCCCTCCGACCGGCCGTCTTCTTCAACTATCCAAAACCATCCGTCCGTTCAAACCATCGCGGCTCGTCTCCAGGCTCGCTTGGCGCCTGCCCGCTCCGCCCCAAGCCGAGATCGGATCCGCCGCCGCCGAACCTAATTCGTAGCAGACTTCCTCCGCCCAAGACGCAGCCAAGCCCCAGTCCGATCCAAATCGCCTATTCCAATCGCAACTAGCCGATCGCCTCCCCGCCAGAGCATGACCCGCCGGCTGCCCGTCGCCTTCTTCAGTCGCGACGAAAGAAGACGGAGTTTGACAAGTAGACGTCTGATTGATTTGGGCTTTATTTTGGGCCTAATTTCTGCTAATTACTTGGGCCTATTTTCTTTAATTATGTTAGTGGTCTTGTGGGAGTTTGACAAGTATGGCCTGAATCGAAAACAGCTTACTTAAACGAGCAGACCCGTTCGCAAATCCAGTTTTCGGCGCACCCGAACCCAACTTGCGATCCAGTCCAGCCTTGGACTCGGTTGCTGACCCAATCCGACCCGCCCGGCAGTACCGTTTTCAGACCGTTTTCGTCCAGCCGACTGTTGCCTAAAGCTGCGACCCGATCTGATCGAAGCACCACCGGATTTTCCTATGGTTTTATGCACGTGATATTTACTGTTTGAAAACCTAGTGCAATCGAGACAAAACCTATCAAAATCGAAAGAAAAAAAAAAGAAAAGAAAACGAGAGACGAGAATTTCCGCGCGTAAATTTTCTGCATAGCGCAGTCGTACCAAAATCATGTTTTCCGATTCGTTAACCGTCGGATCGGTGTGAAATTTTGGCAGCAGCTTCCCAAGACAAATATCTATATATTCAACGGTGGAGATCAGATTACGAGTAGTATTTCATACTGAATCTGCTGTCGAACAGAAGCAGATTTTTATAAGAAAATTTGGAGATCCGACCTCATCCAATACCGAGCTGCTGCATCGCCGCGCTTGAGTCCTTTTTCGGCCGAATTATCGAGCCCAGTAGCCCTATACGGGCGTTTCTCAACTCTCCATCTTTTCCTAATTAATGATTCATTTGTTTATTAATTTGTACACTTATGAATCTTACCATGTTTATGTTTTACATGAATACAGAAAAATATGTTGCTCATGATGATGCACAAAATATGGAGAGAAGACATATTTATTATCCCGTTCAAGGATCAAAATAAATATGGAATCGAGTATCACGAAAATATGTTGCTCATATGGAGAGAAGCTCCCGTTAAAGGATCAAAGCAAATATGGAACCAAGTACCCGTAAGATTTTATTAAAGTTCCCGTTTTTTAATTTCTCTCTTTTGGGATTTTTTTTTGGGAATTAGGGAATTGGGTTCTTTATCTCCCACGCTACTTTGCGGTGGATGAGACTATGAGAGGTGGTATCACTCTCTTATGTCGAAGTAAACTGTGTGACGGTCCTGGGGGAGTCACGGATAATTATTGAAAGTCGATATTTGTGGTTGTTGCATACACCACGTTTTGGGTGCGATTTGACGTCGCCGTTTTGTTGATTTTAAACCAACAATTAAATAAAATGAACATTGTCGGTAACGGTAAAGTTATGACTTGTTCATGATTAGTCACGAATTTGTGACGTACAAATGGGACAAACATCGATTGCGACGGATATGTCGTAGTTAAAATCGATTTTTGACGGATTTGTCACGATGAATTGAGCGACCACCATATTGGTCTTGACCCAATCCCATACTTGAAAAACTCCATCTTTCATCCTATTAAAATAAAATATTGCATGTGGGTGTAGTCATGCACTGTCTTCTTGTAATATAATATATGAAAGAGTGTAAGAGTAATTCTCATGAATTTCAATATGTAAAGCAATGGCATATTGCGGTAAATACATGAATTCGTTGACCTCGATTATAGTTTGCATGACTATAGGTCCGAATACTTTTCCGAGTATTTATAAAGGCATGTGCCTTATACATTTGACTATGTTTAGTCGATCTCATTGGATGGTCAAGACGAGTTGGTTATGGTATATTCATTATATCTCATGGTTCAAAATGCTTAATTATGATGCACCGTGTTGCATCCATATAACATGGCTATTATGACGTATGTTTGCAAATTGAGAATTAACGTACTTGGTTGATCGATGCACTTTGGTGGATTTTGTCTACACTTTTGATCATGACTAGGCGCATCCTCCTTGGTATTTGTTTATGTTTTGAAAGTTCAAACGGAATCAGTGGTTTTTAAACAGCCTTAGCTGTACCGACATTCCTACTTTCTCTGCAAGTCTACCAAGTTGGAGTTACCGAAAGGATCATTAGTCAAGATAAGAAATAGAACACCCTGCTACATTTAAACGCGCATATGGCTGTCATTGCCATGTTTTTGCATAAACACTTATGCCATTTGATATGGTCTCAACCTTGTTTTCTCACTAAACTGGGGAAATACTAAAGCAGCTATTTAAAACATGCACTGTGATCTGAGTTTAATGATCCGTGTGGTGCACAATATAAGGATAGAAAGATACGGAAGTTTAGTTTCCAGAACATCTGACCGTTCGTACATATCCTTCCTAACAAGGGAGTCATCGCTGTTTTAGTGAACAAAGGTCAAGCTGCGCGAAATTTTATTTCCAGCGATTGTGCTAACTTTTGTCCCAACCAGCTTGGTTCCCATCTTGAATTTGCAAGTGGTCTTATGACACATATTTTTCAACCTCTTTTTGGCCGAATTTGCCATAGATGATGCAGTTTTTGGTATGCGTTGTACGCTAAACTATCATCTTTCAAATGTTGAAAAATAGTTTCCTTGGGGAAGCCCAAAATATGCACCATTATAAGAAGGTCGAGCGTATGCATGGTAGTTTTACACCATACTTGTGTCGTAATTTTGCCCCTAAGGCATATAACCTTGCCATGTTATGCACTCAATATGATAGATCATTTTGATCGTATCTGGTATAAAATCTCTATGTTGTTAGAGTATTCGCTATGCTCATATTTGCAAAATTTTGCAAGCGGAATTGAGTGCGTATTAAGCTACTTTCAAGGAACACAATATTTTTGGATTTCGGTTTATAAATCCATTGTGACTATGATGACTAGGTCATCACAATCAATGAGTGGTATAATGCTCAAGTTGTTGAATGTCGAATGGCATTTTCTAGTCACATATGTTCCTTAACAATTGAACCATGTTATGACTCGATGATACATATGCCAAAAGTGTATCACTCATAGCATCTCATTGTGATTTGTGAGAAATAAAATCTTATGCATCACTTGTATTAGATATGTGAAAAGCAAAAATATTCATGAGTCAATATGGTCTAGCTTGCATCGGTTTTTGTAACCAGAAGATGTATTGGGACATTGACACATTTAGGCTTTAATAGTCCGGAGTTTGGACAATTTTATGATCCATATACCACGGTATTGTCATGGACATCATTTTCTTTGAACAAAGAAACTAGTTGGATCAAAGACACCAAAGTACGTTGGTGGAGTCATGAGCAGGACTCATGACCGATGATGATATTTATTTCATCCGCATCTTGTTTTCATAAACATGTGTGACGCGAAAAGACCCCCCAAATGATCCTTCTTAGCCATGTTCATTGATTTAAGCCTATTCTTTGGTACGATTAGGAGATGACACCCTTCTATGCTAAAGAGAATAATGTAGCGACTCGCATAAGCATGGTGCTGAGTCCTCCCTTTTCACCGAGTCCTTATACATACACGATCATAAGTATTAGCCTGGGTGGCTTATGATGTTATGATGGTATTCACAAATGGTCGTACTCAAGTGATAACATTTATATGTTATGTTGTTCCTTTGACAATGATTGATAAGTTGATGAAACCTAAGTTATGGTTGTCCAACTTGCGGACCAGTCATTGTAAAGGTCAGTTCACCCACTTTTTAGACCAAGTCTTCAAGTGAAATTTTAACGAGTACTTCCTAACATCTAAGGCTACATTCTCACAAATTTTGGTGCCATTTGGATACTTGGAAGGAGGTGAACCACTTAAATGAAGTTTTCACATACCACCAGCCGTCCCAACAACCAGTTCGATGTCATTTCGATCGGCTTTTGACCACAAGGTTGATGGTTTTGGAATCCCAACACCCGTTTATACATGCTCACGAAATTTTGAGGTATTTGGGGCTGGTGAAGGGAGTGAACTCTTCAAGAAAGCACTAGAGGTTCGATAAAACCAACGGCCTATCATCGGTTAAATCGTTTCTTCATGTTCGATCCCGGTGGTGTATGGTGGCGGTTTTGTTGAATTCTCAAGACCAGTAGCTACGGTTATGTAGCATCGGTCAACATGTCATATTCACCTATACCTATCATCATTCAAATGCTTAGTTACGAGTGTAACAGTGTGCATTTTGTTAACTGGATTGTGTTAACACTAAAAACCTTTATCGTTCACTTGTTCATGTGCCAAAGTGCGTCACCACAACGTATTATGACGGGTTATAAATGATGAATATGACATGCGCTTTCACTCATAGTCCGCTTAAAATATACCTTCGCAGACGATCTCGTAAGTCACTTTGATGAGCCAGTCTTCCCGTCGTTAGGGGGAGATGCGAACGATCATGTTCGAGTAGAATGACTTGGAATTGTCGTAGTTTGTCCCTACTGTGCCTCACCAAGTTCCCTAAAGTGACGAGATTAAATACATGTTGCAAACATGTCTGCAAGGATTGTGTCCGGTCATGGACGTTCGTCACCTATGAATGGTGATATGGTAACACCACAAATTGTGGTAGATGGTGTTACTAGTCCGTGGATCTTATCGAGTATTGGGATGCCATTTGGTTCGATAAATACTCTCTCTAAGAATGTATGCGAGTTTGGTACATGAAACTTGATCATGTGATCAAATGAACTCATACGTCTCATGTGATTCTGGATTATAGTCATCATTGGGGGACGCCTCAATGAATGCCAATCCATAAAGAGTACTCTATGAATAAAGCCGGTACATGAGGACGTAGAATGTGAGTTTATTCGAACCATACTTCGGTTGAAAATCTATAACGTTGTAGCCTTGGCCTAAAATGGAAATATATAAGATTTCAGTATAAACAAAGTGATAGCCCTTTGTTGAAGTGGTGCCGACACTCCAAAGATAAGATCTATCCATATACTTTGTCAAAGCGAGTGAGAGAAGGAGTTAAACTCACCTCATGGCGCGAGGTTTCTCATGAACGCACTGGAATCGACTACGATGACACGAAACTTAGTTGTGCTATCGTAATGGATGTTATAGCATCCACTATCTTTTCAGTCAGATAGTTTCCCAAGCGACATGCAGCTTGTGGTTAAATCTTATCTTAGTGGGGAACTAAGTTAAGTGATGGAAGGATCTCGTGGTGGATCAGACTCAAATCAAGTGGCTCCTGACCACGGAGCGCGTCGACAAGTGATTGTCGGGAATGCATACTAAGTATATACTTGATTTGGAAGAGATATGAAGCTTTTGCGTGTAAAACTAAGGGTTTATAGTGATGTACTGTTGTGAGACTAAGAGATTCCGCTAAATCTAAAGTTAAGAATGAAAGGATCTTGGGGACACTTGATGATGCGTATTCATCAATCGGTTTAAGGCAATCTAAGGGACGGTTTCCCTAAGAGACAATAAAGTAATGCCTATATGATTCCCAATGACTAGTCGAAGTCATCATAAGACTTGGCTCACTTAAGTGATGATGCAGTCTTAAGAGAAAAGTACGATATTATGTACTCATGTTTGACTCGATGTACTCATTCATAATAATCCGGTAAAGCCACTGTGATGATGGCCTAGGATGCGCTCACGCAATGTCTGTGATTGACAAGAAGCTTGAAGCTCGCTCTATCTCGATAAAAAGGACACTTGAAAACCGATACCCGAATCTGCCCAGAATGTGTTGGTCTATCTCCCATATGACCTACAGGGAAGCTCACTTGCTGGAAAATGGTGAAATTGGTGCCATTAGAAAGATTTGTGTCTACTTTCCAAGGAAACCAACCATTTGATCACATCCATCATGTTGAGTGACATATGACTATTATTGCAAAGTAGGACAAGATATGTCTGGTAATTTGCTGATTCAACTTCGATAGAGCTTTGTGATCTGCTTAGGTCGATCTAGGTTACGTACTGTATGTGAATGAAAAGCTACGGGTGTCTAGTTTTCATAAGTTCTTACAGTTTCGTTGATACCTATTGAATCTAAGAAGTTATGACTGATTTAGTGCATGGAGGTCAAGACTTTAGAAAACTTGATTTTCGGATAAGTCTTTAGTGACTCTTCACTTTGGATGTGTCGCGCTCTTTTTGTCCTTAGACCAAGGTTTATTTTTCCCATTGGGTTTTCACTTGGTAAGGTTTTTAACGAGGCAACCTATGAGAACATACATATAATGATGCGTTGTACTTCTGTTTAACTTAGACCAAGAGGTATTTTTCCCACTGGGTTTTTCCTTGGTATAGTTGTGAGGGCAACTTGGCATCTGACTCCTATGATTTGAGGTACTCATCAGGGGGAGTCGTTATGTATACATGGGAGTATACATGACATGTTATGTTGGTGCGTTGCAATCTTTTCCTCATCAAGCCTTTGTTTTTCCCATGTGGTTTTGTTTTGGCTTGGAATAGGTTTTTACGAAGGCAACATCTTCTGCACCATTGTTGTATTAGTGCTCGACACAGGGGGAGTGTTCCGGGAATTATTATTTCCGTGATGTGTCTTACCTAATACTGATTGTAGATACATAGATGGAAGGTTCTAGATCCTTGTAGAGGTAGTAGGATCATATTAGATGTCTTACCTTATCTAGGAATCCTATGTATGGAAGGACTCTCATTGTAATGCCTATATAAAGGCCCCTCTATCAGTGTTATGAATACAATTGATTGACTCTATTTTACAATCTTTTACTTTCTCCTGGAACAGATACAAATTTATTTATTTTGTTTAATTCCTTAGTACTATTTGAATAAAAATGGGACTTGGACTGGATCGGGAAAATATAGTAAAAGACTATTAATATATATATATATTTTTATTTATTTTTATACGATTAGGACAAAGATGGGGTGGGTCGGGAGCTCGGATAGACAATTTATATCATGAACCTGAATTCATAATATATAATAAATACGTGAGTAGAAGATATATAAATAAATGAAATAAATACTCCATTCGATTCATTCACTTATAGATTGTGTATTGCTTTTGAGTTCATATTATATCATAAATTCGGGTCCATGATATAACAAAACTTCTTGGAATGGCCCTTTCTTGTCTCCACCATTCAGTAGAGATGTGAGATACAAAAAAATGTTCAAGTACAATACTTTACATTTTAGAAAAAAAAAGTATGAGGAGAGTAGAGACACCAATAAAATTGGGTATTCATTATGAACGCCATATACCTAATATTATAAGTGCAATTCTAGGATTTCAGGGTACATTAGTCATTCACTAAATACATTAATTTACAACACTTCCTTTTGAATGACTATTTACATGCATGGTTAACTAGTTTGAAGAAAAATCATATGGGATAAAAACTTCCAAACTTACTGCATCATAACATTATTAGGAAAATCTTGAGCAATACGTAATTGTGAATTTGCTCCCTCTCGTATCGGTCATTCGTGTATGAGTATTCATGTGTCGCTTCAATAAAACGTTGTGGACAAAAATCGAGTGATCATAGGAGTATAAGTCTCTCTATATCGAGTATCCATGCGTTGACTTATTAAACCTTTTCAAGAAAATCCTGTGGAAAAAATTTGATCGATGGAAAGAGAGTACATGTATTATCCAATATTTTACTGTTTTAATAATTTTTATTTTTGGTATTTTCTATTTTCAACGACTCGCTTGTATTCATTTCGATATTCTGAAGCTATCTTGTTCTGCAGTTTTTGCCATTGAATGAGTTTCAGGGCCGCTTTAGTTGAATTCGTGTAACATTGTGACTTTTTCGCATTTGGGTTTGATTCTTGCAAATCTTGTTCGAAATTGTCGTTTTGGTGTTCTTATAAGTTCTTTTAATGTTTTGGGATGAGTTGCGAGACGTGATATTATCATTCGATTATGAATTGTGATTTTTGGACGTTTTGGGATGTTTTGTAATTTCTCAAAGTTTTGGGGTATGATTCTGTATTCCTTTTTTCGTACCTTTAGGTGGTCGGAATCATGTGCTTGTTTAACGTTTGAATTCATATTTTGACGCACTATGTAAATGCTTTATTGGTTGTTGTTAATCTTTGAGTTTTGCATCGTCAAGGCGTGTTGGTGGCCATTTTGCATAGGCATCTTTGCGATTAGAAATTTATTATTGTCTAACTATACTTGAGAATCGCCCGAGAACCCTCCGATAATATCCGGGACCGATACTCACCCGAAATGTTAGTGGTCCGGATATTGGTACCAAAGTTAGAGCCGAAACCGATAAGGACCGAAACCAGTAACCCGGTAAAAAACTCGATATTTTTTCATAAACATACATTGTACAAAATATTGTAAAAGGTATTAGTACATATAAAAAAAATAAGTTTAGAGGACCTTATCTCTTAATTTCATTAGCATACATTTGGAAAAAAAACCTCAATTCTTGTTTCGATTATGAGGTTCTGGTGATTATGGTTTTCAATGATCCAAGATACTCGAAAATCCACCCGAACTACCCGAGACCGATACTCACCCTAAACCGTTAACGGTCTGGATACAAGTATTGAAGTTGGAACCCAAAACCGGTAATACTCGATACCTTAACGGTCCAGACCTGAGAAGATAATACCCGGACCGAACCGGACCGAGAACAGCCCTAGCTGCTGTGCAGTAGCAATTAGCGCATGCTAATGAATATAGATAGCACACGCTAATATGTATAATTAGCACACGCTATCTAATCTGTTAGCATGTGCTAACGAGCTGAAACAGAACCCCTCTAGGATATAACCCTTCGATTTTTAGGCCCTTTAGGGCACGCTAAGTGCAAGGGTTAGCGCACGCTAACTGTGTTCAGTATATAGCGCAGCGTTTTTCGGCATTTCTTATCATTTCCCAACCTCAACCGACGAGAGAACAAGATACGAGCGACTTGGAGGTGCTTTGGTGTAATCATTCATCATATATCACCATTTTTGAGTTGTTAACAAATATTAAACAACATTTAATCCATCATTTCCTTCTAAATCAAGGTAATCATCCTAAAACCCTAAATTTCGGGATTTGGGGGTTTCTTCATAATCTGGTACAATTTAACTTGTAATACTCTTAGAATCATGTTGAGTATGAATTATCTATCCCGAGTACATATTTCCCTACGAATTCATGATATGATTTCCGTATTATAGCAAGAATCGAGAGGGTTGGGTTGTAATCCGCCCTCTATGTGTTATATTGATGGATTACACGATTCGTAGGCAGGGGTTTTCGAGCGTATTTTAGTTTCAGTTCTAGTATTATGGTTGTTGATAGTTATTTTATGGATCGTTTAGATTCGGAGTCGTCTAGTTCCTTCAATTGTGGTTGTATACTGTCTTGGAACATTCCATCATGTCTCAAAGGCAAGTAACTCTTATGCGCTTACATTCGTAAATGTGAATAATGATGCATATGTATGTGAGAGTGTGTATCACTCTGAGAGGGTCCGAGGGTTGGGTCCACGAACATTGAGGTTAACCACTCTGGGAGGGTCCGAGGGGGCCTCAGAGGGATCCACGCATGGTTAGGTCCATGGTTAATCATGAGTGTTTATACAATCATGAGTGTTTATGTAAGATATGAATGGTTCATCTCTATTGCTTGCACTAGCTATTCCACGGTAAATCCCATTTGGGAGAAATACATTTTATGTATTATAGGTATGAATAATCCGAGTGAGCGAGCATCGGAGCAGTACAACGATGACGTCAAGGCATGATATTGAGATGAATTATGGTATTATCTTCGAGTCTTGTCCATCGGGATTCTTTTATCCTAAATCGTTAGTTGGTACTTGAGTAATATAGGAGTTTTTCTTTCTAGTTATTTATGTTGGATTTGTTGTTTCTTGAGGTATGGTGTATTGTCATTGGAGATTTCATCGATTGATTCGATTGGTTGACTGTTGTTTGGATATTGTTACTATAATCTTGAACGTTGGAATGTGTTGTGTACGAATTTAGCCTTCTGGATCCCAAGTAGGGATTCACAACGCTGTGACATACCTCAAGTATCTTGGGGGTGTTACAGATTATGGTATCAGAGCTTAGGTTTATGGATACCTAGGTTGTTGGTCTTTTGGGTCTAGTCGCGTCGTTTTGTGAGCACAGTATCATTGCGCTGCCATCATCTTAGTACAACCGGTACTTGTAAGTTATCTTATCTTCCTTATTGTCTTTACTGCCTTCTCTTTGGACTTCATAACATGGGAAACCGGTCACCATGATGGGTACACTTGGAACTGTACTCATGTATTTTTTTCGAGTAAAGTGCATTTTGTGTACTCACACTTTGGGTGTCAGACTACTTGGGATACTAGACCTCTAAAACTACCACTTGCTATAGTAGACTTCTAACTATTTTGCAATATGTGTACTACCGTCAAGTCTGGTTAACTCCATTAATTTTTTCAAGGGTATTTCAGTCTTTTTGTGTTCATCTTATTCCTCAAACCATTTCCACCATTGACAATATTTTTAAGAACTTGAAAGTCGAATATATAATCTGTTTCACAACAAAATAGACTCATTTAAATTGCATTAAAAGTGTCTCTTTCTCCTTTACAATGTGATATCAATTATAACTATCAAAGATTAACTTTCAAGAATTTGTATATTTAAAAAACTTCAATTAATGTATAGTTTCCTTAGTTTGTTCTTTTAAATTTCTTTCACCAAACTAAAATATTAATAGTGAAAATCAATATCAATTTGTAGAGGAGAAAAAGAAGACTTTGTTGCAATTTGATTGACTTGATTTCGTTAAACAATGAGTGAGATTTTAAATTTTAATTCCTTAAAAGCTTCAACAATGGTGAAAATGGGTTTGAGGAAGAAGATGATACAAAAAGATTGAAATACCCTTGAAAAAATTAACGGAGTTATCCAGACCTGACGTTAATACACACATTGCAAAAAAGTTAAAAGTCCGGTATAACAAGTGGTAGTTTTAGAAATCTAGTATCCTATGTGATCTGACACCCAAAATGCGAGTACACAAAGTGCACTTTACTCATTTTTTTCCCGTTTCCCTTCTTTAGAATGTCAGATGGTAGAGGACCGCGTCCGCAGTCGAGGGCATGGCATAGCCGGTGGTACGGCCATGTCCTTCAATTCTGATGCTGGTTCGACTACTCCTACTAGTGTTGCCACCGGGCCGTGAAATGCGATTCGGGCCGAGCAGTGTCGGACGAGAAAAGGTGAAGCGTAATCGGCGGGTATTCGCAGAATGGCGGTTTGGTCAGGCAACCGCGGTTCAGTGGTCGGGAAAACCGGCGGTTCTGCCAAACCGTGATTATTTGTTCTTTTTATTATTATTTTTTTATTTTCTTATATGAAATTAAATGGATTGTGTAGTTTTGTTGAAATTTCGAATGTTGAAATTATTTATGTTGTGTTTATTTATGTAATTTATAATAACTTGTAATATTTTTATATCTTTTTTTTTAAATTAAATGATTAGTGAATTTAGTGTTAAAATTTTTAAATTTTTTAATTTACAAGTGTTGAAATTTTGAAATTACTTAAGTTAATTTAATAAAAATATAATAACTTATAAATAATTATAAAATTTAGAAATTATTTATGTTGTGTTTTTTATGTAATTTATAATAACTTGTAATATTTTTTATATCTTCTTTTTTTCTAAATTAAATGATTTATGTTGAAATTTCTAAATTTTTTAATTTACATGTGTTGAAATTTTAAAATTATTTAAGTTAATTTAATAAAAATATAATAACTTATAGATAATTTAGAAATTTTTTATGTTGTATTTTTTATATAATTTATAGTAACTTGTGAAATTACAAGTGTTTTTTAAATTTTTTATGTAGTAACTGCAGAAGGGCTGGTTCCGGGCCGAACCGCTGGTTCGGACCGCAGGTTCACGGGCCCAGAAAGTTCGGCCCGTAACCGACCCGTGCTTAATATCGATTCCGGATCGTCGATTCTGATTACAATGTGGCAACACTAACTCCTACTTTGTCGAATTCAATTCATCCCAGTACCGATGGTCATCACGACCAAATTCGAGAATTTTAAATTGAAACTTTGGTAGATTTTTGTTTTGTTTTTGTTTTCTATTTCTTTTTCTAAGCTGATTAATTTTACAGGTCAACAAGACAACTGATGAGGAGTCATAGAAGGATTATGACAACGTGATAAATGACAAATTTGCATTGGAGTAAAGATTAAATACTTGGGCTATAGTTAATTGGAGTTGTATTGAACCGATTTAAAATTTGGCCCAATTTAAAAACGTCGTATTCACCACAAAAAAAGAGGAGGATTGTCGTAGAGAAAGAACGCAAGACAAGAATTAGGGCAGAAGATGTATCTATTCTCATTGATAGGGTCTCTTTAAATAGGGAGAGATTACATGTTCTGGGATATTCTAACAGGCCTAGCCCTATACTAATTGGGAGAAGCCCAATAGTCCGTAGACTAAGGTACACACATTGTGTATTTACTTTAACACTCCCCCTTGTGCCGAGTCTTCAACGCATGTCAAGTTGTCTCGTTAAAAACCTCGTCAAGCAAAAACCACGTGGGAAAAATGCCTTGATCGTAGGGAAAAAGAGTACAACATCCAGACATATAGGTTACGCTAATTTCGTTAAGCCAAAACCTATCATTTCGTCGATCAATGTGTGCTCAAGAATGTGATCAGTTCGTCGATCAATGAGCTAAACGTCTAGTTACCTCGTTAAAAACCTTTCCAAGTGATAAAAACCCAGTGGGAAAAAAAGAATCCTTGGTCAAGGAAAAGAGTGTAACTTGCGACGTGGATGTAAGACTCCCCCTCAAGTCTACATCTCCCCCTGATTAGTTCGTCAATCAAGGAATCTGAAAAACAATGCATGTGACGTTGCCTCGTTAAAAACTTTGTCAAGTAACAAAATCCATTGGGACAAAATAAACGTTGGTCAAAGAAAAGAATACAACATTGATGGGTAAAATTCGTTATACCTCACCTTCCCATTAGATCTTTACTTCGATCTCGGGAGTTTGGAAATTCTACGTATTCCGATGTTTATCACATGTTTTTCAAATACGGCATTGGGCAATGATTTAGTGAATAAATCAGCCACATTCTCCTCAGACTTCACTTGCTTAACTTGGATGTTGAGGAGGGCCTGTTGTTGCTGATTATAGAAAAACTTTGGAGAGATATGATTCGTATTATCCCCCTTGATATACCCAAGCTTCATCTGTTCGATGCAAGCGGCATTATTTTCGTATATGCATGTGGGCGCATCAGTAACATTACTTAGTCCACTGTTACCTCGAATATGTATAACGATGGTTCTCGACCATATACACTCGCGTACCGCCTCGTGTAGAGCGATAATCTCAGCGTGATTCGAGGAGGTAGCAACAAGGGTTTGCTTAGTTGATCTCCAAAATATAGCGGTGTCCTCAATGGTGAATACATAACCAGTTTGGGATTAACCTTTATGTGGGTCTGAAAAATACCCAGCATCAGCAAAACCTACCAACACATTCGCCGGGGTAGTTTCCTTGGCATTCACACTTACTTTAGTGATTGCACATTCATGGGCAGTTTCGTTAGCCTGATAGGGAAATAAAAGTCCCGAGTCAATGGTTCCTTGAGGTATCAAAAGATATTCTTGATATCATTCCAATGACGTTGCGTGGGCTCAAAACTATATTTAGCCAACAAGTTCACTGAGAAAGCTATATCAGGTCGAGTATACTGAGCCAAGTACAATAATGCACCTATTGCACTTTAGACAGAGAATTTCGTCTCCCAAAGCTCTTCGTCACATTACTTCGGACGAAATGGATCTTTCTTCAAGTCCAAACTACGACCGATCATGGGAGTGCTAACCGTATGTGCCTTGTCCATGTTAAAATGCCTGACTTTCTTTTGGACATAGGTAGACAGGTGAATGAGGATTCCACTAGCTCGATGTTCTAGCTCAATGCCTAGATAAGACCGAGTCTTCCCACACCATTCATCTCAATTCGGATTTTTAGATAGTTGTGGTTTCTCTTAATTCGTTAAGAGAACCGATTATGTTCATATCGTCAACATATACAACTACAATCCCTAATCCGGAACTTGTTTTCTTAAACACGCAGGGACACAGTTCGTCGTTCTTATATCCCCTTCCAATCGAGTAGTCACTTAGGCGGGTATACCAGATCCGCCCGGATTGTCTTAATCCGTAAAGTGAGCGTTTCAACCGTACTGCAAACGCACTCCGTGGCCTAGAGTCACTTGACTTGGGTAATGAAATGTCATCGAGCACTTTCATATAAATCTCTATATTAAGTTCCCCATAAAGATATCACTAACCACATTTATGAACTGCATTTCCAATCCTTCGGAAATTACTAAGCTAATGAAGTAGCTTAAGGGAGAGTACGCATCCTCAGTTAATTCCACGGCATTTATGAGAACCTTCGAGCCTTGTACTTCAGGACTTCATTCTTCTCATTATGCTTACTGACAAAGATTTATTTTATGTCCTACAGGATTTACACTTGGTGAGGTTAGCACTACCTACCAATTACCTGTCTCTTTGTCAAAGAATCTAGTTCTGTGTGGAATGCTTTTTCATTTAAGGCCAATCAACTCAATGTTGATATTATACAATAGAGCGAGGTTCGACATCGTCTTGCTCTATGCTTTGAGCAATGATAGATCATCAAAGTGGGTGGATGATCAGTCCACACTCTCGTGATTCATCGAGATTTCTTGATTTTCTGAATCATATCAATCTTCGGGGCATCCCCCTCGTCATGACTCATGGACATAGTAAAATCAAGTATGATCTCATGAAACGAGTTCATTGATGACTAATATATAAGTTTGTGCCTTAATCTACCTCCTCCTTAGGTGAGTGTTAAGTCGAACCATGTAGCTTCCACCTCTTCCTTTAGGGAGCTATGGCCTAAATCACACATCCACCATGTGCAATGGCAGCACTCGATTCTTCGGTGTTGCGCCCCTTACCAAGGACTTTGAACCTTACAAGTTGCAGCTGGTATATATGATCTTGTCACTTTCACGATATCAGTAAATGCATCAGGCATCGAATCTGCTAATTTTCAAAGATCGATAATTTTCACTATCACATAGCGAAATACGGGGATCATTATGAGACAAAGTAGGGATACACCATGACAATTCCTGTCGTTCCCTGAGAAAGTTCGTCCTCTCTCCTTCCCCTAACGATGGGAAGGTTGTATCATCGAAGTGACAATCCGCAATCGAGCGGTAAATAGATCACCTGTCGAAGGTTCTAAATAGCGGATAACCATTGGGGATTCGTATCCAATATAACTACTTAATCGTCTTTCAATACCCATGCACTGTGGGAGTGCAGAAGGCACAAAACTACATAACTAAATATGCATAATTGGCACTCAAGCTCGTCTGAGTCCAAAATGTAAAAATTAGGGCTTATCCAGTTACCAACTGGTATGCATAAATCGCTTGGTTAGTAGAGGGTCTAAAATGAGCGAATAAGTAAAGCTGCATGCAAGACTACATAACCCCAGACAAAAATAGGCAAATTGGTGTGCATAACCAATGCCCGAGCTACCATCTGATTCGTTCGATGGATGCCTTCGCGAGACCATTATGCATATGCTCTTGGGGATGGGATGCTTTTCGTCGCTCCCGATCGACATGCAGTATTCATCAAGTACTTTAGATGTGAACTCTCCAGCATTATCAAGTCTTATAGACCGAACATGGTGGTCAGGGTGGTGATCCCTTAGACAGATAATTCGTGCTAGAAGCTTTGCCAAAGCAGCATCTTTAAGTGGACAAGAGGACGACATCTGACCAGCATGTCGAAACGTCAACCAGAACCATAAAACATCTAAATGGTCCGCACTCTGGTTGAATCGGTCCACAAATATCTATTTGAATCCTATGTAAGAATGGGATTTTCACATCTTTAGCGTAGGACGGTCTCGCTCCTATTTTGGCTAAAGCGCAGGCTTTGCAGAAGAGACGATGTGCATTCGACAGGGTCAAACGTGTAGAACGAGAGGATGTCTCCGATGCTTTGGAGGACATAGCTTGAGGAACACCAACAAAGTTCGTTATGTGGGTTCATTGCCCGCTTCTACTTTACACGCGAAAGATGTCCGTGCAGATCATCATGTCATGACCTGGATGCCCCAATCAGTCATGCCAAAGCCTGTACGAGTCAGCGTACCAAAGTCCGTTATAGGTACTCACATAGGATTCGACAACCCTAATCATAGTGGCATACAGTCCACATGATTGACTCGTATGTTTCTCTAAGATGCGTTTTCGACCGCATTCACTAGAGGTAATATAGAGATACTCTATTCCACTCTCACAATGGGTTTCAACATGAAGTTTGTTTATACGTATATCCTTGAAGCTTTGTGAGGTTCGAGTTAGTCACTCTCAATGTATATAGAGTGTCGGTGACTGTAAAACTGTGCCATTAGGCACCAAGAACCGGGGGTGCTGCATCCTTGGATGAAGTGGGATGATCCAATCATCCTGGTCATTGATACATTATGGGCTACTACTATCAGCCTATCACTCGAGTGTTCCTTGATTCATTCGTCAAACGAGAACACGAGTAATAAAAACTCTCAAACCATAAGCGTAGGAACAATATTCGGTACTTTGAATAAAGTCAACCACTTGTATACGTAAGCAACAATAATATCTTGTTCGAAACCAAAATACATCAGACCATTATTGAAAAATATTATAACGTCTACCGATAAAATTAGTCATAGAGTGGGGCATCTAATGACTTTGGCACGTATGGTGTGATACTGCCATCGGTAAATATGAAAGTGACATTGGGGGTCATGTCATGATCGTATTCCTCTATATAGTGAGTTTCCTATTCACCGGAATCTCAATATCTCTTCTAGCTGGCTGTGAAATATTTACTTGCATGGCAGTTCGTATACCAATGGCAGCAATCTCACATTAGGAATCAACTCGTTTCTTGGGAGCCAGGAGCATCGTCTCTTCTCTCTACTTTGGAAGATTGGAAGAGCCTCCATGACCACGACCATGTCTACGACTGTCATATCCGTTGCCACCATACGAATTCATCCCATGTGGTTTGGGATTGGCACATCCAGTCCCCTATTCGTCGGGGTTCTTTCCACATTTCACTTTGCCATTACTAGCCTCGAGAATTTTGCTTTGTCTCGACAGGCCTAGCATTATCATACTCTAGCATATACTGATTCGTTAGTATAAGCACTTAAGTAGGGAAATTGGAAAGTTTTTTCTGGATCATGTCGTCTTCTATGAATTTCTTTTCACAAAAAAACGAGACGCCTTAAGGCAGGACATATCTTTTATTGAAAAATTGTTGACTCGTTATAATAAAGCAAGTGGATTTCGTCCCATTGCATGGTCAACTCAAGAAATAGTATTCTCGAAATGGCCCTTAAGGGCATCCCACAGTTCGTTGGGGATTTCAGCTAAATATATTCCTACCATAAGTTGGGGTCGAGATTTCGCCTAAGAACATCATCGTACTTTCTTTCACCTTTTAAAACGGTTCGTCGTCTGTATGAACAGAAAGTGTGGCGCTAACGTCTTAATATCAGAATCTCATCTATGGCACTCAAGTCCTTCTGAGTCCAAAATGTTGAATTTCGAACGAGTTGGATTAGCCATATTCGTAAATAAGAGAAGGAAGTGAATACGTTTCACATAATCATGAGTTCGTCCATGATAAATTATTCAATATTGGGATTATTTTGTTTAGAAGCAAGATGTGGTCATGGTTTCGATGCGATATATGAATACACATAAAGTTTCGTTATCATGGTACTACATAGGCAGCAGAAACTAGGCATTGATATCTACTAATTATGTAACCTAATTGCATGCAATATCTATAGATGCATGCAAAATATATGTATATTTATATATATAGACACATAATCCTAGTATATATCTATATACACATCATGCGATCAAATAAGTTAGACATGATATATGAGTCTTATGGCGCAATCATATATTAATTCAATTATTTAAGTAATTCGTTAGATTTGATTAAGCATGATTTAACTAAAAAAATTTATTTAATTGAATCAAATAAGGCATATGAAATAGCACATAAAGCAGATAATACGGTTAATAGGATTGTGTACCTTGTACGAAAGAGATGATTCTTTCTTAAGACAAACCTTCAATTTGCTTGGTGAAATTTGCGGTCTTCATTCCAATCGCTGTTTGTATCATGTTAGTTCCTCCCCAAATGAAATTAAAAGATTCAATTGAAAAATATATAAAAATAAGGGACTTAGATTTATGTTTATCAAACAAAAATAATATAATTAATTTGATAATATTTTTATTAAAGAAAAGAAAAGGGAGAAGCAAATGTCCTCATTTCTCCTCATTTCCGTCCTCTCTCCTTCTGGAATTTTTTTTTATTCTTCCTCTGCAGACGGTACAGGATATGGCCTGGTATGATGAATCTAAGGCCTTGACTCCGGCGGCTAGGGTTGCAGGAGAGAGCTGGATGGGATGGCATTTGTCTTGGAGGTCGGGATGGGAGCGGGGTTGTGAGATCCGATCTATGCGTGGTGGTTGTTGACTCCGGTTGTGGGATGGTCGGATCTACGGCGGTTAGGTTTTCAATCGGGTAAGATGATGCGCGGCGGTGATGGGGGCAAGGAAGACCGACGGATCGAATCAGGGAAGACGACGGCTGTTCGAAATTAGGGTTTTAAGATTTTTTTTAGACGATTTTTCTTGCTCTCAGTCGGTAGACTACGTGCTGATAACGTGTTGTAGAGAAAGAACGTAATACAAGAATTAGGGCAGAAGATGTATCCATTCTCATTAATAGGGTCCCTTTAAATAGGGAGAGATTACATGTTCTGGGATATTCTAACAGGCCTAGCCCTATACTAGTTGGGAGAAGCCCAATATCCTGTAGACTAAGGCACACACTGTGTATTTACTTTAACAAGGATCATATTTTTTTTAACCTCCCTTCTTTTCACATCGACCTACTCGGTCAACTCTTTCATTTTTTCCTACCTATCCCTCCCCCTGCGGCCAAACACCCCACCAGCACCCTCCCCCTTCTTCTTCTTCAACCGTGCTCAATGAACAGCAGAAAGATCGACCAGATGGAGGGAGTTCGAGGAGGTGGTGAATCTCCGGCATGATTCTCGTCCGACCTGTTGGCAGCGGGTCATGCGAGCTTGGTTTGCACAAATCATCATGCGGAGGCAAGTTTGATGGTGCCGATGCGTCGCGAAGCTCGAGGAGGAAGGAGTTTTAGGCCGGGGTTTGTGGTTATGATCCAATACATAGTGTTCAGCTAGCTGGGTCTTCTTCCGACGAGGTGGAGCTCAAGGAATCGACGGTAGGTTTTCTTCAGTCTCCGGCGACGGACTTGATTTTCATATCAGATGTGGGTCGATGAGTGGTGTTCCGGTGAGCTAAGAGTTACAACAACCGGAGATGGCTTTTGACAGAAGTCAACTACTTGAGTTGAGTTTTCCGGCGGTCGGATGACTTTAGATCTGAACGGCCGGGGTGAACGGAGGCGAGCTGATGGAGTGTGGGTAGTTTTCGGAAGTGATGTTCTTCCTATTGGAGAGTTGATGGGTTGCAAGATCCGGGTTCGGTTCGGGTTCTGGCTCGGGCTCAGCATTGGCGTGTGTATGTTCGCATGGCCGGACTTGAGCATAGGCCCAAGTAGGGCCGTCTAAAAGGTTCATGGTTAGTGGTTTTAATCGGAACCGAACCGAACCGACGTGGTTCCGGTTAACCGAGAGCCACTATTTGTGGTTAGGGTGCGATTTGTGGTTCCTACTTCAAAAAAAATATGGTTAGTGGTTAACCGGAGCCGAATGGTTCCAGAACCACAGAACCACAAACCAAAATTATGATAAATTAATAAATTATAATTATATATTTTTATCCTAAAAAGAAATTCAATTGAATGAATAATATATAAATTAATTACACCCACATCATTTCTCCATTTGTGATTGTTTTGCGTTTTAATTGTTAGATTTATGGATTAATTTTGACTTATAGTTGTTGGATTTATGGATTAATTGTGTTGTTATATTATTTTTATTTTAAAAGATTAATTTTAGCATTTTAGAATTGATTATTTCAGTTTTTTTCGGATCAAAAAAAGAAAAACGGTTTTTAAGGTTAACCGAACCGGAACCATATATAATCGGTGTGGTTCCGGTTAACCGAAATTTAAAGTGGTGCGGTTAGTGGCTCCTATTTTAAGGCGTTTATGGTTCTGGTTAACTGAAAATTGTGGTTCGGTTAACCGGAACCGAACCACGCGACACCCCTAGGCCCAAGCCTAGGACCCATAAATTTTGAGGTCCCGTTTCTTTTTACTATTAATACAATCTTATGCGAGAGAGAATGTAGAAAAGAACAGAAAAAGAAACACAATATCTTTCAAAAATAAAAACAACTCCGCGTGCTGTTGCCGTTCGGTGTTCTCCCCAAAAATTCGATCGAAGTCGAACGCTCAGAGTACAGAATCAAGTTTTCTAGAGTGAGATCTTTCTCAAGAGGTGACGATAAGTTTAAAAAAAATTTCTAGTGAGTTTTTACTTCTTTATTGTTCACGTAGACATGGATTGATTTTAATTTTTGTTGCTTCCGTTCTGTTAGGAATTGATTATCTAATTTATTGTCTAATTTTTGTTGCTTTCATTCTATTAGATGATTTTAATTTTTGTTGCTTTTGTTATGTTCTTTGTTGATTAAATAATTTGCTATTGTGATTAGCTCATAATTGGAGTAAACATTTAGCATATTGAACTAGGACTTTTGTTATTTGAATGAGAAGCTTTAGCTTTTATTTGGTTGTTGCTTTGATTTTAAATATTTGGATGTTGCATATCGAAAGCAATGTTAGTTCTTTGTTTTTTTATTGTTATGCTTGCAGTCGTATTTTTCAAATAAAAAGTCGAGAGCAATAGATGTCCTGCATTATTTAAAGAGGGTGAATTGCTTCCTCAATGCTTATATTTCGTACAAGATCTTGTTAATCATACCGATTATGGTTGCATCAGTTAAAAGATCTTTCTTGAAGTTGAAGTTGATTAAGACCTATTTACGATCAACTATGTTGCAGGATAGGTTGAATGGATTGGCTATGTTATCAATTGAAAGAAAATTAGTTGATCAGTTAGATTACACATATTTGATAAATACTTTTGCGTCTAAAATTGCTCGACATGTTGTATTTAGATAAGATATGAAACTTTTTCTCTATTTCAACTAATCATTATTGTATTTTCTATTATATTTATTTATTTCTTACTTCTTAAGTGCCCAATTTTTTACTTTCGCCTAGGGTATTGTGAAGCACAGGACCGGCTCTGTATGTTCGTGTGTGTCTATGTGTATGTCTTTTATGTGTGTGTTTGTTTGCAGGCTGGTGTGTCTGTATGTGAGTTGTGATTGAATGTGTGTAGACTCTATGTTTTTGTGTGTGACAACAACAACATTAAAACAACAATATTACCCAATGTCTCAACCGCTCCCGCAAAAAGCAGGGTAAGGGGGGATCAGATGTACGCAGCTTTACACCCGTCTTAATACAGAGAGGCTTTTTCCGGATGATCCAAAATGAAAATCGCATCGAGAATTGCATGGAACGACTAGTACTTCATGAGAAAAAGAACTGCAGCCACTTTAGTGAGTCATTTTGTTTTATTCCATTATTAAGGAGTCTTTGGCTCCATTGGAAACAATGGAATATATGAGTTGTGTGTGAGTTGTGTGCAAATGTGTTTTTTGTGTGTTTTTTATTTGCAGGATGATGTGTGTGTGTTGTGTGTGTCTGTGTGCGTGTCTGTGTGTGTATATGTATGTATGTATGTATATATGTATGTATGTATGTATGTGTGTGTGTTACATATATGTATATATTTATATATTATATGTGTGTGTAAGTATGTGCCGTATGTGTGTGTGAGTAGGTGCCGTATGTGTGTGTGTGTGCAGGTCTGTACCGTGTGTGTAATACCCGGTTGTAATTCAGTCATTATCATTCAGTAATTTCATTCGGTGATTGTCACTCAGTGGATTTTCACTCAATTATAATCATTCATCAATCATGTTCATTCACCGTGTTCACCGTTCGGAAAAACTTCGAGTGGTGTATCGTTATTGTTCATTGTTTCAACTTTCCTCATATGAGTTCGACTTTGTTAGATCACCATTAATTTTTGGTAACTCCAAAAATTCTAAATCTTTGCAATATTATAGAGCATCGAGTTAGCTTTCCAATGGTTTAAACGGTGAGTCAATCAGAGTCCGGACGAGAGAGTTATGGTCGTTTTAGCTCAACCGCTCATTGGCCGGTCACTGCCGAACGAACTCGGCCGTGTCGTCCGACACGGCCCGTGCCGTACTCGTCCGGAGAGTGCCGGTGTTCGCCTCAGACCCGACCGTCGCTCGGCACGGCCGAGTCGAACCCTTCCGGATAAGCGTAACCGGCCGCCAAAGACGCCCGACCGTGTCGCCTCGCACGGCCGAGTCATGCCGAAGTCATTGCCGGACGGGTCATCGCCGGGAGGCCCTTCGCGCCGCGACCGTGTCGGGCAGACACGGCCGAGTCACTGTCGCCAACTGCCGGCCAGTGACACGACCGCGTGCCGATCGGCACGGCCGTGTCCGGCAGCACCAACTCCTATAAATTCATTTTTTCAAGATTTCACCATTTTTCTTCCTTTTCTTCACCTTCAACCGAGAGTTAAGGCTTGAGGGAGGGTTTTTCCTTCACAAATCATTTGGGTGTTTGATTTTTTCATCTCCTTTCGATCGTGTAGCCGGATAATCAATCTAACGCGTGTTCTTGATTAAAGCACTTGGATCATCAAGAGGTAATTCCTTCAACACTTCGGACTTCGATTTTGTGTTGAAATAGGATGTTTTGGACGTTATAATCATGATATATGAAGGGATATGTATATGATTATGAGTTTGTATAAGGATTCATTGGATTATTGAGGGTTTATTCAAGAACACTTTGAATATCGAGTTGGAGTTGGGGATTTTCGACTAATTGTTGTTATAATCACATTTTTGGATATTCATAACGGATTATTGATCGTATTGGAGATGTTTTGTTGGTTTGAAACACTTCTTGGGGATTTTGATATTGGGATATCGAGGTTTGATTGTAAACAATCGGAGTTTGGATACAACGTATTCGATATAATGCCCCAATGAACTTAGTTTAATCGTATCGACGTTTTAAGTTCGTTATATTCGTGTTTAATTCGTATATTGATCGGATTGTCGGTAATTGTATTGAATTAAGGTTGTTCGTGCGACCGACACTTCATTTAGGACGTTGTTCGTGGACGGACATTCTTCATCGGTGTTGAGTAAGTTAATTCTTACTCGGTTAAAAGGATATTCATACCTTTTGTTGTTGATCATTCATAATCATAACTCATTCATCATTGTATTAATCATATTGAGACTTGTAATTGTTGAACAATCACATCATTAACGGGAACGGCGCCCAACCATTCCATTAAAACTATCAATCACTTCATTATCACTTTCGTATCGGTGAGTCATTCTTGACTTTGTCGGATTATTATTATTATTTGATATTCATTATGGTCATTCTTGTTCATATGACCTTCTGGGTTCATATTGCGTGGCCGGGTGCGGATGTGTGGAATTTTTAGTCGGGCACGTGATGGCCATGTATTGGGAGTGATACATTGGACTGTGCACACGGTAACGATTACCTCCGTGAGACTAATTAGGTACAAGGACGGGTGTGTCCGGTCATCCGTCTTGTACACTTGCACAGAACACTACGGGCGTACTATGATACTCTTCTTCAGCGTAATTCATAACTAAGGATATTTCATAACTTCAGTTAAATCATGTTTGTGTATTTTCAACCCTTGAGGATTGTTGTTCTGCTTAATCGACCCGGCCGGGATTTTGTTTTTCAGGTCATGGCAAGGCAAACGCACGGGAATAGCATGTTGATGTCGAGGAGTCCTAGTGATACTAGTAGGGGGCCCCGATCTTTCAGTTATTCTTGTTATTGTCCTTTATTTTCCGCTGCAGACTTTCATTTGAATACTCCGTTTCATTCAGTGTTGTGTATTGTATCTTCATATAAAATACACTAGTATTCGGTATTGTCCTGGTGTGTTGTAACTAAACTCCTCGTCGGAGTAATTATTGCTGTTATGTAGTTCGGTACTACATTTATCTTGTGTAATTCATTCATTTTCATTTGCCTGGTGGTTCCTTGGGGATCTACAGACCGTAATATCCGCCTAGTTTGGGGTGTTACAGAGTTGGTATCGGAGCGTGGTTTTGAATACTACCTTCCGAGTCATGTCTTATTTGAAATCATCGTCATCGACTAGTATCATTGGACTTTCGCCACGTGTGACTGTGCAAATGCCGAGCCAATCGACCGGAAGAATCGTAAGATTTCTAACGCCATGGTATAATTTCTCGCAATAGTCATTCATTCATCATTCATCAATTAACAATCCTCAAACATCATCATTCATTATGATCGACGATCATATTAACTCATTAATCACTTAATTCATTTCAATACTCGATTAATGATCGTGACGATCATATTAACTCATTAATCACTTAATTCATTTCAATACTCAGTTAATGATCAGGACGATCATATTAACTCATTAATCACTTAATTCATTTCAATACTCAGTTAATGATCAGGACGATCATATTAACTCACTAATCACTTAATTCATTCCAATACTCAGTTAATGATCAGGACGATCATGTTAACTCATTAATTACTCAATTCATTTCATTACTAAGTTGTCAATCTGGATGATCATATTATCAATCTTGTTAAGTTAATCAAGATAATCATTTTAAGAATTTCATCAGATAATCATGTAACTTCAGTAAATCATACATATAATCACTAAGTTAGAGCATGTATACTCATTTTCATCATCTCATGACATAATCATAACGTGCTAATCATGCGGGAAATATAATCATTATGCGACCTTCCTACTTCAGTATGGAGAGAACTGTCAGGGGATGCACGGGGAGAGGCCGCGGTGCGAACCGAAACCCGAGAAATAATCACTCGCTGCCGAGAAATCGTGCCCAGGACTCGGCTCGATCAGAAGATGTTCGGGCTGATCCACTTACTTTTATACAGGCCATGATGACCCATGTGCAGTTGCTCAATCATCATTGCGCCACTCTGACCGGATTAATCGAGAGAACTCTCCCGTATGAGCCAGCTGCTAAGGAAAGTGCTGAACAACAACCTTCATTTATCAGTAAGAAATCAACGAAGCGTAATCAATCCGAAGGCGGTCAGTCATCCTTCAAGAAGCCTCGTGTGAGTCCTATCGTTTCTGAGCGACCTCCTACGGCGCATAATCGTGCGGGATCTCATTCCCGAGCGCCGATCGCCATCACTGTTTCAATTGTGGAACGCCGGTCATTTCAGCACCGAGTGTCTCAAACCGTCTATCACGTGCTATAATTGTGGGAATTTTGGGCATAAGGCCCGTTTTGCCGAAAGGACTCCAAGTCGGCTCGGTGGCATCTCAGCCCAAGCAACCAAGCTTAATCGAGATCGCTTTGTCATCGCTGTTTAAGATAATGGAAGCAAATAGAGTTGGAGCTCGTATTTATCAAAGTGGAGCGTCCGGTCGGGACCGGCAAGTCCTGCATTCATATGATGAGGAGGATCGACGATCCGGTGGTCCGAATGATTTCAGGTATACTCGTAATTTTATTTCAACTTGTGTGTACCTTTTGATGCTGGTACACCGCATTCATTCATTTTCGAATCATGCTTGAATAGACTTATTTCGGGATAGTCCTATTGCTTGTGGACCTCATACCATCGGTCTACCTGACGATGGAAGAATTTTCGGAATCATACCTAAGTAAGCTTAGTAACCGCGATTGGTTGATGGACCTAATCGTGGTGAATTTATCTTAGGACGATGTAATTTCAGTATTAGTTGGTTTAACCGTCTTGATACTATCCTCAGTATTTGTTAGCGTTTGGTCGCTATCTTTCCGTCGTTGGTTGTCGAATGTGTGCTTCAGGGAAGTAATCCCCGTTGTTCCAGTAGAATTTCTATTATGACGAAAACAGAGAAATTCCGCAATCGAACTATCCAATCATTCATTGTATCATTTTCATCGATTGACCTTTCTAAGGCAATCGAGTTATTCAATCATTTCTTGTATCATTTCCATCGATTGGATTTTCTAAGACAATCGAGTTATTCAATCATTTCTTGTATCATTTCCATCGATTGGATTTTCTAAGACAATCGAGTCATTCAATCATTCATTGTATCATTTTCATCGATTGACCTTTCTAAGGCAATCGAGTTATTCAATCATTCCTTGTATCATTTCCATCGATTGACTTTTCTAAGACAATCGAGTCATTCAATCATTCATTGTATCATTTTCATCGATTGGCCTTTCAAAGGCAATCGAGTTATTCAAACATTCTTTGTATCATCTTCATCGATTGGCCTTTCTAAGGCAATCGAGTTGTTCAATCATTATTGGTATCTCTTTTTATCGATTGACCATTCTAGGGCGATCGAAATGTTCAATCACTCGTGGTATCATTGTCATCGATTGACGATGTATTTCCAGACGAGTTATCTGGTTGCCTTCACATAGAGTAAGGGAATTCAGGAGTGAGTTGGAGCCGGTACGTCCCCTTTATCGAAGGCACCGTATCGGATGACCCCGACCAGAATGCAGGAGTTGAAGATTCAACTTGAGGAATAATTCGAGAAAGGTCATCTCCGACCGATTGCGTCCCCGTGAGGAACACCAGTGTGATCTGTCAAGGAGAAGGATGGCTCGTCTCGTGTGTGTATTAATTACCAAGAGTTGAACAGGGCAATGATCAAGAGTAGTATCCTTTACTTCGTATTGATGATCTTTTAGATCAACTTCAGGGAGTTTCAGTATTTTCCAAGATCGACTTAAGATCTGGATATCACCAGTTGCGGATTCGAGAGTTGGATATCGCGAGGACAGCGTTTCATACACGCTATGGTCATTATGAGCTCGTAGTTATGCCGTTCGGGCTAACTATTGCACCTGTGGTATTCATGGAGTTAATGAATCGGGTTTTCATCGACTTTTTAGATCAGTTGTTGTTGTCTTCATCGACGACATTTTGATTTATTCTCTTAGCCGAGAGGAACACGAGGTTCATTTTCTTCAGGTTCTCGACGTGTTGAGACGAGAGCAACTTTATGGAAAGTTTTCCAAATGTTCTTCAGGTTCTCGACGTGTTGAGACGAGAGCAACTTTATGGAAAGTTTTCCAAATGTGAGTTCTGGAGGTCCGAAGTGACCTTCTCGGGCATGTAATTTCGTCTGACAGAGTTCGTGTCGACCCTCAGAAGTCGGAGACTATCCGAGATTGGCAACCTCCGAAAGATATTAATTAAAAATCCGATGTTTCCTCGGATTAGCTGGTTAATTATCCAACCCACGACCTGGAACTAGCAGCCGTGGTGTTCGCTTTGAAAATTTGGCGTCGTTACCTTTATGGCGTCACCTTTCAGTTATTCACCAATCACAAGAGTTGAAGGATATATTTACTCACAAGGAGTTAATTATGCGACAGAGGCGGTGGTTGGAACTAATCAAAGATTTTGATATCGAGATCCTTTACCACCCGGGCAAGGCGAACGTTGTCGCCGACGCTTTGAGTCGTAAGTCCGTTCAGGAGCAAATGCTTGCTCGTTTAACAGTTCAGAAGGAGCTTCAGCAGGAATTCCTTAGAACCGAGATCGAAGCCTGGCTTCAGCGAATTCAGGGTCAGCTTTGTATGTTAGAGATTTCATCGTCACTTGAGGAGGTAATCAGAGAGAATCAGAGTTCATACCCTTCATTGTTGCGCATACGTGAAGATGTGGCTCAGGGGAAAGCCCCTGGATTCGTGATCCACGAGGGTGTACTTTTGAGATTTAAGAATCGGATGTGTGTACCGGCGAATGATGAGTTATAAAAAACTCGATTTTGAGAGAAGCTCATGCTACCCCTTATTCTGTTCATCCGGGGTCCAGCAAGATGTATAAGGACTTGAAACAAAATTACTGGTGGAGTAATATAGAGCGAGAAGTCGCAGAAATTGTTTCGAGATGCTTAACCTGTCAACAAGTTAAGATTGAACATCGGCGACCGGCGGGTATGCTGAAACCTCTCCCTATTCAGTGGAAGTGAGAAGACATTTCCATGGATTTCATTACGAGTTTGCCGACGAGACGTCGTGGCATGAATACGATCTGGGTGATTGTGGACCGCTTAACTAAATCAGCTCAATTCCTTGAGATCAAGGATACGTGGGGTCCCGAGAGACTGGCATAGTTATTCATAATGGTGATAGTAAGACTTCACGGTACTCATATGATTATAGTTTCCGTTCGTGACGTTCGATTTGTGTCTCATTTTTGGAAATCAGTTCATCGTGCTATGTGAACTCAGCTTAATATCAGTACTGCATTTCATCCTCAGTCCGACGGACAATCAGAGAGAACTATTCAGACATTAGAAGACATGTTGAGAGCTTGCGTCCTCGATTGGAAGGACGATTGGGAAGCCCAACTACCGTTGATCGAGTTCACGTATAATAATAGTTGGCATGCTTCCATGAAGATAGCACCTTACGAGGCCTGGTACGGTCGTCGTTTTCGATCTCCTTTGTGTTGAGATGACTTGTCGAATCAATCGGCACCGAGCCCAATATGCTTATAGCCGCCCGGGAGAAGGTAGCTTTGATCAAGAGTCGTATGTTGACTTCGAGTCGATGTAAATCATATGCGTATAATCGCCGCCGACCACTAGAGTTCGAGACGGGTGACCATGTTTTGGTCAAGGTATTCCGTAGTCGAGGTATTGTCCGCTTCGAAAACGGAGAAGTTGAGCCCAAAATTCATTGAACCGTTTGAAATTTTGGATCGAGTAGGCGTGTTAGCTTATCGATTGGCTTTACCTCCGATTTGAGCCGAATTCATAATGTGTTTCATGTCTCTCGATTGCGGAAGTTTGTTGCCGACCCGAGTCACATACTTCGACGAAATCGAGATCGCGGATGAGCATTCGTACGAGGAGCGTCTGCACGAGTGTTGGAGCGGCGAATCAAACAGCTTGAGAAATAAGTCGATTCCTTTGGTCAAGATTCAAAGGGTCCAGACTGAGTCGAAGAGGCCACCGGGAAACCGAGGAGAATATGCGAGAGTTATCCCGAGTTGTTTGACCCTTAGTTTCGAGGACGAAACTCTTTTAAGGGGGAGTATGTAATACCGGTTGTAATTCATCATTATCATTCAAGAATTTCATTCGGTGATTGTCACTCGTGGATTTTCACTCAATTATAATCATTCATCAATCATGTTCATTCACCGTGTTCACCGCTCTAAAAACTTCGAGTGGTGTATCGTTATTGTTCATTGTTTCAACTTTCCTCATATGAGTTCGACTTTGTTAGATCACCATTAATTTTTGGTAACTCCAAAAATTCTAAATCTTTGCAATATTATAGAGCATCGAGTTAGCTTTCCAATGGTTCAAACGGTGAGTCAATCGGAGTCCGGACGAGAGAGTTATGGTCGCTTTAGCTCAACCGCTCATTGGCCGGTCATCGCCGAACGAACTTCGGCCGTGTCGTCCGACACGGCCCGTGCCGTACTCGTCCGGAGAGTGCCGGCACCGCCTCAGGACCCGACCGTGTCGTCTCGCACGGCCGAGTCGAACCCTTCCGGATAAGCCGTAACCGGCCGCCAAAGACGCCCGACCGTGTCGCTCGCACGGCCGAGTCATGCCGAAGCCGTCGGACGGGTCACTGTCGGGAGGCCCTCCGCGCCGCGACCGTGTCGGCGAGGACACGGCCGAGTCACTGCTGCCAATCGTCGGCCAGGTACACGACCGTGCCGATCGGCACGGCCGTGTCGGCAGCGCCAACTCTATAAATTCATTTTTTCAGCATTTCACCCATTTTTCTTCCTTTTCTTCACCTTCAACCGAGAGTTAAGGCTTGAGGGAGGGTTTTTCCTTCACAAATCATTTGGGTGTTTGATTTTTTTCATCTCCTTTCGATCGTAGCCCGGATAATCAATCTAACGCGTGTTCTTCGATTAAAGCACTTGATCATCAAGAGGTAATTCCTTCAACACTTTGACTTCGATTTTGTGTTGAAATAGGATGTTTGACGTTATAATCATGATATATGAAGGGATATGTATATGATTATGAGTTTGTATAAGGATTCATTGATTATTGAGGGTTTATTCAAGAACACTTTGAAAATCGAGTGGGAAATGGGCAGTTTCGACAAATTGTAGTTATAATCACATTTATGGAAATTCATAACGGATTATTGATCGTATTGGAGATGTTTTGTTGGTTTGAAACACTTCTTGGGGATTTTGATATTGGGATATCGAGGTTTGATTGTAAACAATCGGAGTTTGGATACAACGTATTCGATATAATGCCCCAATGAACTTAGTTTAATCGTATCGACGTTTTAAGTTCGTTATATTCGTGTTTAATTCGTATATTGATCGGATTGTCGGTAATTGTATTGAATTAAGGTTGTTCGTGCGACCGACACTTCATTTAGGACGTTGTTCGTGGACGGACATTCTTCATCGGTGTTGAGTAAGTTAATTCTTACTCGGTTAAAAGGATATTCATACCTTTTGTTGTTGATCATTCATAATCATAACTCATTCATCATTGTATTAATCATATTGAGACTTGTAATTGTTGAACAATCACATCATTAACGGGAACGGCAGTTCCAACCATTCCATTAAAACTATCAATCACTTCATTATCACTTTCGTATCGGTGAGTCATTCTTGACTTTGTCGGATTATTATTATTATTATTTGATATTCATTATGGTCATTCTTGTTCATATGACCTTCTGGGTTCATATTGCGTGGCCGGGTGCGGATGTGTGGAATTTTTAGTCGGGCACGTGATGGCCATGTATTGGGAGTGATACATTGGACTGTGCACACGGTAACGATTACCTCCGTGAGACTAATTAGGTACAAGGACGGGTGTGTCCGGTCATCCGTCTTGTACACTTGCACAGAACACTACGGGCGTACTATGATACTCTTCTTCAGCGTAATTCATAACTAAGGATATTTCATAACTTCAGTTAAATCATGTTTGTGTATTTTCAACCCTTGAGGATTGTTGTTCTGTTTAATCGACTTTACTGGGATTTTGTTTTTCAGGTCATGGCAAGGCAAATGCACGGGAATAGCATGTTGATGTCGAGGAGTCCTAGTGATACTAGTAGGGGCCCCCGATCTTTCAGTTATTCTTGTTATTGTCCTTTATTTTCCGCTGCAGACTTTCATTTGAATACTCCGTTTCATTCAGTGTTGTGTATTTTATCTTCATATAAAATACACTAGTATTCGGTATTGTCCTGGTGTGTTGTAACTAAACTCCTCGTCGGAGTAATTATTGCTGTAATGTAGTTCGGTACTACATTTATCTTGTGTAATTCATTCATTTTCATTTGCCTGGTGGGTCCCAGTTGGGGATCTACGGCACTGTAATATCCGCCTAGTTTGGGGTGTTACAGTGTGTGTGTTGTATATATGTGTGTGTGTGTATATATATATAAGGAATGATAGGGACACATCTCTCCAACCACACTCCATACACACTCGTACTTTATGGGGTTGTATCGTATGCTTTACAGATAAAATAATAATAATAATAATAATATTATAATAAATTTTATCTGTAAAGCATACGGTACAACTCCATAAAGCACGAATGTATATGGGGTGTGGTTGGGGAGGTGTGTCCCTATCATTTCTCTCACACACACACACACATGTATATATATATATATATTTATGTGAGTAATGTATATGACTCAATATATATAAATATATATAAAAGATGTGTGTGTGTATGAGTAATTGTGGTGGTGTATGTGTTAGTGTTAAAATTATTGATGGGGAAGGCGTAGGCGTAGATCAAGGTTTTGATAATTTGGTCTACGAGCGGAGTAGTGTATTTCGACCTATGGAGTGGGACTGAGTTCCGAGTTCGTATTCGGGGCAATCTTTCAGGAATTAACTGTATGATGCGACCCCCACACGACACGCCATGGTAACCGACACCGCTAGATGAATTCGTTCCCAAGATGTTTCCAAAATAAACAAAATGGGGCTTTACTTCCAAACCTCTACGTGACACGTCGTAGCAACTTGGAAGGGGTCGAATATAAATACTAACACATTGCACTTGATAAGTATATAAATCACACAAGGGATGTTTTGGAGACACACTCAACAAAACAAGAAAGCACTCACAAAGTTTTTTTAATACAAATACTCTCAAATTTCATAAAATCTTTGGTGTCCTCTTACAATGAAACTTCAAGGCTATTTATAGCGAAAATCTTACACCTAACTCTAGTGTGAACAAGAAAACTACTAAGAAACCTACAAAATAGAAAAATCAATATTAAAAATCCTAAAATTTGATACAAAGTCAGTCAACACATGTTTAGGAGACAACATATCAAAAACCAAGACTTTAAGGTGTGAAAACAAGGACAACAAGTCACCATAAATCTGATGCTGTCTGTTTTGTCATTTATGGGCCCCAGTTGTTCTGAATTTGGTCCTATGGTCTTTATAAGATTTGTAGCTCTCTTTCTTAGCTTTCCATATCCACTTGAATCACCTGAATCGGATCTCATACGAGTAAGTTATGGCCAAAATATGAGACTGCTGCGTGTGAGCCTTACGCGCGGGAATTTGCATCCTTGTTTGTTTGTTCGTCTTTTCCTATCATCTTCGACTTTAATATTACATGACTTGATTATATACAACCCAAAATATAACAAATACAACTCAATAAATACAACTCAAATTAAAATACACCAAGATAAAATAAACGAAAAACTTATTGTTCAACAACTTCGATACTACTCACGAATTTGTTGTCCTTGATAACATAGTTATTTTTAAACATATCAATGACGAGTGTCGATAAATTATTTTTGAACTTCTTTGATCGAGACCTCGTTATTGGTCCAGTCGGCATGCTAAGTCCTCATCCGAGTTCTTCATAATATCTTGATTCACATCATTCCCCCGTTCCTCAAAAGGATTCGTCCTCGAATCTGAAATTTCAAAAGGACTTAAGTCAGCGACATTGAAAGTAGTGGAAACATTATACTCACTAGGTAGATCTACTTTATAGGCATTGTCGTTAATCCGCTCTAAGATATGGAATGGTCCATCTCCCCTTGGCATTAGCTTCGATTTTCTTTGAATGGGAAATCGTTCTTTCCTCAAATGAACCCAAACCCAATCACCTGGTTCAAAGAGCACATGTTTGCGTCCCGTGTTCTTCATCCTTGCATTGTGTTCGTTGCGCTTCTCAATTTGTTCACGAACTTTGGCATGTAATTGCTTCACCATTTTCGCATTTTTCTTGCCATCAAGGTTACTCCTGTCATCTATTGGAATAGGCAACAGGTCTAAAGGAGTTATTGGATTAAAACCATACACGATTTGGTAAAGATGTTTCCTAATTTTTCAAATTTTTGTTAACAATAGTTCGCAACCATTGACCAAGCGTTCGGTTAACAATCTCGGGTTGACCATCGGTTTGGGGATGACATGTTGTAGAATAAAGCAATTTCGTCCCCAATTTTGCCCATAAGACTCTCCAAAAATGACTCAAAAATTTTGTATCTCTATCGGACACGATGCTTTTGGGCATACCATGCAAACGAACAATTTCTTTGAAAAAGAGATTAGCGATATGTGTGGCGTCATCTGTTTTATGGCATGCAATGAAGTGGCCATTTTGCTAAATCTATCAATTACAACAAAAATGGAGTCAAAACCGAATTTCGCCCTTGGTAATCCTAATACAAAGTCCATAGAAAGATCGACCCAAGGTTCGGAAGGTGTAATATCCGCAATTTTCAATTTTCGATAAATTTATTTTTCGGCCGGAGTCCGTTTTGACGACTCTCTCATGACCGTTTCATCATTTCGAGAATGATTAATTCTGCACTTTTTGTCATCCGAGTTCGTTTCGGTATCGTTTTGTTGAGTTCCGAGCTTTTTAGCGACTTTTCCGCACTTGAGTTCGATTCTTGCGAATCTCGTCCGAAACTGTTGTTTTGAGTTTCTCGTAAGTTCATTTAATGTTATTATTCATGTTGCGAGCTTTGGTTTGGTGTTTCGATCGCGTATCGTGATTTTCGGACGTTTTGGGCCATTTTCGTAATTTCCCAAAGTTTTGGGTAATTACTTCCGTTGTCGAATTACGAGCCTTCGGGTGGTCGGAATCGTGTGTTCTCTTAGTGCTCGGATTCGTATTTGCGAGTACTTCGTAACCGTATCTTCGATTCGTACTCAGGTTCGGGTTTCGGGGTCGTTCGGGCCGTCGGAGTTGGTCCCGGCCGAGTCATGGCCGGGCATGCTGGGGCCAGCACCTCGCCGAGTAACGTGCGGTAGTGCTCGGCCGCTACGCACGTAAGTCCGTTACGCACGTAAGGCCCTGGCCGTAACGCACGTAACGCTTACGGCATTTCGAGCAGTGTGTTCGGCCATGGCCGGTCACGTCGTAAGCCATGGCGATTACGTCGTAACCCGTGGCGATCGGCCTATTTAAGGCCTGGCAGTGTATTTTTCACCCAGTTCCTCATTCCTTTTCTTCCCGTACACGGCTGTGGGTGTATATATCATGGAGCCATGATGTTCTTTCAATCCATGAAGTTTTGAGGCTCCTATCATCAATCATCCCTCCTATAACATCCTCCGATCTACCGAATCAGGTCAGATTTCCTAGAAATCTAGTTTTGGGGAATTTAGGTATTTTGGTTGTTTTCGTCCGATTAATCCGATTTAATTTAGGGTTATGATGGATTGATGATTATTTAGATATATTATATCATTTCCTTTATTATTCCATGGTTGGATCGTATCGATTCGTTGATTTGGTCGAGTTCTTGATCGACGCCTTGAAGGTGTCCGGTAAAATGTCATAGAGGGGTTTTCGGGCGTTTTACGATTATTCTTCCTCGTATGATCGATGATTTATTGATTATATGTTGTTAGGGTCGAATTCTTGTGAAGAACTCGAGTCGGAACCCTTCCGTTCGTCATTTTCTTCAAGCTTCTCGATCGTGGGTGTATTCTTTTCCTTCGCCGGGGAATCGTAGGCGTTCGAGGTGTCCCGACTGAGCCGTGATTGTAGGAGTGTCCGGTATCGATTATCGAGGCAAGTATCTTGCCCATACATTACGTGTTTTGTGGATATTATAGTTGTTAATCGTCGATATGTGCTAAATAAATATTAATAACTATTTTTCAAAAGAATCGATATACTTTCCAATACTTCCTTAAAAGTTGACTCGTATGATTTCGTTGTTAAATGTTCTTGTATAAGTATGTGTAGGGTATCGTTTTGTGTGATTATGACATTGTAGATTTATAGTTTAACTTTCCTTGAGGTATGTGTGGAACATATGCCTATTGATGATCCTGTGACATTGTGTCGTTCACCGTGGTTGGAAAGGTACTTTCCCTCGTTGCTATGTTATTGGTACTAGCTGCATCATTGGAATTCTAACATGAGTCGTATCGTTACTTGGTCGTGAGTATATGTTGGATGAACTGGCCATTCTAGTAAGGTACCTCGACTATATATACTGTGATTGACCTTCGAGGCTTGTGGTTTGCAACTGTGATTTTGGAACGTGTGTGTGTGTTGTTCCTTCCACCCGGAGTGTCCGACGGGATGTCTGTTGGTCGTTACTAAGGGGTACGGCCACTAAGTGGACTTGGGTGCGTGTGTGGATGAACTTCCACAGGTGTCCGACGGGATGTCCGGGGGTCGATACTAAGGGTACGGCCGCGAAGTGGTTTCCCACCGGAGTGTCCGACGGGATGTCCGGGGTCGATACTAAGGGGTACGCGGGTTACCAGTTGTGGTTTTCATTTTGAGGATGACGTTGATGTTTTCGTTAATTGTGATATTGTCCGGAGTATCACAATGCTTTGTGCTTGGGGTCGAGAGACATTATATATCGAGTCCTGGTGCTTGGCTAGAATGGCATAGGATTAATGTGTTATGTGTAATGTGCACTTGTAAGTGAATTGAAGTGGATGATCGGGTCGTGGACCCTGTGTTTTGTGACCGGAATGGTTGGGTCGTGGACCCCGTATTTTGTTAAACGGATTTGTATTTTGAAAAATGAACTTTGGGGCTGTGACCCTAAATGGCTTTCGAGGAATTTAGAACATTTTCAATTTTTAATGTTTTCAAAACTCCCGAGATTTGGAAGTGTTTTCAAAGTGCTTACTTACTTCGTTTCTACTTTCAAGACTTGAACTATTTTTAACTAATTATACCTCGGGAAGTCTTTCGTTGTATTCTCGGAATGCGTTGTGTATGGCTCGTATTTGCACTTTATACTTGCACTAGCGAAACAGTGGAGTTTTGCTAACCCCCGAGTAATCGGGGGGTGGATATCTGTATTGTGTCCAGGTATATGCAGGGTTTCGGGAGCAAGACACAGGATCGGCACGAGGGATGATGAAAGACGAATGATACTAATCACACGAAGGCCAGTTTTGGGTTCAGTTAGTCGGAGTCCATTGTATTGTCTTTTCCGCTGTCTTATTGTTCGTTGTTGCAAGCATTTTACCCTTGTGTGGGTATGAGTCTGGATGAGTTTATGTATTTTGATTTGTAAGTCAGTGACGAAAGACCAAATCGGTCTGTTGGTCCAATATTTTGATTGTCGGTATGTAATGTAATGTGTTGTTTTGATGTCTAGCCTGGTGGATCCTCACGGAGAGGGTCTGCGGCGTGTAATATTCCCGGTTTGATCTGGGGTGTTACATTTATGGTATCAGAGATTAGGTTGAGGAAACCTAGGATGTCGGGTCGAGTTATGTGTTGTTGAGTCTTGTATTGTCAGATTTTGTCTGACTGAGTCGTGTCGCGACGCGTCGTCTGGGATGTCGGCCGTGATTAGTATCGAGGTGCAGCCATCATCTTCGTGCGATCTGTGGATGTAAGTCTCCCTACTACATGTTGTACCACGAGCTATACGAGCCTGTATGATTCTGTGTTATGTAGTAGTATTTGAAGGTGCATCGTGAGTAAGTGACATATATTTGTTAATTCCCGTTTTGTGCTAGAATGAAGAATGATATGGCCAAATGTATCCTTGTATGAACTGTTTTGCTTGCAAGAGCAACAACCTTGGAATTTTTAGTTTCGAAGGCTTCCGGGGAGCCACGTAAATTTTTAAAATGTTCTCCAAGGGAGGAAATTTTTTGATTTTTGTATGATGATCTCAAGGTCTAAAATTTTTAGACTTCAAACTACCGATATTTCATTCTCATCTCATACTATAAGTTTTCAAAACTCGAGTTTTTAACTCAAATAAGGTCTTCAAAATATACTCAAGATGTGACTCTCGTTTGTAACTTTTCGGTTTTATGAATGTTGGTCAGAAGATGCGTATTGATGATGCTCTCGTTGTTGAGCAGTGGTGCCAGTTTTATGATTAAAATAGTGACGTGAATGTTGAGTCCATCGGTATGTATGTGTTGAGACAGTCTTCTTTATTGAGAAGTAAAATTTTCGTTTTTGTAGGATGATTTTCTTTTGATGGTTGCTTGTGAGATGTTATAATTATGTGAATCGATGACATTTAGACTCGTATGTTGTTGCTTATTTGTAACCTTCGAGTCTAGTATTACATCATATATGTTTGCAATCGTGTTGGTGATTAGAGCAGTTAGCACAGGCTTAATACGAGCCTAACGCGCGCTAACGTGGCGTGTTTAGCGCACGTTAATCTTTGTTGTAACGCGCGCTAATCAACCTGGGCAGAGACTATGGAACCGCATTATAGCCGTTAGGTCTAACTTTTACGGCCAATTACCTGTAGTTGTATTCTCTACGTGGTGTCTAGTGATAACAACTGTTGTGCGTGAATGTGTGTTAAGACTTTTCGCATTGCTAGGTGATATTTGATTGTGTTTGATGAATTGATAAATTATGTCTGCTGTGTGTGTTCCAAAACACTTTCCTGGAAACTTCACAAAGTTTTGACGATTCGATTAATCGGCGGCTCCGTGTATACTTTGAAAATTATTTGGAATTAGCAAGCCGGCCTTGGATTCTCAAATAAAACCTCGATGGTATTTGAAAGAGTTGTTTTAAAGTACATGTAGATATTTTGTAAAATATTACCGTCGTTGATGTTGGTGAAGTGTTGGGAGAATTTTCGAAAATGATTTTTAACGTATTGTTGTATTTTCAAATAATTCGAGTGAATGATTTTCAAAAATCTTTCACACCATAAAAATATTTTATTTCAAAAACCAATGCGATTTTTAGTTTCAAAAAAAAATATATAGTGAAAGATGAAAAATCTCACTCGATGTAAAGTTCAAACTCGGATTTGGAAATGTTAGAGTATGTAAGAATGATTTGATGATCTTGCATGGTTAACTTGTTAGTTGTTAACGGTGATGATGATACGTAGAGGCATGATGACTTCAAGTGATTTCAAATGAGTCGGTTAAAGTATGTTGTTTACAAGTTTTGATGAAACAAACTGAGGTACCAAAAGTACTTTTGAAGTTTATTTTAAATAGCATACAAATCCAAGGATTTTCAAAAGATTTCCTTTAAAAGGATACCTCGTGGATTTTCTTTTCGAGCTGTTATTGGTTACCTTATGTGATATGTCGTGCAGAGTTGGTACTTTAGTATAATATTTTGCGAAGTTGTGCAATCGTATTGAGTGGGAATCCGCTTAGTATGCCGATGGGCAGAGGATACAGTCGTGACCACGATACTAATGGCCATGAAGATCGGATGTGGACCAAGAGGATATGGTCGGGAAGGTTGCTATTCCAGCACTTCGTTCTCGTTGTTTAGGTTTCGGGACGAAACCTCTTTTAAAGGTGATATGATGTAATACCCGCATTTTTCTTTCTTTCTCTTGTTTCGCCCAACCGTATCGACTCACCGTGTTCGTTGATGCTTGACACAGTGTTGTTTCTCACCTTTGTCATTCGAGCGAGTTCTGATATTGTCCCAAATTGATCTATATATCGTTGTGACCTTTCCAAGTTCGGAAAATTAGTCTCGTTTTCGATCTTCCAACCCTTGGGTGGTAGAATTCCGTATTTGTTGAGCGATTGGCTCGCGTTTTGATTGATGTACCGTTGGGTTGGTCAATCGTATTGATTTTCGTCCGTTGTGTTTTGTGATTGTTCGGATAATTGACTTGATTGTATTATCCATTTGATGACGCTTGTTACTTGTTGGTTTTGTTATATCCCTAACGGCGACGTTGTGTTGGTAGTCGGGGAGCGTGTTTTCACGTCGTATATTCCTTTGCGTTGCTTGTAACGTTTCGCCGATGGGCGTAAGTTACGCGTTTCCTTGCGTATCTCGTTGAGTTTTCCTGGCGGGATATTGCTTCTCCCAACTTGTTTTAAGTTTCGGGACGAAACTTCTTTTAAGGAGGGTAGAATGTAATATCCGCAATTTTCGATTTTCGGTAAATTTCTTTTTCGGCCGGAGTCCGTTTTGACGACTCGCTCATGACCGTTTCGTCATTTCGAGAATGATTAATTCTGCACTTTTTGTCATCCGAGTTCGTTTCGGTATCGTTTTGTTGAGTTCCGAGCTTTTTAGCGACTTTTCCGCACATGAGTTCGATTCTTGCGAATCTCGTCCGAAACTGTTGTTTCGAGTTTCTCGTAAGTTCATTTAATGTTATTATTCATGTTGCGAGCTTTGGTTTGGTGTTTTGATCGCGTATCGTGATTTTCGGACGTTTTGGGCCATTTTCGTAATTTCCCAAAGTTTTGGGTAATTACTTCCGTTGTCGAATTCCGAGCCTTCGGGTGGTCGGAATCGTGTGTTCTCTTAGTACTCGGATTCGTATTTGCGAGTACTTCGTAACCGTATCTTCGATTCGTACTCAGGTTCGGGTTTCGGGGTCGTTCGGGCCGTCGGAGTTGGTCCCGGCCGAGTCATGGCCGGGCATCTTTGAGGCCAGCCACCGCCGAGTAACGACGGTAGTGCTCGGCCGTTACGCACGTAAGCACGGTTACGCACGTAAGGCCCTGGCCGTGCGTGCGTAACGTTCCGGCATTTCCAGCGGTGTGTTCGCCATGGCCGGTCACGACGTAAGCCATGGCGATTACGTCGTAACTCGCCTAAGCCGGCCTATTTAATGCCTGGCAGCGTATTTTTCACCCAGTTCCTCATTCCTTTTCTTCCCGTACGCGGCTGTGGGTGTATATATCATGGAGCCATGATGTTGTTCTTTCAATCCATGAAGTTTTGAGGCTCCTATCATCAATCATCCCTCCTATAACATCCTCCGATCTACCGAATCAGGTCAGATTTCCTAGAAATCTAGTTTTGGGGAATTTAGGTATTTTGGTTGTTTTCGTCCGATTAATCCGATTTAACTTAGGGTTATGATGGATTGATGAATATTTAGATATATTATATCATTTCCTTTATTATTCCATGGTTGGATCGTATCGATTCGTTGATTTGGTCGAGTTCTTGATCGACGCCTTGAAGGTGTCCGGTAAAATGTCATAGAGGGGTTTTCGGGCGTTCTACGATTATTCTTCCTCGTATGATCGATGATTTATTGATTATATGTTGTTAGGGTCGAATTCTTGTGAAGAACTCGAGTCGGAACCCTTCCGTTCGTCGTTTTCTTCAAGCTTCTCGATCGTGGGTGTATTCTTTTCCTTCGCCGGGGAATCGTAGGCGTTCGAGGTGTCCCGACTGAGCCGTGATTGTAGGAGTGTCCGGTATCAATTATCGAGGCAAGTATCTTGCCCATACATTACGTGTTTTGTGGATATTATAGTTGTTAATCGTCGATATGTGCTAAATAAATATTAATAACTATTTTTCAAAAGAATCGATATACTTTCCAATACTTCCTTAAAAGATGACTCGTATGATTTCGTTGTTAAATGTTCTTGTATAAGTATGTGTAGGGTATCGTTTTGTGTGATTATGACATTGTAGATTTATAGTTTAACTTTCCTTGAGGTATGTGTGGAACATATGCCTATTGATGATCCTGTGACATTGTGTCGTTCGCCGTGGTTGGAAAGGTATTTTCCCTCGTTGCTATGTTATTGGTACTAGCTGCATCGTTGGAATTCTAACATGAGTCGTATCGTTACTGTAGGTCACAAGTCGTCCAGAAACAAGTCTAGAGGGGGGGGGGGGGTGAATAGACTTGTAGAAACTCTTGAACTCTTTTTCTCGAAGAGTGAGTTTCTTCAGCTGATGATCAAACAGATGACTAGGAGTCGTTTGTTCTTGGATATGTGCGGAAGTCAGCTGATGACAAATATAAATTAACTTAATGAAACACTTAACAATGGATGCAGCAGTTAGAGTATGATGCAGTAAAATAGTAAATGACACAGGCAGTTTATAGTGGTCTCAGAGGTGGGGTAATCCTCTACTAATCCACTTTTCTCCAAACTATTGGAGATGAATTCACTATAATTCTCAACCGGTGATAAATATTACGGTGATTCACTACACACTACAATGACTTCCAACCGGTGGAATTAGTGCCGTTGTACACAAACTTGATCGCCTTGCACCTCTTGATCCTCGATCCTCGGATGCCTTTGATACTGCTACTTCAACCAATGAAGTACCCCTTACTCAAGATTTAAAGACAAGAGTGTTTGTCTTCTCCAACTAAAGAGCTTCCTTGAATATGAACTTTTGGATCTGCTCTTTTCTCGATGCTATTTGTTTGCTTAGATTGCTTTGTTTGCTTTGATCGCTTAGAGTATAAGTTCGCACCGGTAGTTTGCTCGGTTTCAAATCTCTGGATATATATAGATCACGATCTCTCGAGCTTCTTCCTTGTAGCCGTTGCAAATCGAACAAATCCGTCATTGGAGAGAGACTTCATTGTTTAATCTTTTACGAACGTTTGCAAGGTGGATTCCCATTATTTAATTTCATCTTCCGACCGTTGTGATGACTTCGCATGTGAGCGCCGAATCTTTTGAATATAAAAGGATTAAAGTCTTTCACGGTGGTCGGGATGATTTAAATAAATCATATCTCTTGCGGGAATCATTCCAATTTGTCTCTTCACGTTGCATGTGAGCTTTCCGTAATATTTGACTTTTCAAAGCATGCCGACGTGGACTTGGAGTACTAGGTCAGTAGTTGAGTAGATCGATGTGCGGCTTACTTCTCTGCAGGTAAGTCGTCTCGGCTGTATAATCGTTTGAGACTTGTCCGATCAGGTGACTTCCCGAGGTTCCTCACTGATCACCGTCAAACTTCTCGATAAATTTTAGTTGACTGTGGCTACTCGATTGAGTCATTGTACTTCTCGATAGACTAGACTGTACTTTAGTACTTAGTCGATTTTCACCTAACTAACTTTGGCCTACGTAAGATACTCATTTGGTTCTTCTTTACATTTTGCCAATTTTATACTTAACACATTTTGGCCTATGGAAGATACTCATTTGGTTCTTCCTTACATTTCTAATTAATAAACATTTGATTCTAAATTAATGACATCATCAAAATCTAACAAGTATTCCTAACAAATTCCCCTATTTTGATGATGGCAAAACTAAGTAAGAAATCAAATGGCCAAGTCTCGCACTTAAGTGCAAGACAAAGCGAAATCGCCTAATATTGAGACAATCTGGAAAATTGTCATTCAACAATTTGTTCATAAAAGTTTTCGACTTATCATAGAAATTATACAAGAATGTTTAAGTACGTAAAATAAATTACAAGTAAGAAAATAATTAAAATCATCCGCCTCTTCCTCTGCCTCTTGAACAGTGCTTGGCAGGTCCGAATGGTTTGGCTCCAATGGGTCTTACCTTGACCGGAGCAAGGCCATACTTCCTTTTCACCACTAGAGCCGCGAAATCCTGCTCCTCCCGCGATCCGAATTTGTTTTCAAGGCGGACTCGCTTGATTTCCTCCCGTAGTTGTAGTTCATCAAGTTCACCATCCATGCGGACGGGTGCTTCTTCAACTCTGAATTTAGGGATCATGGGAAAAGCTGTTTGCTCTTTTGCATGCTTCTTGAGAATAGCCCAAAGCTTGGGATGAACTGCTTCCATCCAGTTGATGAAAATCTCCTGTGGGGAGAGTTTGTCATCCTGAAGAAGTTCCTGACATAAAAGTCTCTGATGAACTTCTTCCTAGCAGCTCCCCACATTTCAATAGCTTCAAGTGGGCAGAAATCTTCCACATACCACAGCTCCAGACCTTCCCACTCAAGAGTAGGTTCGAAGCCGCCTCTGGTCCTTCTGCGCTTCCCTTCAGGCTGGTCAGCCTTGTCTTCTGAATCTACAGGTTCCTTCCTCTTCAAGCTAGAGGGTCCTTCAAGCTGGGGGACATCCTGCTTTTTCTTACTTCTGAATTCTCTCCCTTCCCCCTGAATCCTCTCTTCCCCCTTTTTGCCAGCATCAATGAGGGTTGTTAATTGTTGCTCCATGCGGCTCATCCAGTCAGACATGCCAAAAGGCATTCTGTTGTTTGTAGGAGGAGGAGGCTGAGGGATCTGTCTCTGCAGCAGGGTGTCTATCTTGGCATTAATGGTCTGAAGATCAGGAGTGACCTGTGTTGACAGCAGCTCCCCAATGGTGTCTCTGACAATCTGCTTGATCAGCTCAGTCATGGTGGGTGATAACTGGGCTGATGGGGAGTGTTCTCCTGATCCTTCAGCAATGGAGCCACTCGACTGCAGGCTCCTGTCTGCAGCAGGTAAGTCAGATAGAGTCTTCTCTGGGGTGCCTGACCTGGAGTCCTCTGCCAGCTCAGCGTCTAGGCTGGTGTACCGGGGAGGTACAACAACCCTATCTGCAGCTTCGTTGGTAGGCTCTGGCTCCTTCTCTGGCTCCTTTTCTCTTTCTTCCTCTTTCCCTTCTTCTTCATCAGATTTCTCTTTTTCTTTCTCCTCATCTTTTTCTCTCTCTTCTCCAGATTTCTCTTTTTCTTTCTCCTCATCTTCTTCTTTTTCTTCTCCAGCCGCCACACCAGCTCCTCCTTCACCTCCATCATCATGATCATCATCATCATCATCCTTACTGTCTTCTTCTTTTTCTTGCTCCACTTCTTCTCCTTCTTCTTCATCTTCTTCATCTTCCACTTCTTCTGTTTTTTCAATTTCCTCTGTCTCCTTTTCAACTGGTATGTTTTCTTCTTGTTCGGCTTTTGCTTCTTCATCCTCCTCAACCAAATTGATAATTTCATTTTCTTCATCAACTTCTTCTATCCTAATCTCCTTTTCTACCTTCTCCTCTTCCTCCTCTTCTCCAAAAGTACCATCAAAAATACTCAACATTATAGAATGGATAAAATGGTCCATGTTAGTCTCAAAGTGTGACATGAACCAGTTATCCTGGAGGAGTAAGGTTAAGTCTGACTCCTTGCAAAAATCAGTCAGAACATCCTCCGTGGCTTGGGGGTATTCCCAACCACTAGTTTCAATAAAAATTTGAAAATTTGTAAAGGACATGGTTTTAAGAGTTTTCCACTCCTTAAAAATATTGACAAAAGAATGTTTTTCTGCTTGTGGCTTGACAAGCTGAAGTTGTTCTATGGAAAGATTAAAAGTGTTATTTTCCAAAAGATTGAATGAGTAATCTGCTTCAGGGATTGATATAACAAGACCTGCTTCCTCTTCTTCGGTCATGTATACAGGAGGAGTAATGACAGGTACAATTCTTGTTTCGGTGCCTGGTGCAGGCAAGTCTGGGTGAGCTGGAGACTGAACTGATGGGCTGGTATGCTGCTCAGGTTGCTCTCCTTCACTGAACTGCAGCTTCCTTGGCCTCTTTGGAGAGGGTTCAGGTGATGACTGCAGGTTGGAAGGTCCTTCTGGGGCTGGTCCCCTTCTCTTGAAACGGATGGCGATAGGAGTATCATCAGATTCATTCTCGGACTCGACTGCAGTGCCGATCTCAGCTGCAGGTTGGTCCGAGTCTGATAGATCGTACCTTGGGCAATAGCTTGAGTCTGGTAAGTCCTTCAATATCTGGGCTGCCCTCCCAGTGACTCCAACCTTTTTCTTATCATGGTCCATGTGACCAAGCCTCTTGTTCGGGTGGAAAGTGTCGATGTTTCCCTTGGCCACGCCAGTCTGCTCCAAGAACCAACTAAGATGCGTTCCGAACGCCAACTTAGTCTTGAACTTCTTCTCTTCCTCGAGCCATTCGACCTTGTTCACCTCGCGAACAAGTTGCCTAAAAATGTAATCGGCCCAATCTACTTCCTCTCGCTGAATTAGCGCACCCAACACCATGAACTTTGAGGATGATAGTTGGTCATAGCTTCTGCCATTCCCATGACTATTTTATTTGTGATGTCCAGAGCGACTCGGTAAACTCTTTTCAACTCATTTCTTTTCGCCGTAAACTTCAACTTCTCAGGGACATTTTCAAGCTTAATCGTCTTCCATGTTTGGCGGGTGATTGTTTGAGTGCTTCGACCGCCAAACCGCGATTTTCATCCCGAATACAGAGCGAATCTTCTCTGTATCTATGGTGACTGTACTCCACCGACCGTGCTCTGAATGCAGTCTTTGAATCGTAAGCGTTGCGGTAAAATTCAACCACGTCTTCTTTGAACAAGTGTTGAGGGTTGATTTCGAAACGGGTAGATTCCGTTCGGTTTCATCGCTCGGATTAAGTCGAGCATATCAAAGTCCTCTAGGTTCGCTTCGGTAATCCTTCAAGTCTACGACCATGGAGAAGATAACTGGTCCTTCATCGCCTTCAAGTTTGCTCCACAAAAGATGCCATTTCGAAAAAGATTTTAGGATTTAGTGTGTATTTTGCTCAGTAAATTTTTAGGGTTTCGAAGCGTAAAGAGGAAAGTGAAAGGGTTTTCTTCCTTATAAAGAAGATGAAGTGACGTTTGGATTAGTTTATTATAAGTTTAAACGGTGGTACGCCTTTTCATATTCTTTTGAATTTCAAATTTGAATCGGTGGCCCCATTTAAAATTTGACGGTTGATTCTGATTGGCCACCGTAGAGGTTAATTAAATGGGCGTGTGACGCGTGTATTTAAAATTGCCACTTGGCTTATAAAATGTATTTTTTTAAATGCTATTTCTTAAGCCAAAATAATATTATAAATATGGCAGATAAAATTGAAAATTAGAGATCAGTTTAGAGAACTTAGCTGGTCTGATTCGTTGACTGTTGACCGCTCTGCTACAGGTGAGTTTGACTTCTCGCTTTGGTGTTCTCAATCTGACTAAGTTGCTTCGGCGCCTTCGTCTTCTACTGCCCGCTTAGCCGATTCTGGGGGTTCGTCCTTCCTTCAACTTGCTTCAGAACTAGATTCCCAATCTAGTAATCCAAGGTCTCTGCTCAGCTCTAGGAATCTCTCTTCTGGCAGGGGTTTGGTGAAGATGTCAGCTATTTGGTAGTCTGTGCTGACTCTTTCAACTCTAACCCTTTTGTTAAGCACGTGGTCTCGAATGAAATGGTGCTTAACGTCAATGTGCTTCGTCCTTGAGTGCAAAACCGGATTGTTGGTTATTGCAATAGCACTATTGTTGTCACACCATATAGGAACTTCGTTGGCAATAATATTGTAGTCCCTTAACTGTTGTCTGATCCATAGAATTTGTGCACAACAGCTACCTGCAGCTAGGTATTCTGACTCTGTAGTGGAGATAGAGTTAGAAACCTGCTTCTTGCTAAACCAGGATATCAGTCTGGTTCCTAGGAATTGACACGTTCCACTAGTGCTCTTCCTATTGATTTTGCATCCGGCGAAATCCGCATCTGAGTATCCTGATAGCTCGAAGTTGTCATCCTTGGGGTACCATAGTCCAACATTAATGGTAGACTTTAGGTACTTAATTATTCTCTTGGCTGCATCTAGGTGTGATTGCTTCGGCTTGGACTGGAATCTTGCACAAACTCCAACTGCATATGAGATGTCTGGCCTGCTTGCCGTTAGGTACAGAAGAGATCCGATGAGTCCTCTGTAGTGGGTTGAGTCAACTGATATTCCTGCCTCGTCTGCATCCAGGTGAGTGCTAGTGCTCATTGGAATTCTTGCGGGTTTGGCTGATTCCATTCCATATCTCTTGATGAGATCTCGGGTATACTTTGCCTGATTGATGAAAATTCCTTTTTCCATCTGTTTAACTTGTAATCCGAGAAAGAAATTAAGCTTTCCCATCATACTCATCTCAAATTCTCCTTGCATGAGGTTGGAGAATTTCTCACAAAGTTCTGGATTGGTTGACCCAAATATGATGTCATCCACATAAATCTGAACTATTAGAATGTGGCCTTCGTGCTCCACTCTGAATAGGGTCTTGTCCACTTTTCCTTTGCAAAATCCATTTTTCTCAAGAAACACAGACAGTGTTTCATACCATGCTCTCGGTGCTTGCTTGAGTCCAGACAGAGCCTTCAACAGCTTATAGACTTTGTCTCCTTTGACAAAACACAGGGGGTTGCTCTACATAGACTTCTTCTTCTAGGATTCCATTTAGAAACGCACTTTTCACATCCATCCGGTAGACTTCAAAATCCTTGAATGCGGCATATGCGAGGAATAGTCGATGGCTTCTAATCTTGCAACAGTGCATAAGTTTCATCAAAATCTATTCCCTCACATTGTGCATATCCTTTTGCTACGAGTCGGCTTTATTCCTAACAACTCCGTCTTCATCACTCTTGTTTTTATACACCCATTTGGTGCCAATAACTTTCTTGTGATTAGGTGCATGCATTAGTTCCCAAACATTGTTTCTCTCCATCTGCTCCAATTCCTCTTGCATGGCATTAATCCATGAATAATCTTCCAAGGCTTGTTCTGCGTCTTGGGTTCAATTTGCGACATGAAACATGAGAACATCGCCATTCTATTTGGTAGAGTTGACTGTCTTGTCTTTACTCCATCGATCAACTTTCCGATAATTTCTGAATTGGATGATCCTTGAGCCATTTGGGGATCTCGTCCTCTTAGGTTTGTTCCCCTGTTGGATTGCTCTGGTGGTTATCTGCATCTGCTGGATTACAGTGCCTGGATCGGCTACCGCCTTGTCATCTGCAGCTTGGTTACATCGCAGTGAGTCTTTATCGGCTCCGGTGGTCTTCTTGACATCAACTGGATCGAGATAGGTTTGATGATCTGTCGATCTGTGATTGGGTCTTCATCACCGCGGTTGGGTCATCAGTGATCTGCAGTGAGTCCACCATTCCGGTGTCATGTACAATGACTTCTTCAAGGGTTCCGACTTGAGCTTGTTCTCAATTTGCTCAAGTTGTTTCTGTACTCAACGAGATTCATCAAAAACAACATGGGGTGTTTCTTCCACAACTAAGGTTCTTTTGTTGAAAACTCTATATGCCTTGCTTCTTTGGGAATATCCCATAAATAGACCATCATCGTTTTAGCATCAAAGGCATTTAGTTGTGTTTTACCGTTGTTGTGGATGAAACACTTACAACCAAAAACATGAAAGTAAGCAACGGTAGGAGTTCTATTTTTCCAAACCTCATAGGGAGTTTTGCCATGTCTCCCTACTATCATACTCTGCTCGGGTGTGGCAGTCGTGTTGACACTTCAGCCCAGAACCTCTTGGGTAGGTCCGCCGCAATCATGGACCTTGCCGCTTCCTTCAGGGTTCTGTTCCTTCTTTCAGCAACACCATTCTCATTGGGCGTCCCGGCCGCAGAGAGCTCATGCTGGATCCCATTCGATCACCGAAATCGATTATCGCCTTGTTGAGAAACTCTCCTCCTCTATCCGATCCGATCTTGATTATGGAGAGGATTTCTCATTCTGGATCCTTCTCAGCTCAGGTAACTTGGTCAAGGTTTCACTTTTCTTGAATAGAAAAATGATCCAAGTGTACCTTGAATAATCATCTACAATCACAAGAGCATGCTTTCTGCCGCTCAAAGTCCTTGGCTTGATAGGACCAAATAGATCCATGTGGAGTAGATCTAAGATCCTTGTTGTGAGCGTTGTAGGCTGCACTGGCTTGAACGACGCCTTGGTCTGCCTTCCCTTCTGACATGCATCACAGAGTGCTTCCTTCTTGAACACTTCATTTGGAAGTCCTCTGACCAGCTTCTGAGAGCTAATCTTGTTGATGGCTTTGAAGTTCAGGTGACATAGTCTTTTGTGCCACACCATCCATTCTCGCCTACTGATCTTGGATAGAAAACAGAGTTAGGTGTTCTGTGTTCCAATCAATCATGTATACATCTCTTCTTGGAAACCTTGTAGCTTTATTTCTCCAGATAAGATGTCTATCACCATACACTTCAAGATGGTGAAGACTACTAGATTCTTCTCGTCAGAATCGGCTTATGCTCGGGAGGTTGTATTTGAGACCTTTGACATAATGGACTTTGGATATTACAATGTTTCCTCGGTGCGGCTCTCCAAAGCCTTTTGTGCATCCTCTAGAGCTATCTCCAAAGGTTACATCGGGACCTCTTTCTTTGATATATTTGGTCAGCATCTTCTTGTTCCCGGTCATGTGCCTTGAGCATCCAGTCTACAAACCACTCTTCACCTCCAAAATTTGAGCTTGAGGAGATGTGGTTGTAGTCCTTCCACCTTTTCTGCAATTAAACAAGCAGAGATTTAGGTACCCAAATTTGTGTGGGTCCTTTGGGGTTAGTGGGTTTCTGGAGAATTGATTTCTCCTTGGATTATAGGAATTGTTATTATTATTATAACCCTTATACGGTGCCTCGTGGTCGAGGTCTAAATCTCTGGTTGGATTGTATACCGGATATTCCTCAAAATAGTGTGGGCCATTTCTAAATCTAAGTGAGACCATTTGTTAAACCTTTGTGGTCTCCACACTTGTTCGTTTTGGTAATTTGGATAACCTTGAGGTTTCCATCCGCCCCTCCCATTATGAAATCTATTTTTAGGGAGTTGTTGGTAATAGTGGGCATGTTATGCATTTCTTGCTTTTGCACAGGCCTGCCTAGTCGCTGTCTAGGTGGCTGCCTGTAACTTTATTGCCGGCTAAACGTTTGACTTGTGGCTGTTTTGAAAGTCGGTTTATACAGTGCTCGGCGATCGAGACCATTGTTTCTCCCTTGATGAAAGTGGTTTTAGAACTAGAGGGAGTGTGGGGATCATATCCAAGGCCCGATCTGGAATATAGTGGCCTCTTGTTAGTACACAATTCGTCCGGGGTTAACGACGCTTTCAGGGAGGTTATTTCCTGCGCTGAGTTTTATTTATACGTGCGACTTAGTAAACTCGGCTTTGGCATGAGCAAGTGCGGTGACTTTTCTTTAAGTAAAATATTTAGCCGGTCTATCTCATTGTATTGGCACTTGCCTCGGTTTTTAAAATCACCGTATTTGTCTCGGTCTTATTTAAATCTAGACTCGAGTTTTTCAAAATCATTTTTCACCGCTATTCTCATCTTGCGGCTTAGTCTTCTCTGTGATACGACTTGATGTGCGATTTAAGTGTTTCAAAATCTTTGAATAATTGATTTACCGATTCATGTAAATCCATATCTTGCGACATGGTGAGCTATTATTTGAACCGGTAGGTTTAGAGGTTACCTCTTCATCGCCAAGTTTGCCATCGTGCAATCATATTCCTCGTCGTCATCGAAAAGAAGCGCCGCTTGATTCGACATGCTCTGGTCTTCTCCGATGAGAGCTTTTCTTGTCTTCCTTTACGCCACCTCCTTTTTGGTTTCATCCTTCTTGAGCTCGGGACAATCCATTTGGATGTGTCCTATCTTATGTGATTGTAACATTCAACTTTCCACTTCCACTTTCTGGTTTCTTAAGGGATTCTCCTTGTAGTTTTTCTTATACTTGGAGTAGTTCTTCCCGGATTCTTGAATCTTTGCATGATGAAAGCCATTTCCTCCTCAAAGTCTAGCGGATTTGGAGGTTTCACATCGATGTGCTCTTAGCAGGGGACTCGGCAAATGCGATTCCCTTCTCTGCAGGCTCGGTTGAGGATGAGCTTGGAAGCTCGAACTCATAAGCCTTTAGATCGTAGAGAACAGCTCTGAATCTTTATCTTATTCAGTCTTTGGACTCTCTCATAGCTACTGCCTTCATGCTCCATTCTGGATTTAGAGATCTAAGGACCTTGAGTGCCATTTCCACTGTTGCCATAAGTCTTGCCCGGGAGTTGATTTCATTGATAATTTCTGAACCTTGTGTCCACTTGGTCTATTGATTCTCCATTCTTCATTTTAAAGTTGTCAAACTTTTGGATAGCTATTGACAACTTGTTCTCCTTGATCGCTCCGTTCCTTCACACATTAGAGCTAATGTGTCCCATATCTCTTTGGCATTCTTACAATTTTTGATCTTGACCATTGTGGATTTGTCAAGAGTTTGGTACACACATCTCGGCCTGTTGTCAAGATTGGCCGCCTTTCTCTCTTCGGGGTCGGCTCGGTTCTCTTCTTAGGAATCTTTCGGGCCTCCCAGTGCGATTTCCTCGGGCGTGTTGTCCTTCTCGAAAATGAATGGACCATCTTCAATGATGCACCACATGTCATCATGGATTGAAGATAAATGTGCGCATTCTTATCTTCCAGAGATCATACTCACAACCGAAAAGACAGGTAGTCTAGAGTGCATGTGTTCCATTATAACGTGAGAGATAAGATATATATCTTAATATGGATCTGGTTCGTGAAAAAAATGAACCAACCTCTCCGATACCACTTGTAGGTCACAAGTCGTCCAGAAACAAGTCTAGAGGGGGGGGGGGGGTGAATAGACTTGTAGAAACTCTTGAACTCTTTTTCTCGAAGAGTGAGTTTCTTCAGCTGATGATCAAACAGATGACTAGGAGTCGTTTGTTCTTGGATATGTGCGGAAGTCAGCTGATGACAAATATAAATTAACTTAATGAAACACTTAACAATGGATGCAGCAGTTAGAGTATGATGCAGTAAAATAGTAAATGACACAGGCAGTTTATAGTGGTCTCAGAGGTGGGGTAATCCTCTACTCATCCACTTTTCTCCAAACCAGTTGGAGATGAATTCACTATAATTCTCAACCAGTGATAAATATTACAGTGATTCACTACACACTACAACAGCTTCCAACCAGTGGAATTCCGTGCCGTTGTACACAAACTTGACTGCCTTGCACCTCTTGATCCTCGATCCTCGGATGCCTTCTGATCTGCTACTTCAACCATGAAGTACCCCTTACTCAAGATTTAAAGACAAGAGTGTTTGTCTTCTCCAACTAAAGAGCTTCCTTGAATATGAACTTTTGGATCTGCTCTTTTTCTCGATGCTATTTGTTTGCTTAGGATTGCTTTGTTTGCTTTGATCGCTTAGAGTATAAGTTCGCACCGGTAGTTTGCTCAGTTTCAAATCTCTGGATATATATAGATCACGATCTCTGAGCTTCTTCCTTGTAGCCGTTGCAAATCTGAACAAATCCGTCTGTTGGAGAGAGACTTCATTGTTTAATCTTTTCTGAACGTTTGCAAGGCTGGATTCCCATTATTTAATTTCATCTTCCGACCGTTGTGATGACTTCTGCATGTGAGCGCCGAATCTTTTGAATATAAAAGGATTAAAGTCTTTCACGGTGGGTCAGGATGATTTAAATAAATCATATCTCTTGCGGGAATCACTCCAATTTGTCTCTTCACGTTGCATGTGAGCTTTCCGTAATATTTGACTTTTCAAAGCATGCTGACGTGGACTTGGAGTACTAGGCTGTAGTTGAGTAGACTGATGTGCAGCTTACTTCTCTGCAGGTAAGTCGTCTCGGCCGTATCTTGTTTGAGACTTGTCCGATCGGGTGACTTCCCGAGGTTCCTCATTGCTGATCTGGTCAAACTTCTCGATAAATTTTAGTTGACTGGGCTACTCTGATTGGAGTCGGCTGTACTTCTCTGATAGACTAGACTGTACTTTAGTACTTAGTCGATTTTCAGCCTAACTAACTTTGGCCTACAGAAGATACTCATTTGGTTCTTCTTTACATTTTGCCAATTTTATACTTAACACATTTTGGCCTATGGAAGATACTCATTTGGTTCTTCCTTACATTTCGCCAATTAATAAACATTTGATTCTAAATTAATGACATCATCAAAATCTAACAAGTATTCCTAACAGTTACTTGGTCGTGAGTATATGTTGGATGAACTGGCCATTCTAGTAAGGTACCTCGACTATATATACTGTGATTGACCTTCGAGGCTTGTGGTTTGCAACTGTGATTTTGGAACGTGTGTGTGTGTGTTGTTCCTTCCACCCGGAGTGTCCTATGGGATGTCTGGGGGTCGATACTAAGGGGTACGGCCACGGAAGTGGACTTGGGTGCGTGTGTGGATGAACTTCCACCCGGAGTGTCCGACGGGATGTCTGGGGGTCGATACTAAGGGGTACGGCCGCGGAAGTGGTTTCCCACCCGGAGTGTCCGACGGGATGTCTGGGGGTCGATACTAAGGGGTACGGCCGCGGGTTACCAGTTGTGGTTTTCATCTTGAGGATGACGTTGATGTTTTCGTTAATTGTGATATTGTCCGGAGTATCACAATGCTTTGTGCATGGGGTCGAGCGACATTATATATCGAGTCCTGGTGCTTGGCTAGAATGGCATAGGATTAATGTGTTATGTGTAATGTGCACTTGTAAGTGAATTGAAGTGGATGATCGGGTCGTGGACCCTGTGTTTTGTGACCGGAATGGTTGGGTCGTGGACCCCGTGTTTTGTTAAACGGATTTGTATTTTGAAAAATGAACTTTGGGGCTGTGACCCTAAATGGCTTTCGAGGAATTTAGAACATTTTCAATTTTTAATGTTTTCAAAACTCCCGAGATTTGGAAGTGTTTTCAAAGTGCTTACTTACTTCGTTTCTACTTTCAAGACTTGAACTATTTTTAACTAATTATACCTCGGGAAGTCTTTCGTTGTATTCTCGGAATGCGTTATGTATGGCTCGTATTTGCACTTTATACTTGCACTAGCGAAACAGTGGAGTTTTGCTAACCCCCGAGTAATCGGGGGGTGGATATCTGTATTGTGTCCAGGTACATGCAGGGTTTCGGGAGCAAGACACAGGATCGGCACGAGGGATGATGAAAGACGAATGATACTAATCACACGAAGGCCAGTTTTGGGTTCAGTTAGTCGGAGTCCATTGTATTGTCTTTTCCGCTGTCTTATTGTTCGTTGTTGCAAGCATTTTACCCTTGTGTGGGTATGAGTCTGGATGAGTTTATGTATTTTGATTTGTAAGTCAGTGACGAAAGACCAAATCGGTCTGTTGGTCCGATATTTTGATTGTCGGTATGTAATGTAATGTGTTGTTTTGATGTCTAGCCTGGTGGATCCTCACGGAGAGGGTCTACGGCGTGAAATATTCCCGGTTTGATCTGGGGTGTTACAGAAGGTACCGGAAGTGGCATATACAAACCATGTGGTAACACTCGTGATTTTGCTTTCCTACAAACAATGCATGAATTTACAACTTTAAAAACATCATGTTTCATTTTTGGCCAAAAGAAATGTTCATGCAATATTTTGTAAGTTTTAGCAATTACGAAATGTCCCATTAGACCTCCACTATGTGCTTCTTTTACCAATAATTTCCGTGTTGAACAAATAGGAATGTAAAGTTTATTTTCACGGAACAAGAATCCATTATCCCGATAAAATTTTCCTACACCCTTTTCCTCGAAAGCAACATAAATATCATGGAAATCTTTATCCCCCCTCATATGCTTCTTTCAATAAATCAAATCCCAAAAGTTTACAAGAAAGTGTATTGAGTAATACATCACTTCTTGACAAAGCTTCGGCGATAATATTTTCCTTACCTTGTTTGTATTTGATGATGTAAGGAAACGATTCAATTTCTTCTAACCACTTAGCATGTCTCTTGCTCAATTTACCCTGTCCTTTGAGATGCTTTAAGGATTCATGATCAGTATGAATCACGAACTTCTTACGCCATAGGTAGTGTTGCCACGTACGTAGGGCTCGAACCAAAGCATACAATTCCTTGTCATAGGTCGGGTAATTCAATGTAGCTCCTCCAAGTTTCTCACTAAAATAGGCTATCGACCATTTTCCCTGCATGAATACTGCTCCAATTTCTACTCCTGAAGCATCACACTCAATTTCAAAAGTGTTAGAAAATCAGGTAATGCTAAAACAGGTGCGGTGCACAATTTATCTTTCAGAGTGTTAAATGCTTTTTCTTGTTCATTTCTCCAATTAAACTTAGCATGTTTCTTGACAAGTTCGTTTAATGGGGCTGCAATTGTGCTAAAATCTTTTACGAAGCGTCGTTAAAACCCTGCTAGGCCATGAAAACTTTTTACCTCGGACGCGTTCGTCAGTCTAGGCCATTCTCGAATAGCCTTAACCTTTTCTTCATCAACTTTTATGCTGTCAGCACTAACGACATATCCAAGAAAAATAACTTCATTCATGCAAAAAGTACATTTCTTAAGACTAGCATATAATTGTTCCCTTCTCATGGTAATTAAAGCTAATCTTAAATGTTCAACATGTTCTTCAATATTTTTGCTGTAAATGAGTATATCATCAAAGTATACAACAATGAATTTTCCGATGTATGCACGTAAAACATGATTAATTAATCTCATAAAAGTACTTGGTGCGTTCGTTAGTCCAAAGGGCATTACCAACCATTCGTATAATCCGTATTTAGTTGTGAAAGCCATTTTCCATTCATCTCCTTCTTTCATACGAATTTGGTGATATCCTTTCATTAGGTCAATTTTAGTGAAAACACATGAACCATGTAATTCATCTAACATATCATCTAACCTTGGAATAGGGTGTCGATACTTAACCGTGATATTGTTTACCGCTTGGAAATTGGTGCACATTCTCCACGTTCCATCTTTCTTTGGCACGACGATCACAGGAACGGCACAAGGACTTAGACTCTCCCGGATATACCCAAGACTTAACAACTCCTCGACTTGTCTTTGGATTTCATTGGTCTCTTCAGGGTTGTGTCGGTATGCCGGTCTATTTGGAATGACCGTTCCGGGCACAAAGTCTATTTGATGTTCAATCCCTCGGATTGGTGGCAACCCTGCAGGTAGTTCTTCAGGAAAAACATCAACAAATTCCTGTAATAAAGATTCAATAGAACTCGGAATTATCCAGTTCCTGGGGTTAGTAGTAGCGCAAACTTTCGGAAAATAATCAAGTACATGGGTGTATTTTCCTTGATATCTTCTTCAAGTTCCTTTGCACTTACAAGCATGTATTTTCTCAATTTTTTTTTCCATTTTTTCATTTTTCTCATTTTTTTCATTTTTCTCGCTTTTTCATTTTTTTCCTTTTCCTTTTCCTTTTCTTTTCTCGATTTTCCTTCAACTTTCTTTTCAAGACGAAGTTGATCTTCTTGTATTTGTACCTTAGTCATGAGAGCTAAGGTAATTTTCTTTCTGTCCTTCTCGAATTAGTAACAATTTTTCTTTCCGCTCAAAGTAGCATCTCGATCAAAATGCCATGGTCTTCCCAACAAGATATTGTAACACCCCTAATCCGCTCAAGGATATTACACGCCGTAGAACCTTTCCTCAAGGATCTACCAGGCTGGTAACAACATCGAACATCTCAACAATGCCTTTAAGGCTAAAACTCAGTAGACCGATTTGGTCTTTCGATAAATATATACAACTCAATCACAACACATGCCCACGCAGGGGTCGAGTACAACACACTCCCGTACAATGGGGAAAGAATACTGCAGCGGAAAATAAAATACAACTAAACCAATACGACATCAACGGGTCCTCGTGTGATTAATATCGTTCATCTTTCATCATCCTTCATGCCGACCCTGTGGTATGCTCCAAAACCTGAATGCAATACAGACATCCACCCCCCGATTTCTCGGGGGTTAGCAAAATTCTACTATTTTGCTAGTGCAAGTACAAAGTGCAAAAATCCGAGTCATACAATTCAAGTTACAAGAATAACAATAACCAGAAATACTCAAAGATTTAAACATGACGAAAATACTTTCCGAGGTAAGAGTTTAGGTAAAGCTTTCCAAAATCGAAAGATCCCAAGTCAAGGGAAACAATTTATAAAATGATTTAAAATGCCATCGAGAGTTTTAATAGAAAACAACTTAGGATTATCAAATCCTTCTCTTTCTAAAATCAACAGGGTCACAGCCCAAAGGTTTTGTTTTGACGAATAATACCAAAAAGAATTCACAGGGTCAAAACCCACATCACGTGTCCTCGACGGATATAAAATCAATACAATATCATCACCCAAGATACGCAAATCTTGGTCATAAAAAAAAATACAACACCAACTCGTGAATCCAGGGCTATACCATTGAATTCCCTTCGTGGCTCCGTCGGACCCTCCCAAGGTAAGAAGATTGCGTTTTCGAAATCATATACACCAACTCGTGAAGTTTTACTCGTGAATCCAGGGCTATACCATTGGACTCCCTCCGTGGCCCCGTCGAACCCTCCCGAGGTGAGAAAATACATTCACACAAATCATAAGCACCCGCATACGTGAATCAAGGGCTATACCATTGGATTCCCTCCATGATCCCATCGGGCCCTCCCGAGGTGAGTGAAATACATCACACAATTCACATATCACATCAAGGATATTCAAACAATTCATCCAAAGGCAACAAAAGCAAGGCACGACACAAATGTCAAATCAGAACGCGCCGAAAAGAGATAATATATGTATATATTATCAAAGCACAACAACAAGCAAATTTATAGGGTTCACTTAACCATTCATGGAGCACAACATTCATGAAACACATGCGTTTTGAAAGTGAGCCCTTTACGAGGCTAAACCGAATCTTTTGAAAATTCAAATCAAACGATTAAACAAACACATAGGGATGATCACTAATTATCATATTCACAAAACAAGAATTGTATGGACAAGGTACTTGCCTCGAATAGCCACAACGCGAAGAATCGATCGAAGTATGATAGCACGAACCAACTATGAACCCACCGCCTCCGCCGAACGCCAACCCGCGACAATAAACTATGAACAACAATAACAACAATGAAAATGAATTCCATAGCACGACCTAAAGCCGTTGAATTCAATGAACAAACGACGAAAGTTTAAGGGTTTCTCCCAAAATGGCCAAGAACACGATCCTACCCGTCAAAACATGAAAACGGATTCCCAACCGAAATATGGATGTTCAATCCATAGGATATGTTTAACAACATCATTTAACAACAATCGATTCATCCAAAAGGGATGGAAAACGAAATCAAGAACCTATCCCCTAAAAAATCAACCCGAAGGAAAATCAAGAAATATACCTTGATTTGGCGAAGAACAATGGATTAAATGATGTTAAACACATGAATAATACTAAGATTAATCATACCCATCATGGATTAATCAACAATTCGGAACGAATCAGTCAAAAACCCAAAACCCCCAAAATTTCCCAAAGATAGGGTTCTAGGAAATCTAACCTTGATTAGCTGGATCAAAGGATGATATATGATGATTAATCAATGATATGAACTCCCAAACTTCATGGATTAATTGCTTGACAACATCTCTCCTTGACCACCAAGCCTCCAGCCGCAGAAATGAGAAGATGGAAATGAAAAAACAGATGAAAACATGACTGCTCAGCCATATTCATACTGGCGCGGCCTAGCGCGCGCTAGCCTTCCGGCAGTAGCGTGCGCTATCGTCCAGTATCGCCAGAACCCTCGGCCAGGGCCCACATGACCCGGCAATTTCGACCCGACCTGCCGACCGGGACTCGCCTGCTCGACCCTGATAGCGTGCGCTGCGCGGATGCTATCGCGCGTTAGCCGACCTGTCTAGAACCCTCTAGACTAAACTGCTCGGCCAGGTAACGTGCACTAGTCGGCCGACAGCATACGCTACACATGCCGATTACCATGCGCCACGACCGACAGTAGCGTGCGCTACCTGCCGATCCTCCCTGAGTCCAGAACTCCAGAAACCTGTCTGCCCAACCCAATAGCGTGTGCTGGCCGGACGCATAACGTGCGCTACTCCTGCCGGCTAGCGTGCGTAGCCTTCCGGCAGTAGCGCGCGCTACGCCGGTTCCTGCCGCGTCTGCCGGCGATGCCCGGCCGCCAAGCGATTACTGCCGCACCGTCCGGCGATGCCAGGCCATACGGCGACGGTCGGTTTCCAAAAACGCACGGAATGAAACACGACGAAATGCTCGCTGACAACATCATCGATCCGAAATGAAATACCACGCGACAATGAATCACACGCGACCAAATAAACACGAAAATCGATCAAGACAACAAACACGAATGTGGATACCCACAACTTTGGGTAAATTACAAAATGGCCTAAAATGCCCGAAAATCACGATACGTGGTAGAATAACCAAAAAAAAATTCACAACAAGTCTAACAAAGTTAAACGGACTTATGGGAAACTCGAAACAGTAGTTTCGAACGAGATTCGCAAGAATCGAACTCGAGTGCGGAAAAGTCGCTAAGAAGCATGGAACTCAACAAAACAGCACCGAAACGATCTCAGATGGCAAAAAGTGCAGAATTAATCATTCTCAGAATGACGAAACGGTCCCAAGAGAGTCGTCAAAATGGATTCCCACTAAAAAAAGAAAATCACCGAAAATCGAAATTGCGGATATTACAGATATGACAAGCATTCATCGGAACGACATCACATAGGATTTTGTCTTGATATATTCCGATGGTGAGAGCCACAAGTACCTGCTTATTAACTCGAACTTCCCCACAATCATTTAGCCAATGTAAACGATACGGTTTAGGGTGTCTTCTTGTTGGAAGATCGAGTTCTTCCACTAGCATAGCGCTAATGACATTAGTGCAACTCCCGTTATCTATTATCACACTGCAATCTTTATTTTTAATAAAACAACATGTGTGAAATAGATTTTCTCTTTGTTCGTTACCTTCTTCCTCTTTTGCTTGAGAACTTAACACCCTCCGAACAACAAGTGCGGGTGCAAACTCATGTCTCTCTCGTCATCACTCTCCATCTCTCTTGTCTCTTCTTCTTCTTCTTCTTCTTCTTCTTCTTCTTCTTCTTGTTCTTCTTGTTCTTCTTCTTCTTCTTCTTTTTCGCTTTCCATTTCAATCTCCCCATCCCGAAGTACCATCACCAGTTTGTTGGTGCATTCGGATGCTATATGTCCATAACCCTGGCACTTATAGCATTGGATGTCCCAGTTTCTTCTTTAGGTGCTTTCGACGAGTTTAGACTTCCCATCAACTTTTGGTTTGCTAGTACTCCCAACTTCAAACTTTTCTTTCAAGACACTCCCTTCTCTTTTATCAATTTTTCTAAATTGGTCTGAACTTACTTGAGATTGTTGTTTCCAAGGAGTAGAGTATCTCGTGGAATAGTTGTTGTTGCTCCCTCTTCGTAAGTTCCACTCGATTTTTGCCGCCGCATATACCATATCCTCGAATTCAACAAAGTGTTGTTTGTCGACTTCTTTAGCTATATTGGCTCTCATCCCATGTAGAAACCTCGCCATGGTGGCCTCTCTCGATTCCCGAACATTGGCCCGGATCATCAACATCTCCATTTCCTTTCGAAAATCTTCAATGTTTCTCGAGCCTTGTTTTAAAGATTGTAAGCGAGAAAATAGTTCCTTAAGATAGTAATTATGAACAAATTTTTTCCGCATAACAACCTTCAATTCTTCCCAACCGCTAACTGGTCTCTCCAGACTCCTCCTTTTCTCCGTCACAAGTTGGTCCCACCAAATGCTTGCATATTCTGAAAATTCGGTTATTGCTAACCTCATTTTTATCTCATCGGAATAGTTCTGGCAATCGTAAATAGTCTCCAACTTCCTTTCCCAATCGAGATATGTGTCCGGATCACTTCTCCCTTCGAAAGATGGAATTTTCATTTTGATGTTTCCCATATTCCGATCCTCCTCGTCTCAAATATATCTTTCTCGTCTTCCTTAATACTCTCTCCTTCCTCCTAGTCCTCCTCGCCCTCCTCGATGTACAAGCCTCGGAGTTTCCTCCTCGGAATTCATCGAATTTTCATCATCATAGCCTCCAAATCCAATGGGTTCCAGTCCCCTTCGTACGGGCTCCTCTTCTCTACCCTTCGTGAGAGTAGAAATTGTTTCCTATTGATTATCTATTCTTCCAACTATTTGAGCAAGTTGTTGTACAATATTTTTAAGGATAATATTTTGCTCGTTTCTTTCGGTTCCTGACATTTTTTTTTGTTTTTTTTTCCTTTTTTGTTCTTTTTTTTCTTTTTTTTTTCTTTTTTTGATTGTTTTTTCCTTTTTTTTTACAAGAAAATTTCCTCACAAGATCCTCACGTGTATCGCTCGGTCGCTCACACTCGTGTCTCTCTCGTTTGGCTTTTTCTTAATTCCTCACAATTTTTTTTCCACACAACTTACATGGTGATTTTAGGTGATTCAAATCAACTTTCTTCCTGAAAGAACTCAAATCCCACAACCCCCCTAAAGATTGCGGAATGATGATAATAAAAAAATAGATGGATGGGTGCAAAAGATTTTGGAATAGTTTAGAATATAGAACGGAACGAAAAGTATGATAATTGTTTGATAAGATCGATCAAAATTTGTTCTTTTTGATGTATTTTTCTTTTTACAGCACGGACGTAACGAAGCCGATCACTAGCTTATATATATATATATATATATATAGTAATAAAATGAATGGACTGATATTTTATATTCGATCCTCAAACTTAAAATCACCAGACGCCCGAAGGCTAAGGAACAAGTTCTTTCCCTGGCCTCGGCTTGAAGAGTTATAAAAAACAATCAAAACCTTCACCACTTTTTTTTTTTCTTTTTTTTTTTTTATGTATATGCAAAGAAGATGGAAGATTTAGAAGATGAAGGAAATGATATGATGGTAAGATAGGAAGATTATGGTAATGAAGGAAAATAGATGATACCACTTAGTTTTGGAATAACCGAGCTCCGAAGCAAACTGATGCGACCCCCACACAACACGCCATGGTAACCGACACCGCTAGATGAATTCGTTCCCATGATGTTTCCAAAATAAGCAAAATGGGGCTTTACTTCCAAACCTTTATGTGACACGCCGTAGCAACTCAGAAGGGGTGGAATATAAATACTAACAAGATTGCACTTGATAAGTATATAAATCACACAAGGGATGTTTTGGAGACACACTCAACAAAACAAGAAAGCACTCACAAAGGTTTGTTAATACAAACACTCTCAAATTTCATAAAATATTTGTTGTCCTCTTACAATGAAACTTCAAGGCTATTTATAGCCAAAATCTTACACCTAACTCTAGTGTGAACAAGGAAACAACTAAGAAACCTACAACATAGAAAAATCAACATTAAAAGATCTTAAAATCTGAGACAAAGTCAGTCAATACATGTTTAGGGGACAAAATATCAAAGACCAAGACTTTAAGGTGTAAAGACAAGGACAACAAGTCACCATAAATCTGATGCTGTCGGTTTTGTCATTTGGGCTCCAATGGGTCCGAATTTGGTCCTATAGTCTTCATAAGATTTGTAGCTCTCTATCTTAGATTTCCATAGCCACTTTAATTACCTAAATTGGATTTCGGATGAGTAAGTTATGGACAAAATACAAGACTGCTGCGTGTCAGCCTTACGCACGGGAATTTGCATCCTTGTTTGTTTGTTCGTCTTTTCCGGTCGTCTTCGACTTTAATATTATATGACTAGATTATATACAACTCAAAATATAATGAATACAACTCAATAAATACAACTCAAATTAAAATACACCATGATAAAATAAATGAAAAACTTATTGTTCAACAACTTCGATACTACTCACGAATTTGTTGTCTTTGATAACATAGTTATTTTTAAACATATCAATGACGAGTGTCGATAAATTATTTCTGAACTTCTTTGATCGAGACCTCGTTATTGGTCCAGTCGGCATGCTCAAGTCCTCATCCGGGTTCTTCATAATATCTCGATTCACATCACTGTATAAAAGTGATGTTTAATAATTCTGTGCTCACATAAATCCGCAATTGTGAACTTGTGTTATTTTGAAGCAAAGATTTATGTGTAACCCTAATTGTGAAAATTGAAAGTACTTATTGAATTGTTCAAAATCGTGTTTTTCATTGATCAGGATATTGCCTAAAATTGTGGATTATATGATTAATCTCGGATTGTGTCCGATTGTGGAGGCCATTCTAGCAAGTACTTTGATTTTATGTTTTATAGGTCCTCACATTGGAAGTCTTGTATGTTTGTGTGAGAGTGTACATGTTCACTCCGGGAGGGTCCGACGAGGCCTCGGAGGGATCCATGTTTGGTTGGGTCCACGAACATGGGGGTTAACCACTCGAGGAGGGTCCGACGAGGCCTCGAACGGAACGACACATGGTTGGGTCCACGGTTATTCATGAGCTATTTTGTAACTTGTAGCATGATGAATTATTTGGGATATATTCGGATTATCGCAATGTCTTGAACTTTCTATAATTGTTAGAATGTAATGCATACATACCAGAAGTACTCGACTAGAATGGCAATAAGGACTTTCTATAATGCTTAGAATGTAATGCATACTTACCAGAAGTACTCGACTAGAATGGCAATAAGGTTTTATGATACGGTGCAATTGTGGTTTTAGTTATAACACCCCCAATCCGCTCATGGATATTACACGCCGTAAACCCTTCTTTCAAGGATGTACCAGGCTGGTAACACAATTAAACATCTCAACATCGCCTTCAAGGCTACAATGACTCAGTAGACCGATTTGGTCTTTCAATAAATACATACAACTCGATCTCAATACATGCCCACGCAGGGGTCGAATACAAAACACTCCCGTACAACATGGAAAGAAAACTGCAGCGGAAATAAAGTACAAATGAACCAATACAACAACGTATGGGTCCTCATGTGACTAGTATCGATCATCTTTCATCATCCTTCATGCCAATCATGTGCTATGCTCCCCAAAACCTGAATGCAATACAGACATCCACCCCCCGATTACTCGTGGGTTAGCAAAATTCCACTATTTTGCTAGTGCAAGTACATAACCATACGAAGTGTAACAAACAAATAGAATTCACGAATCGGGTACGATAATTAACTACAAATGATTTCCCGAAAAGTTTTATTAATTAGAAAGCCATCAAAGAAGTATTTGAAAATATATATTTCTCATCTCGGGGATTTTAAATGTAGAAACCTTGTTGGACCTCAAGTCCTTAGTTGAAAATAACTATTTCAAGACGAATGGGTCTCGGCCCAAAATCACTTTCCGTAAAACGACTTTTACAAAACCGTTGGGACCACAACCCAAATATCATCTAATCACAGTACATGAGAACGATAGCAAGGTCCGTTTTCCAACATCAAAACCCACAACCAAAGGATTAAACTCGAACGACAAATACTCTAGTGCCATCCTAGCCGAGTAGGCCAATGAACAACTTACCTCTTACACATCTATTCAATGCATGCAAGAATCATGAAACCATCGTTCAAAACACTCGTTTCTGGAAATACCAATATCAATACACATTTATAAAATGCACCACAATAAACCGTCGATCCACACCTCCGTGGACCCCTACCGAGACCCCGTCGGATCTAACCCGTAGTGAGCATACACACACACACACATCACTCATGCAATACTAATATGCTAAGAATGTAAGTTCATTAGGAATACTTGCTAGAAATGGCCACTTACCCGACACAATTGTCACACTCAACACAATACCTCCATCAAGAACAATCAATCACAACACAACAACACAATTAACACAGAATACACGATTCCACAACATTAAACCAGCGGGGATATCATTAAAGCCTTCAACGTCCAAAATAATCAAATCATAATCAACTCACACAAATCATATTCACGAGGGTAAACCAACCATCGTAAATCCAACATGTAACCTCTCTTTGCAGGACACAAAACGTATAAAAAATACTTGTCTCGAAACCACGATCGAAACGAGACGACGAACGAGATGCCGTCGGGCAGCCCCAGACTCCTGAGCATAATCAGTAACACGATTGCACCGCGAACACTACGAGGATAACACCGCACAAATTACCAACACAAAACGGTGATCAACTGGGAATCCTCGAGCACCTATAATCCTCCAGAAGAAACAACAAAAACATGATCACAACGAGGATTGAGACCAAAAACACCAGGAATCACATTAAAACATCGAAGGAAACTCATTGAAACATTTAATCGAACATTAAATGGTCAAGAACACTCAAATCGTCAATCGAGTTAAACCAACTCGAAATATGGATATACAATCCATAGGACACGATTAATAACATCATATAGCACCAACCAATTCATCAAAATTGGACTAGGATCGAGGTTAAGAACAAAACTCCAAAAAGTCAACTCTAGGGAAAAATGGAAAAATACCTTGATCCGACGAAGAACAACGGATTTGATGATGTTATAATCACCTAGGATACTCCAAAACACCTTTGGATCGAGCAAAATCGTCCAAGATCATGAACCCTATTCGCCTTTGACTTACTCCCGCGGAGAGAAGAGGAAATAAGGGTGAAAATGAGAATAATGACTCATGTCGAGTTTATATACTGGACAGCTTACCGTGCGCTAATCCTACCTGATTAGCGTGCGCTATCGAAGCATCAGAACAAACGTTGTGCCAAGATGCACAGTTAGCGTGCGCTAACCACAAAAGTTAGTGTGCGCTAACAAGACCTCCAGACCTAGTCCAGTATCTTCTGGACTGCCTCGAACTACCAGTCAGCGTGCGCTACCAAACCCATAGTGTGCGCTAACCACTGCACCTTAGCGCGCGCTAACCACCTACCCTTACCGTGTGCTAACGGCCTGAAACCAGCTACTGACCTCTGACCCTGTTGCTCGATAGCGTGTACTAAGGAGATACCTTAGCATGCGCTATTGCACCCAGAACTACAGCAGTAGTGCTATCAAAGCTGGTTACAACAACAGACTCGTCCGATCGAAATACCAAGTTCAAGATACGCACGGAAAGCTCCAGAAAAAGATCATATTAAGAGCTTGAGTTACAATCAAACTCACACGCGACCATGAAAAAGTTCAAAAGGGTCAAGACAACAATTACGAATGCGGATACCCACAACTTTGGGAAATTACGAAATGGCCTAAATGCCCGAAACATCACGATACGACAACGGATGACTAAACCGAAGCTCACAGCACGTATAACAACGTTAGATGAACTTACGAGAAACCCGAAACAATAGTTTTGAACGAGATTCGTAAGAATCGAACTCAAGTGCGGAAAGTCGCTAAAAGCACGGGACTCAACAAAATGACACCGAAACGAACTCGGACATCAAAAAGTGCAGAATTAAACATTCTCAGAATGCCGAAACGGTCACAAGCGAGCCGTTAGACTGGGCTCCTGCCAAAAAAAGAAATTTACCGAAAATCAAAATTGCGGATATTACATACTACCCTCCTTAAAAGAAGTTTCGTCCCGAAACTTAAAAAAATATAATTAGGGAGGAACCATATCTCACCAGGAACATCTCTATGAGACACACAGAAACCGAATAACTCGCGCCTAACGGTGAAACGCTACAAGAACGCAAAGGAACATACGCCGTGGGAACACGCTCAACGACAACCATCACAGTGCCACAAACAGGGCATAACACAATCAACAAGTGCCAAGCATCACCTAACTGATAACGCAATCAAGTCAATTGTCCGGACCATCAAGAGACAAAAGGCGCCTATTACAAAAAAACACGCACAGTCGAAAAAAATAGAAATGAAACGTACAACGATCCGCAAGGGTAACAACGAGAACTCCGACCACACCAAAATTCTCGAAAACCATACCAGGCATCTCCGTGTACCTTCGGAGCAGAGACGCAAACTCGATCCTCCAACCTCTCAGCTGCCATCTCGTAGTGCACGGCTCGGTGACCCACCTGGCCACACTTGAAACAGCTGACTAACGGGGAACGATAATTCTCTGCGGTACGAGATCAGGCAACAACAGTCAGACAACCACGATCAAACAACAATGATCGAACAACAATGATCGAACAACAATGATCGAACAACAACGATCGAAAAATGATGATCGAGTAACAACGATCGAACAACAATGATCAAACAACAACGATCGAAAAACAGTGATCGAGTAACAACGATCGAATAACAACGGTCGAACAACGACTCTGAAGTTCACACTTCAACTCAAGATATTAAAACAACTTGTAGAAACCAAAAGACGTTAATTTCGAACAAAGTTTACCAAAATCGGACCGAACTCGGAAAATTCACAACGATAAGAATATTGATCCGAAACAAGGTCACAACCCGTTCGAACAATAACAACCGAGATACCGAACAAGTTCATAAAGTATCAACGAACACGGGCGAGTCGATAGAATTGGGAAAGAGAAAATGCCGAAGTCAAAAGTAATACGGTTATTACATTCGACCTCTTTTAAAAGAGTGTCGTCCCGAAACTCACAACAACGAAAGCAAGGTAACAACACAACAAGCAACCGACAGGAACATCTTTCAGGGGACTCTCAAAGCCGATCCTGACATCCGTGCTGAAGTTCGTACCCCGGAAGGCTTGGTAACCAACCCGCAAGACTGGATTCTGCGTCCCTCGAGTCCACACTTGTAATCTGCTACTGGCGGGGAGGGATAATTTGCACGTGCATGCACATTACAGATGAAGCACATCGGCATACCGAAAATACAACCTCTAGGTACAATGGAATATAACATCGCAAAACCACATAACAAAGATGCCAACTCAGCACAATGTATCAATGTAAGGCAACCCACATACACAGAATCACAGCCACGACGGCATACATTCGGCGATTTCAACGGCCCGAGTGATAACCGGCACGTAATTCACAAAACATCATGAAACCATTACAGATGTACACAATCATACAAACCCGAGCTCTAACAGCTCGCACAGGTGCGATAACACACGGATCACCACGAAGCGACAACATTAAGGACCAACATCACACCTCTCACAGAGGGATAATACAACAGATGCGTGGCGAACGACTCAACGCTAACACCATCAATTCAATCACAACTCGGGAGTTATCACCCTAACGACAGTACGAACATCATACATACATTCCCGGACCGCACATAGGAACGATAGGTTTTAAAAATGGAAACCACTTTTTTGAAAACAGTTTTGGGAATATCAGTTGGTCTCGAGTATCATATTTCGGAAAAAATAACACAACTATTGTTATCGAGACTTTGAAAAACCATCTAGCGTTTGGTAGAAATGAGGACACCTTTCTTTGGTTAAAGATTTTCAGAAATATTCGACCCTCGGGTCTAAGCAAATGTGAAAATATCTCAAAATATTTTGGTCCTCAAAGTATAAGAGTTTGAAACACATAGTTGCGATAGTAGGCGCCTTGAAAATATAATCCATTTCAAAAGTACGTCTCGAAATTTATTTTCTATGATGCTCAAGGTTTTCAAAAATCCGTTAGGCTAGAATGCCCAAAACTCACATGTAACAACATTCGTTTACACATCACATAACACACATGTCACATCGTTCAAATTCAACACAACACATGACTCTTCCCGAAAAACAAACAGTCGAAAAGGCCTAAGTAGTGACAACACTCATCATATAAACAAAATATGAGAGTCGAACAACACATATCATGAGACCAAGAATCTACATGAAGATTCCATCACTAGACGGATAATCATACAAATAGCTCATGTCACACGAGGCATAATACAAAGAAGGGAGACTTACATCCACATGTCACACGAAGATGATGATCGCCCCACGATACTAATCACGACCAACAAACTCAGACGACGCGTCGCGACACGACTCAGTCAGACAAAATCCGACAAGACAAAACCCAACAGACACAACTTGACCCGACAGCCTAGGTTTCCACAACCTGGCTCCGATACCATTTATGTAACACTCCCAATCCGCTCAGGGATATTACACGCCGTAAACCCTTCTCTCAAGGATCTACCGGGCTAGTAACACAATTAAACATTTCAACATCGCCTTTAAGGCTACAATGACTCAGTAGACTGATTTGGTCTTTCAATAAATACATACAACTCGATCTCAATACACGCCCATGCAGGGGTCGAATACAACACACTCCCGTACAACAGGGAAAGAAAACTGCAACGGAAATAAAGTACAACTGAACCAATACAACAATGTACGGGTCCTCATGTGATTAGTATCGATCATCTTTCATCATCCTTCATGCCGACCCTATGCTATGCTCCCCAAAACCTGAATGAAATACAAACACCCACCCCCCGATTACTCGGGGATTAGCAAAATTCCACTATTTTTCTAGTGCAAGTACATAAACAAATAGAATTCATGAATCGGGTACGACAATTAACTACAAAAGATTTCCCGAGAAATTTTATTAATTAGAAATCCATCAAAGAAGTGTTTGAAAATATATATTTCCCATCTCGGGGATTTTAAAAGTAGAAACCTTGTGGACCTCAAGTCCTTAGTTGAAAATAACTATTTCAAGACGAATGGGTCTTGGCCCAAAATCACTTTCCGTAAAACGACTTTTACAAAACCGTTGGGATCACAACCCAAATATCATCAAATCACAGTACACGAGAACGATAAAAGGTCCGTTTTCCAACATCAAAACCCACAACCAAAGGATTAAACTCGAACGACAAATACTCTAGTGCCATCCTAGCCGAGTAGGCCAATGAACAACTTACCTCTTACACATCTAGTCAATGCATGCAAGAATCATGAAACCATCGTTCAAAACACTCGTTTCCGGAAATGCCAATATCAAAACACATTTATAAAATGCACCACAATTAACCGTCGATCCACACCTCCATGGACCCCTACCGAGACCCCGTCGGATCTAACCCGTAGTGGTTAAATGCAAGCTCATTGATCCACACCTCAGTGGACCCCTACCGAGACCCCGTCGGATCTAACCCGTAGTGAGCCTACACATACACACATCACTCATGCAATACTAATATGCTAAGAATGTAAGTTCATTAGGAATACTTGCTAGAAATGGCCACTTACCCGACACAATTGTCATACTCAACACAATACCTCCATCATGAACAATCAATCACAACACAACAACATAATTAACACGGAATACACGATTCCACAACATTAAACCAGCGGGGATATCATTAAAGCCTTCAATGTCCAAAATTATCAAATCGTAATGAACTCACACGAATCATATTCACAAGGGTAAACCAACCATCGTAAATCCAACATGTAACCTTTATTTGCAGGACACAAAACGTATAATAAAATACTTGCCTCGAAACCACGATCGAAACGAGACGATGAACGGGATGCGGTCGGGCAGCCTCGGACTCCTGAGCATAATCAATAATACGATAGAACTGCGAACACTACGAGGATAACACCACATGAATTACCAACACAAAACGGTGATCAACTCAGAATCCTCGAGCACCTATAATCCTATGGAAGAAACAACAAAACATGATCACAACGAGGATCGAGACCAACAACACCAGGAATCACATTAAAACATCGAAGGAAACTCATTGAAATATTTAATCGAACATTAAATGTTCAAGAACACTCAAATCGTCAATCGAGTTGAGCCAACTCGAAATATGGATATACAATCCATAGGACACGATTAATAACATCATATAGCACCAACCGATTCATCAAAATTGGACTAGGATCGAGGTTAAGAACAAAACTCCAAAAAGTCAACTCTAGGGAAAAATGGAAAAATACCTTGATCCGACGAAGAACAACAGATTAGATGATGTTATAATCACCTAGGATAGTCCAAAACACCTTTAGATTGAGAAAACTCGGCCAAGATCGCGAACCCTAGTCGCCCTTGACTTACTCATACGGAGAGAAGAGGAAATGTGGGTGAAAATGAGAATAATGACTGCTGTCCAGTTTATATACTGGACAGCTTAGTGTGCGCTAATCCTACATGATTAGCGTGCGCCATCGAAGCATCAGAACAAACATTCTGCCAAGATGCACAGTTAGCATGCGCTAACCACAAAAGTTAGCGTGCGCTAACGAGACCTCCAGACCCAGTCCAGTAGCTTCTGGACTGCCTCGAACTACTAGTCAGCGTGCGCTAACCACTGCACCTTAGCGCGCGCTAACCACCTACCCTTAGCGTGCGGCCTGAAACCAGCTACTGACCCTGTTGATCGATAGCATGCGCTAAGGAGATCCCTTAGCGTGCGCTATTGTACCCAGATCTACAGCAGTAGTGCTATCAAAGCTGGTTACAACAACAGACTCCTCCGATCGAAATACCAAGTTCAAGATACGCACGGAAAGTTCCAGAATAAGATCATACTAAGTGCTTGAGTTACAATCAAACTCACACGCGACGATGAAAATGTAACACCCCCAATATATTCGGGAATATTACAGCACCGTAAATCCTTTACATAAGGATTTACAAGGCTGAAGAATTGAACAAGCATAAAAAGGTACTAACGAATGAAATAACGGAATTACAGTACATCAGTTCTGACCAAATACAGAAACAGTACAATTGTTCAACAAAACTCAATAATACATCAACAAATCCAAATCATCACAAATGACTTTGTACTCGAGTACTAATTGAAATAACGAATAAACAACAGATAAATAAACCCGGTCGGGACATCACTCTGCACCCTCGTCGTCATACAGTTCCAGTGGTTGTTTCCCCGCTCTCCTGGATCCTGAACACAAACAAAATGTTCACCCCCGAAGGGGTTAGCACAACGATGCTAGTACAAGTACCACAACATATTATTCATATCTCACGGTGAATAATAATAACGTAAACGACAAAATACCAATGAGTCTTCTCCTACGAGAAACTCAAACATAACATACACAACTGATAATCACAACATGATATCAATACATACACATGGTAATTCCATCGATCCAGCGTTCACTGCCTAGAACCCACGATGATCCCGTCAGACCAACCCGTGGTGGAAAAACCCGTCCGATGATCCGGTATGACGCTAGCATAGATCCCCGATGATCGTCGGACCAACACGAGTGGACATACAATAACGACATACATGCACGACAATATGTATAACAACAATACGTAAAACAATTAAGGTACTTGCCTCGATTTGAAGACAATAATAACACTTCCACGGAAATGAACACTCGACGATCGTCCTCCTCAATCAATCACGTAACTAGACCAAACCTTAACAAAAGAAATAATATAGGATTTATCTCACGTCGTACAAATGTTTAACAATTCGATTAACGGTCAAAAGTTCATAAGCGCAATCTGCCGAATAGCTTAGCGCACGCTAAGTATTACGTGTAGCGTGCGTTACGTCGCCCGATAGCGCACGCAAACAACAAAGACTAGCGCACGCTAACTACGCATGGTCGATACTTCACCGATCGGCCAACTTCGATGATGGTCTAGCGTCGTTACGTACCAAACGTAGCGCACGCTAACTAGTACTCGATAGCGCACGTTAAGCGCATATCATAGCGTGTGCTATCTCGCATGGCGATTCATCTTTGGCGATGCTTATTCTTGCCATGTTCGAAACAATGAAATCCTTCGTGATAATTCATTTACTTCCAGGAATACCAAGTTCTTACTCTTATGAATGATCTCGAGGATGATATCAACTTCAAGATGCAAATATACGTATAAACATCATGACACCATAATCCATCTTGATTACAATTCTCATGCAAAGTTGGTGATCTCCGGTTGATGTATTAGATGCCACTATCATTATACATATTCAAACTTCATCTTGAGGTGAACTAACAATTCCGACTATACGAAAGAATATTTCCTAAGATGATTCTTCCTTTAAGTTCTTATAATATCTTTTCCAAATCATGATCACAAAGATAACATAAATCATATGGATTGTTAACTTCCGAATATTTCTCTCATCATTTGAAGTACTAGGATTCCAACTTCAAGGTTCCAACAATAATATCGTAATTGTAGACATCCCAATCTTCTAAACATGAAGTAGTTGAAATAATTCACTAATGAAATTCAATATCTCGTTAACATGATCATCATATCCATTGGAAATCCAAATCTAAGACTGGTGATAGGTTGAACATACCTTAATATGCCGAAATCACTGAACCACAAGGTGTAATCCGACTCTGGTTGGTTATGTGCCCCTACAAGGTGTTACTTCTCTTCAATGATCACTCACAAGTGATACTCAATCATTCAATGATCACTCATAAAAGTTCTAAGTGTTTAGAAGGGAGATTCTAGCTCTCTGGACTCTCAAAGATGAAGTATAGGCAGAAGGAAATGAAAGCCCAAGCGGTTGTTGTCCCATTTATAATATTACGCATTATTGACAAGTTAGCGCACGCTACTAAGCATCCCTTAGCGTGCGCTAATAATGGTTGACTTCATAATTTGTCCGGGTGCGTCGGGGAATCTTATCCGGACCCATGTCCCCGGCGCATGAGCTAGCCGTCCCGCTCAATAATTGAGTCCTTAGCGCACGTTACTAATACACATAGCGTACGCTAATAATGGCCCGATAAGCGCGTTAAGATACATTCTTAGCGTGCGCTATCACGAGGTTGCTTGAACAATTTTGCAAGTTTCTATACTTATGTACAATGATGTCAATGCACGAAATATCATACTCCGATAATCAAAACCATCAATCCGAATAATACATGATTTGAATACATATGAAATACACCGTAATAAATCCGGATATTACATACTCTCCTACTAAAAGGAGTTTCGTCCGAAACTCAAGACGAAAATAACTCGGGATATCTGGACTTCATATCAGCTTCCGTTTCCCAGGTGGCTTCTTCCGTTCCATGACGTGACCACTGAACTTTGACCAAAACGATTGACTTGTTCCTCAGTTGCTTAACTCGACTCTCGAGTATCTTGACAGGTCTTTCTTCAATCGTCCCATCCTGTTCGACTTCGATCTCGCCGAAATCGATGATATGGTAAGGATCCGGTATATATCTCCGCAACTGGGATACATGGAACACGTTATGAACATGGCACAATGACGGCGGTAATGCTAATCTGTATGCCAACTCCCCAACTCTCTCGAGGATCTCAAATGGACCGATATATCTCGGACTCAGCTTTCCTTTCCTACCGAAACGAAAGATTCCCCGGGTAGGAGAAACCTTCAAAAGTACGTGATTTCAAGATCTTGAACTCCAATGGGCGGCGGCGTGCGTGCATAGGATTCTGGCGACTGCGGGCGGTCAATGACCTTTCACGAATCAAGGCTATCTTCTCTCGAGTCTGCTCGATCAACTCACAGTTATTTCCGATCAAGTCCGATGAATCGTCCCAACATAAGGGCGATCTGCATCTCCTTCCGTATAATGCCTCAAATGGTGCCATCTTAATGGAAGCATGCCAACTATTGTTGTAAGTAAATTCAATCAACGGTAGATGAACTTCCCAATCGTTTGACCAATCTAAGGCACAGGCCCTTAGCATATCTTCCACCGTTTGTATAGTTCTCTCAGTTGTCCGTCGATTGCGGGTGATAAGTCAGATTTGAAGTTCAATTCGGTCCCCAAGGCCTTATGAATCGCCTTCCAAAAGTGAGACACAAAACGGCCGTCTCGATCAGAAACAATGGTCTTCGGCGTACCATGCAATCGAACTATCTCTGAAATAAAGACTCGTGCCAACCTCTCTGGTCCCCACGTATCCTTAATGCCTAGAAAATGAGCCGATTTGGTTAAACGATCAACTATCACCCAAATCATGTTCATTCCTGTCTGGTTTTCGGCATATTAGTGATAAAGTCCATTGATATGTCCTCCCACTTCCATTCGGGAATCGGGAGCGGCTTCAACATTCCATGAGGCCGTTGATGCTCGATCTTAACTCGCTAACAAGTCAAGCATTTGAAACATAGTCCGCTACGTCTTGCTTCATGTTGCCCCACCGAAATTCCGCTTCAAGTCCTTATACATTTCTTGGTGCCGGGTGGATAGAATAGGGCGAACTATGAGCTTCCTTCATAATCGTCATTTGAACATCAACATCGGGAGCAGTCGGTTACGAAATCTCAAAACTCCATCGTCATGAATTATGAATCCGGGGCCTTTCCTTTGATCACTTCATCATGCAACCGAATCATCGAGGATTATCTGCTGTCTAGATTTGATTTCTTGGTTAAAGATGAAGTTATCTCCATCACGCATGATTGTCCTTGGACTCTTTGTAACCATACCTCAATTCCTTCACGAATCATCTCTCGTTGAAGGCTAAGTTGGGATGTCGGCGTCTCGAGATCCGAATAGAGACGGGTTTGCGGCCAAGTGCATACGCCACTACATTTGCTTTGCTCGGATGATATAAAATCTCCAAGTCATAGTCCTTAATCGGTTCCAACCATCTTCTTTGCCGCATGTTCAACTCTTTACATTGAATATGTACTTGAGACTCTTATGATCCGTAAAGATCGGCGGTGAGTCCGTCTGAGATAATGCCTCCAAATCTTCAAGGCAAAAACCACCGCCGCTAGTTCCAAATCATGTGTCGGGTAATTCACTTCATAAGGTTTCGATTGTCGCGACGCATAAGCGATCACCTTATCATTACGCATCAACACGCACCCAAGTCCTTGATTCAAGCATCACTGTAAACTATGAATCCTTCGGTTTCTGCGGAAGTGATAGAATCGGTGCCGTCGTCAATCTCTTCTTTAACTCATCAAAACTAGTCCGACACGACTCGTTCCACTCAAACTTTTGAGTTTTACGCAAAAGTCGAGTAAGTGGGCGGAAATTTTAGAAAACCCTTCCACGAATCGACGATAATATCCAGCAAGTCCTAAGAAGCTTCGGACCTCTTTCACATTCTTTGGAGGCTTCCAATCCAATATTGCTTCGATCTTCTGAGGATCTACTCGGACTCCTTTAGCTAACACCACATGGCCGAGGAACATTACTTCCTTTAGCCAGAATTCACATTTAGAAAGTTTGGCGTACAATTGCTCGTTTCTCAAGAGTTCCAATACAATCCGCAAATGCTGCGCATGTTCTTAGGACTCTTAGAATACACCAGAATGTCATCAATAAACACGACCACAAATTTATCCAAAAATTCAATGAACACACGGTTCATCAATTGCATAAATACAGCAGGTGCGTTAGTGAGACCAAACGGCATCACTACAAACTCATAATGCCCGTAGCGAGTTACGAGCGATTTGGAACATCGGACTCCTTAATCCTCGGTTGATGGTATCACGATCTCGGATCGATCTTAGAAAATCTTGTTGCTCCTTGCAATCGGTCAAACAAATCATCAATCCGTGGCAACGGATACTTGTTCTTAATCGTCATCTTGTTCGGCTCTCGATAGTCAATACAGTCGGAGCGATCCATCCTTCTTTCGGACAAAAAGAACCGGCGCTCCCCAGGGTGAAACGCTTGGCTGAATATAGCCCTTGTCCAGTAACTCCTCCAGCTGCTTCTTCAATTCGTACATCTCAGTAGGTGCCATACGATACGGCGCCTTAGAAATTGGTGTCGCTCCAGGTTCCAGCTCAATAGTAAATTCTACATCCCTTCGTGGAGGTAGCCCAGGTAATTCATCAGGAAATACATCTGGAAATTCGTTCACAACAGGAATAGATGAAAGTTCCACCATTTCTTCTTCTTTCTTCATTGCGTAACACGATTGCAGTCTGACCTTGTTTCACAATTTGGACTTTCATCGCCTTGATCAACTTTCCTGAGCTTCCCGGTTTCCATCCCTCAAACAGAATCTCGGAACCATCGTCAGCGACCAGGGAGATATTCCTCTTTCGGTAGTTTACAATTGCTCCGTACCGATTAAGCCAATCGTCTCCGAGTATCAGGTCATCTCCTTGCATTTCTATCACGATCAGGTTTGAGATCCACTCTCTGCCTCCAAATGATACAGGGAAGTTTCTAGTTTCTAAATTTCCGACAATCCTCTCTCCACTCGGTAACCCAACCACATAAGGTTCACAAGCATGAAAACCGGAAATATTCAAACGATTTACACAAGACAAGGATATGAAAGAATGTGTAGCTCCTGTATCAAATAAAACGCTAACTGGCTGGGAAAGGATCTGGACAGTGCACGATGCGACAAAGACATCACGATCGTCTGTCCTCCTCATCTCGCATGCACGTGGGGAGCAGATCCGGCACTCGATGTCCCCTTTCGGTCCCATTGTCCTCTGCCTCGCCCGCGGCCAAAGTCGAGGCATCCGAACACTTTGCTGCGTCGTGGAATCTTGGCCTCCTTACGGGTAGGTGTGGTGTACGGGCTCTAAAAGACTTTGCAGCCTCTTCACAAAACACCGCCCGATGTCCCTCTCGTCCCAGGCCAAAACAAGTCACGGCGAAAAGGGGGCAATTCCGTCGATAGTGCCCCTGCGGGCGCGATTAAAGCATTTCTGGTAACATCGGTAAGAGTTGATGTCGCCCAAGTTCTTTCCGCTCCTAGTCGGGTGCGGAGGTTTCTGAAAGAGTGAAAGGATGACTTGGGCCTTACGGGCCCCACTGTTCTTGTGCTGCTCGTAAAAGTACCGGAGACTTTCTGTTTCTTGGTTTCGCAAATTTCTCCATGGCCGCTTCCTTGATCTCATATGCCAACGCCTTATCCTGGTATTGGCGGAGTGTGGTACATTCGAATCCGGACATGTACCTACGGACTTCTGGTTTCATTCTCATATCGAAATGAATCATCATTTACGCATCATTCGACCGGATGTCGAACAAATGCCATTTCTTGGTTAAACGTCTTGATCGCCTGGGATAGTGGCACATCAGAAGGCTGAGCGGAGAAAAACTCCCGAACTTTGGCTTCCCTCACAGGACGAGGGCAATACTGAGCTTCCATCATCAATCTAAAATCTGTCCAATCGGCATCATGGTCTACAGGCCGGATGGCTTCCCACCATTCGGACGCTTCCCCTATCAGAAAATATTGAGCGATAGAGGCTCTCCGGTTGTCTGGGTAGTTGATTCCGGCAAAGATTTTCTCCAGCTCCTTTAACCAATGATCCCAGGTGGGAGTCTCAGAAATACCGTCGAATTTGGGTGGTTGCATCTTCGCCACTTCTTGCAGCCACCGGTCACCTCGATTTCCCATAACTGGGATCCCTTGCATCTCTCTCCTGTTGTAGTCCCACCGCCACTTGCATTCGGTCCACGACACAGGCGAACCAGTCATCTGGTTCACCACTTGACGAAGGATCTCTCGTACTGAGGATCTGGTTCATTATTAATAGATTCTTTGCGGCTCGCGAGCTATGGCTAACTTTGGTTAGAAGCGCGCCTCCCTTCGGCATTTCTTCGTCCGCGTCCACGACCGCGACCACGTCCACGTCCGCCTCTCAACATGCTGTAAGCATAAATACTCAATATACAGGAAACAACATCGTTCTAATATTCGAGTATAAAGAGATACAATATGTAAAGAACGCGATAGAGTTTAGGAACTTACAACTACTGTTCGCATAAAGACGTAGGCAGTGCAGTGATGTCATTCACGGCCGGTTACCCCAAAAGACATAAATGACCCCTATTTTAACCCAACGGCCAAGATATCCCTAATCTTGGCTCCGATACCATATTCTGTAACACCCCCAATATATTCGGGAATATTACAGCGCCGTAAATCCTTTACATAAGGATTTACAAGGCTGAAGAATTGAACAAGCATAAAAAGGTACTAACGAATGAAAATAACGGAATTACAGTACATCAGTTCTGACCAAATACAGAAACAGTACAATTGTTCAAGAGAACTCAATAATACATCAACAAATCCAAATCATCACAAATGACTTTGTACTCGAGTATTAATTGAAATAACGAATAAACAACAGATAAATAAACTCGGTCGGGACATCACTCTGCACCCTCGTCGTCATACAGTTCCAGTGGTTGTTTCCCCGCTCTCCTGGATCCTGAACACAAACAAAATGTTCACCCCCGAAGGGGTTAGCACAACGATGCTAGTACAAGTACCACAACATATTATTCATATCTCACGGTGAATAATAATAACGTAAATGACAAAATACCAACGAGTCTTCTCCTACGAGAAACTCAAACATAACATACACAACTGATAATCACAACATGATATCAATACATACACATGGTAATTCCATCGATCCAGCGTTCATCGCCTAGAACCCACGATGATCCCGTCGGACCAACCCGTGGTGGAAAAACCCGTCCGATGATCCAGTGACGCTAGCATAGATCCCCGATGATCCGTCGGACCAACACGAGGTGGACATACAATAACGACATACATGCACGACAATATGTATAACAACAATACTTAAAACAATTAAGGTACTTGCCTCGATTTGAAGACAATAATAACACTTCCACGGAAATGAACACTCGACGATCGTCCTCCTCAATCAATCACGTAACTAGACCAAACCTTAACAAAAGAAATAATATAGGATTTATCTCACGTCGTACAAATGTTTAACAATTCGATTAACGGTCAAAAGTTCATAAGCGCAATGCGCCGAATAGCTTAGCGCACGCTAAGTATTCTGTGTAGCGTGCGTTACGTCTGCCCGATAGCGCACGCAAACAACAAAGACTAGCGCACGCTAACTACGCATGGTCAGTACTTCACTGATCAGCCAACTGACTCGACTGATGGTCTAGCGTACGTTACGTACCAAACGTAGCGCACGCTAACTAGTACTCGATAGCGCACGTTAAACTGCATATCATAGCGTGCGCTATCTCTGCATGGCGCTTTCTTTGCCGAGCAAGAACTGTTCTTGCCATGTTCGAAACAATGAAATCCTTCGTGATAATTCATGTTACTTCCAGGAATACCAAGTTCTTACTCTTATGAATGATCTCCAGGATGATATCAACTTCAAGATGCAAATATACGTATAATCATCATGACACCATAATCCATCTTGATTACAATTCTCATGCAAAGTTGGTGATCTCCGGTTGATGTATTAGATGCCACTATCATTATACATATTCAGACTTCATCTTGAGGTGAACTAACAATTCCGACTATACGAAAGAATATTTCCTAAGATGATTCTTCCTTTAAGTTCTTATAATATCTTTTCCAAATCATGATCACAAAGATAACATAAATCATATGGATTGTTAACTTCCGAATATTTCTCTCATCATTTGAAGTACTAGGATTCCAACTTCAAGGTTCCAACAATAATATCGTAATTGTAGACATCCCAATCTTCTAAACATGAAGTAGTTGAAATAATTCACTAATGAAATTCAATATCTCGTTAACATGATCATCATATCCATTGGAAATCCAAATCTAAGACTGGTGATAGGTTGAACATACCTTAATATGCCGAAATCACTGAACCACAAGGTGTAATCCGACTCCGGTTGGTTATGTGCCCCTCCAAGGTGTTACTTCTCTTCAATGATCACTCACAAGTGATACTCAATCATTCAATGATCACTCATAAAAGTTCTATGTTTAGAAGGGAGATTCTAGCTCTCTGGACTCTCAAAGATGAAGTATAGACGAAGGAAATGAAAGCCCAAGCGGTTGTTGTCCCATTTATAATATTCTGCATTATTGACAAGTTAGCGCACGCTACTAAGCATCCCTTAGCGTGCGCTAATAATGGTTGACTTCATAATTTGTCCGGGTGCGTCAGCGGGAATCTTATCCGGACCCATGTCCCGCTGGCGCATGAGCTAGCTGTCCCGCTCAATAATTAAGTCCTTAGCGCACGTTACTAATACCTGCATAGCGTACGCTAATAATGGCCCGATAACGCGCGTTAAGATACATTCTTAGCGTGCGCTATCACGAGGTTGCTTGAACAATTTTGCAAGTTTCTATACTTATGTACAATGATGTCAATGCACGAAATATCATACTCCGATAATCAAAACCATCAATCCGAATAATACATGATTTGAATACATATGAAATACACCGTAATAAATCCGGATATTACAGAAAAGGGTCAAGACAACAATTACGAATGCGGATACCCACAACTTTGGGAAATTACGAAATGGCCCAAACACCCGAAACATCACGATACGACAACGGATGGCCAAACTGAAGCTCACAACACGTATAACAACGTTAGATGAACTTATGAGAAACCCGAAACAACAGTTTCGAATGAAACGTAATTCAACAAAACGACACCGAAACGAACTCAGACGTCAAAAAGTGCAGAATTAAACATTCTTAGAATGACGAAACGGTCACAATCGAGCTGTTAGAACGGGGTCTTGCCAAAAAAAGAAATTTACCGAAAATCATAATTGCGGATATTACATTAATAAAACTACTTGAGGTATCAAAACTATATTTCAAACTTATTTCTAATTTTTATAAAAACTCAAGAGTTTTGAACCGATTATGACTTAAGCGAATATATCTCGGAATTTTCTAAGATTATTTTAATGATTAGTTTGTCTGTTGTTGTGAAGTGACTTGTCTGTTTACGTTCAGAATATGGTTTGTATAGCTATGATACTTGTACTAGCATATTCCAATTGCTAACCCCTTAAATGGGGAAAATGTGTCTTTTGCATTTCAGGTATTCCTGATTCGAGAGAGCAGTCACAGGGTCAACATGGAAGATGATGAAAGACCATCATGCTAATCACAAGCGTGCGTGTGTAATGTCACCATTGTCATGTTGTATTTTTCTTTCGTTGTCATGTTCTTGTTTGGAATTTGCCCTTGAAGGCACTCAGAGGATGATGGAGTGAGAGCATTGTATTGTAATTATGAATATTAAATTAAATAAGATATTTATATTTTCATATATTGTATATCACTGGTATTATGATTTGGTATATAGAATAATATTCCTTACATTTGAGAGCAAACATTCCACTCTAATGAAGATAAGAAAATAGGCACTCGAAGTCCTTAGGGCTCGAATGTTTAATCGATTTGCAAATCGATAATACTTAACTGGGCATTAAGTTTCAACAAGGCTTCTATAACGTGTACTTTGATGTGTAGAGTGTTTGTTTTCACTAAGGGTTACTGGGAGCACACGTTATAGGTATGCTGAAACACACCCACACTAACTACCTAACTTAACCTATCTTATATCATATTAGTACTTATAAATTACGGTGAAATTTTAGCAAACTTTCCCCTAAACTAGTACCTATCCCAAACCTGTGACATAAAACCAACACAAGTATCACACAGAGACATCTAATCTCAATCTGAATCAAACTCATGACATCAATATCCCCGTAGATATGACTACCAGAGATTAGTAAACAACAAAACTTCGAGCTTCCCAAATCACTCACTTATTTATTTTACATTATGATATTAAACAACCTCACATGTTACACAAACATACTAGGTGAACTTAAAGTACCCCTCACACTATCAACGGCACTCGAACACATGAGTACATTACTACAATACATATTTATAAAACAAGGTTCAGAAACAAGAACTAAAACATGTTAAGCCCATGGTTAAGCCCGAAAGGTCGTCATCCATGTACGTCGACCCTCAGCAACAGTGGAACTCCAACCCATCCAGCGAGGGAACATGATCAAGCATTAGGATTACCTACAATGCATAAACTACGTGAGCTAAAGCCCAATAAGTAGAAATCATGCATGTATCATGTCTGATGCAACATATGACATATGATCATCAATGAGGATCTCTCAAAATCATTTTATTATCCTTAGGCCCATTGAACCACGTACTAAGCACCGGAATGAGCTCAATATCATATCATATCATAAGGCATGCATCTACCACGCCAGATATATAAGGCATGCATCTACCACACCAAATATATCGTGAGAACATGCATCTCCCATGTCTCACACACCATATAAGCACGCATCTACCGTGCTAAACATATCATAAAATCATGCATCTACCATGCCTCGGTGCTCTAGCAGCGGCCAACAAAATATTTTTCTTTTCTTTCTTTCCATGATCATACCATGCATGCAAACACTAGTGAGTCTCATGTTATGCATGCATGTGGAGATGCTAATGCATGCCATGATCATGTAAGGTGCAACCAAACACTTTAAGCATATACAAACCAATCATACAATATAATAGAACACTCTCAAGATATCATCAAGTTTAACAATTAGTTACACAAACAATACTATGTTTATGCATTGTAGTTGCAGATGGATTTCTACTTACCTTGATCGGGTAATACCCTTACGTTTATACCAATAGGGGGTGTTTGTGATGATATATCTTCAGAAACTGTTTCAAGGAATGTGTTTAAAGGATTTACATACCACACGCAAGGTTTAACTCTCTTCATATCGAAAGGGTTTACCACTTCCTATGTAGATGCATAACCGGTGTTCTATGTATTTTATGTCTGTTTATCGACATATACCAGCCCATTTGTAATATCCGGAATTTCTACTACTATTGTTTAATGTTATTTTATCCGAGTTATGTTGCACAGCGTGGAATCTGTACAGTATGGATAAAATAAATGAAGGACTGAGATGTCAGTATTGGTATAATTGTCGTATTGGTCGACAATTGTATTCAAGGATATAATGTGTTGAGTATTGTATTCAGTATACCGTATGTTCATATTTGGTATGTCGAGATGTTGGACGAGGATAGCTGAAAATGGCTAAGTGTAACATTATTAGCGCACGCTAATAATCATGAGTAGCGCACGCTATCGTGCAGGTTTAGCGCACACTACAGATATAAGATAACGTACGCTAATGCAGTCCGATCGGAAGGAATCTACGCGTGGACCAGGCCACTTTCGGCGCACGTTCTGCTAAGTCAACAGATGTTGTAATGTAGTGTTAGCGCATGCTAAAGGATGTTGATTAGCGCACGCTAACTGTATATCGGTCAACAGGGAATCTTGGCTTTATTGGTTGCTTTCGGCATGTGGGGTCACGAGCATCTTCGTGGTAGGTGTAGACTGTAGCAAGTCAACTGGTATTAGCGCACGCTAAATGCAAGGACTTGCGTACGCTAGACAGTGTAAGTTATGTACGCTAATGCATAGACATTACGTATGTAAGCACATGTACGAAGCCAGACAGTAGCCTCTGGACTGCGATAGCGCACGCTAACAAAGTCAGTTAGCGTACGCTAAGTGTGTAACGCACGTCAATTGAAGATGTTAGCGTACGTTAATAATGTACAGTATATATATAAGTGCAGTTGGCTATTTTTCGTCATTTTCATCCGTTTCTTCATGTGAGCCGATAGAGAGAGCCTTGAGAAGTATTTGAGGTTCCAAACACTGGATTAAGGTGGAGTTAATCATCCATAACAACATTTGAAGCTTGAAATCATTGGTGATTCTTGGAAATGGATTCAACCTTGTAAATCAATCCATTCCTTCAAAAAGGTAATTACTCTTCACTTTGAGATTTCGTTTTGGATTGTATATGATGTTCTTGAGCTGATGATTATCATATAAACAAGTTGATAAGTATGATTATGAGTTGGATTACCGGATTATGATGATGTTATTGTTGATATGAAGATATTGATATGAATTGGATGGTTTCGAATGTGTTGTTTATCTTCAAAGAGATATGTTGGCTAATGTCTTCCTTCAATTCGGATCTGTGATGTTGTTGTTGTTGGTTTCTTCATATGATGGTGAACATGGCATGATTATGAGTTCTTGGTGTTTAGGTTGTTGATATTGAGGAAGATGAAATATGAATATATGACTTGAATTAAAAGTCGGATGATTACCTATATGTTACATGATATTGGATTTCGTTGTTTGATAGCTATGATCATGGTTCAGAATCACTTAGAGTTTTTGATAATCGCCATATGTTGATCGGTATCCGTAATGCATGTAACTGCACGTCATTAGCGCACGCTAAGCCTACTGGCTAGCGCACGCCATCGGGAACAACTTAGCGCACGCTACGATAAGAGATTAACGTGCGCTAAGTCAACAGACAGGGTAATATATTCTGTTTCGGTTATGAATTCGTGATGGTTTGATTTGGTTTGTTCTGACTGCGTTTATTCGAGGTTGTGTTGAACCGTTGAGTTCGATTGGTTAGTTTTGTCGGTTGTTGATTGTTATCGGATGTATGTTATTTGATTACTTTGATAGGTTGAGATTATTGATCGGCGATTATAACCGGATGTTGCGGTCGTGTTTGAGCGTGTTCGTGAATTGCATGGTCAGGGCCGAGGAGCTCGTAGACAAAGGCATTGTGACTTGTAGCGGCTTCATCATCATCGTATCGGTATCGAGGCAAGTTATTACTTGCTCAGTTATAATGTTTAATGAATGGTTTCAGTTTCATTTCGTTTATAATGCATATAGCAATGATTATATGTTGTCATTCCGATTCTGGGGGTTTAATCATAATGTATACGATTTATTTCGGTTATTGGCATATTCGGGTTTCGAGGTTACATTTTGGTAAAGACGAGGACATGAGTATCTGTAGTCCATGGTACGTTTGGATCACCGAGCATTGCGGATAATCGTCGGTGATGGTTTGATATCGAGATTTCTCCCGAAGTACTCGGGGCAAGTATCTTATATCGATTCAGTTAGTGTTAGTGATTTGATCATGCATATTGTCCTTCATGTTGTCGAACATGAGATCGTCTTTGTGGATTTGTCATATTGTCGTTCATGTTATGTTGTTCATGTTGATGAACATATTGATTTGCATATGTGTATGCATAATTGTATTGTTTATGTTGTAAATGATCCGATGGGATCATGATGATCTATGCTGAGGGCGCTGGATCGAATGTCCACCATGCATTGGTTCGACGGGATCATCATGGGGATCTATGCTTAGGGCGCTGGATCATTGGACAGGTTTTCCACCATGCGTTGGTTCGACGGGATCATCATGGGGATCTATGCTGAGGGCGCTGGATCGTTGGATTACCAGTATTGTGTTGATGGAATCTTGTGAATTCGCATCATTGATTTTATCATGTGTTGTTGTTCATATGTGCATTGTTGGTTATCCACCTTATGCTGATCTGATAGGATCAACAAAGGGATCTATGCTGAGGGCGCTGGATCGTCGGATTTCCATTGAGTATACATGAGTGTTATTGTTGTGATCATATTGACGTGGTCATATGAGTATGCATTTGTAGGTCTTGTGTTAGGACCGTGTCTATATTGCATTGATCTGATCTCGGATTAGACTGATATGATTGTCGTGGCACTCCACATCTCGAGGTATGTTCCGTATTTCCTTTGGTATTCGTCTTGTGACGGACAATCGGTTATCGTTTGGGGATTTGATGATGCTATCCGATGGATGGTATTGGTCAAAACTGGTACTTTTCCATATCGTGAGTTGGTTATGATAGTTTGAGAATCTTGAGTATTGTTTGAGGTACAATACAGATATTATGTTCGAGTTTATTGGTTAATCGAGTAGAGGATGTGAAATGTGATAATGGTTATTCTGATGAGAATTACTTGAGTAAGTAAAGTTATGGCGATAAGATTACGTTGGTCGTATTCTTATGTTGTATTCTCATTGGTATGTAATTATTAATGTGATGTGATGGTTATCATTGTTGGATATTATGGCTAACCCCGTCGTGGGATTTCTTTTTAGGTTCTTGGAGTATCGAGCTTGTAGCGGTCGTGAAGAGATGAGCTTCTCGGAGGATACTGGCTAGGACATGATCCGTGCATTGAGTTTCTTGATTGGTTCTTGTTTTCCGCTGCTAGAGTATCTTTATGGTTGGTCTTTTTCCGCTGCGTGAGTATTTTGAAATGCTCTTTTGGTATCTGGTAACTGAGATTACTTTGGAAATCGTTTTCTAAACTTTTGATTGTCGGCCGTTTGGCCTTGCGATTTCAAATGAGTTTTTACGACGGTTTTTGATAAATGGATTTTACAAGTCTTCAAATATTTTAAAGATAGTACTGTCGTTAGCCTCTGGGGCATTTGTAAATGTTTGCGAAAATTTTCTTCAGCCTTGTGGGTTCCATCTCGGGCCCCACAGCGCTGTAATATTTCCGGTTAAATCTGGGGGTGTTACAGAATATGGTATCAGAGCTTAGGTTGAGAAAACCTAGGCATTTAGGTCGAGTTGGGTCGTGTTTCGGTCGCGTCATTCCAGTTGTCAATTGACTAATACTAGAGCCGTGAGTTTTTGTTGTTCACTCGGGCTTATGGGTTATGTGATTTATCAGTGTGGTACTGGGATTGTTGTAAACTTTTCCAAATGGTGTTAACGTGATATATTGTGTTCTTGAGTTGCACTGAGTTTGCAAAACGTGTGTTTTGAAAATATCTATGTCGAGTATTTCCTTGAGTCGATACATGTGCCAGTATCACGGGGAATCGTCGGCTTCACGATCTGTAAGTTTTTAGATTTTTGAATTGCATTGAGATTTATTGCCGAGCTAAATTGATATACTTTGAGATTCAGCAGAATATTATGCATTACGGTATAAGGTGACAGAGTTGGGACAGGATTGATGAGCTTGAGAAGTTAAGATTTTGGAAATCAATATGTCGGTTAGATTTTGGAAATGGAATTGTGTATTCGGGAGAAGGACTGTGAATTGTTGAGAAGAACATGTAGCCATGCTAATTCATTTTGATATATGAACTTCTTTTGAGCATTTGAAAATATACTTTTCAAAATGAACGTTTCACGAATGTTTTACGGAAAATGATGTTGGGCCGAGACCCAATTGAATTTGAAATAGTTTTACAACTCAGGACTTGGAGTCCGAAAAGAGTTTTCTACTTTTTAAACTTCTGGTAATGCGGAACGAGATACGGGCATAGATCCTAATGTTTCAAAAAGGCTTTTTAGTTTTCATAAAACTCTCGGGATTTGTAAAACTCTTTATCCATCGTTTATTTATTTCGTTCCTACCTTTTGAGGTTTTGGTTTACTCGTTCAAATGAAACTTCTCGGGAAGTCTTTCACTGTGTTTGATTTGTTGATTTGTTTCAATATTTTGTCATATCATATTTGAGGTGATCCAGGATGGATTAAGGATTGACGTTGCGAGTAGTATGTGGAGGAGGAGTTTTTATCAGAGTTTATATATTGAGATTTTCGAATTTCATCGTGTGGTTTTCCGATGGAATATCAGTGAATTTGGTGACGAGCCGAATTGGTATACATGAGTATGGATATGGTCAAGCATTTGCATAAATTCCATTTATTTAATCGTGTGTATTCGAAAAGAATTTTTATCGAGAACTTGGCACCAGCGAGCCGATTTAAATTTTAAAATTGATTTCGTGGTCTTACGAAAATTTATGTTTTGAGTTGTGAAAATTTTGAAAGAACTCTCGAAAGTTTGTCTTCTTGACGAGACTGTATGATTTCAAACTAGTTTTGAAAATGTGATTGATAACCATACGCATTTAATATATATTACATATCATGGTGAAGTTGTGAGTGTGACTCGTGAACTGGATAATATATCATTGTGGAACGATGAATAGGGATCCGAACTTTGATATGGTAGTTTGGTTATCCAGGGATGATCGGTTGATTTATTGAATGAGAGGAATATGTTGCGTGTTGTAGATCCATGCACAGGATGTAATTTTAGAACTTTGGATTTCGTGAGATCGAGACATATATGCTATGTGATTCCATTGATATGGTGGTAGTGTGATTTTTACCATAGGGATTTTGAAGGATTTCTTTGTAAGTATAGATTTGGGAGTGGTGACCCCATGCTGGTTGTTGTGGATATTGATTGATCGTTCCCAGTTTATGTATGATTGGATATGTTCGACAGGTTTTGATTAGTTGTTCGTATGCCGAGGGGTATGTTCACCAGTCGGGTATGTTTATTGAGATCCACTGTATGTGATTGGTGTGTCGTTTTGAGAACTTTATTCGTTCGTATGTCGGTTTCTGTGGTTCTGTGTTGATCGTATTGGAGTTTATCATGTGGATGATATTCTCGATTGTGTTTTGACCTCTGGTTGGTCATATTGGAGTTTATCATGTTGATGATATTCTCGGCTGCGTTTTGACCTTTGGATTGGTCGTATTGAAGTTTATCATGTCGATGATATACTCGGTTAATTTGTTGGTTGATTATTGTTAATGATCGTATGAGCGTTCGAATTTTGTACCGATGTTTCGATATTTGTGCTGTTGATTTGGGCAGTTGTTTCACAGATGTATCGTTCATTATTGACTTTTAGCAGGGTTTGGACTTGATTGTATAATCGAGCAGACGAGATTTAGCACGGATAGATTATTTCATCCGAAGAGGATATATTTTGTTAAGACTCATGGAATTGTTATTGTAAGCGTATTGAGGCTTTACAGTGAAGTCACTTGCTAGTACCTCAGGAGATCGTCGACTTGGCGCATATGTAAGTGTACTATTTTGGTTATTCGTTAATGATGATGATTGATTGTTGTTGCGATGGTTTCGGAATATTTTGGTTGAACGGTTTTTTGGTTTTTCTATGACGGATTGCAAGTTTCGAGGACGAAACTTATTTTAAGTGGTGTAGAATGTAATATCCGGAATTTCTACTACTATTGTTTAATGTTATTTTATCCGAGTTATGTTGCACAGTGTGGAATCTGTACAATATGGATAAAATAAATGAAGGACTGAGATGTCAGTATTGGTATAAGTGTCGTATTAGTCGACAATTGTATTCGAGGATATAATGTGTTGAGTAATGTATTCAGTATACCGTATTTTCATATTTGGTATGTCGAGATGTTGAACGAGGATAGCTGAAAATGGCTAAGTGTAACATTATTAGCGCACACTAATAATCATGATTAGCGCACGCTAATAATCATGATTAGCGCACGCTATCGTGCAGGTTTAGCGCACGCTACGGATATAAGATAACGCACGCTAATGCAGTCCGATCGGAAGGAATCTACGCGTGGACCAGGCCACTTTCGGTGCACGTTCTGCTAAGTCAACGGATGTTGTAATGTAGTGTTAGCGCACGCTAATGCATGTTGATTAGCGCACGCTAACTGTACATCGGTCAACATGGAATCTTGGCTTTATTGGTTGCTTTCGGCATGTGGGGTCACGAGCATCTTCGTGGTAGGTGTAGACTGTAGCAAGTCAACTAGTATTAGCGCACGCTAAATGCAAGGACTTGCGTACGCTAGACACTGTAAGTTACGTACGCTAATGCATGGACATTACGTACGTAAGCACATGTACGGGCCGCATGCAGCCTCGATCGCGATAGCGCACGCTAACAAAGTCAGTTAGCGTACGCTAAGTGTGTAACGCACGTTAATTGAAGATGTTAGCGTACGTTAATAATGTACAGTATATATATAAGTGCAATTGGCTATTTTTCGTCATTTTCATCCATTTCTTCATGTGAGCCGATAGATAGAGCCTTGAGAAGTATTTGAGGTTCCAAACACTGGATTAAGGTGGAGTTAATCATCCATAACAACATTTGAAGCTTGAAATCATTGGTGATTCTTGGAAATGGATTCAACCTTGTAAATCAATCCATTCCTTCAAAAAGGTAATTACTCTTCACTTTGAGATTTCGTTTTGGATTGTATATGATGTTCTTGAGCTGATGATTATCATATAAACAAGTTGATAAGTATGATTATGAGTTGGATTACCGGATTATGATGATGTTATTGTTGATATGAAGATATTGATATGAATTGGATGGTTTCAAATGTGTTGTTTATCTTCAAAGAGATATGTTGGCTAATGTCTTCCTTCAATTTGGATCTGTGATGTTGTTGTTGTTGGTTTCTTCATATGATGGTGAACATGGCATGATTATGAGTTCTTGGTTTTTAGGTTGTTGATATTGAGGAAGATGAAAAATGAATATATGACTTGAATTAAAAGTCGGATGATTACCTATATGTTAAAGGATATTGGATTTCGTTGTTTGATAGCTATGAACATGGTTCAGAATCACTTAGAGTTTTTGATAATCGCCATATGTTGATCGGTATCCGAAATGCATGTAATCAAGATTGTCATTAGCGCACGCTAAGCCTACTGGCTAGCGCACGCTATCGGGAACAACTTAGCGCACGCTACGGTAAGAGATTAACGTGCGCTAAGTCAACAGGCAGGGTAATATATTCTGTTTCGGTTATGACTTCATGATGGTTTGATTTGGTTTGTTCTGACTGCGTTTATTCGAGGTTGTGTTGAACCGTTGAGTTCGATTGGTTAGTTTTGTCGGTTGTTGATTGTTATCGGATGTATGTTATTTAAATACTTCGATAGGTTGAGATTATTGATCGGCGATTATAACCGGATGTTGCGGTCGTGTTCGAGCGTGTTCGTAAATTGCATGGTCAGGGCCGAGGAGCTCGTATACGAAGGCATTGTGACTGGTAGCGGCTTCATCATCATCGTATCGGTATCGAGGCAAGTTATTACTTGCTCAGTTATAATGTTTAATGAATGGTTTCAGTTTCATTTCGTTTATAATGCATATAGCAATGATTATATGTTGTCGTTCCGATTCTGGGGGTTTAATCATAATGTATATGATTTATTTCGGTTATTGGCATATTCGGGTATCAAGGTTACATTATGGTAAAGTCGAGGACATGAGTATCTGTAGTCCATGGTACGTTTGGATCACCGAGCACTGCGGATAATCGTCGGTGATGGTTTGATATCGAGATTTCTCCCGAAGGACTCGGGGCAAGTATCTTATATCGATTCAGTTAGTGTTAGTGATTTGATCATGCATATTGTCATTCATGTTGTCGAACATGAGGTCATCTTAGTGGATTTGTCATATTGTCGTTCATGTTCTGTTGCTCATGTTGATGAACATATTGATTTGCATATGTGTATGCATAATTGTATTGTTTATGTTGTAAATGATCCGATGGGATCATGATGATCTATGCTGAGGGCGCTGGATCGAATGTCCACCATGCGTTGGTTCGACGGGATCATCATGGGGATCTATGCTGAGGGCGCTGGATCGTTGGTCAGGTTTTCCACCATGCGTTGGTTCGACGGGATCATCATGGGGATCTATGCTGAGGGCGCTGGATCATTGGATTACCAGTATTGTGTTGATGGAATCTTGTGAATTCGCATCATTAATTTTATCATATGTTGTTGTTCATATGTGTATTGTTGGTTATCCACCTTATGCTGATCTGATAGGATCAACAAAGGATCTATGCTGAGGGCGCTGGATCGTCGGATTTCTATTGAGTATACATGAGTGTTATTGTTGTGATCATATTGACGTGGTCATATGAGTATGCATTTGTAGGTCTTGTGTTAGGACCGTGTCTATATTGCATTGATCTGATCTCGGATTAGACTGATATGATTGTCGTGGCACTCCATATCTCGAGGTATGTTCCGTATTTCCTTTGGTATTCGTCTTGTGACGGACAATCAGTTATCGTTTGGGGATTTGATGATGCTATCCGATGGATGGTATTGGTCAGAACTGGTACTTTTCCATATCATGAGTTGGTTATGATAGTTTGAGAATCTTGAGTATTGTTTGAGGTACAATACAGATATTATGTTCTAGTTTATTGGTTAATCGAGTACAGGATGTGAAATGTGATAATAGTTATTCTGATGAGAATTACTTGAGTAAGTAAAGTTATGGCGGTAAGATTACGTTGGTCGTATTCTTATGTTGTATTCTCATTGGTATGTAATTATTAATGTGATGTGACGGTTATCATTTTTGGATATTATGGCTGACCCCGTCGTGGGGTTTCTTTTTAGGTTCTTGGAGTATCGAGCTTGTAGCGGTCGTGAAGAGATGAGCTTCCCGGAGGATACTGGCTAGGACATGTTCCGTGCATTGAGTTTCTTGATTGGTTCTTGTTTTCCGCTGCTAGAGTATCTTTATGGTTGGTCTTTTTCCGCTGCCTGAGTATTTTGAAATGCTCTTTTGGTATCTGGTAACTGAGATTACTTTGGAAATCGTTTTCTAAACTTTTGAGTGTCGGCCGTTTGACCTTGCGATTTCAAATGAGTTTTTACGACGGTTTTTGATAAATGGATTTTACAAGTCTTCAAATATTTTAAAGATAGTACTGTCGTTAGCCTCATGGGCATTTGTAAATGTTTGCAAAAATTTTCTTCAGCCTTGTGGGTTCCATCTCGGGGCCCACAGCGCTGTAATATTTCCGGTTAAATCTGGGGGTGTTACACCATTAACCAATCAATTTTGGACTTATAACTAATTAATCTATTAGTCTCTGTTTATAAAGTCCATCCAACTCTCACAACTTAAAATTCCATGGTTTTATAACAATACACTTGGTTAAGAGAGTTTATCAAAGTTTTGTCATAATCAGATTTTGTTTTGCTTATAACCACTAGAATATAAGTTGGATTTGCACCAGTTTTTGAAAGAATATCCCTAAGGTACTTAAGAACAAGTATTGAAACTCCTGCCCCTGAAACACACGGACCAAGTAACATATACAATTATTTCCAAAAGGTGGCAGAATTGATTCCTTTATTGCCGTAGTGAGGTTTAAGCCTTATAAATCCATATTAAACACAAGGGTAAGCCATGTATGAATTGTTAACATCATTATAACATGTGTAGAAACATATACAAGCTCTCACACCTTCGAACTATCTAAGAAACATAGCAAAAACAAGGAAGAAACAAAGGAAACTCACCTTAATTGTCAAAGGAATTGAGGTGTTGATGTTTTGATGATTTCTTCTTGATTTTTGGGTGAATTTTCGAAGTGGGGAGCTTCTTGTTCATGTACAGACTGTAAATGAGGGTTGAGGGTCGGCTTTATCCATCAACCCAGTGTGTTAAGTCGGTTATGAAGGTGAAATATCCAAAATACCCTCAAATGACTACTAGAGACTAAGTTTGAAATAATTGATCGATTCAAGTAGTTATGATCCGGTTATTGGAGTGTTTGAACCGGTTCCTAGTGGATCTTGACCTCATTTAGGGTATGGATGATCTTTCAAAGGGTTTCTTAGATGTTCAGGGTGTATTTGTATTGCTTAAACTCGATTACTCATGCAAATAATGTTGAAAATGCTAGTGAAGGAGTTTATTGTCAAAAACTTCACAAATGCGACACTGTAGATAAGAATGGAAGGAATAATTTATTAAAAACATATAATTAATACCATAAACTAAAATATAAGTTCAATTCCTACCGCAGTTGGAACGAATTAGGTATAGACAGATCACAGTATTTTACCACCGTTACCACATGCAATCACAGATTGCATCCTACAGGGTATTGACAAGAATCAAGGTACTTGACACGTGTTAGTATATTAAATGATGGTTATTCACTTGAATCATCAATCTAAAGTGACCCAGTACACACGCCGACTAAAATCTCGAGATAAGCTAGTTAACCTCCGATAGACACGTTAGTGACACCTTTATGACTTCTAGGCTTACCACGTGTACTTAGAGTTTTATAGAATCTTTACATATATTTTATTTTAGTATTAGAAATACTATGAATAACATAACTTAGTCGTGTAACATATACTACAGTTGTGTTTTACACTTTAGTTCAAATGTTTAGCATATTTCTATGTAGTGAAATTAACTATAAGATCAACTGAACCATGAAACATCAAGTAATCCAAATAACACATAATTAACAAGTTATGCATGAATCATATTGACCAAGTGAGTAGTGTTAGGCTCGGGTATCACATCCCCCCCTCCTTATAAAAATTTTGTCCCCGAAATTTAACTTACCTGAATATATCAGGGTATTTAGTCCTCATTTCATCTTCTCTCTCCTAAGTGGCTTCTTCTACAAGTTGATTTCTCCACAACACTTTGACTAGTGGCACTTCTTTATTTCTGAGTTTCTTTACTTCTCTTAGTAAGATTTGTACCGGTATCTCCTTGTAACTCAAATCTGCCTCCATCTCAACTAGTTCATTCTTGAGAATGTGGGATGGATTCGCAATGTATTTTCTTAGTAGAGAAACGTGAAATACATTGTGTATCTGAGATATTGATGCTGGCAAATCTAGCCGATAAACCACTTCACCAACCCGCTCAGTAATAGGAAATGACCCAATGTATCTTGGACTCAGTTTTCCTTTCTTACCAAATCTTATTATTCCCTTCATTGGATAAACTTTTAGGAATACTCGATCACCCATGGCAAATTCCAGTGCTCTCCTTCTGGTTTTTGCGTAACTCTTTTGTCTACTTTGAGCTGTTCTCATTCTTTCTCTGATTAGTGAAACTGCATCTGTTATTTCTTGAATCATATTAGGACCTAAAACTCTTCCTTCACCAACCTCATCCCAATGTACTAGTGATCGACACTTCCGGCCATACAGAGCTTCATAAGGAGCCATTCCAATTGTACTCTGATAACTGTTATTGTAGGAGAATTCAATTAGGGGTAAATGTTTACTCCACTAGCCTTTAAAGTCCATAACACATGATCTGAGCATATCTTCAAGAGTTTGTATAGTTCTTTCTGATTGCCCATCTGACTGTGGATGATAAGCAATACTGAAAGACAAGTGGGTACCCAATGCTCTATGCAAGCTCTTCCAAAAAGCTGATACAAATCGTGAATCTCTGTCTGATACAATAGATAATGGGACTCCATGTAGCCTAACTATTTCCTATATATAGTTGAGCATAGCGATCGATGGAGTATGTCATACAAACTGGGAGAAAGTGAGCAGATTTTGTCAATTGATCAACTATAACCCAGATAGAATCGTGTCCCTTCACCTTTATTGGTAAACCTATCACAAAATCCATCGTAATGTCCTCCCACTTCCATTTTGGAACAAATAAAGGTTGCAAGGTGCCTGCTGGTCTTTGGTGCTCTGCTTTTACCTGTTGAAATGTTAGATATTGCTCCACATATTGTGCAATATCTTGTTTCATACCTGGCCACCAATAGTGTAATTTCAAGTCTCTGTACATTTTGGTTATCCTGGATGTACTGAATATGGTGTTGAGTGTGCCTCTAGTAATATTTCTTTGCGAACATCTTCAAAATTAGGCACACATAAATGATTTCTAAATCGAATAATACCATCTTCTGACAATTGGAAGTCTGACGAGGTTCCTAATTTAATGTTCTTCTTTATTTTCTCTAATCTTGATCCTCTTTCTGACCTTGCTGAATTCTATCTATTAAAGTAGGTTGAAGGGTTAGTGCTGAGAATTTTGCTTCCAGCCATCCATGTTGGATAATTTCTACGTCCATATTCATCAAATCGTGTAATTCTGGCTTCTGAATCAAGGTCATGGCCGCAACGGATTGTGCTGATTTTCTGCTTAGGGCATCTGCTACTACATTAGCTTTACGAGGGTGGTAGTTGATGACACAGTCATAGTCTTTAACAAGTTCTAACCATCTCCGCTGTCTCATATTCAATTCTTTCCGAGTGAAGAAATATTTCAGGCTCTTGTGATCCGTATAAATTTCACAACGTTCTCCATATAGGTAATGTCTCCATATTTTAAGTGCAAACACCACCATAACAAGTTCTAAATCATGTGTCAGGTAGTTCTTTTCATACTTCTTCAGTTGTCTAGATGCATATGCTATTACTTTACCATTCTGCATCAATACACAACCCAGGCCATTCTTTGAAGCATCACTGTAGACTTTAACAACCTCCAGTTCCCACTGGAATGGTCAAGATCGGTGCCGATGTCAACCGCCTCTTCAGTTCTTGAAATCTTTACTCGCATGATTCTGTCCACTTGAAGGAAACATTCTTTCTAGTTAATTGTGTTAATGGAGAGGTAATCTTGGAGCATCCATCTACAAATCGACGGTAATATCCAGCTAGACCAAGAAAGCTGCGTACTTCTGTAGAATTTGTAGGTTGTGGCCAGTTATTGATTGCTTCAACTTTGCTTGGGTCTACTGAAATCCCTGCTCCAGATATAACATGCCCCAAGAATACCACTCGGTATAACCAGAATTCGCACTTTTTAAACTTAGCATATAACTGTTTCTGTTTTAAGACTTCTAAAACTTTCCTTAGATGCACTGTATGGTCTTCTTTGGTCTTCTAATATATGAGAATATCATCAATAAACACGATAACAAACTTATCCAAGAAGTCTTTAAACACTCTATTCATTAAATCTATAAATGCTGCTGGGGCATTTGTTAGGCCAAATGGCATCACCAAAAACTCATAGTGTCCATACCTCGTACTGAATGCCATTTTTGGGATGTCTTCTTCCTTTATCCTTAATTGATGGTACCCTGATCGCAGATCAATTTTGGAAAATATAGATGCGCCTTGAAGTTGATCAAACAAGTCATCAATTCGAGGCAAAGGATATTGTTCTTGATCGTGACTTTGTTGAGCTCTCTATAGTCTATACACATCCTCAATGAGCCATCCTTCTTACGAACGAACAATATTGGCGCTCCCCATGGCGAATAACTAGGCCTAAGGAGGCCTTTATCTAACAGCTCTTGCAACTGGGCCTTTAATTCCTTTAATTCAGCTGGTGCCATTCTGTATGGTGACTTTGATATTGGTACCGTTCCCAGCTGCAAGTTAATTACAAACTCTATTTCACGATCCAGTGGTAGTCCCGGTAGATCATCAGGAAACACTTCAGGGTATTCTTTCACCACTGATACTTCATTGACATTCGAGTAATCTTGCTTTTCAATGCTCATTACACTTACTACATAGCCTTCACAACCACTGTTTAATAGATGTTGTGCCTTCATTGCAGAGATTACTGGAAATCTAAAATTCTTACTAACCCCAACAAAATAAAAAGGTTCTTCCCCAGGTGGTTGGAATGTCACAATCTTTCTCCGACACTCAACAGTAGCATGATACTTTGATAACCAATCCATACCCAAGATTATGTCATCGTCATTCATGTCCAACACAATTAAATTAGCATAGAGTTCCCTATTTTTGATAGGAATACTACACGCTCGTATGATCTCATTTGTTTGTTTTGGATCTCCAGAGGGGGTTACTACATTATAACCTACCTCAATTGTTTCTGGTACTCTACCTCGGTAGATGCAAATGAATGTGTAGAACCAGGATCAAATAATACTGATGTTGAAATACTAAACATAAGAAGGTTACCTGTGATAATAGACGGATTAGCTTCAGCATCTTCTCTGGTCAAAGTGTAAACTCTAGCTGGTACCCTTTCCTGCGTTTTGGCTTTTGTCTTCTTTGGGCAAACGTTCGCCATATGTCCAGGTTGTCCACATGAAAATCATACTTTAGAACCCAATAAGCAAACTCCACTATGTTGTTTTCCACAATAGGGCATGCCGGTAATGGTACAAAGGGTCTACCCTCTTCAGACTTCAGACGCTTACTTTGATCTCCTTGCTCTTGCCCCTTTTTAGATGAAAAATCAGCCTTTGGATTCTGAGTTGAGGTGGCCTCTTCTTTTCATTCTTAAACCAGCATTGGCCTTATCGTTGGGCAAATTGCCATCGAACCTCTTGTGCCTGTCGAATCCTCAGTTCTGCCTGTTCTACGACCAATGCTCTCTCAGCAACTATTGAATAAGTCGTTCCTTGAATTCCTGCCATGCTGACATCTCTATATAGCTCCGGTATTAAGCCTTCAAGGAACCTATCCACTTTTAGTGTTTCCATGCTAACCATATGCTCAGCAAATCTGGACAGCATTTCGAATTTACAGATGTAGTTTGAAACCGTCATGCTTCCCTGTTTCAACTGTATAAATTCGTTCATCTTCATTGCACGAATAGAAGCTGTAAAGTACTTATTTCTGAAGAGTTCCTTGAACTTAGACCAAGTCATTGTTGCCACATTTTCAATAACATTTATCGTATCCCACCAATCACCTGCACTGCCCCGTAACATGAAGGATGCACAAAGTACCTTGTTCTCTTCAGAAACCTTACTATATTGGAACATGTTTTCTATAGTCCTTAGCCAATCCTCTGCTTCTGTAGGATCTACTGCGCTCTCAAATGTTGGGGATTCAACTTCCTGAACCTTCCTCCATCTAATTCAACTTGTTCTACTCGAGCTGCTGTCCTTGCATGTCTCTTTGTCGGATGAGTTGTTGGATTTGTTGAGATTGCCTTTCTACTAGTTAAGTCAATCGACCAATGATCAGATCACGATCAGAACTTGTGGACGTCATATCTGGATCTTGTGTTCTACCCCCATCACTGCCTTCAGTTCTTGTTCTCGGCATTATTTTCTAGTTATGACTGAGCCCTATATCATATGGTCAATATAATTCGTGAAATATGAGTGCACACAAATAAAACAACACTTACTGGATTTGCTGTGCTCCACATGATCTGAGCTCGTGTACATGGACAGTCTATAGGGGACAAACCGGGCTCCGATACCACCTTAAATACACCCACACTAACTAACTAACCTAACCTATCTTATATCATATTAGTACTTATAAATTACGGTGAAATTTTGACAAAGTTTCCCCTAAACTAGTACCTATCTCAAACCTGTGACAGAAAACCAACACAAGTATCACACAAAGACATCTAATATCAATCCGAATCAAACTCATGACATCAATATCCCCGTAGCTATGACTACCAGAGATTAGTAAACAACAAAACTTCGAGCTTCCCAAATCACTCACTTATTTATTTTACATACGATATTAAACAACCTCACAGGTTACACAAACATACTAGGTGAACTTAAAGTACCCCTCACACCATCAACGACACTCGAACACATGAGTACATTACTACAATACATATTTATAAAACAAGGTTCAGAAACAAGAACTAAAACATGTTAAGCCCATGGTTAAGCCCGACAGGTCGTCATCCATGTACGTCGACCCTCAGCAACAGTGGAACTCCAACCCATCCAGCGACGGAACATGATCAAGCATCACGATTACCTACAATGCATAAACTACGTGAGCTAAAGCCCAATAAGTAGAAATCATGCATGTATCATGTCTGATGCAACATATGACATATGATCATCAATGAGGATATCTCAAAATCATTTTATTATCCTTGGACCCGTTGAACCACGTACTAAGCACTGGAATGAGCTCAATATCATATCATATCATAAGGTATGCATCTACCACGCTAGATATATAAGGCATGCATCTACCACACCAAATATATCGTGAGAACATGCATCTACCATGTATCACACATCATATAAGCACGCATATACCGTGCTAAACATATCATAAAAGCATGCATCTACCATGCCTCGGTGCTCTAGCAGCGGCCAACAAAACATTTTTCTTTTCTTTCTTTCCATGATCATACCATGCATGCAAACACTAGTGAGTCTCATGTTATGCATGCATGTGGAGATGCTAATGGATGCCATGATCATGTAAGGTGCAACCAAACACTTTAAGCATATACAAACCAATCATACAATATAATAGAACACTCTCAAGATATCATCAAGTTCAACAATTAGTTATACAAACAATACTATGTTTATGCATTGTAGTTACAGATGGATTTCTACTTACCTTGATCGGGTAATACCCTTATGTTTATTCCAATAGGGGGTATTTGTGATGATATATCTTCAAAACCTGTTTCAAGGAATGTGTTTAAAGGATTTACATACCACACGCAAGGTTTAACTCTCTTCATATCGAAAGGGTTTACCACTTCCTATGTGGATGCATAACCGGTGTTCTACATATTTTATGTCTGTTTATCGACATATACCAGCCCATTAACCAATCAATTTTGGACTTATAATTCACTAATTAATCTATTAGTCTCTGTTTATAAAGTCCATTCAAATCTCACAACTTAAAATTCCATGGTTTTATAACAATACACTTGATTAAGAGAGTTTATCAAAGTCTTGTCATAATCAGATTTTGTTTTGCTTATAACCACTAGAATATAAGTTGGATTTGCACCAATTTTTGGAATAATATCCCTAAGGTACTTATAAACAAGTATATTGAAACTCATGCCCCTTAAACACACGGATCAAGTAATATATACCATTAATTCCAAAAGTTGACAAAATTGATTCCTTTATTGCCTTAGTGAGTTTTAAGCCTTATAAGGCCCTACTCTTTTGGACTTATTTTTCGATTTTGATTCGATTCGATTCGATTCGATTCGAGTCCATTGATTGATTCACTTGATTCGATTCGATTTAGCTCAGTTCTTCTTCTTCTTCTTCTTCTTATTATTATTATTATTATTAATCTTAATTATTATTATTGTTATTATTACTAATAATATTACTATTATCGTTGTTGTTGTTAATTACTATTATTATTATTATTATTATTATTATTATTTACCATTATTATTATTATTATTTAACCTTAATATATATTTGATTCGATTCGATTCGATTCGATTCGATTCGATTCCATTCGATTCGATTCGATTCGAATCCATTCGATTCGATTCGATTCGATTCATTCAGTCCAAAAGAACAGAGCATAAATCCATATTAAACACAAGGGTAAGCCATGGATGAATTTTTAACATCATTATAACATGTCTAGAAACATATACAAGCTCTCACACCTTCGAAATAGCTAACAAACATAGCAAGAACAAGGAAGAAACAAAGGAAACTCACCTTGATTGTCAAAGGAATTGAGGTGTTGATGTTTTGATGATTTCTTCTTGAATTTTCGAAGTGGGGAGCTTCTTGTTCATGTACAGACTTTAAATGAGGGTTTAGGGTTGGCTTTATCCATCAACCAAGTGTGTTAAGTCGGTTATGAAGGTGAAATGTCCAAAATACCCTCGAATGACTACTAGAGACTAGGTTTGAAATAATTGATCGATTCAAGTAGTTATAATCCAGTTCATGGAGTGTTTGAACCGTTTACTAGTGTATCTTGACCTAATTTAGGGTATGGATGATCTTTCAAAGGGTTTCATAGAAGTTTAGGGTGTATTTTTATTGCTTAAACTCGATTACTCATGCGAACAATGTTGAAAATGCTAGTGAAGGAGTTTATTGTCAAACTTTCTAAAACTTCACAAATGCGACACTGTAGATAAGAATGGAAGGACTCATTTATTAAAAACATATAATTAATATAATAAACTAAAAGATAAGTTCAATTCCTACCGCAGTTGGAACGAATTAGGTATAGATAGATCACAGTATTTTACCACCGTTACCACATGCAATCACAGATTGCATCCTATAGGGTATTGACAAGAATCAAGGTACTTGACACGTGTTAGTATATTAAATGATAGTTATTCACTTGAATCATCAATCTAAAGTGACCCAGTACACGCGCCGACTAAAATCTTGAGATAAGGTAGTTAACCTCCGATAGACACGTTAGCCACACCTTTATGACTTCTAGGCTTACCACGTGTACTTAGAGTTTTATAGAATCTTTACATATATTTTATTTTTGTATTGGAAATACTATGAATAGCATAACTTAGTCCCGTAACATATACTACGATTGTGTTTTAGACTTTAGTTCAAATGTTTAGCACATTTCTATGTAGTGAGATTAACTATAAGATCAACTGAACCATGAAACATCAAGTAATCCAAATAACACATAATTAACAAGTTACGCATGAATCATATTGACCAAGTGAGTAGTGTTAGGCTCGGGTATCACATCCTCCCCTCCTTATAAAAATTTCGTCCCCGAAATTTAACTTACCTGAAAAGATCAGGGTATTTAGTCCTCATTTCATCTTCTCTCTCCCAAGTGGCTTTTTCTACAAGTTGATTTCTCCACAACACTTTCACTAGTGGCACTTCTTTATTTCTGAGTTTCTTTACTTCTCTTAGTAAGATTTCTACCGGTATCTCCTTATAACTCAAATCTGCCTCCATCTCAACTGGTTCATTCTTGAGAATGTGGGATGGATTCGCAATGTATTTTCTTAGTAGAGAAACGTGAAATACATTGTGTATCTGAGACATTGATACTGGAAACTCTAGTCGATAAGCCACTTCACCAACCCGCCCAGTAATAGGAAATGACCCAATGTATCTTGGACTCAATTTTGCTTTCTTACCAAATCTCATTATTCCCTTCATTGGATAAAATTTTAGGAATACTCGATCACCCATGGCAAATTCCAGTGCTCTCCTTCTAGTTTCTGCATAACTCTTTTGTCTACTTTGAGCTGTTCTCATTCTTTCTCTGATTAGTGAAACTGCTTCTGTTATTTCTTGAATCATATCAGGACCTAAAACTCTTCCTTCACCAACCTCATCCCAATGTACTGGTTATCGACACTTCCGGCCATACAGAGCTTCATAAGGAGCCATTCCAATTGTACTCTGATAACTGTTATTGTAGGAGAATTCAATTAGGGGTAAATATTTACTCCACTGGCCTTGAAAGTCCATAACACATGATCTGAGCATATATTCAAGAGTTTGTATAGTTCTCTATAATTGCCCATCTGACTGTGGATGATAAGCAGTGCTGAAAGACAAGTGGGTACCCAATGCTCTATGCAAGCTCTTCCAAAAAGCTGATACAAATCGTAAATCTCTGTCTGATACAATAGATAATGGGACTCCATGTAGCCTAACTATTTCCTGTATATATAGTTGAGCATAGCGATCGATGGAGTATGTCATACAAACTGGGAGAAAGTGAGCAAATTTTGTCAATCGATCAACTATAACCCAGATAGAATCGTGTCCCTTCACCGTTCTTGGTAAACCTGTCACAAAATCCATCGTAATGTCCTCCCACTTCCATTCTGGAACAAATAAAGGTTGCAAGGTGCCTGCTGGTCCTTGATGCTCTGCTTTTAACTGTTGACATGTTAGACATTGCTCCACATATTGTACAATATCTTGTTTCATACCTGGCCACAAATAGTGTAATTTCAAGTCTCTATACATTTTGGTTGCTCCTGGATGTACTGAATATGGTGTTGAGTGCGCCTCTAGTAATATTTCTTTGCGAACATCTTTAAAATTAGATACACATAAATGATTTCTAAATCGAATAATACCATCTTCTGACAATTGGAAGTCTAACGAGGTTCCTAATTTAATGTTCTTCTTTATTTTCTCTAACTCTTGATCCTCTTTCTGACCTTGCTGAATTCTATCTATTAAAGTAGGTCGAAGGGTTAGTGCTGACAATTTTGCTTCCAGCCATCCATGTTGGATAATTTCTACATCCATATTCATCAAGTCGTGTAATTCTGGCTTCTGGATCAAGGTCATGGCCGCAATGGATTGTGCTGATTTTCTACTTAGGGAATCTGCTACTGCATTAGCTTTATCAGGGTGGAAGACGGATAAATTTAGGATATTCTCTCTTAATGAATATTAGACATTAGATGTCTAATTTAAATTATTGGATAATTATTATTTTAATTTATTAGATAAATTAAATTGATCCAGGGAACTAAATAAATTATTGGGTAATTAATTTAATTCATATTATTTCTTAGAGAATTTATTTAATATAATAAATTAATTAGATTAATCAAATAAATTAATTATATCAATATTAAAACGTACCAAGATTTATCTATCGGACTAGATACACGAGGGTCCATTTCAGGAATCCAAACGAACCAACCCTCAATTATTCCTCTTTGCCCCTGATCTACTATTCATTGAATATTATTTTTGATGAAGTCTTCCACTCTATGTGATTTATTTCAATAATAATTCCTCTCATGTGAGTGAATTGAATAATGAATTTGGAATTCATTGTTAAAGGCTTCATTTGTTAAAAGCTAACACACATGTTGTGAAGTGGAAAAAGCTGCAGTCAGGAAGTAGGAAGAAAAGAAAGGGTGGAAAAAGAGAGAGAAAAGAAAGGAAGAAAAGAGAAGGATTTTATTCCTTATTTTTTCAATTCTTGAGATATAATTTTATCTTCAAATTATCTTGGAAAGTTAGAATTAATAGAAGAAAAAATTTATCCTATAATCACCTCACATAGCCGTCGACCTTGGAGGTCTTGGAGTGATGATTATATTTTTCCGATCATCTTTCCGACGTGTGATACGTAGAGACATGGTATTTTCGGTGCTCGGGATGTTGCGAAAGCTTGGATTATTTTCTACAATATGTAATCAAAGGTCTTCAAGGGTATAATTTCTAAATTCATACTTTGTACTTTATATTCGTATATACGACGCATGATCGATCCTCTTAGGGGTTTGGTTTTTATCCGGTTGGACTGCTTTTATTTTTTTGCTGCGTAACTCAATTTTAATTACCGAATCCCAATAGTTCTACCCTTTCATGGGTATGTTAAAATATTATAGTATTGTGTATCGAGGATACACCGAGTTGTTGGATATTTTCTTTGTATTTTGTTTATTGAGTTTTGTATAGATTGACCTTGATGGTCAATTATGGTTTGGGTTGTTCTATGTTTGCCTGATAGATCCTTGCAATAAGGGTCTACGATGCTGTAATATCTCCAGACATTTCTGGGGGTGTTACAGGATATGGTATCAGAGCTTAGGTTGATAAAACTTAGGCTGTTGGGTTGAGTCGAGTCATGTGTTGTCGTGTCGTGTCGTGTCGTCTTAGTTGCTAGTTGTCCCCAGTTATGTGTCGTCATGTCATGTCGTTTGAATTATCAGTTGTGATTAGTATTGTGGTGCGGCCATCATATTCATGCGACCCGTGGGCGCCAGTCTCTATTTCTGCGAACTCTGTGTATATGTGTACATGTGCATATATGTTTGTGTTTGATGTTCTAAGACATCCTTATTTGGTGTAAATTGTACAATTAGAATGCTTTTGATATGTTGTGAACGATTCATTTTGAATAATGCGACCCTCTAGGATAATCGCGAGAACTGGCATAAATCAACTACGTGTAGTACTCGAGAATTCGAATCGATGGTGTGGTACAATACAAGTGAGACAACTGGTAGTTGCCGATATTTTTACAGATTGTGGGTAATGATACTCCGATAATGTTGGCGACGATGATAATTGTAAGGTACTTCGTCTTGATTGAGTCAAAAGAATTTTAAGTGCTATGATCCAGTATATTTGATTTGGTCTCGGTGTGATTCGATTTTTGTTGTGACGGTCGCAATTTAGGTTTGGACATAGGGGCGGACAGAGGTATGCGTTACACAAGTGAGAATGTGGTGTTTTGACGCACATGGTTGTTTGGTCTTAATACGAGAAAAATATTTGAAAGACATAAGTGAGTTGTTTTATAAAATGCACGAATTGTACTTTGAAGTAATAAATATTGGGCGTACCGAAACAGTGAACTATTTTATCATTTTGAACAAATGAGTTGATTTTTTGCAACTCGATAAATTATTTTGTGGATTAAAAAAATAAATTTATTTATCTTCAAAGGCAAGTTGATGCATTGATATTTTGTTATTTTGAAAAACATTGTGTGTATTTTAAAAATGAGAAAGAATAATAATTTTATATTTTGATAGAGGGAGAATTTTGGCAAATTTAAGAAAAAGGATTTTTGATATTTTGTGAAATCATAAGGTGCATGATACGGAGACCTATATATTAGCGTGATGTGTAGGACTTTTCGAGAAATAAAATATTTTCGGTTGTTACAGAGGATGAAGGTTGTAAAGTTTTTATTAAATGAGTTGAATATTGGAATTTTTGAAATATAAGACGGAGATCTTGATAAGTTCTACTTAGCATTTTTGCTTATGGTAAAAAGAAAATATTTTGAAATTTTAGTTGGCGTGTACGAATATTCTAAGTGGGATAGGTGTCCCCAAACGAAGATACATGATGAGAATACTGTTGTACGAGATGGGTAATTATTTATGTATGATGAACGGCAAGTCGGCCAGACGGCTATCACAGACGAGATGATCTCTCTTGAATATCGTCTGGTATATTGGGGAGTAAGTATTCATGATTCGAACGGTGTGCTGGTTAGGCGATATTGATAAACGGTTGTTGCAATAGTGAGGTGAGCGTAGTACGAGCATGTGCTTGAAAGTATTTTTGAACTTCGTACCTCGTACCTTGAGTTTTCTAATATTATTTTCATGAGGTTTGTGAAAACTACTTCCCCTAATGTTGATTTTCAAATGCATTTTGATGGTGAACGTATATTTTATGATATACACGAATTTAACCACTATATTTGGAAATGGTGATTATAAGAGTGAGCACTTGAACTCCCATTTTGAATTTCAAACTTATTTCAAATGTGTTTGTATACCATCGAGGAGTATTATCACTGGGACACATTTAATAAAGTCGTATATGTACTTTTGAAGGTTATCGATTCTTTCAGATCGAAGTATCTGTTAAAAAATTCTTCAAAATTAAAGACGTCGAGGCTTGAATCACGCATGAAAGCGCTTTCCTTATAGTATTTTTTGCACCCCGAAATGTGTCTTAAGGTCACAAACAAGAATACCGTAGGATACGACAAGCCTAAATTCGGGACTGCACTAAGACAGAGTGAAATTCGAAAAGTAGACAAGAACGATTTTCTGGATATAGAGTTTAATTAAGTGAGAATAGTTGATTCGAAAAATCTATATTGGTTTCTGAAACCGAACTCGGTTTTATAAAGAAATCATACCTATTCGCGAAAAGGAGCACCATTTCATTCAAACGACATGACCGTTGGCCAAACAACCATTCATTTTGAAATGACATGATTTTTCATTCAAACCGCAAAAATAACCACCAATTGAAGAGGCGCAACCGTTGGCGAGAATCACCGCGAGAAGCCCGCGGACCGCGCCGTTTCGCCGGACTCGCCACGAGCCCACATGACTGGCGTGCTGAAGTGCCAAAGTGCGCCTACAAAGCGCCATTAAAGCCTCTAAGCCCGTGCCCGAGCCAGAGCCAGAGCCGGATGCCGGACACCGCTGTCGTCGGTGGCGACACCATCGAGCGGCGATGTGAGAGTGAAAAATGGCATAGATTTGCCACCTCACCTCACATCCACATGGCATAGTCTCCCCACTACCACATGTTTATTAATAGTTATTAAATGCTTACACTTATAAGATGCTCAATTCCTTTGTGTTTGTTCCATGTGGGATTCTTTCCACTCACAAAACACACTCTCTCAACATATTATTTTGTCTTTTAATGAACAATTAAATAAAAGCTTCAAATAATTAAATCCCTTATTTAATTTTTTAAAGCTTTTCCAACAATCCCCCACTTGTTCAGAAAAGACAAAATAGAATCCAGAAGAAAAACAAAGAGTGTTAGTACAGATAAGTATCTTTCGATTTGAAATAATCTTTAGTACAAGCAACACAATACTTTATCGAAAAATTAGGTAGCTAGGCTTTGAACCTATTTTCCTTGTGATAAAGTCGGTGTTACTCAACACACACTCTTTAGTATTCTATGCCTACATCTCACGCTTAGCACCGTTGTTGGCCATGTGCTCATCCTGTCTCGTGAATTTTTCATGAGAGAAACTCCAACTCTCACTTTGGGACGACACCATCCTTAAATTCACATAGGTGAAGTTCTTACAACATCTCTGTTACTTACAGATACTTGTCCTCATGACTGAACTTCATTAAGAGTTAAAAAAAAACTCAACCTCCAATAGTAATAGCCAACATTTCCGTATAATATTGTGAACATCCAAATCAATGACTTGTTCTTACCCATTGAACCTAATGTTAGTCAATTCCTAACGTTAGGTTGGGTTGCCATCATAGTCGGATCACTACTCAAGGAGTTTAAGACCCATCCCTCCCGAGGTTGATTTCACCAAATCTCTTGCAAGAGGTTTAGTGAACGGATCATCAATGTTAAAGCTTGATCTCACATATGTGAGCGAAATGATTCCATATTTGATCAATTTACTCACATAGTTATGTCTAAGACTAATATGTCTAGACTTTCCATTATACACTTCACTGTATGCTCTTGCTAAGGTTGATTGACTATCACAATGTACCGACATGGTTTATATATTGTCTTTAGCCAATAGAACTTCTAAAAGAAGATCCCTTAACCATTCAACCTCTTAACCTGCGGAAGCCAGAGCCACGAACTCTTATTCCATGGTTGAATGAGTAATACACGTTTTTTTCTTTGATTTCCAAGAAACTGCTCCTCCGGCAATTGTAAATACCCATCCTGTCATAGATTTTTTTATCTCCGACACTTGATATCCAACTTGCGTCAGTATATCCTTCTAGTACGTAGGAAACTGACCGTATTGAAGTCCAAGATTCGTGTTTTTAAAAGAAATCCAAAAATTCTTCCAATGGCCTTCCAATGCTCGGCATTTGGATTGCTAGTAAATCTTCTCATTTTACTAACGGTGAATGATATGTCTGGTCGAGTACATTGCATCAAGTACATAAGACAACCAACAGCACTAGCATATTCCAATTGAGCCACATCTCTTCCATCATTCTTTTCAAGTTTTACACTTGGATCAAAAAGGGTGTTCACCTCCTTGAACTTTAAATGTTTGAACTTGTCAAGCACTTTTTCAACATAGTGTGATTGACTAAGCTCATAACCCCCACTGGTTCTACGAACCTTGATACCTAACATAGTATCAACTTGTCCAAGATCTTTCATTTTGAAAGTGGAAGATAGAAACCTTTTCGTTTCTAATATTCCTTCCATCTCGTTGCTAATGATCAACATAGAGACATAGGAACATCACAAGGTTACCACGCACTTTTGTGTACAAACACTTGTCACAAACGTTAGGAATAAATCCATTCGAAAGTATGACCGAGTCAAACTTTTGATGCTATTATTTGGGTGCTTGTTTTAATCCACATAAGGATTTGACAAGTTTGCAAACCTTTTGTTCATTACCCGGAAGCACATATCCTTCCGAATGCTCCATGTAAATCTCTTCATCAAGATCTCCATTTAGAAATGCCGTCTTGACATCCATTTGATGAACATTTAGGTTATACAAAGAAGCCAAGGCAAACAACACTCTAATTGTTGTTGTTCTTGCTACCGGTGCATACGTGTCAAAATAATCGATTACTTCTCATTGTCGAAATACTTTGGCTACCAATCTAGCCTTGTAAGAATTAAGAGTACCATCTCTGTATTTCTTTCGAAACACCCACTTACATCCAATGTATCTCGACCCTTTTGGGTAGATCGACAATCTCCCAAGTGTGACTTGCCATAATAGAATCCATTTCATCTTGGATAGCATCCTTCCAAAAAGTGGAGTCCCGATAAGTCACTGCTTCATTATAAGTCTTAGGATCATCTTCAACAAGAAGAATAATCGGAATCTTTCGGGCAAAATTCTCTCTATTTCCTTCTACTAGGTAAAAGGAAATAAGTTGAGAATCTATTTCATCAGGTCCCAAATCCTTAGTCTTACGGACTCTCTTGCTAATCCGAGGTTCTGGTTGTTCTACAACAACCTTAGAAGAACTCTCCTCTCGAGGTTCTTCATTTGTGGAATTTTGAGGTTCCTTTTCCTTGGAATTAGAGTTCTCAAAAAATCCCATGTCTCGGGATTCTACCATGACATTAGATTCTAAATTTAGAAGTCTATATGCCTTGCTATTCGTAGCATAGCCAATAAAAGCACTTCGTATCCCTCGAGGACGCAACTTGTTCCTTTGAGGATCCATGTTTTTGTATTAGGCTAGGCACCTCCACACTTTGAAATACCCAATATTCGGCTTTTGCCCTTTCCATACCTCGTATAGAGAAATTTGGGTTTTCTTTAAAGATATACGATTTAAAATATGACATGCAGAAAGTAAAGCTTCACCCCACAAACTAAAAGGTAATTCAGAATGCATTAACATGGCATTTATCATCTCTTGAAGTGTTCTATTTTTACGTTCGGCTAAACCGTTTTGCTGTGGTGTACGTGGTGCGGAACATTCATGAACAATACCATTTTCTTCACAAAAGGCATTAAAATCACAAGAAAAATATTCACCACCTCTATCACTTCTAAGAACTTTAATTTTAGTTCCTAATTGATTTTCAACTTCAGCCTCATACATCTTAAAAGCATTAAAAGTATCATCTTTATGTTTTAATAAATACATATATGTAAATCTAGAGCAATCATCAATAAAGGTAATAAAATACTTATTTCCCCCACGGGTTAACATCCCATTGAATTCACATAAATCAGAATGTATAAGATCTGACAATTTAGAATTTCTCTCTACACTATAAAAAAGGTTTCTTTATCATTTTAGATTTCACACATATTTCAAATTTATCTAATTTATCAGATTTGCACGAAATTAAACCACATTTAATTAATCTTTTCATAGTGCTAAATCCCATATATGCTAATCTACTATGCCATAAAGAAACAGAATCAATCATATAAGCAGAAGGAGAAATTTTATTAATAACATTGTCAATTATACATAATTTGACCATCCCTTCATTGGAGTAGCCCTTTCCAACAAATACACCATTACGGGTCAAGATAAGCTTGCCCGACTCATACACAAATTTGATCCCCAGTTTACCTAGGAAATCACCACTAACAAGGTTCCTATTCATTTCCGGAACATGGAGAACATTGGTCAAAGTGACCTTCTTCCCGGATGTGAAGTTGAGTTCCACATTTCCGATGCTGACAACCTTTGAGCGTTGCTCGTTTCCCATCTGAACTTCTTGTCCTTCGTCGACTTCAGAATAGGTGTTGAAATCAGTTCTATCGTAGGATACGTGGACGGTAGCACAAGTGTCTTACCACCACTCTTGAACCTGTAATATCCGCAATTTCGGCTTCCGGTATTTTTCTTTTTTTTTGGCGGGAATATGTTTTGACGACTCGCTTGTGGCTGTTTCATCATTCTGAGAATGATTAATTCTGCATTTTTTGACATTCGAGTTCGTTTCGGTGTCGTTTTATTGAGTTTCATGTTCTTAAGCGACTTTTCCGCGCTTGAGTTTGATTCTTGCGAATCTTATTCGAAAATGTTGTTTCGGGTTTCTCGTAAGTTCATTTAACTTTGTTATACGTGTTGTGAGCTTCGGTTTGGCTATTCATTGTCGTATCATGATATTTCAGACATTTGGGCCATTTTATAATTTCCTAAAGTTTTGGGTACTTCTTTTTGTACTCGCTTTTACCTACCTCCGGGTTGTTGGGATCATGTGTTTGTTTTAAGCTTAAGCTCGTGTTTTGATTGTTGTACTACTTGTCTTGTTCGACCATAGTAATTCGTGTTCGTCGCGTTCCGCGATCCCTTTCGAATTTGACATCTGGCAGCTATTCTGTACTGCCAGATGAATAGCGCATGCTATTCTTGATGTGTAGTGTATGCTATCGATGCCATTCTTACGTACATAATGCATCCTTCTTTATGTACATTATAGTGTTCAGGATTTCCGGCAGTAGAGTCTGGATGACTCTTACATAGGTAATGGCTTGTACCTGATGTACGTAACATCACTAACGTACGTTAAGGCTTATTGCTTACGTACGTTAGCCTTCCGCAGGTCTATATATTTGAGGGTTGACCGATTTCGGGTCATTTCCTTCCTCCCTATTCCTTGTTGCGTTTTTGGCGATTTGGGGCGGATTTGGACGAGCTTTCGTCGGCCTTTAATGATTGTAATCATCTCGGTGGGTCTTCTTCGTGTTCATCATCATCTAGCCTTCCTTGTTCTCCGAATCAAGGTAAGGTTTTAGAACCCTATTTGAGATATTTTGGGTTTGTCTCGATTTCGTGATTTTAATCCGAGATTGTTGGTTCTTTTGCCGTTATCCAGTCGTGTTGATCATAACCCACGGGTTGGAATTCCATTTTCATGTTTTTGTCGGGTCAATTCGTGTTCTTGGCCATTTTGGGGGAAACCCTTGAACTTTCGTCATTTGTTCCTTTAATTCGGCGGCTTTGGGTCGTACTTTGGAATTCATTTTCATTTTTTTTGTTGTCGTTCGTAGTTTATTGTCGCGAGTTGTTGTTCGACAGAGTCGGCGGGTTCGTAGACGGTTCGGGTCTCCTCACTTCGGTCGATTCTACGCATTTGTGATTATTTGAGGCAAGTACCTTATCCATACATTTCTTGTTTTGTGGATATGATGATCGGTGACCATCTAAATGTGTTCGTTTGGTTTTTGAAATGAACTTTCAAAGATTTGGTTTAGCCTCGCTAAAGGCTTCCTTTCAAACTCGTGTGTATTTTATGATTGGTGTGTCTTTTCTAAAATGACTATGTGAATCCTATAGATATGTTTTGTGTTGATGTTGTGCTTGACAATGCGTGTGTACATATATTGCCTCATTTCGGTGTGTTGTGGTTTGAGGTTGTGTCATGCTAAGTGTTTGACGCCTCTGGATGAATTGTTTGGATATCCTTGTTGTATTGTGAAATGTGTGTGAATGTATGGATATGGGCAGGGATTACGGTGACACATGGATAGCGATCATGTGGTCAGGATGCAACAAGAGATTGATCCAACCGTGAGAGCCTCGGGATACCTACGGTGACACATGACATGTGATCATGTGGTCAGGAGACAATAAGTGATTGATCCAACCGTGAGATAACATGGCAAGTGATCACGATGGAATAAGTAAACCTACGGTGACACATGGCTAGAGATCATGTGGTCAGGATGCAACAAGTAATTGATCCAACCGTGAGTGGTCGTGGCATGTGTTCACGGTGTGATATATGATTTTGGATGTGTTTTGCGAGGTCGCGTACCTTGGATGTGTTATCGAGATTACGTATTTTGAGTGGTTATGTTTTGTTGATTTTATGTCCATCGAAGACACGTGACGTGGGTTTTGAACCCTGTGAATGGTTGTTGGTTTTATTTGACAAAGCAAACCTTTGGGCTGTGACCACTGTTGATTTTGGAGAGAGAAGGATTCGATAATCTTAAATTGTTTTTTGTTAAAACTCTCAATGGCATTTTAAACCATTTTATAAATTGTTTTCCCTTGAATTGTGATCTTTCGATTTTGGAAAGTTTTACCCAAACTCTTGTCTTGGGAATCTTTCGTTGTGTTTGAATCTTTGAAGAATTCTAGTTATTATTCTTGGAATATGAATTGTATGACTCGTATATTGTACTTTGTACTTGCACTAGCAAAATAGTGGAATTTTGCTAACCCCCGAGTAATCAGGGATAGATATCTATATTGCATTCAGGTGTTGGGGAGCATAGCACAGGGTCGACATGAAGGATGATGAAAGATGATCGATACTAATCACATGAGGACCCATACGTTGTTGTATTGGTTTGGTTGTACTTTATTTCTGCTAAAGTATTTTACCCGTTGTACGTGAGTGTGATGTATTTTGACCCCTGCGTGGGCATGTATTGAGATGAAGTTGTATGTATTAATTGAAAGACCAAATTGGTCTACTGAGTCATTTTAGCCTTAAAGGCGATGTTGAGATGTTTGATTTTAGTTAACAGCCTGGTAGATCCTTGAGGAAAGGGTCTACGGCGTGTAATACCCTGAGTGGATTGGGGGTGTTACAGAACCTTTCCCTTGACCGCCATAATTTCGCTCACCATAGCGATTATGTTTCCATCGGTCATAGTGGCATCGACTTCTTTTTCCGCCGTCTTACAAGTCGACAATCTCGAGCATTGTGACCGGGTTTGCCACACACATAGCAGCCCCCGTTGGATCCCTTGGATATGGTCTTGTTGCCGGACTTGACTTTGCTGGAATGCTTGAATTTCTTTGAATCCTTTTAGGGACCCGAAGAACTTTCTTTTTCATTCCACTTCCCTTTTGCCTTTCGCGCTCACTCCGTTGGCCTTGAAAGTACCGGCATCCGTAGTCTTCTCTCTCATCCTCGATTCCTCCTCAATTCGAAGATGTTTCTAGATTTGTTCCAAAGAGAAGTCCTCAGTATTGTGAAGAAGTTTCTTCCGGTAGATTTTCCAGGAATTGGGCAACTTCGCAATAATTGCACCAACTTGGAAAGTCTCAGGAATATCAATCTTCACGGCCCTCAATTTGTTGACAATAGCTTGCAATTCATGTACTTGAGCAAGTATGTGCTTATCGTCAAACATCTTAAAATCAAAATAACTAGAGACAAGGAACTTTTTGGTACCTTCTTCTTCGGCCTTGAATTTGTACTCGAGTGCCTTCCAAATCTCCATCGCTGATGGATTGTCAGTGTAGAGATCGTAGATACGGTCGGAGAGAGTGTTCAAAATGTGGCCACGGCACAGAAACTCATTCTCTTGACGCTTATTCCATTTTGCCTTGAGTTGTTCAGAATCTTTCTCCGTTGGCTCCGGGATAGGCTTCAACGTCGGGTCCAACACGTAGAAGACTTCCATGGCAGTGAGGAAGAAACGCATCTTGTCCTGTCAGCGAGTGTAGTTGGTTCCATCGAAGTGGTCCAACTTGACGAAGTCTTGGTTCATCACCTTCAAACTCGAAACAGTAGCCTCGGTCGCCATTGCAACAGATACTATAATATTGTTAGAAAATTCTTCAAAATTAAAGACGTCGAGGCTTGAATCATGCATGGAAGCGCTTTCCTTATAGTATTTCTTGCACCCCGAAATGTATCTTAAGGTCACAAACAAGAATACCGCAGGATACGACAAGCCTAAATTCCGGACTGCACTAAGATAGAGTGAAATCCGAAAAGTAGACAAGAACGATTTTCTGGATATATAGAGTTTAAGGAAATGAGAATAGTTGATTCGAAAAATCTGTATTGATTTCTGAAATCAAACTCGGTTTTATAAAGAAATCATACTTATTCGCGAAAAAGGAGCACCATTTCGTTCAAACGACAAGACCGTTGGCCAAATAACTGTTCGTTTCGAAATGACATGACTTTTCATTCAAACCGCAAAAATAACCACCAATTGAAGTGCCAAAGTGCGCCTACGAAGTGACACTAAAGCCTCTAAGCCCGTGCCCATGCCCGAGCCCGAGCTAGAGCCGGACGCCGTTGTCTCCGGTGGCGACACCGGCGAGCGGCGATGTAAGAGTGAAAAATGGCATAGATTTGCCACCTCACCTCCACCTCATATCCACATGGCATAGTCTCTCCACTACCACATGTTTATTAATGGTTATTAAATGCTTACACTTATAAGGTGCTCAATTCCTTTGTGTTTGTTCCATGTGGGATTCTTTCCACTCACAAAACATACTCTCTTAACATATTAGTTTGTCTTTTAATGAACAATTAAATAAAAGCTTCAAATAATTAAATCCCTTATTTAATTTTTTAAAGCTTTTCCAACAGTATCCATCTATTGTAAAAACTTGACCATTAAAACTGGGGTTCTATAAAACTTTCAAATATATCAAAATTAGCAAGGGTATATATCTTTGCGGCTTTTTATGAGCATTATATAGTGATGTGAGCTTAGTTCCGTAGAAGCTTGGGTGGGACTTGTAGCATGGAGATGTTTTGATTTTGGACAGTATATAGAGATAAATGGTACTATGATTTATGAGTCCGGATGCAAAGCCGCGTGTTTTTGGTCTTTTGTGATAGCTGGGATTACAATTTATCGTTTTAAGATATTTTGGAACTGATATGTATGTTACAACCGCAGAATTGACACCCTTGAGTTTGTTAGTTTTTGCCAATCTGGACGGTATTGAACCGATTGGCAAGCAATATTTAGAACACTGTTTATAATGAGATAATTGATGACATGGCAAGTTTTAGGGACGAAACTTATTTTAGGTGAGATTGTATTTAATATTCGTGAATTTTAAATTGAATTTTTGGTGGATTTTTTTTCTTTTTTTTTTCTTCTCTTTCTTTTTCTCAGCTGATTAATTACGGGTCAACAACTGATAAGGAGTCAAAGAAGAATTATGACGAGATGATAAAGGACAAATTTGCAACTTGCATCATGTGGGGGTCCAAGTGGTGAAGATAAGATAATAACAAAAAAGGCCTGATTCACGGCCTAGATGTGGAGAGGAAGAATACCTTGGAGACAAAACCCATCTTTTATGCATTTTATTTGAAAGTGGCGTGGAGTACCTTTTTATTGTCTTTTCCTTTATTTTAAGATCACATGGTCTTATCTTGTAATAGTTTAGGTAATCTTGTCAGGCTACCCTTACCTATAAGTAGTCATGTTTGAGTTGTAATGAAGACATTATTGAATCATCAAACAAAAATACATTTTGTATTGCTTAAGTGTTGGACGAGTTTCCTTCCAAAATTTGGTTATTATTCGACGCGTTTTTTAATCTTAATCGGATCGATTCTCAATAGGTCTTGAGAAGAAATCACCTTATCAAATCATAGGTCTAGTTCGATAAACACTTGTTCCCTGTTCGCAAAAGACATTCCTCTTACTTTCGATACAGGGTCATAACTGATCGGGAGTTCACATCAATTGCTGTTCGATTGTCCAAAGCTTGCTTCCTGTTTCCATTGGCATCCGGCCGAAACCTGTTGTTTTCAAGTGCCACTGTTTGGAGTTGCCTGTTCCGAGTCATTTCCACTTGGCCAGTTCCTGTCTTGTTGCTGTATCGAACTGCTGTTATCAGTTCCTGTCTTGTGCGCGTGCCGCTATCCAGTATTATTGCTGTATCGAACTGTTGTTATCAGTTCCTGTCTTGTGCGCATGCCACTATCCATTATTGCTGCTGTATCGAATTGTTGCTATCAGTTCCTGTCAGTTTCTAACTGTACTGTTCGATTCCCTTTTGGCTAAGTGCTGTTCACTTCCGCTCGTCAAAACAGCCTTCCGTTGTACCGATAGAGAATTCGCATAATAAGTGGCATCGGAGCCCAAGTTCTTGATCTTTGGCATTATGGATCTCAACGACGCTGATTTATTGGCAAAACTTCGCGACGCATTGCGTGACGTACCAGAACAACGCGACCAACGTTGGCAACCTAGGTGTGGTGACTATGAACGACCCTCGCGCCATGTCGAAGAGTTCAAGGTTAACGAGCTTCCGGAGTTCGTTGGCGGGACAGACCCTGAAGTTTACATGGAATGGGAACGTAAAATTGACCGCATGTTCGAGTTTAAAGACCTCGACGATGAGAAACGGTGCAAGTATGCAATTCTCAAGTTGGGGAAAGGTGCTTCACTTTGGTACGAAGGAGTTAAAACACGAAGAGCTCGTGCGGGGAAAGAAAAGATCCGTTCGTGGGATTCATTTAAAAGAAAATTTCGTAAAAGATATGTACCAACATCACACTAGTTGTCCTTGTATCGGAAGATTGCCGACCTTATGCAAGGAAAGTTGAGTGTCAGTGAATACATTGAGGAGTTTGAAAATCTGACCTTAATGGGAGAAATAGAGGAGAATGAGGAGCAGAAGATGTTGCGTTTCTTGCGTGACTTGAACCGAATCATAGCTAACTCGGTATAATTATACCCATACGAAGACTTCGATACATTATGTGGACTATGTGTGAAGTTGGAAGCTCAAAACAAGATGAAGTTGTATAAACCCGAGTTTCCATCCAAATTTAGAAACCCAAGTATCGGTTCCAGTTCAGCTACTAAAACGACTGTACCAACTCCTACCCCTATTATGGCTCCTAAGGCTCCCTACATAACCAAAGAAACGAGTTTAGCGAAGGTACGATGTTTCAAGTGTCAAGGGTTCGGTCATTACCAAAATGCGTGTCCGATCAAACGGGTGGTGACACTAAGGGAGGCTCTTGAGGTCCGGGAAGAACTGTTAGTCGAGGACGAAAGAGAAAGGCTCGGTGACGTGTTTATCATGGACACCGAAGAAGAAGAAGAGTGCGAGGCTTACGATGCTCCAGATTATGATACGAGTCTAGTCCTTCGCACTTTGCAAGCCAAAACGGTTTCGAGGGATACGGAACAACGAGACCAAATATTCCACACCAAGTGTCAAATCAAAGACAAATGGTGTAGTTTGATAATCGATGGGGGAAGTTGTACTAATGTAGCTTCAAGTGAGATGGTGACAAAGCTCGGACTCATCACTACTACTCATCCAAAACCATACGCTTTACATTGGGTCGATGATGGGAGTAAAGTGAAAGTTTCGAAACAAGTGCGGGTCGGTTTAACTATGGGTTCATATGGTGACGACGTATTATGTGATGTACTCCCAATGGATGCATGCCATATACTTTTGGGATGACCATGGCTATTTGATAGAGATGTTTTACATCGAGGAAGAAGTAACGAATATGAATTACGGGATAAAGGCAAGAATATTGTGCTTAAACCAGTTGCATGGGTACGTTCGAGAAAGTTTGAGTCCTTGTGCGGTTCCAGTTTTGCTTGTCCCGGAGAAAGATGGATCATGGCGAGTATGTATTGACAGTCGAGCCGTGAATAACATAACCATCAAGTATCGATTCCCGATTCCGAGACTTGATGAGATGTTAGATGAATTACACGGGTCCGTGATCTTCTCAAAAGTTGATTTATGAAGTGGTTATCACCAAATCCGGATGCGAGAGGGAGATTAGTGGAAGGTGGCCTTCAAACTATACACGGGCTGTATGAATGGACCGTTATGACGTTCGGCCTTACAAATGCGCCAAGTACTTTCATGCGTTTGATGAACGAAGTACTTAAGCGGTTTTTGGGGAAATTTGTGGTTGTATACTTGGATGACATTTTGATTTATAGCCGATCATTGCAAGAACATTTCGGACACTTGAGACAAGTCTTCGAGACCCTTAGGGACCAAAGGCTGTATGGAAAAAGGGAGAAGTGCTCATTTTTAGTCGAAAGTATAGTCTTTTTTGGCTATATCATTTTGAAGGATGGAGTGTCGGTTGATCAAATCAAGATCAAATCAATTAAGTCATGGCCTATTCTCGCTACACTGACGAAAGTTAGGTCATTCCATGGACTTGCTTCATTCTAGCGAAGATTCATTCGAGATTTCAGCACCATTACAAACCCAATAATGGAATGTTTGAAGAAAGGTACGTTTAATTAGAGCAAGGCTGCCCAGGAGTCGTTCGAAATTTTGAAAACAAAGTTATGTGAAGCACCAATCTTGGTATTACCCGATTTTTCGCAACCGTTCGAAGTAGAGTGTGATGCTAGCGGAGTTGGCATTGGAGCGGTTCTCATTCAAGGAAATCGTCCTATTGCTTATTTCTCAGAAAATTTAAACGGTGCTCGTCTCAATTATTATACATACGACAAGGAGTTCTATGCTATTGTGAGGGCTCTAGATCATTGGAGTCACTATCTTCGGCCGAAGCATTTCATCCTACACCCGGACCATGAGTTATTGAAGTATATTAATGGGCAACACAAGTTAAGTTTGAGGCATGCTAAGTGGGTGGAATTCTTACAATCGTTTCACTTTTCATCGAAGTATAAGGATGGCAAGAGCAACATCGTAGCGGATGCATTGTCTAGGTGGTATGCCTTGCTCTCTACTCTTAATGTTCGTTTGCTTGGGTTCGAGACGGTGAAAGAATATTATGATGGTGATACGGATTTTGGTGAGACTTCCACTCTTTGCAAATCCGGTCCGTTTGGAGAATTTACGATACAGGAAGGCTTCCTGTTCAAAGGAAATCGTCTTTGCTTGCCCAAACACGCGGTTCGGGAATTGTTGGTTCTGTTGGTGCAAGATCGGAATATGCGCCGTTTGTGCGGAAGTGTAAATTAAATGCAGAAATTAAATGACACGTGGATTTATAGAGATTCGGCCAAACGTGCCTACGTCATCTCTCGATGTATCTTTTTCTATAGGTTCAATATCAAAACCCTACGCCTCTCTTCTATCGGTCGAGGGATTACCGTTATAGCGATAAACCTCACTAAGATAGCGATTGTGATTCTAACAATGCCGGATCCTTGATCCTAATAACACCGAATCCAATCGTATCTTTTCTTTTTCTCGCTCGTGTATGATTTTGTGTATAACACACAATCACTCTAATTTAAGCTCAAGAACAACAACTATACTGTTTACAATAATATCTCAAGTGTATATGAATTGCTCAATATTGTTGTGTGGAATGATACCAACTCATTTGGTATTTATAGCATTCTTCCATAAACTAGCCGTTACTACCAGTTGTTATTAGCGTGCGCTAGGCTGACTTCCTTAGCGTGCGTTATCGCGTATATTTGCCTTAGCATACGTTATGTACTACATGTTACGTACGTCAGCATCTTCCAGTTTTAGTCCAGTGGCTTCTTGTCCTTCACAGTTAGCGTGCGCTAACACTTTCTTGTACCTTGCGCTAATCATGCATCATTGCATGCGTCATATATCCGTTAATGCTTTCTGACTTGTAGCAGATTCTCCCCAACAGATTGATTGACTTGATTCAAATTAATAGTTAGCGTGCGCTAAATATCATCTCTTGTGTGCACTAAGCTTACTTCAGTGCATATGTCATTCTGTGTTTGAATCTCTTCACAACGGTAATATTGGCTCGATAGCATGCGTTAGTAAACATGGTGTAGCGTGCGCTATCCTCATCAGATAACTTCACTTCAGGTTACTTCGACCTCGTCTGATCTGCAGCCGGGACCCGTTAGCGTGCGCTAACTTATATGTCTAGTGTGCGCTAGCTTTGTATTTTGTCCAGCTTTTTGCATCTTCGATTCCTTCATCGTTTTGCTTCGCCTCTTTGTTGTTTTGTTTTGTTTAGCAACTTAATCATCAAAACACTATTTATGAATATGTGGAATAAATATTCCAACAATCTCCCCCTTTTTGATGATTACAAAACAACCCTTGAATTGGATAAAACCTGCAAAATAAAATTATATATATATGTACGTTTCAAAGTTTTCGACTTTGATCATTTCTTTAGTTTCACCCATTCTTTTTCTTTTTCTTGTCATTTTTGACTTCTTCGTTTTTCATTTCTCAACTCTTTCATTTTCCCCCTTTTTGTATTCTTTCTTCTCCTTTTAGACTTCTTCGATTTTTATTATTTTCTCCTCTTCACTTTTTATTTTTTCTCGTCATATCTTTCATGACACTTTTATCCGATTCAACTTCTTCTCCCCCTTTCTGTATTCAGCAAAAAGTGTAAGAAAATATAGAGGATATCAATTTGAATATAAAAATATGCATGAATATAAACCATATGCAATAATAGGAAATATCTCCCCCTGAAAATATTATCTCCTCCTTTGTAAAATATCAAAAGTTAATTTTTGGGGATCCAACCGAGAGTTGGCTTTTCTTGTGAAACATAGACGATATTTGAAATAATTATTCCTTTAGGAACCCAAATTTTCTTAACTTTAATCGTCCGTCTTGGGCTCTTACAGTTTGAAATATGGTGCCCAATTTTCAAATATTTTTCACACCGGGGTATTTTTAAATTTACGGATTTGTTTATAAAATGTGGTTTGAATCCTAATCCTTCTTTATTTAACGTGTATTTTTGAACCGAGAGCATATTTTTAAATTTCTCGTTTCCGAGAGAAAATTTATTCGTTAAATTTTTGAGCTCGGTTTAAACTTTAACAAGATCATTCTTTAAAATATTCCCGTTTTCAACGCATTTTGAATGATCGATTTCAACAAATTTTCCCTTTTCTAGAATTTTGAAATTTTCATTTTCCAAAGATTTATATTTAGTTTTAAGGGATTTGATTTCTTTTAAAGCATTTTGATAATCGGTATGTAATAACTCGATTGCTTCAAAAAGTTCGTCATAAGAGTTACTTACTTGGCTTTCGACGTCGCTATCGTCGAATGAACTCCGGGCCATGAGCGCGAGATTATTTTGATTCATGAAATCTTCATCAGGATCTTCGTCGCTCCATGTTGCAACTAAGACTTCCTTTTGTTTTACCCGACAGTTCTTAGCAAAGTGGCCTGGTTTACCACATAATCGACAGGTGTTGTCGAATTTCTTAGATTCGCCCGCTTGAATGTCCTTCTTCCTCCGGTTTAATAAGTGTTGGAACTTATTAATATTCTTGGCATAATATGCCGATTCTTCGTCACTTTCGTCCACCGGGATTTCTTCTTTCTTTCTTGATATCTTAGCCTTCATGGCTATTGACCTTTCCTTCAGTTTTGGTTTGGCATTCCGAGATTTTAGAACAATCTCATAGTTGATAAGAGAACCAACGAGAGCACTAAAATCAAAAGTATTTAAATCTTTTGATTCCATTATAGCCGTGACCGTACCGTCCCATTCTCGAGGTAGTGATCGGAGAATTTTCTTTACTTTCTCACTACTCGAAAGTGGTTTTCCGAAACATGCTAATCCATTTGTGATAACCGAAAATTGGTCAAGCATTATCATGATGGATTCACCGTCCTTCATTTGAAATAGTTCGTATTCGTGAAGGAGCATGTTTATTTTCGTCTCCTTGACTTGAGACGTACCTTCGTATGTTACCTCAAGCATTTTCCAAATTTCTTTGGCACTATCACACGATGATATCCGGTTGTGTTCTTCCGGATTTAAGGCATAATAAAGAAGTTGAGTTGCCTTACAATTGTAGTGGTCATTTTTCCAATCGGAATCGTCATATTCTTCGAAAGTTTTAAGCGTACCGTTGGAATTCGTCGGAATTTTTGGACCAAGACAAATCACCTTCGAAAGCTCGATGTCATATGCTCGGATGAATATAGACATCTTCTTCCACGTCATGAAGTTTGAGCATTAAAAAATGGTGGTCGGTTAAGAGCAAGGCCTTCGACGGGAGCAAGTTGAAATGCCATTGGATCTTTTCTCCTCGGATGTAAAGCCGCTTATAGGAGTACCGCTCCGATATCAATTGTTGGTGCAAGATAGGAATATGCGCCATTTGTACGGAAGCGTAAATTAAATGTGGAAATTAAATGACACGCGGATTTATAGAGGTTCGGCCAAACGTGCCTACGTCCTCTCTCGATGTATCTTTTTCTATAGGTTTAAGATCAAAACCTCTACGCCTCTTTTCTATCGGTCGAGGGATTACCGTTACAAACTCGTCTTTTATCGGTCCGAGTAAAATTATTTTTCCTTTTCTATTGGATAAGGAATCAACCACTCTAGCTTTCTATTGGTACTAGATAAACCTCACTAAGATAGCGATTATGATTCTAACAATGCCGGATCCTTGATCCTAATAACACCGAATCCAATCGTATATTTTCTTGTTCTCGCTCGTGTATGATTTTGTGTATAACACTCAATCACTCTAATTTAAGCTCAAGAACAACAATTATAATGTTTACAATGATATCTCAAGTCTATATGAATTGCTCAATGTTATTGTGTGGAATGATACCAACTCATTTGGTATTTATGGCCTTCTTCCACAAACTAGCCGCTACTGCCAGTTGTTATTAGCATGCGCTGGACTGACTTCCTTAGCGTGCGCTATCGCGTATATTTGTCTTAGCGTACGTTATGTACTGCATGTTACGTACGTCAGCATCTTCCAGTTTTAGTCCAGTGGCTTCTTGTCCTTCACAGTTAGCGTGCGCTAACATTATCTTGTAGCGTGCGCTAATCATGCATCATTGCATGCGTCATATATCCGTTAATGCTTTTTGACTTGTAGCAGATTCTCCCCAACGGATTGATTGACTTGATTCAAATTGATAGTTAGCGTGCGCTAAATATCATCTCTTGCGTGCGCTAAGCTTACTTCAGTGCATACGTCATTCTGTGTTTGAATCTCTTCACAACGGTAATATTGGCTTGATAGCGTGCGTTAGTAAACATGGTGTAACGTGCACTATCCTCATCAGGTAACTTCACTTTAGGTTACTTCGAACTCGTCTGATCTGCAGCCGGGACCCGTTAGCGTGCGCTAACTTATATGTCTAGCGTGCGCTAGCTTTGTATTTTGTCCAGCTTTTTGCGTCTTCGATTCCTTCGTCGTTTTGCTTCGCCTCTTTATTGTTTTGTTTTATTTAGCAACTTAATCATCAAAACACTATTTATGAATATGTGGAATAAATATTCCAACAGGTTCGGGAAGCTCACGGTGGAGGCTTGACTGGCTACTTTGGTTGGGCTAAGACATTAGAAGTACTTAAGGAACATTTTTATTGGCCGAGGATGCAGGGGGATGTGAATGACATAATTAGTAAGTATGTGACATGCCATATTGCGAAGAGTTCATTCACGCTGGGAGTATACACGCCTTTACCAATTCCGGAGAGGCCATGGGAAGATGTCTCTATGGATTTCATTGTTGCTTTACCTCGTACTCAACGAGGGAGGGATGCTATTATGGTGGTTATCGATCGATTTTCGAAGATGGCTCACTTTGTGCCTTGTCACAAGATGGGCGACACGAGTAATGTCGCCGATTTGTATTTCCGAGAGATTGTACGATTGCATGGGGTTCTGAAGATGATTGTTTCTGATCGAGACTCAAAATTCCTTAGCTATTTTTGGAATACCTTGTGGATAAAGGTGGGAACCAAGCTCCTATTTAGCACGTCGCATCATCCACAAATAGATGGCCAAACAGAGGTAACCAATCGAACCTTGGGCACTTTATTACGTGTTCTTGTGAGCAAGACACAAAAGGATTGGGATTTGAAGCTTGCACATGCAAAGTTTGCTTATAATCGTTCTCCTACTCATGCCACAGCACACTCTCCATTTGGAGTAGTTTACGGGCTGAATCCTTACATGCTGTTAGATCTAATTCCATTACCGAGTGAAGAATTGGTGCATAAGGATGCGGAGTCGAAGCTGAAGTCAATGATGAAATTAAACGAGCAAGTACGTAACCGAATCAAGGAGATAAACGAGGCTTACAAAATAAAGTCGAACAAACAAAGAAATCCGAGATTATTAGAAGTTGGGGATTTAGTTTGGGTGCATTTGAGGAAAGAGTGATTTCCGAGTAAGCATAAGAACAAGTTAATGCCACGAGCTGAGGGACCGTTTAAAGTAGTTGCGAAGGTGAACGACAATGCATACAAGTTAGAACTTCTGGGTGATTATGGAGTACATGTTACTTTTAACATAGGTGATCTATCTCCTTATCTCAATGACAATAGAATTGCGGAATTGGGGAAAATTCCTTTTAAAGAAGGAGGAAATGATACGAAACTAACTACTCCATGCGAAGAAGTCGAAGTGAGGATTGACGTAAAACACCTTGAACATACTCCTACATAATTGGGCGAGAAAACAGATACGATACCTAGAGTAACCTTGGTGATCGGACTTGGAATAACTTAAACATGGTAACTTGCATCATGTGGGGGTCCAAGTGGTGAAGATAAGATAATAATAAAAAAGGCCTGATTCACGGCCTGCATGTGGAGAGGAAGAATACCTTGGAGACAAAACCCATCTTTTATGCCTTTTGTTTGCAAATGGCGTGGAGTACCTTTTTATTGTCTTTTCCTTTATTTTAAGATCATGTGGTCTTATCTTGTAATAGTTTAAGTAATCTTGGCAGGCTACTCTTACCTATAAGTAGTCATGTTTGAGTTGTAATGAAGACATTATTGAATCATCAAACAAAAATATATTGTGTACTGCTTAAGTTTTGGACGAGTTTCCTTCCAAAATTTGGTTATTATTCGATGCGTTTTCGAATCTTAATCGGATCGATTCTCAATAGGTCTTGAGAAGAAATCACCTAATCGAATTATAGGTGTAGTTCGATAAACACTTGTTCCCTATTCGCAAAAGACATTTCTCTTGCTTTCGATACAGGGTCGTAACTGGTCGGGAGTTCACATCAATTGCTGTTCGATTGTCCAAAGCTTGCTTCCTATTTCCATTTGCATCCGACCGGAACTTGCTGTTTTCAAGTGCCACTGTTTGGAGTTTCCTGTTCCAAGTCATTTCCACTCGGCCAGCTCCTGTCTTGTTGCTGTATCGAACTGCTGTTATCAGTTCCTGTCTCGTGCGCGTGCCGCTATCCAGTATTATTGTTGTATCGAGTTGTTGTTATCAGTTCCTGTCTTGTGCACGTGCTACTATCCATTATTGTTGCTGTATCAAACTGTTGCTATCAGTTCCTATCAGTTTCTAACTGTACTGTTCGATTCCATTTTGGCTAAGTGCTCTTCGCTTCCGCTCTTCAAAACAGCGTTCCGTTGTACCGATAGAGCATTCGCATCAGGGCTAATGAGTAATCAAGTAATTCAAAAAGAATATAAAAATGTTCCTTTCAGAGATGGAACCTGTGAGTCTATGCCATTGTGAAAAATGAGGTCCTTGCCTACCAACAAGCTACCTTTACTTTAGTGATGTAATTCGAATTTCTTTTACGTGACAATTAATTTAAGGCCATTTTTTGTAAAAAAAAATATGAGGCCCAAAGCCATTGCTTTGGTGGCTTGGGACTTAGGCCGGCCCTGGGGTGTTCCAGTGAGCTAAGAGTTCTAAGAGTCGGAGATGGCTTTTAACAGAAGTCAAGTACTTGAGTTGAGTTTTCCGGCGGCCGGATGACTTTAGATCTGAATGGACCGGGGTAGACGGAGGCGAGTGATGGAGTGTGGGTTCATTTTCGAAGTGACGTTCTTCATAACAGATAGTTGATGGTTGCAAGGTCCGAGTTCGGGTGGCCTGGTTCTGGCTCGGGCTCAGCTATGGCGTGTGTATGTCCGTGTGCGTCTATATGCATGTCTATTATATGTGTGTTTGTTTGCAGGGTGGTGTGTGTCTGTATGTGAGTTGTGAATGAATGTGTGTAGACTGCGTGTGTTTGTGTGTGAGTTGTGTGTGTATGTGCAAATGTGTTTTTCGTGTGTGTTTGTTTGTTTATTTGTTTGTTTGTATGCAGGATGGTGTGTGTTCGTGTGTGAGTTGTGTGTGTCTCTGTGCAAATGTGTCTGTGTGTGTGTGTATGTATGTGTGTGTTGCATATATATATATATATATATATATATATATGTGTGTGTGTGTGTGTGTGTGTGTGTGTGTGTCGTATGTGTGTGTGTAGCTGTCATATGTGTATGTGTGTATGTGCAGGTCTGTACCTGTGTGTATATGCAGGTCTGTACCGTGTATGTGTGTTGTATATATGTATATATATACAAATATATATATATATAAGATATGTATATGTATATATATACGTGTATGTTTATGCGCGATTATGGTGGTGTATGTGTTAGTGTTGGAATTATTGATGGGGAAGGCGTAGGTGTAGATCAAGGTTTCGATAATTTAGTCTACGAGCGGAGGAGTGTATTTGGATATATGGAGTGAGCCCGAGTTCAGAATTCGTATTCGGGGTAATTGTTTAATAATTTAGATTATGATACCGATTACTAGTTGAATCGAGATATGGATTTCGGTTGAGTATTGCTGGTTGTTTGATCCGATCGATAAATTAAGAGGCACAGATTGAGGTATTATATCATCTAATTAATTACCTTGTAATTATAAGACAAACTGGAATTCTATATTAAATTGTGTATCACATGATTACAATAAAGGTTAGGATTTCAGTGGATCGATCAGGATGATCGAGCTAGGCCTTAGGATTTGTGGATCGATCGGGATGATCGAGCTAGGCCTATGTCGAGTAAAACCATCTTCAGTGAATGCAAGTATTTTGCTTATACTTTTCATATTTCCTTGAATATAAATATGCTTGTTATTATTATTATTTGTTTCACCATGATTACATGATTATGTTAATTGATGACTAGGTGGCCTGATTGTGTAGAGATTGTACTTGTTTGGAATAGACTATATAAAGGTGTTGTTTAGTAATTATGTGCTGGCATAAATATGTAATTGTGAACTTGTGTTATTTTGAAGCAAGGATTTATCTGAACTCTAATTGTGAAAATTGAAAGTTCTTATTGAATTGTGCAAAATCGTGTTATTCCTTGATTGAGAATATTGCCTAAAATTGTGGATTATATGATTAACCTGGGATTGTGTCTGATTGTGGAGGCCATTCTAGCAAGTACTTTGATTTTATGTTGTATAGGTCCTTACATTGGAAATCTTGCGTTTTTATGTGTGAGAGTGTATACGTTCTCTCCGGGAGGGTCCGACGGGGCCTCCGAGGGATCACCGCATGCACGGTTAATCATGAGCTATTTTGTAACTTGTTGCATGATTAATTATTTCGGATATGTCTGGAATATCACATTGTCTTGACTTCTTATAATGCTTGGAATCTAATACATACTTATCAGATGTACTCGACTAGAATGGCAATAAGATTATATGATATGGTGTAATTGTGGTTTTAGTGAAACTACTTGAGGCATCAAAAGTATCTTTCAAACTTTATTTCAATGATTTATAAAAACTCAAGAGTTTGAATCGTTTCTGATTTAAGCGAATATATCTCAGGATTTTTCTAAGATTATTTCAATGATTGGTTTGTCTGTTGTTGCAATGTGACATGTCTGTTTATGTTCGGAATATGGTTTGTATATCTAGGGTACTTCTACTAGCAAATTCAAATTGCTAACCCCTTAAATGTGAAAATACGTCTTCTGTATTTCAGGTAATCCTGATTCGAGGGAGCAGTCACGGGGTCGACATGGAAGATGATGAAAGACTATTATGCTAATCACAAGAGAGTTGGCGTAATGTCACCATTGTCATGTTTTATTTTTCTTTCACTGTCATGTTCTACCCTTGCATGGGTATGTTGACATGTTATAGTATTGTGTATCGAGGATACACACGTGTTGTCGGATATTTTCTTTGTATTTTTTTTTATTAATTTTTGTGTAGATTGACTTTGTTGGTCAATTATGGTTTTAGTTGTTCTGTATTTTTCTGTGGATCCTTGCGGAAAGTGTATACGACGCTGTAATATCTCTGGACATTTCTGGGGGTGGGGGTGGGGGTAATAGAACCGAATGACTCTCTTCACCCAGACAGTTCAACACAACAGCCCATCTCATGCGGATGATACTGAGGCGGAGTAATGGTTACAAGATGTGATCCGAATGCGCCCTGGCAGTGAATCGTCCAGAGGCACGTAAGGTGCCAATTGCTTAGTACTTTCTGACGAGAGAGGCTGCTAGCTGGTGGGAGGCAGTCGAACCCCAAGATCATGCGGCTACTTGGGACAAGTTTAAAAGGTTAATGGAGGCCATTATTGTAATATCCGGATTTATTATTCAGTATTTCATCTGTATTTGAACCCTGTATCATTCGGAATTGTGATATCGATAATCGAAGTATAATATTTCTTGTATTTGTATCCATGTACACGAGTATGGCAACACGTAAATTTTTCCATGCAAATATGTGATAACGTACGCTAAGAATGTAGCTTAACGTAAGTTATCGGCTAGAGTTAGCATACGCTACGAATAAAGCGTAGCATACGTTAGACAGTTAATAATTGAGCTGGGCGGCTAGCACATGCGCTAGCCGGACATGGGTCCGGATAAAATTCCCTCGGATGAACGTGGACAGTTTTGAAGTCAACGATTGTTAATGTACGCTAAGGATTGTGTCTAGCGTACGCTAATGTGTGTTATTACATACGTAACCTGATGGCGTAACGTACGTAATCGAGGTCAGAATCAGGACAGTTAACTATCAGGACGATAGCGTACGCTAAATTATGCTGGGTAGCGTACGCTAAGAGACTTACGTACGTTATGCATGAAGGCTAACGTACGTTAAGGTCAGAAAATTATAAATAAGACATCACCCCATTTCATTTCAGCTCGTTTATTTCACTTAGCCTTCAACATACTTCATGCCCAGAGATATCCCATACTCCTTAAACACATATAAGCATCTCTACTTGATCATTGAAGATTGGATATCACTTATACTTGATCATTGAAGTGGAGAAGCATCTTGGATTGGCACACAAGCAACCGGAGATGGATTCTACCTATTGTCTCGGTGTTTTCTTCATCTTAAGGTATGTTATACTATCTCCAACCTTGGATTCATATTTTTAAGGATATGATGATCATGCTATGAAGATATTAAGTTCCATAGATGATTCATTCAACCAAACATCATGTTTAGAGGTTGAGATGTTTTTGCTTTAAGTACCTCGATTGAGAATATCATAATTTGAATCTTGTTACGATGAGCAAGTAAAGGAAGATTCTGAGATTGGTAATCCAAATTTAGAAGGTGTCTTCGTAGTAATCGTGGACTTGCTATTAACATCATGGTTGTTATACGAACCTAGGAAGTTGATCATGGAAGGAGTTGTCATATCTTGTAAAGGTGGAATGTTAAATAAATCTTCAAGATGATAGTTTGAATGATATAAAGATATTGATAATCAACCATAGGCCTTAGAATTATGCATGAGAAATTGTAATCAAGATTTGGACTATGGTCACCATGATGATATACGTATCCTTGAAATTCAAAGATGTTTTAATTCGTAAGATCATTCATAATTGTATGAACATGATATATTTGGAGATAACGTACATTAATCACTGAGGACTTCGTAAGCTTCATCACAAATCGAGACAGTCGTCTGCCTAGTGAGAAACTATCATATGTATGTTTAGCGTATGCTAAGCTATGAAGCTTACGTACATTAACGGGCAAGGTTAACGTACGCTACGTTTGGTACATAACGTTCGTTATATCATCAAACGAGTCAAGTCGACTGATCAGATAGGAACTGTCGATACATGGTTAGCGTACGCTAGATTTCGTAGCTTATGTACGCTAACAAGTAGGCTTAACGTACGCTACCAAGGGTACATAACGTACGTTAAATAGGTCAGACAGGTTACGTTTTATGAACTTCCGACTGTAATTTGGAGTATTAGGTGTTCATACGACATGAGATGAATTCTATATTATTTCTTTTATTAAGGTTCGAGCTTAGCAACGTGATTGATCGAAGGGAGCGACCTTCGAGTGTTTTGATATTCGTGGGAGTATTATTCTTGTCATCGAATCGAGGCAAGTACTTTAATTGTTCTATGTATTGATGTTATACATATTGTTGTGCATATATGTCGTTGTATGTCCACCTCGTGTTCGTCCGATGGGATCATCGGGGGATCTATGCTAGCATGCGCTGGATCATCGAACAGGTTTTTCCACCACGGGTTGGTCTGACGGGATCATCGTGGGTTCTAGGCAGTGAACGCTGGATCGTCAGAATTACCACGTGTATGTTGTGATATCATGTTGTGATTATCATTTGTGTATGTTATTTATGAGTTTCTCGTAGGAGGAGACTCGTTGGTATTTTGTCATTCATGTTATTATTATTCTTCGTGAGATGTTGAATAATATGTTGTGGTACTTGTACTAGCATCGTTGTGCTAACCCCTTCGGGGGTGAACATTTGTTTATGTTCAGGATCCAGGAGAGCAGGGAAACAACCACTGGAGCTGCATGACGATGAGGGTGCAGAGTGATGTTCCGGCCGGGTTTATTTATCTATTGTTTGTATTGTTTTAATAAGTACTCGAGTACGTCGTCGTTTGTGATATTTGGATTTGGTGATGTATTGATATTTTTCCTTTGGATAATTGTATTCTCGGTATTGGTCGAGAACTGTTGTATTTTATTTCAGTTACTTTCATATATTGGTACATGTTATTGCCTTTTTATTTCTTCAGCCTTGTAAATTCTTATGTAAAGGATTTATGGCGCTGTAATATTCTTGAATATATCGGGGGTGTTACAGAATATGGTATCGGAGCTAAGATTATGGATATCTTGGCCATTGGGTTAAAATAGCGGTCATATATGTCTTTTGAGGTAACCGACCGTGAATAACATCACTGTACTGCCTACGTCTTCGTGCGGGCGGTGGTTTATGTTGAGAGGTGGATGTGGACGTGGTCGCGGTCGCGGACGCAGACGAAGGAATGCTGAAAGAGAAGTGTCGCCTTCTAATTAGGCCAGTCACATCTCAGGCGAGCCACAAAGATCTATTAACAATGAACCAGAACCTGCTGTGCCCGAAATCCTTCATCAGGTGGTTAACCAGATGACTCAGTTTGCCCAGGTCGTGGACCGAATGCAGGTGGCAGTAGGATTACAACAGGGAGATCGACAGGAAGGTATCCCATACATGGGAAATCGAGGTGATCGATGGCTGCAAGAAGTGGTGAAAATGCAACCACCCAAATTCAACGGTATTTATGAGACTCCCACCTGGGATCATTGGTTGAAGGAATTGGAGAAAATTTTTGTCGGGATTAATTGCCCAGACGACCGGAGAGCCTCTATTGCTCAGTACTTCTTGATAGGGGAAGTGTCCCAGTGGTGGGAAGTCATCCGGCCTGTAGATCATGATGCCAAATGGGGAGAATTTAGATTGATGATGGAAGCTCAGTAATGCCCTCGTCCTGTGTGGGAAGCCAAAGTCCAGGAGTTTTTCTCCACTCAGCCTTCAGATGTTCCAGTATCTCAGGCAATTAAGATGTTTAACCAGCAGCTGGCATTTGTTTGACATCTGGTCAGAACAGATGCAGAAATGATGATCCATTTTGGTATGAGAAAGAAACCAGAAATCTAGAGGTACATGTCCGGTTTTGAATGTACCGCTCTCTATCAATACCAGGATAAAGCATTGGCGTATGAAATCAAGGAAGCAACAATGGAGAAGTTTGCAGAATCCAAGAAGCAGAAAGTCTCCAGTAGTTTCATGGAGCACAAGAGTAGTGGGCCCCACAAGGCCCAGTCATCCTTTCATTCTTTAAAGAAACCTCCACACCCATCTAAGAGCGGAAAGAACTTCGGAGCAGCATCAGCCACGACGGATGTAACCAGGAAATGCTTTAACTGTGCCCAGATGGGGCACTATCGACGAAATTGCCCCCTACCTGCCGTGACTTGTTTTGATTGTGGCCGAGAGGGACATCGTGCAGTGTTCTGTGAAGAGGTTGCAAAGTCTTTTAGAGCCCGTACATCACAGCCCGGTCGAGAAGAAGCCGATATCAATGACGCGGCAAAATGTTCACCGCCTTGAATTTTGGTCGCGGGCGAGCGGCGAAAGGGGACATCGAGTCCGGATCCGTTCCCCATACATGCGAGATGAGGAGAGCAGACGATCAGGATGCTGCTGTCGCATCAGGTACTATTTAGATTCTTTCATAGCCAGTTAGCGTTTTATTCGATATAGGAGCTACGCATTCATTTATATCCTTGTCTTGTGTAAATCGTTTGAATATTTCTGGTCTTCATAATTGTGAGCCTTATGTTGTGGGTTTACCGAGTGGAGAGAGGATTGTGGGAAACTTAGAAACTAGAGATTTCTCTGTATCATTTGGAGGCAGAGAGTGGCCCTCAAATCTGATTGTGATAGAAATGTTAGGAGACGACCTGATACTCGGAGATGATTGGCTTAATCGATATGGAGCTGTTGTAAACTATCGAAAGAGGAATATCTTAGTGATAGATGACGATGGTTCCGAAATACTGTTTGAAGGATGGAAACCAGGAAGCTCAGGAAAGATGATCAAAGTGATGAAAGCTGTCAAATTGTTGAAACAGGACTGTACCGGATACTGGTGCTACGCAATGAAGAAAGAAGACAAAAAAGTGGAACTTTCATCCATTCCTATCGTGAACGAATTCCCGGATGTGTTTCCTGACGAATTACCTGGACTACCTCCACGACAGGATGTAGAATTCACCATCGAGATGGAACCAGAAGCTACACCAATTCCTAAGGCGCCGTATCGTATGGCACCTACTGAGATGTATGAATTGAAGAAGCAACTAGAAGAATTACTAGACAAAGGCTATATTCAGCCAATCATTTCACCCTAGGGTGCACCAGTTCTTTTTGTCCGGAAGAAGGATGGATCGCTTCGATTGTGTATTGACTATCGAGAACTGAACAAGATGATGACTAAGAACAAGTATCCGTTGCCACAGATCGATGATTTATTTGACCAATTGCAAGGAGCAACAGTGTTTTCTAAGATCGATCTGAGATCAGGATATCATCAGCTGAGAATTAAGGAATCTGATGTTCCGAAGTCAGCATTCAGAACTCGTTACGGATATTATGAGTTTGTATTGATGCCGTTTGGTCTCACTAATGCACCTTCCGTGTTTATGCAATTGATGAATCGAGTGTTTATAGAGTATTTGGACAAGTTTGTGGTTGTGTTCATTGATGACATTCTGGTTTATTCTAAGAGCCCGGAAGAGCATGCACAACATTTGCGGATTGTATTAGAACTTTTGAGAAGCGAGCAATTGTACGCCAAGCTTTCTAAGTGTGAATTCTGGCTAAAGGAAGTAATGTTCCTCGATCATGTGGTATCAGCAGAAGGAGTCCGAGTAGACCCCCAGAAAATCGAACCAGTTATGGATTGGAAGCCTCCTAAGAATGTGAAAGAAGTCCGGAGTTTCTTAGGACTTGCTGGATATTATCATCGGTTCGTGGAAGGGTTTTCCAAAATTACCCGCCCACTTACTCGACTACTTCAGAAAACTCAAAAGTTTGAGTGGAACGAGATGTGCCAGAAAAGCTTTGATGAATTGAAGAAGAGATTGACGATGACACCGATTTTAGCACTCCCACAGGGAACTGGAGGATTCATAGTTTACAGTGATGCTTCGAACCAAGGACTCGGATGTGTATTGATGCAGAATGAGAAGGTGATCGCCTATGCGTCACGACAACTGAAACCTTATGAAGTAAATTACCCAACACATGATTTGGAGCTGGCAGCGGTAGTTTTTGCTTTGAAAATTTGGAGACACTACCTGTACGGGACTCACTATCAAATATTTACGGATCACAAGAGTCTCAAATACATCTTCAGTCAGAAAGAGTTGAACATGCGGCAAGGGATATGGCTGGAACTGATGCACTTAGCCGCAAGCCTGTTTCTATTCAGATGCTGGAAACTCTGACCTCCCAGCTCAGCATTCAACGAGAAATGATTCGTGAAGGAATTGAAGTATGGTTGCAAAGAGTCCAAGGATAACTGTGTGTGATGGAATTAACTTCATCATTAACCAAAGAAATCAAATCTAAGCAAGTAGATGATCCTCTGATGATTCGGTTACGTGATGAAGTGATCAAGGGAATGGCCCTAGGATTCGTAATTCATGATGATGGAGTTTTGAAATTTCAGAACCTACTTTGTGTTCCCGATGTCGATGTTCTGAAGCAGACAATTATGAAGGAAACTCACAACACGCCCTATTCTATCCACTCGGGCATCAGTAAGATGTATAAGGACCTGAAACAGAACTTCTGGTGGGGCAACATGAAGAAAGATGCAGCAGATTATGTCTTGAAATGTTTGACTTGTCAGCAGGTTAAGATCGAACATCAACAACCTGCCGGAATGCTAAAGCCGCTCCCGATTCCTGAATGGAAGTGGGAGGACATATTGATGGACTTCATCACTAATATGCCGAGAACCAAGAAAGGAATGAACATGATTTGGGTGATAGTTGATCGTATAACCAAATCGGCTCATTTTCTAGGCATTAAGGACACTTGGGGGCCCGAGAAGTTGGCATGAGTGTTTATTGCAGAGATAGTTCGATTGCATGGTACGCCGAAGACCATTATTTCTGACCGAGACGCTCGCTTTGTGTCTCATTTTTGGAAAGAAGTTCATAAGGCCTTGGGGACCGAATTGAACTTCAGCACAGCTTATCACCCACAGACAGATGGACAATCCGAGAGGACTATTCAAACGGTGGAAGACATGATGAGAGCTTGTGCTTTATATTGGTCAGCTGACTGGGAAGTTCATCTACCGTTAATTGAATTCACTTACAACAATAGTTGGCATGCTTCCATTAAGATGGCACCGTTTGAGGCATTATACGGGAGGATATGCAGACTGCCCCTATGTTGGGATGATTCATCAGACTTGATCGGAACAGAACCAGAATTGGTTGTACAGACACGAGAAAAGATAGCCTTGATTCGCAAAAGGCTATTGACCGCCCAGAGTCGACAGAAATCTTATGCAGACGTATGCCGTCGCCCATTGGAGTTCAGTATTGGAGATCATGTACTTTTAAAGGTTTCTCCTACTCGGGTAATCTTTCATTTCGGAAGAAAGGGGAAGTTGAGTCCGAGATATATCGGACCGTTCGAGATTCTTGAGAGAGTTGGAGAGTTAGCATATAGATTGGCATTACCACCGTCATTAAGCCATGTTCATAACGTGTTCCACGTATCCCAGGTACGGAGATATATATCGGATTCTAGTCATGTCATTGATTTCGGCGAGATCAAAGTCGCTCAGGATGGCACGTTTGAAGAGAGACCGATCAGGATACTCGAGAGTCGAGTTAAGCAATTGAGGAACAAACCAATCGCTTTGGTCAAGGTTCAGTGGTCGCGCCATGGAGTGGAAGAAGCCACTTCGGAGACGGAAGATAGCATGAGGTCCAGATATCCAGAGTTATTTTCGTCTTGAGTTTCGGGACGGAACTCCTTTTTAGTAGGAGAGTATGTAATATCCGGATTTATTATTGAGTATTTCAACTGTATTTGAACCCTGTATCATTCGGAATTGTGATATCGATAATCGAAGTATGATATTTCTCGTATTTGTATCCTTGTACACGAGTATGGCAACATGTAAATTTTCCCATGTAAATACGTGATAACGTACGCTAAGAATGTAGCTTAACGTACGTTATCGTCTAGAGTTAGCGTACACTACGAATGAAGCGTAGCGTACGTTATACAGTCAATAATTGAGCTGGGCGGCTAGCACATGTGCCAGCCGGACATGGGTCCGGATAAGATTCCCTCGGATGAACCTGGACAGTTTTGAAGTCAACTATTGTTAACATACGCTAATGATTGTGTCTAGCAGACGCTAATGTGTGTTACTTACGTACGTAACCTAATGGTGTAACGTATGTAATCGAGGTCAGAATCAGGACAGTTAACTATCAGGACGATAGCGTACACTAAATTATGCTGGGTAGCGTACGCTAAGAGACTTACGTATGTTATGCATGAAGGCTAACGTACGTTAAGGCCAGAAAATTATAAATAAGACATCACTCCATTTCATTTCAGCTCGTTTATTTCACTTAGCCTTCAACATATTTCGTGCCCGAAGAGATCTCAGCCTCCTTAAACACATATAGACCATCTGTACTTGATGATTGAAGATTAGATATCACTTATGCTTGATCATTCAAGTGGAGAAGCATCTTGGATTGGCACACAAGCAACTGGAGTTGGATTCTACCTATTGTCTCGGTGTTTTCTTCATCTTAAGGTATGTTATACTATCTCCAACCTTGGATTCGTGTTTTTAAGGATATGATGATCATGCTATCAAGATATTAAGTTCCAGAGATGATTCATTCAACCAAACATCATGTTTAGAGGTTGAGATGTTTATGCTTTAAGTACCTCGATTGAGAATATCATAATTTGAATCTTGTTACGATGAACAAGTAAAGGAAGTTTCTGAGATTGGTAATCTAAATTTGGAAGGTGTCTTCGTAGTAATCGTGGACTTGGTATTAACATCATGGTTGTTAGACGAACCTAGGAAGTTGATCATGGAAGGATTTGTCATATCTTGTAAAGGTGGAATGTTAAATAAATCTTCAAGATGATAGTTTGAATGATATAAAGATATTGACATCAACCATAGGCCTTCCGAATTATGCATGAGAAATTATAATCAAGATTTGGAGTATGATCAGCATGATGATATACGTATCCTTGAAATTCGAAGATGTTTTAATCCGTAAGATCATTCATAATTGTATGAACATGATATATTTGGAGATAACATACATTAATCACTGAGGATTTCGTAAGCTTCATCACAAATCGAGACAGTCGTCTGCCTAGTGAGAAACTGTCATATGTGTGTTTAGCGTACGGTAAGCTACGAAGCTTACGTACGTTAACGGGCAAGGTTAACGTACGCTACGTTTGGTACGTAACGTATGTTATATCATCAGACGAGTTAAGTCGACTGATCAGAGAGGAACTGTCGATACATGGTTAGCGTATGCTAGACTTCGTAGCTTACGTACGCTAACGAGTAGTCTTAACGTATGCTACTAAGGGTACGTAACATACGCTAAGCAGGTCAGACAGGTTACGTTTTATGAACTTCCGACCGTAATTTGAAGTGTTTGGTGTTCGTACGACATGAGATTAATTCTATATTATTTCTTTTGTTAAGGTTCGAGCTTAGCAACGTGATTGATCGAAGGGAGCGACCTTCGAGTGTTTTGATATTCGTGGGAGTATTATTCTTATCATCGAATCGAGGCAAGTACTTTAATTTTTCTATGTATTGATGTTATATATATTGTTATGCATATATGTCGTTGTTGCATGTCCACCTCGTGTTGGTCCAACGAGATCATCGGGGGATCTATGCTAGCGTGCGCTGGATCATCGGATGGGTTTTCCCACCACGGGTTGGTCTGACGGGATCATCGTGGGTTCTAGGCAGTGAACGCTGGATCGTCGGAATTACCACGTGTATGTTGTGATATCATGTTGTGATTATCATTTGTGTATGTTATTTATGAGTTTCTCGTAGGAGGAGACTCGTTGGTATTTTGTCATTCATGTTATTATTATTATTATTCGTGAGATGTTGAATAATATGTTGTGGTACTTCTACTAGAATCATTGTGCTAACCCCTTTGGGGGTGAACATTTGTTTATGTTCAGGATCCAAGAGAGCAGGGAAACAACCACTGGAGCTGCATGACGACGAGGGTGCAGAGTGATGTTCCGGCCGGGTTTATTTGTCTGTTGTTTGTATCGTTTTAATAAGTACTCGAGTACGTCGTCGTTTGTGATATTTGGATTTGGTGATGTATTGATATTTTTCCTTTGGATAATTGTATTCTCGGTATTGGTCCAGAACTGTTGTATTTTATTTCAGTTACTTTCATATATTGGTACCTGTTATTGTCTTTTTATTTCTTCAGCCTTGTAAATTCTTATGTAAAGGATTTACGGCGCTGTAATATTCCTGAATATATCGGGGGTGTTACAAGTATTGCCCGTAGCCTATTTAGGAGGACAGAATCCGATCCTTCTTCGAGGCTAAACCCCAAGATATTCTGTATCTTAAGCAATAATTGAATACAATTAGTATCTCAACTATATGAAGGGTCAAGTGAGAGAGGAGAGAGATAGAATCCGTCACTTTGACATGCGGATGAAGTCGAAAACTCGACACTACATGGCAGGATTCGCGTGCACTACACTGAAGGAGTATCAAGGCAAAGCATTGGCATATGATATGTCCTTTGCTGCTACCGAGATGGCAAGTGAAAGTAAGAAGCAAAAGACCTCCAATAATTTTTCTAGCAATAAGGTGCAACCAACAGAGGTCTCAATCAGCTAACTATCCACCTGGAAAGTCATCTCGTATGTCCGGTGGTAACTGGAATTTTAGAGTCATCCCTAGTGTTTCCAATCAGGTCTTGACGTGTTTTAACTGCGGCCAACAAGGCCATATCAGTCGTGATTGTAACCTGCCTCATTTTACGTGTTGTACTTGTGGCCAAGTGGGCTACAAAGCCGCATTTTGTACAGAGGGAGAAAAGACACTTAGGGCTCAGGCATCCGCTCCCACACCTAGAGAATTGAGTGTTAATCAGAAGCCATCAGTGGGACATACGTCTCATAGTTTCAGCCACAGCAGACGATAGGGTCAGCCCGTTAGAGGGGGGGTCTCCAGTGCTGGTTCAGCACAGCGGCACATTTATGAGATGAGGAGGACTGATGATCCAGAGGCTACAATGGCGACAGGTACCGTTTATGTTCTGTCTCATTAGTGCTTCCTATTCGTTCATCTATTTGGACTATGTGCGTCGGTTGGATATTGATTTCTTGTCTACTTGTGAGTCTTTTGTTGTTAAATTGCTAGCGGGCATAGAATTATGGGGATCCGAAGGTTAGAGATTGTCCGGTTAGAATTGCGGAGAGAGTTTGGTTTTTGAATTTGATCGTCATGGATATCATCGATGAGGATTTGATCCTCGGTGATGACTGGCTTGATAGATACGGAGCGAAAATGAATTATAGCATGAGAGTTATTTCGATGTTGGCTGAGGAAGGCACCAGACATTCGTTTGTGGGACAGGAAGAGGGGTCAAAAACTTATAATCAGCATCATGAAGGAGGTAAAACTCCTAAAAAAAGTTGTATGGGTTACTGGTGTTACGTCGTGAGAGTAGAGGACATGAGTTGAACTTTCATCTATTCCTGTAGTGAACGAGTTTTCCGATGTTTTTCTCCAGATGATTTGCTAGGACTACCACCGGAATGCAAGATCGAGTTCATAGTTGACTTAAAACTAAGTGCGACCCCTATTTCTATGGCGCCACTATCTCATGGCACCTTCAAAAATGCAGGATTTGAAGAGTCAGTTGGGGAGTTGTTAGAGAATGGGTATATTAGGCCTAGCGCCTTACCTTGGGGTGAGCCAGTTTTGTTCGTGAGGAAGAAAGATAGTTTACTGCGTTTATGTATCGATTATCGTTAACTGAATAAAGTGACCATTAAGAATAAATATCCCTGTCCTCGCATCGATGATTTGTTTGATCAGTTACAGGGAGCTATGGTATTCTCGAAGATTGATTTTAGGTCATGATACTATCAGCTTCGGGTGAAGGAGTCCGACATTCCGAAGACTGCTTTTCGGATAAGGTACAGACACTATGAGCTTGTGATTATGCCATTCGGGCTAACCAACGTGCCGGCAGTATTTATACAGTTGATGAATAAGATATTTACCGAGTATCTTGATAAATGTGTAGTCGTCTCTATTGATGACATTTTGGTATATTCTAGTGATGAGGAGGAGCATGCTTAGCGCTTGCGATTGGTGTTGGAAATTTTGAGAGCCCAGTGTCTTTATGGGAATTTCTTGAAATCCGAATTTTGGTTGAAGGAAATTATGTTTCTCGGGCATGTGATTTTGGCCGAAGGGGTTCATGTAGACCTTCAAAAGATTGAGGCAGTGTTAGATTGGGCACTGCCAAAGAACATGAAGGAAGTTCGTAGCTTTTTGAGTCTCGTTGGATATTATTGTCGGTTCGTCAAGGAGTTCTCCAAACTTGCTCGATCTCTTACGTAAGTACTCCAGAAGTCTGAAATGTTCGAGTGAAATGACGAGAGGCAACAGAGTTTCGAGGAGCTGAAAAAGCATTTGACTACGGCACCGGTTTTAGCCCTGTCCCGAGGGAATGATGGGTTTTCAGTTTATAGTGACTATTCGGGCCAGGGACTCGGGTGCGTACTCATGAAGCACGATAAGACTATAGCTTTTGTGTCACTGTTTGAATTATCCTACTCATGACTTTAACAAGTGCAGGGTCAATTGTGTACTCTCGAGATTACTTCGTCCTTAGTTAATGACATCGAGGGGACACAGTGGAATGACCCGATGATCATTCAACTGAAGGCGGATGTGGAAAAAGGGAAAGCCTCTGGTTTTATGATCCATGAGGACAGTATTTTGAGGTTCCAGAATAGACTCTATGTTCCCAAGGACTGAGTTGAGACAGAGAATACTCTGAGAGGCTTACGGTACGCCTTACTCAATCCATCCAGGAACGTGCATAGATCTTAAGAAAATTATTTGGTGGAATAATATAAAGAGGGATGTCATGGAGTTTTTATTACGGTGTTTAACTTGATATCAAGTCAAAATCGAGCATCAACGACCAGCTGGGTTGTTGAAACCGCTTCCTATTCCCGAGTGAAAGTGGGAAGATATCTCTGTGGACTTTATCAGGGGTATGCCGAGGATTAAAACCGGAATGAACATAATTTGGGTAATCATTGATCGTTTAAACAAGTCCGCTCACTTCCTAGGCATCAAGGATACTTGGGGACCAAAGAGTTTATAGCAGAAACCATGAGACTGCATGGTATGCCTACGACTATCGTTTCTGATCAAGATGGCTGTTTTGTGTCATATTTTTGGTGACCGGTCCATCAGGCCTTGGGTACCGAGTTGAGGTTAAGTACATATTTCCATCTGCAGTCAGACATTCAAACCGAACGGACTATTCAAATGTTGTAAGACATGCTACGGGAATGCGCATTAGACTGGAGTAGTGCCTGGGAACTTCATTTGCCTTTGATCAAGTTTACAAACAATAACAGTTGGCAATCAAAATGGCACCTTCTGAGGCCTTGTATGGTAGGCAGTAGAGATCTCCACTTTATTGGGATGTGGCCTCGGAATTAGTTGGGACGGAACTAGATATGTTGTTGGAAACCAAAGAGAAGATTTCTATCATTCAAGACAGATTGTTGACTGCTCAAAGTCGACAAAAATCCTATGATGATGTTCGTCGTCGACCTCTAGAGTTTGAGGTACGAGACCACATTTTGCTCAAAGTGTCACCAATGAAAGAAGTGTTCTGTTTCATGAAGAATGGGAAGCTTATATGAGGTATATCAGGCAGTTTGAGATTTTAGACAGAGTGAGTGAGTTGGCTTATCATTTGGCGTTACCTCCAGTTCTGAGTCACGTTCATAACGTGTTTCTAAGAGAGTATGTCCTGTACCTGAGTCACATTATTGATTTGGGGATATTGAGATAGCGGATGATGTCACGTTCAAGGAAAGACCGGTGAAAATCCTCGAACATCGTGAGAAACAACTTTGGCACAAAACCATTTGTTGATTAAAATGCAGTAGTCAAGATTTAGAGTTAAACAAGCGACTTGGGAAACCAAAGATAGCAAGCGTGTTACATACCCTGAATTATTCATTTCTTAAGTTTCGGGATGAAACTTGTTTTTAGAGGGGGAGAATGTAATATCCGATATTTTACTATTTTAATATTTTTTTTTTGGTATTTTTCTATTTCTGACGACTCGCTTGTAATCATTTCGATATTTGAAACTATCATATTCTGAACTTTTTGCCATTTAAACGAGTTTTAGGGCCATTTTAGTTGAATTCGTGTAACATTGTGACTCTTCCGTATTTTGGTTCGATTTTTATAATTCTTGTTCGAAACTGTCGGTTCGGTGTTCCTACAAGTTCTTTTAATATTTTTGAATGAGTTGTGAGATATGGTATTATCGTTCGATCTTGAATCGTGTTTTTCAGACGTTTTGGGCTGTTTTGTAATTTCCTAAAGTTTTGGACGTATGATTCTGTATTCGAGTTCTTCGTACCTTTGGGTGGTCAGAATAATGTGCTTGTTTAACGCTTGAGTTTGTATTTCGACGCTCTACGTAAATGCTTCACCGGTTGTTGTTAATCTTCGAGTATTGCATCATTCGGGGCGTGTTCGGGCTGATCGGGGCAGCATAGATGTGCTGCTGTGTAGTAGAAATGGCGCAAGCTAATGAAGACAGATAGCGCACGCTAATATGTATGATTAGAAGCTATCGAATCTGTTAGCGCATGCTAACGAGCTGAGATAGAACCCCTCTTAGACAAAACCCTTCAATTTTTAGGCCTATTAGCGCATGCTAAGTGCAAGGGTTAGCGCACACTAATTGTGTTCAGTATATAAGCACGGTCAGCATTGTTTTTCGACATTTCTTATCGTTTCCCAACTTCAACCGATGAGAGAACAAAAGAGGAGAAGCTTGGAGGCGATATGGTGTAATCCTTCATCATCTATCACCATGTTTGTGTTGCTAACAAGATTAAACAACATCTAATCCATCATTCCCTTCCAAATCAAGGTAATCATCCTAGAACCCTAAATTTCCGGATTTTGGGATTTTTTTCCTGATTTCGTACGGTTTAACTTGTAGTACTCTTAGAGTCATGTTGAGTATGAAATATATATATCGAGTACATATTTTCCCTACGAATTTATGGTATAATTTCTATATTTTGGCAAGAATCGAGAGGGTTTATGTTGGATTTGTTGTTTTTGAGGTATGGTGTATTGTCATTGGAGATTTCATCGGTTGATCTGATTGGTTGACTATTGTTAGGATAATCTTGAAGGTTGGAATGTGTTGTGTACGGATTTAGCCTTGTGGGTCCCAATTAGGCATCCACGGCATTGTGACATACCTCGAATATCTTGGGGCTGTTATAGTACAACTACTACTCCTGATTTTAAATCTTGAGGAATAGTACTGATCTCTGTAATGTCATTATTTCATGAATATGAGTCGTCAAATTTGTAACACCCCTAGACCATATAGGAATATTACATGCCGTAGACCCTCTCCATGAGGACCTACCAGGCTAAATCACACAGAAGCACCAAAACTTGACCGACCGAAGATAATTACTACAATAATTCAGACCATTAAGGTCAATTACAATACAACCACACGGACTAATCATGTCATACGACCAGTGCAAACGCGACAAAATACAACCCTTTACAATAAATACCCACGCAGGGGTAAAGATACACAACAGCGGAAGTCTGGCCATAACTTGGTCGACACAACATAACCCGACCAAACTCCCAACTCTTGATATGTATCGTAGCTTGTCACTTCCTGTGCCATTCCTGCGACTGCTCCCTCGAACCAGCAAATACCTGGACGCAAAACAGACATCCACCCCCTGATTACTCGGGGGTTAGTAAAACTCCATTATTTTACTAGGGCAAGTATGATAGCATATGAAATGTATCAATCAGTAGGAAATCACGAATCAAATAACACAATCGGTTGTCAAAATATTCCCGAGAGGTTTTACTAATCAGAAACAAATGATGAAGTTTTTAGGAATTAAAACTCGGCATATCGGGAGTTTTTTTAGAACATAATTTCTTTTGGACCTCGAGTCCCAATTTACAAAACCTTTTTCGAAAATCATCAAGGCCTCATCTCGGTTCTTGCTTCAAAACACATTAGTGAAATATCATCACGTGTCTGCGATTTCAACATCAAAACATTGTCCACACAATCACTGTTTGTACACATCATGTACCGAACTCCAGAGGTCCCATAGACCGTACCTGGAACACACACACTGTTCGTACACATCATGTACTGAACTCCAGAGGTCCCACAGATCATACCTGGACCACACACACTGATCGTACACCTCATGTATCGAACTCCAGAGGTCCCACGGACCGTACCTGGACCACACACACTATTGGTACACCTCATGTATCGAACTCCAGAGGTCCCACGGACAGTACCTGGAACACACACTTGCCAACACATACCAAACAACGCAACACATCACCACGAACAACACACCTTGAAACAAACATGTTCGAACATCCAACCATACACCGAAATTACATGTCCAAATGTGTAGTCCATCCAACACAATAATCATAATCATCACCATACCTCAACCCAAGCAATCAAGCCCAACACGAATCGCACAACTAACATGACCAACACGACTTCACAAGGTTAAACAAGCAAGAATATCATTAATACCAACAACCATTCGAATAATCAAACCGCACGAATCATATCCACGAAGATAAGCCAAATCATCGTAAATACAATATATACTCATTCACAAGACACAAATCATATAAAGAGAATACTTGCCTCAATAAACGATATCAAACACTCCGAAAAACACGGTTCAACCGGGAAACTCGGACCCCGAAGAAGACAATGAACAGGAGGGTTCCGACTCGGTTTCTTCACAAGGATTTCGTTCCTAAGACATATCATCAATAAATCAACGACCGATCGAGGAGTAATAATCGTATAACGCCCGAATCCCCCTCTAAGACCTTTTACCGGACACCTTCAAGGTGTTGATTAAGAACTCGACAAAACAACAAATCCTTCGTAATCAAACCATGGAACAATAAGAAAATTGGTAGAATACAACTTAATAATCAAGAATCCATCAATAATCTAAGTTATTACGGATCAAACGGACGAAATCAACAAAAACCCCAATTTCCCCCAAAACTAGATTTTTAGGAAATCTAACCTTGATTCGGTCGATCGGAGGAGGTTATAGGATGATTAATCGATGTTACAAACTCAAGAACTTCGTGGATTGATAGTTTAACAACACATCTTTGCGTCCTCCAAGCCCCAGCCGCGGAAAGGAAAGGAGAGAAATGAGAAAATGAGTGTAAACCCATCTGCTCGATTATATTTATACTGCCCAGTGTGACGATCACTTACGGCCGTAACCGGCATCTCTACGGCCGTAACCGGCCTTCGTGAAAGTTTTCCCAGCACCCTGCCGACCACGTACGGCCGTATCCGATCACACCATACGGCCGTAACTGGCCTTCATCTGGTCTTGCCCAAGGCTCTACGGCCGTAATCGCCTTCGTCCGATGCTACCCTTCTTTGCCGAGCACTTACGGACGTATCCGATACCTTACGGCCGTAACTCGGCCAGGCGGGTCTCTGGCCCAAAACGTGCGGCCATGACTCGGTCGTGGTCAATTCCGACAGCCTGGTTAGCCGTTCGACAATGTCTCGGTCACACTAACGCACCGATTATGATTCAAAACAATAACGAGCAAATTATGAAACATAACATACCAGAAGCATGGAACGAACACGACGAAACGCTCGTGGACAACATCATCGATCCGAAACGAAACACCATCCAATAAATAATCACACGCGACCATATAAACACAAAAATCAATCATCGAGGAAAATAATATCGATACTCGGCAACCGAGAAATATCCGAAAAAAAATCTAAAATAACCGGAATGAAAATCTCGGGTATTACATTCTCCCCCACTAAAAATAAGTTTCGTCCTGAAACTTAAAACAAAGACATCACAGTGCTAGGAAAGTGCCACGCTCAAACATATAAATATCAACTCTTGACCCCGTGATCTCCTGTCACGTTTCTCCGTAGGTTCAACAGCCCTCACGGATTAAGCTAAAACAACAATCACAATAATCCACACAGAAATATTCAAACTAGAATATCAAATATCAAGTACCATACATCAAACATCACATATCAAGTCTACACGCAAGATAAAATCCACAAGAGCAACATAAAAATATTATCACTGGGCACCGCTGGCCCCTCCAGGAGTAGGAACAGAATTCCGGTTCCCTATCATCTTAGCAATGGCCTCGCAGTATTGGCCTCAATGCCCTTCGCATCCACAACTATAACAAGTTACCAGCGGTTTCTTACAACTCGCACGCTCGTGGCCCAGTACATTATAGTTGAAACATCTTGGGGCACTGCCTGAAATCAAAGATGCCGACCTGGGTCTTTTAGATTCTCTAGATCATCGAGAAGGTCCCATACTCATCTGATATGAAGCTTGAGATTTTAAAAATCCCAATTTCCTTACTTCCCGAGGCATCATCAGAAATCCTCTATTTCTTCACTATAGATACCAACTCGGTAGACAATAAAGCCATTTCAAATGCTAAGGCTCGGTCTTGATAATCCTTCAATGTGGTACACATAAAAAGAGCCATACACTGCCGAACATGATGTTTCATACGCATATCGAAATAACGAACCTTATCTGCCTCATTTCTCACTTGATCTCGAACATAACAAAACTGCCGATTATTATCGACTATTGCCTGAGATATCGACACATCTTGGGGCGTCGCTGAGAAAAAAAACTCGACAATCCTACGCTCTTTAATAGGCGGCGGACAATACTTGGCCTCCATGGCTGTCTTGAATTCAGTCCAAGTAGTTGTCCGATCACTAGGCGCTACGGCCTCCCACCAGTCTGCAGCTTCCTTATCGAGCCGGTATTGAGCAATAGGTACTGTCCTTTCATCTGGACAAGCTACAGCATCAAACGTTCTGTCTAACTGGAAGAGCCAGTTCTCCCAACCTAATGAGTCTGAAGATCCTACAAGATGGGGCGGGTGCATTCTCATCACATCCCGTAACCATTTAATGACTCCATTATCCCCTTCTGGGTTCTCATCCCAGTGTACGATCTGATTCATCTATGCCAAATGATCAACCACCTAACGGAGGACGGTGGCGGCACCAACGTCAACATTACCTCTTACTGATTGCCCCTGATCACGTGACTGGTCATCTCGACCATCTGTACGGAGCAGATCGGCACTCGATGACGAGCGAGTCGCCCTCTCATGCTCCTGATTACGACCATGCCCTCGGCCTCGACCGCTCGGCATACTGAATGGACAACCATTCAGAATAACACAACAAAACAAACATCGCAGAACAAACATAGGACAACAAAGAACAGGTCAATAAAATATTCATTCATAGTTATTACACGAATATACAAATCAACACTGCAACAATAGGACTTAATTCTATAAATAATCCATGTGGCCATATACACAGAAGTGTACGACCATTATCAAAACAAAAACTGTCAAAACTATATACATATCATTGGGGTCAAACATTTGTAGCATTCTTTAAAATAAAATTTTCCGAGGTATTCATTCGAATGATAAACATTTTTAAAACTCTGAGTTTGGAAGATTATGCTTAAATGATATTTTTAAGAAATACTTTTAATACCTCAGTCATTTAATCAAAACCATGATTCCGCTATCATACTTGTTCCATTTTGATGTCACTAGCAAACCAATGTTTCAAAACATCATATTTATCGATAATCGATATCACCAAAATGACCTACAGGGTAACCACATGTTACCATGCCAAAACTTCACGAATAATAACCCACAGGACAATCCGTGTCCATGACCCCTAGCATCGAACCCCAGAGGTTTCGCCAAACCATCCCCGGGTGGAAAACCGCTTGTACTAGCACTAATCATTACCACATATCAACTATCCTTTCAGGATAACATCACAGAATGATACAATTAAAACAGACCTTACAGTCACAACACTTAAGTGTACAACCAAAACTCGCTAACAATAAAGGTGACAATTAATAATACGTCAATAATATCCATGGAATCAAACAATCGACGGAGAGCACATATATCACTGTATTAACCAAATACTGTCGTGACAGTCACAATCTTACGGCCGTCATAACATGCAGTTTAAGGCCGTAACAACTAGGAGCTAACAGCCGTAACACCTAAGAGCTTATGGCCGTAATGGTAAACATCTTACGGCCATAATCACTAGCTGCAGGACAACAGAATTGTCCCAGCAGCCCCGAAACGACTCCGAAGGTTAATGTTGGACTCCTAACAACATACCCCTGCATTTAGAAACATTAAAAAATTCCCCGACAAGCATACCGACTTAACAAATTTGTCGCACTGACTTAGACCCAACACGAACACATAACGTTTTAAATTCCAAAATTCAAAGTCGTTTTGCAAAGTAAATTTTTTTCCCAAAAATCCTTTTGATCATATCCAAAAATGACGGTAACGATTTGCAATGTTCGAAGTATTTTAAAGCACATTTTTCAGATACCGTCTGAAGGTGTCATTTGAAAATACGTGACTTATTCGTCAAAGTTCAACCGATTTCAAAATTCATACAAAATTGTTGTTTATCCGTGCCATCGAAATATTTTCAAAAATTGATTCTTTTACAAACATACTCAAGCTCATAAAATCCTTTAGAAAGTTGTTTTTAAACCTTCACGCAACGGACGTAATTAAAATAATCAAACTTGAAACCACGCGCCAAAATCGGCAATCGAGACTACAATTTTAATCAAATAAGATTCGTGAACACCAAGTTCAAACATATGTCAAAACCATCCATATGAGTTCCTCACGAACTCTGCCATCAATACAACCCCAAGATCACACTAAAGTTCACAGTTTTTCACACCGTATTGCACCACTTTGTGTCCAACCATCAATACATTCAACTCAATATACAAACAGCATACCCCGAATATCAAACACGGATTCCATTTCACAACACTATGCAAACAAAATTATGCACCACAATTATCGCACATAAATGGAATAATGAAACACTGATACTTCGCATAAAGGAGGAGACTTACGTCTACAGACTGCACAGAGATGACGGTCGCCCACAATACGAATATCACCCGACAATACATACCACACGTTGTGACCATGCACAACTCAATTTATCACCCAACAACTTGAATGACATGACATCATATTACTCGACAAACCACGACTCGACTTGACCCGGCTGTAATATCCGGAATTTCTACTACTATTGTTTAATGTTATTTTATCCGAGTTATGTTGTACAACGTGGAATCTGTACAGTATGGATAAAATAAATGAAGGACTGAGACATCTATATTGGTATAATTGTCGCACTGGGTTGACAATTGTATTTGAGGATATAGTGTGTTGTGTATACGTATTCGATATATTGAAACAACGAGCAAGATCAGTGTAAATGGCTAAGTATAGAAGCCATAACGTATGTTAAGCATATGAGCTTACGTACGTTAACTCCCAAAGGTTACGTACATTGACAGTAGGTCGTTACGTAAGTTAAAGCATCAGGTGAGATATAGTAGGCTGATCAGAGAGGACCTTGTCAAGCGTAGCATACGTTAAACATTGGAGCTTACGTATGCTAAGATGCTAAGTATTACGTACGCTATGTATAACGCATTACGTACGTAATGAGAGGAATCAGACAGAGGAATCAATACCTACCATGTGGAGCCCATGTATCGGCTGGTGTGCCAAAAGATAAGTCAACTAGGTATTACGTATGCTATGACTAGTGTATTACGTATGTTAAATGGACAATTACTGTAGCAAGTCAACGTATATATTATGTACGCTATGGCCGATGCATTATGTACATAACGAATGAATCAAGACAGTAAGTTCTGGAATGATGTTACGTACGCTATGAAAGACCTGTAGCGTACGTAAGGAGCATTACGTACGAAAATATGGATTGGTAACCTACGTAATGGGCGGTGCAGATTATAAAATAGGGTTCGGTCTTTCATTTCCCCACGAGAGAAAAACCATTCCTTCCTCCAAAATTCGTCCCTCTGAGTATGGTTGTGAAGATAAACCTCTTCTATCTTGGATATAAGCTTGGAAACATGGATTTGAGACTTGGATATGAAGATATGGTTGATCCTTGATGTGTTTGATGGTGTTGTTCATGCTCTTGAGGTATGTTGTTGAACTCTACACCTTGATTTCGGCTTCTTGGTATTGTTATCCGTATTTGATTTGTATGATGATGATTATAGTGGTGTTGATATGATTCTTAATGTTATGAGAAATGTATATTGAAGAATATGATGATACATAACTTGGATTGTGAGTTGGATGATTATCTACATGTTAAAGGATATCGGATTATGTTGTTTTGATAATTACGAACATGGTTTCGAATCACTTGGTGTTCTTGAAGAACTTCTTGATGACTTTAACATATCAAGACGATTGTATGTTGAATTATCGATATTTTTAGATATGAAGATGGAATGTTCGTTAAGTCATGTTGATTGTAGTGGTAGAATTCATATGTTCTTGATGAAATACGAATCATGATAAATAATTTGGAATCGGAAAGATTGTGATTGATCATCGAATATAATTTCCTTTACATTCGTATTCGTAATCGTATTGTGGCTGTGAATTCGTAATTGTTTGAGTTGGATTGTTCGAACTTGTGGTTAATCGAGATATTGTAGAATTGTTGGGTTTGTTGATCGGTTATATTGATTGTTAATAACGATTATTGGATTTTGGTTCGTATTATGGATATGAGTTCGTGATGGTTTGACTTATACTAATTGGTTTCGTATATGATCGAGGAATTGTTGAGCCGTTGAGTTTGACTGATTGGTTATATCGGGAATTGATTATTATCGAATGTGTGCTAATTGATTACTTTAATAGGTTGTGATCATTGATCATATCGTGACTAGAAAAGTATGTTGCGGTCGTGTTCAAGAATGTTCGTGAAATTTTTTGGTCAGGGCCGAGGAGCTCATAGACGAAGGCAATGGGTTTGGTATCGTCGTCGTGTCGATATCGAGGCAAGTTATTACTTGCACAGTTTATAATGTTTAATGAATGGTTTCCGTTTCATTCGTTTATAATTCGTATAGCAATGATTATAATTGTGAACACTGGAGATTTGGGATTGTACGTTATTTTCGGATTTTGGGAATTTAAATCATAATGTATATGATTTACTTTTGTTATTGGTATAATTGGGTATCGAGGATACATTGTGATAAAGACAAAGATATGAATTATCTGCAGTCTGTGATATTTTTGATCGTCAAATATTGAGGATAATGGTTCGTGATGGTTTAGACATCGAGATTGCTCTCGAAGGACTCGGGGCAAGTACTCTAATCATTTTTGTCATTTCGTGTCGATCATGTTGTGATACATTCGTGTATTGTTGTTGTCATGCATTTGTGTATTGTTGTTAATATGCATTTGTGCATTGTTGTCGTATGTCCACCTTGTGTTGATATGACGGGATCATCTTAGGATCTATGCTAGCGTGCGCTGGATCATTGAATGGGTTTATCCGCCTCATGTTGATCTGACGGGATTATCTTGGGTTCTATGAAGTGAAGGCTGGATCATCGGATTACCCATGCGTTGTTGTTGTGCATATGTATATTATGGGTTATCCACCTCGTGTTGATCTTTCAAGATCATCTTGGGATCTATGCTGTGTGTGCTGGATCATCGGATTTCCATAAGTATACATTGTTATTATTGATGTGAGCATATTGACGTTGTCATGTGAGTATGCATTTGTAGGTCTTGTGTTAAGACCATGTCCGTATGTTGTATTGGTCAAATCTCGGGTTAGACTGACATGATTCATCGTGGCATTGCGTATCCTGAGGTATGTTCTGTATTTCTTTTTTGGTACTTGTCTTTGATGGACAATCGATTTTCGTGCTAAGATTTGATGATGTTATTCAATGGATCGAATTGTTCAGAGCTGGTATATTACCGTATTACGAGTTATGATGATGTTTTGAGAATCTTGAGTATTGTTTAAGGAACGATACAGATGTTATGTTTTAGTTTATTGGTTAATTGAGATTACAAGATGTGCAATATGATAATGGTTATTTTTGTAACACCCCAAGCTAGGCGGATATTACAGTGCCGTGGACCCCCGACTGGGACCCACCAGGCTAATGAAAATGAGTGAATTACGCAGGGTAAATGTAGTACCGAACCACATTACACAATTAATTACTCCGATGAGGAGTTTCATACAACACACCCAGGATGATACTGAATACAAGTATATTTTATATGGAGATAAAATATACAACACTAAGTGAAATGAATATTCAAACGGAATGTCTGCAGCGGAATAAAAGAAGGAAACATAAATGACTGAAAAGACTGGGGCCCCCTACTAGTATCACTGGGACTCCTCGCCGACACCGTGCTCTCCCCGTGCTTTAGCCTTGCCATGACCTGAAAAACAATATCCCCCAACGGGGTCAGTTACACAGAACAATAATCCTCAAGAGTTGAAAATACACAATCATGAGTTATCCACAGTTATGAAATATCCTGTCGAAACATACGCAATCAAACATGCTATATGAATCAACTAATTATACGGCTCAAAGGAATGGCGCCACACTACGTCCGGGATGGAAATGTGTCCTTGCACAAGCCACCAATGAGTATCGATCGAATACACGTGTGGTCTTGTACCTAATAAGTCTCACGAAGCCATCAACTCGTGTGCACAGTCCAATGTGAGGCCACCAACCAACACACGACTATAATGTGCCCGACATGAAAATCCTACACATACCAACCGGTACGCCAGTATGACCCGGAATGCCACAATGTGACAAAAGTGACAATGAAAATGAATAATGACTCACCAATATTAAATGATGGTGAAATGAATGACAGCTTAATGAAATGATTGGAATCGTCGTTCCTTATGACTGAGGTGATTAATTGACAATGACAAGTTTTGATACGGTTAATACAATGATGAATGAGTTACGATTATGAATGAACAACATCAAAAGGAATTAATATCCTTTTAACCGAGTAAGAATTAACTTACTCAATACCGATGAAGAATGTCCGTCCACGAACAACGTCCTAAATGAAATGTCGGTCGCTCGAACAACCTTGAATAACACAATTACCAATAATGCGATCATTACGCAAATCAAAAACGATCATAATCGACTCAAACATCGATACAACAATATTCGAACTCGAATATATTGAAACCAACTCCAAGATGAGTATTTCAAACCATCAAAACACTTTCAATGATATCATCCCATAGAAATCCACAATTCGAGATTACAACAACGACAATCGGAAATCCCCAAATTAACCGAAGTCAACCCCAAGGGTTCTTGAAATAAATCCCCAAAATAGCCGTTAAATCTGTAGGAATATATATATCCGAGGTAGATAATCCATATCTAACATATTCCAAAAACAATCCAAGCTTACACGAAGAAATCAAAAGGAAAAACCCAAAAATCCGAAATTCTAGATCCAAGAGATTAATACCTTGGATTCGATGATAAGGAGATGATGAAGTGATGATAATCCAACTCAAAGACTTGAAGATGATGATGGATGATAAAAGCTCGAAGAGAACTCTCCAAAATCGCCCAAATCGCCTAGAACCGACGAGAGAATGAGAATAGATGACAAATGACGAAATCTGGGCTAGACTGTCCAATTTATAGCCACTCCAGGTTAGCATGCGCTAGCCCTTGTGCGTAGCGTGCGCTAACGAGTAATTTGGGTAGTCCAGTACCCACTGTCCGAACACGGTAGCGCGCGCTACGTACCTTTTTGTAGCGTGCGCTACGACCATACCACTAGCGTGCGTTTAAAACCCATTGTTAGCGTGCGCTAACGAATTATCTGATGCCCAGTACTGGAGTCCAGAAACCTTCTGTCCTCTGATCTGATCTCGATAGCGTGCGCTACAACCAACGATTAGCGTGCGCTACTACATCGCTTGCGTCTGTGAAAACCACTCCTAGCGTGCGCTAGGAATAAATTAATTCATCCGGAGCCACTGGACTCAACCTGATCCGACCTTAGCGCGCGCTACACCGACTGCATAGCGTGCGCTACTCCGGATCACTAGTGCGCGCTACTTACCATTCGTAGCGTGCGCTACCTACAATCCCAACTGCGGTCCAGTGCCTTCTGGACTGCCTGCTCAACTACACTAGCGTGCGCTAGTGTTGAGAGGTGGCGTGCGCAACCAGTAGTCAATTAGCGCACGCTAAAAAGAGTACGTAGCGTGCGCTACTCCTCACACACAGCACACTAAGAAATGACAATGATGGTAAACACCGCACGATTCTCCAATTAGATTGATGATGAATGACGATTGATACACGATACAATTACTCTGAACGGTGTACACAATGATTGAATATGAGTGACAAATGATCATTAATGAGTGAAATTAATGAGTAACAATTACTGAATGATAAATACTGAATGATAATAACTGAATTACAACCAGGTATTACATACACCCCCCCCCCCCTTAAAAGAGTTTCGTCCCCGAAACTAAGGGTCAAACAATTCGGGATAACTCTCCCGCATACTATCCTCGGTTTCCCAAGTAGCCTCTTCGACTCCGTGTCTAGACCACTGAATTTTTACCAAAGGAATCGTCTTGTTCCTCAACTGTTTGATTCGCCGCTCTAAAACTCGTATAGGACGTTCCTCATATGAATGATCATCGGCGATCTCGATTTCATCGAACTGAAGTACGTGACTCGGGTCGGCAACATACTTCCGCAACTGAGATACGTGAAACACATTATGAATTCGGCTCAACGCCGGAGGTAAAGCCAATCGGTAAGCTAACTCGCCTACTCGATCCAGAATCTCAAACGGTCCAATGAATCTTGGACTCAACTTACCCCTCTTCCCAAAACGGAAGATACCACGACTTGGGGAGACCTTGACCAAAACATGGTCACCCGCCTCGAACTCTAACGGTCGACGACGATTATCTGCATATGATTTCTGTCGACTCTGAGCGGTCAACAAACGACTCCTGATCAGAGCTACCTTCTCACGGGCGGCTATAAGCATATCGGGCTCGGTGCCGATTGATTCTAATAGGTCATCCCAACACAAGGGAGATCGACAACGACGACCGTACAAGGCCTCGTAAGGTGCCATCTTAATCGAAGCATGCCAACTATTATTATACGTGAACTCGATCAATGGTAGTTGGGCTTCCCAATCATCTTTCCAATCGAGGACGCATGCCCTCAACATGTCCTCTAAGGCCTGAATAGTCCTTTCTGATTGTCCGTCGGACTGAGGATGAAAAGCGGTACTGTGATTAAGCTGAGTTCCCATAGCACGATGAACTGATTTCCAAAAATGAGACACAAATCGTCCGTCACGATCGGAAACGATACTTTTAGGAGTACCGTGCAATCTCACTATCTCCTTGATAAACAACTGGGCCAGTCTCTCGGGACCCCACGTATCCTTGATTTCAAGGAAATGAGCCGATTTAGTTAAGCGGTCCACAATTACCCAGATCGTATTCATGCCACGATGACTCGTCGGCAAACTCGTGATGAAATCCATAGAAATGTCTTCCCACTTCCATTCCGAAATAGGGAGAGGTTTCAGCATGCCCGCCGGTCGCTGATGTTTAATCTTAACTTGTTGACAAGTTAAGCATCTCAAAACAAATTCCGCGACTTCTCGCTTCATATTACTCCACCAGTAGTTTTGTTTCAAGTCCTTGTACATTTTGCTAGACCCCGGATGAACAGAATAAGGGGTAGCATGAGCTTCTTTCAAAATCGAGTTTTTCAACTCGTCATTCGCCGTTACGCATAACCGATTCTTAAAACGCAGAAGTCCATCCTCGTGAACCGCAAATCCGGGGGCTTTCCCCTGAGTCACATCCTCTCGAATGCGTAACAAAAATGGGTCCACACCCTAATTCTCCCTGATCGCCTCCTCAAGTGACGATGAAATCTCCAACGTACAAAGTTGCCCTTGTACTCGCTGTAACCAGACCTCGATCTCGGGTCTCAGAAATTCCTGCTGAAGTTCCTTCTGAACTGTTAATCGAGCAAGCATCTGCTCCTGAACGGACTTACGACTCAAGGCGTCGGAGACAACGTTCGCCTTGCTCGGGTGGTAAAGGATCTCGATATCATAATCTTTGATTAGCTCCAACCACCGTCTCTGTCACATATTTAACTCCTTCTGAGTAAATATATACTTTAAACTCTTATGATCAGTGAATATCTGACAGGTAACGCCATAAAGATTATGACGCCAAATCTTCAATGCGAACACCACGGCTGCTAGCTCCAGGTCGTGGGTCTGATAATTAACCTCGTAAGGTCTCAATTGTCGTGAAGCATAAGCAATAACTTTCCCGTTCTGCATACACATCCGAGACCCTGTCCGGATGCATCACTATAAACCACAAACCCCTCCGTCCCTTGCGGTAAAGAAAGGACAGGTGCTGAAGTTAACCGGCTCTTGAGTTCTTCAAAACTCCGTTGACACGCGTCGGACCACGTGTATTTCTTATCCTTCCGTAAAAGGTTCGTCATGGGTTGAGCGATTTTAGAAAATCCCTCCACAAATCACCGATAATAACCCGCTAATCCGAGGAAACTTCGGATTTCCTTAACATTCTTCGGAGGTAGCCAATCTCGAATAGTCTCCGTCTTCTGAGGATCGACACAAACTCCGTCTGATGAAATTACGTGTCCGAGAAACGTCACCTCGGACATCCAGAACTCACATTTGGAAAACTTCCCATAAGGTTGTTCTCGTCTCAACACGTCGAGAACTTGATGAAGGTGAGACTCGTGTTCCTCCCGGTCATGAGAATAAATCAAAATGTCATCAATGAAGACAACCACGAACTGATCCAGACAGTCTATGAAAACCCGATTCATTAATTCCATGAATACCGCAGGTGCATTAGTAAACCCAAACGGCATAACCACAAACTCATAATGACCATAGCGTGTTCGAAATGCCGTCCTTGCGATATCCGACTCTCGAATCCGCAACTGATGATATCCAGATCTTAAGTCGATCTTGGAAAATACTGAAGCTCCCTGAAGTTGATCTAAGAGATCATCAATACGGGGTAAAGGATACTTATTCTTGATCGTCACCCGGTTCAATTCCTGGTAATCAATACACAAGTGGAACGAACCATCCTTCTTCTTGACAAATAACACTGGCGCTCCCCACGGGGACGCACTCGGTCGAATATAACCCTTCTCGAACAATTCCTCAAGTTGGTTCTTTAATTCCTGCATTTCGGTCGGGGCCATCCGGTACGGTACCTTCGATATTGGGGACGTACCAGGCTCTAACTCAATCGTGAATTCCACATCCCTCTATGGAGGCAAACCAGCTAACTCGTCTGGAAAAACATCGGCATATTCCTTCACTACCGGAATGTCCGTCAACATTACTGATGATTTCTCGGTTTTGGTCATATATCACCAATAACCGACACATCCCTGATTGAGTAATCTTACTGCTTTCATCAAATTAATGACCTTACCAGAACAGCCGGGATTACCTCCCTGAAACACACATTCGACTCCATCGTCTGAAATGATAGTGATCATACGCTTACGGACACTAATGATGGCATCATGACGACCCATCCAATCAATACCCAAGATGACGTCGTCCCTCGACAAATCTACTACGATTAGGTCCGCTGGCCATACACGACCATGAAGTCAATTGACAATTCTGAATCTCACGATTTCCGATAATTCGTCTACCATCAGGTAGACCAATGACATAAGGCTCACAACTAGTAGCACTACCCAGACGTAGTCTACTCAAACATGACTCGGAAATGAATGAATGCGATGCACCAGTATCGAAAAGGGTACACACAGGTTGAGATAGAATATCGAGTGTACCTGAGATCATCCGGGCCTCTGGATCGTCGGTCTTCTTCATCTCATAAATTCGGGGCTTGCCGGCCCCCGAACCAGACGCTCCCGTCTGATAGCTCTTGGCTCCGCCTTTAGCTCCTGTCATCTTGAACGACGCTGACTGAGTGGCCTGATTCTGCACCGTTGAATGACCTGGGGCCTGAGATGACGCCGAAGTAGGTTTAAAGTCCCTTCGGCAAAAATGGGCCCTATGCCCAGCACTCCCACAGTTGTGGCACGTGACAGTCTGCTTCGGACATTTGGTGCTGAAATGACCCTATTCTTCACAGTTGAAACAGGTGACAGCCGAACTGGCCGCTCGAGACTGAGATTCCGCGGGTTTAGGCATCATTGGAGGACGCTCAGAAAAGGTAGAGCCCGCACGTCGTTTCTTGAAAGTGGCCTGACTCCCGTCAGACTGATTACGGTTCTTAGACTTCTTGCTAGCTGATGAGGGTTGTTGCTTAGCAATTTCCTTAGCAGTAAGCTCGTAAGTGAGAGCTTTCTCAATGAACTCGGCCAGAGTGGTACAATTATGATTAAGCAACTGTAGCCGCATACGAGGTTTCAGCCTCTTGCTGAAATACTTGATCTTGTCCACCTCAGAGTGAATGATAGATGAGGCGAACGGAAGAAGTTCCTGAAATTTTTCGGTGATGGCGAGAACATCATCATCCGCCGAAAGGTCGGGAGTGAGTAATTCCGACAACTTGGCCTCCCTGAGTGGGGCCGGATAGTACCTCTCCATCATGAGAGTCTTGAACTGATACCAAGTACATGATCCGTCTGTGGGCTTCAACGATAACCACCATAAATGAGCGCTCTTACCAAGATAGTAAGCCGCAACTGAAACTTTATGCCCTTCAGGGCAATCCACCATAGAAAATAACTTCTCGAAATGCTCAACCCAATGGACAATATCCGCCGGCTCAGATGAGCCCTCAAAGGTAGGTGGTCGCTGGTGAGAGATATCGCTAATGATATTGCTTACACCCCTCTCTTGCCTCTGAGGTGGCGGCAGAGGAGCCTATTGATTTTGAGTAGTGGAGTTATGCATCGCCTCCATTAGTTGTGCCATCTGAGTCATTTGGGCCATCATGCCCTGCATAAAGGCCAGTGGGTCAACTCGAACACCCTCTGACTGAGCTGTGTCCCGGGTTCGACTCCCTGATAGCGAATGATCACGTCCAGGTGAATGAGTGGCAGTGTCACTGCTCGATGAGTTAGCATTATTCCTGGCATTCGCACGTGTATTCACACGAGTTCTCGGGATTCGGCCCGCCCCACGGCCTCGTCCTCCACGTCCTCTGCCAGCCCTTTCCATACTGAAGTGGAAAGTCATATGATGATTATATATCTCGCATGAGTATCACATTATGATTATGTTATGAAATGATGAAAATGAGCATACGCGCTCAAATACAGCGATTACATGAATGATTAATTGACGTGACACGATTATCTGATGAAATTACTGAAATAATTATCTTGAACAATTTAACAAGATTGATGATATGATCTTCAAGATCAACAACTGAGTAATGAAATGAATTGAGTGATTAATGAGTTAACATTATCGACTCGATCACAATTGAAAATGATGAATGAGGATTGTTAACTGATGAATTATGAATGAATGATTATTGCCAGAAATTATACCATGGCATCAGAAATCTTACAGTTCTTGGTCTGATTGGCTCGGCATTTGCACAGGTCACAAGTGACGCGAAAGTCCAATGATACTAGTCCGATGACGATGATTTCAAATGAGACATGACTCGGAAGGTAGTATTCAAAACCACGCTCTGATACCAACTCTGTAACACCCCAAGCTAGGCGGATATTAAAGTGCCGTGGACCCCCGACTGGGACCCACTAGGCTAATGAAAATGAGTGAATTACGCAGGGTAAATATAGTACCGAACCACATTACACAATTAATTACTCCGATGAGGAGTTTCATACAACACACCCAGGATGATACTGAATACAAGTATATTTTATATGGAGATAAAATATACAACACTAAGTGAAATGAATATTCAAACGGAATGTCTGCAGCGGAATAAAAGAAGGAAACATAAATGACTGAAAAGACTGGGGCCCCCTACTAGTATCACTGGGACTCCTCGCCGACACCGTGCTCTCCCCGTGCTTTAGCCTTGCCATGAACTGAAAAACAATATCCCCCAACGGGGTCAGTTACACAGAACAACAATCCTCAAGAGTTGAAAATACACAATCATGAGTTATCCACAGTTATGAAATATCCTGTCGAAACATACGCAATCAAAATGATACGGATCAAAGGAATGGCGCCACACTACGTCCGGGATGGAAATGTGTCCGTGCACAAGCCACCAACGAGTATCGATCGAATACACGTGTGGTCTTGTACCTAATCAGTCTCACGAATCCATCAACTCGTGTGCACAGTCCAATGTGAGGCCACCAACCAACACACGACTATAATGTGCCCGACATGAAAATCCTACACATACCAACCGGCACGCCAGTATGACCTGGAATGCCACAATGTGACAAAAGTGACAAGGAAAATGAATAATGACTCACCAAGATTAAATGATGGTGAAATGAATGACAGCTTAATGAAATGATTGGAACCGTCGTTCCTTATGACTGAGGTGATTAATTGACAATGACAAGTTTTGATACGGTTAATACAATGATGAATGAGTTAAAATTATGAATGAACAACATCAAAAGGAATGAATATCCTTTTAACCGAGTAAGAATTAACTTACTCAATACCGATGAAGAATGTCCGTCCACGAACAACGTCCTAAATGAAATGTCGGTCGCTCGAACAACCTTGAATAATACAATTACCAATAATCCGATCATTACACAAATCAAAAATGATCATAATCGACTCAAACGTCGATACAACAATATTCGAACTCGAATATATCGAAACCAACTCCAAGATGAGTATTTCAAACCATCAAAACACTTTCAATGATATCAATAATCCCATAGAAATCCACAATTCAAGATTACAACAACGACAATCGGAAATCCCCAAATTAACCGAAGTCAACCCCAAGGGTTCTTGAAATAAATCCCCAAAATAGCCGTTAAATCCGTAGGAATATATATATCCGAGGTAGATAATCCATATCTAACATATTCCAAAAACAATCCAAGCTTACACGAAGAAATCGAAAGGAAAAACCCAAAAATCCGAAATTCTAGATCCAAGAGATTAATAAATTTGATTCGTTGATAAGGAGATGATGAAGTGATGATAATCCAACTCAAAGAATTGAATATGATGATGGATGATAAAATCTCGAAGAGAACTCTCCAAAATCGCCCAAATCGCCTAGAACTGACAAGAGAATGAGAATAGATGACAAATGACGAAATCTGGGCTAGACTGTCCAATTTATAGCCATTACAGGTTAGCGTGCGCTAGCCCTTGTGCGTAGCGTGCGCTAACGAGTAATTTGGGTAGTCCAGAACCCACTGTCCGAACACGGTAGCGCGCGCTACGTACCTTTTTGTAGCGTGCGCTACGGCCATACCACTAGCGTGCGTTTTAAACCCATTGTTAGCGTGCGCTAACGAATTATCTGATGCCCAGTACTGGAGTCCAGAAACCTTCTGTCCTCTGATCTGATCTCGATAGCGTGCGCTACAACCAACGATTAGCGTGCGCTACTACATCGCTTGCGTACGCTGAAAACCACTCCTAGCGTGAGCTAGGAATAAATTCAATTCAGTCCAGTAGCCACTGGACTCAACCTGATCCGACCTTAGCGCGCACTACACCGACTGCATAGCGTGCGCTACTCCGGATCACTAGTGCGCGCTACTTACCATTCGTAGCGTGCGCTACCTACAATCCCAACTGCGGTCCAGTCCCTTCTGGACTGCCTGCTCAACTACACTAGCGTGCGCTAGTGTTGAGAGGTGGCGTGCGCTACCAGTACTCAATTAGCGCACGCTAAAAAGAGTACGTAGCGTCCGCTACTCCTCACACACAGCACACTAAGAAATGACAATGATGGTAAACACCGCACGATTCTCCAATTAGATTGATGATGAATGACGATTGATACATGATACAATTACTCTGAACGGTGTACACAATGATTGAATATGAGTGACAAATGATCATTAATGAGTGAAATTACTGAGTAACAATTACTGAATGATAAATACTGAATGATAATAACTGAATTACAACCGGGTATTACAATTTTGATGAGGATTACTCAAGTAAGTAAAGTTACGGCGGTAAGATTACATTGGTCGTATTCTTACTTAGTATTTTCATTGGTATGTAATTATTGACGCGATGGATTGTTATCATTGTTGGATATTATGGCTGACCCCGTCGTGGGCTCTCTTTTTAGGTTCTTTGGTTATCAAGCTTGTAGCGGTCGTGAAGAGATGAGCTTCCCGGAGGATACTTCTATGGCATGTTTTTGTGAATCGAGTATTCTGATTATATGTTGTATTCCGATGCTAGAGTATTTTTAATTATTTGTCATTTCCGCTGCGTGAGTATTTTTAAATGACCTTGCGTTATCTGGCAACTAAAGTTACTAGGGATATGGTTTTCTAAACTATTTTGTCGCTACGTGTAAGCGATAGCTTAATGTATGTTTTTAAACTGTTGAGTTTTAGCATTTCGGGCCTTGTATTTTCAAATGAGATCTTACGACGGTTTTGATAAACGGATTTTATATAGTCTTCAAATGTTTTTAAAAGATAGTACCGTCGTTAGCCTCTTGGGCGTTTGTTAATGTTTACGAAAATGTCTTTTAACCATGTGGGTTCCGTCTCGGGCCCCACGACACTGTAATATTCTTGGATAAATCTGGGGGTGTTACAAAATATGGTGTCGGAGCTTAGGTTGAGAAAACCTAGGCAGTTGGGTCGAGTCGGGTTGTGTTTTTATCACATCATTCGAGTTGTCGATTGACGAATTCTAGAGCCCTGTGTTTTGTTATTCACTCAGGCTTGTGCGTTATGTGATTTACCAGTATGGTACTGGAGTTGTTGTAAACTTTTCCTAATGGTATTACGTGTTTCTTCGAATAAAGATGTGTTATATTCTCGAGTTGAATTGAGTTTGCAATATGTGTGTTTTGAAATATCTGTGTCGAGTATTTTCTAGAGTTGAGACATGTGCCAGTATCACGGGGAATCGTCGGCTTCACAATCTGTAAGTATTTGGATTTTGAATTTCATTGAGATTTATTGCCATTCTAAGTTGATATGTTTTGAGATTCAGAAAGATATTATGCGTCACAGTATGAGGTGACAGAGTTGAGACAGGATTGGTGATCTTAAGAAACCGTGATTTTGGAAATCAATATGTCAGTTAAGTTTTGGAACGGAGTTGTGCATTTGGGAGAAATCTTGTGGATGGTTGAGAAGAACATGTAGTCATATTAGTTCATTTTGAGATATACGAAACTATTTTTGAGCATTTGAAAATGATACTTTTCAAAATGAATGATTTACGGATGTTTTATGGAAAATGATTTTTGGGCCGAGACCCAATCGATTTTGAAATAGTTTTATAACTCAGGACTTGGGGTCCAAAAAGGCTTTCTATTTTCCTGTAATGTGGAACGGCATTGGGCTACGACCCTAATGTTTCAAAAGGCTTTTCTATTTCCTAAAACTCCCGAGATTTGTAAAACACTTTACCAATCGTTTATCTATTTTATTACTACCTTTCGGGGTTTTGGTTTATTTATTCAAATGAAAATTCTCGGGTAGTCTTTCACTGTGTTTGATTTATTGATTATTCAATGTTTTGTCATAGCATGGTTGAAGTAATCCAGGATGGTTTAATGGTCGACCTTGCGAGTCATATGTGAAAAGGAGTTTTTGTCGGGCTCTATACATATAGATTGTGAAACTCTATCGTGTGGTTTTCCGATGGAATGTCAGTAGATTTGGTGACGAGCCGAACGGGTATACAAGAGTATGGATGTGGTCAATCATTTGCATAATTTCATTTTATCGCGTATATTCGAAAAGAATTATCATCGAGAACTTGACACAAGCTAGGCGATTTCATTTTTCGGAAAATTGATTTCGTGGTCATACGAAAATTTATGTTTTGAGTTTTGAAATTCTTGAAAGAACTTTCGAAAATTTGTATTCTTGACAAGACTATATGATTTCAAACTGGTTTTGAAAAGGTGATTGATATACATACGTATTTAGTGCATAGTGCATATCATGGTGAAATTATGAGTGTGAGTCACGAACTGGATAAGACATCAGTATGGTACGATGAAAGGAGATTCGAACTTTAGTATGGTAGTTTGATTATCCAGGGATGATCGGTTGATTGATCGGATAAGGGAAATATATTGCGTGTTGTAGATTCATGCACGGAATATGATTTTGGAACTTTGGATTTTGTGAAACCGGGACATATGTGCTATGTGATTCCATTGGTATGGTAGTAGTACGATCTTACCATAATGATTTTTGAATGATTCTTTTGTAAGTGTGGATTTGGGGATGGTGACCCCATGATGGTTGTTTTGGGTATTGATTGGTCGTTCCCACTCCGTGTAAGATGGAGTATATTCGTCAGTTTGCGGCTTGTGTTCATACGCCGAGGAATATGTTCACCAGTCAGGTGTGTTTCTTTGAGATCCACTATATGTGATTGGTGTAACGTTTTGAGAATTTTATTCGTCCGTATATCCGTCTCTGTGGTTCTGTGTTGATCATGTTGGAACTTACCGTGTGAGGGTATTCTCAGTTAATGTTGATCGTTCGTTGGTGATATTGGAGTTTATCATGTCAATGGTATTCTCGGTTAAATTGTTGGTTGATCACTGTTAATGATCGTATGAGCGTTCGAATTTTGTGTCGATGATTCGGGATTTGTCATTATTTTGGCAGTTGTTTCACAGATGTATCATGTATTATTCGTTTTATCAGAATTGGGACTTGATTGTGCGATCAGGTTTGACACAGATAGATTATTCCATCTGAAGATGATATATTTTTGTTGAGACTCATGGAATTGTGATTGTAAGCGTATTTAAGCTTTACAATGGAGTCACTTGCTAGTATCTCAGGAGATCGTTGACTTTGCACATTTGTCAGTATGCTGTTTTGGTTATTCGATAATGAAGATGATTGATCATTGTCGTGATGGTTTCAGAATATTTTGGTTGAATGGTTTGTTTGTTTTTCTACGACGGATTGCAAATTTCGAGGATGAAACTTATTTTAAGTGGTGTAGTATGTAATATTCGGAATTTCTACTACTATTGTTTAATGTTATTTTATCCGAGTTATGTTGTACAGCGTGGAATCTGTACAGTATGGATAAAATAAATGAAGGACTGAGACATATGTATTTGTATAATTGTCGTACTAGGTCGACAATTGTATTTGAGGATATAGTGTGTTGTGTATACGTATTCGGTATATTGAAACAATGAGCAAGATCAGTGTTAATGGGTAAGTATAGAAGCCATAACGTACGTTAAGCATATAAGCTTACGTACGTTAATTCCCAAAGGTTACGTACATTAACATTAGGTCGTTACGTAAGTTAAAGCATCAGGTGAGATATAGTTGGCTGATCAGAGAGGACCTTGTCAAGCGTAGCGTACGTTAAGCATATGAGGTTACGTACGCTAAGATGCTAAGTGTTACGTATGCTATGTATAATGCATTACGTATGTAACGAGAGGAATCGGACAGAGGAATCAATACCTACCATGTGGAGCCCAGGTATCGGCCGGAGTACCAAAAGATAAGTCAACTAGGCATTACGTACGCTATAAGTAGTGTATTACGTACGTTAAATGGACAATTAATGTAGCAAGTCAACGTACGTATTACGTACGCTATGGCCGATGCATTACGTACGTAAACGATCGAACAAATCAAGACAGTAAGTTCTGGAATGATGTTATGTTCGCTATGGAGGACCTGTAGCGTACGTAAGAAGCATTACGTACGAAAATATGGATTGGTAACCTACGTAATGGGCGGTGCAGATTATAAAATAGGGTTCGGTCTTTCATTTCTCCACGAGAGAAAAACCATTCCTTCCTCCAAAATTCGTCCCTCTGAGTATGGTTGTGAAGATAAACCTCTTCTATCTTGGATATAAGCTTGGAAACATGGATTTGAGACTTGGATATGAAGATATGGTTGATCCTTGATGTGTTTGATGGTGTTGTTCATGCTCTTGAGGTATGTTGTTGAACTCTACACCTTGATTTCGGCTTCTTGGTATTGTTATCCGTATTTGATTTGTATGATGATGATTATAGTGGTGTTGATATGATTCTTAATGTTATGAGAAGTGTATACTGAAGAATATGATGATACATAACTTGGATAAGTCAACTAGGTATTACATACGCTAAGAGTTGTGTATTACGCACGTTAAATGGACAATTACTGTAGCAAGTCAACGTATGTATTACGTACGCTATGGCCGATGCATTACGTACGTAAACGATCGAACAAATCAAGATAGTAAGTTCTGGAATGATGTTATGTACGCTATGAAGGACTTGTAATGTACGTAAAGAGCATTACGTATGTTAATATGGATTGGTAACGTACGTAATAGGTGGTGCAGATTATAAAATAGGGTTCGGTCTTTCATTTCTCCATGAGAGAAAAGCTATTCTTTCCTCCAAAATTCGTCCCTCTGAGTATGGTAGTGAAGATAAACTTCTTCTATCTTGGATATAAGCTTGGAAACATGGATTTGAGACTTAGATATGAAGATATGGTTGATCCTTGATGTGTTTGATGGTGTTGTTCATGCTCTTGAGGTATGTTGTTGAACTCTACACCTTGATTTCGGATTCTTGGTATTGTTATCCGTATTTGATTCGTATGATGATGATTATAGTGGTGTTGATATGATTCTTAATGTTATGAGAAGTGTATATTGAAGAATATGATGATACATGACTTGGACTTTGAGTTGGATGATTATCTACATGTTAAAGGATATCGGATTATGTTGTTTTGATAGTTACGAACATGGTTCCGAATCACTTGGTGTTCTTGAAGAACTTCTTGATGAATTCAACATATCAAGACGATTGTATGTTGAATTATCGGTATTTTTAGATATGAAGATGAAATGTTCGTTAAGTCATGTTGATTGTAGTGGTAGAATTCATATGTTCTAGATGAAATACGAATCATGATAAACAATTTGGAATACGGAAAGATTATGATTGATCATCGAATATCATTTCCTTTACATTCGTATCCGTAATCGTATTGTGGTTGTGAATTCGTAATTGTTTGAGTTAGATTATTCGGACTTGTGGTTAATCAAGATATTGTAAAATCGTTGGGTTTGTGGATCGGTTATATTGATTGTTAATAATGATTATCGTATTTCGGTTCGTATTATGGATATGAGTTCGTGATGGTTTGAGTTATACTATTGGGTTTTGTATATGATCGAGGAATTGTTGAGCCGTTGAGTTTCACTGATTGGTTATATCGGGAATTGATTATTATCGAATGTGTGTTAATTGATTACTTTAATAGGTTGTGATCATTGATCGTTGGTTATAATCGTCGACTAGAAAAGTGTGTTGCGGCCGTGTTCAAGAATGTTCGTGAAATGCTTTGGTCAGGGCCGAGGAGCTCGTAGACGAAGGCAATGGGTTTGGTAACGGCTTCATCGTCGTCGTGTCGGTATCGAGGCGAGTTATTACTTGCACAGTTTAAAATGTTTAATGAATGGTTTCCATTTCATTCGTTTATAATTCGTATAGCAATGATTATAATTGTGAACACGGGAGATTTGGGATTGTACTTTATTATCGGATTTTGGGAATTTAAATCATAATGTATATGATTTACTTTTGTTATTGGTATACTTGGGTATCGAGGATACATTGTGATAAAGACGAAGATATGAATTATTTGCGGTCCGTGATATTTTGGACCGTCGAATATTGAGGATAATGGTTCGTGATGGTTTAGACATCGAGATTGCTCTCGAAGGACTCGGGGCAAGTACTCTAATCATTTTTGTCATTTCGTGTCGATCATGTTGTGATACATTCGTGTATTGTTGTTGTCATGCATTTGTGATTGTTGTTAATATGCATTTGTGCATTGTTGTCGTATGTCTACCTCGTGTTGATCTTACGGGATCATCTTAGGATCTATGCTAGCATGCGCTGGATCATTAAACGGGTTTATCCACCTCGTGTTGATCTGACGGGATCATCTTGGGATCTATGCAGTGTACGTTGGATCATCCGATTACCCATGCGTTGTTGTTGTGCATATGTATATTATGGGTTATCCACCTCGTGTTGATCTTTCAGTATCATCTTGGGATCTATGTTGTGTGCGCTGGATCATCGGATTTCCATAAGTATACATTGTTGTTATTGATGTGAGCATATTGACGTTGTCATGTGAGTATGCATTTGTAGGTCTTGTGTTAAGACCATGTCCGTATGTTGTATTGGTCAAATCTCGGGTTAGACTGACATGATTCATCGTGGCATTGCGTATCCTGAGGTATGTTTCGTATTTCCTTTTTGGTACTTGTCTTTGATGGACAATCGATTTTCGTGCTGAGATTTGATGATGTTATCCAATGGATCGAATTGGTTAGAGCTGGTATATTACCGTATTACGAGTTATAATGATGTTTTGAGAATCTTGAGTATTGTTTAAGGAATGATACAGATGTTATGTTTGAGTTTATTGGTTAATCGAGATTACAAGATGTGCAATATGATAATGGTTATTTTGATGAGGATTACTCGAGTAAGTAAAGTTACGGCGGTAAGATTACATTGGTGGAATTCTTACTTAGTATTTTCATTGGTATGTAATTATTGACGCGATGTGATTGTTATCATTGTTGGATATTATGGCTGACCCCGTCGTGGGCTCTCTTTTTAGGTTCTTTGGTTATCAAGCTTGTAGCGGTCGTGAAGAGATGAGCTTCCCGGAAGATACTGCTATGGCATGTTTTTGTGAATCGAGTATTCTCATTATATGTTGTACTACGCTGCTAGAGTATTATTAATTATTTGTCCATTCCGCTGCGTGAGTATTTTTAAATGACCTTGTGTTATCTGGCAACTTAAGTTACTCGGGATATGGTTTTCTAAACTATTTTGTCGGTACGTGTAAGCGATAGCTTAATGTATGTTTTTAAACTGTTGAGTTTTGGCATTTCGGGCCTTTTTAAATGAGATCTTACGACGGTTTTGATAAATGGATTTTATATAGTCTTCGAATGTTTTTAAAAGATAGTACCGTCGTTAGCCTCTTGGGCGTTTTTTAATGTTTACGAAAATGTCTTTTAGCCATGTGGGTTCCGTCTCGGGCCCCACATCACTGTAATATTCCTGGATGAATCTGGGGGTGTTACAAAATATGGTATCGGAGCTTAGGTTGAGAAAACCTAGGCAGTTGGGTCGAGTCGGGTCATGTTTTTATCACTTCATTCGAGTTGTCGATTGATGAATTCTTGAGCCCTGGGTTTTGTCGTTCACTCACACTTGTGCGTTATGTGATTTACCAGTATGGCACTGGGGTTGTTGTAAACTTTTCCTAATGGTATTAACGTGTTTCTTCGAATAGAGATGTGTTATGTTCTCGAGTTGAACTGAGTTTGCAAAATGTGTGTTTTGAAATATCGATGTCGAGTATTTTCTAGAGTTGAGACACGTGCCAGTATCACGGGGAATCGTCAGCTTCACAATCTGTAAGTATTTGGATTTTTGAATTTCATTGAGATTTATTGCCATTCTAAGTTGATATGCTTTGAGATTCAGAAAGATATTATGCGTCACAGTATGAGGTGACAGAGTTGAGACAGGATTGGTGATCTTAAGAAACTGTGATTTTGGAAATCAATATGTCAGTTAAATTTTGGAACGGAGTTGTGCATTTGGGAGAAATCTTGTGGATGGTTGAGAAGAACATGTAGTCATATTAGTTCATTTTAAGATACACGGAACTGTTTTTGAGCATTTGAAAATGATACTTTTCAAAATGAATATTTTACGGATGTTTTATGAAAAATGATTTTTGGGCCGAGACCCAATCGATTTTGAAATAGTTTTATAACTCAGAACTTGGGGTCCAAAAAGGCTTTCTACTTTTAAACTTCCTGTAATTTGGAACGGCATTGGGCTGAGACCCTAATGTTTCAAAAGGCTTTTCTATTTCCTAAAACTCCCGAGATTTTTAAAACACTTTACCAATCGTTTATCTATTTTATTACTGCCTTTCGTGGTTTTGGTTTACTTATTCAAATGAAAATTCTCCGGTAGTCTTTCACTGTGTTTGATTTATTGATTATTCAATGTTTTGTCATAACATGGTTGAGGTAATCCAGGATGGGTTAATGGTCGACCTTGCGAGTCATATGTGGAAAGGAGTTTTTGTCAGGGTCTATACATTGAGATTGTGAAACTCTATCGTGTGGTTTTCCGATGAAATGTCAGTGGATTTGGTGACGATCCTAACGGGTATACAAGAGTATGGATGTGGTCAATCATTTGCATAATTTCATTTTATCGCGTATATTCGAAAAGAATTGTAATCGAGAACTTGACACAAGCTACGCGATTTCATTTTTCGAAAAATTGATTTCGTGGTCATACGAAAATTTATGTTTTGAGTTTTGAAATTCTTGAAAGAACTTTCGAAAATTTGTCTTCTTGACAAGACTATATAATTTCAAACTGGTTTTGAAAAGGTGATTGATATACATATGCATTTAGTGCATAGTGCATATCATGGTGAAATTATGAGTGTGACTCACGAACTGGATAAGACATCAGTATGGTACGATGAAAAGAGATTCGAACTTTAGTATGGTAGTTTGATTATCTAGGTATGGTCGGGTGATTGATCGGATAAGAGAAATATGTTGCATGTTTTAGATTCATGCACAGAATATGATTTTGGAACTTTGGATTTTGTGAAACCGGGACATATGTGCTATGTGATTCCATTGGTATGGTAGTAGTACGATCTTACCATAATGATTTTTGAATGATTCCTTTGTAAGTGTGGATTTGGGGATGGTGACCCCATGATGGTTGTTTTGGGTATTGATTGGTCGTTCCCACTCCGTGTAGGATGGAGTATGTTCGCCAGTTTGCGGCTTGTGTTCATACGCCGAGGAGTATGTTCACCAGTCGGGTGTGTTTCTTTGAGATCCACTGTATGTTATTAGTGTAATGTTTTGATAATTTTATTCGTCCGTATATCCGTCTCTGTGGTTCTGTGTTGATCGTATTGGAACTTACCGTGTGATGGTATTCTCAGTTACTGTTGATCGTTCGTTGGTGATATTGGAGTTTATCATGTTAATGGTATTCTCGGTTAAATTGTTGGTTGATCACTGTTAATGATCGTATGAGCGTTCGAATTTTGTGTCGATGATTCGGGATTTGTGTCATTGTTTTGGCAGTTGTTTCACAAATGTATCAAGTATTATTCGTTTTATCAGAATTGGGACTTGATTGTGCGATCAGGCAGATAGGATTTGACACTGATAGATTATTCCATCTTAAGATGATATATTTTTGTTGAGACTCATGGAATTGTGATTGTAAGTGCATTTAAACTTTACAGTGGAGTCACTTGCTAGTATCTCAGGAGATCGTCGACTTTGCACATTTGTCAGTATGCTGTTTTGGTTATTCGATAATGATGATGATTGATCGTTGTCGTGATGGTTTCAGGATATTTTGGTTGAACGGTTTGTTTGTTTTTCTATGACGGATTGCAAGTTTCGAGGACAAAACTTATTTTAAGTGGTGTAGTATGTAATATCCAGAATTTCTACTACTATTGCTTAATGTTATTTTATCCGAGTTTTGTTGTACATCGTGGAATCTGTACAATATGGATAAAATAAATGAAGGACTGAGACATCTGTATTTGTATAACTGTCGTACTGGGTCGACAATTATATTTGAGGATATAGTGTGTTGTGTATATGTATTCGGTATATTGAAACAACGAGCAAGATCAGTGTAAATGGCTAAGTATAGAAGCCATAACGTATGTTAAGCATATAAGCTTACGTACGTTAATTCCCAAAGGTTACGTACATTAACATTAGGTCGTTACGTAAGTTAAAGCATCAGGTGAGATATAGTTGGCTGATCAGAGAGGACCTTGTCAAGCGTAGCGTACATTAAGCATAGGAGCTTACGTACGCTAAGATGATAAGTGTTAGGTATTCTATGTATAACGCATTACATATGTAACGAGAGGAATCAGACAGAGGAATCAATACCTACCATGCGGAGCCCAGGTATCGGCCGGAGTGCCAAAAGATAAGTCAACTAGGTATTACGTATGCTATAAGTAGTGTATTACGTACGTTAAATGGACAATTACTGTAGCAAGTCAACGTATGTATTACGTACGCTATGGCCGATGCACTACCTACGTAAACAATCGAACAAATCAAGACAGTAAATATTGGAATGATGTTATGTACGCTATGAAGGACCTGTAGCATACGTAAGGAGCATTACGTACATTAATATGGATTGGTAATGTACGTAATGGGCGGTGAAGATTATAAAATGGGGTTTGGTCTTTCATTTCTCCACAAGAGAAAAGCTATTCCTTCCTCCAAAATTCATCCCTCTGAGTATGGTAGTGAAGATAAACTTCTTCTATCTTGGACATAAGCTTGGAAACATGGATTTGAGACTTGGATATGAAGATATGGTTGATCCTTGATGTGTTTGATGGTGTTTTTCATGCTCTTGAGGTATGTTGTTGAACTCTACACCTTGATTTCGGATTCTTGGTATTGTTATCCATATTTGATTGATATGATGATGATTATAGTGGTGTTGATATGATTCTTAATGTTATGAGAAGTGTATATTGAAGAATATGATGATACATGACTTGGACTGTGAGTTGGATGATTATCTACATGTTAAAGGATATCAGATTATGTTGTTTTGATAATTACGAACATGGTTCCGTACCACTTGGTGTTCTTGAAGAACTTCTTGATGAATTCAACATATCAAGACGATTGTATGTTGAATCATCGGTATTTTTAGATATGAAGATGGAATGTTCGTTAAGTCATGTTGATTGTAGTGGTAGAATTCGAATGTTCTTGATGAAATACGAATCATGGTAAACAATTTGGAATCCGAAAATATTATGATTGATCATCGAATATGATTTCCTTTACATTCGTATCCGTAATCGTATTATGGTTGTGAATTCGTAATTGTTTGAGTTGGATTGTTCGGACTTGTGGTTAATCGAGATATTGTAAAATCGTTGTGTTTGTTGATCGGTTATATTGATTGTTAATATAGATTATGGGATTTCGGTTCGTATTTTGGATATGAGTTCGTGATGGTTTGAGTTATACTATTTGGTTTTGTATATGATCGAGGAATTGTTGAGCCGTTGAGTTTGATTGATTGGTTATATCGGGAATTGATTATTATCGAATGTGTGTTAATTGATTACTTTAATAGGTTGTGATCATTGATCGTTGGTTATAATCGTCGACTAGAAAAGTGTGTTGCGGTTGTGTTCAAGAATGTTCGTGAAATGCTTTGGTCAGGGCCGAAGAGCTCGTAGATGAAGGCAATGGGTTTGGTAAAGGCTTCATCGTCGTCGTGTCGGTATCGAGGCAAGTTATTACTTGCACAGTTTATAATGTTTAATGAATGGTTTTCGTTTCATTCATTTATAATTCGTATAGCAATGATTATAATTGTGAACATTGGAGATTTGGAATTGTACTTTATTATCGGATTTTGGGAATTTAAATCGTAATGTATATGATTTACTTTTGTTATTGGTATGCTGGGGTATCGAGGATACATTGTGTAAAGATGAAGATATGAATTATCTGCAGTCCGTGATCTTTTAGATCGTCGAATATTGAGGATAATGGTTCGTGATGGTTTAGACATCGAGATTGCTCTCGAAGGACTCGGGGCAAGTACTCTAATCATTTTTGTCATTTTATGTCGATCATGTTGTGATACATTTGTGTATTGTTGTTGTCATGCATTTGTGTATTGTTGTTAATATGTATTTGTGCATTGTTGTCGTATGTCCACCTCGTGTTGATCTGACGGGATCATCTTAGGATCTATGCTAGCGTGCGCTGGATCATTGAACGGGTTTATCCTCCTCGTATTGATCTAACGGGATCATCTTGGGATCTATGCAGTGAACGCTTGATCATCGGATTACCCATGCATTGTTGTTGTGCATATGTATATTATGGGTTATCCACCTCGTGTTGATCTTTCAGGATCATCTTGGGATCTATGCCGTGTGCGCTGGATCATCGGATTTCCGTAAGTATACATTGTTGTTATTGATGTGAGCATATTGACGTTGTCATGTGAGTATGCATTTGTAGGTCTTGTGTTAAGACCATGTCCGTATGTTGTATTGGTCAGATCTCGGGTTAAACTGACATGATTCATCGTGGCATTGCGTATCCTGAGGTATGTTCCGTATTTCCTTTTTGGTACTTGTCTTTGATGGACAATTGATTTTCGTGCTGAGATTTGATGATGTTATCCAATGGATCGAATTGGTCAGAGCTGGTATATTACCGTGTTACGAGTTCTGATGATGTTTTGAGAATCTTGAGTATTGTTTAAGGAACGATACAGATGTTATGTTTGAGTTTATTGGTTAATCGAGATTACAAGATGTGCAATATGATAATGGTTATTTTGATGAGGATTACTCGAGTAAGTAAAGTTAGGGCGGTAAGATTACATATTCTTGCTTAGTATTTTCATTGGTATGTAATTATTGACGCGATGTAATTGTTATCATTGTTGGATATTATGGCTGACCCCGTCATGGGCTCTCTTTTTAGGTTCTTTGTTTATCAAGCTTGTAGTGGTCGTGAAGAGATGAGCTTCCCGGAGGATACTGCTATGGCATGTTTTTGTGAATCGAGTATTCTGATTATATGTTGTATTCCGCTGCTAGAGTATTTTTAATTATTTGTCCTTTCCGCCGGTGAGTATTTTTAAATGACCTTGCATTATCTGGCAACTTAAGTTACTCGGGATATGGTTTTCTAAACTATTTTGTCGGTACGTGTAAGCGATAGCTTAACGTATGTTTTTAAACTGTTGAGTTTTGGAATTTCGGGCCTTGTCTTTCCAAATGATATCTTACGACGGTTTTGATAAACGGATTTTATATATTCTTCGAATGTTTTTAAAATATAGTACCGTCGTTAGCCTCTTGGGCGTTTGTTAATGTTTACGAAAATGTCTTTTAGCCATGTGGGTTCCGTCTCGGGCCCCACAGCACTGTAGTATTCCTGGATGAATCTGGGGGTGTTATAGAATATGGTATCGGAGCTTAGGTTGAGAAAACCTAGGCAATTGGGTCGAGTCGGGTCGTGTTTTTATCGTATTATTCGAGTTGTCGATTGACGAATTCTAGAGCCCTGGGTTTTGTTGTTCACTCAGGCTTATGCGTTATGTGATTTACTAGTCTGGTACTGGGGTTATTGTAAACTTTTCCTAATGGTATTAACGTGTTTCTTCGAATAGAGATGTGTTATGTTCTCGAGTTGAACTGAGTTTGCAAAATGTGTGTTTTGAAATATCTGTGTCGAGTATTTTCTAGAGTTGAGACACGTGCCAGTATCACGGGGAATCATCGGCTTCACAATCTGTAAGTATTTGGATTTTTGAATTTCATTGAGATTTATTGCCGTTCTAAGTTGATATGCTTTGAGATTCAGAAAGATATTATGCGTCACAGTATGAGGTGACAGAGTTGAGACAGGATTGGTGATCTAAAGAAACTGTGATTTTGGAAATCAATATGTCAGTTAAATTTTCGAACGGAGTTGTGCATTTGGGAGAAATCTTGTGGATGGTTGAGAAGAACATGTAGTTATATTAGTTCATTTTGAGATATACGAAACTATTTTTGAGCATTTGAAAATGATACTTTTCAAAATGAATGTTTTACGGATGTTTTATGGAAAATGATTTTTGGGCCGAGATCCAATTGATTTTGAAATAGTTTTATAACTCAGGACTTGGGGTCCAAAAAGGCTTTCTACTTATAAACTTCCTGTAATGTGGAATGGCATTGGGCTGAGACCCTAATGTTTCAAAAGGCTTTCCTATTTCCTAAAACTCCCGAGATTTGTAAAACACTTTACCAATTGTTTATTTATTTTATTACTGTCTTTCGGGGTTTTGGTTTACTTATTCAAATGAAAATTCTCGGGTAGTCTTTCACTATGTTTGATTTATTGATTATTCAATATTTTGTCATAGCATGGTTGAGGTAATCCAGGATGGGTTAATGGTCGACCTTGCGAGTCATATGTGAAAAGAAGTTTTTGTGAGGGTCTATACATTGAGATTGTGGAACTCTATCGTGTGGTTTTCCGATGGAATATCAGTGGATTTGGTGATGAGCCGAACGGGTATACAAGAGTATGGATGTGGTCAATCATTTGCATAATTTCATTTTAGCGCGTATATTCGAAAAGAATTGTCATCGAGAACTTGACACGAGCTAGGCGATTTCATTTTTCGGAAAATTAATTTCGTGGTCATACGAAAATTTATGTTTTGAGTTTTCAAATTCTTGAAAGAACTTTCGAAAATTTGTCTTCTTGACAAGACTATATGATTTCAAACTGGTTTTGAAAAGGTGATTGATATACATACGCATTTAGTTCATAGTGCATATCATTGTGAAATTTTGAGTGTGACTCACGAACTGGATAAGACATCAGTATGGTACGATGAAAAGAGATTCGAACTTTAGTATGGTAGTTTGATTATCCATGGATGATCGGTTGATTGGTCGGATAAGAGAATTATGCTGCGTGTTGTAGATTCATGCACGAAATATGATTTTGGAACTTTGGATTTTGTGAAACCGGGACATATGTGCTATGTGATTCCATTGGTATGGTAGTAGTATGATTTTACCATAATGATTTTTGAATGATTCCTTTGTAAGCGTGGATTTGGGGATGGTGACCCCGTGATGGTTGTTTTGGGTATTGATTGGTCGTTCCCACTCCGTGTAGGATGGAGTATGTTCGTCAGTTTGCGGCTTGTGTTCATACACCGAGGAGTATGTTCACCAGTCGGGTGTGTTTCTTTGAGATCCACTATATGTGATTGGTGTAACGTTTTGAGAATTTTATTCGTCCGTATATCCGTCTCTGTGGTTCTGTGTTGATCGTGTTGGAACTTACCATGTGAGGGTATTCTCAGTTACTGTTGATCGTTCGTTGGTGATATTGGGGTTTATCATGTCAATGGTATTCTCGGTTAAATTGTTGGTTGATCACTGTTAATGATCGTATGAGAATTCGAATTTTGTGTCGATGATTCGGGATTTGTGTCATTGTTTTGGCAGTTGTTTCACAGATGTATCATGTATTATTCGTTTTATCATAATTGGGACTTGATTGTGCGATCAGGCAGACATGATTTGACACAGATAAATTATTCCATCTGAAGATGATATATTTTTGTTGAGACTCATGGAATTGTGATTGTAAGCGTATTTAAGCTTTACAATGGAGTCACTTGCTAGTATCTCAGGAGATCGTCGACTTTGCACATTTGTCAGTATGCTGTTTTGGTTATTCGATAACGATGATGATTGATCGTTGTCATGATGGTTTCAGAATATTTTGGTTGAATGGTTTGTTTGTTTTCTATGATGGATTGCAAATTTTGAGGACGAAACTTATTTTAAGTGGTGTAGTATGTAATATCCGAAATTTCTACTACTATTGTTTAATGTTATTTTATCTGAGTTATGTTGTACAGCGTGGAATCTGTACAGTATGGATAAAATAAATGAAGGACTGAGACATATGTATTTGTATAATTGTCGTACTGGTCGACAATTGTATTTGAGGATATAGTGTGTTGTGTATACGTATTCGGTATATTGAAACAACGAGCAAGATCAGTGTAAATGGCTAAGTATAGAAGCCATAACGTATGTTAAGCATATGAGCTTACGTACGTTAATTCCCAAAGGTTACGTACATTAACATTAGGTCGTTACGTAAGTTAAAGCATCAGGTGAGATATAGTTGGCTGATCAGAGAGGACCTTGTCAAGCGTAGCATACGTTAAGCATAGGAGCTTACATACGCTAATATGCTAAGTGTTACGTATGCTATGTATAATGCATTACGTAAGTAACGAGAGGAATCAGACAGTGAAATCAATACCTACTATGTAGAGCCAGGTATCGGCCGGAGTGCCAAAAGATAAGTCAACTAGGTATTACATACGCTAAGAGTAGTGTATTACGTACGCTAAATGGACAATTACTGTTGCAAGTCAACGTATGCATTACGTACGCTATGGCCGATGCATTACGTACGTAAACGATCGAACAAATCAAGACAGTAAGTTCTGGAATGATGTTATGTACGCTATGAAGGACCTGTAATGTACGTAAAGAGCATTACGTATGTTAATATGGATTGGTAACGTACGTAATAGGTGGTGCAGATTATAAAATGGGGTTCGGTCTTTCATTTCTCCATGAGAGAAAAGCTATTCTTTCCTCCAAAATTCGTCCCTCTGAGTATGGTAGTGAAGATAAACTTCTTTTATCTTGGATATAAGCTTGGAAACATGAATTTGAGACTTGGATATGATGATATGGTTGATCCTTGATGTGTTTGATGGTGTTGTTCATGCTCTTGAGGTATGTTGTTGAACTCTACACCTTGATTTCAGATTCTTGGTATTGTTATCCGTATTTGATTCGTATGATGATGATTATAGTGGTGTTTATATGATTCTTAACGTTATGAGAAGTGTATATTGAATAATACGATGATACATGACTTGTATTATGAGTTGGATGATTATCTACATGTTAAAGGATATCGGATTATGTTGTTTTGATAATTACGAACATGGTTCCGAATCACTTGGTGTTATTGAAGAACTTCTTGATGAATTCAACATATCAAGACGATTGTATGTTGAATTATCAGTATTTTTAGATATGAAGATGGAATGTTCGTTAAGTCATGTTGATTGTAGTGGTAGAATTCGTATGTGCTTGATAAAATACGAATCATGATAAACAATTTGGAATCCGGGAAGATTGTGATTGATCATCAAATATGATTTCCTTTACATTCGTATCCGTAATCGTATTGTGGTTGTGAATTCGTAATTGTTTGAGTTGGATTGTTCGAAGTTGTGGTTAATCGAGATATTGTAAAATCGTTGGGTTTGTTGATCGGTTATATTTATTGTTAATAACGATTATCGGATTTCGGTTCGTATTATGGATATGAGTTCGTGATGGTTTGAGTTATACTATTTGGTTTTGTATATGATCGAGGAATTGTTGAGCCGTTGAGTTTGACTGATTGGTTATATCGGGAATTGATTATTATCGAATGTGTGTTAATTGATTACTTCAATAGGTTGTGATCATTGATCGTTGGTTATAATCGTCGACTAGAAAACTGTGTTGCGGTTGTGTTCAAGAATGTTCGTGAAATGCTTTGGTCAGGGCCGAGGAGCTTGTAGGCGAAGACAATGGGTTTGGTAACGGCTTCGTCGTTGTCGTGTCGGTATTGAGGCAAGTTATTACTTGCACAATTTATATTGTTTAATGAATGGTATCCATTTCATTCATTTATAATTCGTATAGCAATGATTATAATTGTGAACACTGGAGATTTGGAATTGTACGTTATTTTCAGATTTTGGGAATTTAAATCATAATGTATAAGATTTACTTATGCTATATCGAGGATACATTGTGATAAAGATGAAGATATGAATTATCTGCAGTCTGTGATATTTTGGACCATCGAATATTGAAGATAATCGTTCGTGATGGTTTAGACATCGAGATTGCTCTCGAAGGACTCGGGGCAAGTACTCTAATCATTTTTGTCATTTCGTGTCGATCATGTTTTGATACATTCGTGTATTGTTGTTGTCATGCATTTGTTTATTGTTGTTAATTTGCATTTGTGCATTATTGTCGTATGTCCACCTCATGTTGATCTGACGGGATCATCTTAGGATTTATGCTAGCATGCGCTGGATAATTGAACGGGTTTATCCACCCCGTGTTGATATGGCGGGATCATCTTGGGATCTATGCAGTGAACGCTGGATCATCGGACTACCCATGCGTTGTTGTTGTGCATATGTATATTATGGGTTATCCACCTCGTGTTGATCTTTCAGGATTATCCTGGGTTCTATGCTGTGTGCGCTGGATCATTGGATTTCCATAAGTATACATTGTTGTTATTGATGTGAGCATATTGACGTTGTCATGTGAGTATGCATTTGTAGGTCTTGTGTTAGGACCATGCCCGTATGTTGTATTGGTCAGATCTCGGGTTAGAGTGACATGATTCATCGTGGCATTGCGTATCCTGAGGTATATTCCGTATTTCCTTTTTGGTACTTGTCTTTGATGGACAATCGATTTTCGTGCTGAGATTGGATGATGTTATCTGATGGATCGAATTGGTCAGAGCTTGTATATTACCGTATTACGAGTTATGATGATATTTTTAGAATCTTGAGTATTGTTTAAGGAACGATACAGCTGTTATGTTTGAGTTTATTGGTTAATCGAGATTACAAGATGTGCAATATGATAATGGTTATTTTGATGAGGATTACTCGAGTAAGTAAAGTTACGGAGGTAAGATTACATTGGTCGTATTCTTACTTAGTATTTTCATTGGTATGTAATTATTGACGCGATGTGATTGTTATCTGTTGGTCACCTAAAAGTATACTTGATAGCTTGGAAAGAATTTTAAGCAACAAGCTGTACGTTTTTCTAATCGGAGTGCGTAGCGGAAGAATTACAGCGATGAAGTTCTTTGTCGTCTGACAACTTGGTCTAATCTCTGTTAGCTTGGTGCGTACGGGGTTTTGCGATGTATACTTGTATAAATCACGATTATGAAAACGAGAACGGCGAAAGGTAAATAGCACAGTATTTAAGTGGTTCGAGGTAAACCCCTCTACGTCCACTGGTCCTCCACACAGGAGTAAAACGTTTATTATAAATACTGCGTACACAACTATGTATTTATAATCAAACCTATCCTTGTATCGTTCACACAGATAGATACAAAGACTGTCGCTTTCAACCGTTCACACAGATTGGTTAAAGCTTCCACTTGACTTGCTTATTCACACACAGTTCCAAAGCTTCGTCCTTATTCGTCCCACACAGGTCAGAATAACTTGTTGAGTTCACACAGAGCTCAGTTTTTACACAAAGGTAAAAGGTAGGTAACCGAGTAAGAGCAATGACTTGAATATGAAGTTCTTAAGTGATGATGGTACATTCTTGATGACTGAGTATATTTCTTCTTTCTCAAATATGGATTGATGCTAGAAAGAAATATAATTGCTCTTGTAAGCTTGATCTGATGATAATGAATATTCAGTCTTTTGATTGTTTGAATATCTCTTGTAAGCTTGTATTTGTTCCCGTTGGTTAGTTCTTTGATCTTCAAACTCTGGGGATATATATAGCCTTCTTGGATATATCCGTTGAGATAGATCCGTTGAGTAAGATTCTGTGACAACTTGATATTTGACTTCAAAGGACCAGGATCCGGATATTGCGGGATTTGAAGATCTCTGACAGCTTCAGTATTTAAATACTTTATCCTTATAGTATTTAAATACTTCTTTATCAAACGGAACTTTGACTTTAGTGAATACTAAAGATTCCTTTCCAAACGGTCTTCAGTCCTGTTCCGATGTGAATGCTGTATCCAATTATACTGTAGGCATATTGGAATATATGCTTTATCGAATGTTTGCTGTATTGGTATTCGAGACAGTTTCCATACTTGGCGTTTACTTAGACTTTGTTGCTGTATCTTGGTACAGCGAGAGCTCGCTGTATGCTAGCGCTATGAAAAAGGTCTTCGATACAGGATTGACAAATTCGATCGGACTTTTCGATACAGCGGCTTGTTTTGTGCTGGGCATTTTTCATCTTGCTGTATGCTAGCTTGCTGTATCAAGCTTTGTTGTTTGGTAATTATCAAAACAACATTGTTTTTCCCAACAATTTCCCCCTTTTTGATAATTTCCAAAACTTCTTGATGATCCCAAAACTTTGATGCCAAAACCTCTTTAGGCTAAAACAATTTCCCCTTTTTTTTCAATAACCACTTGTTGGTACTTTGTGAAGACTTCGATACAGGATTTGTTTATCTCCACAGTTTCCCTCTTTTTCGATAATTTTCCCCTTTTTCGATAACATCTTGAGCAGACTTCTTTGACCTTCTGTCAAATGATCTGGTCTTCAGCACTTTGTCTAAAAGAAATATGAACTGCTCGCAGGCAAGTTCTAAAATGATTGCATCTAATAGGGAAGTGTATTACATCTTAAACTTATGATCCGTTGCGCAGGCACAATCTTATAGTGAAGTTTAGTGATAAATACAACTTAACCTATGAACTGTTCGGAGACGAGTTCCTACAGCTTAATACTTAAACTTGTTGAATTGCAACAATAAAAATTGAATGAGTTAAAATTCGCGTTGTTGAGATAGTGAAGTCCAGGTGTCGTGCAAAAGCATTTAAAAACAAAGTTTGAATAAAAACAGGACATGTGGACTTAAAACTGTTTGCAATACACAATAGAATAAAACTATCAAGCATAATCGATGTCCTGTAGTGTAAGTACTGTATCCATGAATAATACAACATTCCCCCTCAATTAATGAGTAAAAGCATAAAAACTTACAGGGAGTCTGGCTGTAGAGTTCCCAATTCTTGTTAAAGCATAGAAATCAAGTGAATTTCGGTCCTGGTGTGATAGTGCCTTTCGGTATCAAATTTTGCCGGACAACAATTAGTTTGTTGTAGCCTACTTTTGGTCCATTATTTCTATATCTACGTGGAGCAGGCACGTAGTCGTTGTAATCATGATAATTATAATGCATGAAAAATCGAGAATTATGGTTGTTTTTCCAGTACGATTGTCGTCTCGAGGGTGGAGCCATTTTCATAGATCTTACAGATTGCCTCCTGGGTCTCTAGTTGGATTCCCAAATATGTTGTTGATACTGCGCTGCGACCTGTTTTCTTGATGGATAACGGGGCTCCTGTATCCAATATCTAGGCGCGCTGTACTCAAAGTACTGCTGTACGGGCCTTGGATAATTGGGTACAACCTTCCTTCTGAACGGCTGCTGGCGCTTATGATATGCTTGTGGAGCATGCTGTGGATTGCGCCTTTCAAGTCTGGACGGTTGGTGATTCCGCTGTCTGGAATATGAAAGTGGTGGCGGAATGGCTGCCTTCGCTGTTCGCGGTGCAACGGCTTTCTTCACAGGACTCGAAATTTCTTTCGATACAGGAATGGATTCCTCACTCCTGACGAATACCGTACTAGATTTTTCTTTGTTGGAGAACGAGTTGTACCCTAAGCCATGTTTATCATGAGCATGTTGCCCAGTGCTTAAGATCTCTTCCATTCTATTAGAGGATTTCTCGAAAGAATTCAAGATTGTCTCTAATTCTCCTTCACGTTTCTCGAGTGATTTTACTTTGGCTTCGAGTAGAGCCAAATCATTTGTCTTGTTTTCAAGATGAGACTTAGTCTCATTTAGATCGTGAGCAAGTTGATGATTGCTCTCCATGAGTTTTTTAAATTGACTTTGTTGTTTTCACAGTCGACAGACATATTTTCGTAATTATTCTTCAGCAAGTCGTTTTCTTCTTTCAACTCTAGGTTAGAAATTTCAAGCTGTATGTTTTCTCTTTTCAATATCTCATGGGCCTTTTGAATGTTATTAAATTCATTCAACATGTTTTCAAAGGTATGAGATGTATTTACAGGAATAGTCGAGGTAGAGCTTACCTCATCATCATCGCCTTCTTCATTTTCCTCGTTAACTTTGGCCATAGAGCACATGTAGGCTCTATCTTCTAGCTCATCATCTGACGAGTCACTATCAGTGACCACGTGAAGACGCTCTTCGGTCTTTGTTGATGCGGGCGGAGATTTTGATTCTCCAATGAAGGCCTTGAGTTTGTTCGTCATCCTGTTTCTCCAGTCATCAAACTCGTTAATAGAAAACATAGGTACCTTGTTAATCAGTGAGGTATCCATGTCTAAGAATAGAAAGGATAACAAAGTTTTCGAAAACTAAGTGATTTTAAGGATCTAACTCAGTTAAAAATGCGACCGATTTTTTTTAGAATCAACCGCTCCGATACCACTTGTTGGTCCCCTAAAAGTATACTTGATAGCTTGGAAAGAATTTTAAGCAACAAGTTGTACGTTTTTCTAATCGGAGTGCGTAGCGGAAGAATTGTGATGAGATTCTTTGTCGTCTGACAACTTAATCTAATCTCCTGTTAGCTTGGTGCGTACAGGGTTTTGCAGTGTATACTTGTATAAATCACAGTTATGAAAACAGTAACGGTGAAAGTTAAATAGCACAGTATTTAAGTGGTTCGAGGTAAACCCCTCTACGTCCACTGGTCCTCCACACAGGAGTAAAATGTTTATTATAAATACGGCGTACACAACTATGTATTTATAATCAAACCTATCCTTGTATCGTTCACACAGATAGATACAAAGACTGTCGCTTTCAACCGTTCACACAGATTGGTTAAAGCTTCCACTTGACTTGCTTCTTCACACACAGTTCCAAAGCTTCGTCCTTATTCGTCCCACACGGGTCAGAATAACTTGTTGAGTTCACACAGAGCTCAGTTTTTACACAAAGGTAAAAGGTAGGTAACCAGGTAAGAACAACTTGAATATGAAGTTCTTGAGCTGATGATGGCTGTTCTTGATGACTGAGTATATTTCTTCTTTCTCAGATATGGATTGATGCTAGAAAGAAATATACTTGCTCTTGTAATCTTGATCTGATGATAATGAATATTCAGTCTTTTGATGGTTTGAATATCACTTGTAAGCTTGTATTTCTTCTCGTTGGTTAGTTCTTTGATCTTCAAACTTTGGGGATATATATAGCCTTCTTGGATATATCCGTTGAGATAGATCCGTTGAGTAAGATTCTGTGACAACTTGATATTTGACTTCAAAGGACCAGGATCCGGATATTGCGGGATTTGAAGATCTCTGACAGCTTCAGTATTTAAATACTTTATCCTTTTAGTATTTAAATACTTCTTTATCAAACGGGACTTTGACTTTAGTGAATACCAAAGATTCCTTTCCAAACGGTCTTCCGTCCTGTTCCGATGTGAATGCTGTATCCAATTATGCTGTAGGCATATTGGAATAGATGCTTTATCGAATGTTTGTTGTATTGATATTCGAGACAGTTTCCATACTTGGCATTTACTTCGACTTTGTTGCTGTATCTTGGTACAACGAGAGCTCGTTGTATGCTGGCGCTATGAAAAAGGTCTTCGATATAGGATTGACAACTTCGATCGGACTTTTTGATACAGTGGCTTGTTGTGTGATGGGCATTTTTCATCTTGTTGTATGCTAGCTTGCTGTATCAAGCTTTGTTGTTTGGTAATTATCAAAACAACATTGTTTTTCCCAACATTATCATTGTTGGATATTATGGCGGGCCCCATCGTGGGCTCTCTTTTTAGGTTCTTTGGTTATCAAGCTTGTAGCAGTCGTGAAGAGATGAGCTTCCCGGAGGATACTGCTATGGCATGTTTTTGTGAATCGAGTATTCTGATTATATGTTGTATTCCGCTGCTAGAGTATTTTTAATTATTTGTCCTTTCCGCTGCGTGAGTATTTTGAAATGACCTTGTGTTATCTGGCAACCTAAGTTACTCGGGATATGGTTTTCTAAACTATTTTGTCGGTACGTGTAAGCGATAGCTTAACGTATGTTTTTAAACTATTGAATTTTGGCATTTCGGGCCTTGTCTTTTCAAATGAGATCTTACGACGGTTTTGATAAACGGATTTTATATAGTCTTCGAATGTTTTTAAAAGATACTACCGTCGTTAGCCTCTTGGGCGTTTATTAATATTTACGAAAATTTCTTTTAGCCTTGTGGATTCCGTTTCGGGGCCCACGACGCTGAAATATTCCTGGATGACTCTGGGGGTGTTACACCGGCAGCCTAGGTTTCTGCAACCTAAGCTCTGATACCATAATTGTAACACCCCCAGACCATATGGGAATATTACATGCCGTAGACCCTCTCTATGAGGATCTACCAGGCTAAATCACACAGATGCACCAAAACTTGACCGATCGAAGAAAATTACTACAATAATTCAGACCATACGGACCAATGAGGTCATACGACCAGTGCAAACGAGACAAAATACAACCCTTTACAATAAATACCCACGCAAGGGTAAAGATACACAATAGTGGAAGTCTGACCATAACTTGGTTGACACAACATAACCCGACCAAACTCCCAACTCTTGATTAGTATCGTAGCTCGTCACTTCCTGCGCCATTCCTGCGACTGCTCCCTCGAACCAACAAATACCTAGATGCAAAGCAGACATCTACCCCCCGATTACTCGGGGTTAGTAAAACTCTTTTGTTTTACTAGTGCAAGTATAATAGCATACGAATTGTATCAATCAGTAGGAAATCACGAATCAGATAACACAATCGGTTGTCAAAATATTCCCAAGAGTTTTACTAATCAGAAAACAAATTATGAAGTTTGTAAGAATTAAAACTCGGCATCTCAGGACTTTTTTTTAGAACATAATTTCTTTTGGACCTCGAGTCCCAATTTACAAAACCTTTTTCGAAAATCATCAAGGCCTCAGCCCGGTTCTTGCTTCAAAACACATTAGTGAAATATCATCACGTGTCTGCGATTTCAACATCAAAACATTATCCACACAATCACTGTTTGTACACATCATGTACCGAACTCCATAGGTCCCATAGACCGTACCTGGAACACACACACTGTTCGTCCCATAGTCTCGTTGGATATTATTGTCGGTTCGTCAAGGAGTTTTCCAAACTTGCTCGCTCGCTTACGTAAGTACTCCAGAAGTCTGAAATGTTTGAGTGAAATGACGAGAGGTAACAGAGTTTCGAGGAGCTGAAAAAGCATTTGACTACGGCACCGGTTTTAGCCCTGTCCCGAGGGAATGATGGGTTTTCAGTTTATAGTGACTATTCGGGCAAGGGACTCGGGTGCGTACTCATGCAGCACGATAAGACTATAGATTTTGTGTCACTGTTTGAATTATCCTACTCATGACTTTAACAAGTGCAGGGTCAATTGTGTACTCTCGAGATTACTTCGTCCTTAGTTAATGACATCGAGGGGACACAGTGGAATGACCCGATGATCATTCAACTAAAGGCGGATGTGGAAAAAGGGAAAGCCTCTGGTTTTATGATCCATGATGACAGTATTTTGAGGTTCCAGAATAGACTCTATGTTCCCAAGGACTGAGTTGAGACATAGAATACTCTGAGAGGCTTACGGTACGCCTTACTCAATCCATCCAGGAACGTGTAAGATGTACATAGATCTTAAGAAAATTATTTGGTGGAATAATATAAAGAGGGATGTCATGGAGTTTTTATTACGGTGTTTAACTTGCTATCAAGTCAAAATCGAGCATCAACGACCAGCTGGGTTGTTAAAACCGCTTCCTATTCCCGAGTGAAAGTGGAAAGATATCTCTGTGGACTTTATCAGGGGTATGCCGAGGATTAAAACCGGAATGAACATAATTTGGGTAATCATTGATCGTTTAAACAAGTCCGCTCACTTCCTAGGCATCAAGGATACTTGGGGACCAAAGAGTTTATAGTAGAAACCATGAGACTGCATGGTATGCCTACGACTATCGTTTTTGATCGAGATGGCTGTTTTGTGTCATATTTTTGGTGACCGGTCCATCAGGCCTTGGGTACCGAGTTGAGGTTAAGTACATATTTCCATCTGCAGTCAGACATTCAAACCGAACGGACTATTCAAATGTTGTAAGACATGCTACGGGAATGCGCATTAGATTGGAGTAGTGCTTGGGAACTTCATTTGCCTTTGATCGAGTTTACATACAATAACAGTTGGCAATCAAAATGGCACCTTCTGAGGCCTTGTATGATAGGCAGTAGAGATCTCCACTTTATTGGGATGTGGCCTCGGAATTAGTTGGGACGGAACTAGATATGTTGTTGGAAACCAAAGAGAAGATTTCTATCATTCGAGACAGATTGTTGACTGCTCAAAGTCGACAAAAATCCTATGATGATGTTCGTCGTCGACCTCTAGAGTTTGAGGTACGAGACCACTTTTTGCTCAAAGTGTCACCAATGAAAGAAGTGTTCTGTTTCATGAAGAATGGGAAGCTTATATGAGGTATATCAGGCAGTTTGAGATTTTAGACAGAGTGAGTGAGTTGGCTTATCATTTGGCGTTACCTCCAGTTCTGAGTCACGTTCATAACGTGTTTCTAAGAGAGTATGTCCTGGACCTGAGTCACATTATTGATTTGGGGATATTGAGATAGCGGATGATGTCACGTTCATGGAAAGACCGGTGAAAATCCTCGAACATCGTGAGAAACAACTTTGGCACAAAACCATTTGTTGATTAAAATGCAGTAGTCAAGATTTAGAGTTAAACAAGCGACTTGGGAAACCAAAGATAGCAAGCGTGTTAAATACCCTGAATTATTCATTTCTTAAGTTTCGGGATAAACTTGTTTTTAGAGGGGGAGAATGTAATATCCGATATTTTACTATTTTAATATTTTTTTTTTGGCATTTTTCTATTTCTGACGACTCGCTTGTAATCATTTCGATATTTGAAACTATCATATTCTGAACTTTTTGCCATTTAAACGAGTTTTAGGGCCATTTTAGTTGAATTCGTGTAACATTGTGACTCTTCCGTATTTTGGTTCGATTTTTATAATTCTTATTCGAAAATGTCGGTTCGGTGTTTCTACAAGTTCTTTTAATATTTTTGAATGAGTTGTGAGATATGGTATAATCGTTCGATCTTGAATCGTGTTTTTCAGACGTTTTGGGCTGTTTTGTAATTTCCTAAAGTTCTGGACGTATGATTCTGTATTCGTTTCTTCATACCTTTGGGTGGTCAGAATCATGTGCTTGTTTAACGCTTGAGTTTGTATTTCGATGCTCTACGTAAATGCTTCACCGGTTGTTTTTAATCTTCGAGTATTGTATCATTCGGGGCGTGTTCGGGCTGATCGGGGCAGCATAGATGTGCTGCTGTGTAGTAGCAATGGCGCAAGCTAATGAAGACAGATAGCGCACGCTAATATGTATCATTAGAAGCTATCGAATCTGTTAGCGCATGCTAACGAGCTGAGATAGAACCCCTCTTAGACAAAACCCTTAAATTTTTAGGCCTATTAGCGCATGCTAAGTGCAAGGGTTAGCGCACGCTAATTGTGTTCAGTATATAAGCACGGTCAGCATTGTTTTTCGACATTTCTTATCGTTTCCCAACTTCAACCGATGAGAGAACAAAAGAGGAGCAGCTTGGAGGCGATATGGTGTAATCCTTCATCATCTATCACCATTTTTGTGTTGCTAACAAGATTAAACAACATCTAATCCATCATTCCCTTCCAAATCAAGGTAATCATCCTAGAACCCTAAATTTCCGGATTTTGGGATTTTTTTTCCTGATTTCGTACGGTTTAACTTGTAGTACTCTTAGAGTCATGTTGAGTATGAAATATATATATCGAGTACATATTTTCCCTACGAATTTATGGTATAATTTCTATATTTTGGCAAGAATCGAGAGGGTTTATGTTGGATTTGTTGTTTTTGAGGTATGGTGTATTGTCATTGGAGATTTCATCGGTTGATCTGATTGGTTGACTATTGTTAGGATAATCTTGAAGGTTGGAATGTGTTGTGTACGGATTTAGCCTTGTGGGTCCCAATTAGGCATCCACGGCATTGTGACATACCTCGAATATCTTGGGGCTGTTATAGTACAACTACTCCTCCTAATTTTAAATCTTGAGGAATAGTACTGATCTCTGTAATGTCATTATTTCATGAATATGAGTCGTCAAATTTGTAACACCCCTAGACCATATAGGAATATTACATGCCGTAGACCCTCTCCATGAGGACCTACCAGGCTAAATCACACAGAAGCACCAAAACTTGACCGACCGAAGACAATTACTACAATAATTCAGACCATTAAGGTCAATTACAATACAACCACACGGACTAATGAGGTCATACGACCAGTGCAAACGAGACAAAATACAACCCTTTACTATAAATACCCACGCAGGGGTAAAGATACACAACAGCGGAAGTCTGACCATAACTTGGTCGACACAACATAACCCGACCAAACTCCCAACTCTTGATATGTATCGTAGCTTGTCACTTCATGCGCCATTCCTGCGACTGCTCCCTCGAACCAGCAAATACCTGGACGCAAAACAGACATCCACCCCCTGATTACTCGGGGGTTAGTAAAACTCCATTATTTTACTAGTGCAAGTATGATAGCATATGAAATGTATCAATCAGTAGGAAATCACGAATCAAATAACACAATCGGTTGTCAAAATATTCCCGAGAGGTTTTACTAATCAGAAACAAATGATGAAGTTTTTAGGAATTAAAACTCGGCATATCGGGAGTTTTTTTAGAACATAATTTCTTTTGGACCTCGAGTCCCAATTTACAAAACCTTTTTCGAAAATCATCAAGGCCTCAGCCCGGTTCTTGCTTCAAAACACATTAGTGAAATATCATCACGTGTCTACGATTTCAACATCAAAACATTATCCACACAATCACTGTTTGTACACATCATGTACCGAACTCCAGAGGTCCCATAGACCGTACCTGGAACACACACACTGTTCGTACACATCATGTACTGAACTCCAGAGGTCCCACAGATCATACCTGGACCACACACACTGTTCGTACACCTCATGCATCGAACTCTAGAGGTCCCACGTGTAATACCCGGTTGTAATTCATTCATTTTCATTCAGTAATTATCAGTCTGTAATTGTCACTCAGTGTATTTTCACTCAATTATAATCATTCATCAATCATGTTCATTCACCGTGTTCACCGTTCGGAAAAACTTCGAGTTGTGTATCGTTATTGTTCATTGTTTCAACTTTCCTCATATGAGTTCGACTTTGTTAGATCACCATTAATTTTTGGTAACTCCAAAAATTCTAAATCTTTGCAATATTATATAGCATCGAGTTATCTTTCCAATGGTTCAAACGGTGAGTCAATCGGAGTCCGGACGAGAGAGTTATGGTCGTTTTAGCTCACCTGCTCATTTTGACTTTTGGTGATCATCGCCGACGGACTCGGTCGTGTCGTCCGACACGGCCCGTTCCGTACTCGTCGGAAAATGCCAAAGTTTGTCTCGGGACCCGGCCGTGTAAATGCAGCACGGCCGAGTCGAACTCTTCCGGATAAGCGAGCCATCGCTGACACGCCGGCCGTGTCCCGTGGACACGGTCGAGTCATGCCGAGTCTGTCGGACGAGTCCTTGTCGGAAGGCCCTCGCGCCGCGACCATGTCAAGCGGGACACGGTCGAGTCCTGTCGGCGGCGGTATGCGACACGGCCGTGCCGATCGGCACGGGCCGTGTCGGCGAGTAGTCAACCCCTATAAATTCATTTTTTGAGCATTTCAGCTCATTTCTTCCCCTTTTATTCACCTACAACCGAGAGAGAGAGCTTGAGGGAGGGTTTTTCCTTCACAAATCATTTGAGTGTTTGATTTTCTTCATCCCCTTTCGATTGTGAAGCCCGGATAATCAATCTAACGCGTGTTCTTCGGATTAAAGTACTTGGATCTTCAAGAGGTAATTCCTTCAACACTTTGGACTTCGATTTGTGTTGAGATATGATGTTTTGGACATTATAATCATGTTATATGAAGGGATATGTATATGATTATGAGTTTGTATAAGGATTCATTGGATTATTGAGGGGTTATTCAAGAAAACTTTGACTATCGAGTTGAAATTGGGGATTTTCGATTAATTGTCGTTGTAATCACGTTGTTGGATATTCATAACGGATTATTGATCGAATTGGAGATGTTTTGTTGGTTTGAAACACTTCTTGTGGGATTTGATATTGGTATATTGAAGTTTGATTGTAAACAATCGGAGTTTGGACGCAACGTGTTTGTTTTAATGCCTCAATGGACTTAGTTTAATCGTATCGACGTTTTGAGTTCGTTATATTCGTGTTTAATTCGTATATTGATCGGATTGTTGGTAATTGTATTGAATTAAGGTTGTTCGTGCGGCCGACACTTCATTTAGGACTTTTGTTCGTGGAAGGACTTTCTTCATCGGTATTGTGTAAGTTAATTCTTACTCGGTTAAAAGGATATTCATCCCTTTTGTTGTTGTTCATTCATAATCATAACTCATTCATCATTATATTAACCGTATCAAAACTTGTTGTTATCAATTAATCATTTCAGTCATAAGGAACGACGGTTCCAATCTTTTCATTGAGCTGTCATTTATTTCATTACCATTCCACCTCGGTGAGTCATTATTCATTTTCGATGTCACTTTTGTTATATCATGGCATTCCGGGTCATACTGGCGTGCCGGTTGGTATGTGTAGGATTTTCATGTCGGGCACATTTATGTCGTGTGTTGGTTGTTGGCCTCACATTGGACTGTGCACACGAGTCATATTGCCTCGTGAGACTGATTAGGTACAAGACCACACGGGTATTCGATCGATACTCGTTGGTGGCTTGTGCACGTACACATTTCCATTCGGGCGTAGTGTGGCGCCACCCTTTGAGCCGTACTGTTAGTTGATTCATATAGC